>JBANSL010000008.1:57617872-60017872 GCA_037127255.1 Persicaria tinctoria | reverse complement strand
ACTGTCTTCATTGTGATTGTCGCAGAGGCAGCAATTAGCTGGAACTCTATTGAAGTATTTGTTCAATCGGTCTTTTGTAGCAAGGTTGTCTTATGTTATTTTCCATAAGAGATTTTTAATTCTAGGAGGGAGGTTTAGTTTCCAGATCCACTTGTAATTCCTTATGTTGTTGTTGTTGTTGTTGTTGCTGGTAGGTATTTGTCGTACCGATCTAGTCGAGAATTGCCCATCAGAGTTGTATTTCCAAATTAGTTTGTCTGAGGCATTTCAGGGTGGGATTCTAATTCTGGTTATGTGTTTAACAATATTGTTATGGAAGATATCATGGAGGAGGGGTACATCCCATTCTTTATTAATGTTAAAGAGTTAGTTAACCTTGAGATCGGGGTCCAAATGTTGTTGGTAGCTTGAAAGATTGTGATCAGGGATCCATGGGTCATTCCACACATTTATAGATTCTCCATTCCCTACAAT
Organism: Persicaria tinctoria; assembly: GCA_037127255.1. Lineage (NCBI taxonomy): Eukaryota > Viridiplantae > Streptophyta > Magnoliopsida > Caryophyllales > Polygonaceae > Persicaria > Persicaria tinctoria. The sequence goes on along the minus strand of JBANSL010000008.1, from coordinate 60,017,398 downwards.
CCAGAGCAGTCCTTGAGTGAATCTTTCTCGGAGATGAAGGAGTCTCCCAAATTGCCAGGAAGTGTTCTGAGCAGATCTCTCCATTAATCCTTCATGTTGGAGATATTTTTCTTTTATAACTTTCACCCAAATGTTGTTAGGTTCATTACAAATTTTCCAGAGAAGCTTCATTTGGAGGCTTATATTCATCTCTTCGGCCAATTTTAGTCCAAGCCCTCCTTGCTCTTTTGATTTACAAATCTTGTCCCAGCCAATCAGAGGGGTGTATTTTTTTTATTGCAGTTTGTTCGAGAAAAAGTTTTTTTGGATTTGATCAATTTGGTTTAAGATACCTTTTGGAAGGAGGAAGTTTTGCATCAGATAGTTCATTTTGGAGCTTAGATTAGCCTGGATTAGAGTTGCTCTACTTGCCTGGCTAAGAGAGGTGGCCTTCCATTTGGATAATTGTTTTTTCAAGCCTTGTATGGCGTCGTTAAAGATCTCATTTTTAACCTTCCCTCTGACTAATGGGATACCAAGGTATTTCTCAAGGGTTTTAGAAATGGGGATGTTCATCTCACGAGCTAGGGAGTTTGCCAGATTCAGACCAATATTTTCATAGACTTGAAGGGAACTCTTGTTGAAATTTATGGTTAGGCCTGAGAGGTTTGAGAAGTTATTAAGCATGTTTTTAATCGTATGAAGACATTTGTGCGATGCTTTGGCAAAGATTATTGTATCATCTGCGAAGGTAAGGAAGGGGATTGGTGTGCCATTTTTGGTTAGCTTGATTCCAACTAAGGCATCATCGAAGTTCGATTCTTCTATAAGTTCTCTTGCCAAGTTTTCCATAACAAGGATAAATATATAAGGAGAAAGGGGGTCTCCTTGTCTTATGCCTCTGCCTGGCTTGAATTGGATACCAGGACGGTTGTTAACTAGTACAGAAAAGGTTGTCGTTGTGATACAATTCATAACCCAGTTGATCCATTGGGGGGCGAAACCGAATTTGGTTAGGGTAGCTCTAATATAATCCCAACTGATTTTGTCGTAAGCCTTCTCCAAATCTAATTTGAGAGCCATCCAGCCTCTTTTTCCTTTTTGTCTATGGAAGTTGTGAAATATTTCATGAGATATAAGAGTGTTGCCTTAGATGGACCTTCCTTCAAGGAAAGCACCTTGAAACGGGTTAATTAATTTATTTAGGATTGGTTTGAGTCTGTTAGCAATGATTTTAGTTATAACTTTGTAGATGGTATTGCACAAACTAATGGGTCTATAGTGATTAATGTTTAAAGGGGTCTCAACCTTGGGGATGAGTGTGATGAAGGTTTGATTAATTTGAGATAGCATACTCCTAGAGTGAAAGAAAGCTTTAACTGCTTTGCAGAGAGAGGCTCCAATTATTTTCCAGTATCTAATGTAGAACTCTGGGGGGTATCCATCTGGACCAGGAGTCTTGTCTTCTGCCATGTTAGTGAGGGTATCCTTGATTTCTTTATTGGTTGGGATGATTAGGAGTGTGGCATTGTCATTTGTAGTGATTTGAGGTTGAATATGAGTAATCTGTTCACTCGAGATATGGGTTCTATTTTGAGGATTAAATCTTTCAGACATTCCATTTGTGATTTGGTTCGTAATTTCATGGACATCCGTTAGCTGAATCCCATCCTTGGTGGTAAAAGTGGTTGTATAGTTTCTAGAGTTTCTGATTTTGACCACAGTTTGTTAATATTTGGTGTTCCTATCTCCTAAATGGAGGTGTTTGATTTTGGATCTCTGTTTCCAGAACTTGAGATTGTAATCTAGTAGTGCCATTCTTTTCTTCTCAAGCCTTGTAAGTTTCCTTATATCATCATCAGTGAGGGTACCCCAAGGGAGCTGAAGTTGGAGCTTCTGGATGTTGTCTTCAACCACTTTGAGCTGTTTCTGGATATTGCTTCTGTTATTTTTTCTTGCACCGGTCTTTTATGTTCGTCTTAAGCAGTTTCTGTTTTTGCATGAAAGAGTATGCGAAGGAGCCAGCCAGCTTATTGTTCCAGACCTTAGTTACAATGGGTTCCATAGCTGGGTTAGTGGTCCAAGCCATTTCAAATCGGAAGGGTGTACCTTTGAGGCATTCCGAGGAGCCTATCTGTAGGGTGATAGGGCAGTGGTCCGAGGAATAGAAGGGAAGGTGTTGTACTCTGAGATTTTTGAAGTGTGACATTAAGTCATGGTGAGCTAGGATTCTATCCAGTCATTCAAAAGTATTATTTGTGATGTTTTTGATGTCCTTCCTCCAAGTGAAGGGGGGACCAATGAAAGGGATTGTCTGGAGATTAAGTTCTTCTTTGATTTCTTTTATTCTTCGAAACCTGGCTAAGGATGGTAAGCATCCACCAATTTTTCTGTGTCATCTTCTAGTTCATTAAGATCACCTATGATTAGTACAGGAAGTTTATATTTGTTGACAGAGTTGATGATTTCAAACCAGAATGCATCTTTTTCTTGTTCTATAGAAGGGGCATAAACAAAAATGATGGCTATATCAATATGTTCTATGTTAATCTTTATCATGCAGAATCTTTGATGTTTCTCAAGGGTTACTAAGTTGTCAAGAATTTTATGTTTCCTGAAGAGGATCCAAATGCCACCTTTGGCCCCAGAGGAGGGAATACTTAAGACTTTGTTGAAGCCAGAAGAAAGGATTTAGTAGTCAGTAGAGGGTTCACCAGATTTTGTTTCTGTTAAAGCCAGGATATCAAGCTTGTTGTTATAACAAATCTGTTTGATTTCTTGCCACAAGGGAGGCCTTTTAGAGCCTCTGATGTTCCAATATCCGGCTCTAATCATATAAGGGATTGTAAGCTATGCTACATAGCTTGCCATGGAGGATTCTTGCTATGATCTGGTTTATAAATTCTATTATATGCGTAAGAGCAACAATGTTGGTTGTGCAATGTAGATCATTAGCTTGAATGTACATACCATATATAAAAAATTGACCATTGTAGAAAGAGGGTCTTATACCTGGATAGGTTTTATTTATCAAGATGAATGCAATCTTCCTTCTGTTTCTTGTCTGATCTTCATCTTTTGAGAGTTGATAGGTGCAATCCTGGAAATATGAAATTGTATTGGTTGCAAGATGGTTGGGGAAAATGTTGATTGTAACTTGTTGGTTTAAAAGGTTAGGTTGGCCTTCCACCACAAAGGAACTAGAAACTGGTCTAGTGGGGATTGCAACTGGGTGTTGTTGGGAGTTTTGTTGAGAAATCATACCTTGGTTTTCATCATAACTACTATGGTACTCCAATTTTTCCTTAGTGAGACTTTGAAATGAGCCAGCGGGTAAGAGCATTGGGGGTATATGTCGGGGAGGAAATAATTCAAAGCTAATCAAAGTTGCGTGACATATGGTAAGAGGTGCATAGTTTAAATGATGCAGAGAGATGTAAGGATAAGTAGAGATTTTCCATAAAAGCAACAAAGCCGAGTGACTCCCGCCAAAAATGAACCTTGGGTGGAGCCCCCAAAACCAAGTCTGATGCACAAACATAGATAAAACAACATTTAAAGCAACAACATCCAACTTGAAACTAGCAGAACCGACAGTTATATTCTTTTGCAGCATGTGATAAATAAATTTAGGATAATGATATCGATCATCTAATAAGTTGGATCTTAATAAAGCAAGAATAAAGCTAGAGTAGATTATCAAGAACAAATGAGAGCTCATGTAGTGCTTGCAATCTAGACTGATATCGGACCAATTCGTAGCAAAGAGGGTATAGTAATCAATCAGAACGGCTAGCAAGTTCAAACATGTGATGATCATAGTAGAAATTTATAGTAGTAATGAGGTGATCTAATACTATTAGAATGGGAAAATTGGATTCATCGCTAGTCTAATGCAGCGGGCCATCTCAGCAAACATCCGCTTCATGATGTTCATCTTAGCAGGCGCTTGCAGAGGAGTTGGGTCGCTAAACTGAGCATTCCGGTTGCATGCACGGTTTCGATCTGGAAAGATAGTACACGTCTCCTCAGACACAACCCACTGTAAGATGTTCATGTTGACAGCAGCTTGTACCGGAAAAGCTAACTTTAGATTGCTGCACAGATAGTTCTAGTTGCATGTAAAGATTCCGACCTGAAAAAAGGGGGTTTTGATAGCAATTATTTTGATAAAATAAAGGGTTGAGATAAAGGGTTTGTGCCGAAGATTTGGATTTAAAAGTTTGGATTTAAATTTGTTATTTTTTAGGTTTTGAGGAAGATTGAGAAATATAAATGGATTTATGTCTTCTTTCCCGTCCACCCACAACGGGAGATAGCATCCGCTGCGAGCGGCGAGGCTGGACAGCCGGCCACCACATGGAGACCACCTGAACCGGAGGAGCAAGTGAGAACAAGGGGGACGGGCAGCAGCCTTGAGACGCCAACACCGTCTGAGAGGACATCGGAGGCGGAGAGGTCCAACCGCACATCTCAAGAGGAAGGGTCAAGGAGATTCAGAATTAGAGGAGGGAGGACTACATGGACGGAGCACCGGGCTCAGCCGCCGGCGAGGGCAACCCGACCACCATGATCCCAGCCGCCAGCACCCAATCATGTTGAAAGTGTAGCTTAGACACTTATGATTCAAGCTTAGTTTTATGTTGTTTGAATTTCTGTTATTTCAGTTATGAGTCAAGAACAAGTTACTCGATGTCTATGAAGCCTGTGAGCTTTAGTCGACATAGAGGAGAGTCAGTTTAAGTCAGTTTTCTAGCAGTTGAGTTTGGCTAAGTTAGTGGATGTAGTGGAGCTTAGCCTAGCAGTTATGGAGTTAGTTTTTGTGTGGGTATGTAGTCAAGTTTGTAGCAGTTTTCTAAATGCAATTAGAGAAGTTATTGGCTCAAGTTTTACTCTCTCATTCAACACAGTTTTGGTCGATTTGGTAGATCACAGATTCAAGTATCTGTGGTTGCCTTTGTGTTGCTGTAAGTGTGGTTATCTGTGCTCCAATCCAACAATTGGTATCAGAGCTAAGATTAAAAGATCTCATCGGGTTTATCTTCTGGGAATTGAGTGGTGTGAGGATTAAACACAGGGAAACACTTGTGAGAATTCTGTGTTCAGCAATATGCAGAACAATGGAGGTGGAGGAGTTGGCAATCCTCAGTTGCCAATCTTCAAAGGAGTGAACTATCACTTCTGGAGCCTGAAGATGACCACTTTGTTCAAATCACAGGAAGTTTGGAGCCTTGTTGATCAAGGATTTGAAGATGCAGATCCTCCAGAGCCAGATCAAGCCTTGAGAGATAAGAGAAAGAAAGACTCTAAGGCACTTTTCATGATTCAAAGTGCTCTAGATGATGAGGTCTTTCCAAGGATAGCAGCCTCTACAACTGCTCATGATGCTTGGGAAGTTTTGAAGCAAGAATACATGGGAGATGGGAGAGTAGTTATAGTCAAGTTGCAGACCTTAAGGAAGGAGTTTGAGACTCTGGTCATGCAAGAGAAAGAGATTGTTCAAGTATTCTTGTCTCGAGTATCTGGTATTGTCAACCATATGAGGACATATGGAGAGACTATGAGCAGTGAGACCATAGTGAGTAAGGTCTTGAGGAGCCTTACAAAGAGGTATGATCATGTAGTTGCAGCAATTGAAGAATCAAAAGATTTGTCTGTGTACAAATTTGAAGAATTGTCTAGCTCCTTGCAAGCTCATGAAGAGAGAATGAGCAGGACAAGTGAGCAGAAGGAAGAGAAGGTTTTTCAAGTGAAAGATGAAAATCAGAAGAGTAAAAATGAGGGTTCTTCAAGTAGGGGTGGCTTCAGAGGAGGTCACAGAGGAAGAGGCAACTATAGAGGTGGTCAAAGAGGTAGAGGAGGAAGAGGCTATGGCAGAGGTCAATACAGTGGCTCAGGTAGAGGAAATGGAGGTGAGCAAGGAAAGGAACAGTGGAAGGATTCCAATAGGAATCAAGGTAATGACTCAAGGCAACAGAAGAGTGGCATCAGATGCTACTATTGCAAGAAATTCGGGCACAAGGAGGCTTTATGTTGGGAGAAACAGGAGAATGAGCAAAAGGGAGTTAACTATACAGAGAAGAATGAGCAAGAGGAAAGGTTGTTCATGGCTTTGTCTTCATTTGGAGATACTACAAGCAGCATGTGGTATCTTGACAGTGGTTGTTCAAACCATATGTCAAGCTCAAGAGAAATGTTTAGAGAGCTTGATGAATCTAAGAAGGGAAGTGTCAAGCTAGGAGACAACAAAGTGTTAAAGGTTGAAGGGAGAGGAACTATTGTGATCAAGAGTGAGCAAGGAGGAGAGAAGTCCTTGCAAGATGTTCAGTATGTGCCCGGGCTTGCTCACAATCTGTTGAGTGTTGGTCAGCTCCAAGAGACAGGCTATTCAGTGTTATTTGATGAGGATGCTTGTGTGATCAGAGACAAGAGAACAGGTGAAGTTGTTGTGAGAGTGAGCATGACTAAGAATAGAATATTTCCTCTTGATTTGGCAAGAGGTGTGAATAGAGCAATGACAGTGAAAGGAAGTGATGAGTCAAGGTTGTGGCATCACAGGTATGGGCACTTAAACATTCAAAGTTTGAAGATGCTCAGTACAAAATTAATGGTGAATGGTCTACCAAAGGTAGATGAGTTGGATTTATGTGAAGGTTGTGTGAATGGAAAGCAGTTTAAGGGACCCTTTCCAACTGGTGAAGCATGGAGAGCTAGTGAATGTTTAGAATTGGTTCATGCAGATCTCTGTGGACCTATGCAAACAGATTCACTAGGAGGAAGCAAGTATTTCTTTCTCATTACTGATGATTTCAGTAGAATGAGTTGGATTTACTTTCTGAGATTGAACTCTGAAGCTTTTGAGTGCTTCAAGAAGTTTAAAGCTCTTACAGAAAAACAGTCAGGCAAGATGTTGAAGGCTTTGAGGACTGATAGAGGAGGAGAGTTTATGTCATTTGAGTTCATGTCATGGTGTGAAGAGAATGGCATAAGGAGAGAGCTCACAGCACCCTATACACCAGAGAAAAATGGGGTGGCTGAAAGGAAGAATAGAACTGTAGTTGAGATGGCAAGGTGCATGTTGAAGGCAAGGAGGGTCCCAAATCAGTTTTGGTGTGAGGCAGCAGCTACAGCAGTATATATTCTCAACATTTCTCCAACAAAAGCTGTTGAGAATAGGACACCTTTTGAGGTGTGGAGAGAAAAGAAGCCATCTGTTGGCCATCTTAAGGTGTTTGGATGTGTGGCCTATGCAATGGTGTCAAGGTTTATGCATGGTCCAACAAAGCAGCATATGGGAGCAGCCAAGAGGGTTCTCAAGTACATTGCAGGAACTCTAGATCATGGCCTTTGGTATGGAAGGAAAGAAGAGTTCAAGCTTCAAGGTTTCACTGACAATGATTGGGCTGGATGTTTAGATGACAGAAAGAGCACCTCAGGGTCAGTTTTCAGCTTTGGTACAGGAGCTGTGACTTGGAGCTCGAAGAAGCAAGAGACAGTTGCTTTGTCATCCTCTGAAGCTGAGTATGTAGCTGCAGGAGCAGCAGCAAAACAAGCTATGTGGTTGAAGAAGTTGCTTGATGATCTGGGTTGCAAGCAGGAAGGTGCAACAGAGTTGTGGTGTGATAACAAGTCTGCAATTGCCATGACAAAGAATCCTGCATTCCATGCCAGGACCAAGCACATTGAAGTGCAGCATCACTTCATTCGAGTGTTGGTTGCAAAGGAAGAAATTGTGCTAAGATTCTGTGGCACAAATTATCAGAATGCAGATTTGATGACCAAGGCTTTGAGCATAGCAAAGCATCAGTTTTTCTTGGAAAGACTTGGAATGAGAAAGCTCGAATCAAGGGGTGGTGTTGAAAGTGTAGCTTAGACACTTATGATTCAAGCTTAGTTTTATGTTGTTTGAATTTCTGTTATTTCAGTTATGAGTCAAGAACAAGTTACTCGATGTCTATGAAGCCTGTGAGCTTTAGTCGACATAGAGGAGAGTCAGTTTAAGTCAGTTTTCTAGCAGTTGAGTTTGGCTAAGTTAGTGGATGTAGTGGAGCTTAGCCTAGCAGTTATGGAGTTAGTTTTTGTGTGGGTATGTAGTCAAGTTTGTAGCAGTTTTCTGAATGCAATTAGAGAAGTTATTGGCTCAAGTTTTACTCTCTCATTCAACACAGTTTTGGTCGATTTGGTAGATCACAGATTCAAGTATCTGTGGTTGCCTTTGTGTTGCTGTAAGTGTGGTTATCTGTGCTCCAATCCAACAAATCAGCCCCACGAGGACAGCAAACCATTGAGCTCCATTTTTCCATCTCATCTTCCATTTTTTGCATCTCTTTCTAGCTTCTGTTTTGGTTGTATTTAAGGAAAAAATCAGATCCCCTTTCACTCTTTTGAGATCTGGATTTTTGTTCTTGAAATTTTGTTTAGTTTGGAGCTGAATTTGGGTTTGATTTTTGGTATTTGGTTGAGATTGAGGGTGGCGGCTGGGTTTTTTAGGTTTTCCCATAGACTTACAATCTTAGATGCCGCGGTACCCAAACCAATGTACCCGGAAAGTGCCTAGGTCACAATTTTAGATCGGACGATTTATACAAGAATAAGCGCAAAAATAAATACAAGTACACATGCATATACTGTATATTTTTAAACAAAGTACGCAGTACAGCATATATTATAATATCAAGACTGGAAAAGTACGTAGTGCAGGTCTTAGGAGTTACCTGAATTTGTGATTTGATGGTGGTAACCATCAACCCAACGAACTCGGATGGGTTCATTTGGTTGCTCATGTTGGAAGATGGAGCGTGGTAGCCCAGTATGTCATTGCTCCCTATTACGATCATGTGGATGGCTTTCGATTGAAGAGTCTGCAACTCGGATTGCCCAAGTTGTGCCTTCATCTCCTCCCCGACTGTCGAGTAGTACTCGATTTGTGCGGCCATGGGAATTGATTGCTTCTGAATATCATATCATACCAAATCATATATCATTGAGTAGTTGTTGTATTATGTTATATTTATACTTATATTATTATTATAAATACTTTATTATTTAATATATTATATTATTATTATTATTATTATTAATTATATTATATTATATTTATACTTATATTATTATTATAAATACTTTATTATTTAATTTGTTATATTATATTATTAATTTTAGTAATAATAATAATAATATATTTCTATTAATAATATTATTTTTATGTACATTTTATTATTTTATATTATTTTTATATTATTAATAATTATATTATATTATATTTATACTTTTTTTTATTATCAATATTTTATTATTTAATATATAATATTATTTTTTATTTTTAATATAATCATAATATATTTCTATTAATATTATTATATTTATTAGAATTTTAATATATTTATACTTATATTATTATTAACAATACTTTATTATTTAATATATATTATATTATATTTTAATATATATTATATTATATTTTAATATATTTATACTTATATTATTATTTTTATTTTTATCAGTATTTTATTATATTTATACTTATATTATTATTAATATCAATACTTTATGTTTTATCAAAATTTTATTATTTTATATATATTAGTTATATTATATTATATTTATATTATTATTATCAATATTTTATTATTTAATATATATTATATTATATTTTTATTTTAATAATAACAATAATATATTAATATTATCACTTTTATCACTTTTTTAATTTTATTATTATCATTATTATTATTATTATTATTATTTGAGGAATGGTTCATTCCGATAGCATACTAAACAACCAGCTCTAGTAATGAATGATTACCGTTTTCTGATTCCATTCCGATTCCGATTATCATTCCGATTCCAGCACTCATACCAAACGGGGCCTGAGTAGCTGTAGCTATTCACTCACTTGAATAATTTAGCAAGCATGTAAGGCATAGAAGATTAGGTTCAGATTATAGATAGGAATGATGGACGAATAAGTTAAAAAGTAATAAGAGAGGCTTACGAAAAGGAGGCCGGTGGCGTTAAAGATGTCAGCGCCGCCGGATGCAAAGTTAATATTATGGTTTTATATGCTTTTATAATATGGATCAGCCGGGCATGAATCTAGCTAACGGGATGGGTTAGGATTGAGGGTAAGATAGAAGGTGAGAGATACAATTGTGGAGTCTTGTTCCATATTTATTTTTATACCCTTGGTTTAACCACCATATCTATATATTTACCTATTCTGGAGTCCAGTCAGGCATGGATCTAGTTGTTTTTATGACATTGTTACCCCTTTAATCAAGGCACCTTCGAATTCGGAGCGGAAAAAGGTATAATAGCTTGTTTACTGCGTATCTCTCTAATAATTGGGTTCATTGCAGTCTAAACTTTAATTTTGGGTGCAAAATATCCTGCTGTGTTCGTGTTATGATCTCAGTTGCCTGTTCCGAGGGGGGTTAGCAGCTAGTTATCTGTCGTATGTTTGCATGTTTGTTTTTTCCTCATTCTTTGATATTTTGATAAATGAACTCTGATTGAGTTGAATTTAGTGGAATTCTTAAGAACCCTGTAGTAAATTGTGATTAAAATTACTGGATAGGAGTACAATTTCAAAGGGGAATAGCTAATTGTGATAGTTTGCAAGCAGTACAATTCTAAGGGATTTTGTCAAAGATCTTTGATAGTTTGGTATAGGGAAATGGATAAGTTATAATTGAGCAATGGATATAAATACTAGTATTAGTTGTTTTTATGACAATCTTGAAATTCATATGGCAATATCTTTCATGGGAGAAAACTAGGTTTACATCGTATGGGGAAATGTTGTCTAACCTTTATATATCATCTTCCTTGCTTGAAGCACTGAATTCTTGTGTTGTGATCAAAGCACTGTAGTACTGTACATTGAATTTCTCGACTATATGATGAGACAAGCTACGCACATTTGATGACATTGAGTCACTTTAGTGTGCCTTGATTAAGTGAAATATGCCAATATGGAATACACTTGTATGTGCTACCATAAAAACCATAACACATAGTTGCACCTTATTGCAATTTGTGAGATTGTAAGATGTTGTTTTGGTATGTATGTCAATCATGTTTCACTGGAGGATGGTGAAAGTTTGATTTCCTTCAGGATTGTCTCACCAGGTTCCGCATATTGGTTATTAGTAGTTCCAGTCATCTGTTCTAGATAAATCCTTCTATAATGCAGAAATTGCATCTGCAAGAACATTTTGTGTTTACGAAGAGGTATATTCGAAGTGCCTGTTTCAAAATATTTATTTACTGCATTAAACCTGGCCTTTGGGTGATGTTCCCAAACCGATCAAATATTCGGTTTGTTTTGTGCAAATGTTTGCTATCTGGAAAGCAAGTGTTTCTCTAGAGGTTGCATCTTCTTGAAACTTTAAAGGCAGCTTTGGAAGCATTTCAAAGCAAACTTTATAGAAAATTTTCACATTGCTTAGTTTACCTTAAGATTTGCAAAGTACTTGAGCTTCTCTAGAGAATTGATTTTCCTACATGTACCACTTAGTTATCACAATTTTTATCCATGCTTGTGCTAAAAGATATTAAAAGTTGTACAAGATTTCCATTTGACATTTATTCTTTTCCAATGCAAGCCTGTAATTTGTATTTGCTAACTGCTGCTCAATATTTATACATGGGATGATATAGGTGGAAAAAAATGCAAAAAGCAGGGCTCATCAAAGGAGGATCACTGGAAAATGCCATTGTGTGCAGGTAGGACTTTTTCTTCTTTTTAATTTGTTACTGATCGATAGAGACATACATTAGATGCAACTTGTAAGAGAAATGCTTTAGCAAAATTCTGGGTTGAGCAGTATATCATGTGCAGTATTAAGCTGTGAGATCTTTCATCTGGGGTTGCCAAAGAAAATTAGAAAACTTTACTGATTTAGGCATTCTCTGTAATAACTGGGTTCATTGCAGTCTAAGTTTGAATATCAGTAACAGACTTGTTAGGTTTGAATATCATTGTTACTGGAAATCTTCATTTTGCTTAGAAAAAATTGGGGGACCAGTCTGGTATAGGTCTTGTAGGAGTTGTTGCCTTGGCTGCAAGAATAATTTCTAGAAAAACCGTATATGCTTATGCCTGCTTACTCAAGGGAATTTTTATGCAGTACTTTGTAGTTGAAGCTACATGGACCAGAAGATCTCGTGGAGAGGCTGCTAAAAGACCGAGCAGGAAATCATTTTCGCAAAGAACTGATATGTACATGAGTCCTTTTCTACTTAATGTCTTCTTCTCAAAGCGCTTTGTTCATGTGAAGGCCATGCATCGTGGAACCAGCAAGGTTTATATCAGTTGGTACCACAAATTCAAAGGAATTGAGGACTACCTTGCCATCTCTAACGGGTAACGATGCTTGTAGAACAATAGGCAAGCTTATAGCTGAACGATCGAAAGAAGTTGATGTCTATGCTATTGCATTTTAGTAATAGCATATTAGTTCTAAGGTTGATATATCATATGATGTACCCCGAATGTGATGTTGGTGGGTGAACTTAAACAATGGATTTGTAGTGGTTGTTGGCTATGGTTTGGATGATATTTATGTATGTTTTTTATGACATTTAAGAGGTGGTTTATATTGATATTCGAAAAGTGCTTTTGCAAAATGACATTAAACTATATATCCCGGAAAACCGTCCGTTATAAAAGGTCATATTATATACCGGCAAGAATTAAAAAAAAAACTTTAGTATTTATGCCGGACCTGGATATTTTACACCCGGCATAAATAGCCTGAGCTTTTTTTTCATAAAAAGAACAACTTCATTTATGCCGGACTTGTGTTAGAAATATCCGGCATAAATAACTTTACGTATAAAAACACCCTATTATTTATATCGGCCGTGTGGTTTTTTATATCCGGCATAAATAACTGCATGTAAAAAAAACACACGATTATTTATGTTGGGCGTGTCATATTAATATCCGGCATAAATAAAACGCCCCCCTTTTTTATTCCATTTACCTATAGCCCGGAGATAACTTTTCGAATATCCGGTATAAATAGCCCAAATATTCGGCCATAAAATCTAGTTTTTGTAGTAGTGAGAGTCTCTCACACTCAATTGGTGGACAATATAATCCCCATTCCAAACCAAGATCAAAATTGTCTAGAAACCATAATAGAAAGGTAGTCACTTGGCGGAAAGCCTTTTTGGGCACTTTTAAACTGAATTCTGGTGGTTCTACTGGTGCAAATTTTAAAAGTAAAATTGGGGGTAGTAATACGTGATTGGAAGGGACAACCCCTTTACATTGGTTCTAAAAAATTAGGATATCAAACACTTTTCAAATCTGAAGCCCTAGCATTAAAACATGGTGTATCGCAACTCCTGCAATTTTGTTTAAACAAAGGCATAATAGAACGGTTGGGATCCCCTATCCCTTGAATGCCCCTATCCCTTGTGTCCCTCCTCACACCAATTCATTTAATTTAAAACAAAAATAATTAAAATTAAAATAATTGATTAAAAAGAAAAATAAAATAGAGAGATTGAGAGGAGGGACAGTAGAAATGGGCACAGGGGATCTTAACTGATAATAGAAGGGGACTCTTTAATAGTTATGAAGCCCTAGCATTAAAACATGTCTTTGGGGTAGATTGTCCTCTCGAATTTTTTCATAGTAAAAAAAACATATTTATGCAATTGATTTAACTTTTTTTCTCATTTTCCTTTTTATTTATTTTTTCAAATCGAAGGTTTATCTGTTATTATTAATTTTTAATAAGGGCTGTTAATTTTTATTTTTTATTTTAAAACAAAAATTAGCAATTACCAGTTTCCCACACCTCAATCCATGAGAAAATTGGAAACTACCACTTACCAATAGTTCAAGCCCTGCCGGCCGGTTACATTGCTACAACCGATGCAACAATTTCAACTGGAGGTAAGTTATGGACGAAATCATCCAACCAATTCATTAGTTAGTAACTTATAGTGGGAAAATACCGTAGTACTTCCGCCTCTCTTACTCCCTTCTATTCCTCACACGAAATGTCAAAGCACGCACAATGTGCATGAGTGGAGTGGAGAGTTCTCACTGGCCTGCCCTCTTATAAATTAAAACAGAGAATTTGCTCATCTGATGCATACTTCCTCTACATTTCCCGTCTTTTTCCGACTAGCAACAATGTCTCTGAAGACTTGCTTGTTATTTAATCCTTTAATATTTTTTCTTTTTATAACGGCCACAATATCGGATCATGTGCAGGTTGACCTAGTGAACAAGATGACCACAGATATTGTTGTACACTATAAGGACAAAAATACGGATTTTGGGGTCCACACTGTTGGGGATAGCGACACAACTTAAGTCCCATTGGTGAACCCTTCTCCAAGTGTGGAACGCGGATCTCAGCACAACCCTGCTCTCCCGACCGCCCGGGACCACACCGAGACTCTAACACCGACAATCACAGACTTCCCTCGGGGAGAGGTGCACAACCTCCTTAAGCCTAGCACACAAGCAAACCCAAAACCAATTGGTATTGAGTGGAGTAGCCCAACTACTTATATGCTAGCTTGGAACCCTCCCAACTTCCGATGTGGGATTCCTTGTTTCACATGTAATCTCCCCCTCACATGTGAATCACTTCCCATTCCGCCGAAATCCAGGGCCATACCACGCACCGAAACTACCAAAAAACGCCTTTGACTTGCACGCTTCTCCTCGTGCTCATTCTTAGAACCAGAACCTTCACGCAACGGGTCAAAGGCAAGCCCGTGGGTGATGAACTGTGGAGTCTGTCCCGACATGGTGCTCATGACCCTCCTCAAACCATCGGCTCTGATACCACTTGTTGGGGGATAGCGACACAACTAAAGTCCCATCGGTGAACCCTTCTCCAAGTGTGGAACGCGGCTCTCAGCATAACCCGACTCTCCCGATCGCCCGGGACCACACCGAAACTCTGACACCGACAATCACAGACTTCCCTAAGGCAAGCCCGTTGTGTGGAGGTTCTGGTTCTAAGAATGAGCACGAGGACAAGCGTGCAAGTCAAAGGCGTTTCTTGGTGGTTTCGGTGCGTGGTTTGGTCCTGGATTTCGGCGGAAGGGGAAGTGATTCACATGAGAGGGGGAGATTGTTGGGTGTGCACATGTGAAACAAGGAATCCCACATCGGAAGTTGGGAGGGTTTCAAGCTAGCATATAAGTAGTTGGGCTACTCCACTCAACACCAATTGGTTTTGGGTTGGAACCTCATTTGCTTGTGTGCTAGGCTTGAGGAGGTTATGCACCTCTCCCCGAGGGAAGTCTGTGATTGTCGGTGTCAGAGTCTCGGTGTGGTCCTGGGCAGTCGGGAGAGCCGGGCTGTGCTGAGAGCCGCGTTCCACACTTGGAGAAGGGTTCACCGAAGGGACTTGAGTGGTGTCGTTATCCCCAACACACCATGGCCCCAAACGCGGTATACGGGATCCCGGCCAAGCCCACTTTCTTTGAAAGGGCGGATTATTGGTGCAGCTTCATTTTTAACAATGAACTGAAGTATTTCGACATTTATAAGCAACATCGGGATCTCCACCGTTGTGGGAACTGCAGCTGGGTTTCGATTCCTTCCCGCGGAGCAGTCTGCACCAACCATTGCTCTTGGTACGTCAAACATGACGATCCTTGTTTTGTGAAGCCGACGGATCCGAACAGTTGTCAGCAATACCAATGGAATAAGTAATATTATTAATGAAGCATGTTTTTTTATAAATAAAAACCTTTATTTGAAGGTAACACGGTCTAAAGCTCTACTGACAGTTGCTAGCCTCCGTCTTTCAATTGTACTAGTGTAAGTGTAAGGATTGCCCTTAGGCACGAATATTTAAATAAACTTTGGTATCGAACATTTTAATTTTAAAGTATATATATATATATAAGAAATTATTTGGCTAAATGTCCACTTTGCTAATTGTCCACCTAAACCTACCATTTTATTAAATGTTGAATAATTTTATGAAAACCCCGTTTTACCCTTGCTCATCCCTTTCCCTGCCCTCCTCGTTCTTTCTGTTCTACCTCCCTGCCTTTCAATTTTGATAGTCTGAACGCCGCTCGGAGAGAGAAGGGAGACGGCGAGGACCGCGCTCCCCAAGCCCTTGCTCCTCCGCCAATGGCTCTTCTCTTCCATCTCCCTCTCCTCCGCCCTCCGCCTCCTCCTCTTCGCCTTCCTCGCTCTCGCTTTCCTCTCTCTCCCCATCCTATCAATTGTCGGTTGTTACAGGATCCACAAAACCTCAATTTCGATTAGGATTTTCGATCGATCTGATTACATCTCCATTTCGATTAATATTGATATCAGCTGTGGGGATCTACAAGGCTCCGCAATACCAGCCCTGTCGCTGTCCTCTGCAACCCCAGAACGCCCCGTCCTCGTCCTCGTCCTCATCTTCGTCTTCCTCTTCTTCGCAGGGCTGACAATCACAACCTCTCGTCTTCGATCTGATGACGCCAATCTCCGGCGGCGATTCTGATCGGGAACCGCGACCTCCTAATGGTGCTCACCACCTCCATCACTGTCCTGATTGGCTCACAACCTCAAGGTATCCGATTTGGCCGCATTGCTTAGATTCAAGGTTTCTTCCAAATCGGTTAACCGTGCTAAGCCTGATGATGTTTTCTTCTGTTGATCTCTTGTCTAAAAAGGGATTACTGTCTGCGATTGCACATATCAGCCTCTCGTTGCAGGCGCTTGATGATTGTGCATTGTCTGTTTGGCTGCCTTTAAACTTGATCCACAAAAATTGGATATTGATTCATTTCGCAAGTAGCTTGAACATATCTGTTTTCCCTTTCAGAGATTGAATTTGTCTATATCTCAATTTGAAAAATGAATATGTTTAAAGGTATTTAGATTGGTATTACAATGGCTGAATTCCAAAATTGAACATGTCTAAAAATTGGTTCGAAGGACTGAATTTGCTCAATGTCACGAGAACCTTAGTGCTACAAATGAATGAACTAGTTCCTGTCATTAATCTTGAATTAGTTCCAGAATGGTTTTTCAACCATTTGAGTGCTTGGCTTGCTAGATTAGAAAATGTCATTTATGCAGAATTAGTTCCACAACTAGTTCATTACCCGTGCCAGTAGATTACAAAAATACTATATAAGTGTTGGTTAATAAATAAAATAAAATAACTTTTATTAACCTATTTTAATAGAAAAAATATTTTAAAAAATCTATTGACCAAATTTGTACTTGAACCTTAAAACTTATATAAATGTATTTTTCACGATATCTAACATCCCTTGAGGCACTAATAATCATATCCAATATTAAATAATTCTGAACTTATTTGAAATTAAATAACTCAATAAAAAGAATTGGCTCAACTCGACAAATGACATATATTCATGTCAACCACCACTCCAAATCAACCTAAAATTTAAGAGTTTAACTTGTACTAAACAACTTCTAATACACACTTATTTAAACTTTTAAAGATTAATGTTATGAAAAATCAAGCAACATACCCACTGTTAAAGATAAAGATATTTTTTAGGGAAATTTACAGAAAACTACCCGTTAAACAGAGACTTTTACACTTAACCACATGCTATGAACGAAATTAGAGAAAAGAACACCCATTAAATGTTTTTTGTTAACAAATCACCGCCTATTGTCTATTTCTATTAGGATTATGTAATATATATATATATATATATATATATTTATTTATGAGGTTGGGTCATGTGTTAACAACTCATACGGTGTTAAATGTTAACAAATCAATATTCGGCAAAATTTATCAAATATTAATCACAATCACTCAATTATTCATCAAAGCTTTTGTTAAAATTAATCAAATATTCATCACGGTCACTCAAATATTCATCAAAATCACTCAATTATACACAATTTCTCAAATATTCATCAATATTCGGCAACATTTAAGAAATATTCATCACAGTAACACAATTACGAGATTGAGGGTGGATACACGCGCAAAAGTTTGAGTTTTTTTGGTGATATTTTTTTAATTGGCAATAATTATTAATTTAAATGAATATCTTAAATGTTGTCGAGAAGCTTTGATGAATAATTGAGTGACTATGATGAATATTTGATAAATTTTGCCGAATATTAATTTGTTAACATTTAACACCGTAAGAGTTGTTAACATTTGATCCGTATTATATATATATATATATATATATATATATATATATATATATATATATATATATATATATATATATATATATATATATATATATATATATATAGGGATTCCTTCAACTATAAAAAGTCCTTATCGTGTAAAATATGCTTAACGTGTAAAATTTCTAAATTAATACATACTCCTCCCAAAATTAGGAATTGGTGAATGGGCTGGCATGTACGCGCTTTTGCTTAACTACCTCTCTCTCTCCTGCTCCTCTCAATCCATGGCCAAGATCATCGTTCCTCTTGGCATCCATGGCTACCTTCCCAAATTACCGACCCCATCTTTTCCTCGCCCCCGCCACATGCTTGCCCTGGTCGATTTCGCCTCGATCGGTAGGTTCACCCTCTACGTTTGCACCCGTTCGTTCTGCACTTCCTAGGTTTCTTCGTTGCTTCTCTTTTAGCCCTCTTCGATCAATTATTGGTCGATTTCGTCTTCTTGATGTAATTAGGGCTCTGAAATTGGTACATATTGCTTCATGTTTATATTTCGATGGTGATTAATTATTAATTTTTAAATTTTAGGGATTTAGGGTAGAAATTTCGCCTCTCAGAGCCTCCCACTATGCACTTCCCCTTACCTCTCCCTCTCTCTGGTTCTCCTTTCTCACTTTTCGTATGCTCCATTTACAATTGTTCCCAATATGCTGATCTGGTCCCTCAATCTCCTCTCCCACACTCTCCCTCTCCCTCATCACGTCTTTGATTCCGTTTCTTCCATCTACAATGGCGGCGGATGCGGCGATCGAGGTAGTGGAGGTTGGGGTGAGAACAATGTTAGTGGCGATCTGTCCAGTTCCGCTGCAGGCAAATCTGATTTGGCGGATTTGGGGCTGAGTCGGTTAAGAAAGTAAGGTTCTTTCTGATGCTCTTTATTTTGGGTTTCTAGGGTTTGGTGATTGGTCTTCAGGTGTGTTGATTTGGTGAAGAAAGTATGCTTCTTTGTGTTTGTTGATGCAAAGTGATCAGTTTTTCTGCATGCTGATTTCAATTTCCATGTGGGGTTAGAATGAAAGTTTTAAAGTTTTGCAATTGCAATTTGATTGGTAATAGAAAAGGAAATTTGGCTTAGTTTTGTCTTTCATATCAATCTTTTTACTGATGTACATATCTGAGTTGTGATTTTGACCCTGACGAATCGATTTCCCCCCCTCATAGATGGTTTTTTATATTAACTTTTGGATGTACTACATTTAACCACATCGATGTTGCATCTCGACCACTTCAACTAGGCTATGCCGTCTCCATCCTATCCCTGTTGAATTTTGAATCTTGTGAACAATAAGTTCGATTCAATCACTACTAGAATACTGTCAATAGACAACACCACATCTAAGTCTGTCAAAAAACAACAGAAGTGAAAATTATTCTTTTACATCAATAGTTTTTTTTGTGATGTATTAAAGAGTTTATAAATCTGTCAAAGTTTTGGACAGATGTAAAATTGTTGGTTCTAAAAAAAAATTAAAACCGGCGCGGGTTTAAATTTTCTAAGTTCAAAAGAAGCGGGATTGGAACATTTAGAAATTAAGCGGTACTTCAAAATTCGAAGGAAATTATAACACTTAAAAAATTTACCATCTCCACACTTCTCTACACTTAGAAATTCTCTCTCTCTCTCTCTCTCTCTCCCTCTCTCATGTTTCTTCTTCTCTTTGTTACCCGACTCTCTCTTCTCAGGTAAACATCTCTACCAACCACTGCCATGTCGCCGTCGCCGCCGCTGCTCCCCCAACCAGCACGCCGCCGCTACTCTCAGGTAAACATCTCCCTCTCTCCATCAGACAAGCGACTACAATTCGAAGATGGTGGCCCTCTCTTTCAAAACCCTAGCAGGTAAGCTCTTTCTCACCTTTTGCAGATCTAGCCACCCTCTTTCCTCTCATCTGATCTATAGTTTCCTAGATCTAAATTATTTCTGTAGATCTGTTAGTTTCGACTCATTTCTCTCCCATCTCCTTTCAGTTTTAATTTGGGGTTTTTTTGTTAGGGTTTTCGAGAGCGAAGGAGGAATGGAAAAGTTGGCGAGAGATAGTTGTTTGGCTAGAGTCACCGCCTGCAGCGCCGCTATTGGTCGCGCCTTCGTCTCTCTGCTGCTCGTATCCTCACAGGTATGCCCTTCCTCTCCTATCCTCTTCTTGTCTCCTGTTATTGTAATTTAGGGTTGAGAGATTTCGATTTTGGGATTAGGGCAGTTTATAGATCTAGGGTTTATAGATATAAATCTGATATGTTGTGTTAAGAGAGCAAAGTGGGATAATTTGTGTTTTTGAAGAATTCGGTTTGATTTTAGAGAAAAATTTTTTTAGAAAAATGGTTTAATTCCAATGAAGTAACAGATTCACACCTAACAATAAATGAAATGGGGCAAATTGTTGTGTACAAGAATAGCATTCCAATTTACAAGAATCAGTAAGCAATTCATGGAGGGGGCATGGACATATATGAGTGCAAAAATGTCCTTGTATCTAAACTATCTATACATGTGGTGTTCTTACTGGAAACCTGCTGATTTAATGTTGTATGTCATATTTTCAGCTGCTATCTTTTATCATGAATGATTGATTCATTTTCTATTTCCATGTATTCTGATCTTTATCCTACTTCAATAGGTATAGACTTGGAAAGCCATCCACGCTTATAGATATTTTCTGCTTAATTGGTCATTTACAAGATCATAAAGTCTCATTCTCATCTCTATGCAACTGAATTATAACTTTCATACTCCAATATGTTTATGCTTTACCATATATGTTTCAAAATAAACATTTATGCCTTACCATTTTAACATCTGAACTTGAAATTTTAGCTTGAGTTAGGAGTCATAGCTATCATTCCTATCAAGGCTTACATGCTAAGTTAGGAATCATTGGGTTTGAGTTAGGAATCGTTGCACCTTTTGGTCCTCTACTCTAAGTGATCTAATGGTGTTGCAAGTTCAAACCAGCTCGATCATCTAGGCTCAAAGTGTCAAATGGATTTTTCAGGTGGTGATGGACAATGGGATTATCCAAGTCACTGTGGCAGTTCCATAGGGTTACATCACCTCCATAAGTTTCAATGGCGTCGATAACTTGCTAGAAACGGAAAATAAAAGAAATCAATTTGGGCACATATCTAGTTGGAATAGAATTTATATCGTTTGTGGTGGCTCCTTGTAAAGTTGCATGCTTGTCCAAAAAAGCTGCTTTCTTTATCCATCTATATGCTCGATTTCTCGCTGATATCGATTGACTTCTGAACTGCTTCAGTTGTATACGCGATACGGAAATTTGAGGAATTGGTTGGTTTTGATGTGCCAAATTTTTTCTACTGAGGAATTGATTTAATGAGGGTTTTGTCTTTTGTTAAGTGCTTATGGATTTTCGTGTTCTTTGATTAACTAGGAATAGTTTTAGATTCAAATAATACATACTGATTAGTGCTATGGATTTTGTAGGGAAAATGGTTGTCGAAGGATCCAGGGAAGAGAATGTGTATTTGGCCAAATTCGCCTAGCAGGCCGAAAGGTATCAGGAGATGGTTGATTTCATGGAGAAGGTCGCCAAGATGGTTCATGTCAAGGAGTTGACCATTGAGGAAAGGAACCTACTCTGAGTCGCTTACAAGAATGTGATCAGAGCAAGGAGGGCCGCCTGTAGGATCATTTCGTCGATTGAACAGAAAGAGTAGAACTGTGGGAATGAGGATTATGTCTCTACCATTAGAGACTACATGAAGAAGATTGAGGACGAGCTCACCAAGATCTGTGAGGGGATACTAAAGCTTCCGGATTCGCACCTCGTCCCCACTTGCCACCGCTGCTGAGTCGAAGGTTTTTTATATGAAGATGAAAGGCGACTACCATCGATATTTGGCACTCACCGTATGTTCAGGAGAAAGGTAGGATTTCCTTCCTGTTATCTCAGTTTCTTAAAGTCTCTCTTCAGTCCATGGTTTATTGTTTTTTTGCTATTATTGTCTGTGACAGTTTGCATGAAAATGTGAACTTAAACTGTATTTTAGGATTATATATGTAGTGCTCACTTCAAACTAGCGTACGCCACTTGGGAATGGGACATGTTCTGCATCTTTTTTCTCATATCATGCATCTCTATAATGAGGGAAATAAAACAATGAAATTGTAATCCATGTTCACGTTCTCATTCTTTTCATGCTTCTCCAAATCTTCCCTTCACTCTGTTGTTCGATGTGTCTGTCAATCTATTTTCTTCTGATGTTGCTCACACGTCACAGTGCTTCTTCTTGACTTTTCTAGGTACTTGAAAAACCAATTGACGAGACCGAATCTGATTACTGTGCTGTCAAACAAGGTTATGTATGCAACTCATTTGATAATGCAGTGATTCATATCCTTAGGCAATTGGAGCATGATTAAGCGACCAACAGCTGACAAGCTAATCTTTTATAATATTTACTGCCTAAGGGCTGTTGTTGCTATTGAAGGACTGTGAGGTCTTCAGCTGAATCTACATAGTATCTTCTTTGCTCTCTTTAGTTGAATATGTATGTTACCTAAATCTCTAAAACTTTTGCAGGTTCAAATGGTTTTGCTTCTGCAGCTGGATCACCCTTGGTTGGTAGAGTTTTTGCAGTCTTTGGAGCTGGTGGAGCAAGAAGGGAACCTGCCTATGGTGGCAGAGCCAAAGGAGTTTGAGTAGTAGTAGCAAACCGTTGGCTTATAAGCCTTAATCTTCTTAATTATAGTGTGTTTTAGTATGAAATGTTGCTTCAAAATCTTTGCAGTGACAAATTTTATACTTATTTGTTGTTTATGCTCTTGTTTCCTATTCTAGGATTCCACTTCATTCTTATTTCCCAACCCAATTCCTAAACTAGATACCCTCGTACCAAATGAGCCCTAAAGAGTTTGAATGTGTTATTTTCCTTTCGAGTTCCGAAAATCATCTCCCTTATTTTACTATTTCATGCACTGTATTTTGTTGTCTTTCAAGAGTATCTCATACATACTGTATTGCTTTTTAGTTAGCCTAATTATCAACATTTTATTTGTCATACTTGATAAGCTGAATGGCTTTTTTTTTTCTGTTTGCAGCACATGAATGAGGAGAAGATTTTGAATGCTGTCAGCATCGAAAAGGATGTGGATGGCTTTCACCCACTAAACATTGGTTGTCTTGCAATGAGAGGAAGAGAGCCCATGTTCGTACCTTGTACGCCTAAAGGATGCATTGAGCTGTTGGATAGATATGGAATCAAAATAAAGGGGAAAGGGCCGTCGTCAGAGGGAGGAGTAACATTGTCGGGATGCCTGCTGCACTTTTATTGCAAGTTAGTGCTTATATGTTAACTACTCTATTTTTCGCAAATCTTACTACATGTTGTTAGCTGATCTTTTCTTTTTTGCCGAAATTCAAGAAGTATGGGACTAGCCATTATTCTTCTTTAGAATCTGTACAAACATCTTATCTCTGGCTAAAATAGTATTTTGAGTGTTCTGTTTGTTTAATGTCCATGAAAAATGTTAAACAAAAGAAACCTAAGAGCAAGGAAATGATTTCTTGAAGTGGTAAATGTTTTCTTTTATGCTTTCTTTCATCACACTTAAAAAAATGATTTTCTGCCAAATACGAGAATTTAGAAATCAGCGAGGTTCCTTTTAGCTTATAAGGATTTAGAACTTGTGTATTTTATTGTCATTCACAGCTTTATAGTTAGGGTGAATTTATAAATCACGTTGGGGATTTGGTGGGTTCATGTGTTGTGTACTGTGTTCTATGGTGTTGTTGTTCAGAATGAAAGCCATTTGCAGTTAGGATCCTCCTCTTACCCCTGTGTGTTCATAAGAGTAAAGTAAAATAAGCTTTCCAATTTCTATGGGGTAGAGTAAAACTGGCCTTTCCCAAATGTTTATTTGTTTTTTTTTTCAAACCCATTTGCTATTTGGCATTACTTTTAGCATTGGTTATGTGCCAGTGCCAATTGGTCAATAGTTATGTTATATGGTATATTATTGTCTGCTTCTGCAGTACTGTTTTTGGCTGATCCTCTTATATTATTTACTGGAAAAAGTTTTATCATATTTTTTAAAACTAAATGTGATTCGATATACTAGACATGCCTTTTAGATCGAGAGTACCGACATAAAGACATTAACCAGCCAAACCAGTAAAACAAGCACAAATTTTATACTATTGGAACTCATTATAGTATGTGTGTGTGTGTGTTTCTTTATTTTTTAATCTTATATTTGAAATCAGGGTCAAGCCTTCCTGACTTTTCCACATTAACACTTTCTAATTCTTGAATTTTATCACATGTTATCTCTTGCATATAATAATCCAAATACTCTTTCTTCGTGATGGCTATCCAATACTTCCACACCTTCTTGTTTAAGTTCACTTAGCTGCTTGCATTTACTTCTTTGTATGTGTTTATTTAGATAGTTACTGCCACACAAAAGGCTCATAAATTTCTATTTAATGTATGAATTTAGTAAATTTACCATAAGTAGTGAAATGAAGAGTGCCCACAAAAGAGTATGATAGTAATCTGATTTTTTTGGCCATATAAGATGAATTTTAAGCAGCTCAAACCTTGAACAAATTTTTTTCTCAACTTGTTATAGTTAATATCACACAAATTTGGAAACTTGATGAATTAAATTTGGAAACACCATATGTTGTTTACTAAATTACTAGTGCTATGTTGTTGCAAGTAGTGCAATGCGCAGATCTCCATCAATAGTCTAGTGACCTGTTTCTATTTAGATATAAATATTCAAGTTACTGGAGCCTCTTGATTTTGTTTCCTTGATTGAATGTTTTAAAATTGTTTTTCCATTTTATGCAAGTTTTGCTTGGATATTGAGAAGCTTGATATGTACATTAAAAAGGATGTTGTATCTCGTTAGGTGACTACTGAAGTTGCTCGTGCGGGTCTCGAGTCTTCGAATCGCACCTTTGGGGTTGATTTTACAAAGAGCAATGGCTGCACAGTTGGTGATTGTATCATTTTTGCTGTGTTTTTATGGGAGCAACTGAGATATAGGGAATACTTATTTACACATTGAAGCATAGTGTCGTTGTCTAGCATATTTTATTGATGTTGGTTTTATGTTAATGTACATATATTGTATGTTTTATAAGTTAATTAAAATATCGATCTTTTCGTTTCGATCATAAAAATTGTCTTTTATCGAGGAAATGGTATAGCAACGAGCAAATGATGTTTTTACATTAAGATGACAATATAAACTGATATATATTTGATAACAATAACATCATTATCAAAATATTAAATGATGTTTAATAATAAAAAAAACATCTGTTTTCCATAAATAAATTGATGTTAATAATAATAATAGCATTGTTTATATACACAATCTATATAGTGTATTACTTTAAAACGATGTAATATCACGTATTATAAACAAAAAAATAATATATACTTAATGATTAATCTAAGAATGATGTCTATATGATATTAATACATCGGTTATGTATATATTTTATGTCGTATATTATTTTAAAACCATATAAAATCAAACTTTATATATATGAAATTAATATACACACAATCAATATAATAAAAAAGATGTATATTTGATTTTAATACATTGATTTTTTTAAAAATAGTGATGTAAATGTCAAATTTTGGCTTGGTATGGACATCTTTAAAACATTATAAATGAAAAATAACAAGGGTTTAACAACAAGTGAACATATCAAAAACAAATTTGAGAGATTGATTTAAATCTATATTCAAAATAAAACCAATGTCTTAACTCAGGAAAGACATCTGCTTAAAACCGATGTGAAAAGTTTGGATCTTTTACTACACGCACAAAGAGATCGGAATTTTTTTTGAAAGACATCTGTTGACAACAGATGTCTAATTGCTATTTTCTAGTAGTGAATGAAATGCCATGTTCAGGGTTCCCAAAACCTTTACATGTTAGATATTCAATGTATTAAACAATATGCTGGCATCTTTAACTTACCAAGTGTAGTAGAGATTCAGGCGTTGCTTCTCTATCAATTCGAAAGTGATATTTCATGGGGCACCTCAACTAATTGTTCTTCGGTTTATAGAGTGAAAAGACTTCCTATCCTTGCAAGTTAATTGGATGAATTTTGTTTATTCAGAACGAAAAATAATTTGTACATTTCCTTCACACATAAGCGGGCTTTAAAGAACTTATCTTTTGCTTAGTAATACTTGTTGGAGATTGGCGAGGGCTTCATCACTCAGATTAGTTGGTGTTGATTTGAGATCTATTTGTTATCCTCTTTGGTATGAGTTAACAAACTTTGGCAAAGATAGGGTTTGTTAGGTGTTGAAAGCAGGGATTTTTTTGGTAGCGTTTTTATGTTATTAATTGATCTGGCGTTGCTAAGCCTTTCTGTTTGATGCATTGCCTTGCCCAAGCTTTTAATCTCTTGTATGTTAAAATAGCACCTTTCGTATCTGTCTGATTTTGCTGTGTTTTTATGTCTTTTCTATTTCAGATGGATGCAGAATATGAAAATCTCATAGCAAACTTATATGAATCCTCTTTGATTGACGAGACAAACAGCCGATCACCCACTAACCAATCTATCATGCCTCCGATATGCAGTTTGTGCCGAATGACACCAACTGATAGCTTTTCGAATGCCAATGCTGGTATTGTTGGTATTTGTGGTCACTGTAAATTCTTGTTGCTTGAAGATTTAGACATCCCAACAGACAACCTTCATCGAAGAAGGCTGCGTAGAGAACAAAGATCAGTAAGTAGTAGTTCTGAGTCAATTGAAGATTTTTTTTATCATTAATTCTCACAAATAATGAACTTGGCTAGGCGAAGCACGTGGAAGATTTTTTTTCTCATGAATTCCCAACATAGGTAGTATTACAGAGTTGTTTAATTCTATATAGAAAATGTTTCGATTCTTCCTCATCCTATTGAATTTCAATGGAACTGTAACAAGATTATCTATCTGTATAAAAGTTTCGAACATCATAGGAGTCGATTTCTATTATATATTGCTTCTTTGAGTTACATCCATCTTCATTTCGTTTATGGTTTAAGGTTTAATTTTTCTCCATGTTCATTGCATTAGCATAATCCGGGACAAGTGGCTTCCCACCTGCGAAGCACGTGGGGAATGTAACTAGTTGCTTTTAAAAAGCTGTTTTCTTTTTCTTAGCTTAGTAGCTAGATAGGTTTGCCTATGTGTTTGAATTGTGTGGTAGGATTTACGTGAGTGGCCATTGTGTGGAGATGTGGTAATTCCGTAATTGTGGTGGGCAATACGTGTTAGGCTTCTATGGGTTTCACTTTTTACCCGTAAGACCCGTAATTTGGTCTTACATTATTGTACTTCTGGCTTTTGCCACCCATCTATTTATTTACCTTTTCAGGGGAATATGATTTGTGTAAATATATCAACTGATTTTGGATTCTACTAGGTATTGAGTTCAGATTGCACAATTGGTATCTAAAATTGCACTAATATGTCTTATTTTTGCACATAATGTAGTTCAAATTGCACAATTGTGTTATCAAATTGCATTAATATATGCGCAATGTATTATTAAAAGTCTATTAGCTCAAAATGGTAGAGAAATGTGGCACGCACAAAGATGCGGGTTCAAATCCCGCATAGGCTATCTATGTTTATCGCTTACAAGTAATATGTTTCTCTTCATGAATAAGAGTGTAAGGTGCAGTTGTGCAACTGTAAAGTGCAGTTGTGCAACTGTAAAATGTAGTTGTGCAACTGTAAAGAGCAGTTGTGCAACTGTAAAGTGCAGTTGTGCAACTTTAAAGTGCAGTTGTCCAACCGTAAAGTGAAGTTGTGCAAATGTAAAACAAAGTGCCCAAATTAGATTTTCAATTTAGGGAGAACCAAATTATATTTTAGTTTGAATGAGCCTACAATGTTGCTCAAGCTCGGCTCGCGAGAAATAAACCAGTTGTGCAACTGTAAAGTGCAGTTGTGCAACTGTAAAGTTCATTTGTGCAACTTTAAAGTGCAGTTGTGCAACTTTAAAGTGTGCAAAAGTAAGATATAATTGTGCACATTTAGAATACAATTGTGCAAAAGTAAGATACAATTGTGCAGATTTAGAATACAATTGTGCAAAAGTAAGATACAATATGTGCAAATTTAGAATACAATTGTGCACTTTTATGCACTACAATCTGAATTTTAAGCACTTCAACTTTTAGTTTGAATGTGCAATTTTAGTTTCAAAAAGTGAAAATATAAAAATTAAATGTGCAATTTTAGTTTGAAAAAGTGAAAATATAAAATGATAAAGTGCAAAAATAAGATCATAAAGTGCATGAATGAGAAACAAGATGGGCTTTTGAAATCGATGTTTTAATTTTGTTTGTTTTTTTACTTTTGAGAATTTGAGTTTACCTCTTGCATAATTTTAGGCTGATAGATGTGAGTTTAGAATCGATTTTTTTCCATAAAACAATTTCAAATTAAAGTGCACACTTAAGGTTAAAAAGTGCATAATTAAGGTTAAAAAATGCACAAATAAGGTTATAATGGACATGATTAACAATTTGGAATTGTTGTGTTCTTGTCTATTATGTAACCTATGTGGCATTCGAATCCACATCTTTGTGCATACACACATCGCTCTACCAATTGAGCTAACAGCCTATTCATATATAATGCCAAATACAACATACAATATTTCAATTAAAAACCCAACCAAATTCCAAATCATTAGTGTTCACAAACTACATATCTAAGCACATTCAAGTGCTCATAACCTGCACATATCTTTTCACAACCTGTATACGAAAAAATCCTACCTAAATAACCATATGATGTAACGAAAAATCTGCATACCATATGTTTTACCCCATAACATGCATACCATATGTTTTTAACAAAAACCATTAAACAGATCATTAATCGGTCTCCCGGCTCTCCTTAATCCTTTGCCTACCAATAATTATATCATTTTGGCATGGTTTTTTCACTGGATCTTGCTGCACATCATTAGTCTTGGTGAATGTCAAACCATTAAACAGATCATAGGTAGATCCCCCAGCATCCATTTGGATAGAACTATGAAATCTGTAACTTGTTTCAACTTTCTAATGATTATCCAGGCAGATAAGCTCCGATTCTTCACAATCTGCAGTTGTTCTTCACAATCTGCATCTGTTTTACAATCCCAAAACGGCCAAAAGATGCATCAAAATCAAACAAAATTTGGGCAGTGCTAGAGTTTGTAAATCGTTAAGTAAAGGCATAACAGTTTTCATACTTAAGAATCACTACAAATCAATAATCTACCGTTTAATCTGCATCAAATAATCAAATAAGCTTCACTGATAAATAAATAAATAAAAGTAGATTTTAACAATCTCTAGAAGTGTACAAGCAAGTTACCTAGCAACCAATGAACTTAGAGCTGGCAAAACCCGACCCGAACCCGAAAACCCGACCCCGTCGACCCGAAACCGATTGTTTTGAACACCGATCAACCCGACTCATTTTGGACCCGAACTCCGAATAACCGATAACCGAAACTCACCCAAATCCGAATGAACCGAACCCGATTCAACCGAAACCCATTAAGATCCGAACCCGTTACAACCGAAACCTGATATAACCCGAACTTTAAGATACATTCTAGTAAATTTTTCAAAATGAATATTGAAATAACTGAAACCCGAGACAACCGAAACCCGAATGAACCGAAACTCGATACAACCGAAACCCGAACCCAACCCAACCAAATGACCAAATTATTAGACATTACCCGAAACCGAATGACCCGAAACCCGAATTACCCGAAACCCGAATTACCCGAAACCCGAATAACCCGAAACCCGACTAACCGAACCTGAACCCGATCCGACCCGCCCGATTGCCACCTCTAAATGAACTGCAACCAGAAAAAAGTTCATATACTTATGCAATTAGTAGTTCAAAACCCAAATAGGCCGTCTTAACTCTTAATTCCTCATTACAGTAGTGCTTGTATCTGCCAAATCCCAATCGTTGATTTGACGTCCTCACCAACTTCCCTATACCAACTTGAAAATTACAGTGATCCATAAGCTTCCTCAATTTGACAACTCTCAAACCAATTCACATGAATTAGCAGCAAGTGCTTATGACAACACTAATTTTTTTCCTTCTTAATTCAAACTAACAGTAGAAAAAATCAGCAACAATATAGGTCCACCAAATTTCAATCAATTTGGCTTGCATTCCTTGCAAACTCCCATAGAAAGACATTCCAACCTCCAAATGTTTCAAATTAACAAAACTAAAACGATCAATTCCAAATGAAATCACCAATCTGCAAGGATATTAGAAAGAAAACAACGAGAAATTGAAATCCCTAATTAATGCACAGCCGGTCGATCGAACGAATTCGTAAAATTAAAACATGAATTCGTAAAATTGAATGAAAATCAATTGAGAGAGAGATGGTGTGTACGCTGCAGCAGTCATGGCGAACTTCGGCGAGACGAGGCGAGGCAAGCACCAGGTCGTCGCCGGGGCGAGGCAAAATCCGGCGAGGTTAGGGCTCTAGCGGTGGTGAACGTTGGCGGAGAGATCTGAGGTGGTGGGTATGGGTTAGGGTTTCGAGATCAGAGGTAGGAGAAGGAAGACGGAGCGAAGAAGAAGAGGAGAGCGTAGAGCAGAGAGAAGAACCATGGTTTCGAGATCAGAGGTTAGGGGAACAACGTTGAAGCTAAGGCGCTTAGCTTCATCTCTCCACAGTCGCAGAAGAAGAAGGTATGGAGAGGGATTTGAAAATGGGATGATTTTCCAAATATACAAATATGAAGGCCAAATTAGCCAAATATACAAGATTTTGGAAAATTTGCAAAACTATACACACACTACCACAAAGCCTTGTGCCCCTCCTATGTGCCCCCTCCCCCTCCAGCGTGCCCCCCCACGCCCCCCCTCCAGCGTGCCCCCCGTGCCCCCCCTTCCACGTCAGCAGTTTTTTTTTTTTTTTTTTTTTTTTCCGCGCGCGTCAGTGCTGACGTCATCGTCGGGAATGCTGACGTAAGCAATGCTGACACCGTTTACAAGGATGCTGACGCCAACTTTTTTTTTCTTTTTTCCCACGTGTCGGTGCTGACGCCAACGTCGAGAATGTTGACGTCCGCATTGCTGACACCGCAGACTCCGACAACGCTGACGCGGAGGACGTCGACGATGCTGACACCGTTTGAGGGATGTTGACACCGACGTCGGGAATGCTGACGCCGTCTACGAGGATGCTACGCAGCCGACGATGACGTCGGGAATGCTGACGCCGACGGTGATGACGTCGGGAATGCTGACGTCGACGTCAATGACGTCGGGAATGCTGACGTCGACGTCAATGACGTCGGGAATGCTGACGTCAATATTGCTCACACCCTCTACGAGGATGCTGAAACCGACAGTGATGACATCGAAGATCAATATATTTGACGTATTAAGTCATTAAAAATATAAAAGGGGGAGAACAAAGAGACAAAAGGAGTGTTCTACCAAAAAAAAAGAAACGAATATTTTATTTTATTTTTGGTAGTGAGAAACAAAGAATAACGGTAAACAATTAAAACAAAGAATTTTGCAGGATGTTGACACCGACGCCGGGAATGCTGACGCCGTCTACAAGGATGCTACGCAGCCGACGATGACGTCGGGAATGCTGACGTCAGCATTGCGGACGCCCTCTACGAGAATGCTCACGCCGACGGTGATGACATCAAAGATCAATATATTTTTATATAAAATATAAAAGGGGGAGAACAAAGAGACAAAGGAATGTTTAAAAAAAACGAATATTTTTTTTTTTGTAGTGAGAAACAAAGAATTTTTCGACGCTGATGATGCTGAGCTTCTTCCTCATCCATCTCTTATATTGCAAAAACGATGTCAGCAAATATATACCTACACAAAAATATGCATGAAAACGATGTCAGCACTAAAAAATACGTATAAAGACGATGTCAGCACTAAGAAATAAACCATTTTTTAAAGACTCAAGCATACATATATACTTACATATATAATATCAAATTAAAAACTATGTCAGCACTAAAAAATACGCATAAAAACTATATCAGCACTAAAAAATAAACCAATTTTTAAGGACTCAAGCATACATATATACCTACATATATAATATCAAATTAAAAACGATGTCAGCATTAAAATAAATTGGAGATAAATTGCATTACTCACACAAAAAAATACGTGTAGTTTGCAAACCATCCTATAAGAGCTCAAGTATCATCAAAAGTTTTATACTGCTTGTCAACATACACAATCAATTATATAAGAACTCAAGTATATAAATATACCTAAATATATAATATCCAACTAAAAATGATGTCAACACTAAAAAATACGTATAAAAACGATGTCAGCGCTAAAAAATACTCATAAAACAATGTCAACACTAAAAAATACATATAAAAACGATGTCAGCGCATAAAAACGATGTCAACACACTCAAAAACAATATCTACCTACTACCAAAACGAATCTGGTGGCTAAAGCCACTACCAAAAAATCAGTACTGTTAACACGTACATACTACATGATATCTACCTACTACGTCAAAATTTGAGAAGCAACAATATGATTCAGAAAATTTGAGAAACAACATGTACCTACTACATCTACTACCTTTTAGATTTATCATGCACTGAACAAGACATATATATATATATATATATATATATAACAA
Organism: Persicaria tinctoria; assembly: GCA_037127255.1. Taxonomy (NCBI): domain Eukaryota; kingdom Viridiplantae; phylum Streptophyta; class Magnoliopsida; order Caryophyllales; family Polygonaceae; genus Persicaria; species Persicaria tinctoria. The sequence continues at coordinate 59,984,547 of JBANSL010000008.1, read as the reverse complement.
CCTCTCCATTTTTAACTTTTTTATTTTTTGCAATGAGCACAGTAGACCTAGCTACTGCATTAGAGCTCAACCAATGCAACACTCATTACCATAAGGGCTCGTTTGTTTAGATAACTAGGGAATGGAAAGGTAAGGTATTAAATTTTAGACATAAAATTTATATAATCATCATTTTTTGTGAGCTTTGAGGAGAGGATGAGGGGGATTATTAGCCCATCCTAGAGGTATTAGTTACCCTCCTTAAAATTAGGGAATAGAAGGATGACACATTTGTATGAAAAATGGGAGAAGAAAGGAAATGATTAGAATAGTGATCAATGTATCTTAACTTAAATATGGACTACATTCATAAGGGTAATCATTACTTTTCCCTACCAAAAAACAAACGGGGGCTAAGACTCTCTTCAAAGATACATGGCCCTACTCTCTGGTCAATTTTCCCCCATCCAATTGCCACTCACTTTCAAATGGGCGGTGAGTTGGGCACCCGCAAACACATCCTGGATGTGCGGCACCCGCGTACACATCCAGGATGTGCACAGATTGGCATGCGCGGGACGAATTCCGCGTGTTGTCACACGTGGGAAGTGAATGATATTTAAAAAAAAATTAAAACGTAAATAATAAATAAAATAAAATAATCTAGTTATATAAAATAAATAAAAAAAAATACTTAATAAGTAAATAAAATAAAAATAATTTGATTATATACATAAATAAATCAAGAATTAATGAGAAAAATAGTATAATAAATAATGGATAAATATATATATAAATATATAATAAAAAAAACTATTTAATAAATTAATATAAATATAAATATAAATATAAATATATAATCAATACATATATAAAAACAATAAAAAATAAATGAATAATTAATAAAGATAATATATTTAATAATTACTTATTATAAAAATTACATATAGATACATAAAATAAAAATAATTTGTTTATATAAATGAATAATTAATAAAAAAAATATTTAATAAACATTGAATAAAAAAATATATTTATATAATTACTATAATTACTATATATATATATATATGTATATATAAATAATATAATCACAAACATAGATAAATAAATTAAATTTATTCATTGATAAATGAATTATTATTAAATTTTATTAATTTAAAATCTTTAGTAAGATTATTTTAATATAAAACTCAATTAAAAATAATAAAACAAATAAACATATATGAATTTAAAAATCAATTAAATCTTGAAATTAGGTAATAACAAAAAAATAATGAAAATTAAATTAAATTTTATTGGTTATTTATGTAAATAAAAATATAAATAATTAATACATAAATAAAAATAGTAAAAAATTGAATAGTTAATAAATATGTATATATATAATTAATTAATATACAAAAATACATCTATAATTAATAAATTGGTAAAAAATAATAAATAAATAAATTATTTATTTATTTATTACATTGAATTTTTATTGTTTTATAATTTTTTGATGTTTTATTTAAATAAATTAATTTATTATATTTATTTTTTATTTTTTTATATGTTTTTTTCCTTTTTAGTAATAATTAAATTTATTTTATTTAATTTTTCTATTCTTATTCTTATTTTTATTTGTTACTCCCTCCGTCCAACAATACATGAGTTTTTAGAGGTGAGTTTTTGTCCAACAATAGATGGGTTTTTAGGTTTTCTAGGTAGAAATTGTAATGATTTGTATTTATTTATGTGTTATTGACTTTTTAAAAGAATTTGATTGGTTAAAATCTGTAGTGAATAATCCATAATGGTACGCGATTACATTCGAGCTTCAAATATTTTGTTATTATAATCAACAGAATATTCGATGCTGATAATATATAGTCGTGCAGGTTTGAGCTAATCGACTCTTCATACCTCGGAAACGGGGTGGTTGGGACGTACATCGGAAAATATATGATGTGATCGATCATAAACCCTAAACCCTAACCCTAAACCCTAAACCCTAAAACCCTAAACCTAACCCTCAACCCTACACATCCAGAATGCACATAGAGTCTGTGCACATCCGATAGCTTTACGCCCGTACGCGATTGCTCTTCGAGTTCTAATCTTCTTTATAGTCGGTACTTTGTAGAGTAGTCAAGTCTCCAATTATTTGCTGATTTCGGTGGGGAGTTTTATGTTCTTTAGTTAGTGTTTAGTCCACAACTAATGAATGATCCATAATAGTCGTGCTGGTTTGAGTTAATCGACTCTTCATACCTCGGGAACAGGGTGGGGAGTTTTATGTCCTTGCTTATATTACAAGTTGCTCTTAGATTTAGTTGTATGAGTTATAAGTTTCGAGACATACTATGTTTGATGCAGAATATGTACAGAATGAGCCGATAAGAACACAGAAATAACATCTTATGTACTTATGTATATAATTATTAAATAATATAGCCGATAAGAGTATGTACATACACAGAAAGAACACAGAATCAATTTTATTTGTTTATTATGCATTAAATTAGTGTGTACATACACGTTCTTTATGTTTGAAAACGATTCTGTGTGCTGAAAATGCTCTCTTCGACTGGACACATCTAGGATGCGTGAAACCATGCTGCACATTAAGGATGTGTAAACTTCAGATTGAGATTTTCTGTATACAGAACTACTTACGGTCGTCACCTACATTATTTATATAACTAAATTATTTTATTTTATTTATTATTTATGTGTTTATTTGTTCTATAAATAAATTTAAAAATAAATTTATTTATTATATATTTATTTATAAACTTATTTATTTAGAAATAAATTATTTTATTTTATTTCTTATTTATGTTTATTTCATTTATTTTATAAAGTCAAGGAATTTTATTTATTATTTATTGTTTAATATATTGATTTTTTTTACAAATTAATTAATATATTTCATTTAAAATGTTTTTAAGATTGTGTAATGTATGTTTGTACTCCCTTATAATTTTTTAATAAATAAATTAAAATCAAACTCAATTTTTTTTTGTTTGAAATATTAATGTTATTTATTTTATATAACTAAATTATTTTCTTTTATTTATTATTTATGTGTTTATTTGTTTTATAAGAAAATTTCAAAATAAATTTATTTATTGTATATTTATTTATAAACTGATTTATTTAGAAATAAATTATTTTATTTTATTTCTTATTTATGTTTATTTCATTTATTTTATAAAGTCAATGAATTTTATTTATTATTTATTGTTTAATATGTTGATTTTTTTTATAAATTAATTAATATATTTCATTTAATATGTTTTTAGGATTGTGCAATGTATGTTTTTACTTCATTATAATTTTTTAATAAATAAATTAAAATCAAACTCAATTTTGTTTATTTAAAATATTAATGTTATTTATTTTATATAACTAAATTATTTTATTTTATTTATTATTTATTGTTTAATATATTGATTTTTTTTATAAATTAATTAATATATTTCATTTAAAATGTTTTTAAGATTGTGTAATGTATGTTTGTACTCCCTTATAATTTTTTAATAAATAAATTAAAATCAAACTCAATTTTTTTTTGTTTAAAATATTAATGTTATTTATTTTATATAACTAAATTATTTTCTTTTATTTATTATTTATGTGTTTATTTGTTTTATAAAAAAATTTAAATATAAATTTATTTATTTTATATTTATTTGTAAACTTATTTATTTAGAAATAAATTATTTTATTTTATTTCTTATTTATGTTTATTTCATTTATTTTATAAAGTCAATGAATTTTATTTATTATTTATTGTTTAATATATTGATTTTTTTTATAAATTAATTAATATATTTCATTTAATATGTTTTTAGGATTGTGTAATGTATGTTTTTACTTCATTATAATTTTTTAATAAATAAATTAAAATCAAACTCAATTTTTTTTATTTAAAATATTAATGTTATTTATTTTATATAACTAAATTATTTTATTTTATTTATTATTTATTGTTTAATATATTGATTTTTTTTATAAATTAATTAAAATAAAAGTCAATTTTGTAATTTATGTTTTTATTACACTATAATTTTTTTTGTAAATAAATTAAAATCAAACTCAATTATTATTATTTTATTTGTTTTTTTATTATTACATTTTTATTTTTTTTAAAAAAATAAAATTCAATTATTATAATTATTTTATTTTTTTAAATTTTTTTTATTTTATTTGTTTTTTCATTATTACATTTTTTATTTTTTTAAAAAAATAATTCACTCCACACGTGTGGCAACACGGAGAAATCGTCCGCGGGCATGCCAATCTGTGCACATCCTGGATGTGTTTGTGGGTGCCGCACATCCAGGGTGCGTTTGCGGATGCCCCCATTGACCCGCTTTCAAATTCAGGTTTTTATACATAATAATAGTTTTCTACTTACTTCATATATGACCATAAATAAAAGTGCTAATATATTAAGCCTGCAAAGATCATGAAAATCAAAGAGATCGAGTGGAAATAATGAAAGTAACAAGCAACCATGAAATGTTAAAAAAATTAGTAGTAGCAACCAAGGATGAGTTGAAATTAGTACTCTACCACAAACAGTACTCTAACTACAGTACTCTACCACAATCATTGAAAGCGATTCCGATGCAAACAACACTCTACCACAAACATTTCATCAAATTTCTCACCCAATTCATCAAAGGAATTGAAATTAGTACTGCAAGAATAAGAAATTTCCATTCTAGATAGAAGAAATTGAATGCTGACGTTATACAGAGAGGAGGAGATAACAATAGGAATCAACGCATTTCCAATCTCTAATTGCTAAGCAATAGGAATCAAAACATCAAACAGAGAGAGATGAATACCTTCGATCAACGCATTTCGTCGAACATGTGGAAGACGAAAGTAGGCGGACCTCCATTCCGACAGAGCACGCGAGAACAGCGCGGAGGAAGAAGAAAGATTAAATGGAGGTCTTCAATTTTTCGGAATCTACATCAGTGATCTCCTCCTACAAGTCCTTCAATCAGCCACCCCATAGCCGATCAATAACCACCGGATCTAGTGGTTCTCCAGTGGCCTCCCTCGGTGAGCCATGGCCGGAGTTCGATCTGTGAAAAAAGAGGGAAGCGAGAGAGGAGGCGGTGAGGTGTGAAGAAGCGCGAGAGGGCGGCGCCGAAGGAGGAGGAGGGGAAGCCATGGATGAGGACTTGGAGCTCGAAGGAGGAAGAAGGGTGCGACGATGGGAGCTTCCATTTGTTTTTTGCGGAAGGACGAGAGAGGAGGCGGTGAGGCGAGAGGAAGAGCGTGATGGCAGATAGACCCGAACAGTTGGGGGATAAGTCTTAGGGTAGGGTTTGATGTATACTTTTGTAATTTTTACACAAACGTGTATATTTGGCTAATTTGGCCGAAAATTACAGTGATCCATAAGCTTCCTCAATTTGACAACTCTCAAACCAATTCACATGAATTAGCAGCAAGTGCTTCTGACAACACTAATTTTACACGTTAAGGATGTTTTACATTTTAAAGCTTCCCTATATATATATATATATATATATATATTAAAATGTAAAACATCCTTAACGTGTAAAATTTGCTTAACGTGTAAAATTTTGGAAACCGGATACGCGGGTCTGATTTAAAAAAAATTGAACCGGGTTTAGCCTGCTTGTGTTTCTTCCGCTCTTCTTCCCTCTCCCACAATTCTCCAGATCTAAGAACAAACCTCCGCCAGTCCTCCGCCTCCTTCCTCCTCCTCCGTCAGTCCTCCGCCCTCGTGTCTCCTACCGGATCTCCGCCCTCTCCTCCCTCCTCTCCCTCATCCTCGCCTTCATCCCTCGCCTTTTCATCGCCGACCTAGGGTTATCTGCCTCCAAGCCTTATGGATCCTCCAAACCGGCCTCTCCCTCCACGTCGACGCCTCCACAACGATTCTGTGACGACGCCTTTGCTCAAGGGCTCGAGCAAGGAGATCAGGCCGGGGAGGACGGTGCACAACATGCCGTCGTCGTCGCTGATGAAGAAATCGGAGCTAGGGCTAGTTTCGAAGGTGTGATATGGCGCATTGAGGCTGACGCTGCAGAATTTCCAAGAGGTAATTCTTGGGACGAAGCTGTTCATTCTCTTTCCGACGATTCCTTTGGCTTTCGTTGCTCAATGCCTCGATTTTGGACGGGTAAGTTTTTAATTTCCTGATTCAATTAGGGCTTCTGAACGATTGCAGTTGAGTGTGTAGTTCACATAGTGTTGTTTTGTGACATTTGGTGATATCGATTGCAATTCTCAAGCTTGCTCTCTGGCTAATGTAGCTTCTGAATCAATCTACACATTTCAATGTATTCTGAAAGTTTAGACCCTGGATCTCTAATCAATCTGCATATGAATGCCTCAATTTTGAAATTATAAGCTTGTTAATATGTTTTTTCCTTTCTTGAATATACCAATCAGAGATTTTTCTTTGGAAAACCAATCTAGTTCATATCAATGTCATGGAAAGGACTATGTCTTGCCCTCACATTTGGAATCTTATGATTCATTACATCATCTATAGTGAGCATATTCAAATTGCACAGAAATGTTTGTTAAATGTTTATCCTTATTTAAGTTGATCTAATTTCCTGTATGTATTCCATATTTATTTGTTTTTTTCCTCTCTGAGAAACTCTCGAGTTTGCTGGGGTGCTATCGTCTTTTTTTTTGGTGAACTGCTGGGGTTCTATCTTGTTCTTAACATAGTTAAACTTACAACTTAAATTGCATAATGCTTTTCCTTTAACGTATGTGTCTACTTTGTATACTTACACTGAGCATGTCTTTGACAATGTTGTGCTTATATAGCCTCCACTCTGGGAGATATACCACCAACTAGTGAAATAATGGGAGTTAGCTTTGTCTAAGAAGATTAGAACTGTTTCTAGTGGAATCCATGAGAAGGCTATATGGAAGCCTCCAATGTTTGCTTTCTGTTTGAAACCACAGGGATTTGAGTTGCCTATTAACATAGGAACAAAGCATAGGTCACTAAAGAAGCTTCCTATTGCTGGGCATGGTAATATCATTTTATGTATACATAAGTTTTCCAATCAAATTCACTCCCTGAATCTTCGTTCATTGACTTTGATATTCCAGCTAGGGAGATGCATGGAGTCTGTCTGTGCTGCCATTAGAGTTGTTACAACAGTTTAAGACTTCCACTAGTAGAAAAATGAACATATAGCCCGTTACATAATAGGTCGGACGTAAAAAATCCGGGTTGTAATATGCTTTAAAAAATTGTCAAGAGTATATAACCCGGATATATAGACACGCCCGGGCTATTATATGGTGGGAGGTGAAACTACTCATGTATCAAATCTCCCGGAGCTGAAATATCCGGGTTATTATGTGATGCTAATAGCCCGGGCGTGTCATCGCCTATTTATATTCGGGCAATTTAGTACCCACTCCAAAAGTCCAGATATAAGCCCGTAGGACAGGCCCGTGATATTAAGTAGGGACGAAAATTTAAAAAAAAAACGCTATCTGAAATTATTTGAAAGGGGCTTTGGTTAGGGTTGACGTATTGAAATCAGATAGCCCCAAATCGACCTGAAATTGAAGTCCAGAGAGATTCTGGGAGCCTTCACCTCTCGTCGCGATAGCAAGCTTTGCCGCCTTCGCCTCTCACCAGCTCCCGTCGTCTCTCCGTCTCACAACCTCGCCACCTCGCCATCTCCCCTTCTCATCGTCTCGCCACCTCGCTGTCTTCGCCGTCTCACCGAGGTTAGCCTGCCCCAAGTCTGCCTTCCTCTCTCGTCTTCTCTCTTCCTCTTTTGGATTTCTCCCTTGGGTTTCATCATAGGGTTCTTGGTTTCAGATTTCTGATATTAGTGTTTGGTATCTAGCCATACCAAACCTCTTCCTGATTTTCGTTCGTGACTTCTTGATTTACACAACCGCTACTTGCTTGTCCAGCGGGAGTGAACTTCTGTTGGAGATCTTGTGGCTTACACACCCTTGGATTTTTGGCGGCCTCTTCCTTCTCGTTCTTGGGGCCTTCTCTATGCCTTGCTCATCCTCGGTTTGTTTTTTTTGTTTTTAATTGAGTTTGATTTTTACTGTTTCTGTTTTTTTATTCTGCACTTTGTTTGGCTTTTGTGTTCCTGTGGTTTCTTAGTGGTTCCCTCTTTTGAATTGACTAAGTAATTGGAAAAACATCTGATAATAATATCAAATTTGTTTGAATTTTAGTTTGGTTAAAGGTTAGTAGAAATTGCCAAGTTGGGGCTTTGTGACTAGTCAAACAAGCAATTAAACATTGTAGTTGAATGTAATTACACCATATCAATGTGTTGACATCATAGGTAGCAGCTTGCTTTAAGTCTTTAACTAATGTTCTCACCAATTTTAGCCTGAAATCTAATTAAGACTTTGCCTTATTTTTTTTTTGTTCCAGTCCTTTTTATTCTTCGTGTAACTAGTACTGCATGAATTTTAAACTTGTGATTTTTGGTTGGGAATGATCATACACCTAAACATTTTTTTACATCATAGTAAGTTTTCTTTGGTCGAAAGCTTTAAGAAGTATGTAATTTCATGCTGTCATTCATACACATTAGCAATTTTATCTCATTAATGCATTCTAAATGACAACTGAAGTGGGAAACCTGTTTTTTTTTTTTTTTGTTCCAGTTCTTTTTATTCTTCGTGTAACTAGTACTGCATGAATTTTAAACTTGTGATTTTTGGTTGGGAATGATCATACACCTAAACATTTTTTTACATCATAGTAAGTTTTCTTTGGTCGAAAGCTTTAAGAAGTATGTAATTTCATGCTGTCATTCATACACATTAGCAATTTTATCTCATTAATGCATTCTAAATGACAACTGAAGTGGGAAACCTGTCCTAATATTTTGGGAAGGAATCAACTGCATCACTGGGACATTGAAATATTATTCACTTGTTGAACCAACATAATTAGGATATATAGTGGGAGAAGGTGATCATAATGTGTGGTTGCCGTTTAGTTGCTATAAACATGTGAATATAATTCAAAGCTGAAGTTGTTACAACCAACTTTATTTGGTATTTGTAATAATTTCCCTTATTTTATTTTAAAAAAAATTTATGTCTGAATGCTTACTGCTGCTCTAATCTGTGATGATATCTATCTCGAGGAGTTTATGCTTTGTCATATATATAGGGCATAATTTAACTTGTCAAAAGTAATTTCATTTCTGATGTGACAAGGAATGACAAAATGTAAGTTTTTGATATATGCCTATAATTGTTAACTTGTGATTTGAATCATGCAATTTTGATTGCTTTCTCAAGGACTAAATGCCATATCTCTGTTTTTGGAATAATATACAATTATTTTAATATCTTCTATAGTTCAAATGCTCTGTGAAGCTATTTGCAAGTACCTAATTTCCAATTTTCTATTTTCTTCTCTTGTTTTGGCTATAATGTTTAGCCAATCGTTTTTATTCGCCCATGAGGTTCACCACTGTCATCTTATGCAAGGAGATCAAATTTCTCCTGGCATTATATATACCATGTTTTTAGCATGATTCAAGGTATGAGTGTATTGAAAGTTTACTGTTTTTTATCCCCAGATATTCTTTAGGCTTACTTCCTCCACAAAGTTATCATTTTCCTACTTGCCATTTATTATTCAATATGATTAAGACAGAGAACATAAACTTGGAGTATGAAAATTAATGTCAACTTGGAGTATGAAATTGAAAATTTATTAACTGTATTTTGGATATCATGTGTACTTATCTTTCTTTCCATATTATAATTCCTATCTTTCTTTATCATGTGCTTTAATTTATTTTAAACTTATGAAAAAGCATAGCTGCTTTAACTTTCTGTTTGAGATCACCTCGCTTATCCTGAAGCCGTTGAGCTTGCAAGTGTGGTTTAAGGACACATGATGTAATGTTTTAACTAATGCATATGTTTTCTTTTGCAGGGGGTTAGGGATCTTCATCTCTTGTTATTTCCCATGTACAAGGACTTGTTGGTTATATCAACTTCTATCCTATTATATATGTTTGAACTTTCAATCATGTAGTCTTGTTCATTGCTCACTACTAATAGTTATTGCTTATGCTTGCAGAAAAAGCTTGATGAGATCATTGAATGCAAGATAGACTATCCTAGTTTTGAGGTACATGTCTTGACAATTTAGTCAAGCATCCCGGTAAAACTTCAAAGTTTAGTGAAGTGGCTTGTGTTTGACTTGATATTATTGCTATCAAAAGTGATGTAAAACCTGTTTTAGTTAGTTTGCTTCTCTGAGCTTCTGGTTCTGGGATGATTATTGAATCATTATCTTTGCACATGGTAGGAGTTGGAACAGTTCTGGCTAGGGGTTCTTTCTACTTTCTAGAGCATGTACTTTTGTAATAGTCTATCTTAAATTTAGTTTAAATATTGTAAAATAAAACTGAATACTTGAGTGATAACGAACCTACTTGGTTGGCCACGGTTAGTATTACTAGACTTAAATGTTATAATATATATGTAGGTCATGCATGTTAACCGTTTCTGCAGGGTTGGATCCTCTCCCTTTAAAGAAAGTTGCAAGTTATTTGTCTAAATTGAAGTATGTAACTATGTAAGTATCTCTGATGTTAGTGGTGTCTAAGGCCTACATTAGTTCTTGTAGTGTGTCATGGAGATAAGATAACATAGTTTTATACTTGTGTCACTGTTTGTGCACGTTGTTTTCTTTTAGCTTCTTTTTATTTAGCTTTCTCTATGCTAACCGAATAATGCCCTATCTTGACCTTATAATTTTGGAGCATTAGTAATACAATAACGAAGAACCCATGTTGTTAAATGTACTTCTACCATCTTGACCTTGTAATTTTGGGAGTTTTTGGTTAGGATATGTTACTGATACGTGCTTCTGAACTGGATAATGTTGAACACTATTATGCAATATCATGTTATTATATAATATGGTATTTTCTATGCAGAGATGTTATTCAAAGGAATATAGAAGTAAAGTGGGCAAAGGAACTAGAGACTACTAAGCGACTACTTAAGAAATTTGTGGTGATGCCTATAAAATATCCAAAGTAAGTTCTTTTGCCCCCTTCTTATTATAAGTTGAAGTTGACAAGCTGTGGTGCTAGACTTGTATGCACCCACTAGTCCATTGTCATGATACTTATAAATTAACTAAATTTGATCACATGTTTAATCTCTCTCAGTCATCGCTTATACATTGCATATATTTTGTTAGCTAGATATGGAATCAGCCAGCCATTCTCAACCTAAGGATGTTTAATCAATGCAATCTGCTGTCAAGAGACTCCTAAAGAGATTGCTGATGCAAGAAGGTCAGCTGATCCTCCTCCATAAACTCTAACTCAGCAAACCTCTCACAAATTGAAGACCGACAACTAATGCAATTACAACTATCATCGAAGGGAGTGGAACGTCAATGAGGAAGCACCTTTACTGGTTAGTTGGAGTATGTTTGATAGCATTTTTAAAATATGATAATGATTGGATTTGAATTATATATTCAAGTCATTATAATGTATGATATTTTAATAAACTTGTGGATGATTACACTTGTGACATTTATTTTTATAATGTAATTCATCATAGTTGAATTGATTGTGTGCACTTGTTGAAATCGGTTGGTTTAATATATGCTTGTGACTTGTAAAGTATACCGGATGGATACATGGAATACATGGAACAACTATGAGAAATATCAGGTAGGTTTATTATGAAAACAAATGGGTAATTTCAAAAAAAAAAAAGGACTATATAGCCCGGATCTCAAAATCATCGGGCTATATAAGCTGTTTTTATGGGCATAAAATATAACAGCCCGGACCTTCATATACATATACGGGATACATAGTCGATTTATATCAATAGATGGACCAAATAACCCGGATAATTATGACCAAATAGCCCGGATATTGAACCAAATAACCCGGATATTGTTACCAAATACCCTGGACATTGTACCAAATAACCCGGATATTGGTACCAAATAACCCGGATATTATACCAAATAACCCGGATATTATCTATATCCGCGCTATAAAGTCTTTTTTCTTGAGAATTTTGGTGGATAAAATCGCCCGGATATTATAATATCCGGGTTATATTATGACAAAATAACCCGGCCATTTGGAAGGGGTCCGGGCACTATACCTATATCCGGGCTCTAAAGTCTTCTTCAAAAAATTTGGGTGGAAAACCAACCAGGTCTAATAACCCGGGCGTTCGAAATGGGTCCGGGCTCTATACCTATTATCACACCACTCTGATGCCCGGACCCCAAATTGCCCATATCCGGGCTATATTATCAAAAGCGCCCGGGCTAAATAACGTTTTTTCTACTAGTGTTCTGATTTTACTAATCAACAAGAATATGAATCCTAACAGGAATAGATAGAATGGAAGATTGGGTTTGTAGGTCTATGCAAAATCTTCCAGTTGCATCTGCACCTAGTCCATGATGTTGTGAAAAAAGATTGAAACAAAACACTAATCCCCTTATAAGAATCAACATGACTTACTTGCTACTGCTATTGATTATTTATAACTTGCTAATTGAATATGAAACTGTTCTATGTTCATTTCACAATTTGGCTCTTCTTCATCCACAGAAATGCTGCTTACTTGCTACTGCTATTGTTCATCTTTCTTCTTAGAAATGCAAAAACTTTAGCAAGCAGCTTTTCTATTGCTGCTCTTTCGTGTTTGCAAGTAGACAACTGAAAAACGGTCATTGTGTTTTTGAGACTAGTGCTTACTAGCTGGATGGACGATCTGTCCACATATGAGCTAGAGATCCAAGTTAGTTGTTAACTGTTTAAAACTTATATCTGATTATTAGTGCACTGGATTCAAGGAGAAAATAGTAAGGACTTGATTTCCATAAACTTTGCTAAAAATATTATATGTATGTTCATCAGTTCATGCTGGTGTTTATTTGTGGTGAAAAAATTGAGCTTTTTTACTGGTCTTGTATTCAACCATAGAATTTATAGATTTAACTACTTATTTCTTGATTCTTACAACTGATAGAATATTTTTAACCTATTAGCTCAATTGGTAGAGCAATGTGCGTTTGCACAAAGATGTGGGTTCGAATCCCACATAGGTTACATAATAATAGACAAGAACACAACAATCCCAAATTGTTTCATGCACATTATAATCTTAGTGATGCACTTTTTAACCTTAATTATGCACTTTAATTTGAAATTTTTTATATGTAAAAAAATCGATTCCAAAATCACATCTATCGGCCTAAATTATGCGAGAGGTGAACCCAAACTCTCAAAAGAAAAAATAAACAAAATTAAAACATCGATTTCAAAAGCCCATCTTGTGTCTCATTCATGCTCTTTATGATCTTATTTTTGCACTTTATCATCTTATATTTGCACTTTTTCAAACTAAAATTGCACATTTAATTTTCCTATTTGCACTTTTTTAAACTAAAAGTGCACATTTTATTTTCATATTTGCACTTTTTGAAACTAAAAGTGCACATTCAAACTAAAAGTTGAAGTGCTTAAAATTCATATTGCAATGCTTAAAAGTGCACAACTGCACTTTAAAGTTGCACAAATGCACTTCACAGTTGCACAAATGCACTTCACAGTGGCACAATGCACTTCACAGTTGCACAAATGCACTTCACAGTTGCACAAATGCACTTCACAGTTGCACAATGCACTTCACAGTTGCACAATGCACTTCATAGTTGCACAACTGCACATTACAATTTTATTTTCACAGTTGCACAAATGCACTTTACAGTTGCACAAATGCACTTTACAGTTGCACAAATGCACTTCAAAGTTGCACAAATGCACTTCACAGTTGCACAACTGCACATCACAATTTTATTTTTGCACCTTATACTATTCACGAAGAGAAACATAACAAGAGATACCACATAGATAGCCTATGCGAGATTTGAACCCGCATCTTTGTGCGTAGGCACATTACTCTCCCATTTTGAGCTAATAGGCTTTCAGACAATAATTGATATAGGCCCATATAAACAATTACACTAGTAAATAGTTTCATCTCTACCGAAACATTACACTAGTAAATTCTTCACGGAATCAAAGACAAGAAATAATATGCAGACAGAACCAAATGAAAACGGAGAGAGACGTGAATGAAAGGAGAAGAACTAATCAAATAATTTGCACTCAGCTGACCCACCTAACTAATTGATAATCCGACGGAAGAAAGAGCAACAAGACATAAAGAGGCAGGAACCCTCTCCCCCTAACTATTTGGCTCGTTCCATTGCTTTTGCTCTTGATTTTCAGTTGTATTTTTCTGCGTTTCATTTTCCTGAACAACTCCCACTTCACTTGTGCTCGGCCCCTTCTTCTCATTCTTCTTTTCTATCACAACTTTCTCACTGATTTTTTCCAGCCTTTCCATCCCAAAATGGGCATTTTTAAATAAAGAGAAAGCGTTTTGTTTCAAGAGAATAAACAATGAACTCTTAACTTTCAATCTTATTTAGTATTTCTTGCTCGACTAAACCAATAAACTCAACCCAAAAGAGGATAAACAATGAACTCTCATACAATCATCACCTTAGAAATCTCAGATAATCAATATGAAGTTAATATGCTCAATTGCCTGCATGTATTAAAAGAAACCCAATGTAAAATAAAATTCTACTACTACTCGAGATAGATCGTCTGAAAGGTTATACGAAGAAAGATATTCCTAGCTGGAGCTGTCAGTGCATTTGAATTAAAATGGCTCCCACTTATTCCTGCATTGTTAACCTGCATTTTTGTTATCCAAATTAAATTAAGTTTATTTGATAAACCAAATAAGTGAAACAAAATATAGATCGATCAAAGGGAGATCAAGTAGTAAATAAATAAATAAATTTACCAAGATATCAAGCCTCTGAAACTTGGATTTGAGGAAATCAGCAAGTAAAACAACGCTGGAAGGATCAACAACGTCCAAATGATGAAACTCCAACAAGTCGGAGAGAGAGTGGTCTTGTTCCTTGAGCTTCTCAACTACTTGAATGCCTTTGCGTTGGTCTTTCGTAGTTAACACAACGGTGACTCCTTTGGAAGCTAACTACCTACAAATTGCTCCAATGGTGTAGTTGTAATTGAGGGTGTTACTGGCTGCAACTAAGCTGAAATAGGAAGCTGCATTTAGCCTTGAAGTTTCTACCGCTAGTGCATCACATCATCACAGAAGTCCTTGTGAGTTTTGAAACTTTCCCTTCTGATACACGGATCGAAAATCAGGAATTTAAGCTCATTAGATGATCAGTTGATGGACATCCCAAATAAAGGTTTGTGTGGATCATTTGGTATCAGGACAATCAAGACCAGTGCTTACAAAATTCTATCAATTCTCAGCTTATTATAAGAAATTAGCACATACACCACATTCTACATTATCAACTCCATTTAAGAAATGAACGTTAGTTGGCAAATGAACCCTTTAAGTCCCCTTTGAATGAAAAAATAAGACATGGAAAGAAAACATAGAGGTTGAACTATTTTTGACATGTAAACTAATATGACTCAACTATATAGCTAATGAAACAATCAGATGAACTCGATCGAAAATTCAAAAGAAATGAGCAGGATTCGGCCTCCAAAATATCCCAACAAAAGGCATCAAATTGTGGTGAGCAATATCAGCTGCTAAGGGCGGTCCAGAGGCTGAACAAAACACATGAATCTCATATTCAAATCTTAGTAGTAGCTGCAAGTAATTACCATCCATAAAGCTGTCATATGAGCAAATCGATGGATCGAAATCCTCAAGTCTTCTGCAGCAACGAACAACACAAATTTGTCCATCAACTACATACAAAATTCAAGTTAAAAAGCAACCAGTTCCAAGGTGAGAAGCCAATTCAAAGTCAAGTGGAAATAGTTTCAACCAGCTGCATTTTGTTGCAAATAAGAACCTACACGATCAACACTTGCTGTCAAATTCATGTAGTTATTTGATATATCATTGGATCATATCAATTTTCATCTTTGTATATTTAGTAGAAAGTACAAACAAAGGTAAAGAGAGGCTAAGGTAAAGAGAGGCCATCTCAATTGTTGTCTTTGGAGCCACACTTCGCTTAGTCGTTTCTACAAGCAGCTTGTGTGCATACTTAGGCCTCATTCAGAAAATTCAAGACCAAATCTATCGGGCTCAATCTTCAAATTCATAAGCAACTTACTAGACTCCGAATTCCCAGACTTTCTATAAAGGGGATTCAAAACCATAAAAGAATTTGAGAACTCACCATCCGAGAAGGGCTCGAATTCCTCACTTGCTTCGCCATTTGTTGGCTTCAAACCTTCAAACTGAATGGAGAGATGGGGACCTGGTGTTTCCGACGGTTTGCGACTGGCTCGATGGCTCGATGGAGCAAGGTGATTTGCGACTAGATCGACTGGCTCGATGGAGCAAGATGTATCCGGCTGACGGCGATGCTCCGACCTCCGGTAACACCGACGTCGCTCTTCATCTCTCTCTCTCTCTCTGACCGAATGGATGCCAACCTCTTGTTTTTATTAAAATGTTATGTTGATCCGTATGTTAGCCCACTTTCTATTTTGGTTAACAGTAGGTTATAATTAGAAATTTTACACGTTATGCTTTTTTTACACTTTAAGGACTTTTTACATTTGAAGAAATACCTATATATATACGTGTTGACTATATACACCCCAAATCATGCACGTCCTTAAGGACGTGCATGGTTAATAGGGGTTAATTAATTTTTTTTAAAGTTAATTAGTCACAAGGCTTGCACGTCTTAAGGACGTGCATTTTCAGCCTTTGGATTTGTGGTGTATATAACCACACCCTATATATATATATATATATGATATTATAATATTTTATGCTTTATATTTAATTAGAATCTCCAAATAGATTTAATTATTTGACCAGAATTTTTTAAATATACTATTTAAAAACTTGATGTATATATGAACAAATTCTCCTGTTATTCATAAAAATGGTTATAATTTTTTAAAATTACCTTATAGACTACTTTTTAATCAAAATTAAAATAAGTTTATAAGTCATTAGCATTGTTTAAATTCAATATCATTTTTTATATTTATAATTTGTCTCATTTTCTTTCATTTTTAAACATCTAAACTATATACGAAAAATGAAAAAAATATCTAAATAGTTTTTAAAAAAAATTCAGGCTCAAAAGTATTTTTTTATTAAAAGTATTTTTATGAAAGTTTGATTTAATTTTTAAATAAAATTAAATAATATTTTCCACAGTTAGAAACCTTCCAAATAAATATAGAATTTAAAATTTTGACACATTTCCCCCCTAATATATTAATATAATTTTTTTTATCCATGTGATAAATTTAATTTAAATATATTCAAGTTTAAACATTAAATTTTAAGTATAAAATATTAAAATATACTATATTTAATTGAATTCTAATGGAAATATACTATATTTAATTAAAATATCCTATATGTATCTTTCCATTCTCTGCTGTTGCTTATGCTTCTGGTATTGGAGCTCCACGTAGAAGTAATTGTCACCACAATAGCAGAACTGTGAAGCCAAGTAAAGGTATGCCGTCTCTCAAATCTCAAACAAAACTTTGGTTGCGCCCCACTGCCTTACTCTTGAGCCAAGTGGTCGCAAACCACCCCAAACTTACTCATCAACAATCAAACAAAAAAATTGGGCAAAATCACTCAGCTGAAAACCATTCATCAGTTTGGACAAACAAATTCCCTTTTAAACCTGTCTACAATCTTTGGATTAATAGCTATAAACTGAGTCAGACCTTTCATGTTAACTTGTTTCCAGTGGTTGGGATAGTAGTCAAGCATAATGTTAATAACATCATGAATGATCAGAAGCAGAGTATTCATAATAGAAACAACAAGGCTTATAGAACTAGGCACATTAATCTCCTCATTCCCACTAGTGATTACTCTGCTATCTCTTTTCCTAGACTCCATATTCTTTATTTCATGAACTTTAATAGGCATTGTAATAACTACAGTCTACTTGTGATGGAGCCAACTGCCTTGCTGTTATCATGCTTTGTATCTGTTGTGAGCGGAATCTGCCATGTTTTACAGTAACTTTTATATCGATTTCTGTATACATTTCATTCATTTGGGTTTAAATAGTACAGAATCTATGTAGTTTATGCTCATTTGCCAAAATTATGGAATCTACACCAGTTTCTGTTTAAATCGCAGAAATCGAGGCATTTACAGCAATTCTACAGAAGGTCGGAAAAGCTCGGAAAAACACCACAGAAGTCCAAGGTCAAAACAGCGGAAAAAGTCTGAGAGTCAAGTCTACTCGATCTCGAGTAGGCTTACTCGACCTAGACGAGCCATGGCCGAGCGGCCTTGGTCGAGCAGACCTTGGTCGAGAGAGCGAGCAACCCGAGCTCCGGAACCCAACTCGACCTCGACAAGCCCTGGTCGATGTCGACGAAGCCCATACGCCCAGATCCGGAGTCGAAGAGGAGCTGGCCGAGGACATAGCCGAGGACGACTTGGCGAGACTCGCTGCCAGCGACACCACTCGCTGCCGCGGAAAGGACCAGTCGCTGCCAGCGACACCACTCACTGCCGCGGAAAGGAGGACTCGCTGCCGCGGAAAGGAGGACTCGCCGCCGCGGAAGAAGTCACCCGCTGCCAGCGGAAGAGCCAGCTCGCGGGAGCGGAAGCGAAGACCCAACTCGAGCATGTCCGAGCATCGACGAAGACCTTGAGACATGTCCGAGCATGTCCGGGCCAGTCGAGCACACCCACCCGAGGAGGCTAGTCGACAGAACCACCCTTGTCGAGATCGACTACGACTGGTCGAGATCGACGAGCACCAGTGAGCCAACTCCGAGCCACATCGAGCAGAGTCAAGCCATGCCGAGCCATCTTACTCGAGGTCGACGAGGCCAACTCGAGGTCGAGTAAGGCAGTGTCCAGAATCTTCTCGACTAGTCCAGTCCGAGTAGAGTTGACGTTGCTTGGTCACGAAGGCGGAAAATTCTATCCCGATCTATCAAGTTCTATCTATGGAAGGCGATCTATCAACATGAAGACATATTTCCCTATTTAGTTTTATCTATTCCCTATGGATTTATTTCCATTATGTCATTTATTTATCTTTTAAGCCTTTTAGATATAGATAGATATCTTCTTTCCTAGATTAGCTAGGGAATGAAGGCTATAAATAAAGCCTAGGGGGATCAGTTTTATTCATTCAATTCCAGTTAGATGGAGTGGAGATTCAATTTCAGAGACAATTAGTTAGTTACATAAAGAGAGGTTGTAAGTTGGCGTTTATTTTATGCAAGTTAGTTCTTTTCATCAATCAATGTCTGCAATTGCGATGAGGCGTGAGTAGTCCACCCACTTCTGGAGCTGGGGTGAGCCCGACGGTGGCCATGTGAGGCGATGCGATAAAGGTCAGATCTTTTGTGCGATTCATCTTCTATCCCTATGAGCATGATTCTTTTGCGAGAGTTGAAGGTGATCCTTGTTTGTATTATTGAAGCGAAAGTGATCTTAATGCAACTTGGATTAATTATGTGAAAAAGGGTTAGTAACAATTAGGGTTTATGCGAGAGCCTCTATATGCCTATTTGTTAATGACGAGAGTTATTTGATGGAAAACATGATCTTTTATGCCTTTATGTGTTGTTTTGCATGGTTATTGATGCGGGTCAAGATGGCCTTCTGTGAGTCAAACAACGATCTTGATCCAGGCGACGACTCGAGGACGAGTCGATTTCAAATGGAGGAGAATGATGTCATCCTCAAGCGGAAGAAGAAGGCTCCACCTTGGGAGTCGTTAAAGAAACGACGTTAATTATTTTGTTATTTATATTTCTTATTTTATATATATATTCTATTTTTAGTAACTCCTATGTTAGTTGGAGCCTAATTATAGAATTGTTTATTTTTAGTATTTCTTAGTAACTCCAATGATGCGGGTCAAGATGGCCTTCTGTGAGTCAAACAACGATCTTGATCCAGGCGACGACTCGAGGACGAGTCGATTTCAAATGGAGGAGAATGATGTCATCCTCAAGCGGAAGAAGAAGGCTCCACCTTGGGAGTCGTTAAAGAAACGACGTTAATTATTTTGTTATTTATATTTCTTATTTTATATATATATTCTATTTTTAGTAACTCCTATGTTAGTTGGAGCCTAATTATAGAATTGTTTATTTTTAGTATTTCTTAGTTAGATTAAATAAGATGGTTAGGATTTTAGATTAAGTTTTATCTTCTAGGTTTATTTATCTTTAGGATTAAATTTCTATCTTTATCAACCTAAATTCTATCTTGCCCGGTAGAATTGGTTCTTAGGTTTTCTATTTAAACATTGTAGTTCTCTTTGAATGAAATCAGATTGAATATAGAATTGAAGAAACCCTTAACGGAATTAGGGTTCTTCGATTATCAATCCCAAAAGTTATCCGGTTCGTATGTTATTGTCACAATTCGGCACCCATCACCATCATCGTCACCTTTGATCTTCTTGATCAAATTTAATTAAACACAATTCATCACCCTCACCTACGTTCTTCTTCACCACCAAAACCAAACATCACCTAAGGCCTAACCAGTCCAACGTTGCAAGGAAGGACGAAGACACCGGCGGCTTGGTCCCTGAGCCCCGGCGTCCCCGGCTTCGGCGCTTGGCGCCAGGAGCATCCAGGCTCCGCGCGCGTAGACGCTCGCGCCCCAGCCCTCGCTCTCTCGCTGTCTCGCCCTCGCGCACGCTCGCTCTCGCCTCGATCGCTCTCGCGCGCTCGCACCAGCTCTCGCTCTCAACGAGTGCTGTCCCCGGCATCGCCCGCGTCTTCGGCTACCCGTGCTCGCATCCAGCGCCCTGAGGAGCCAAGCTCCTGCGCTCCCGTGGCCGCACCGGTGAACCCGGAGCCTGTGCCGCGAGCCTTCGCGTCCTCGTTTCCTTGCTTTCCCCTGTCATCACTTGTAATTGCTTTCAATTTAATACCGTAGCTTATTTAGTTACTTTTGTTTAGTTTAAGTTGAATTAAGTCAATTTATTTCCATCGTATTTAGTTGTTAGGATTCTTAAGTTAAGAAATTTAGTTAGTTTAGTTTTGAATAGTTAAGAATTAGTTTAGTTAATTGGTGTCAATTCACGGAATACGAAAAGCATAAGCAAGATCGACGTTTTTAGTTTAGCAATTGGCCAGTCTAGCCAATTGCTATACATCAATTGGTATTCAGAGACGGGTTATGCTACGCTCTTTGTTTCGTTGATGTTACTGATGTTTTGATTTGATATGATTTGCGAAATCCGGGGAGGCGACTGGGATGATGATCCCGATCCATGGGCTGCACAACAACAACGCCGCCGAGAGTTGCAGAGACGAGCTTTGCAACAACAACAAGCTTTAGAGCGACAACGAGAGGCTCAAAGGCGACGCCTTTGGCTTCAACGGCAAGCGGAAATTGAAGAGGAGAGGTGTCGACAACAACAACAAATCCTTGAGCGTCAACGTCAAGCCGCAATTGAGGAGGAGAAACGACAACAACTTCAAGCCAAACTTATAGCCGAAATTCAAGCCGAAGTAGATGTCTATTATGCCAGATTACATGCGAAGTTCGAAGAGGAAGAGGCACAACGTAGAGCCAAGTTTGAAGAGGAAGAGGCACAACGTAGAGCCAACCAAGATGCCAGATTAATGGCTATATGCAAAGAGGCCGTGATGGCCGAGTTCAAGAAGGACGCTAAGGAGCTTTCTGTTGAAATCGTTGCCACGGATTCAGCACAGCGCACTGAACTTGTTTCGCAGATTCTCGTTGACTCCGACCTCGGAATCGAGTCAACTCAGTCTTGTTGCGAAGCTGACTCGACAAGCGTTCTAACAGTGGGTCACACGCTGCAAGACTCCCCCGGAAAGGTCTCCGAATTTGTGTTGCAAGCAGACTGCGACAGTGTTCTGCAGGACGAGCATGTTGATTCCGTTGACGAGGGTGAGGTACTTGATGACGTGTCTCAAGAGTTAGCAATTGTACCTCTTGGGCGTGTTTATGAAGTTCGAGATGCTGATATTTGTGTGGTCATTGATCCTATTCTTATTGAAGATCAACTCCGTTCAACGATCGCGCATGAAGGTGTTGTTGTTGGGGTTCCTATACCTCGAATTCTCCTGGCACCTATTCCACCCATTCCTCCATCATCTTCTTTGAAGGTTGCTGCTCCTTCCTCACTGATCATCGCTGACTCGATTCGAGTACGAATCGAAGATAAGAGGGGGAGAATGATGCGGGTCAAGATGGCCTTCTGTGAGTCAAACAACGATCTTGATCCAGGCGACGACTCGAGGACGAGTCGATTTCAAATGGAGGAGAATGATGTCATCCTCAAGCGGAAGAAGAAGGCTCCACCTTGGGAGTCGTTAAAGAAACGACGTTAATTATTTTGTTATTTATATTTCTTATTTTATATATATATTCTATTTTTAGTAACTCCTATGTTAGTTGGAGCCTAATTATAGAATTGTTTATTTTTAGTATTTCTTAGTTAGATTAAATAAGATGGTTAGGATTTTAGATTAAGTTTTATCTTCTAGGTTTATTTATCTTTAGGATTAAATTTCTATCTTTATCAACCTAAATTCTATCTTGCCCGGTAGAATTGGTTCTTAGGTTTTCTATTTAAACATTGTAGTTCTCTTTGAATGAAATCAGATTGAATATAGAATTGAAGAAACCCTTAACGGAATTAGGGTTCTTCGATTATCAATCCCAAAAGTTATCCGGTTCGTATGTTATTGTCACAATTCGGCACCCATCACCATCATCGTCACCTTTGATCTTCTTGATCAAATTTAATTAAACACAATTCATCACCCTCACCTACGTTCTTCTTCACCACCAAAACCAAACATCACCTAAGGCCTAACCAGTCCAACGTTGCAAGGAAGGACGAAGACACCGGCGGCTTGGTCCCTGAGCCCCGGCGTCCCCGGCTTCGGCGCTTGGCGCCAGGAGCATCCAGGCTCCGCGCGCGTAGACGCTCGCGCCCCAGCCCTCGCTCTCTCGCTGTCTCGCCCTCGCGCACGCTCGCTCTCGCCTCGATCGCTCTCGCGCGCTCGCACCAGCTCTCGCTCTCAACGAGTGCTGTCCCCGGCATCGCCCGCGTCTTCGGCTACCCGTGCTCGTATCCAGCGCCCTGAGGAGCCAAGCTCCTGCGCTCCCGTGGCCGCACCGGTGAACCCGGAGCCTGTGCCGCGAGCCTTCGCGTCCTCGTTTCCTTGCTTTCCCCTGTCATCACTTGTAATTGCTTTCAATTTAATACCGTAGCTTATTTAGTTACTTTTGTTTAGTTTAAGTTGAATTAAGTCAATTTATTTCCATCGTATTTAGTTGTTAGGATTCTTAAGTTAAGAAATTTAGTTAGTTTAGTTTTGAATAGTTAAGAATTAGTTTAGTTAATTGGTGTCAATTCACGGAATACGAAGAGCATAAGCAAGATCGACGTTTTTAGTTTAGCAATTGGCCAGTCTAGCCAATTGCTATACATCAGTTATCGTTGTGGTGTTGATACCCTGGCCTTGGAGGTCTTTTAATATATTGATTTATTTCACCGAAATTCTGAGTTCTGTGTTCGAATTTGCAAAGTTTAAATTTCTGTTCTTGTCGACATAGACGAAGCTTCGTCGAGATCGAGTTACCCCTTGTCGATCTCGAGTTGGAGTTGTCTTAGTCGAGTTGTCTTTTCTTCTGTTTCTTGTCGATTTTCACTTTCTGAGTCACTGTGTTGGTCGATCTCGAGTACTGTTTGTCGAGATCGACGAGAGCCTTTGCCCTTTATTTGCTGCGTTGTTCTTTCTTTGCTTTGCTTTTATTTCTGTCTTTAGTTTGTTCTTTGCTTTTGCTTTAGTTGCCCTGGCCGGGATTATTTGTTTCTGTTTTATTTCTGCTTCTGCTTGTGTTTCTGTCTTTTCTGCTGCTGTTGTGAGAATCTGTTGCTACCTGAGAACTGCTGACGTGCTTCCTCGTGGATTCGATCCTGACTTTTCTCTTACTACAACGGGAGGAAGTCTTGTATTTATTTGCTGAGACAGGGAAGTCAGTCTGAACTATATTTCATATTTATTTCATACTTGACACATCCTCCTGCAACAACAAATTGGCGCCGTTGCCGGGGAAGTAATCAATCGCGCCTTAGGTAGTCAGTTCTCACTGTCTCTTTGAGTTAGATTGCAGGTGTATGCGTCGTTCTGGTCAAACACCTGAGTTTGACAGCTTAGACGAACCGGAGCGCTACCTACACATCCACTCCAAACTCAAAAGGATCATGTCGGCCGCTGAAACACAGGAACAGCTGATCGCTAGGCTTACCAGGGAACTAGCCGCAAGGGATGCCGCTATCAACGCTAAAGATGCTGCTATCGCCGCTGAGAGAGCAGCAAGGGAACAAGCACAAGCTGAGCTTGCCCAGTATCCAACCACGGCAGAGGACTACATGCACCCAACTCTCGTCGTGCCTGAATCGGCGATTCTAATCCCTGAAAACTCTTTTGAAATTCGCACTCAATTTCTTATAGAGCTTAAAAATAATGCCTTTTACGGCAGATTTAATGAGTGTCCTCTTGAACATATTACTAACTTTCATGATATGTGCCGTACTCTTGCAGAAGGTACAACTCTGGAATATGTCAAGATGAAAGCTTTTCGTTGGTCGCTCGCTGGACCTGCACTGAAATGGCTGGAAGGGCTGAAAGCAAAATCGCTCACAACCTGGGCCCAAGTAGAGCAAGAGTTTCTGAACAAATTCTTCCCACCTGCCAAAACAGCACATCTGCGCCAGAAAATCACCGCCTTTAAACAGCAGAAAGGGGAACCGCTGGCAAAGGCATGGGAACGCTACAAGGAACTTCTACGATCTTGCCGTACTCATGGACAGCCACCCTACATCATTCAGGAGATCTTCTTCAACTCTCTTGATCAAGTCACTAAGGACAGAATCAACAATTATACTCGCTACGAGTATCTAACAATGCCGCCAAGTGACGCATGGGGAGTGCTGGAGAAGCTCACTACTTACGACAACAAGTATGGGTCTACTGCAACTTATGAAGAGAACCCATACGCCAGGCCAGCACCATCCATGCCCCTCTATGAGCCATCAAAGGAGATTGATCCAGATGTCAGGGAGCAATACTACGAAGATCAGAATAGGAAGCTCATCAAGCAAGTAAAGTATCTCTCTGTCAATCAGCCTTGCATAGAATGCGGATCGCAAAGGCACACTACTCCTGAGTGCCCACACACAGAGCAAGTCAGGCTGGCAGAACACCATGAGGATGCAGCTTACGCAGGGGGTCCAAATCGCTACATGGGGGACCAAAGGTTTCTGCAACCACAGTGGAACCAAGGTGTCCCTAGGAATCCCCCGCCCTACAGAGCTCCAGGACATCCAGAAAGGGACCAGAAGAAGGATGATATACAGCTGGTCCTGGAGGAAATACGGAGGAACCACTCAGAAACTAGGCAGTCCTTCAACTCCGTCTATACTCAGATGCAAGGTGTCAACGCTAGGCTTGGGGAAATGGATATATGGCGGAAAACAGTTGATACACAGATTGGTCAGCTAGCCGCGGGAATCCCCAGACAGTCAGGTGCACTCCCTGGATCTCCAGAACCAAATCCTAAGGGAAAAACCGGGCACGTCGCTGCTGTAAAACTCAGAAGCGGCCATCAACTGCAAGAGCCAGAGGTTGGAAAGCAGCAGAACAACGAAGAACAGCAAGTCGACCTCGACAAGGCCGTAGTCGATCTCGACAAGGCCGTACTCGACCTCGACAAGACTCTCGTCGACCTCGAGGAGAAATTCCCAGAATCTTCGTCTGCGCCGAACAGCAACTCGACTGCACCCAATCCAGTCGATCTCGACAAGACTCTAGTCGACATCGAGGAGCCCTTGGTCGAGAAATCTGCAGTAACTCCGACGTCTGTTCTGGCTCCGAATCAGAAAAAGAAGTTGCCTTTCCCATCAAAATCTCTAAAGGACCCAGTGGAAAAAAAGTTTCAGCGCTTCATCAAGATGCTTCAGAAGCTGAACGTCACCATCCCCTTCACAGAAGCTCTCAATGAAATGCCGTCCTACGTCAAGTTCCTGAAGGAGATTCTGAACAAAAAGCGATCGATGGCAGAAATCACAGAGGAGTGCAGCCATCTGGACATATTGGAGAAGAGGCCGGATCCAGGTAAGTTTGCTATAACTATTGGATTTGGTCCATACAAAATTAATGCCCTATGTGATCTTGGAGCCAGTGTTAGTATTATGCCTTTAACGATTTGGTCCAAGATTAAGATAGGTGCCTTTGAGCCTGTGGATGCTAGACTATACATGGCCAACAACACGGTGGTCATTCCCACAGGCATGGTGGAAAATGTCCCAGTACAAGTAGGTAAATTCTTCGTCCCTGCTGATTTCTTAATAGTTGATATGCAAGAAGATCCTGCTTGTCCAATTATCTTAGGAAGACCATTCTTGGCGACGGTGGATGCCAACATAAGCGTAAGGAAAGGAGTGCTCACCTTCAACATCAGCGATGAGGTAATTGAGTATTCCTTTAATAAAATTGAAAGGCATACAGGTCCAATGGAAGAGGTCAAATCTATCTCAGCAGGCTACATCACCTGCGGGGAACCCAAGGTCAGAAATATGACCCCTGAGGAGATAGAAAAAAGGGACATGGAGGCCCAGGTGGAGGAGATCATGGCAATCCTCAAGGAAAACACGGAGAATCCCATTGACACAGACCAAGGTAAGTCCTTGTGGATTCATTATTTTTCGGATGCCTTGACAGGAGCTAAGTATGGGGTCAAGATCGACCAGGGCTCCTCGACATCGAGTAGAACCCTAGTCGATCTCGACCAGACCAAGGAGACTCCACCAGAGCCGGCTTCGTCGGGCAGCAAACCAGAGGAACAGCCCTACTCGACCTCGAGGAGGCTCGTCGAGATCGACCACCAGAACCCTAAGTCGACTCGGCTTTCCTCGAGCACACCAGCAGAGCCAGGACCAGCCTCGTCGATCTCGACAAGGCTTGTCGAGGTCGACCACAACTCGGAGCCACCAGTCCCTGCTTCCTCGACGCCGCAGCAACCAGGAGGGAAACCCTCGTCGACCTCGACCACCCTAGTCGAGATCGACCACCAGTCGGCACCACCAAACCCTGTTTTCTCGAGGAGCAGGCCACAAGGAGCAGAGTCCTTGTCGATGTCGAGTAGCCTACTCGAGGTCGACGAGCCGCCTTCTTCATCGACTTCTGCCTCTTCGACCAGACCACCACCAGAGCCAGCAGCCTCGTCGATCTCAACTAGCCCTAGTCGAGATCGACCAAACACCATGGTGCTCGATTCCGTTTCCGCGAAGGTGAGCCAAGGTATGGATCTTTCTTCTCCTATTTCCATTAAAGATTTATCTATACATGGGAGAGGTCTGCCTTGGTATGTGCGATTGTGCAGGATTTCCAATGATGAGCCTAAGGAGTATGAAGTTGGAGACAAGCTTTATGTCTCTAAATCAAAGGATAATTGGTTTCCTAACAAATTCAACAAGAAGCGGATGGGACCATTCGTGGTGAACAAAATCCATTCTGGAGGACTACAGCTGATGGACAAGAATGGAGTCTTATTTGAAGCCCAAGCTACATGGGCCCTGCAGATGCCACCTTGAGCATTAATGGAAAGTCGGCCTAGCGACTATAAAATCTAGAGCATGTACATAGACTTTTTAGGACATTTGAGACTTTGTTTTTGTTTTTGGTTTTGAACATTTTTTTGGTTTTTGTTTTTCTTTTTGTTGGTATGTCTTCCATAATTTTCAGGTCCATGGATGGAATCAAGCTATAATCAAACTCGGCCAAGGAGGTGCTCCATTCGATATTTAGAGAAATCTGCACGTCTGTCTTATGAGTTTCTTTCTTTACCCTTTACCTTGTTTTTTTTATACAGTGAGGACACTGTAATGTTTAAGTATGGGGTGGGGAAAGGGCTTACTTTATGCATATTTGATTTTATTTGACATTATGTGTGCATTTTTAAGGTTTATTTCTTGGAATTGCTACATGGCTATTTTGGAATGCATTATTTGAATTATGTGCTTATATGCATGTTTTCCAAAATTTGAGAAAAATGACCCCCATTGAAAATTTTGAAATAATGTCATGGAAGCTTAAATTGAACTCAACGATGCAAAATTGGATTCATTAGAGATATAGCATGAAATTGCCTAGTAAAGGGAAGTCACAAAGAAGTGCATATTTTTATGAAAACCATGAAAGGAGGTAAAATTTGAAGTTGCTTTTGACATGTTGCATGATAAGATGATGGAGGACTTTATATTTCCATATAATGCTCATATGTTTATAATCCTAGCCTTACCTATGCTTATGCATCACAAAAGCCATAATATGCCTTATTTCAAATATTGCTCCGCATGATCAAAATATTTGCCATTCTTTACCTTATCCGGGGATTATGTTGAGAATGATGTTACATTATGGAGATGTCATATGGTGTTTGTGTTGTTATTATCATATTTGGAGTTTGGAAGGAAATTATTTGAAATATATGGAAAATTTAACGAGTGAAAGAAAATCCAATCACCTCAGGAGATAAAGGTAGATTGACCCTACTCTCTGAGATAATAGTTTGGAGAGATGGGACACATTGTGAGGAGTCCAAAGCACTAAGTATCCGGGGCCATTCATGACACCCATGTTTGCGACTCGCGAGAAGGCAGTGCTGAGGTCAGAGAGGTAAAAACATTATTATGAATAAAAGCATTATGAAAGGTGATGAATCAAATGGAAGAAAGAATGTGGTATGAAACTCAAAGTTTGAAAGTGATCCATTTCCCCGGATCAAAAAGCACCACATTGCCAAAAATTGCCCACCTTTTAGCCTTTTACCAATCTACTCCTTCATGAGCTTAAATTAAAGTCCTCTTGATTATTAATGCTTTGTCACTTATGAATGTTTTTGCATAACCCTCCTTTTGTGAGTAGATGTTGCTTTGATATATTTGCAAATGCATGGATTTGAGACACTAGTACCTTTTCGAGGATGGTAATTGATTGCAGGGTTATATAAGAATGAATCTAAGATGTTGAGAGTTTTAATTACTTCCCCTGAATGACAAATAAAAGTATTGCTTGAGGACAAGCAAGCTTAAGTATGGGGTGTTTGTTGTGAGCGAAATCTGCCATGTTTTACAGTAACTTTTATATCGATTTCTGTATACATTTCATTCATTTGGGTTTAAATAGTACAGAATCTATGTAGTTTATGCTCATTTGCCAAAATTATGGAATCTACACCAGTTTCTGTTTAAATCGCAGAAATCGAGGCATTTACAGCAATTCTACAGAAGGTCGGAAAAGCTCGGAAAAACACTACAGAAGTCCAAGGTCAAAACAGCGGAACAAGTCTGAGAGTCAAGTCTACTCGATCTCGAGTAGGCTTACTCGATCTCGAGTAGGCTTACTCGACCTAGACGAGCCATGGCCGAGCGGCCTTGGTCGAGCAGACCTTGGTCGAGAGAGCGAGCAACCCGAGCTCCGGAACCCAACTCGACCTCGACAAGCCCTGGTCGAGGTCGACGAAGCCCATACGCCCAGATCCGGAGTCGACGAGGAGCTGGCCGAGGACATAGCCGAGGACGACTTGGCGAGACTCGCTGCCAGCGACACCACTCGCTGCCGCGGAAAGGACCAGTCGCTGCCAGCGACACCACTCGCTGCCGCGGAAAGGAGGACTCGCTGCCGCGGAAAGGAGGACTCGCTGCCGCGGAAGAAGTCACCCGCTGCCAGCGGAAGAGCCAGCTCGCGGGAGCGGAAGCGAAGACCCAACTCGATCTCGACGAACTCTTGTCGAGATCGACGAAGACCTTGAGACATGTCCGAGCATGTCCGGGCCAGTCGAGCACACCCACCCGAGGAGGCTAGTCGACAGAACCACCCTTGTCGAGATCGACTACGACTGGTCGAGATCGACGAGCACCAGTGAGCCAACTCCGAGCCACATCGAGCAGAGTCAAGCCAAGCCTAGCCATCTTACTCGAGGTCGGCGAGGCCAACTCGAGGTCGAGTAAGGCAGTGTCCAGAATCTTCTCGACTAGTCCAGTCCGAGTAGAGTTGACGTTCCTTGGTCACGAAGGCGGAAAATTCTATCCCGATCTATCAAGTTCTATCTATGGAAGGCGATCTATCAACATGAAGACATATTTCCCTATTTAGTTTTATCTATTCCCTATGGATTTATTTCCATTATGTCATTTATTTATCTTTTAAGCCTTTTAGATATAGATAGATATCTTCTTTCCTAGATTAGCTAGGGAATGAAGGCTATAAATAAAGCCTAGGGGGATCAGTTTTATTCATTCAATTCCAGTTAGATGGAGTGGAGATTCAATTTCAGAGACAATTAGTTAGTTACATAAAGAGAGGTTGTAAGTTGGCGTTTATTTTATGCAAGTTAGTTCTTTTCATCAATCAATGTCTGCAATTGCGATGAGGCGTGAGTAGTCCACCCACTTCTGGGGCTGGGGTGAGCCCGACGGTGTCCATGTGAGGCGATGCGATAAAGGTCAGATCTTTTGTGCGATTCATCTTCTATCCCTATGAGCATGATTCTTTTGCGAGAGTTGAAGGTGATCCTTGTTTGTATTATTGAAGCGAAAGTGATCTTAATGCAACTTGGATTAATTATGTGAAAAAGGGTTAGTAACAATTAGGGTTTATGCGAGAGCCTCTATATGCCTATTTGTTAATGACGAGAGTTATTTGATGGAAAGCATGATCTTTTATGCCTTTATGTGTTGTTTTGCATGGTTATCGTTGTGGTGTTGATACCCTGGCCTTGGAGGTCTTTTAATATATTGATTTATTTCACCGAAATTCTGAGTTTTGTGTTCGAATTTGCAAAGTTTAAATTTCTGTTCTTGTCGACATAGACGAAGCTTCGTCGAGATCGAGTTACCCCTTGTCGATCTCGAGTTGGAGTTGTCTTAGTCGAGGTGTCTTTTCTTCTGTTTCTTGTCGATTTTCACTTTCTGAGTCACTGTGTTGGTCGATCTCGAGTACTGTTTGTCGAGATCGATGAGAGCCTTTGCCCTTTATTTGCTGCGTTGTTCTTTCTTTGCTTTGCTTTTATTTCTGTCTTTAGTTTGTTCTTTGCTTTTGCTTTAGTTGCCCTGGCCGGGATTATTTGTTTCTGTTTTATTTCTGCTTCTGCTTGTGTTTCTGTCTTTTCTGCTGCTGTTGTGAGAATCTGTTGCTACCTGAGAACTGCTGACGTGCTTCCTCGTGGATTCGATCCTGACTTTTCTCTTACTACAACGGGAGGAAGTCTTGTATTTATTTGCTGAGACAGGGAAGTCAGTCTGAACTATATTTCATATTTATTTCATACTTGACACATCCTCCTGCAACAACAGTATCTTGAAAGGTTACACTTATTATTATGTGATGTATCTCTTGCCTGCTTACAAAAGTACCTATCAGGAAAGCCTCTATTGCTATCATATTGGGACTTGGATACTTTGCGCTGTTTTGTGTGGTTATTTAGTCAGATCCAAGAATATCTCTATATCTAATATCAAGCATAACCACTACTATTATTACTTATCCATCTATAGTTTTACTATTGTCTGCCTTATTACGGATTTCGATCTTGAGTGCCGGAAGGGTGGCTTATATGGTGCATTATATAGCCGCTGCTCTATAATGCAAATTAAAGGTATGTCTTCTCTCACAACTCCAAAACTTTGGTTGCGTCCCACTGCCTTACCCATGGGTCAAGTGGTGGCAAACCACCCCAACCATTCTCATCAACATTCAAACTAAACAACTGAGCTTAAACTTTTACCTGGGAACTGTTTAGTTGTATGGCTAAATCGAACAAGAGTACAAGGAAACTATCAACTCAAGTGCTTCAGAACTCTACCAAAACAACTGAGCTTGCTGCTATGCATCCAGTGGAAACCAAATCAAAATGCCAAAACTATAACAACCTAATAGGCAAAAGAAAAGATTACAATTATGATTAAGATAGGTTATTGGAATGTTAGGGGGACTAAACGCCCCCTTCTTCTCCAAGAAATCAACCAACTCAGACGTAACAATAGTTTAGACATATTAGCACTCTCTGAGACTAAAACAAAAGCTGCACCTACTGAAAATCAAATAAAAGGCACAGGCTTTAATCAACCATTTTCAATAAGTTCAGTTGGCCACAAGGGTGGCATCTGGATCCTATACAAAAATAGCCTTATACTTAACCATATGCAATGTCTGGAATCTGGTAACATATTTTACATGATCCAAATAACAATCGACAGTTTTATGTACATTTGTACTACTCTTCATCTATGCACAATCAAGAGAACGTGAAAAAGAAGAATTCTAGCAAGAAATCTTCACAGTTGTGAACAAAGACAAACTACCAGTTATTATCATCGGAGACCTAAATGATATAGAAAAAGACACAGAAAAAATGGGAGGTAATACTCCATCTTTATCAAGATTCAGAAGAATACTGAATATCAAACAAGAACTTAACCTACACACTCTACCTTATATTGGATCCATATTCACATGGAGGAGGAGCAACTCATCCACAAACAATACTTATGAAAGATTAGATAGGGCTCTGACCCATCAAGATAGTATAACTAAATTCAACTATCTAAGAGTTCAATACCATTCCTTCTCCTCCTCTGATCATTGTCCAAACACTTTAGCAGTTGGCTCAAAAGACCAGAAAAAAGGTTCACCATTCAGATTTGAGATGGCTTGGACTCTACAGCCAAAAATGAAAGATATAATAACAAGAGTATGGCATAATAAATTTCATGGATCTCAAGCTTATAATTTTATGAAGAAGCAACAATTACTAAAAAGAAATATAAAGAAATGGTCCAAAAATCAAAACAATAATATACAAAAACAGCTCCAAAAAATAGAACCTGAAATAATGCAATTGCATAAACTACTCCCCTAGGGCTCCCTAACTACAAGCCAAGAAATAAAACCAGCTAATTTAGAAAATAAAAGGAAAAAATGCTAGAATTTAATTACAAATTATGGAAACAGAGAGCAAGAATTAAACATATACATCTAACGGATAAAAACACAAAATACTTTCAAATAAATACAAAAATAAGAAATTTTAAGAGAAGAATGAACTCCTTCACAACCAAACAAGGTCAAATTATAACTGACCAGCAACAGATAGCAGACCAAATTACTGAGGAAATGGCCGAAAGATTCATTGGGAGGCAACAAGGAAAAATTACTATGGAAACAATCAGAAACATCCAACCACAAATCACTGTAGAGGAAAACCAACAACTCATAAAACACCCAACAAACTTAAAAATTAAAAACACACTACTTAGTATGGCAGAGCATAAATCACCGGGCCCTGATGGTTTCCCGCCAGAATTTGACCTACAGTACTAGAATGTTGTGGGTAATTCCTTCTGCAAAACAATCAAATCCTTTTCCCACTCTGGTAGCATCCTAAAACAAATAAATCAAACCTTTATCGCCTTAATTCAAAAAGTTGAAGATCCACAAAATATCAATAATTACAGACCGATAAGCCTTTGTAATACAATTTACAAAGTTATAGCTAAAATTCTAGCAAATAGAATTAAAAAAATTCTCCCAAAAATTATAAACCCCTTCCAAAGTGCCTTTGTAGAAGGAAGATCAATACAAGATAACACTTTAATCGCTCATGAACTATTTCATACTTTTACTAAACAAAAAGGCAAGAAAGGATGGATGGCATTAAAACTAGACATGGAAAAAGCATATGATAAGATCAACTGGTCATATATAGAAGCGGTCCTAAAAAAGATGGGTTTCCACCCAATATGGATCAACTGGACAATGAAATGCATTACTACCACTACCTTTTCAGTTCCGGTCAACAACACGGCCGGTAACCAATTCAAACCAAACAGAGGAATTAGACAAGGTGATCCTTTAGCCCCTTACATATTTGTAATAGTAATGGAAAGCCTTGCAAAAGAATTACACCATGAGGCAATAAAAGAATATGCTTTAATAGTAGGGGTGTGCATAACCGGGTACCCGACACGATCCGGTTAATCGTGTCGGGTACCCGAAACCGTTAAGCCCAAATACCCCGAACCGTATCTGAACCGTGAAAACCCGGGTACCTGACACGGTTAGGGCATTCGGTTCCGTGTCGGATACCCGACACGAACCGGGTTTTTTTTTTTAATGTTCTGTCTGTGAAAAGCAATTTCATCAAAAAAATAAATAAAATAAATTGTAGGGACTGCAGTTTTCGGTTTTTCTTATGGACCTGTGATGCAACTTCAAGTCTTCAACAAAAAAAATAAAAAAAATTGCATACAGCCAATCAGCCATACAATCAGCATAACAGCAATCAGCATAACAGCAACTTCAAGTCTTCAACAACAAAAACAAAAACCTATACATTCATAATACATTATCCTCTATCTCGGATTCTTCATGCCTTCAGATTCCTCTATCTCGGGCTCCGTCATCGTATCACCACTAAGAGACTCATCATCACTCAAGATTTGTTCAACATTTTTCATAGTAGAATCCTACAAAACAAATAAAGTGAAGGTTATAATCAGTTTATACAATAAAACCTATACATTCATAATACAGTATTAGTAGTGTTCACAAATGAAATCTGTATATGATGAATCCATACTTTTGTCTGGTTTGCACAATATGACAGTAGAACAGTACACCGACAAAATTCGGCCAAGTTGTGCAATCACTATAGTAGCCAAAGGAATCTCAAGAGATGGATACAATTGCTCACAGGTTTACTGGATTCCGCGTGATTCAGGACAACATTTAGCAGCTCTAAGGGAATAACTAGCAGATCTAACATACAACAGCTTCAACACAGTGAAAGAGAAAGGGACAACAAAAATAATAAATGAAGCTACAGTACATAAAGAGATCATATGTAATCCTTTCTATGTAACACATTTAAGGCCCTTTGGACCTAACCTGTCTCATTAACCTTCATTCGTGGGCAAGCAATGACACCATTGTGTAAACTGTAAATAAAGGCAGATAATGTAGACCACAAAAATAAAAAGTACAATTTTAATCCTAGCTACAAGGGAAGACCTAAACAGGTTTACAAAATCGCAGTAATAATCCAAACCGATTTCTAAAACCTATACATTCAATCCAAAACATTTAAATTGAAAGAGTAAACATAAAGCAAATCGATTTCTAAACCGGCAAACCCTAATCGAAATTTCAAAGTTCCAACATTCAAGGACACTGCCACTAATGGAGTAACGGAGAGCAGACAAACATACATCACAAATACTATACAAAATCAACAATTGTTCGAGCAAAAACACCCACAAATCGATTCGGAAAGATAGGACTTACCATGGTGTTTCACTGTTTCGTTTTCAGATATGCTGAAGGCCGAGCGTCGAGGACGAGGACGTGACTCAAGAGGGGCTGCCGACGTCGAGCGAAGACTTGAAGCCGACGAGGACGAGCGTAGTCTGGTTGACTAGGGTTGCGAATGGCGATTGCAGCAACAACGATTGTGGTTTCACATTCACTGGAGTCACTGGTGGCTGCGAGTAATTAAAAAGAATGTAGACAGTCGAGTGTTGACAGATAGATAGAGATAGGGTTTACAGTTTACTAGTTAGTTTAGCCATCACAAAAAAATAAAAATTAGTGTAGCCAAGAAGAATCGAACCTGGGCCTGTTGCGAATGGCGATTGCAGCAGCAGCGATTGTGGTTTCACATTCACTGGAGTCATTGGCGGCTGCGAGTGATTAAAAAGAATGTAGACAGTCGAGTGTCGACATATAGATAGAGATAGGGTTTATAGTTTACTAGTTAGTTTAGCCCTCACAAAAAAAATGAAAATTAGTGTAGCCATGAAGAATCGAACCTGGGCCTGTTGCAAATGGTGATTGCAGCAGCAACGATTGTGGTTTCACATTCACTGGAGTCACTAGCGGCTGCGAGTGATTAAAAAGAATGTAGACAGTCGAGTGTCGACAGATAGATAGAGATAGGGTTTACAGTTTACTAGTTAGTTTAGCCCTCACAAAAAAAAATGAAAATTAGTGTAGCCATGAAGAATCGAACGTGGGCCTGTTGCGAATGGCGATTGCAACAGCAACGATTGTGGTTTCACATTGACTGGAGTCACTGGCGGCTGCGAGTGATTAAAAAGAATGTAGACAGTCGAGTGTCGACAGATAGATAGAGATAGGGTTAATTTACAGTTTACTAGTTAGTTTAGCCCTCACAAAAAAATGAAAATTAGTGTAGCCATGAAGAATCGAACCTGGGCCTGTTGGGTGTGAACTAATTTACAGTTTACTAGTTAGAACCAGTTGGGCTAATGGAACTTATTGATACATTAGGATTATACTTATACTAGTATTATACTTCCTAACCTAAACTTTTTTTTAAAAAAAATTTAAACGGTTCATGTCGGGTACCCGACAAGGCGATTTGCCCGACCCGAACACGAACCGTTTAGAGCCGTGTTTTCTCGGTTTGTGTCATTATCGTGTCGTGTTTTTTCGGTTTCGGGTTTTTTCGTGTCGTGTTTTCATGTCGTGTTTTCGGTTTCGGGTTTTTCTGCACACCCCTACTTAATAGGCATCAAACTAACTAAGCAAGGAACACCGATACCCTTCCTTACGTTTGCAGATGACACCATAATTTTTCCCAAAGCATCTCACATGAGCTTGCGTACTATTCAAAACTCCCTAAATAATTTTGCCAACATCTCTGGATTAACCATAAACTACAACAAAAGCTCTATCCAATTCTCAAAAAATGTTAACCCACAACTAGCTACATCGCTCACATATCAAATGGGAATCCCCATATAAAAAACAATTGAGAAATATCTCGGAATACCCCTAGTCAATGGAAGGGTTAAAAATTGTGTTTTCGAAGATGCATTACAAAACCTAAAGAAACAACTATCTAAATGGAAATCCTCCTCCGTATCTCAAGTGGGTGGAACCATATTAATCCAATCTAACCTCAGCTCAAAGACAAACTATCTTACGTAAAACTTTTTACTCCCAAAAGGAATACTTAACCAAATAGATCAAATTAATAAGAATTTCTTTTTGAACAAATTACAGTCTGAAAGATATACACCACTAATAAGCTGGGAATCAATATGTAAAAATAAAAATGAAGGAGGACTAGGAATCAGAAAAGCAGAATCTTTAAATGAAGGTTTACAGATGAAGCTTCTTTGGAAGATTCATACAGATCGTTCTAGTATGTGGGTAAAAATAATAAAAGAAAAATATTTACATACAAGGGATATAAATGAAAGGGATAACCAAAATACATCTTGGCAATTTGGGAGACTATTATCCTTAAGGGAAAAATTCAAACTTGGAATCAAATGGCTAATAGGCAATGAAAATCAAATAAATGCTTGGAGGGACCCATGGCTGGAAGGAATCAACTTAAGTCAATACCAAAGTTTGAAAAATACCAATCTCAAAGTCTCCCAGTTAATAAACAACCAGAAGCAATGGAATCTAACAATCCTACAACAATTGTTCCCAAGTCATATTATTGATCAGATTATACAAATTCAAATACCTACTTGGGATACCAACGGCAAATTAGTTTGGAAACTTGAAAAGGATGGTAGATTTTCAACCAAATCAACTCCCCTACTCAATCAAAATAGTAATAATAGAAATATGGAGGATTGCAAATGGATATGGAAGCTTGATATACCACCAAGGATAAAAAACATTATATTGAAGATAATGATAGATGGACTACCAACCACCCAGAGATTAAACAAACATTACAACATAGTACCAACACAATGCTCACTATGTAATAGTGCAGATGAGAGTGCAACCCATTTATTCATCAACTGCAATTTTGCTAGACAACTCATTCAAAACTATGAAAATGCAAGTGGGAAAAAACTAATTCTTAGAGAAGATTACAATGAAGATATTAAGGATATCCTTCAATACAAAAAAAAAGAAGTAATAAATCAGCGATAAAAGAGTTAGGATTTATATGGCAAACAATTTGGGACTCCAGAAACAATTACATATTTAAAGATAAAAATCCAAACTCAACAATCAATTTAGCCTTTGAGATTATCTCAAACCTAAAGTTATGGAACTCGCAAATAGAAGCGGAAAACAAGTCTAACACTCAAAGTACTAATAGGAATAAGATTAGGTGGACTAAACCACCGAGAAGTATCTATAAAATTAATATAGATGGCTCGGTTAAGCCCACGGGCTCTTGCCAAGTGGAAAGAGTCATTCGTGACTCGGAGAGCGGTTTATTAGATGTATTCTTTCAAAATACATCAAGAGGTACGATTTTACAGACAGAGGCAGAAGCTATCATTGTTGGCATCCAGCGTGCAAGAAGTAAAGGGATCCGGAAGGCTATCATTGAAAGCGATAACGAGACTATCATCAAAGCAATAAGTAAAGAGATCATTACTCCATGGGAAGTCATCCATCCAGTTGAAAAGATCATCATTATGGCTCAAGAGTTCGACTTTATACAATTTAAACACTGTTTTAGAGAAGCAAACTATGTACCCAACTTCGTAGCTAGAAAAGGTATCGATTGTATTAGATCTACATCTCCTCTTACTAAGGAGCTGTACTCCATCATCCTAAGGGATGATCCTGGTTGTTTGTTACGAATTTCGTAACAAACTCCAACTGTTTGCATACTGTAAAAAAATGTGGTGGATGGTGATATGTGAACAAAACCATTTAATGGGTGCTTTTTTGTAATTTGATATTTATCGGATGGTTAAGTGTGAAAGACTATATTTAACGGGTGATTTTTTTTAAAATTTCCCTATTTTTATATACGATACTTTATTTATCTCACTCACCATCTAAAATTAACGAAATATGAAGTCACATAGCAAAATATAATGACTTGAAATTGAACTACTTAATTAATCTAGTAGTCGTTCAACTAATTACCATTTCAAAAGGAAATATAAAAACTTTATTTGTCATGATATAAAAATGGCTCAATTGATATCGTATAGAATTCGATCTATTTTATTTTTGTTAAGTTATAAATGTAAAGTATTGTATAGGATTGGGATGATAGTTGCCTACCAAATACAACCGGTGATTGGATTAGCCAAAATAAAGGCAAAATGATCAGTGTAAATATTTTTTGATTTGGCAAAACAAATATATACGTAAATCTTGTAAAAGCATATAAAAAGATATCTATATATACACAAAAAAATATACACATGTATATAATAGTACACAAATAATATTATTACCATATATAACAAAATAATTATTAAAATAAATAAATTAAAAATAGGTGACAAAAACATAACATGTGGCCCAATATTAGTCGTTAAAAAATGTGGGAAATATTAAATCTGTAAAGGAACCGACCACATTAAATCTATAAAGAAAATTAGAAAAGAAAAATCGAGTGAGATAAATAGACAATTCAAATAGAATTCTTTATAAAAACATAATAGGTGTAAATTACATGAAAATACAACTGACGTTGAAGATGAAAGGAAAAATGAATGTCACGGTATATATAGGAAAAATACAGAAAATAAAAAAAAAGTATAGGATTGAGGTGATACATGTGTGATTTGATTTGGAAAAAAAAAGGAAGAAGATTGATATAATATACAAAGAAAATAGGTAAGTAAAATATAGTAAATAAAAAATAAAGGAGGATTGAAGAGATACGGTATAAAGTGTGATTTGATTTGGAAAAAAAAATAGGGAAAAAGATATGTATACAAAGATAATATGTAAGTGTATATGATAACAAATATACGTAATACTCCCTCCGTTAATTAAAACTTGACGTTTTACTATTCACGCACGCATTTTTAGGTGTTAAAAACTATATAAAATATTAACTTTTTTCATAATTTTTTTAAACAACTTCATTCTTATTACTATTAAGTATAGATTTATAAAAACAAATATCAAAAAAAAAAAATATTTTATATAGTTTTTACCATTATAAAAAAGCGTGCATGAATAGTAAACGACAAGTTTTAATTAACAGAGGGAGTATAATATATGAGATATATAGGCAAGTTGAGCTACTACTACAATGAGTTGAAACAAATATGTATATATATAATAAATAAGATATAGACAAATTTGCTAAAATGACCCTCATATCCGGAAGGTTTGCACGAGTAACCCAATCCGGAAAAAATTTGCACAAAAGCGAATATCCGGAATTAGGAGGTAAGCGGTAGCCGGTAATCGAGGGATTCAGTAAAGAGGAAAAAAAAAAAAAGGAAAGAGGGGAAAGGGAAACGGAGGAGGAAGCCGCACCACCGTACCCTCCACACCTCCTGCCGGCCACCGCTGGGATCTCTCGTGTCACCTACTAGATCCCGCTAGCAGCCAGAACACTCCCTCTCGGCGAGAGCTGAAATCGGAGGCCGGATTGGAGGCGAGCTGGAATCGCACAGGGGTGTGGCGCCGTCGCAGGGTCGGTGGTGGAGGCTGGCTTCGTCTCCGTTGGCGGCGTCGAGGTCGTGGCAACGAAAGGTCGAGGCAAGGGAGGGTGGCTGCAGGGTATAGGAAGGTGCGTGGGAGATGGTCATCGATCGACAGGACAGGTTCGTCAATCAGGTCGGAGTTCACCGATTTATGCTCCTAGAAGGTCGAGGTAACGAAACCGATCTAAAATAGCCGCTTTCTGCTCCTGTATAGTCGAAGGTCGAGGCAACTCGCATCCAGGTATCCTCGTCTTCTTCCTCTCAGCTCTATCTTCCTACTATCGATTTGGGATAGAATCATAGAATGATTCATCAAGAACACTTGGAAAGATAACTTGAGAAGTGCCTGGAAGGTGTTTGATTCAATGCCTGAGAGATGGAATGGTTTTATATTTATAGAATGAGGATTATTGTCTGCATAAATTGCCTACATTATGCTTGTTGCAATCCCATGTTTTGCAAATTCGGTCATCTTTACCTTCCAACGTATAATGTCGTCGTCGTTGTCATGCTTAGTGATTTCTTCTTTCATAGGTATGATGTTACTTGTCACAAAATTATGGGTCCATTGTGAAACCTGCTTGCATATGGCATCAGAATCTATTGGAAATGGATTATTGGGCGTCATGTAAAACTAAACTAAGTGTCATGTAAAACTAAAGTAAGCGTCATGTGAAAGAACACTTGGAAAATCATAATATAAGCTACCGCACACTTTAGTTTCACTGTTCATCATAATATAAGCTACTGCATTAGTTTGGTTAGTTAAATTTGTATGATCCTTATAAGTAGATGAAGAGAAATATTATTACGCTGCATCATGAATTGTGAAACAAGACCCTTACACTAATAGCATTGAATCACTGTTAAATAATAGATGAATAGATCCTCATCATAGGGTTTTTGGACCATGTGGGTAACTTTAATTTCCCATTCTGTTTCTTACTAGTTTTTTTTTAAACATCCTAATATTTTCATTTATTAGTTGTCAATTAATGATATTTGCTTCATTTTAGCTAAAAAAATCAGCAAGTCGAAAGGAAAATCATGTAAGTGTGAAGGCAGCTGCCATTCCATCTTTGAATCATCTTGCGGTTTCTAGCAATGTGCCCAATACAGTTGATATAGATGAAAGCATTTCGAGGCCCGGGAACAAAGAATCTTCTCTTATCTAACATGATGCACTAGGTTCTGAAAAT
The DNA here is from genome assembly GCA_037127255.1 of Persicaria tinctoria. NCBI lineage: Eukaryota > Viridiplantae > Streptophyta > Magnoliopsida > Caryophyllales > Polygonaceae > Persicaria > Persicaria tinctoria. Next base: position 59,942,793 of record JBANSL010000008.1, on the reverse strand, counting down.
CAGAATTCTAACTTGGAACCTATAACTGGGCTGGGTACATGTACTGAGGCTGAGAGAATTCATGAAGAAAATGCTGCTACTAAGGCACAATCTGCATTGGGCTTCTCTGTGCATCTATGATTGCTTATTTCATCAGTTACACTCATTTCTAAATTCCAGGATGGCAAGCTGACTGATTCCATTACAGAGGATAGGGCTTCACAAATTGAGATCTCTTCAAAAAATGTATTTGTTCAAAATGTAAGTTCTCTGTTTTATGCTTTTATTTCATCCTGTTTACCCTGTTGCTACAAGTACTGTAAATATAAGACATGCTTTTATTTCATCCTGCTTACCATGTTGCTGTGTTTTGATTTGGCAGACATGAAACTTGGGATTTGGATAGAAATGAGTTGTGGATAACGTAATCGATTTAGAGCTTATCGGGAGTTGTGTGGATGCAGCCAAGGTGATGACTTCACTTGGTAAGTTCTTGAGGCATGCACTAACAATTCCAGATGCTGATACATTTTCCACCTTGGTGAGTAAAAGTCCATATAAACTTCCTCCTCCCCGGCTTATAAAGTCACCAGCTTATAAAACTACTTTATAAGCTTCTTACAACAAGAATATTGCTTTTTCAGGTTTTCTTGCTTAGGGTTGCTAGATTTCTCTTGCCCTGTTAATTGGCTTAGCTTGATGTGTTGATGCTGAGTATGTGGTTCAAAACTGTAGATTACCAAAGGGGTTATAAGGATAAGATTGTGGACATAAGGGAGGAGATTCTGCGCAAGAGACGAGCAGGGAAGCTCCCAGGCGACACGCCTTCTGTCTTGAAAGCTTGGTGGCAGTCACACTCCAAGCTAGTGGCATTACCCAACATTAAGATCTTCACTGTATAACTAGCTAAAATTTTGAACACAAATCTCAGTTATGTACTCGAGATGAATGTCGTGTCATGTATGCTCCTTCCCTAAGCTTGTATCTTTTCACTATGATAAATAAGACTCCGTTATTTGAGAAATTGAAAACAAGGAATTTGACAACAAATGACAGTTTTGCTCAATTTAGAGATGAAAATGGATACGGTCTCTCTGGTGTAACATATCACTGAATCTTGTGATGGTGTCCCAGTTGTCAGTAATCTGTAATCTGGAAAAGGACTACCACAAGTGTCAATATTTTCAAACGAATATTAAGAGAATAAAGTCAAAATAAAAAAGGAATTCGTAGGCGGGAGTAGAAGCATAAAACTTTCGGATAGCTTAAGCAGTTCATTATCCTCTACATCTAATCTGTCGTAGAATTGATCATGTTGTATGGAGCTAAAGCCATTATAATCAGGCATTTCTTTTTAATGTGTTTATCTTATTGGTAGACTAGTTTTTTCATTCCAAAATTTTGGACCTTGTACTCATCTATTTAAATGTTGCTGCAGCTGCAATATCAAACATATTCTCATCATACTCTTTGTATCGGAATCCCAAATATAAGAATGCTGGAAAACTCGTATCTCTGGCTGACTTTCTTGTGGAATATATATATATATATGGAACTCGTTGTGTGGACTTGTGTTGTTGCAGGAGGATGTGTCAAGTATGAAATAAATATAAAATAAAGATCAGACTGACTTCCCTGTCTCAGCAAATAAATACAAGACTTCCTCCCGTTGTAGTAAGAGAATAGTCAGGATCGAATCCACGAGGAAGCACGTCAGCAGTTCTCAGGTAGCAACAGATCTCACAAACAGAATAGCAGAAAGACAGAAACACAGAAACAAGGAAAGAAACAGAAATAAAAGTAGAAAATAACAAAAGCAATAAACTAAACGAAGACAGAAAAGACAAAGCAAAGCAACAAATAAAAGGCAAAGCAAAGGGCTACTCGATCTCGACAAACAACTCCTCGAGTTCGACAAGAAACAGCAAAACAGAAACTGAAAATCGACAAGAACAGAAGCAAGCTCAACTCGACCTAGACCAGTCCCTACTCGAGATCGACAAGAACTGTACTCGATCTCGACAAGAATGCAGAAAACTTAAATTTGCATAATTAAACACAGAACTCAGATTTTTGACAGAAATAAACTCAATATGCTAAAAGACTTCCAAAGCCAGGGTTTCAACACCACAACGATAACCATGCAAAGTAACACATAAAGGCACAAAAGATCATGCTTTCCATCAAATAACTTTCGTCATTAACAAATAGGCATATAGAGACTTTCGCATAAACCCTAATTGTTACTAACCCTTTTTCACATAATTAACCCAAGTTGCATTAAGATCACTTTCGCTTCAATAACACAAACAAGGATCACCTTCAACTCTCGCAAAAGAATCATGCTCATAGGGATAGAAGATGAATCGCACAAAAAGATCTAACCTTTATCGCATCGCCTCACATGGCCACCGTCGGGCTCACCCCAGCCCCAGAAGTGGGTGGACTACTCACCCCTCATTGCAATCGCAGACATTGATTGACGAAAAGAACTAACTTGCATTAAACTAAATTCAAAAGCCTTTACAATCCTGGCAATCAACTTTCGCAGAAAGCCAAAACCCTAAAAACCTTAGAACTCCTAAACTCTATGTGTAATTGTTTCTCTCTGAATTGGAATGAATAAAACTGAGCCCCATGGGCCTTTTTTATAGTGATCAAACCTCGCTAATCAAGGAAATAATCATCTATCTCTATATCTAAATCTATATCTAATTTGCTAAAAGATAAATAAATTGCATAATGGAAATAAATCTAAAAAGGAAAAAGATAAATCTAAATAGGTAAGTCTTCATGTGTTGATAGATCTCCTTCCATAGATAGAACTTTGATCAACTTTGGATAGATCTTCGGTCATTCTCGGATTCCTTCATGCCCAAGTAAAGCTAAACCGAGTAGGACTCGTCACGACGACGCGTTTCTGGAAACTGGGTCTACTCGACCTCGACAAAGGCTTGTCGATCTCGAGTAGAGTTCGTCGTCTCGGCTAACTGGTGCTCGATGTGGCTTGGTCTTGGCTCACGGTGCTCGTCGACCTCGGGTAGCCTTCGTCGACCTCGAGTAGGAAAGTCTTGCCGACTAGGTCTCCTCGGGTAGGTGTGCTCGACAAGCTCGGACTTGGGCTCTGGGCTTCGTCGATCTCGACAAGGGCTCGTTGAGATCGAGTAGGGTTGCTCGAGGATGGTTCTCTGATGGTGTCGACTAGAGCTCCTCGGCATGGACTCGGACTGGTGTTGTGGCGCTTGTCGATCTCGACTAGAGCTTGTCGAGATCGAGTAGGGTTGTGCTCGGCTTCTCGGTCAGCTTTTCTCCTCGCCGACTCCGGGTATGGCACTAGTCTTCGTCGATCTCGACTAGGGTCTTGTCGAGATCGAGTTGGGTTCCGGAGCTGGGTTGGTCTGGCTCTCGACGTTGCTCCTGGTCGACAAGGCTGTGCTCGGACATGCTCGTCGAGATCGAGTAAGACCTACTCGAGATCGAGTAGCCTGGGTTCTCGACTCGATTCGACTGGTTCCGCTGCTTCTTTGACCTTGGACTTCTGAAGCTGTTTTCCGAGGTTTTTCGACCTTCTGTAGAATTGCTGTAAAATGCCTCGAAATCTGCGATTTAAACAGAAACTGGTGTAGATTCCATAATTTGGCAAATAAAAATAAACTACATAGATTATGTACTATCTTAGCCCAAATGAATGCAATGTATGCAGAAATCGACATAAAAGGTAATGTAAAACATGGCAAATTCAGCTCACAACAAACACCCCATACTTAAGCTTGCTTGTCCTCAAGCAATACCTTTATTTGTCATTCAGGGGAAGGAATCAAACTCTCAACATATTAGATTCATTCTTATATAACCCTTCAATCAATTTCCATCATCGAAAAGGTACTAGTGTCACAAATTCATGCATGTGCAAATATGTAAAAGCAACATCTACTCATAAAAGGAGGGTTATGCAAAACATAATTCATTCATGACAAAGCATTGATAATCAAGAAGACTTTAATTAAGCTCATGATGGAGTAGATTGGTAAAAGGCTAAAGGTGGGCAATATTTGGCAATGTGGTGCTTTTGATCCGGGGAAATGGAGTATTTCCAAACTGACTTTCATACCACATACTTTCTCCATTTGATTCATCACCTTTCATAATGCTTTTATCAATAATAATGCTTTTACCTCTCTAACCTCAGCACAACCTTCTCGCGAGTCGCAAACATGGGTGTCATGAATGGCCCCGGATACTTAGTGCTTTGGACTCCTCACAATGTGTCCCATCTCTCCAAACTATTATCTCAGAGAGCAGGGTCAATCTACTTTTATCTCCTGAGGTGATTGGATTTTCTTTCACTCATTAAATTTTCCATATGCATAGGTAAGGCTTAGGATTATAACAATATAAGCATTATATGGAAATATAAAGTTCTCCATCATCTTATCATGCAACATGTCAAAAGCAATTTCCAAATTTTACCTCCTTTTATGATTTTCAAGAAATAATGCACTTCATTGTGACTTCCCTTTACTAGGCAATTTCATGCTATATCTCTAATGAATCTAATTTTGCATCGTCGAGTTCAATATAAGACTTCCGTGACATTAACCAAAATTTCAATGGGGGTCATTTTTCTCAAATTTTGGAAAACATGCATATAAGCATATAAATAAATAATGCATTCCAAAATAGCCATGTAGCAATTCTAAGAAATAATGCACAAGTAGTGTCAAATATGATCAATATGCATGAAGTAAGCCCTTCTCCCACCCCATACTTAAACATTTCAGTGTCCTCACTGTATAAAAATAAGGGTAAAGAAAGAAACTCACAGGACAGGTGTGCAGGGCCTCAAAATTTCGACTGGAGCACCTCCTAGGCCGAATTTGAATATAGCTTGGTTCTATCCATGGACCTGAAAAGTAGAAGACATATACCCACATGCTCTAGATTTTATAGTCGCTAGGCCGACTTTTCCATTTAGCTCAAGGTGGCATTTGCAGGGCCCATGTAGCTTGGGCCTCAAATAGGACTCCATTCTTGTCCATCAGCTGTAATCCTCCAGAATGGATCTTGTTCACCACGAAAGGTCCCATCCGCTTCTTGTTGAATTTGTTGGGAAACCAATGATCCTTTGATTTAGAGACATAGAGCTTGTCTCCAACTTCATACTCTTTAGGCTCATCATTGGAAATCCTACACAATCGCACATACCAAGGCAGACCTCTCCCATGTATAGATAAATCTTTAATGGAAATAGGAGAAGAAAGATCTGTACCTTGGCTTACCTTCGTAGAGACGGAATCGGGGACAACTGTGTTTGGTCGATCTCAACTAGGGCTATGTTGTGAGCTGAATCTGCCATGTTTTACAGTAACTTTTATATCGATTTCTGTATACATTGCATTCATTTGGGTTTAGATAGTACAGAATCTATGTAGTTTATGTTTATTTGCCAAAATTATGGAATCTACACCAGTTTCTGTCTAATTCGCAGAAATCGAGGCACTTTACAACAATTCTACAGAAGGTCGGAAAAGCTCGGAAAACCACTACAAAAGTCCAAGGTCAAAGCAGCGGAACCAGTCTGAGAGTCAAGGCTACTCGATCTCGAGTAGGCCTTACTCGACCTAGACGAGCATGTCCGAGCACAGCCTTGTCGACAGAGCCTGATCGAGCAAGCCAGACCACCCGACTTCCGGACCCAACTCGATCTCGACAAACCCTAGTCGAGATCGACGAAGCCCAGACGCCAAACCCGGATTCGACGAGAAGAGCTGCCCGAGAAGCCGAGGACGAGAAGCCGAGCATAACCCTACTCGATCTCGACGAGCCCTTGTCGAGATCGACGAGCCTTCCAACGCCTGCCCGAGTCCTTGCCGAGGAGAAGTTGCTCGACCAGAGAAGATCATGTCTACTCGATCTCGACGAAGCTTGGTCGAGATCGACAAGCCCCTGAGTCCGGATCCAGGCTTCTCGAGTTAAGCCATCCGAGAGCACCTAGTCGGCAAGACCCACCCTACTCGACATCGACGAGTGCTAGTCGAGGTCGACGAGCCCAGGAAGCCATGTCCGAGCCACATCGAGGAGATCTACCCGAGAAGACCTAGTCGGCGAAGTCAGTCTACTCGAGGTCGACTAGGGCTTGTCGAGGTCGACGAGCGCCGTGAGCCAGATTCCGAGCCTGTCGAGCAGAGAAGCCAGCCAAGACCGGTCGACCAGAATTCCTACTCGAGGTCGACGAAGCTTCCAGAAGCTGAACAGCGCGGTTTGATCAACTCTACTCGGATCTGGATTCCTTGGGCATGAAGATTTCCGATTCTATCCAAAACTATCAAGATCTACCATGAAGAGAAAGATTCTATCCATTGAAGACTTTTAGATATAATTCCTATTTTAGATTTAATTCTTTTATGTCTTTTATTTATCCTTAAGCATTTTAGATAAAGTTTTAGATATAGATAGATATCTTCTTTCCTAGAATAGCTAGGGAATGAAGGCTATAAATAAGGCCCATGGGGCTCAGTTTTATTCATTCAATTTCAGTCAGAGACAAAGAGTTCCAAGGAGAAGTTTAGGGGAGTTCGAAGGTTTTAGGGTTTTGGCATTCGACGAGAGTTGGATTGCCGGGATTGTAAAGTCTTTGAATTTAGTTTAATGCAAGTTGTTTTCTTTCAATCGATGATGTCTGAGTTTGCAATGAAGAGCGAGTACTCCACCCACTTCTAGGGTTGGGGCGAGCCCGACGGTAGCCATGCATATTTGAGGTAAAGATCCGACCTTTATCATGTTTTGACCATTTTCCTACTTGTTGATGTGTTTATTGCCCGTCTAATGGAGATCCATGCTAACAACTTGGATTATAAACATAAAATCGGTAGAGACAATTAGGGTTTCTTGAGAGAGTTGTCTAATTGTTGGAAAAGGCGAAAGCTTAATCCTTTAATGCGATTCACATGATTATCTGTTTGGTTCTACCTTATGCATGCTTGGTTATTGTCGTTGCAAACCCCGATCTTGGAAGTCTTTTTTACATTAAATTTAGTCGAAACCCAAAAAGCATTTGTTAGTTATTTTCTTTATTTTTATTCGTTTTGTTCCCTGCCCTACTCGATCTCGACCAACTGTGGTCGACCTCGAGTTACTGATCCTCGACCTAGAGTCGCCGTAGCTTACCTGTGCAGATTCTCGACCAGACCAACTCGACTTCGACGAGCCGTACTCGATCTCGAGTAGACCCCAGTCGAGATCGACTAGACCTGTGCCGAGCAGTGCTGCTGTGTTCGACTAGTCCGAGCTTCTGTCGACTAACCCTTTTGTCGAGCTCGAGGACTTCTGTGGTCGACTTTCGTGACATTCTCCGCTGCCTAGGATCCCCTGACACGCTTCCTCGTGGATCGATCCTGACTTCCCGCTGCTACATTTGGAGGGAGTCTTGAACATTATTTGCTGGGATTCGATCGGTTTGCTTTACTTTGTTTACTTATTGTTTTGCATTCTCGATTTCCTCTTACAACAAATTGGCGATGTTGCCGGGGAAGCTATCATTTGCGCCTTAGGTAGTCAGTTCTCACGTTTTCTTTGAGTTACTTTGCAGTGTATGCGTCGTTCTGGTCAAACACCTGAGTTTGACGCCTTAGACGAACCGGAACGCCTTTTTCACATCAGGGCTAAACTACAAAGAGCCATGGCGGCCGCTGAAACACAGGAGCAGCTGATTGCCAGACTTACCAGGGAACTGGCCGCTAAAGATGCTGCTATCGCCACTGAGAAAGCAGCAAGGGAACAAGCACAGGCTGAGCTTGCCCAATATCCAACTACTGCAGAGGATTATATGCATCCCACTCTCGTCGTGCCTGAATCGACGATTCTAATCCCTGACAACTCTTTTGAAATTCGCACTCAATTTCTTATAGAGCTTAAAAATAATGCCTTTTATGGTAGATTTAATGAGTGTCCTCTTGAACATATTACAATCTTTTCTGACATGTGCCGTACTCTTGCTGAAGGTACAACCTTGGAATTTGTCAAGATGAAAGCTTTTCGCTGGTCTCTCGCTGGTCCTGCACTAAAATGGTTGGAAGGACTGAAAGCAAGATCACTCACCACCTGGGCCCAAGTAGAGCAAGAATTTCTAAATAAATTCTTCCCACCAGCCAAAACAGCACATCTCCGCCAGAGAATCACCGCCTTCAAACAGAAGCAAGGGGAACCGCTGGCAAAGGCATGGGAGCACTACAAGGATCTTCTGCGTTCTTGCCCTACTCATGGACAGCCACCCTATGTCATTCAGGAGATCTTCTTCAACTCTCTTGATCAAGTCACCAAGGACAGAATCAACCATTATACTCGCTATGAGTATCTAACAATGCCGCCAAGTGACGCATGGGGTGTGCTGGAAAAACTCACTAACTACGACAACAAATATGGGTCTACTTCAAACTATGAGGAGAACTCCTGCGCCAGGCCAGCACCATCTATGCCACTTTATGAGCCAGCAAAGGAGATTGACCCAGATGTCAGGGAGCAGTTCTACAGAGACCAGAATCGCAAGCTCCTCAAGTAAGTCAAATATCTGTCTGTCAATCAGCCTTGCATCGAATGCGGATCACAGAGGCATACCACTACTGAGTGCCCACACACAGAGCAAGTCAGGATGGCAGAAACACATGAGGAGGCAGCATACGCTGGGGGTCCTAATCGCTATATGGGGGATCAAAAGCCCTATCAACCGCAATGGAACCAAGTTCCCCCTAGGAATCCCCCACCCTACAGAGCTCCAGGGCATCCAGAAAGAGATCAAAAGAAGGACGATCTGCAGCTGATCCTTGATGAGATGCGCCGAAATCACGCCCAGAACCTGCAGGCTACCAACACCATCAATAATCAGCTCCAGCACGTCAACACAAAGTTTGTAGAGCTTTATATCTGGAAAAAGGGCATCGAAACTCAGATGGGACAAATCGCTGCACAGATCCCACGACCGTCCGGACAACTCCCTGGCAGACAGAACCAAATCCTAAGGGGAAAACCGGACATGTCGCAGCTATCAAACTAAGGAGTGGGCATCAATTACACGAGCCAGAGGTCGGAAAACAGCAGAGCCAAGCAGAACAAAAACTCGATCTCGAGAAGCCTGTACTCGATGTCGACAAGACCGTGGTCGACCTCGACAAGCCCGTACTCGACCAAGACCAGAATCTAAGCTCGGGCTCCGCTGTGCAGACCAGCAACCCGAGGTCGACAAGTCAACTCGAGGTCGACAAGCCTCTGGTCGAAGTCGAGGAGCATCTGGCCGACGTCGAAAACTCTGCAGCATCTCCGACAGCTGATCTGGCTTCGAAACAGAAAAAGCCACTTCCTTTCCCTTCTAAAACTCATAAAGACCCCACTGCAGGTAGATTCAATAGATTTGTTAATATGCTGCAAGAACTAAACTTTTCTATTCCTTTTACAGAAGCCTTGCAAGAGATGCCTGGATATGTCAAATTCCTGAAGGAAATCCTGAGCAAGAAGCGATCTATCTCAGAGATCTCAGGCGAATGCAAAGTCCTCCAGTTCCCTGAAAAGAAGCCTGACCCTGGTAAGTTTTCTGTTACTGTGGGTTTTGGACAATATAAATATGATTCTCTATGCGATTTAGGAGCAAGTGTGAGCATCATGCCTTTATCAATCTGGCGGAAGGTTAAGATAGGATGCATAGAACCTGTGGATGCTAAATTCTACATGGCAAACAATACTGTGGTAATCCCTACAGGTATAGTTGAGAATGTTCCAGTCCAGGTTGGTAAATTCTTTGTTCCAGCTGATTTCCTTATTATTGATTGTGTTGAAGATCCTACTAGCCCTATTATTCTTGGTAGACCATTCTTAGCTACTGCAGATGCCAGGATTAGTGTTAAGAATCGACCGCTCACCTTCACCATAGGCGATGAGGTTTTGGATTTCTCTTTTGGCCCTGTAAAAGAGGAGATTTCTTGGCTGGAGGTGAAAAGCATCAGCATCGACAGGACTAAGCAAACAGCGGAGGAAAGCACCAAATCTGTACTCGAGGTCGACAAGCCTTACTCGACCTCGACAAGCACTGTACTCAACCTCGACAAACCTATGTCGATCTCGACCACCACTGCTGAGCCAGAGACTTGCCCAGAGTCTAAGTATGGGGTCCCTGTACTCGAGGTCGACCAGCTGTACTCGACATCGAGTAGACCCAAGCCCAAAGATTTCTGTTTTGGGTCCGAACAGGTAAGTTCAGGTATGAATTCTAGTCCCCCTCAGTCCATAAATAAATTTTTTAATGATTTAAAGGGAGCTAAAACACCATGGCGAGAGAATCTGCAGAAACTAAAAGCTACAAAGAAGAAGAAGAAGAAGAAAGGAAATGATGCAAGCAACCACCTATTAGCTGAGCTTGCATACTACCATCAGGACCTAGATGATCCAGGAGAAGGGCCAAGCATGAGCGGGCCCCACAATAATGGTCCTTGAGCACAAACGGAAAAGTCGGCCTAGCGACTCTAAAATCTAGAGCGTGTATATAAACTTTATGAATTTTACTTTTTGCTTTTTGGTTTTTGTTTTTTGTTTTTGTTTTTTTATGTGGATAGTCTTGTTTTCATGGAATCTAATACTTTTTTAATCGACAAGCATATAAGGATCGCGAAAGGTGGAAGGCAGAAGTTCCTGAGAACCAGTCGGAATCGACGAAGGCCAAGTCGACGACGACGATGAGGAGAAGCCAGGAGCTACTCGACCTCGAGTAGACGTACTCGACCTCGGCAAGCACCAGACACTCCTCGACTTCAGAAACCACCAGACGCAGACAAGCCTACTCGAGATCGAGTACACCGTAGTCGAGGTCGACAAGGCACCTCTACTCGACCTATACTGATCAGCCTTCTTCGATGTTCTATCCTGTGAGTTCCTTCCTTTACTCTTTTTTTTTATTTTATACAGTGAGGACACTGTAATATTTAAGTATGGGGTGGGGGAAGGGCTTACTTTGTGCATATTTAATCATATTTGACATTATTTGTGCATATATGTGCATTATTTCTTTGAAATAACTTCATGGCTATTTTGGAATGCATTATTTGATTTATATGCTTACATGCATGTTTTCCAAAGTTTGAAAAAAATGACCCCCATTTGAAATTTTTGAATAATGTCATGGAAGCTTAAAATTGAACTCGACGATGCAAAATTGATTCATTAGAGATATAGCATGAAATTTCCTAGTTAAGGGAAGTCACAATGAAGTGCATATTTTGATGAAAACCATGACAGGAGGTAAATTTTGAAGTTGCTTTTGACATATTGCATGATAAGATGATGGAGGACTTTATATTTCCATATAATGCTCATATTGTTAAAATCCTAGCTTTACCTATGCTTATGCATCACAAAAGCCATAATATGCCTTATTTCAAATATTGCTCCACATGATCTAAATATTGACCATTATTTACCTTATCCGGGGATTATGTTGAGAATTATGTTACATTATGGAGATTATCATATGATGTTTGTGATTATTATCATTATTGGAGTTTGGAAGGAAATTGTTTGAAATATATGGAAAATTTAATGAGTGAAAGAAAATCCAATCACCTCAGGAGATAAAGGTAGATTGACCCTGCTCTCTGAGAAAATCCAATCACCTTAGAGAGCAGGGTCAATCTACCTTTATCTCCTGAGGTGATTGGATTTTCTTTCACTCATTAAATTATCATATGATGTTTGTGATTATTATCACTATTATCTCAGAGAGCAGGGTCAATCTACCTTTATCTCCTGAGGTGATTGGATTTTCTTTCACTCATTAAATTTTCCATATATTTCAAACAATTTCCTTCCAAACTCCAATAATGATAAACACAACAACCATATAACAATCTCCATAATGTAACATCATTCTCAACATAATCCCCGGATAAGGTAAAGAATGGGCAATATTTAGAACATGTGGAGCAATAATTGAAATAAGGCATATTATGGCTTTTTGTGTAATGCATATGCATAGGTAAGGCTTAGGATTATAACAATATGAGCATTATATGGAAATATAAAGTCCTCCATCATCTTATCATGCAACATGTCAAAAGCAATTTCCAAATTTTACCTCCTTTTATGGTTTTTAAGAAATAATGCACTTCATTGTGACTTCACTTTACTAGGCAATTGCATGCTATATCTCTAATGAATCTAATTTTGCATCGTTGAGTTCAATATAAGACTTCCGTGATATTAACCAAAATTTCAATGGGGGTCATTTTTCTCAAATTTTGGAAAACATGCATATAAGCATATAAATAAATAATGCATTCAAAAAACAAGCCATGTAGCAATTCTAAGAAATAATGCACAAGTAGTGTCAAATATGATCAATATGCATGAAGTAAGCCCTTCCCCCACCCCATACTTAAACATTACAGTGTCCTCACTGTATAAAAATAAGGGTAAAGAAAGAAACTCACAAGACAGGTGTGCAGGGCCTCAAAATTTCGACTGGAGCACCTCCTTGGCCGAATTTGAATATAGCTTGGTTCTATCCATGGACCTGAAAAGTAGAAGACATATACCCAAAATAGCAAAACTAAAAGTGTTCAAAACCAAAAAAAAACAACAAAGTCTGCAAAGTCCTAAAAAGTGTATGTACATGCTCTAGATTTTATAGTCGCTAGGCCGACTTTTCCATTTAGCTCAAGGTGGCATTTGCAGGGCCCATGTAGCTTGGGCCTCAAATAGGACTCTGATAAGGCATGTTTCCAATAGGCATTATAGGTTAGTTTAGGTGCATTTCATTGTTATATAATCATGTTTTAGTGTTAGTTAGATTAACATTCATTTTGTGGAAAAGTTCGGAATCTACGCTATTTCGATGGTTTTATGTAGATTCGTAGATCCGAGGCAAAGAACACGAGGAACGGAGCTAAGTAAGGCTAAGGAGAGACTTGGGAGAGCTTAAGAAAGAAAGTCCCGAAGAGAATGGACAACCCAAGGAGCAACGGAGAACGAAATCGAGGTCTAAGAGCGGAAACGAGGGCGAGTCGCGAAAGCTGTCCGCTCGGCGAGCTGAACTTGTAACGCACTTTCCGGAGGCCTCGGATATCCGATCGACGCATATGAGCATGCGTTGGAAAGCTCTTTCGAAGATATATATGATGGTGTTCTGTTGGATTTTTGCTGCCAGCGAATGCCTTTCCGCTGCAGCGAATCAAGTCAGCAACAACATGTGCGAGAAGGTGGCCGGCCTGAGCATGAGTCGCTGCCAGCGAATGGCATCTCGCTGCCAGCGACTGGAGTCAGCGGAAGCATGTCCAGGAGCAGCATGACTCGCTACCAGAGAAAGGAAACTCGCTGCCAGCGAATGGAGTCGCTGCCAGCGGACGACCGGATTCGCTGCAGCGGATGTAAGCTCTCGCGGCAGCGAATGGAGACTCTCGTGGCAGCGGAAGGGTGGACTCGCGGAAGCGGAACCGAAGAAGCTGAAAATTTTCTAAGGCATGGACATTCGCTGCCAGCGAGTGTGGTAGCGAGTGTGGTAGCGAAAATCCAACAGGAGCTTGATTGACGCCATTCGCTGCCAGCGGAATTTGACGCTGAATTAAATTTGGAAAGTCTATCTTCTATCTAGTTTGTTTAGGAAGTTTCTATCTAGTTTATCTATCTTTTACCTTATTTATGGAAGACATTAGACTTATAAATAGGATGTTCTAGGCTTAAGTTTTTAATGAATTAATTCCAAGTAGAGAAATCACCATTGAGGAGAAGAAAGCTTAGGTAAGCCATGTTTGGCTAATTTTCTAGTTTTCGCCTACACTTTCGAGACTTGGTTGGTGGTTTGTGAGTTTTTAATTCAAGTTATTTTTCCTCTATAATTCTTTCAACTTCTTTGTGTGATATTGATTATGTTATTGATGTTATCTTGATTTGCTACCTTGATAATATTGATTTCATGCTAGGATTTAATACTTTCGTATTTGTGTTATTTCCGTAGTAGCACGCATAAGATTGTGGATTCCGTGTTTGAAGCATGATTATGTAGGGAGTTGACATATATCTTAAACATTGATTTACCGTGTTTAATTGGTGTTATTTATATGCTCAAGTTCTTGGGACTATTTGCTATCTCTTTGTTAAATCTTGACCGTGTTAGGGTTGCATTGAGGTGTAAGGGATTAATTGGACTCGTAGGACTTTTAATCTACTTAAACCAAGACGAGAGGAATTCGTAGGAAAAAGATAATAACTTGAAAAGGATTTGATGATCAATAAACCCAACCAAAGTCGAGAACTTGTAGGTGGAAACGCTTTTCTTCTATCATTTATTTGCTTTTGTCAATATTATTTTCTTTTATTCATAAAAATCGTTTCTTTTATATTGACAAATACACAATATTTAGAAATACTTGATTCTCTAGGGTTCGACCCCTTACTTGCATACTATACTTGTTTGTTTGTTTGGGAATTATTTTTGGCGAGGTAAATCAACGACTTTCCCTCCGTCAGACTCCATTCTTGTCCATCAGTTGTAATCCTCCAGAATGGATCTTGTTCACCACGAAAGGTCCCATCCGCTTCTTGTTGAATTTGTTGGGAAACCAATGATCCTTTGATTTAGAGACATAGAGCTTGTCTCCAACTTCATACTCTTTAGGCTCATAATTGGAAATCCTACACAATCGCACATACCAAGGCAGACCTCTCCCATGTATAGATAAATCTTTAATGGAAATAGGAGAAGAAAGATCCGTACCTTGGCTTACCTTCGCAGAGACGGAATCGGGGACAACTGTGTTTGGTCGATCTCGACTAGGGCTAGTCGATCTCGACGAGTCTGCTGGTTCTGGTGGTGTCCTACTCGCAGATTCAGAAGTCGATGAAGAAGATGGCTCGTCGACCTCGAGTAGACTACTCGACATCGACAAGGATTCTGCTCCTGGTGGGTTGCTCATCGAGGAAGGCGGATCTGGTGGAGCCTGATTGTGGTCGATCTCGACAAGCTTAGTCGAGATCGACGAGGATGGTCCGTCTGGTGGTCTCAGCATCGAGGAAGAAGGATCTGGGCTCCCCGATTGGTGGTCAACATCGACAAGGCTAGTCGATATCGACGAGTCCTCGCAGTCTGGTGATGTCCGTGTCGAGGAAGACGGTGCCCGAGGATGCTGAAGTTGGTCGACATCGAGTAGCGTACTCGAGATCGACAAGGGCTATGGTGCTGGAGTCGTCAGCGTCGAGGAAGGCGAAGTCGGGTTGGCCGAGTGGTGGTCGACCTCGACAAGGGTGGTCGAGATCGACGAGCCTGGTTTGTCTGGTTCGCTGCTCGATGATGCTGGTGCTGGTGGAGTCTCCTTGGTCTGGTCGAGATCGACTAGGGTCCGGTCGATCTTGACCCCATACTTAGCTCATGTCAAGGCATCCGAAAAATAATTAATCCACAACGACTTACCTTGGTCCGTGTCGATTGGATTATCTGTGTTTTCTTTGAGGATTGCCATGATCTCCTCCACCTGGGCCTCCATGTCCCTCTTTTCTATCTCCTCAGGGGTCATATTTCTGACCTTAGATTCTCCGCAGGTGATGTAGCCAGCTGAGATAGATTTGACCTCTTCCATTGGACCTGTATGCCTTTCAGTTTTATTAAAGGAATACTCAATTACCTCATCGCTGATGTTGAAGGTGAGCACTCTTTTCCTTAAGCTTATGTTGGCATCCACCGTTGCCAAGAATGGTCTTCCTAAGATAATTGGACAAGCAGGATCTTCTTGTATATCAACAACTAAGAAATCAGCGGGGACAAAGAATTTACCTACTTGTACTGGCACATTGTCCACCATGCCTGTTGGTATGACCACCGTGTTATTGGCCATGTAAAGTCTAGCATCCACAGGCTCTAGGGCACCTATCTTAATCTTGGACCAAGATCACACTAGCTCCAAGATCACATAAGGCATTAATTTTGTATGGACCAAATCCAATAGTTATAGCAAACTTACCTGGATCCGGCCTCTTCTCCAATATGTCCAGATGGCTGCACTCTTCTGTGATTTCAGCCATCGATCGCTTTTTGCTCAGAATCTCCTTCAGGAACTTGACATAGGATGGCATTTCATTGAGAGCTTCTGTGAAGGGGATGGTGACGTTGAGCTTCTGAAGCATCTTGATGAAGCGCTGGAATTTCTTTTCTGCCGGGTCCTTTAGAGATTTTGTGGGGAAAGGCAACTTCTTTTTATGATTCGGAGCCAGAATAGACGTCGGAGGTGCTGCAGGCTGCTCTATGTCGACCAGGGGCTCCTCGACATCGATTAGAGTCTTGTCGACATCGACCAGGTTGGGCGTAGTTGAGTTGCTGTGCGGTGCAGACGAAGATTTTTGCAGGTTCTCCTCGAGATCGACGAGGCCTTCGTCGAGATCGACTACAGGTTTGTCGAGGTCGACTTGACAAACCTGTAGTCGTTGCAGGTTCCCCGGCAACGGCGCCATTTTGTTGTTGCAGGAGGATGTGTCAAGTATGAAATAAATATAAAATAAAGATCAGACTGACTTCACTTTCTCAGCAAATAAATACAAGACTTCCTCCCGTTGTAGTAAGAGAATAGTCAGGATCGAATCCACGAGGAAGCACGTCAGCAGTTCTCAGGTAGCAACAGATCTCACAGACAGAATAGCAGAAAGACAAAAACACAGAAACAAGGAAAGAAACATAAATAAAAGCAGAAAATAACAAAAGCAATAAACTAAACGAAGACAGAAAAGACAAAGCAAAGCAGCAAATAAAAGGAAAAGCAAAGGGCTACTCGATCTCGACAAACAGCTCCTCGAGATCGACAAGAAACAACAAAACAGAAACTGAAAATCGACAAGAACAGAAGAAAGCTCAACTCGACCTAGACCAGTCCCTACTCGAGATCGATAAGAACTGTACTCAATCTCGACAAAGGTCTCCTCTATGTCGACAAGAATGCAGAAAACTTAAATTTGCAGAATTAAACACATAACTCAGATTTTTGACACAAATAAACTCAATATGCTAAAAGACTTCCAAAGCCAGGGTTTCAACACCACAACGATAACCATGCAAAGTAACACATAAAGGCACAAAAGATCATGCTTTCCATCAAATAACTTTCGTCATTAACAAATAGGCATATAAAGGCTTTCGCATAAACCCTAATTGTTACTAACCCTTTTTCACATAATTAACCCAAGTTGCATTAAGATCACTTTCGCTTCAATAACACAAACAAGGATCACCTTCAACTCTCGCAAAAGAATCAAGCTCATAGGGATAGAAGATGAATGACACAAAAAGATCTGACCTTTATCGCATCGCCTCACATGGCCACCGTCGGGCTCACCCCAGCCCCAGAAGTGGGTGGACTACTCACTCCTCATTGCAATCGCAGACATTGATTGACGAAAAGAACTAACTTGCATTAAACTAAATTCAAAAGCCTTTACAATCATGCCAATCAACTTTCGCAGAAAGCCAAAACCCTAAAAACCTTAGAACTCCTAAACTCTATGTGTAATTGTTTCTCTCTGAATTGGAATGAATAAAACTGAGCCCCATGGGCCTTATTTATAGTGATCAAACCTCGCTAATCAAGGAAATAATCATCTATCTCTATATCTAAATCTACATCTAATTTGATAAAAGATAAATAAATTGCATAATGGAAATAAATCTAAAAAGGAAAAAGATAAATCTAAATAGGTAAGTCTTCATGTGTTGATAGATCTCCTTCCATAGATAGAACTTTGATCAACTTTGGATAGATCTTCGGCCATTCTCGGATTCCTTCATGCCCAAGTAAATCTAAACCAAGTAGGACTCGTCACGACGACGCGTTTCTGGAAACTGGGTCTACTTGACCTCGACAAAGGCTTGTCGATCTCGAGTAGAGTTCGTCGTCTCGGCTAACTGGTGCTCGATGTGGCTTGGTCTTGGCTCACGGTGCTCGTCGACCTCGGGTAGCCTTCGTCGACCTCGAGTAGGAAAGTCTTGCCGACTAGGTCTCCTCGGGTAGGTGTGCTCGACAAGCTCGGACTTGGGCTCTGGGCTTCGTCGATCTCGACTAGGGCTCGTCGAGATCGAGTAGGGTTGCTCGAGGATGGTTCTCTGATGGTGTTGACTAGAGCTCCTCGGCATGGACTCGGACTAGTGTTGTGGCGCTTGTCGATCTCGACTAGAGCTTGTCGAGATCGAGTAGGGTTTTGCTCGGCTTCTCGTCCTCGGCTTCTTGGTCACCTTTTCTCCTCGTCGACTCCGGGTATGGCACTAGTCTTCATCGATCTCGACTAGGGTCTTGTGGAGATCGAGTTGGGTTCCGGAGCTGGGTTGGTCCGGCTCTCGACGTTGCTCCTGGTCGACTAGGCTGTGCTCGGACATGCTCGTCGAGATCGAGTATGGCCTACTCGAGATCGAGTAGCCTGGGTTCTTGGCTCGATTCGACTGGTTCTGCTGCTTCTTTGACCTTGGACTTCTGTAGCTGTTTTCCGAGCTTTTTCGACCTTCTGTAGAATTGCTGTAAAATGCCTCAAAATCTGCGATTTAAACAGAAACTGGTGTAGATTCCATAATTTGGCAAATAAACATAAACTACATAGATTCTGTACTATCTTAGCCCAAATGAATGCAATGTATGCAGAAATCGACATAAAAGGTAATGTAAAACATGGCAAATTCAGCTCACAACAACTTGCTTATATATGGTCAGTTTCATACAAGTATCGGAGGAAAAGTGAATCTTTTAGTGTTATCAATTCGAGAAGTTATGGATGATGAGTTTTTGTTCTTTTATACACGTTTGATATCTAATTGATTCTTTGCTAGTTCCAGCTTACTTCATCTGAGGATTCCTCCATGAAAAACGCCCCACCTTTATGATTTCGTCGGGTACTGACTACTGACAGATGAAGTCTTGTTTTGATGGACAAGGGCGCCTGCAACTGCAAGCAATGGAACCACTTAAGGTGAGGTTTGAACTCCCGGCCAGCTCCATTCAGAAGGTCGCCTATGGACTATAGTTTCCATATCTCTTACTGTAATGTATGTATTTATTTCAAGGCCTTGACTCTTCCCGAACTAAAACCTTTGGTGACAATTCGATGGTTGACCGGCCAACATTGTACACTATAAATATTAAGATTTAGCTAATAATCTAACCGATAACTTGCGTTGATTTTTGAATTATTGCCCAAAGGCAAGCTCCTAGCACTTTTTAAGGTTAACCATAAGTTAGGTTGGTAAATGTTGTTGGTTGTAATTATTGGTTAACTAGATCAAAGTTTAGGTTTCCATGGCGATCCGGTAAGGTTGCTGCATAAGTATGACTAGATTTGTATTGCTATGCAATTCACATGTAGCCTATTAGCTCAATGGGCGAGCATTGTGGTCATACACAAAGATGTGGGTTCAATTCCCACGTAGGCTTATTATTCATTAATCAATGCCGACTATCAACTTATGTTTAGAACAAGTCAAGCACTCAAGCTTGATATATCACCAAATTATAGGCAGTTTCATATCATAATAAATCAAAAGCCAAGACACTTCATCTTCCTGTTGAATTCATCATAAGATGGGTTTTTAACATGAAAGATAATAGGTTTGACATGTCACCTACGTCACTTAACATGACATTCAGAGTGAGCGGACTGACCCCTGAAATAATCCAAGGCTGAATTTGAAACCAAGTTCAAAAAAAGAAGTTTAGCAGAAGGAATTATGAATCATAAAAAGGGAATGGAATATGTCTCAAATTCAGGTGTCAAGTAAAAAATATTCACATGTCAAGTAAAATACATTATATGTCATGTAAATCCGGTATGGGTGACATGTAAATTCAATATGGGTTATGAGTTATTTTTGGTGCTGCTATCACATAATTTAGTGGCATAAGGGCTTGGATTAGCATGTTTCTTTGTTTGAGGGACTCGCAACGCAGAAGTGAGTTATCTGGTTTGTGTAAATTTGTCACCATAGCCCAGAAGAGAGGAAAAAACTAAAACATGTCCAGTAAACTATCGATTGGTGTCCAGTAGGAAACTATATGATGGACGATTAATTTTTACTATTGGCATGGTCACCCTTTGCTGCACAATTAAGGCGACACGCTTGAATAAGAAGACGTTATTAACACGACGGGTTATACTGTTTAACATGACAGATTATAACCTTTAACATGATAGGTAATGAGAATCGATCCTCTTATCCTTAATGAAAGATTAATATAGCACTCTAGGGCCAGAATCACACTTCTTTGATCTTCAACCATGCTTTAAACATAAGTCCCATGAATTCCATAACCAAATTGTACGTGCAACAAGTATGTGGACTAGTACACCAAGCAACCAAGGGAGGTTCAACCTCTAAGATTAACCGACAAGCAACTCGTGACCTTGAATCTGCTGTACCTTTTTGGCACTCCAACTTTTGTCGGTTAGTGAAGTTCCAAAGGGACTTCATCCGCTCTCTCCATGGTTGGTTTAAGCTAAGCCTTCTTCCTGTAGACTCTGAAGCCACCCAACTCATAAGGCAACCCTCAGAAGCGTTTTTATTCTTTATTGAAGGGAAGCATGCCCTTGACCGCCTTCCAGATGCCATTTTTACACTTATTCATAAACATTAAGGGGAGTTGGTGCAACTCAATAGCCACAAATATTTTTGTGAATCTCCATGCCCCTTGCCGCTGCTTGCCAGTGACACTTTCAATTGACAGAACGTTACAAACATATCTTTTAGCAAAATAAAGACTCGTATCATTTAACAAAACACTTCATCTTTCTTTTGAATTCATCATAAGATGGGTTTTAACATGACAGGTAATAGGTTTGACATGTCACCTACGTCACTTCACATGACAGTCAGAGTGAGCGGACTTACCCCAGAAATCATCCAAGGCTGAATTTGAAACCAAGTTAATCTGGCTTCAGTAATACTGTCATCAAGTAGTTTATACGATATCAAGTAACAAGCACACACTAATGTCGTGTACACTAACATGACACGTTATACCCTTTAACATGACAGATTATACCCTTTAACATGACAGAAAATGTGAATCGATCCTCTTCTCCTTAATGAAATCAAATAACATGACATGTAATGCTATTAACATGACAGATTATAACCTTTAACATGATAGGTAATACGAATCGATCCTCTTCTCCTTGATGAAAGAAAATAACATGACAGGTAATGTTATTAACATGACAGGTTACACCTTTAACATGACAGGTTATTTGCTGATCTACAATCTATAAGCTTATTCGGTAAAAGAGAGACATTGTCCGACTTAAAGTAGACAATGACTAGGGCATTGTTTTCCGTTCGAAAGGATACACAATTGCAAAATGTAAATGTAAATAACTATATAAGCCATCAATGGATCATAATCGGCACAATTGGGTGATTTTATTTTGATATTGACAGCAGTCTCTCAGTTTTGCAGTGAAATAAGAATGAACCCTAACCACAATTCATGCAAAGAAACAAATTAGGGATTGTCCGACTGACATAAGAAGTATCAACACATCCCATACCCATTCCAACTGAACCAAATTGTAAAAGACATCCCTCTTCACAAAGATCTTGTTGCTTGAATTCAGTGCTATCGACAAAGCAACATACCGAGTTGCCCTTTTCTTTTCTTCAGTTTGGAAACATTCACAAAAGTCTTGTCATCGGTGAAGAATTTGCTGCAGGTGCTTCTCTCTTCTGGATTACAAGAGGAACAAAATTTTGGCTCAAATGCTGCTGAGAATAGACTTGCTATTTTGAGGGTCATTGTTGTACTTGTATTCACAGTTAATAATGTGAACAGGAAGACTGAGGGCCAGACCTATGCAGAATGGTTGCAACACACAATTCTAGTTCAGAACGCAGCTACTGCAACTTTTGAGCTTTTGACCCTCTTGATGAAGAGATGTGTGAAACTACAAGATTGGCCTTCTAGTTATCTCTTATTCCCGGTATTCTGATCTTTTTGGAATGGTTAGCTTGTTGCCCTGATGTGGTTGCTTGCACTGATGTGGGAAAAGAACCAGCAAATGCTAAATCTTTATAATTCTCCCCAATCGGTACATCAGATCGATCAAAGGAAATCCTGCATACATGACACGAATTGCTATTAACATGTCATTCAAAGATGATGTACATGACATGAATCGCTTCAGTGGAAGGTTGTACATTCTGTTACAAAAGAGATTTATAGCATCTCAATTATTCCTTCTCTCATTATCTAACTACAGAAATTTAGGGGCATGAGGCCATCATAAGGTATTTACCAAATAAATAAAATTTTGCACTTCTCTTGAATGTTTTGAGCAATTGTGAATACTTTTCACCAGTCCTAGCATTTGAGAGAAGCATCATGTCCTTAACTCCTTGTGTGTGATCGGAGATAAATGCCTAACGAACCGAAATTTTACATTGATCGACAAAGGCAGATGGTAATCTTCCCTTAGCATGACAGAACTCCAACATACCACACATTTCTCATTTATCTTACAATTAAAAATTCGGTGAATTTTCTAGATGTGTTGGCAAAGCACAAAAAAACAAAGATGAAAAAAGATGATGCTTGCTATTTTTGCTCAATCAGGTTCATATACTTCAGAGTTCAGGTTGATTACTGCAACTCAGTTACGCATTAACAGCACAACTTTATACCATAAATACATATGACCATGGAAAGGGTTCAAAATGAAAGTTCAGATACCAAGCAATGTGACATGAATGACCTAAGATTAAATCAATAACTAAGCCACTGATATTACAGAGTAGTTTATAACCAATAAAGTAACTTTATGGAGTACAAGTGTTGTTGCAGGAGGATGTGTCAAGTATGAAATAAATATAGAATAAAGTTCAGACTGACTTCCCTGTCTCAGCAAATAAATACAAGACTTCCTCCCGTTGTAGTAAGAGAATAGTCAGGATCGAATCCACGAGGAAGCACGTCAGCAGTTCTCAGGTAGCTGTAAATTCTCACAGAAGCAGCAGAAAGACAGAAACACAGAAAGGAAAGAAACAAATAAACCCGGCAAGGGCAACTAAAACAAAAGCAAAGAACAAACAAAACAAGAAAAGACAAAGCGAAACAGCAAATAAAACGAGGACACAGAAGCTACTCGATCTCGAGTAAGTTGTCCTCTAGATCGACAAAGGTGGGTCGACAACAGAAACTCAAAAATGAAAACAACACAACTCGACGAAGACAAGTGTACTCGATCTCGACAAGCACTACTCGAGATCGACTAGGGCATGCAAAGACAGAAACTTGAAAGGGCAAATTTTCGAACCAAAACTCAGAATTTCGACAGAAATTAACTTCAATATATTAAAAGACTTCCAAATCCAGGGTTTCAACACCACAACGATAACCATGCAAAGTAACACACAAAGGCATAAAAGATCATGCTTTCCATCAAATAACTTTCGTCATTAACAAATAGGCAAATAGAGGCTTTCGCATAAACCCTAATTGTTACTAACCCTTTTTCACATAATTAATCCAAGTTGCATTAAGATCACTTTCGCTTCAATAACACAAACAAGGATCACCTTCAACTCTCGCAAAAGAATCATGCTCATAGGGATAGAAGATGAATCGCACAAAAAGATCTGACCTTTATCGCATCGCCTCACATGGCCACCGTGGGGTCACCCCAGCCCCAGAAGTGGGTGGACTACTCACGCCTCATCGCAATCGCAGACATTGATGTATAAAAAGAACTAACTTGCATTAAAACTAAATTCAAAGCCTTTACAATTCCGGCAATCAACTTTCGCAGAAAGCCAAAACCTTAAAAACCTTAGAACTCTTAAACTGCTCTGTGGAACTAACTAATTGTCTCTGAAATTGAATGATTAAAACTGAGCCCCATGGGCTTTATTTATAGCCTTCATTCCCTAGGTATTCTAGGAAAGAAGATATCTATCTCTATCTAAAATTATATCTAAAACTTGAAAAATAAATAAATTATTTTATGGAAATAAATCTAAAAGGAAAAGATAAAACTAAATAGGGTAAGTCTTCATGTCTTGATAGATCTTGTCTCCTTGATGATATAACTTGATGGAATCGGATAGAATCTTCCGCCTTCGCCCCCAAGGAATCCCAATTCTACTCGGACAGGTCTCGTCGAGAAGTTTCTGGAATCTGGTCTACTCGACCTCGACCACGGCTCGTCGACCTCGAGTAGGGTGGTTCGTTGACTGGACTTCCTCAGCTAGCTCTGCTCGATGTGGCTCGGACTTGGTTCACAGGACTCGTCGACCTCGAGTAGCTCTTGTCGATGTCGAGTAGGACTGGTCATCGAGTAGGTCTCCTTGGGTGGCTCTACTCGACAAGGCTCGGACAAGGCTCCTCAGGCGCTCGCCGATCTTGACAAGCCCTAGTCGACCTCGAGTAGACTAGCTTGCCGACTAGGTCTTCTCGAGTGACTCTGCTCGATGGGCTCCGGATCTGGACTCAGGGTCTAGTCGATCTCGACAAAGGGTCCTCGAGATCGAGTTGGGTTCTTCCTTTCCGCTTCCGCGAGTTGCCTCTTCCGCTGGCAGCGAGTTTTTCCGCGGCAACGAGCGTTCCGCTGCAGCGAGTCGAGTCGCTGGTAGCGAGTGCCGCCTGGTCGTCCTCGGCTTGTCGACTAGCTCTTCTTCTCGTCAACCCCGGGCGTGGCGCTGAGGATTCGTCGATCTCGACCAGTGGTCCTCGAGATCGAGTAGGGTCCGGAGCCGGGTTGGTCTGGCTTGCTCGATCAGGCTCTGCTCGACCAAGGTTGCTCGGACATGCTCGTCTAGGTCGAGTAAGGCCTACTCGAGATTGATTAGCCTTGACTCTTAGACTGGTTTCGCTGCTTTGACCTTGGACTTCTGTAGTGGTTTTCCGACCTTTTCCGACCTTCTGTAGAATTGCTGTAAAATGCCTCGATTTCTGCGAATTAAACAGAAACTGGTGTAGATTCCATAATTTGGCAAATAAACATAAACTACATAGGTTCTGTACTGTTCTAACCCAAATGAATGCAATGTATACAGAAATCGATATAAAAGTTACTGTAAAACATGGCAGATTCAGCTCACAACAAACACCCCATACTTAAGCTTGCTTGTCCTCAAGCAATACTTTTATTTGTCATTCAGGGGAAGAATTCAAACTCTCAACATATTAGATTCATTCTTATATGTCCCTGCAATCAATTACCATCCTCGAAAAGGTACTAGTGTCTCAAATCCATGCATGTGCAATTTATACAAAAGCAACATCTACTCACAAAAGGAGGGTTATACAAAAATAATTCATATGACAAAGCATTGATAATTAAGAGGACTTCAATTTAAGCTCATGAAGGAGTAGATTGGTAAAAGGCTAAAAGGTGGGCAATTTTTTGGCAATGTGGTGCTTTTGATCCGGGGAAATGGAGTATTTTCAAACTGAATTTCCACATTCCTTCTTCATAAGATTCATCACCTTTCATAATGCTTTTATCAATAATAATGCTTTTACCTCTCTAACCTCAGCACTGCCTTCTCGCGAGTCGCAAACATGGGTGTCATGAATGGCCCCGGATACTTAGTGCTTTGGACTCTTCACAATGTGTCCCATCTCTCCAAACTATTATCTCAGAGAGCAGGGTCAATCTACCTTTATCTCCTGAGGTGATTGGATTTTCTTTCACTCATTAAATTTTTCATATATTTCAAACAATTTCCTTCCAAACTCCAATAATGATAATAACAACACAAATACCATATAACATCTCCATAATGTAACATCATTCTCAACATAATCCCCGGATAAGGTAAAGAATGGCAATTTTTTAGATCATGTGGAGCAATATTTGAAATAAGGCATATTATGGCTTTTGT
The DNA here is from genome assembly GCA_037127255.1 of Persicaria tinctoria. Taxonomy (NCBI): domain Eukaryota; kingdom Viridiplantae; phylum Streptophyta; class Magnoliopsida; order Caryophyllales; family Polygonaceae; genus Persicaria; species Persicaria tinctoria. The sequence continues at coordinate 59,916,944 of JBANSL010000008.1, read as the reverse complement.
GATGCATAAGCATAGGTAAGGCTAGGAATTATAACAATGAGCATTATATGGAAATATAAATTCCTCCATCCTCTGATCATGCAACATGTCAAAAGCAATATCAAATTTACCTCCTTTCATGGTTTTCAAGAAAATATGCACTTCATTGTGACTTCCCTTTACTAGGCAATTTCATGCTATATCTCTAATGAATCCAATTTTGCATCGTCGAGTTCAATTGAAGCTTCCATGACGTTAATCAAAATTTTCAACGGGGGTCATTTTTCTCAAATTTTGGAAAACATGCATATAAGCACATAAATAAATAATGCATTCCAAAATAGCCATGTAGCAATTCCAAGAAATAATGCACAAGTCATGTCAAATATAGCAAATATGCATAAAGTAAGCCCTTCCCCCACCCCATACTTAAATATTACAGTGTCCTCACTGTATAAAAAACAAGGTAAGGGTAAAGAAAGAAACTCACAAGACAGGTGTGCATGGCCTCAAAATTTCGAATGGAGCACCTCCTGGCCGAGTATTAATGTAGTTTGACCTGAAAAGTAGAAGACATATACCCATAATAGCAAACTAAAAGTGTTTAAAACCAAAAACAAAAAACAAAGTCTCAAAAAGTCCTAAAAAGTCTATGTACATGCTCTAGATTTTATAGTCGCTAGGCCGACTTTCCATTAACGCTCAAGGTGGCATCTGCAGGGCCCATGTAGCTTGGGCCTCAAATAGGACTCCATTTTTGTCCATCAGCTGCAATCCTTCCGAATGGATCTTGTTCACCACGAACGGTCCCATCCGCTTCTTGTTGAATTTGTTGGGGAACCAATGATCCTTTGATTTAGAGACATAGAGCTTGTCTCCAACTTCATATTCCTTAGGCTCATCATTGGAAATCCTGCACAATCGCACATACCAAGGCAGACCTCTCCCATGTATAGATAAATCTTTAATGGAAATAGGAGAAGAAAGATCCATACCTTGGCTTACCTTCGCAGAGACGGAATCGGGGACTACTGTATTTGGTCGATCTCGACTAGGGCTAGTCGATCTCGACAAGACTGCTGGTCCTGGTGGTGGTCTGGTCGAAGAGGCAGAATTCGACGAAGACAGGGGCTTGTCGACCTCGACAAGTCTGGTCGACCTCGACGAGGACTCCGCTCCTGGTGGTTTGCTCATCGAGGAAGGCGGGGCTGGGCTCTCCGAGTGGTGGTCGATCTCGACAAGCTTAGTCAAGATCGACGAGGGCTCTCCTCCTGGTTGCTGCAGCGCCGATGAAGCAGGCTCTGGTGGCGCCGGGTGGTGGTCGTTCTCGACAAGCTTAGTCGAGATCGACGAGGCTGGTTCGTCATGCGGCTTCTGTGTCGAGGAGGATGGAGTCGAGTTAGGGCACTGGTGGTCGACCTCGACAAGTCTACTCGAGGTCGAGTAGGGTGGCTGCTCTGGTTTGCTGCTCGACGATGCTGGCGCTGGTGGAGTCTCCTTGATCTGGTCGAGATCGACTAGGGCTCTACTCGATGTCGAGGAGCCTTGGTCGATCTTGACCCCATACTTAGTCCCTGTCAAGGAATCCGAAAAATAATGAATCCACAACGACTTACCTTGGTCCGTGTCGATTGGATTCTCTGTGTTTTCCTTGAGGATTGCCATGATCTCCTCCACCTGGGCATCCATGTCCCTCTTTTCCAGCTCCTCAGGGGTCATATTTCTGACCTTGGGTTCCCCGCAGGTGATATAGCCAGCTGAGATAGATTTGACCTCTTCCATTGGACCTGTATGCCTTTCAGTTTTATTAAAGGAATACTCAATTACCTCATCGCTGATGTTGAAGGTGAGCAATCCTTTCCTTACGCTTATGTTGGCATCCACCGTCGCCAAGAATGGTCTTCCTAAGATAATTGGACAAGCAGGATCTTCTTGCATATCAACTATTAAGAAATCAGCAGGGACTAAGAATTTACCTACTTGTACTAGGACATTTTCCACCATGCCTGTGGGGATGACCACCGTGTTGTTGGCCATGTAAAGTCTAGCATCCACAGGCTCCAAGGCACCTATCTTAATCTTGGACCAAATCGTTAAAGGCATTATACTCACACTAGCTCCAAGATCACATAGGGCATTAATTTTGTATGGACCAAATCCAATAGTTATAGCAAACTTACCTGGATCCGGCCTCTTCTCTAATATGTCCAGATGGCTGCACTCCTCTGTGATTTCAGCCATCGATCGCTTTTTACTCAGAATCTCCTTCAGGAACTTGACATAAGATGGCATTTCATTGAGAGCTTCTGTGAAGGGGATGGTGACGTTGAGTTTCTGAAGCATCTTGATGAAGCGCTGAAACTTTTTTTCCGCCGGGTCCTTTAGAGATTTTGTGGGGAAGGGCAGCTTCTTTTTCTGATTCGGAGCCAGAACAGACGTCGGAGGTGCTGCAGACTTCTCTATGTCGACCAGGGGCTCCTCGACATCGAGAAGGCCTTTGTCGACATCGACCAGATTGGGCCCAGTCGAGTTGTTGTGTGGTGCAGGCGAAGATTCTTGCAGGTTCTCCTCGAGGTCGACGAAGGTCTTGTCGAGATCGACCACGGTTTTGTCGAGATCGACTTGCTGGTCCTCGTCTTTCTGCTGCTTTCTGACCTCTGGCTCTTGCAGTTGATGGCCGCTTCTGAGTTTTATAGCAGCGATGTGTCCAGTCTTTCCCTTAGGATTTGGTTCTGAAGATCCTGGAAGTGTCCCTGATTGTCTGGGGATTCCCACTGCTAGCTGACCAATCTGTGTATCAACTGTTTTCCGCCAGATATCAATTTCCCCAAGCCTAGAATTGACACCTTGCATCTGAGTATAGACGGAGTTGAAAGATTGCCTAGTTTCTGAGTGGTTCCTCCGTATTTCCTCCAGGACTGTCTGTATATCATCCTTTTTCTGCTCCCTTTCCGGATGTCCTGGAGCTCTGTAGGGCGGGGGATTCCTAGGGACACCTTGGTTCCATTGTGGTTGCTGAAACCTTTGGTCCCCCCTGTAGCGATTTGGACCCCCTGCGTAAGCTGCATCCTCATGGTGCTCTGCCAGCCTGACTTGCTCTGTGTGTGGGCACTCAGGAGTGGTGTGCCTTTGCGATCCGCATTCTATGCAAGGCTGGTTGACAGAGAGATACTTTACTTGCTTGATGAGCTTCTTATTCTGGTCTCTGTAGTATTGCTCCCTAACATCAGGATCAATCTCCTTAGGGGGCTCATATAGGGGCATGGATGGTGCTGGCCTGGCGTATGGGTTCTCTTCATAGGTTGCAGTAGACCCATACTTGTTGTCGTAGTTGGTGAGCTTGTCTAGCACACCCCATGCGTCACTTGGCGGCATTGTTAGATACTCATAGCGAGTATAGTGGTTGATCCTGTCCTTTGTGACTTGATCCAGAGAGTTGAAGAAGATCTCCTGAATGACGTAGGGTGGCTGTCCATGAGTAGGGCAAGATCGCAGAAGTTCCTTGTAGCGTTCCCATGCCTTTGCCAGCGGTTCCCCTTGCTTCTGTTTGAAGGCAGTGATTCTCTGGCGGAGATGTGCTGTTTTGGCGGGTGGGAAGAATTATCTTGCTCTACTTGGGCCCAGGTTGTGAGTGATCTTGCTTTCAGCCCTTCTATCCATTTTAGTGCAGGCCCAGCGAGAGACCAGCGAAAAGATTTCAACTTGACATATTCCAAGGTTGTACCTTCAGCAATAGTACGGCACATGTCAGAAAAGTTTGTAATATGTTCAAGAGGACACTCATTAAATCTACCATAGAAGGCATTATTTTTCAGCTCTATAAGAAATTGAGTGCGAATTTCAAAAGAGTTTTCAGGGATTAGAATCGTCGATTCAGGCACGACGAGAGTGGGATGCATGTAGTCCTCTGCCGTGGTTGGATATTGGGCAAGCTCAGCCTGTGCTTGTTCCCTTGCTGCTCTCTCAGCGGTGATAGCAGCATCTTTAGCGGCGATAGCAGCATCCTTTGCGGCCAATTCCCTGGTAAGCCTAGCGACCAGCTGTTCCTGTGTCTCAGCGGCCGCCATGATCCTTTTGAGTTTAGAGTAGATGTGTAGGTAGCGCTCCGGTTCGTCTAAGCTGTCAAACTCAGGTGTTTGACCAGAACGACGCATACACCTGAAAAGTAACTCAAAGAAACAGTGAGAACTGACTACCTAAGGCGCGAATGATTGCCTCCCCGGCAACGGTGCCAATTTGTTGTTGTAGGAGGATGTGTCAAGTATGAAATAAATATAGAATAAAGTTCAGACTGACTTCCATGTCTCAGCAAATAAATACAAGACTTCCTCCCGTTGTAGTAGAAGAATAGTCAGGATCGAATCCACGAGGAAGCACGTCAGCAGTTCTCAGGTAGCTGTAAATTCTCACAGAAGCAGTAGAAAGACAGAAACACAGAAAGGAAAGAAACAAATAAACCCGGCAAGGGCAACTAAAACAAAAGCAAAGAACAAACAAAACAAGAAAAGACAAAGCGAAACAGCAAATAAAACGAGGACACAGAAGCTACTCGATCTCGAGTATGCTGTCCTCTAGATCGACAAACGTGGGTCGACAACAGAAACTCAAAAACGAAAACAACACAACTCGACGAAGACAAGTGTACTCGATCTCGACAAGCACTACTCGAGATCGACTAGGGCATGCAAAGACAGAAACTTGAAAGGGCAAATTTTCGAACCAAAACTCAGAATTTTGACAGAAATTAACTTCAATATATTAAAAGACTTCCAAAGCCAGGGTTTCAACACCACAACGATAACCATGCAAAGTAACACACAAAGGCATAAAAGATCATGCTTTCCATCAAATAACTTTCGTCATTAACAAATAGGCAAATAGAGGCTTTCGCATAAACCCTAATTGTTACTAACCTTTTTTCACATAATTAATCCAAGTTGCATTAAGATCACTTTCGCTTCAATAACACAAACAAGGATCACCTTCAACTCTCGCAAAAGAATCATGCTCATAGGGATAGAAGATGAATCTCACAAAAAGATCTGACCTTTATCGCGTCGCCTCACATGGCCACCGTCGGGCTCACCCCAGCCCCAGAAGTGGGTGGACTACTCACGCCTCATCGCAATCGCAGACATTGATGTATAAAAAGAACTAACTTGCATTAAAACTAAATTCAAAGCCTTTACAATTCCGGCAATCAACTTTCGCAGAAAGCCAAAACCTTAAAAACCTTAGAACTCCTAAACTGCTCTGTGGAACTAACTAATTGTCTCTGAAATTGAATGATTAAAACTGAGCCCCATGGGCTTTATTTATAGCCTTCATTCCCTAGCTATTCTAGGAAAGAAGATATCTATCTCTATCTAAAATTATATCTAAAACTTGAAAGGATAAATAGATTGTTTTATGGAAATAAATCTAAAAGGAAAAGATAAAACTAAATAGGGTAAGTCTTCATGTCTTGATAGATCTTGTCTCCTTGATGATGGAACTTGATGGAATCGGATAGAATCTTCCGCCTTCGGCCCCAAGGAATCCCAATTCTACTCGGACAGGTCTCGTCGAGAAGTTTCTGGAATCTGGTCTACTCGACCTCGACCACGGCTCGTCGACCTCGAGTAGGGTTGTTCGTCGACTGGACTTCCTCGGCTAGATCTGCTCGATGTGGCTCGGACTTGGTTCACAGGACTCGTCGACCTCGAGTAGCTCTTGTCGATGTCGAGTAGGACTGGTCATCGACTAGGTCTCCTTGGGTGGCTCTACTCGACAAGGCTCGGACAAGGCTCCTCAAGCGCTCGTCGATCTCGACAAGCCCTAGTCGACCTCGAGTAGACTGGCTTGCCGACTAGGTCTTCTCGAGTGACTCTGCTCGATGGGCTCCGGATCTGGACTCAGGGTCTAGTCGATCTCGACAAAGGGTCCTCGAGATCGAGTTGGGTTCTTCCTTTCCGCTTCCGCGAGTTGCCTCTTCCGCTGGCAGCGAGTTTTTCCACGGCAGCGAGCGGTCCGCTGCAGCGAGTCGAGTCGCTGGCAGGGAGTGCCACCTGGTCGTCCTCGGCTTGTCGACCAGCTCTTCTTCTCGTCAACCCCGGGCGTGGCACTGAGGCTTCGTCGATCTCGACCAGTGGTCCTCGAGATCGAGTAGGGTCCGGAGCCGGGTTGGTCTGGCTTGCTCGATCAGGCTCTGCTCAACCAAGGTTGCTCGGACATGCTCGTCTAGGTCGAGTAAGGCCTACACGCGATCGAGTAGCCTTGACTCTTAGACTGGTTCCGCTGCTTTGACCTTGGACTTCTGTAGTGGTTTTCCGAGCTTTTTCGACCTTCTGTAGAATTGTTGTAAAATGCCTCGATTTCTGCGAATTAAACAAAAACTGGTGTAGATTCCATAATTTGGCAAATAAACATAAACTACATAGGTTCTGTACTGTTCTAACCCAAATGAATGCAATGTATACAGAAATCGATATAAAAGTTACTGTAAAACATGGCAGATTCAGCTCACAACAACAAGGAGAGTTGTTTTCCGGTAGGAGGGGAAAGAAAGTGAACCATACAATGTATTCAGTGATGGTAAGCTTGAATAGATATATCACATATCCATGTATCCAAATTCCAATCTCAACAACTAATTTCTGCCTAAATAGAAAATTTCGACCACATATATATATATCCATATATCCAAATTCCAATACCAAAAGCGAAAAACAAATAATTCCTGCCTAAACGGAAATTTTCAATCGCGAGGAAAATAACAGTCGAGGAGAAACAACAAAGAGACTTACTTGAATCGCTGTTTGGTGGGTGGTGGTGTCTGACGGTGGTGTTCAATTGGCAATCGAGGTTGTTCTGTTCAACCAGCTTGAAGCTTATAGATTCGCCGCCGCCACCCTCCGGTCGGACCTCCTACCTCCGACCCTCCGACCCAGATCTGACGGTGGTGTTCGGATGAGAAGTCGCCTTTGTCATCGCCCTTCCTCTCGTCTTGCTCACGCCTTTGTTAAGAAATTCGGACCTCTTACCTCCGACCCTCCGACCCAGATCTGACGGTGGTGTCCGGATGAGAAGACGCCTTTGTCATCCCCCTTCCTCTCGTCTTCCTCGCGCCTTTGTTCATAAATTTGGGTCAACAGAGAGGCGAAGGAAAGGAGAGGCAGAGACCGGTTACTCCAGGTAAATTTTACCGCCTATGGTGCAGTTTTTTAAGGGGGGAGGGTTAACCCTTGCAAATGTTTCGGATAGTGGGTTATGGGCGCAAAGTTTTTCGGGTCAAGGGTCATTTACTATTATTCCCTCTAAGATATACTCCCTACTATACCTAATGTAGAATGTAGATATATAATATCCTAAATAGGAAAATCTATATATATAGGCGATTCGGATGGTTACCATAAATAACAATTATTTTCTAATTTAATTATGAAAAGAAATAAAGGAAAAATAGTTGGAAATTTTTTTTGAAACGTGGGACACTATTATTAAGATTTAAAAAAAAGGCGGGAAAAAATGCAAGGAGAGCGCGACACGGATCCTAAATATGTTCTATTATAGTATTGTTTAGAATGGTTTTCCTTCCGATGATAGGGTCACCGTTGGTGAAACTATTGATAAGAGTGGTGAAATTGTTGGTGACAGTTTTCTCGTAAAAAAACCTTTTAAAAACAAAGATGTTACCGTTCCCCAAAGAAAAGTTGTCACTACATGTGTCACTATTAGTGTCACCATTGATCTATAAGGTGGTGACACCACTAATAAAAGTGGTGACACTAATATCATATAAAAAACAATTGTCACCAAAAAACTTGTTTATCACCATACTTGTGTCATCAAATTTGTGTCACCAAAGTCATTGACGGTTGTCACCACTGTAAAGGCTCGGATTTTCAAATCCTAATTTTTTGAAAAAAGAGAATTAGAAATGAAATTTAATCGGTTTTAAAATTCGTTTAGCGGATTCCGACCGGAATATAAAATTTGACGAATAATTTCCATCATTTTACCTCAAAAATTCAAAATAATTATCGGATGGTGATATTCTTGTCGTTTAAAAAAAATCTAATTGATCGAGAGAGCGAGAGTCGGAAAAACTAACACTTAAAAACTAATTGTGGAATTTGAATTTCGCGGAGTAGTTAGTTTAACCAAATTCCACACACAACCCCGCACCAACTCCCTCACCTTACCCTGCAAATTGAGCCCATCCCTGTCTATTTGAACCCGTCTCCTACTCCATCACTTTCACCTCACACCGTCCCGCCCCTGATCTCGTTCCAATGCCGCCACCGCTAAAAGCTCCTTAGCCTCAGCTCAAACTTTATCACCACCACCCTACCTCAGTCATAGCCGCCATTAGCCTCCCTGCCATCGACGTCAACCACCACCGCAGTCGCTTCCATCTCCTCTGTTCTGCCGAGGGCAAGAACCGTCGATCACCACACGCCCTTAAATCTCACGGGTTCGGGTCGACCCGTTGACCCGCCGGGTTACATTATTTTAAAAAAAATGATTATTCAAATAAATAAATAAATAATATGTAAAGATTTTATCTTCACAACACATTTTATCACTTTGATATGAAGTGTTAAAAATGTAGGAATATTATATCTCCATATTAATTCTTTCATCCACAATAATTTCATTGTGTGATGTAAGAGAAAAATATGAGAATATATTTCTCAAACTTCATTTCCAACTTAATTTCCAATGTAGGAAATGTAGGAAACAAGTGAAGTGGAAGAAATGTGGTAGTGGGATACATATATATAGCCCCATGCCTTCTCATTCTAACTCCATATTTTCGATGTGGGACAAAGCCTTTGTCCCACATTGGAAATGAAGGGAAGGAAGGAAGACTTCCAACTCTATAAAAGGAGAAGGATGGGGTTTATTTGTCTCACATTGCACTTTGCATATTAGTTTATGTATTATTGTGAGTTATTTTAAGAATAATTTACATAATTTACATAATATTATAAATTTATTTTATTAAAAATAATTTTTTTCCAAAAAAAAAAAGTATTTTGAAAAAGCGGGTTGACCCGCCGGGTCACGGGTTGCAAAACCCCCGACCCTAACCCTAACCCGCTACCCGTCCCCACCCGGCTACCCGTCAACCCGGACCCGCCGGGTCACGGGTTGACCCGTAACCCGTGGCCACGCCTACCCACACCTCGTCCCTCCTTATATCTTGAAGAGCAGTAGCAGCAACACTAGCCTGCAGCTCCACCGATGTCCACCGCCATCCCGACGCCACCCAGCAGCCGCCGGAACCGCCACCGTTTCCCTCCTTCCCCGGTTCGAGCGCGCTTTGCCCCTTCGGTAAGCCGTTCTCCTTTGTTTTCGATCCAAACAACTCTCGAGCCGTACCATCACGCTCACCCATATCCGGCGCAGGTCCGACGAGCCATCGTGAGCCTCCGACGATGCCCAGAGCTCCGAAGTCGCGAACTCCTCGCTGAGCTCCCAAGCCTTCCTTTCTTTCCTCGATTCAAATTCGTGATTTATTCAATGTTTAGATTAGTTGGGAATGAGCGAGGGCTGGGTGTGGGGAGATCGGGTGAGGTCGAGCTCCGGCGAGCTCGAGAGAGGCCGAGAGCGCGAGAGGTGAGGCTAAGTGAGCCTCGAGAGCAAGCTGGGGCGAGAGCGCAAGCGGGCGAGGACGAGGACAAGCGGGCGAGCATGAGACGCGAGCTGGGAGCGATGTCAAGCGTGGCAGGCGAGCTCGAGAGCGGGAGCACGAGACGGAGGCGACGTCGAGCAGCCATGGTCGGCGGGAAGCTTCATTTGAAGAATGAAGATGAAGCTGATGTGGCATACCATGTGGGGCCACCTCCTATTTTGTTATATATAGAACCGGTTTGGGGATTATTTATATGGGTTCTGTTCGGTTCGGGTTATCCGTTTATTATTTAACTAATTAGAGGTATGAAAATTATTATACACTATTATTGAGGATTTAAAAGATAAAATATTATTTTTGGAGAATTATAAGGGTTGATTTATTAAATAAAAATGGTCGGGATTTTAAAGAATTTGGAAATAATGTATACAAGTGTCAAATAAATTATATTTAAAATATCATGGAATACTATTTGAGATTTAAAATATATTATTGGGACTTCAAGATTTATAAAGAATTTGGAAAAGAATTTCAAGGTTGGAAAGTAATCTAATAAATAAATTTAAAAGGGAATTTGGCGCGTATTTTCAAGGGTCGGAATACTTAACTATTTAAATTGGGATTTGAAACGGTTCTGAAACTAACTTGGGAATAAGACTTATTCGATGACTAACTAGCATGATAATATAATCGTTTGACTAACAGTATGATATGTATGACTAATAGCATGACTTTTGGTGAATTATTATATGAGATTAAATATTGGATAATTATGACGATCTAGTAGGATTTTATATCACACAAATTATGTCTTATGATTTTGATAAACCGTTGAGGTATATGCGGAAACCAAAATGAACATGCGGAATTGGTTGAATGATTTATGGAGAACGATGTGGTCTTGAGGAGCGGATGATGCGATGAAATGACTTTCATAATATGTTACTTGTTCTAATGATTGAGGTGTGCTTGAGTGCTTAATAGTTGTATGTAGACTTATGTATATTCCATTATGTACTAGGTGATACTCTGTGATTGTGAATATTGTGTGCTGGATTCTCCTGTTGCCGATCTGCTAGCCAGGTAAGTCCTCCGGGGCTTACTCAGTAACCAGTACCTCCTGCCTGATGTGTCATATAGTATGTAGGTGTTGCATATGCATAAAAGCATGTCATGCAGTATCATGCTTAGGAATTGCACTTACGAATGAGCATTCTTATTCTGTATGCGTTTGATTACAGAACGACCGTTATCTGTGAGTCCTTGCTAGGGTCATAGGACAGCCTAGTCCCATCGGGTTTCGTCCTGAGTCAATCGAGTCGTTGGAACACCTTTACTATTATCAGCATTATTATTTTCTTTTCGCAAGATCCACGATATGAGCATGATATGATAGCCCAGTACCACCGGGCAATTGACGAGATGATATGATATGATGATGTCGTGGTTTGTGCACCACCACGAGGAAATTGCTATGCTATATCCTGAACTGGCCAGTCTCTGCACTAACGGGAAGGGGTGCAGAGGTAGAAGAGGGATATACCACTTGGTATTCTTTGTTAAGGCCTTACTTATTATTCTGCACATATGAGTTAGGAACATGATAGTGTGGTTAATATTCCAGTACTGGATGAAGGCATCCTTTATTCCAGGTATAGGCGTATTGTATGTCCTCAGCGCGGTCAAAAGACCCGCGGGCGGACTCTTGGCCTGACTTGGTGGTATAGTTTCAGGTACCCGATACACTGCTTGATTTTATGCTGTTATGACGGGGTCTATTCTTATGATGGAGAGTGAGTGTTTGAAACCTGACTTCACCAGATTCATGCTTTTGGGATTTCTCCCTACTTATATTCTGTTTTGACCCGGCTCTGCCGTGGCGCCCGTTGTATCGTTTTCAGAACTTATGCCATTTGCATGATAAAGGATTTTCCGCGTTGTAAACTTAGGGCAAGTACAAGGGTTTACCCCGGGGTCTCCAACGGACCTTTCGGATTTGGGTGTGAAATCCCACTTTAAACTACACATCTTCGATTTCAAACCTTCAACCTGTACTCGGGGCGCAAGATCCCAACGAGGGGTTTCATCCCTCGAAATGTAACTCGGGAATCATAATCCCGGGCCGTTAAAAAGGTGGTGATAACTCCCTCCCTTGATGAAAATCGGAATAAGCTTCAAAGGCCTTGACAGTATGTCTGTCTCAAAGGTCTTGGAGCTTTAACAGTGTTGATGAAATACAAAACCCGTTCTATATGTTATATTGTTCGAATATTATTTAATATTCTTATACACTTCCATTATATTATTATATACTTAACTAACCTTTCAGGAAGTATTTTCGAATTATTTCCTTCCTTGTGATGCGTGTTGAGAAGTGTTGTGAGCCTAATTTGCCCTGTTTTACACTTACTTTTATATCGATTTCTGCACATATTTCATGCATTTGGGCTTGAATGATACAAAATATGTGTAGTTTATGCTTAGCTGCCATATATGGAGGTCTACACAAGTTTTTGTTATATTTCGCAGAAATCGGACGCATTTTGGAGCTTAATGGAAAGTCATGGAGAAGCCAAGAATGGTGCAGCTGGAGAGAAGGCCAATTTCCGGTTTACATCGTTCTGAATCAGGCTGTGATGTCTTCATGAGAGTTGTAGCCCTCGGAAAGAGCTTTCCAACGCATGGTCATATGCGTCAATCCGACAACCGAGGCAGCGGGAAAGTGCGTTTTACGAACAGAGCTGGAAGCTGAGAAAAGAACTCGACGTCGACAAGAGTTGTCGACATCGACAAGTATCCAAAACTCGACATGAGCACTGGAAGACGAAGTCGAGTTGACTGAACTCGAGACCAAAATGTTGTCGATGTCGAGGAAAGTTGTCGACATCGAGAAGACATGTCGAGCACTCTAGAAGCCGAGATCGAAGAGAAGTCCAAGCGGGATTGGATACTTGCAAGCCAAGATTCGACGAATTCTATCCGAATCTATCAAGATCTATCAAGACCAAAGAAGATGTCCACACATTAGATATAATCCTAGTCTATCTATTTTATTTAATTACACTATGTTATTTATTTATCATTAAGTTTTAGATATAGTTTTAGATAAAGATAGATATCTTCTATCCTTGATTAGCAAGGATTAGAAGCCTATAAATAAAGCCCTAGGGGGCTCAGTTTTATTAATTCAATCTCAGTTAGATTCCAAGTTACACACAATTAGTTAGTTCCAAAGAGAAGTTTAGAGAGTTCAAAGGTTTTAGGGTTTTGGCAGTTTGCGAAAGTTGATTGCCGGGATTGTAAAATCGTTGAATCTAGTTAATGCAATTTATTTCCTTTAAATCAAAGATGTTGATTATTGCGATGAGGCGTGAGTAGTCCACCCACTTCTGGGGCTGGGGTGAGCCCGACGGTGGCCATGTGAGGCGATGCGATAAAGGTCAGATCTTTTGTGCAATTTGTCTTCTATCCCTATGAGCATGATTCTTTTGCGAGAGTTGAAGGTGATCCTTGTTTGTGTTATTGAAGCGAAAGTGATCTTAATGCAACTTGGATTAATTATGTGAAAAAGGGTTAGTAACAATTAGTGTTTATGCGAAAGCCTCTATATTCCTACTTGTTAATAACGAAAGTTATTTAGATGGAAAGCATGATCTTTTATGCCTTTATGTGTTACTTTGCATGGTTACTGTTGTGGTGTTGAAACCCTAGCCTTGGAAGTCTTTAGTTTATTGAGTTCATTCCGTTAAAAATTCGTTTCTGTCCGAAAGTTTTGCACATTAATTTTCTGTTCTTTATCGATTTCGGGAAAATCTAGTCGAGGTCGAACACACTTGTCGACGTCGAGTTCTTTTTGTCGAGATCTAGTTCTTTGCTTCTGTTGTCGATCTGTGTCTTATCGAGAACATCTTGTCGATCAGCTGTTTGTGTCGAGTAACTTGTCGAGATCGAAGAAGTCTTGTCGACATCGAGTTAACAACTCGACATCGAGGAAACTCGGTCGAGTACTTTGGTCGAGTACTTTGCTGTTATCGGCTAGGCTGTTGTCGAGTACTTTTTGCTTTGCTTTACTTTCTGTCTTTAGTTTATTCTTTGCTTTTATTTTGTTTACCTTGCCGGGTTTATTTGTTTATTTGCTTTGCTTGCTTTTGTCTTCGTTTCTGTGCTTTTCTGCTGTGTCTGTGAGAATCTGATAGCTATCTGAGAACTGCTGACGTGCTTCCTCGTGGATTCGATCCTGACTTTTCTCTTATTACAACGGGAGGAAGTCTTGTAATTATTTGCTGAGACAGGGGAGTCGTTCTAAACCATATTCTATTCTATACTTGACTTACTCCTGCAACAACAAGAAGATTCAAATCAGAAAGATTGTGGACTTGCAGTTTCCAAAGATAGAAGATCCAGCCTATGCCATAATCTTGTCTAGCCGTTGGAGAAGATCCTTGGCGCCGATTTGTCTCAATATAAAGAAGAAGAAAGATGAAGACAGAAACACACATACATTGAACACGAGCTTTCATACACTCCAAGCCTTCAAGAGAAATCTGTCTCCGTGTGCTCTCTGCTTGTCCTAAGAGTCTGTTATTTTATTTCAAAGCATTTGAGAGTTACACAGTGAGGTTATAGGATATATTCAGTTATAGTGTTATACTCGAGAGTTTGTAACTCGGGAAGTTAACACTAAGCGATTGATTCACTAAGTGTAAGAGGATTGTACTAGATAACATAGAGAGGTGGGGCTCTTCTAGATTGGTCTAGGACTCCAAGGGAACGAGAGTTGACTAGATTGCAATTGTATAGGAGAGAGGCTTCTCGGGGAGCTACTAGGATCCTAAGTCTCGTGAATCAATAAAAGCCGGTTGAATCCTAGGGTTGTGGAAGAAACCTAGGCGGGGACGTAGGTCAAGTTCGTGCCGAACCTCGTAAACAACTCATCGAGTCCTTTATTTTATTGCTTTTCCTTATTTCCGCACTTGGTTTGAATTGTTTAACTTTGTGATTCAGGTTTTCAGAGAAAAGACTAAGTCTAATCTCAAAGGGTTTTGCACGAGCTTCAAAAGTCTTGAGACTATCTGCGAAAAACCGGCATACTCTATTCAACCCCCCTTCTAGAGTATTTCTATATTACTTAGTTTTATATTATCGAACCTTCAATTGGTATCAGAGCTTTACTCACTACTTTTGATCTAACAATCTTGTGAGTTTTCGATCATGTCTGGTGAAGCAAGCGGAAGATTTGCACAGGGAAGGTCCACGAGCAGACCACCACTCTTTGTAGGAAACAACTTTGTCCACTGGAGATCCTTGATGAAAATGTTCATTATAGGTCAAGATCTGGAACTTTGGAATATTATAGAGAATGGTCCGAAAATTCTAGAGAAAGACGGACCAAATGGAACCAAAGTCGCAAAGAAGGAGTCTGAATACATCCAAGCGGATCTTGAACTCGTCTCCAAAAACTACAGGGCTATCAACTTACTTTATTGTGGTCTTAGCACTGATGAGTTTAACCGTATTTCATCTTGTAGGTCAGCTAAAGAGATTTGGGACAAACTGGTCGTCACTTATGAAGGAACGAGCCAAGTGAAAGACATCAAGATCAGAATCTTCCTTCGAAAGTATGAGCTTTTCCAAATGAAGTCTGATGAGTCAATCAAGGCCATGTTCAAACAATTCACATAAATCACCAACAACCTTGACTCTCTCGGCAAGAGCTTTACAAACGTTGAGAAAGTGAGGATGATACTGAGGTGCCTCCCAAAAGAAAAATGGGGTCTAAAAGTAACAGCTATAGAGGAAGCACAGGAGCCTCACCAATCTACCCCTTGATGACCTGCTTGGGAAGCTGATCACGCATGAGATGATCCTTAATGAAGACGATGGAGAACTTCCAGCTAGCACTAAGAACTTGGCACTCAAGTCTAAGAAGGATGAGCCCAAAGATGGATCTGATTCCGAAGATGAGGATGACGATGAGGATGATCCTTTTGCACTTATCACAAGAGGCCTTGCTCGAATTCTCAAAATGAAGAAACAATTCAACAACAAGGATGGATCAGAGTCTTCTAAATTTCGAGGTAAGCCTCAATACAACAAGTATGATAAGAAGACTAAACCTTTGTCTTGTTTTGAATGTGGTGAAACAGATCATCTTGTGAAGGATTGCCCTCAAAAGACAAAGAGCCAGTCCAAGAAGGGTGACAAATGGAAGAAGAAAGCCATGGTGGCAACTTGGAGCGATTCTGAGTCTGACTCCGATGATGAGAAGCTTGAAGCTACTGTAAGAGAACTTATGGCAAGTCCAAAGGAGGTATTATCAGAATTCCTTTCTAATATGATTGCCAATGAAGAGAAACTTATTGCCCAGACTAACATTCTTATTAATAGAACTATGGACCAGGAAAGAACTATTGAGGATCTGTCTATGAGGGTTAAAAGTCTTGAAGCTTCTTATTCAGATCTTGACATTAAAGTCAAGACGCTTGACTCAGAGAAATCTGAAATCAAGCAAGATCTCTCCTCTCTAAGAAATGAGCTTCATGACTTAGAGAACGAGAAGATCTCTCTGAATAATAAGATTCAAGATCAACAGACAGCCCTCATAAGTTTTACCAAATCCAAAGGCACTCTTGATAGGATGTTGGGTGAGCAACAAAGTTCTCTAAACAAAAGTGGTATTGGTTACAATCCAAGGTTTTGAAAGAAGCCGCACATTACCACCTTTGTAAAGGCAAAAGGAAGCAGAACCTCTACTAAAGGATCCTTATATCATTCGCAATACTTTTCCTGTTCATTTGAGAAAAGAACGGATAACACAAGTTTGGAATCCAAAAGGCACTATTTTACCAAATATGGTTTACCCCAACAATGGATCCAAATTTGCTTATTGGTCTAGCCACAAAGGTTGATGATTGTCTTGCAGGAGATCACCAAGGTAAAGGAACATAAATGGATTATTGATAGTGGATGCTCGAGGCATATGAGTGGAAAGAGTTCTCTCTTTCATGATCTAAAGGAGCAATCCACGGGAACAACCACTCTTGGTGACAGTGGAAAATGTGACATCGTTGGTATTAGTAGTGTTGGAAGTGATTACAACCATAGTATTAAAAATGTCTATCTTGTTAATGGTTTAAAGTATAATTTGCTTAGTGTCTCTCAATTATGTGATAGTGGCAACAATGTCAGATTTAACAAGAAAAGATGTCTAGTTTGCAGAGAAGATACAAGTGAAGTTATATTGACTGCATATCGTTACAACAATATATACGCTGTAAATGCTGATCAACTGGCACAAGGAAGCTTAACCTGTCTAAAGGCTTTGATGGATGATCCAAAGCTCTGGCATGGGAGACTCGGTCATGTGATCATGGTAGGGAGTTTGATCAACTTCAGTTTTATTTGTTTTGTGCTAAATATGGCATCTCCCATAACTTTTCTGCTCCTAGGACACCTCAATAAAATGGGGATGTGGAACAAAAGAACCGCACCTTAGAGGATATGGCCAGGACTATGCTTTTAGAAAATGCATTACCTAAAACCTATTGGGCTGAAGCTGTTAACACAGCTAACTATATTTTGAATCGTTGTCTTATTCGTTCCATCTTAAAGAAAACTCCTTATGAACTTTTCAAAGGCCGCAAACCACTTATATCTTATTTTAAACCATTTGGTTGTACTTGTTTTGATCATAACAATGGAAAAGATAACCTTGGGAAATTTGATGCGCGTAGTGATGAAGGTATATTTCTTGGCTACTCCACAAGTAGCAAAGCTTATAGAATCTTCAATAAAAGGACCCAGTTAGTTGAAGAAAGTATACATGTTATTTTTGATGAATGCAATGACGGTGTTTTGAGTGAAAATATTGCAGATATAGATCTTAACATCCATGCAGAGAACGAGGAAGGTGATGATGCTTCCACCAAGAACACAGAGAAGAGGAACATGCAGGAACAGATTCTCAACACTGAAGAATTGGCCTAAGGTGTTGAAGATTCTTCCAAAGCCCTTGGTGTCCAATCCAATAGTGTTGAAGTGTCAGAAACTGCTGTAACTTAACCTAACAGGACCACGGAGTCAGATGTACCACAACTCAATCCTACCGATGTGATGAATCAAGGAGCTGAGACTTGCAAAAGGAAATTCAAATACTCCTCATCACACTCTTTAAAGGATATCATTTCTGACCCCACTTCTAGTGTTGAAACTCGTTCTAAACTTAAAGATCTTTGTGCCTTTCACGCGTTTGTTTCTCTTATTGAACCAAAGAAGGTAGATGAGGCCCTTCAAGAGCCAGATTGGATCATTGCTATGCAAAGTGAGCTTAACGAATGTGAAAGAAACAAAGTCTGGACATTGAAGCCTAGGCCAAAGCATCAATCAGTCATTCGCACACGATGGGTATTTCGAAACAAGCTAGATGAGAATGGTAAGATTGTGAGGAACAAGGCAAGGCTTGTTGCTCAAGGCTACAATCAAGAGGAAGGTATTGACTACGAGGAGACCTTTGCTCCCATAGCCAGGCTTGAAGCTATTCGCATTTTATTAGCATTTGCATCTTTTATGAGCAAAAAGTTATATCAAATGGATGTCAAGTGTGCTTTTCTTAATAGTTTCTTAGAGGAAGAAGTATATGTGCCTCAACCCCCAGGATTTGAAAGTTTGGAATTTCTCAATCATGTTTATACAGTTGACAAAGCGCTTTATGGTTTGAAACAAGCCCCAAGAGCTTGGTATGAGCGCTTCTCAAAATATCTTTTAGAAAATGATTTTAAAAGGGGGTTGATCGACAAGACTCTTTTTATCAAGACCAAAGGAAAGGACATTTTGGTTATTCAAATTTATGTAGATGATATATTATTTGGTGCTACTTACACATCTTTGTGCAAGGAATTTTCTGACATCATGTGCAGTGAATTCGAGATGAGTTTGATGGGTGAACTCAACTTCTTTTTGGGATTACAAGTTCATCAATCCAAGAAAGGGATCTTTGTTAACCAAAGCAAATACACTAAGGATCTCTTGAAGAAGTTCAAAATGGATCAATCCAAAGCAGCCAAGACTCCCATGAGCTCAACATTATCTCTAGATCAAGACAAGACTGGGAAAAGTGTCAATCAAAAGGAGTATCGAGGAATGATTGGATCTTTATTATATCTCACGGCTAGTAGACCTGACATCATGTTTAGTGTTTGCATGTGTGCTAGGTTTCAAGCTGATCCTAAAGAATCTCACCTCGTGGCTGTGAAGAGGATCTTTCGATATCTCAATGACACTAAGGAGCTTGGACTATGGTACCCAAAGCAAAATGATTTCACATTAATTGGATATTCTGATGCAGATTTTGAAGGCTATAAGGTGGATAGGAAGAGCACATCAGGATGTTGCCAATTCTTAGGAGCATCCTTGATCAGTTGGCACTCAAAGAAACAAAACTCGGTAGCTCTATCCACTGCAGAAGCCGAATACATTGCAGCTGGAGCATGTTGCTCCCAAATCCTTTGGATAGCTCAACAAATGCGAGATCTTGGCATCAACCTCAAAGGCATTCCTATTAAATGTGACAATACAAGTGCCATCTCCATCACTAAGAATCCTGTTCAGCATTCAAGGACCAAACTTGTTGATGTAAGGCATCATTTCATTAGAGACAATGTTGAAAAAGGTGATGTGTCCATTTCGTTTATTTCAACTGATTATCAATGGGCTGGCATTTTTACTAAGCCTTTGACAGAGGACAGGTTCACATTCATAAGATGAGAGATTATGATGCTTAACAAGGATGCACTTTCGTAGAGGGAGCTTTCCCTTTACGAAAGATAAAATCTACTTAGTGTCAAGACCTTTGAGAATTATGTCAAGGTTTGTGAACTAAATGGTAGATCACATATATCGGATCATATATATTTGGTTAATATCTTTCTAGATATTTAATCAATTATATTTTTATCGGATTTCAAAATTGCCTATTTATGTTATATTTTCATTACGTTGAGATATGTTTTTTTTGGAACAAAATATTTCGGTTATTCTCTCCTATTTTAATGGGATAGTTTGAATTTTGAATTGGAAATTTTTCAAATTTGGCAATGATATCATTACCCTCCCTTGGAACTCTAAACCCGTCCCATCACTCCATCATCATCTCTCTCTACTTATCCAAAACCTCTCCAACTTCTCCTTTCTTCAACCTCTCAAGCTGTTCTAAGAAAACCCTAGCTGATTTTCTCCATGGCTCCCAAATCAAAGAAAGCTTCCACACCCAAAAGACTTGGCACCACCTCAAGGGACGTCAGGCCACAGCCACCTCTCCTACACCTGAACCCACTCCTCAAGCCATTATCCCTGTTGTTGTCCAGAGCACCATCGCTTAGAGCACGACCACTGTTACCAAGAGCTCTAAAAAACGCTCTGCAAAGAAGCCCCTCAGTGCAAAACAAAAAGGGAAAAAGAAAGTCGTCGGGGAGGTGGACGAGGAAGAGGAGGAAGATGATCTCGACGCCACTCTGGAAAGAGATGCTGCCAAGGAAGCCGAAGAGGAAGCCTTGAAGAAGAAAAAGGCCAAGGAGGAGGCCGTGCTTGCAAGGAAACTGGTCGAGGAGGAAGCTGAGAGGATTCAGAAGGAAGCCGAAGCCGAGGAGGTTCCATCTGAGGAGGAGCCTGAGGAAGAGGATGAAGAGCAAGAAGAATCTGGAGAAGACGAGGAAGCTGAAGGAGATGACGCGGGGTCTGGTGAGGACTCGGGGTCTGAGGATGAGGAGGAAGAGGAACTTGTTGCCTCTCCCTCTCCTTCTCCTCCTCCCCCGTCTCCGAAGAAGCGGAAAGCCCCTACTGCTGTCAAACCTCCATCTCCCAAGCGCACAAGGAAAGGCACCCTCAGAAGCTTTGAGGCGCCTGCCAAGAGAGCTGCTCCGACAATTACTTGCAGGAAGAATGCCGATCCACCCGCCTACATCCAGGTAAACCAATCCTCACCCGCTTCTTGGTTTGAAAATGTTGAAACGGCTGGTAAGTGGGTAGATGAGTTTCGAACTCGTAGGATAAGCTGTTCTGATTTTTTAGATCTTGAGTTCTTTGAAGCTTTGAAATTGCCTTGCATTGCTCTTCTCAAAAAATCCCCAGCCTGGACCCTTCTTAACCTTAAAACTGTCTACTATCCCCAACTGACCCGCCTGTTCTACATAAACCTAAAGGCCAAAGACGGTGTTGACGGTTGGTCATTGGAGTCCATTGTCCAAGGGGTTAGAATCTCTTTCAACTCCAATGACTTTGCTGATTTCCTTGGCCTACCTAAACCTTGTCCACCTTCTCCCGAGAACTCCACAAAAGAACAGTGCATAGCCCTTGCTCGATCCAAATATCTCCTACCTGAAGCATCCACCAGCACCCCAAAGTAGCTCACCCATTCATCCCTTACCCTAGAGGCAAAAATTATTTTCAACATCATTGTTCGATGCCTCTTACCCCGTCTTAACTCTGGCTCGCTCCTTACTGATAATGCCATGGTCCTACTTTACCGAATCCTAAATGGCCTTGACCTTGATCTGACCAACACTATTCTTGGAACCATGGCTCATGCTAGAAAAGACAGGAAAGGCTCTCCCCTCTCTTTTGCCACCCTTTTGACCCCTCTCTTCAAAGCTTCTGGAATTAATTTCAAAAACGAAGAACAGCAGCGTCATATGGGTAAGTTCGACTCCAAGAGCCTTGAAAAGATTGGCATCACTCGGTCTCCCCAAGGGACCTTGAGTCTTGCCACTCCTTCAAAAGCTCTTCCTACTGCCTCAGCTTATAGGATATATTCAGTTATAGTATTATGCTCGAGAGTTTGTAACTCGGGAAGTGAACACTAGGCGATTGATTCACTAAGTATAAGAGGATTGTACTAGATATCATAGAGAGGTGGGGCTCTTCTAGATTGGTCTAGGACTCCTAGGGAACGAGAGTTGACTAGATTGCAATTGTATAGGAGAGAGGCTTCTCGGGGAGCTACTAGGATCCTAACTCTTGTGAATCAATAAAAGCCGGTTGAATCCTAGGGTTGTGGAAGAACCCTAGGCGGGGACGTAGGCCAAGTTCGTGCCGAACCTCGTAAACAACTCATCGAGTCCTTTACTTTATTGCTTTACCTTATTTCCGCACTTGGTTCGAATTGTTTAACTTTGTGATTCAGGTTTTCAGAGAAAAGACTAAGTCTAATCTCAAAGGGTTTTGCACGAGCTTCAAAAGTCTTGAGACTATCTGCGAACAACCGACATACTCTATTCAACCCCTATTCTAAAGTATTTCTATATTACTTAGTTTTATATTATCGAACCTTCAGGTGGTATCAGAGCTGAAGTTTTGCTATCCGAGTACAATAGGTTGTAGAGGTTTTGAAAACCGCCCAATGTTTTCAAATTGTTTTGGAAAATATTTTATAAAGGGCAAATGAATTTAATTTGACTTAAAACCTAAAATGAACCAAGGGGAAATAATCTCGTGGGTAGAGACCAAAGCGATAGACATCTCTTATGGATGTAGAACCTTGGGGAACGGTAGGCAAAATGCTAGCTTTTATTTACATATGGGCCTAGAAGACTTCGAGGAACACCACGAAGGTTGGAGTGTTGAGTTAGGAAGTCGTGAGGTTTTTGCCCCTCTGCTCAGCCGTCCCTCGAAGGACAGTATAGATCGTCTCTATGCTTAAAGTTATATATATACATATATTCAATTCGGCCCGAAGGCGATCCTCCTCGAAGAGGATCATATTAATCTGGTTGATTGCTTCCGTGTTGAGTGCTATTGTGCTTAGGATAGTGAACTAATTAGTATGCCTTGACTTAAATCATTTGTTGAATAATTGTGCAACGGGATAGCGGGAGAAAACCTTGTTCTTATGTAATCATATCTTCTATCTTGTCGGAATAGTTCTTCCACAGTACAACCCCCTTGATAATCCCGATTCTGTAATCCGTCCCTCCAAAGCACTTGGATGAGTTAGTAAAGGGTTGAGAGTATCCGTTCCTCTTGGCTTGAGTCCTATTTGTATTCCAACCATAGATGTCCATCGAGCCTCATACCTAATGTCAACATTCTCGACGGGAAATTGGGTCGGTCAACTAAGTACTTTCAGGGATTTTGTATGATGTGAGGGTTACCTGAGGTTGATTATCGACATTCTTCCGAGTTATGAGTGCGTTATCTTATGGAGCCATCCCTCTTGAGTCTCGTAATGGTCAACCGTGTCTCCTTGCCAAAAGAGTCTAAACACGAATTCTACCATCTTCTCTCGGAAACGGCGTGAATGTCCTTGTGTCCATAAGTCATACTAGCGTCCCACGGGGAAACTGGTTGGTGAGTCAGTGATTGCCCTTAGAGAATTTTGTCAAGTTCTAATGATAACCTCTTTGCGATTTCATGACATGATATATTGGTATAATTCAGCATGACTTGCCGGGTACCTTGCATGGTTGCACTTATGAGTAAATGTATGTGTCGTATATATTGAATTCCCATGATTATTGTTTCCCTATGAACTAGGTCCATGATAGTGTGGTCAACTCTCGTTGCATGTTTAAAACGTGAATTGGATGCCTTATCATGCAAAATTAACCTAATTGGACCTCATTGATTGTGTACATGTTTAATGAGTATTGCTAGTATATCATGTAAGACATATACCTCCCAGTTATAGGCCCTCGTATAGTTGTGTGACATCCTAGTCTTACTCTGCGAATATGGATGTATGTGATGAGATAGTTGCTATACCAACCCTGCATGAACTGACCATACCCTTAACATGATTTTTAGGGTACATATTATGATGCTTTCCGTAATATTATGACTTGCGTAATTGTATATCTAAATGAGTGATAAGTCATGCATATGATATCCTGTGATGTTTGCCAGATCTTGTATAACTTATGCCATATATGTCCCATGTCAGTCTGTGCATACATGTTCTTAGTCTGTCAAGCATAATTGGTGGATGAAATGATAGGTTGCTAGCTTGTTCTGCGCACATATAAATTAAGATGATTATATGAACATGTTATGAATGCGTAAATCGATATTCCTTGAGATAGGTGCATACTAGTGTGAAATAATATGATGATATCTCTTGATTTTTATGTGTTTGCGTGCCATAATTATAAGGGCATCGTTATAACTCTCGGGTTGGGATCTTGTCCTTCGTCTCGTCGTCCCTAGTCCTGGTCCATGTCTGAGCTCTTAAGGAAGCTGTGTTGTCCGCCCTTGTCTCTCCCTTATCTCCGTAACTTCTAATCCTTATGATCCTTTAATGAGCACCGACATGCAAGAAAGAACCAACAACCAAGTGGCACCGGAGCGTCGTTGCGGAAGTGTGATGGGTCCATGACCCCTAGGCCCCAGGAACAACATCACTGATGGCAAAAAGGACAAATATGCTGCAAAGATGACAGTCGTGAACAGGTTCCTCCCATCTTACACAAGGAAGATCATTCTTAATTCAAATCGTGGATTCTTTTATACTAATCGGAATTGATGTTGTGTGATAGGCCTAGAAATGACATAATTGAATGTGTGATGACGAATGTGCTGAACTGCTAGCAATGATTGCCTGACTAATTTGTTTCTATGATGAGGTGCCTTGATGCTTGGTATACTGACTTACTGGTGAGTAGATTAAGGGTTATATGTGTGGTGCTTCTTCTGCTTGGGCATGAGTCGAGAGATTCTTCGATAAGCTAGGTCGGAAAGTGGCAGAGGGATTGAAGTCTTTGTTCTTAGTAATGAGATGAGCAAGAGGGTGTGCAGGATGGATGCGTTAGCTCCGGTAGAGCTGAGTGAGTTGGGACTGGTCGGAGATAGTGGTCGGTGAGTATAGTTGAGCTTCAGGCAGGTCTTAGGTGAGGGAGTGGGGATAGTTGGCGAGATTTTGAGGGAGATGTCCTAGCTAGAAGTGTCGGTAGGTAATGGGAGCGCGGTGTGAGCGTTTAGGATAGGAGGGTAGCGGTTGTGGTCTATACTGGGTTCTATGTGCGGTGATTGAGAGCGGTTTTTGGTAAATGATGAGGTTGAGGAATTGCCAAGGAAGAGTAGTATGAGGTTGCTTGGGAAATTATCGATTGGAGATATTAGGTTGTTCAAACCAGGATTGTTGGTGTGATGAGTATTTGGGGTTGTTTAGATAGCATTGGTAATGCTTGGGGAATTTATGAGTGAATGATTTCTAGATGCATTGTTGGAGGATTTTGGCATAAGGAATGAAACAGGATTTATGAGTGGAGGTCATTGTGGCTATTGATGTATTTGAGGATGTGAGATGAATCTTCAAAGAAAGGCCGGTAGCTAGGCCAGGACGTAGTTGAGATTTCTAGTAAGACTGTGGGCTTAAGGTTGAGATAGGGAGATTATGAGCATGAATTTGGGAACTAGGCAAAGCAGAAAGTATTGAGGACACTAGAGGATAAGAGATTTTAGAAGGATGGGGAAGTTGCGGTGCTTAGGAAATTCGGACGAGGATGTCATAGGAGTTCAGTGGGAATCCTATTGGTTGGAAAATCGTGGGAGAATTGGTCAAGTTGTGATGTTATGGGTAATTCAAGTTAGGGTGACAGAAGGTTTCGTTGGGGATAATGGTCGTGGTTAAGGAGTGGTAACATGAGGTAAATTCGGTTAATGTTGGGAAGAGGATCTAGGGTAGGTCAGCTTGAGGAGTCATGAGTGGTTCTGGTTTCGTGAGTTCCAGAATGGGATGAGTAGGTAAAGATCGGTGGTTGGTCTTTGAGGATAGGCGTTGGTGATGAGGGTCTTGGTAATTCGTGGTTGGGAGTAGCACGAGATGGATTTCTGCATTAAAGTTGGTCGAGAGTTACATGTGTGAGATGATTAGTATGAGTTGGATTCTTATAGGTGGATGGTTAGTGAGAGTGGTCAGTGGTGCGTGGAATATGATTAAGTTAGCAAGGTGATTCAAGATGTCTCTTTAGGAGATGATGGTCGGGCGGTGTCTTGAGAGCCTAGGAAGAGTAAGTGAGATTGTTAATAAGTGTCTAGATCAATCGTGAGAGCGGTTCAGTTGAGGACTCAGAATTTTCTAATAGAGGGTAAAGATGGGACCGGTAGAGGACCCCTAGGATGAGGGTGCGTTTGATAAGGAGTCTTGGTACGTAGTTGGTCGAGTTGTTAAGCTTGTCGGATCAGGAAACCGTGTGATTGGGATCTCTGAGAAATAGTTTAGATGGTCGAGTGGAAGGTAAGACTTGAGATCGGGATGTCGAAATGGATAGGCCCTTAGATGGCTTGATGGCATAGGAGTTGGGATACCTAATAGTTGGTTTGGGGTATTCGGCCGTGATTGCAAATAGTTATGAGGCTAGAAAGGTTGTATGTGAGCAGGATGCAATGGTGTCTAGAACTGGTAGTGGTTTTGGTTGGTAGACCTTGGTGAATTTGATCTTAATGCAAGAGCTGATGGGTAGTGGTCGTGTCTTGTCATGATTGATAGTTATAGGCAGGTTCTCTTGAGGATGTGATCTAGCATACACTTTAATTGGGGCCGAATGTGGTGCAAATTCTATGCTATAGACAATGTTGATTCTATGATGTATTGTCGTTGACAATAGTGAACTATTAGTACTAACATAGTTATCCCCTGAACTTGATGGAATGCTAGTGTATGAAAGTACTTGTTTGCCTCTAATGTAATGACGCTTGGCAGTAGCATGAGTATGATGTGCTTACCTGATTGATCTGATATGCTTACCTATTTGATATGACGTGCTTATCTGATTGATATAATGTGTTTATCTGTTTGATGTGACGGGCTTATCTGATTGATAAGGTGTGTCACTTATGTGAGATGATGTGATAAATCCTACCGTGGACGATATGATGCTAGATATATTATGGTATACGACTGTACTTGACGTGTTTATGTCATTCTATTAAATGTGAGCTATGATTGTTATTATATATACGATTCTTGTTGATAGAAATGATGGAAGCTGAAGTATTGGAATTTGATTCTGACTTGGAACCTAGGAAGAGAATATGGGATAAGCCCTTAGAGGTGGATGATAGAATGAACTGAGAAGTTGAAAATTATTTTGGCTAATGTCGAACTTGAAATTTTGAATGGTGTTTCAGAAGAGACTGGCTTAGATTTTAAGAAACTAATATGACTCTAGTTTTCATTATAACGCCCCATGAAGTGGATACAAGTATTTGAGTTATGATATAGCCAAAGAGTCGGAGTAAGGATGTGGTAGGGGCCCATATTACATTCTTACTACGGTCTATTTGGGGATATTATGATCACGACAACGGTACTGTGAGGATCTCATAGGGGCACTTATGAGGTGTTCACGGGATCAATGGCATGATCCTTGGACTCACCGATTTCAAACTTCCTCCCCTATTTTAAAATGATTTTAGTCTCGGGGACGAGACTTGTTTTTAGAGGTGGATGATGTAAAGGCTCGGATTTTCAAATCCTAAATTTTTGGAAAAAGAGAATTAGAAATGAAATTTAATCGGTTTTAAAACTCGTTTAGCGGATTCCGACCGGAATATAAAATTTGACGGATAATTTCCATCATTTTACCTCGAAAATTCAAAATAATTATCGGATGGTGATATTCTTGTCGTTTAAAAAAAATCTAATTGATCGAGAGAGCGAGAGTCAGAAAAACTAACACTTAAAAACTAATTGCGGGATTTGAATTTCGCGTAATTGGGAGTTGTTTCCGAGTAGTTAGTTTAACCAAATTCCACACGCAACCCCGCACCAACTCCCTCACCTTACCCTGCAAATTGAGCCCATCCCTATCTATTTCAACCCGTCTCCTACTCCATCACTTTCACCTCACACCGTCCCGCCCCTCATCTCGTTCCAACGCCGCCACCGCTAAAAGCTCCTCAGCCTCAGCTCAAACTTCATCACCACCACCCTACCTCAGTCATCGCTGCCATTAGCCTCCCTGCCATCGACGTCAACCACCACTGCATTCGCTTCCTTTCTCCTCTGTTCTGCCGAGGGCAAGAACCGTCGATCACCACACGCCCACACCTCGTCCCTCCTTATATCTTGAAGAGAAGCAGCAACAGCACTGGCCTGCACCTCCACCGATGTCCACCGCCATCTCGACTCCACCCAGCAGCCGCCGGAACCGCCACCGTTTCCCTCCTTCCCCGGTTCGAGCGCGCTTTGTCGCTTCGGTAAGCCGTTCTCCTTTGTTTTTGATCCAAACAACTCTCGAGCCCTACCATCACGCTCACCCATATCCGGCGCAGGTCCGACGAGCCATCGTGAGCCACCGACGATGCCCAGAGCTCCGAAGTCGCGAACTCCTCGGTGAGCTCCCAAGCCTTCCTTTCTTTCCTCGATTCAAATTCGTGATTTATTCAATGTTTAGATGAGTTGGGAATGAGCGAGGGCTGGGTGTGGGGCGATCGGGTGAGGTCGAGCTCCAGCGAGCTCGAGAGAGGCCGAGAGCGTGAGAGGTGAGGCTAAGTGAGCCTCAAAAGCGAGCTGGGGCGAGGACGAGGACAAGCGGGCGAGCATGAGACGCGAGCTGGGAGCGATGTCAAGTGTGGCAGACGAGCTCGAGAGCGGGAGCACGAGACATAGGCGACGTCGAGCAGCCATGGTCGGCGGGAAGCTTCATTTGAAGAATGAAGATGAAGCTGATGTGGCATACCATGTGGGGCCACCTCCTATTTTGTTATATATAGAAACGGTTTGGGAATTATTTATATGGGTTCTGTTCGGTTTGGGTTATCCGTTTATTATTTAACTAATTAGTGGTTTTAAAATTATTACACACTATTATTGAGGATTTAAAAGATAAAATATTATTTTTGGAGAATTATAAGGGTTGATTTATTAAATAAAAAATGGCCGGGATTTTAGAGAATTTGGAAATAATTTATAAAAGTGTCAAATAAATGATATTTAAAATATCATGTAATACTATTTGAGATTTAAAATATATTATTGGGACTTCAAGATTTATAAAGAATTTGGAAAAGAATTTCAAGGTTGGAAAGAGTAATCTAATAAATAAATTTAAAAGGGAATTTGCAAGTACTAAGGGTCGGAATACTTAACTATTTAAACTGGGATTTGAAACGGTTCTGAAACTAACTTGGGAATAAGACTTATTCGATGACTAACTAGCATGATAATATAATCATTTGACTAACAATATGATATGTATGACTAATAGCATGACTTGTGGTGAATTATTATATGAGATTAAATGTTGGATAATTATGACGATCTAGTAGGATTTTATATCACACAAATTATGTCTTATGATTTTGATGAACCGTTGAGGTATATGCGGAAATGATGTATATGAACACGCGGAATTAGTTGAATGATTTATGGAGAACGATGTGGTCTTGAGGAG
Source organism: Persicaria tinctoria (assembly GCA_037127255.1). NCBI lineage: Eukaryota > Viridiplantae > Streptophyta > Magnoliopsida > Caryophyllales > Polygonaceae > Persicaria > Persicaria tinctoria. The sequence continues at coordinate 59,887,964 of JBANSL010000008.1, read as the reverse complement.
CGGATGATGCGATGAAATGAATTTAATAATATGTTACTTGTTCTAATGATTGAGGTGTTCTTGAGTGCTTAATAGTTGGATGTAGACTTATGTATATTCCATTATGTACTAGGTGATAATCTGTGATTGTGAATATTGTGTGCTGGATTCTCCTGTTGCCGATCTGCTAGCCAGGTAAGTCCTCCGGGGCTTACTCAGTAACCAGTACCTCCTGCCTGATGTGTCATATAGTATGTAGGTGTTGCATATGCATAAAAGCATGTCATGTATTATCATGCTTAGGAATTGCACTTACGAATCAGCATTCTTATTCTGTATGCGTTTGAGTACAGAACGACCGTTATCTGTGAGTCCTTGCTAGGGTCATAGGACAACCTAGTCCCATCGGGTTTCGTCCTAAGTCATTCGAGTCGTTGGAACACCTTTACTATTATCAACATTATTATTTTCTTTTCGCAAGATCCACGATATGAGCATGATATGATAGCACAACACCATCGGGCAATTGACGGGATGATATGATATGATGATGCCTTGGTTTGTGCACCACCACGAGGAAATTGCTATGTTATAGCCCGAACTGGCCAGTTTCTGCACTAACGGGAAGGGGTGCAGAGGTAGAAGAGGGATATACCACTTGGTATTCTTTGTTAAGGACTTACTTATTATTCTGCACATATGAATTAGGAACATGATAGTGTGGTTAATATTCCAGTACTGCATGAAGGCATCCTTTATTCTAGGTATAGGCGTATTATATGTCCTCAGCGCGGTCAGAGGACCCGCGAGCGGGCTCTTGGCCTGACTTGGTGGTATAGTGTCAGGTACCCGATACACTGCTTGATTTTGTGCTGTTATGACGGAGTCTATTCTTATGGCGGAGAGTGAGTGTTTGAAACCTGACTTCACCAGATTCATGCTTTTGGGATTTCTCCCTACTTATATTCTGTTTTGAGCCGGCTCTGCCGTGGCGCCCGTTGTATCGTTTTCAGAACTTATGCCCTTTGCATGATAAAGGATTTTCCGCGTTGTAGACTTAGGGCAGGTACAAGGGTTTACCCTGGGGTCTCCAACGGACCTTTCGTATTTGGGTTTGAAATCCCACTTTAAACTACACATCTTCGATTTCAAACCTTCAACCTGTACTCGGGGTGTAGGATCCCAACGAGGGGTTTCATCCCTCGAAACATAACTCGGGAATCATAATCACGGGCCGTTAAAACCACTAATACAGGCGGTGACACGAATCTCGTAAAAAAAAATTGTCACCAAAACAATTGTTTATCACCATACATGTGTCACCAAAGTCATTGACCGGTGTCACCACTAATAATGGTCGTCACACGAATCTCGTAAAAAAAAAGTTATCACCAAAAAAATTGTTTATCACCATACATGTGTCACCAAAGTTATGTCACCAAAGTCATTGACCAATGTCACCACTAATAAAGGTGGTATCACTAATCTCGTAAAAAAATCTGTCACCAAAAAATTTGTACTACCATACATGTGTCAAAAAAGTTGTGTCACCAAAGTCATTGATCGGTGTCACCACTAATAAAAGTGGTGACACTAATCTCGTAAAAAAAACTATCACCAAATTTTTTTTATCACCATACATGTGTCACCAAAGTTGTGTCATCAAAGTCATTGACAGGTGTCACCACTAATAAAGGTGGTGACACTAATCTCGTAAAAAAACGGTCAACAAAAAATTTGTATCACCATACATGTGTCACCAAAGTTGTGTCCACCAAAGTCATTGATCGATGTCATCACTAATAATGGTGGTGACACTTATCTTGTAAAAAAAAATTTTTAAAAAAAATCCGTCACCAAAAAATTTGTTTATCGTCATACATGTGTCACCAAAGTTGTATCACCAAATTCATTGACCTTGACCGGTTAAAGGTCAAAATAAAAATTGGAAGAGAGGAAGGTAGTCAAATTAAAAATGGGAAGGAAGGGCAAATATGGCATAATGGACATTTTGCAAAAAGAAATATAAAAGTGAACATTTTACAAAATGTCTTATTAAAAATGGACACTTAGCAAAAAATTCCTATATATAATTATAGTTATTTTTCTAATTTTTATATTATATTATATATGATTAGTTATAAACAAGAAAATTACATCGATAATATACTAGTTGTAATGATTAGTAGTTTGTTATTTTTTGAAAACATTTTAAAATATATATTTATTTACAAATAAAATTGGTTTTTTTTTGCAAGTAGCCCATTATGATGTTGTAATTAGCTATATAGCAACCCAACAAAATTAATTAGGTAGCATAGCACCCCCATCCTAAAAATTAACATGCCACGCGCGTGTCTCCCATCTCCCTCACTTTCAGAGCGATCGTCCCAAATTTCATCAAACCTGATGCGATGGAGCTCACAAAATCAACTAGATCTAAAGATTGAACAACTGAAAACAAGCTTCCAACCATAGATTCATAAAAAAAAAACCGAAGATCAAGATGAATCCAACATGTGAATTCATCGCCTGAGTCCACCTCGAACTTCAATCTGAATATTTCGATGAAACAGCCATAACCAAACTGCAAGGAATTTCGGATTCAGTCATCAATTGCGAGGAATCAAAGCATCAAGGAATCGATTGCGAGAACCAGTATGCAAGGAATCTCAAATTCATGAATCAATTGCGAGAAATCAGGAGCAACAAATTGACACGTACTCTAGGAATCAAGATATGACGCATAAATTTCAACCTAAATTTGAATGTCTTAATATCAATTGAAAATCTAAATTATCAATTCAATAGCCTAGAGTTTAATTCCTGTTAACTGATAGAGAGTAATTTGTTATTTGGAATCTGGATGTGAGGGCTAATAGGATACTGAAATGTCCATCTATTTGTCTAGATACAGAATTTGATTTTGAATCCAAAATCTGGTGTTGATTGTGGCATTGAAATCTCTAAATTCATTCCAACTAGGTGCTGAAATATGGATTTGAAAATTCTGAAAGTCTGTTTTGGAGGAGAATTGAGGATGACAAATGGGTATTGCGAGTATGTTGGTGAAATTATATCTAAGGAATTTGTCATTCAACAGAATACTGAATTGGAATCATTGACAGAAATGATTGGGAATAGATTTGATATTTCCCTAGCTACATATGAGGTCAAGTTAAGCCACTTGCATCCTTTGCAAAAGTTGAAAGATCCATTTACAATCAACAAAGATGATGATCTAAGGGCTTTCATGGATATAAATGATGCACCTCAAGTTGAATGGTCGTTTCCATTGAATGTATTAGCAAAGAAAAGGATGAATGGGAATCATATAACAAAATCAGTTCAACAAACAAGTGTGGTGACAGATTCTGATGAATGCATTCAAGGTACAAGTGTTGATGACACATTAGCTCTTGCTACTACTGGTTTTGCACAAGAAGATACATGAACATACAATGACGAATATCAAAATGAAGCCATCGGTGAGACTGAGATAGACAAGCTCGATTTCATTAATGTCGGGCAGATTTTTGAGTCAAAAAATCAGCTAAGGAATGCAGTGGCTAACATGGCAATTACAGAGAACTTCCAATTTTGAGTGGAGAGATCAACAACAAAAAAGTACAAGGTTGTTTGTATTGATGCCGAATGCAAGTGGACAATGCTAGCTACATCTTTGAATAATACAGGCTACTTTGAAGTTAGGAGGGCGAACGAAGAGCACACATGTTCATTTTCAGCTAGGTGTAAGGAACGACGGAAACCATCATACAAGCTATAGCATAAAAGATGAAGATCAGGTATAATCTATAAAAATCATGTTATTTACTAATATCTGTCATCAACTGTTCAATATATTTTCATATGTAAAACACAGTTACTGTAGTAACTACTGTAATAGATGAATAAAAGAAGTTGTGTTTAAGTTTGGCTACAAAATTGAAAAGTTTTGTGCAAATTTGATTGCATATGCATCTAGAAAAGTATTGCTTACTTACTATGTGTAATGAATGAAGGTATGAAGGGGTGAAAAAAAGGGCCAGATGCTATGCAGATTAAGAAAGCAATGCAAAAGGAATTTAGGCAGGATGTGAGCTACTGGAAGGCTTGGAAAGCGAAGGAAGAAGCACAAAACATGATAAGAGGGACTTCAGAGGGAAACTATGAAATATTACCTTCATACTTCCACATTATGAAACAAGTAAATCCAGGGACATATGCATGCCGTGAGATTGATGGATATAACCGGTTCAAGTATGCATTCCTATCATTCGGCGCATCCATTAAGGGATTCCAAACGATGAGAAAGGTAAAAACTATATCAATTGTTATAATAAACATTTTATAAATAAAATAATGTAACAACTATAATATGCATTATATAGGTTATCATGGTAGATGTTGCGTTTTTACATGGAAAATACCGAGGGATTCTCATCTCAACAACCGCACAATTAAGATGCTAACAGACATGTGTACCCTATAGCATTTGGAGTGGCGGACTCAGAGAATGAACTAGTCTTTGCATCTGATAGGCACCCGAGCATCAGCAAAGCTGTGGATGAAGTATACAGTTCAGCAAAGCGTGTAATATGCACACGTCATTTGAAACAGAATATAAAGGCAAGATTCAAAAACTGAAGGGTCAACCACTTTGTCACCAAAGCATCAGAAAGCTACACAATAAGGGAATTTGAAAGCAACTTCAAAATCATATACAACATCAACAAGGAGATTGGCAAATACTTGAAGGACGGAGATTTTCAGAAATGGGCAAGGGCACACTTCTAGGGAGACAGGTACAATATTATGACAACAAATAACGTAGAGTGTATAAATGCAATATTGAAAGAAGCTCGAGGATACCTCATTGTTGCACTGTTTCAGTATATCAAGAACAAAATGGCAGACTGGTTCACTGAGCATAGAGAAGCAGCATCAAAGAACACCGATTTGCCCCCTAAAGTGAAAGAGATTTTACAGGCAAGGTATGAACAGTCAGGAAGGTATGAAGTGAAGGTGTAGAATGAGACACAATATCAAGTAGATGGTGGAAAATTTACTAGAGTGGTTGATTTGGAGCGAACGACATGCAACTGCAGGGTATTTGATGTCGATCATACGACGTGTGTCCATGCTATTGCTGCAATTCAGCGGATGAAGCTAAATATAACTGATTTTGTAAGTGAATACTACAAGATTCAGTCTTGGTGCTTGTCATACCAATAAACCATATACCCGGTGCCTTGTGAGAACAACTGGTATTTCCCAGACGAAATTAGAAACATCAAATGTCTTCCTCTAACAGTCCGGAAGAAAAGTGACAGGCCAAAAAAATGAAGAATTCCATCGTTTGGTGAAAGGAAAAAGAGGAACGTGACATACAAGTGTGGAACTTGCGGGGAGAAAGGGCATAACAAGATAACATGCCCCGCCAAAGCATCGATTAACTCATACATAGAAGATGAAACATGAAATTTTACAGGAAATTACATATCATTTGTCAAGTCTTTACACTTTATTTTTGAATATAGGACAATATAATAAGATTTGAGTAGATACATGGTGACTATGTTTTTGGCATATAGTCATTGCAGTTAGATGGATTTATACAGTTTATACTTATAAATGAATGCATATATTAAGTCAAATATGAATTTATACACTTATTTTTGGCATATGAACCACTTTCAGAGATGGACATGTTGTGGAATAGTGAGGCGCTTCACAGCTCAGGTTATGACAAACCTTGAGGGACTGTGATTTTGACAAAAATAAAGGACAACTATAATACCCATATAGTGTAGATAGGAAATTGATATTGATTCCACAATGGAATTACAAGAACATAGTGCGAAAATTGTAGACCAAAATGGAATCCTGATTGAAAAATAGAGCATGGAAGCTCTAAGCAATAGTTGTTGACAACTAAACAAGTTGTAGATACCATAAAATACGCACAAATGTCATAGGGACAAAATGAGAGCATACAAGCTCTAAGAGCTAAGTGTTGTTGGGTTATCAAGTCCTACGTAATCTCAACTAGATAAAATAGATACAAAATCAGAGCATGCAAGCTCTAAACTGCTTATAATAGCCGCTAGTACGAGTGTCCAAAACAAATAACACCAGATAAAACATATTATAGAGGACAAACAGTCCAACACTTCTTAGAAAGCTTGATAGCCAGCTTCTCACGATATGCTTGAACATGGTCGTCATGAAATGCATATATATTCTGACCAAAAGCTAACTCTTCAATGACTTTGATAGTAAATACACCACAGCTACCCCTAAAAAAAACAATGTAAAACCAAATGAAAAAGCATCATTAGAAACAACAAATTCAAATGAGATTAAAACAATAAAAGGTTATGTGACATTATCAAAGAACGAATGCACATACCCATCACCGTGTTGAGGAAGATCACAGAATCTCTCAATTTTGAAAGGAGATTCAAGGGTTTCTCCCAAATGTGAAAACCGGCCTGATTCTTTCAAAAGAGTAGGAAGCATACAACATAGAGGTTCCAAATGTGATTGCAGCTGCTCCTCAGAGTAAATAAACACACTAGAGTCACGCACATTCAGCTTCCCATGAATCAAGTCAATTTGCAAAGTCAGCCAGTGTTTATTTTGGATGTTGAAAGGTGCATAAACAGTGGTTGCAGCAACCCAAGACTTCCCACATAATCTTGGCAACACCCCATGAACATAACCGGAAAAAACGAGGTAAAAGGCATTACTCCTATCTTATATCGGTTAAAAAAACCATTGGTGAACTTTGCAGACGACACCCAATCCATTATCACAATCCCACTATATTTCTCAGCATTGTCAGCAATATACTTCCTAAAGTAAGACAATGTCTCTCCTATATGCTATACACACATAAATAATGATGACAGTTAATATATATGTCAACAGATAACAACAAGAAAACAAATGAAAAATGTTATAATACAAGAGACATACGTCATCACAAATCCACTGATGCTTCCCAACAAGTTCATAGAAGAATGTCTTGTCCATTAGAATCTCGTTGCCTTAAATCTAAGGACAATCATCCCTACGCAAACAAAAACAAAAAAATATCAAATAATAAGAACATACCAAGTCAATAAAAAGGAAAATTAAAGAATAAAGAAAATGAATACTGAATCAGTACAAGTATATATGTTAAAAAAAGAAAGGATAAAAACATTTCAAAATAAAAGACGAGAGAACCACTTATCAGAATTGATCCAATCATAAAACTGTTTTCGATCTTCCAATTCGAAATACGAATACTTAGGCCTCTTTGGCATTGCGCGCTTCTTCAAACCTCGAGTGTTGGGAGACCCCAACGAAGCAGCAACTCTGCCAACCCTATTAGATCTTTTAGTCGGAACAACTAAAACCTTAGACTTAGGAGAATTTTTAATCTTGGGAAGATAAGAGGGCAGTGGGGAGGGGGAGTTTTGTGGGGTAGGATCAGGAATATGAATAATAGGACATGAAGGAGGCTCATGATCAGAGCATGGAAGCTTGGATTTCACAATAGATGCATCAATGTCACCAGATTTAACAATATGGGAGTTCTTGGAAGCAACCTGGTTGGAATGAAGGGAATCATACATGGAATGAAGGGAATCGAACTTAGAATGTAGTGATTCAACCTTGGAGTGTAAGTAATCAAAGTTTGATTGGACACGATCAAACTTGGAGTACATACCATTGACCGCTGATTTCACCGTCATAACTCTCGCCTCAGCACGCATAACACATTCTCTAATCAATGCCAAATGTTGTGTAATGCGCGGTAGACATTCTGTATCCAGAGGGGTGATTCCATAATTGCCAACACCCATGTCCTTGTCACCAACGTGCACTTCAGCTCTTTTCTTCTGCAACTGTTCAGTTTTATTCACTGGAACACCTTCAAATGACCCACCAACACCAGTAGAAGCAGGCTCATTCAACTTAGCAGAAGCATTCTCAATCAACTTAGCAGAAGCAACCTCCTTCAACTTAGCAGAAGCAATTGCATGCTTAAGACTAAGTTTCTTACTGTGACAAGATACCTTTGTAGGAGACATATGTGAGACAAATTTCTCTAGATCAGACACAGGTATGGAGACTCTAGCATCAGCAACACATTTCTTCTGTTGTCGGTCAGAAATAATGGAAGGAGACATCGAAGTCTTCCACTTCCTAGATGGACCAGCCAATTCAAGCACTACATCAAAGGAGCCATCATGTTGTCGGTCAGACATAACAGAAGGAGACATAGAGCTATTCCGCTTCCTAGATGGACACGGCAATGCAAGCACAACAGCAGGACAGGACACCTTAGAACGTGTGCGTGTAGCTACAGAATGAGGAGAGAGAGCAATAACATTTTGATTTGCAGACGGAACCACTTTATCAAAAAGCCCAGGAGAGTGAATATTTTGGTGAGTGAGATCAATCATGGGTTCAAATGCTGGGGTAGGTGCCCTTCCAGAAGCTTTTTGGGTCAATCAATCAAGGTATGCATCAACCTTTGAGTCCTTTTTCTCACCAGATAAACACATCAAAGGGCAGTCCAAATACTCACGATAAGTGGGATAAATAGTATCCTTCAATTGCAAAAAGAAAACAAAAGTATCACCATGACATAATAAACAACATAATCAACATATGAAATAAGGAAAAAATAGATAACAAAGAGAAACAAAATGAAAGTGGAAAACAGAAAAAAAAAAAAAGGTAAAATATACCATGCGAGTCTTAGCAAACCCAAGCTGAATAAGGCGAGCAGTGATATTCTTAGATGATGGCAAAGACCATTTAAGGTAAGACCTACCAATGTCATCTGGCGCATAGGTACAATTAATGATCTTTGGGATCTTGGGAAAAGCTTCCAAGATCCAAACCTAGGAAAAAAACAACATAAAAAAGCCAAATGTAAGAAAACTAATAAATAATAAAAAAAAACAATACATTAATTTAAGGGGAAAATATAGGGACAATGATTGAAAGAGAGGACAAACATGCAAAGCGAGTGGAAACCCTAAAAGATTATAGCCAGACCTTGCCTTGGGAACTTTCGGCTTACTAGACTTCTTGGGAGTCTTTTTAGCAAGCTTGGCGAGTTTACGTGTAGAGAAACGGTTGACCTTCATCAAGGATGTAATAGTTTCTACATAAACTAATCTAATCTTATGCCCCTTTATACATCTGATGTAGATGAGACAGTTGATGGTGCTGAATCAGACCAATTGGTACCACCCAAAACCTAGAGACAGGCAAGATCCGATATGTCACCACTTAAGTAAATAGCACCAGAGTCGAGAACAGAGAAAACTTCGTCTACCGCTCCTACCCAATGGATACTCATTTAAACGACTAAGATCAGAAGCAAGTGCCACAACCTGATCCATAACACATCTATCCCTATGGGGTAACAAAACCCCATCAATTATCAATATATATATGCAATAAGCAACTTCTTTGGTGAATTTTTGGGTGTTTTACAGAAAAGAGCCACCAAATCATCATACTTGATTTCATCTACACCTAAAACAATTTTGGTATCGACAGAAGGGATGTCAATAGGGTGATCAGAGTAACATTTCAGACCAGTTACAGCAGCAAACTCAGACATTGAAAACTGACAAGGATGGGATGATTCCAATTTAAACCACATTTCCCTAATTTTTTAGGTTTTAACTTCATTAATTATGAAATTATTCACAAGTTTTTGTGACAATCTCATATTATGTCAAAACCAGATAACACGACGAAGAAAGGAAGATGACAACGAAGACCAATCAGAAGCAGACAATTCCTTTTCTATAACAGGAATCACATCAACCCGGGAGTAAAGATTACACTTCCCATGGTAAGTATCACGATCTGGTCGAACATAATCAAATACCTACATATAACAAACAAATATTGAAATCCAATAAAAAAAATAAGCATCATATAACAAGGAAATACACACATTTAAAAAGAGAGAAAAGGAAGAGAAGTGACAAACCGGACAAGACAAGCCCCCTTTGTCATCACCAGCAGTAAGCAGGCGAGCTGAAAACAACAATAAGGATGACACTATATCAGCAAATGCACACAAGTTCTAATGAGGCCATTAGTTCATCCAAAATAACGAAAAAAATGTTACCTAAATGAAAGCAATGAAACAAACTGGCACCAACATTAATAACAACTACATGGCACCAAACTTCAAACACAAAGACAACTAGATGGCATCACTGTGTTCAACACATCAAAAAGAAAGACAACTAGATGCCATCACTGTATTCAACACATCAAAAAGAAAGACAACTAGATGACATCACTGTATTCAAACATGAGGTCATTTGAATGGGAACATTGACATCAAACAAGATGCCACCAACATCAATAACAACTAGATGGCACCAAACATCAAACACAAAAGACAACTATATGTCATGACTGTAATCATACATCAGTTCATTTGAATGGGAAAATTGACATCAAACATCAATGATGCCTTGTATGTATATAAGCAAAAAAACCACAAGATGGCAACAAATGGCGACAACAACAGATAATTATACTAGAAATTCCAAACAAAAACCATAAATAACAGAAAAATACAAAATATGAAGACATACAAAACAACAAACTGGAATCAAGCACACAAAATTGAAGAATAAAAACAACTATCAGCTTAACCCCTAATTTAACACTAAATAACGAAGCAATAAAAGGAATAAACAACAATGTCAACTGAAATGGAAACAGATAAGTTGAATCAAGAAGATTATAGGCTACTAAATGTCATCAAACACAAAGAATGAATCGCAATGTACAAGATCTATCCACATAGCTCAACCAATTTCAAAACCCTAAACCGCAATAACAACCAAAAACACTCAAAAACCAAAAAATCAACATAAAATCGAAAACAGAGTATGAATACACAGTAGGATTAAACGAAAAGAACATTAATAAATGGAGATATACCTGGAGAACCTTCAATCTGAGCAGAAAATGGACGAAATCACACTGAGGAAAGAGCAATACCACAAAACGACTACGAAACCAAAAAAAAAAAGAAAACGAAGAGCAGTTAGAGCAGAAGAGGACAGTTAGAGCATAAGAGGAAGAGAACAAAGCATGGAAGAAGAGGAATCGATGAAGAAGACGAATCGCCACATGAGATTGAGCTTCCTCGCGACGTTCGGAGAGAAGAGAGAGGAGAGAGTAATGATGCTACACGCTTAAAAAAAATTGAATTGGTGCTAGCATGGCCAATAAATAAAGTTAAGATGCTAATAAGCTAATTAGATTAGGAAAATGTGATATTTCACCAAATTTTCTCAATAAAATTGGGTATAATCTAATCAAGGAGATTTGTTTTTTTTCTTTAGTAAAATATAAAGGTTTTTAAAAAAGAATTTGATAAAGGTTAGTTGATGGTCGAATTAGCAAGACTCATGAAATAGGAGTATTGCAATGATAATGATAACAAATATAAACAGATCTTAAGATTATTCCAGTATATGCATTAATAATCTAAAAAGTATCGTTTCTAACTAGACCCAAGACGGGTTTGGGTCGGATCGTCTCGGGTTCGGGTTCATTACGGGTCGGGTTATTTCGGGTTACGGGTCATGAAATACTCGACCCAACGGGTCAAAACCGTTACTCATCCGGAATTTTTTAAATATCATTTACTATTATACACATTATTTAAGGATGATAAAAATATGTAAAATATTAATTTTTTATATTATTTGTTATAATTTCTTTAATTCTTTTTCGTTTGAAATATGAAATTGTATATAATATATATATAAATTGATATTTTGTATAATTTTTATCATCCTTAAAACCATATATGAATAGCAGACCACATTTCAAAGTAAATAGATGGAGTATTTTTAATGACTATTTGCATAGTTCCTAAACCTAAAACTGTTTTATGTTACCCTAATAATTGTTATATTATTGAAAAGAAGTAATTAATGTTGCTAGAATAGTAATATGTATATATCTATACATAACCATTTGCAATGTTAAATTATAAATTAAAGTTGATTATAAAAAAGATAATATTCAATCCTAATTATTATAAGTAATAAATTTCAATATTAGGTTAAATTGTAATTTATTTATGTTTTTATTATCTTAGACCTTGACCCAACGGGTGACCCACGGGTTGACCCAACCCGACCCAGAAATTTTTGGGTTGAACGTGTTCGGGTTGTTTCGGATTTCGGGTTAAAATATTTGCGCCAAAACCCACGTTTTACGGGTCGGGTTGGGTGGGGTCACCAAAGTTGTGCCCTCACGATCAGAAAAACAAACACCAAACCATCAAAAAAGCATGTAGCTATGTACTATGTTATATAAGTATATTAAAATTTAGGTTTCAAAATATATCAAATCTCGAGATTGGAGTGCAAAACAAAAATATATACATCAAGTATCGAGCTAAAAATTACAATTTTCTCAACCTCTTCATTAAATTCATTGACGAGTTGATTACAAGGTAAATACTTCTTAGTACTACCTGGTTGACTTCGAATTAATGCATCTTGCAATTTCCTCTCCTTATAGCTCTAGATAATTGCTTTCCCAGGTGCACCTTACAAGCTAGTTATAAAAATAACTAGTCAGATAGACATTCAATTCCAAAACCATACAAATTCAGTTCCAAAATCTTACAAATTCAGTCCTAAATCCAACAAATTCAATTCCAAATTCGGTAATTTCAATCCAGCAATCCTAATTCCAAAACCCTAATTACAAAAGTCTAAAATTAACAAATTAAATCTAAATAATTATGAAAACCTAAGATGAAATTGAAGAAATTATACCTGATTTCGAAATTGGAATTGGATTTTGTCTTGAGTGAGCCGAGAGGGGTGCTTGGGACAATCGACGCTCGACGACGACAGGAACAACTGAAAGAGGTTGCGGTTGGAGGGAGAGGCCTAGAGGAGAAGCCTAGTAGGAGAGAGGGATAGGCTGGTCAAGGTTCCGACGACGTTGGTCGCTGCTGTGGTCAGAATCGCTTGAATAGATGCCGTCGTAATTTCGAATCGGAATCGCGCAGTGAGTCGCTGCCCTAGCACCCTATTGTTCGGTGTTCAGTTCAGTTCACTATTCCCTTTCTTATTTATTTGCAACGCTGCGTTGCGTTTACACTTTCCTTTTTTTTTTTTCAAGCGTTGAGCTCGAGAGCCTGGGAGTTGGGACAACCTTTTTCTTTTTCTTTTTTTAAATATATGGTATACAGGTATATATATGCATATGGCCCCCCTGGCTAATTGGGCCCAAGGCGAGGGCCTGTTGGGCCTCGCCTCAAGTCCGGCCATGGGTCCCGCTATGACAGGTCTATTTCTAACCATATGCTTCATTACGCACCTTAGTATAGCAGATGCAAGCAGAATCAATATTAATAATTTAAATTTATGACAGTAGCTGCTAGGTACACATGCTTAGCCATCCGTTTTTGGCATTCTGTTATATTGATTTGACTGTGTTGTATTACAGAGTATTTTGTATATGCTAATCATGATGAATAACATCGCAATGAGCCAACGAGTGTATATAGATGAACACTAGCTATGTCGACAGGGCCATGACAGTACACAAGTTAATGAAGTATATATATAGTTTATGATAGATCCGGGCAAAGGCGGGTCTAGTTTGGGTCGTGTCCAAGTTCGTTCGCGAATGCCGGGCTTCCTGCAAAAAAACATTATAAAAAATGTAAAATTCCTATGTATTTTACGGTTTTCAAAGGCGAAACATATATGAATTTATAATATTTTTATATTTTACCATTTTGGTTATATATGTACATACTAGACACAATATACATGTAAATACACAATATAGATTTATATATATAGATTGATCTAAGACCCTTAGAGCATCCACAACCAACGGTTTTCACTACCTTAAGGTAATTAAAAGGTAACCTTATTGTTGTGGACAAAACCTTAAAGTAAATGGAGGGAAGGGGTTACCTTGTCGTGGAGAGGTAGAGTGTGCTTTGGACCATGTGCAAAAGTTGATGCATTATTTATTTATTATGTTTTTCTATTTAACTAATAATATTATGATTGGTGAAAATAATATGATGAATATAGATATATGAGAAAAAGGTGAGGATGAGGTAAACTCATGGTTGTGGAGTAAAAATATGAAAACCATAAAGAAAGAGGTAGATAAAGTGAAAATTTGTTTAAAAGAAAAAATAAATGAGGTGTCAAAATATTATGAACAGAGATAAGAAAAAATGGAGAAGAGGTAACCTTATCGTTGCGGATGGTCTTAAAATAGGATCCAAGATCTGTAATCGGTAACTCGTACATAAACTAAAACCAATCAAAGAACACAAAGGCTTGTTTACGCGGTTCGGGTTAAACCCTACATCCGCGGAGTCTCAGGTTCGGGGATACTCAGGCCCAAGTTCACTATGTTCGTTTTATCGATTACAAGAGATAGGGTTCCAATTTGTACACAAATATACAGATCCAACCAGGAAAACAACCAAGAAAGCAAATACAAGAGAAGACTAGAAGTAGGAAAGAAGAACTCCCTCAGATCTGATCTCGGAAGAACAGATCTTCGCCGGAGAAGCTTGTACGAGCCATAAACTCACCACCAAGGAAGTTGTGGAGCTTCTTCTTCTTCGCAAACCTCAGATCTAGGGTCCAGTAGATGGATGCGCCCTAGATCCGAGAACTTCGTCGTCGATGGGAGCCGGGAAGGGAACCAGAGAGGAAACCCTAGCTCTCTCTCTCTTTCTCTGGAGCGGCTTACCTGAAAACGTCGAATGGGGAACCCTAGCTGATAGGAGGTTCCTTTTATAGAGCTCCCAAGCTGTTAACCCTAGAAGCGAATGAACCCAACAACTTCTGGAGCTTTACTGGGCTTGAAGCTTCTTGCGGGCTTTCAGCATATGGGTCGGTAAGTAACATAGGATCCTCACATAGGTAAAGGGCACTCTGGTTATCAGTGTAAATCACATGTTTGAATTTCTTCTTAAGGATCTCTCCTAGAATGCCTTTCAACCAAATAGATTCTTTAGCTGCTTCAGTAGCAGCCATATATTCGGCTTCGGTCGAGGATAACGCTACAACGGTTTGTTGCTGCGATTTCTAGGATATACAGTTTCATGCCCATGTAAAGTAGTAGGCAGTGGTAGATTTTCGGCTATCTTTATTACTAGCGAAATCGGCATCTACAAAACCCTAAAGCTGATCTAGGGGAGAGTACTGTTTGTAAGCTAGACACAGATTTCTAGTGTCGGAAATGTACCTAAGAAGGTATTTCATAGCAATCCAGTGGTCCATACCGGTATTAGACATGAATCAGCTAAGGACACTAATGGAAAAGGCTAAGTCTGGACGGGTGCAGAGCATGGCATACATAACTGAGCCTACGACAATGTCGTAAGGAATATTAGATATATCCTGGATCTCAGAAGGTTTGGTTGGGCAACTCTGCTTGGTTAACTCAAGATGCCCTCCTAAAGGTATGGATGTGGGTTTGGAGTCTACCATGTTGAACCTCTTAAGAACCCATAGGACATAATCATCATGGGTAAGCCAAATACCGTTTTTGGAACAGTTTCTCAGGATGGTTACCCCTAGGATCTTCTTAGCTTGACCAAAGTCCTTCATGTCGAAATACTGTTTGAGATCAGGTTTTACTCTAGATATTAGAATCAAGGAGTTACTGATCAATAGTATGTCATCAACATAAAGGAGAATATAAATGGCATTCATAGAAGCTGGATACTTAAAATAAAGACAATTATCATAAGAACTTCTATGGAAGCCTAGTTTCTTGATAACGGCATCAAACTTAAGATTACATTGACGGGGAGATTGTTAAGACCATAGATGGACCTTTTAAGAAGATAGACATGGTTAGGGTATCTCTTATCTACGAAACCCTTAGGCTGACGCATGTATTGTAAAGGCTCGGATTTTCAAATCCTAATTTTTCGGAAAAAGAGAATTAAAAATGAAATTTAATCGGTTTAAAAACTCGTAGAGTGGATTCCGACCTGAATTTAAAATTTTGACGATCGATTTCATCCTTTCACCTTGAGAATTTAAAATAAACTTGGATAACGATATATTTTTTAGTTTTAAAAATCTAATCGATCGAGGAAGCGAGAGTCGGGGAAACTAACATTTAAGAACTAATTGCGGGTTCGGTTCGGTTCGTTTCGGTTGGATTTATATGGGTTTGGTTCGGTCGGTTTGGGTTAACCGTTTATTATTTAACTAATTAGCGGTATTTAAATCAGTATATGATATTTATGGATTTAAAAGATAAAATATTATTTCTATAGATTTAGAAAGGGTTGGTTTATTAAATAAAAATGGTTGCAATTCTAAAGAGTTGTGGGATATATTTTATGATATGTGGTTTAAAAAAAAGGGTATTTAAAATATCATATAATATTATTTAGACTTGGAGATTTAAAAAGAATTTGGAAAAGAATTTTAAACAGTTTTGAAACTAACTTGAGAGTAAGAGTTATTCAATGACTGACTAGCATGATAATATGATTGTTTGACTAACGGCATGATATGTGTGACTAATAGCATGATATTATAGTGATTATTAGAAGTGACTAAATGTTCGATACTTATGATGATAACGGTATATATATCCTTATGGAAAGTATGAGTATAAAATGATAGTATGCGAATTTGGCTAAGTATGATATCGAGGTTATCTTAAGCTGATTAGATGTTGGATTATATATGTTGAATACGGTATGAGATGATGAAACGAGATGAGAAATTGAATTGAGACATTAATGTTGTTGATGATGAGATGATTAACTTATATATGTTTTATGTGAATCTTATGTGTGTTATTTGATATGCTTTGTGTAAGTTAGACTTAGAGTTATTATGTTGCTTATCCTCTAGGTGAGTTCTAATCTGCCTGGATTTGATTGATTGTTGTATTGCTTGGATTCTGCGCTTCTACAGGTAAGTTCTTTGAACTTACTCATGATGGGCGCTCTATGCACGGGGTGTTATATAGTAGGCTAGTTTTCATGCACCATACGACTTAGAATCACGCTTAGGATCTAAAATGTAAACCATATGACTTGCTATATGTCTTTGCTAGAAAACGGTCGTTATAGGTGTTTATTGGATGTGACCTTTTTCTCTATTCTTGTCATCTTAGTGGGGCTTATTATAGAAAGTTTCTTGCACTTGATGGGTGAGGTATGCTTTTTGGTAATAAGTCGCCATAGGACTCTTAGAGCATTAGGCCTTATATGGGTGTCGTTGTTTGCCTTCCCTTCATAGTTAGTAGGCTCCTTTCGTAGGGACGGCCTGCACCGTGGATGAGGTAGTTCCCTTTGAATGGAGTTGCTAGAGGATTCATTATGAGCCTAGAGGGACATGCTATTTGGCATTTCTTGTAACTGCGTGCCTCTTTATTTATGTCCGCACTTAATTATTCGTATGCTTATCTGTTTAAGTTCCGCTTTGCATTACGCATTTCATTTTAGGAATAGGATGCTTATTATATGCCTGTCATAGTGTGTTTACGCACGCGCATGAGTGACCTGATGATTGACCCAGATCCCCCTCATTTTTTTTTAGATTCAGGTAACCGCTAGCCGCTATCTTTGCTTATATGGATGCTTGGCGGGTTCAGACATTTGGCGTTAGATTGGGAGCTCGAGAGACCACTAGACTTCCTCTTCTTTACTTTGTTTTGTCCCGGCTCTGCCGTGGCACCTTTGGGATTGTATTTTGCTTTAACTTCACTTATGCTAGTTGCATGCCTAAATGGATTTTCCGCGTTGTAGACTTAGGACAGGCACAAGGGTTTACCCCGGGGTCTCCAACGGACCTTACAGATTTGGGTGAGAAATCCCTCTTTAAACTACAAATCTTCGGTTTCAAACCTTCAACCTGTACTCGGAGCGCAAGATCCTAACGAGGGGTTTTATCCCTCGAAATGTAACTCGGGAATCATAATCCCGGGCCGTTACAATGGTGGTATCAAAGCTGAGGTTTTGCAATCCGAGTACAATAGGTTGAAGAGGTTTTGAAAATCGCTCAATGTTTTCAAATGGTTTTGGAAAATATTTTATAAAGGGCAAAATGAATTTAATTGGACTTAAAACTTAAAATGAATAAAAGGGAAACAATCTCGTGGGTAGAGACCAAAGCGATAGACATCCCTTATGGATGTAGAACTCGGGATACGGTAGGCAAAATACTAGCTTTTATTTACAGATGAGCCTAGAAGACTCCAAGGTGCACCACGAAGGTTGGAGTGTCGAGTTAGGAGGCCGTGAGGTTCTTGCGCCTCCGGTCAGCTCTCCCTCGAAGGACGGCATAGATCGTCTCTATGCTTACGTTATATATACATATATGCAATTGGGCCCGAGGGCGATCCTTCTCGAAGAGGATCATACTAATCTTGTTGATTGATTCCGTGTTGAGTGCTATTGTGCTTAGGATAGCGAACTAATCAGAATGCCTTAACATGAACATGTAAATGAATGTATGTGCAAACGAGATAGCGGAAGAAAGCCTTGTTCTTAGCATTCTTGTCTTGTCGGAATAGCCCTTACATAATTTAAACCCCCCGATGGTTCTGACTTTGTCATTCGCCCCACCAAAACACCTAGGCATGTTAGTAAGGGTCGAGAAGCATTTGCTCTCCCCGTCTTGAGTCCTGTTTTGTATTTCACCATCGATGCTTCTATCGAGTCTCGTACATCCAGTTGGGGTCTTCCACGGGAAATTTGAGTTGGTCAATTAATTACCTTCGGAAATCATGTCGGATGTAAGGGTTACCTGAGTATTTTAGTGCGGTTGAGGATTTAGATTGTTTCGAGATAGAAGTGAGTTGTCTTATGGAGTTATCCCTTTCAATCCTCGTAATGGCCGACCATGTCTTCTTGCCACAAGAGTCTAAACACGAGTTCTACCCACCCCTCTCAAAAACAGCGTGAACGTCCTTGTGTCCTACCCAACGAGTCATACTAGCATCCCACAGGGAAACGGGGTGTTGAGTCGGTGATTGTCCTTAGAGAATTCTATCAAGTTATAATGATAACCTCCTTGTGATTTAATGACATGCTATATTGGTATAATTCAGCATGACTTGCGTGGTACCTCGCATGGTTAAACTTATGAGAGGATGTATGTGCCGTATGTATTGAATTCCCATGATTATTGTCTCCCTATGAACTAGGTCCATGATAGTGTGGTCAACTCTCATTGCATTTTTAAAATGTGGATTGGATGACTTAGCATGCCAGATTAACCTAACTGGACCTCATGGTTGTGTACATGTTTAATGAATATTGCTAGTATCATATAGGACATATACCTCCCAGTTATAGTCCCTTATATGATTGTGTGACTGCCAGTCTTACTATGCGAATATGGATGTATGTGAGGAGATAGTTGCTATACCAACTCTGCATGAATTGATCATACCATTAGCATGATTTTTAGGGTACATCTTAGCGTGCTTTACGCAATATTATAATTTTTTTTATGTGTGTATCTAAATGAGTGATAAGTCGTGCATATGATGTCCTGTGATGCTTGCTAGATCTTTCATAACTTATGCCATATATGTCCCATGTTAGTCTGTGCATACATGTTCTTAAAAAGTCAAGCTTGATTGGTGAATGAAATGATAGGTTGCTAGCTTGTTCTGCGCACATATAAAGATGATTATATGAACATGTTATGAATGCATAAATCGATATTTCTTGAGATAGTTGCATACTAGTGTGAAATAATGTGATGATATCTCTTGATTTTTATGTGTTTGCGTGCCACAATTACAAGGGCATCGTTGTAACTCTCGGGTTGGATTCTTCTCTTTTGTCTTGTCGTCCTTAGTCCTGGTCCATGTCTGAACCCTTAAGGAAGTTGTGTTGTCCGCCCTTGTCTCTCCCCTATCTTCATAACTTCTAACCCTTGCGATCCTTCGATGAGCGTTGACATGCAAGAAGGGACCGACGACCAAGTGGCACCGGAGCGGCGCAGTCGAAGCGGGATGGGCCTATGATCCATAGACCACAAGACAAACGTCGCCAAAGGTATACAAAGGACGGACACATCTCGAAGATGGTAGTCGCGGACGTGATTCTCTTAGATGACTCAAGGAAGGGCGTTCTTCATTCAAATCGTAAATTCTTCTATATCAATTGATTGAAGGTTCGATAATGTAAAACAAAGTAATATAAAGATACTCTAGAAGGGGGGTTGAATAGAGTATGCCCATTTTTCGCATAAAGTCTCAAGACTTTTGGAGCTTGTACCAAAACCATTGAGATTCAACCTGAATCACAAAGTTAGACAATCGAACCAAGTGCGGAAATAAGGTAAAGCAATAAGTAAAGAACACGAGTAATTGTTTACGAGGTTCAGCACGAACTTGGCCTACGTCTCCGCCTAGGGTTCTTCCACAACCCTAGGATTCAAAAGGTTTATTAATTCGCTTAGCTTAGGATCCTAATAGCTCACCGAGAAGCCTCTCTCCTATAAAATTGCAATCTAGGCAACTCACGTTCCCTTGGAGTCCTAGACCAATCTAGAAGAGCCCCACCTCTCTCAGCTACCTAGTACAATCCTCTTACTCTCACAAATCAATAGCCTAGTGCAACTTCCCGAGTTATAAACTCTCGAGTAACACTATAAATGAATATATCCTATAAGCTCACAGTGACTCTCAAAGGCTTTGAAATAAACAACAAACTCTTGAGCGCTTAGCAGAGAGACATTTTGGAAGATAGATCTTGCTTGAATGAATGAAAGCTCGTGTGGCACTTGTTATTTCTGTCTTCTTCTTCCTTTCCTTTATATAAGAGCATGGAGCGTGAGCGTCTTCAACATCAGATCCTCATCAACGGCTCTTTCGAATCATGACTTGATCTTGAATCTTCTATTTATGGATACTCCGAAGCCATGATCTATTTTGAATTTGATCTCCTCAATATGTACTAAAGGAAAGATATAATCTCGAAATACTTCCTGAAAAGGTTAGTCAAACATATATATATATATATAATATATATATAAAGGAAGTATATAATAAGATTAAATAATATACGGACTTATAAAATAGGTTTTGTATTTCATCAACTGTTAATGCTCCAAGGCCTTTGACACAAACATCCTGTCAAAGCCTTTGAAACATTTTACTCTGATTTTCATCAAGGGAGGGAGTTATCAATCTCCCCCTTGATGAAAGACAAAACCTGTGCATCCCTGCAACTTAGTCAAGCATAGATAATAAAATAGAAATCAGACTAAGTACCTAGAAGGGTTAGACAAATGTGGGATCAAAAAATTTTAAAGCATGCAAAAACAATCCAACCGAAAACCATTAATCACTAACCAAGGTCTTCCAAGACATTTAAGCAGAGGTTTTCAAAGTCTAAGCAACACCACAGATCATCTCCCCCTTTTTGTCTTTCAACAAAGGGAGGAGGTAAAACAGTCACCAAAAAAGTTACCAAATGTTTTGAAAACGTTTCCAAAAACCAGCAATGCATCAAGTTTCAGGGGTGGGATAGGGTAGGGTAGGGTTTAAGCTTAGTCATCCGGAGCATCATCATTGAGCCTCGTCCACAGTCCTTCCAGCATCTTGGAAATCCCGCTCATCTCCGTCATAATCTCCTTCTGCAGCTCCTTGATATCCAGGCGAACTTCCTCCAAGCCCAACTCTAGGTTGTCCATGCGTTCATCGAAAGCTGGAGCAGTGGGAAAGGCTTTTGAATGAGTGGCAAGACTCAAGGTCCCTTGGGGAGACCGAGTGATGCCAATCATTTCAAGGTCTTTAGAGTCGAACTTACCCGTATGACGCAACTGTTTTTCATTTTTTACATCAATTCCAGAAGCTTTGAAGAGAGGGGTCAAAAGGGTAGCAAAGGGGAGGGGAGAGCCTTTTCTAGCTTTTCTGGCATGAGCCATGGTTCCAAGGATAGTGTTGGCCAGATCAAGGTCAAGGCCATTTAAGATGCGGTAGAGCAGGACCATGGCATTGTCAGTAAGGAGTGAGCCAGAGTTAAGACGGGGCAAGAGGCATCGAACAATGATGTTGAAAATAATTTTTGCCTCAAGGGTTAGGGATAATGGGTGAGTTGCTTTGAGGAGTTGTTGGATGCTTCAGGTAGGAGGTACTTGGATCGGACAAGGATGATGCAATTATCTTTTGATGGGTGTATTTCAGAGGGTGGAACTGGGGTAGGTAAGCCAAGGAAATCTGCAAAATCATTGGAGTTGAGAGAGATTCTAACCCCTTTTACAACAGACTCTAAAGACCAACCATTGGTGTCGTTTTTGGCTTTTAGGTTAATGTAAAACAGACGGGTAAGCTGGGGGTAGGAGACAGTTTCAAGGTTAAGAAGGGTCCAGGCTGAGGATTTTTTGAGAAGCTCAATGCATGGTAACTTCAAACCTTCGAAGAACTCAAAATCCAAAAAATCAGAACAGCTAATCTTACGAGTTCGAAACTCGTCTACCCACTTACCAGCAGTCTCAGCATCTTGAAACCAAGAGGAGGGCAAGGATTGATTTACCTGGATATAGGCCGGGGGTCGGCATTCTTTCTGCGAGCAACTGTTGGAGCAGCTCTCTAGACAGGCGCTACAAGACTCTTGACAATGCCCTTCCTGGTGCGCTTGGGAGATGGAGGCTTGACAGCAGCAGGGGCTTTCCGCTTCTTTAGAGACGGGAGAGGAGAAAGAGAGGGAGATTCTTCCTCCCCTTCCTCAGACCCCGAGTCCTCACCGGACCCCTCTTCATCTCCTTCAGCATCCTCGTCATCTCCAGATCCCTCTTGCTCTTCTTCTTCTTCTTCCTGAGGCTCCTCCTCGGACGGAACCTCCTCGGCTTCGGCTTCCTTCCGAATCCACTCAGCTTCTTCCTCGGCCAGTTTCTTAGCAATCTCGGCCTCCTCATCGGCCTTTTTCTTCCTTAAGGCCTCCTCCTCGGCTTCCTTGGCAGCATCTCTTTCCAGGAGGGCGCCTAGGTCATCTTCCTCCTCTTCCTCATCCACTTCCTCAGCCAAAATCTTCCTCTTTCCTTTTTGTTTAGCACTCATCGGCTTCTTAGCAGAGCGCTTTTGAGAGCCCTTGGGAACAATGGCCGTGCTCTCAGTGATGGTGCTCTGGACGACAGTTGGGACGATAGCTTAAGGAGCGGGTTCAGGTGTGGGAGAGGTAGCAGTGGCCTGACGTCCCTTGGGGGTGGCGCCAAGTCTTTTGGGTGTGACAGCTTTCTTGGTTTTGGGTGCCATGGAGGAAATCGGCTAGGGTTTTCTTAGAACAGATTGAGAGGTTGGAGAAGGAGAAGGTGAAGGGGTTTGGATTAGTTCTGAGTGTGGATTGTAATCGGGTACAGGATTGGGTTTAAGTAGAGGGAGTGATGGGACGGGTTTAGAGTTCCAAGGAAAGAAATCATCACATTGCAAATTTGAAAGGTTTCCAATTCAAAAATCAAATTTTCCATTAAAATCGGACTGAATAACCAAAATATCTAGTTCCAAAAATAAAATATCTTTAACGGTTAAGAAAATCACTAAAAAGGGCAATTTTTGAAATCCGATTAAAACAAATATAATTGATTAAATATCTAAAAAGATACTAACCAAAAATATATGATCTGATATATGTAATCCACCATTTAGTTCACACACCTTGACATAGTTCTCAAGGGTCTTGATACTAAGTAGAATTTAACTTTCGTAAAGGGAAAGCTCCCCCGACGAAAGTGCATCCTTGTTAAGCATCCCAATCTCTCGTCTTATGAAGGTGAACCTGTCCTCTGCCAAAGGCTTAGTAAAAATGTCAGCCCATTGATAATCAGTAGAAATAAAAGATATGGACACATCACCTTTTTCAACATGATCTCTAATGAAATGATGCCTTACATCAATATGATTGGTCCTTGAATGCTGAACAGGATTCTTAGTGATGGAGATGGCACTTGTATTGTCACACTTAATTGGGATACCTTTGAGGTTGATGCCAAGATCTCGCATTTGTTGAGCTATCCAAAGGATTTGGGAGCAACAGGCTCCAGCTGCAATGTATTCGGCTTCTGCAGTGGATAGAGCAACTGAGTTTTGCTTCTTTGAGTGCCAACTGATCAAAGATGCTCCTAAGAATTGGTAACATCCTGATGTGCTCTTCCTATCCACCTTATAGCCTGCAAAATCTGCATCAGAATATCCAATTAATGTGAAATCCTTTTGCTTTGGGTACCATAGTACAAGCTTCTTAGTGCCATTGAGATATCGAAAGATCCTCTTCACAGCCACGAGCTGAGATTCTTTAGGATCAGCTTGAAACCTAGCACACATGCAAACACTAAACATGATGTCAGGTCTACTAGCCGTGAGATATAATAGAGTATGCCCGTTTTCACATAAAGTCTCAAGACTTTTGGAGTTTGAACCAAAACCTTTGAGATTAAACCTGAATCACAAAGTTAGACAATCGAACCAAGTGCGGAAATAAGGTAAAGCAATAAGTAAAGAACACGAGTAATTGTTTACGAGGTTCAACACGAACTTGGCCTACGTCCCCGCCTAGGGTTCTTCCACAACCCTAGGATTCAAAAGGCTTTATTGATTCGCTTAGCTTAGGATCCTAATAGCTCACCGAGAAGCCTCTCTCCTACACAATTGCAATCTAGTCAACTCACGTTCCCTTGGAGTCCTAGACCAATCTAGAAGAGCCCCACCTCTCTCACCTATCTAGTATAATCCTCTTACTCTCACAAATCAATAGCCTAGTGCAACTTCCCGAGTTATAAAATCTCGAGTAACACTATAAATGAATATATCCTATAAGCTTACAGTGACTCTCAAAGGCTTTGAAATAAACAACAAACTCTTGAGCGCTTAGCAGAGAGACACTTTGAAAGACAGATCTTGCTTGAATGAATGAAAGCTCGTGTAGCACTTGTTATTTTTGTCTTCTTCTTCCTTTCCTTTATATAAGAGCATGGAGCTTGAGGGTCTTCAACACCAGATCTTCATCAACGACTCTTTCGAATCATGACTTGATCTTGAATCTTCTATTTATGGATACTCCGAAGCCATGATCTATTTTGAATTTGATCTCCTCAATATGTACTAAAGGAAAGATATAATCTCCAAATACTTCCTGAAGAGGTTAGTCAAACATATATATATATATATATATATATATAAAATACAAAGGAAGTATATAATAAGATTAAATAATATACGGACTTATAAAATAGGTTTTGTATTTCATCAACTATTAATGCTCCAAGGCCTTTGACACAAACATCCTGTCAAAGCCTTTGAAACATTTTACTCCGATTTTCATCAAGGGAGGGAGTTATCAAATTGGAATGGGCATAGTGCAATAGGCCTGGAGCTAACATAAATGGACGTGCGATGACTGATATGCTAAACTGGTGGCAAGTGATTGTCTAACTAACTTGTTTCTATGATGGTGTGCCTCGATGCTTGATGTACTGATTTCCTGGTAAATAGAGAATGGGTTATATATGATAGTGCTTTCTTCTTGAGCTTGAGTCATGAGATTCTTCGGTGAGACAGGTCGAAAAGTGGCAGGTGGGTTGAGGTCATCGGATTAGGTCTTTGGTTTTCTGAGATGGGGGTGCATGAATGATGTGTTAGCTTGAGTAGAGCCGAGTGAGTGGTGATGTGTTGAAGATAGTAGTCTGTGAGTATATTTGAGTTTCCAGGTAGGTCTTAAGTGGGGAGTGGGGCTAGTATGTCGATATTTTGAGAGAGATGTCATAGCTAGAAGTGTCGGTAGGTAGTGGGGGCGCGGTGTGAGCGTTTAGGATAGAAGAGTAGCGGCTGAGGTCTAGACTAGTTCCATGAGGGTGACCTAAAGAGTGGGTGTGAGTATATGCGGTTGGCGTAGTTCTAGATGTGGATGAGAGACCTAGGAGTGGATCGAGAGGATTGTTGAGGGGAAATGTTGTGAGACGAGTTAGTATGCCCAGGGGATGAGTAGGTAAAATCGGTGGTTGGTCTTTGAGGATAGGCGCCGGTGATGAGGGTTTTGGAAGTTCGTGGTTGGGAGTAGCACGAGATGGATTTCTACGTAAGAGTTGGTCAAGAGTGACAGGTGTGAGATGATTAGCATGAGTTGGATTATTAGAGGTGGATGGTTAGTGAGATTGGTTAGTGGTATTTCTTTGATTTCGTGCTTATGCTTGGTAGTTGTGTGCAGATCCTTGGTGATATGATGTGATGAGCCTCGTTGATGTGATGATGTGCTACTTATGTTTTTGGTATGCGACCGTCCTGGATGTGTTATATCCTACTATAAACGTGAGATATGATTGCTATTCTATATACGATGCATGATGATAGAAATGATAGAAGCTGAATTATTGAAACTTGGGGCCCATATTACATTCTTACTATGGTCTATTGGGGATATTATGATCCCGGCAACGGTACTGTGAGGATCTCATAGGGGCACTTATGAGGTGTTCACGGGATCAATGACATGATCCTTGGACTCACCGATTTCAAACATCCACCCCTGTTTTAAAATGATTTTAGTCTCGGGGACGAGACTTGTTTTTATAGGTGGATGATGTAAAGGTTCGGATTTTCAAATTCTAATTTTTCGGAAAAAGAGAATTAAAAATGAAATTTAACCGGTTTAAAAACTCGTAGAGTGGATTCCGCCCTGATTTTAAAATTTTGACGATCGATTTCATCCTTTCACCTCAAGAATTTAAAATAAATTTGGATAATGATATATTTTCCGGTTTTAAAAATCTAATCGATCGAGGAAGCGAGAGTCGGGGAAACTAACATTTAAGAACTAATTGCGGGTTCGGTTCGGTTCGTTTCGGTTGGGTTTATATGGGTTCGGTTCGGTCGGTTCGGGTTACCCGTTTATTATTTAACTAATTAGCGGTATTTAAATCAGTATATGATATTTATGGATTTAAAAGATAAAATATTATTTCTATAGAATTAGAAAGGGTTGGTTTATTAAATAAAAATGGTTGGAATTCTAAAGAGTTGTGGGATATATTTTATGATATGTGGTTAAAAAAAAAGGGTATTTAAAATATCATATAATATTATTTAGACTTGGAGATTTAAAAAGAATTTGGAAAAGAATTTTAAACAGTTTTGAAACTAACTTGAGAGTAAGAGTTATTCAATGACTGACTAGCATGATAGTATGATTGTTTGACTAACGGCATGATATGTGTGACTAATATCATGATGTTATAGTGATTATTAAAAGCGACTAAATGTTCGATACCTATGATGATAATGGTATATACATCCTTATGGAAAGTATGAGTATAAAATGATAGTATGCGAATTTGGCTAAGTATGATATCGAGGTTATCTTAAGCTGATTAGATGTTGGATTATATATGTTGAATACGGTATGAGATGATGAAACGAGATGAGAAATTGAATTGAGACATTAATGTTGTTGATGATGAGATGATTAACTTATATATGTTTTATGTGAATCTTATGTGTGTTATTTGATATGCTTTGTGTAAGTTAGACTTAGAGTTATTATGTTGCTTATCCTCTAGGTGAGTTATAATCTGCCTGGATTTGCTTGATTGCTGTATTGCTTGGATTCTGCTCTTCTACAGGTAAGTTCTTTGAACTTACTCATGATGGGCGCTCTATGCACCGGGTGTTATATAGTAGGCTAGTTTTCATGCACCATACGACTTCGAATCACGCTTAGGATCTAAAATGGAAACCATATGACTTGCTATATGTCTTTGCTAGAAAACGGCCGTTATAGGTGTTTATTGGATGTGACCTTTTTCTCTATTCTTGTCATCTTAGTGGGGCTTATTATAGAATGTTGCTTGCACTTGATGGGTGAGGTAGGCTTTTTGGTAATAAGTCGCCATAGGACTCTTAGAGCATTAGGCCTTATATGGGTGTCGTTGTTTGCCTTCCCTTCATAGTTAGTAGGCTCCTTTCGTAGGGACGGCCTGCACCGTGGGTGAGGTAGTTCCCTTTGAATGGAGTTGCTAGAGGATTCATTATGAGCCTAGAGGGACATGCTATTTGGCATTTCTTGTAACTGCGTGTCTCTTTATTTATGTCCGCACTTAATTATTCGTATGCTTGTCTGTTTAAGTTCCGCTTTGCATTACGCATTTCATTTTAGGAATAGGATGCTTATTATATGCCTCTCAGAGTGTGTTTACGCACGCACATGAGTGACCTGATGATTGACCCAGATCCCCCTCATTTTTTTTTAGATTCAGGTAACCGCTAGCCGCTATCTTTACTTATATGGATGCTTGGCCGGTTCAGACTTTTGGCGTTAGATTGAGAGCTCGAGAGACCACTAGACTTCCTCTCTTTTACTTTGTTTTGTCCCGGCTCTGCCGTGGCACCTTTGGGATTGTATTTTGCTTTAACTTCACTTATGTTGGTTGCATGCCTAAATGGATTTTCCGCGTTGTAGACTTAGGACATGCACAAGGGTTTACCCCGGGGTCTCCAACGGACCTTACAGATTTGGGTGAGAAATCCCGCTTTAAACTACAAATCTTCGGTTTCAAACCTTCAACATGTACTCGGAGTGCAAGATCCTAACGAGGGGTTTTATCCCTCGAAACGTAACTCGAGAATCATAAAACCCGGGCCGTTACATGTATATAGTCTCATCTAAGTCCCCATAGAGGAAGGCGGTCATAACATCCATTTGTTCTTGTTCCCAATTGAACACATCAACCATAGATAGGAGTAATCTCATGGTTTTATATTTGACTACAGGTGTGAATATATCGTTATAGTCTAAACCTTCACGCTGAGTAAAGCCTTTGGCTACTAGACGGGCTTTAAACCTAGGAGGATCGGTTGGGTTTAAGCCTTCTTTAAGCTTGAATATCCACTTAGAGTCTATAAGCCTAGCATTAGTGGCTGTAGGGCCAAACTCCATATCCTCATGCTTTGCATCAGTGGCTGCAAGGCCGAACTGAGCATCAGAGTTCCAGTTGTTCTTGTTAGTGTTACCTACTTCTTGTGCTAAAGATGTCAGTGTGGTCTTAAAGTGATAATCATGCTCATTAAACTTTATATTTAAGGCAGATATAACTTTGTAACCCCCAGGTTGTATCAATAAGATTCTATACTCCTTAACCCCTTCTGGATAACCTAATAGTATTCCTTTCACACCTCTAGGTTGTAACTTTCCTTGTGAAACATAAGCATAAACAGTACCACCAAAAGGCTGAAGGTAAGTCAGATTAGGGGGATTACTAGTCCATTTTTCTTGTGGAGTTTTAAATCATATGGCACTAGAGGGTGATCTATTCATTAAGTAGGCAGCTGTTATAACAACGTCACCCCATAAATTGGGTTTCAGACCAGCACTTATAAGCATACATCTTGTCTTTTCTAGAAGAGTTCTATTCATCATTTCTACATTACCATTTTGTTGTGGTGTTCTAAGGACAGTCAGGTGTCTTTTTATACCATTAGCATTACAGAAATTATCAAAATCTTGGTTACAATATTCAAGCCCATTGTCGGTTTTTAAGCATTTCAATTTATATCCAGATTGAGACTCAACCATAACTTTCCAATCCCGGAAAACAGTAAAAGCATGATCTTTAGATTTAAGCAAAGTCAACCAGACCTTCCTAGAGAAATGATCTATGAAAGTAATAAAATATTTCATTTTACTGACAGAGTCAACCTGGGCAGTGCCCCAAAGATCATAATGCACATACTCAAGAGGAAAGGAAGCAACATAAGCAGATTTAGGAAACTGTAACTTAGCAAATTTGCCTACCACACAATTCTCACAAAAATCCAAAGTTGTAGGTTTCTTAGGAAGCAATCCAGACTTATATAATTGAAACAAACCTTTGTTACCAATGTGGCCCATTCTGTTATGCCATGTTTTGGTTTCAGATTCAGTCATCACAGGCAAAGACACAATGTTTAAGATAGCTCTATTATTCATAAACACAGTTCTCATGCCATTAGAAGAAGATATATCACAACCAATTTCTTCAAGAGATGACTCAGACATCAAACTTCTTCTCAGATATGGAACATATTTAACATTTGTAAAAGTTCTAACCACATCAACATGCATAACAAGAGAAACAGAACCAACACCTTCTATATCCAAAGTGCATCTCCTAACATAACATCACTAGCAATAGACTCATCAAGAGTTTTAAACATGTTTTTATCAGGAGTTGCATGCATGGTACAACTAGAATCGAGAATCCATGTATCAGCATTAATAGGAAATTTATCACAGCTATCAGCACACATGAATAACTCAACAAGATAAGAACTCATAGGCTCAAGCACAGAAGCAGATAATTCAGTCTTATTTTTTCGAGCAAATTGCTCAACCTTTTTCTTTTTTCTACAGCCCTTAACCCAATGACCCAAATTCCCACAATAATTGCATTTAAAGTTGGGATCTCCCTTATCAGGTTTTTCAGAAGATATATGAAGGCTGGTCCTTTTTATCCTTTTTATTCTTCTTATACTTGTTACTCTTCTTACCTTTTCCTTTTGTAAAAAGAACCTCTGTTTTTTCAGATTTGTCAGTTTTAGCTGGGTGTCCTTTTATCTTAAAGACTTTCATTAGCTCATTCTTTTCAATAATAGACTCAATGATTTTATCTTTAGATAACTCAGAACTACTAAACTGAATCACATCTTTGAAGTTGTCAAACTGAGCAGGTAAAGCATTCAGAAGCAGGATAGCCTAATGAGTATCTTTAATCACATCTTTACATCTTTCCAGTTCTTGGGTCATTTTAAGGAACTTCTCAAGATTGTCGTCTAAAGTAAGAGCAGTGTCCATTTTAAACGTGAATAATCTACAGAGCAAAGAGATCCTGAAGGGTAGTGATTTAGTTAAGAAAAAGCTCCTCCAGGGCTTTCCAGAGTGAGGAGGCGGAAGAGAATCTTACCACCCGACGGGCTATGCCGTCAGACAACCTCAACATGATCTCTGAGTGGGCTTTGAGATCCATCTCAAGCTCCTGGTTAGTTGGCGCTATCTTCTTCCCTTTGTCATCCAGTTCTTCTTTGGATGAGGAGGAGGCCGGGATCTCCACTGGATGAGAGATAGCTTTCCAACAACCTTCTTTGATTAAGGTGGCGTGCATCTTGACTTGCCACATGGCGAAGTCGATGACGCCATCGAAAGGTTTTATGCGGTATGTGTTGTCCATGTTAAGGTACCTGAGATCAACACAAAAACAAAAACAGTCAGTATACTTAATTGAGTTTTCGAAAGCGAGATAGAAACTAAAGAAAACACAAAGGTTTAGAAGCGGAAGCGACAATAAGAGCATATCAGAGGCTCTGATACCATTCTATAGATCTAAGGCCCTTAGAATAGGATCCAAGATCTGCAATCGGTAACTCGTATAGAAACTAAAACAAAACAAAGAACACAAAGGCTTGTTTACGCGGTTCGGGTTAAACCCTACATCCGCGGAGTCTCAGGTTTTGGGAGACTCAAGCTCAAGTTCACTATGTTCGTTTTATCAATTATAAGAGATAGGGTTGCAGTTTCTACACAAATATACAGATCCAACCAGGAAAACAACCAAGAAAGCAAATACAAGAGAAGACTAGAAGTAGGAAAGAAGAACTCCCTCAGATATGATCTCGGAAGAACAGATCTTCGCCGGAGAAGCTTGTACGAGCCAGAAACTCGCCGCCAAGGAAGCTGTGGAGCTTCTTCTTCTTCGCAAACCTCATATCTAGGGTCCAGTAGATGGATGCGTCCTAGATACGAGAACTTCGTCATCGACCGGAGCCGGGAAGGACACCAGAGAGGAAACCCTAGCTCTCACTCTTCTCTCTCTCTCTCTCTCTCTCTCTCTCTCTCTCTCTCTCTCTCTCTCTCTCTCTCTCTCTCTCGCGGCTTACCTGAAAACGTCGAATGAGGAACCCTAGCTGATAGGAGGTTCCTTTTATAGAGCTCCCAAGCTGCTAACCCTAGAAGCGAATGGACCCAACAACTTCTGGAACTTTACTGGGCTTGAAGCTTCTTGTGGGCTTTCAGCATATGGGCCGGTAAGTTACACACACACACACACACACACACTAGTGTAAGGCCCGTCCCCTGCACGGGAATATATTAACACAATATGATAAAATTTTACCTATTATCTAGAAAAAAATCCTATTATAAATGTGAAAATAAATAAATAAATATGAATTACATTATGATAATTAACCTAATAATTAAAAATATAAGATTAAAATTAATCAAGATCTAAATAACTCATTCTCCTAAAAATTAATATAGATATAAATAAAATAACTATGAAATAATTAATTTTGATATAAATAATTTTTTCCACAAAAAATAATCGATATATAAACAGTCCATATGCCAAATTTATATATAAACCGTCCATTGGAAAGATTATTTATAATCCAGATGAAGAGACACTTCTATGGCAATTTGTATATCTGTATATGCCAAATTTATTACTATTATTGTGTTTAATTATATTGATATAATTATTTCCTTATATAATATTTACTCTTGTATAAGATATTCCATCTATTCAATTATATATATGAATTAATGGTAAAATAAAATCATTATTTTTAATTATATAGATTAGAACTATCATATTATTTTTAATAGATTTCCTTTTTGACGGGAGAAAGTTTTGCGAGACGCACCCACGCGCCGCCACGTAGGCAGATTCACTCATACGCCGCCACGCAGGCTTCAATGCATCGGTTTTAGTATATGTATATAGATAAAGTCTAAAGTATAGTTGGGATATAAGTGTAACACTTTAGCTTATATTTATACATAGTGTGAGTATATGACCCGGAACCCTATGTTTCCGGATTAATACTTCGAACACTTAATATAAATATTACCCTAAGTGTTTCCTTAATATCAAACATATAATTGTATAGTATCTGCCTTCCGACTATATCTTATGCGGGATTATACATAGATTAAGATAGGCTTTACAATATAGATTTATATACCCCGTATATTTGTATGCAAACTTCTTGCACATTGTATATATATATATACACGTACTAACGTACTGTAATTTCAAAATATGTAGTGTATACAAATACATATATACACTGTAATTTCAAAAACAAAGTATATATATAATATATAGTGTATACGTTTGTACAAAGTATTACATATATATATATATATATATATATATATATATATTGAATAATTAATTTTAATATTATTTATTACATCTCTCTATATATAATTATATATTAATTTTAATAAATAAAAGGCAAGTACCCGTTGCGGGTCTAGCTGCCCGCAACGGGTTCATTACTCCGTCCAAGTTCGCGGCCCCAGCGGGCTCGGACTGGGCCTAGCAGTCTGTATGGACTTCAATCTATGTTCAAACCCGCTCATAAATACGGGCGGATCGACGAGCGAGTCTACCCACATTTACCCAGGTCTAGTTTATGATAGCATTTGTAGGTTTGTTCAAAGGTATGATGTCAATAATGACAGTAGTAGCGTCCCCTTTTTACAACGCATCCCATCCTTTCAAGGTATAGTAGGTTGTTCACTTAAAAAACATCTCTTTTAAATATTCAATCGATCAAACATACAGGCCCCATATAGACGAATAATTCACACAAACTTCAATTCTTTAAACAAACAAGCAGCTCGTATACGGTTGAACCCTGTAAAGGTAAATGAGGCGGCTAACTTGTATCACCTCTTAGCATGAACGCACGGGTTCCCACGAACGGCGCTAATGAAATTGTCCGGTTTTTCGTGTAGTCCGCCCTTGATCGAACACACTACATAGTTTGGTTTTTTTAATATCGAGAGGGTTTCGACCATTTCGGTTAGCTTTTCGGTCTTCCTCGGAGTGGAATTTGTATTGAATTAGTGAATTACGTATCCAGAATCATGGAGATTGATGTTCAATCTCAAAATATTACGTAGTGTATTCTATCCTTTTTATTTGTACGTAGTTCCAGATATACTTAATCAATCTTAAGATATTACTTTCCCAAAGTTTCTAGGGGCAATTTGCGAAATAGCCACAAAATAGGAATAAATTGATGAAATGTCCACGTTTTGGGACAAATTAGTAAAATGTCCACAATATAAACCCCCTCCCTCCTCTCACGCGCACTTTCTCTCTCCTACACGGTCTTCGTCTACGCACGCTCTCTTTCAATCTCTCTCCCATGGCGAGCGAGGGAGCGGCCAGTTGAGATATGTGTTGTGCTCAGATCCGGCAGATCTCCGGCTTTCGAGATCTCAAATCTTCCGGCTACAGATGATTTTTTGTTCCAGCGGATCTGTAATTCCCGATTCCGATGATTTTGTGTTCAATTGATGCCACGGTGGATCTGTAACTCCCTCTCCGGCGAGATCGAGCGAGCGGCGCGAGAGCGAGCAGGTCGATGGCGTGTCTGTGTGAGGAAGAGTGTGGACGAGCGATGGGAGCGAGCAGGTCGACCTGCAATCTCTCTTTGAATTTCTTCCCGAAGACGGTGGGGAAGGTGTTGTCGACACCACCAATTGCTGCATCACCACCATCATCTCCTGCTAGATCAAACTTGAGATCCTGTGCAGATAAGGCGCTGGACTTGAGGTATATATCTCTCTCTCTGAATTCGGTTATCCATTCAAACTTGATAATTTGTGAAATCAAAATTGTTTTACTGTCATTATTTGTTTACAGGTTTTCACTTCATCTCCTATGAAATATACAAGGGTTCTCATTTATAGTAGAAGCAAGGAAAACAAGTGAATTATATGAAAGATGATGCCATAGACTGTAAATAGACATTTTTTTTTCGTTTCATCTGTATCCTTTCTGTTTCCAACCTAAATGTGCTTCGTGCTTTTGGATTCCTGTAATTTTCAGAAAAGAATTGGGTTCTATACGCTCAAGTTAATGTTTATATTGAGAAGCATGAACAACAAACCACATAAAAAAATTTGGAAGATTGAACTTGTTTGTCACTGTCATACTTCTTTTCTGTTTTCACCACTAATTGTAACTAATATCAGTGTCAGCACTAATTGTAACTAATATCAGTGTCAGCACTAATTGTAACTAATATCAGTGTCAGCACCAATTTTCACTACTAGTTGTGCAAAAATAAAGTATAGATGAGCAAAAATAAGAGCATGTTGTGCAATAGTTTATTGAGAAAATATTAAATTAGATTGAGAAAAAATAAGATCATATTGAGAACAAATTCACAAGTCTCGATTGTTGTGCAAATTAAAATAATCTATAGTTGAGCAAAAATAAGATGATGTTGAGCAAAATTTCACCAATCCCCCATGTTGTGCAATTATTGTATATTGATGAGCAAAAAAAAAA
Source organism: Persicaria tinctoria (assembly GCA_037127255.1). Lineage (NCBI taxonomy): Eukaryota > Viridiplantae > Streptophyta > Magnoliopsida > Caryophyllales > Polygonaceae > Persicaria > Persicaria tinctoria. Next base: position 59,852,613 of record JBANSL010000008.1, on the reverse strand, counting down.
GATCATGTTGTGCAATAATCTATTAAAAAAGTATAAAATTATATTTACAAAAAGTAAGATCAAGTTGAAGCACAATTTCACAAGTCTCGAATGTTGTGCAAAAATAAGAGCATGTTGTTCAATAATTTATTGAGAAAGTATGAAATTATATTCAGAGAAAATAAAATCATGTTGAGAACAAATTCACAAGTCTCGATTGTTGTGCAAAAATAACCTATTGTTGAGCAAAAATAAGATGATGTTGTGCAATGATTTATAGAGAAAGTATGAAATTATATTGAGAGAAAATAAAATCATGTTGAGAACAATTTTCACAAGTCTCGAATGTTATGCAAAAATAACCTATTGTTGAGCAAAAATAAGATGATGCATGTTGTGCAATTTTACTCTATTGATGAGCAAAAATAAGACCATGTTGTGCAATAATCTATTAAAAAAGTGTAAAATTGTATTTACAAAAAGTAAGATCATGTTGAAACACAATTTCACAAGTCTCGAATGTTGTGCAAAAATAAAGTATTGTTGAGCAAAAATAAGAGCATGTTGTGCAATAATCTATTGAGAAAGTATGAAAACATATTAAGAGAAAATAAGATCATGTTGAGAACAATTTCACAAAGTCTCGATTGTTGTGCAAAAATAACCTATTGTTGAGCAAAAATAAGATTATGTTGAACAAATTTTCACCAATTCCACATGTTGTGCAATTATAGTCTATTGATGAGAAAAAATAAGACCATTGATGTCTCCAAAGTAGCCATGTCATTATGCATATTTTAGTTCCATATTCTTTACATTTTGCATATTTCGGGTTGAGAATATGTCGGATTTATGTAGTATATGGTTATTTGTCAGAAATGGAGATCTACATAAGTTTCTGTTTAATATTGCAGAATATGGAAACATTTCGGGAGAAAACGAAGAAGCAAGAACCGAAGCTCAAAGCTACTCGATCTCGACTAGCCTTAGTCGATCTCGACGAATCACGCCTAGACACACCAGAGTCGAAGAGCACATGTCGAGGAGCCAAGGAGGGATTATCCGGAACTAGGGAGAGACTACCCGGAATCGAAGAGAAGTTACCCGACCTGACAAGGAAGCCGGACATCCTACTTGAGATCGACAAGACCGTTGTCGAGATCGAGGAGCCCTAGGAGCCTGTGTCCGAGCATGTCGACAAAAGGGTACCCGATACACCAAGCCGACCAAGACAATGGGACACCCTCCTCGAGATCGAGTTACCTTACTCGAGGTCAACAAAGCCGAGGAGCCATGACCAAGCACATCGAGAAGACTTGCTCGACCAACCAAGCCAGACCTAATCGACGAGCCTCTCTACTCGATGTCGACAAGGGGTCCTCGAGATCGACGAACGCCAGGAGCCATGTTCGAACCTGTCGAGGACCAGCTAGCCGAGACGATGAGCCAAGCCCAGTCGACCAACAATTCTACTCGATCTCGACTAGCCTTACTCGAGATCGAGGAGGACTTCATAAACCGCGTAACAGGGTTTGATCAATTCTACTCGGTGTGGGATTACTTGGGCTTGAAGATTGCCGAGTTCTATCGGATCTATCAAGTTCTATCATGATGAAGAGAGATCTATCCACTTGAAGACACTTTAGATATATTTCCCTACTTTAGATTTAATTTCATTATAGCTTTTATTTATCATTAAGCTTTTTAGATATAGTTTTAGATATAGATAAAGATTTCTATCCTTGATTAGCAAGGAATAGAAGGCTATAAATAAAGCCTTAGAGGCTGAGCATTAGGCATCTTAATTCAATTTCAGAAAGAAGTAAGTAGGAGAAGTAGAGAGAGAGAGTGAGCGGCCGATTGGAGTTGTGAAGCGAGAGCGGAAATGGCTTCAAGCGGTTGTAAACTTTGGTTTATTTTAATGCAATTAGTTTTCTTTGAATCGATGATGTCTGAGTTTGCTATGAAGCGTGAGTAGTCCACCCACTTCTAGGGTTGGGGCGAGCCCGACGATAGCCATGCGAGTTTAAGGTAAAGATCCGACTCTTATCATGTTTTGAGCATCTACTACTTGTTTATGAGTTTATTACCCATCTAATGGAGATCCATGCTAACAACTTGGATTGTAAACATAAAATTGGTAGAGACAATTAGGGTTTCTTGAAAGAGTTGTCTAATTGTTGGAAAAGGCGAAAGCTTGTCCTTTGATGCAATTCACTTGATTATCTGTTTATCTTTGCCTTATGCATGCTTGGTTATCGTTGTTGCAAACCCCAATCTTGGAAGCCTTTTACATTAAGTTTAGTTCGAGATCCTAAAGCAATTGTTTTTACTTTCTTTCGTTTCGTTTTAGTTTCTGTCTCCTCGATATCGAATAGCACTCGTCGATATCGAGTACTGATTCTCGATCTAGCATCGTTGTAGCTTCTGTGTGCAGGTACTCGACAAAGCCCAACTCGACGTCGACGAAGCCTACTCGATATCGAGTACCCTCTAGACGAGATCGACGAGACCCAGTGCATGTGTCTGCTACTCTGCTCGACTGGTCCGATCTTCTGTCGACTAACTCTAGTCGAGATCGAGGACATTTGTGGTCGACTTCCGTGAGATTTCTCCGCTGCCTAGGATCCGCTGACACGCTTCCTCGTGGATCGATCCTAATTTCCCGCTGCTGCATCAGGAGGAGGTCTTGTAATTATTTGCAAGGGACTGAATCTGGTTTGCTGTGATTTATTTATATTTTATTTGCATACTCGATTTCCTCCTTACAACAACCATGTTGTGCAATAATCTATTGAGAAAGTATAAAATTATATTGAGAAAAAATAAGATCATGTTTAGCACAATTTCACAAGTCTCAATAGTTGTGCAAAAATAATATATTGTTGAGCAAAAATAATATCATGTTGAGCAAATTTATTTTACAATTGCACAACTTTATTTTACAATTGCACTCTAATATCATACAGTTCATCACAATGAGTACAATCAAGACCCTCTGTCGGAAGAGTTCGGTTTAAGGATAGATGAAAATCTTGCAACTGTGGAGGCTCGTGTTCTACCTGCTCCGTGGGTACTGTTTGAAATTGTCTACTTACTAAATTATAGTTCTTGTGTATTGTTAAGTTAATTATTCTATTTGATTTCCATATTTTTATGTAGTTGAAGTACCATGATAGTGGCAAGGAGAAACAACACTTGCCTCATCTTGGCCAGTGGAACATGATCAACAAGGTAAGTATGCATATATGAATGTTATTGTTTTGGTATTAATTTTGAAAGGCCTGGACAACTTCTGGATATGATTTTTCATCACTCTTGTTTCCTCACTATCTCACAGAAAGTGATAAATGGAAGCACTGTGAATAACTGGGCATGCATCAACTTCTCCAGAAGTTTGCAAGAGAGTGCTGCTCGTGGCTTTTGTCGCTAGCTAGTACAAATGTGCCAAGTCTCTGGCATGGTAAAACTATTTCGGATACATATGTGCACTGCCTTATTGATTATTGTTTGAGAAACATATATGAGTTTCTTCTTCAATCATATCTATTCATTTTGACCTGCAGTAGTTCAATCCCGAGCCTATATTCCCAATCCATAAAGCTCGACCAGATCAGGTGAAGAAGGCCTTGAGATATGTATATAATACTGCTGCAAACAAACTAGACGGGAAGGAACTGGAGTTACTCATTGCAATTCTACCGGACAATAATGGATCCCTATATGGTATTTTTTTTCTAGTTTCATTGCTAGTCGATCTCCATGATAATGAAATTGCATTTTGCTATATCTCCTGTTCTAGGGCTATTTTGGAAGGAACATAGAAATTATATTTTCAAAGACAGCTATTCTGTTACATATAGTCTTGATTTTATTCACAGTATCTTTGGGTTAAATATAAATCTAAGTTGCCCTCTTGTAGGGCAATTTGCTGACTATGCTTTAAACATGTTGCTTACAAATGCTTGGCATCAATCACACTCATTCGGGTTATTTGAAGCGCATATGTGAGAGGGATTTAGGACTGATTTCTTAGTGTTGCTTCACTAACGGCCCCGGAGTGCATATCTTCTATGTGAAAAGGCCACTATGGACAATCAATTAGCACATGGCAGATTTAGCAAGTCTCGGCATAGAATAGGAAACGATACTATATCAGTCAATTGGAATAGGCACCAGTTGAGCAACTACTACATCCTAGGTTGCTGACACAGATCCGTGAAATGCACAACAAGGTTTTATAATTGCACAACTGCACTATAAAGTTGCACAACTGCACTTTAAAGTTGCACAACTGCACTTTATAATTTTATTTTGATCCTTATACTCTTATTCACGAAGAGAAACATGATAAGAGATACCATATAGATAGCCCATGCGGGATTTGAACCCGCATCATCGTGCATAGGCACATTGCTCTACCATTTTGAGCTAATAGGCTTTGGTGCAAAACCTCCAGGGCTAAAGTAGGACACCAAAAATGAAGGCAACATTATTTGCAATGGATGTCAGCGAAATTAATTAGTTGCACATTTGCACTCAATTTTTGACAGATTTTTACAGCTCCAAACTCATCTAAAATTGTTATGGCATAATATACCAGTCAACTTGAAACAACCCAACTAGATAGAATACAGAAAACACCAAGAAATATATCAGGTATCGCCAGTGAAAATGTAAAATAATAGATCTTTAATGGTGCTTATAAAGATGCAACAATATGAGTAGCCAAATTCCACAAAAGAAAAAAAGAAGATCAATGTAATAGTAAGAGCAGCCATCATATCATAAGATGAGTACTACATGTTCAGTAATGAATCGGAAGGTAGATTACTCACAACGGAAACCATCATGCTGGGAGAGAGGACTGAAGGTGACTTTCATGGCAAGTTCCGACCCATGGACTGCTCAGTAGGTGGGATCATGGCAATGACTGGCTGGGCATTGAAGCCTGGGTGGGGCAACCTGCGGGGCCCCTCTTGATAAAAAGCACATGGGTGGCAGAAGACATGAACGACAAAGTCAAAAGCTACCTCACACTGCTCTCGCTGCACATCATCATCCACAATGCTCTCGTAGCAGCCATGTGACTGCGCAAGAGACTCACACTACTCGGTTCTTTGGCAGTTATCAAATTTGAATAAGCTAAATTTGGATGAGCAAAATACAACAAGACAGACATGCTATAGAGCCAACAAACAAAAACAACTTTCTCAAATATTTAGCAACACACTTCCTTTGATAAGATCAAAAGTAGCAGCAAGGCAATGCAACTGATTAGTTGAGAACAACTATGGTTGTATTACCGTATGAGCCAACAAAAATCCTAGGAATTACAAAGATCGGGTAGGGTGAATACACATTAGTTTGAGATTCAAGAGATAACAATCATCAAAACAGAAAAAGTTCAACAATTCTCTGAATAAAGACCTAATCTTGCTCAAAATCAACAAAAACCGCCACACAACCAACCTTAAAAACAATGAAACACTGCATAAAAAGAAACGCAACAGAGAGAATCTCGAACAAAGATACATCATGGAAGAGATTAAAAGAAATAAATTTGCACAATATTCTCCAACTGAATCCACAGAGAACACAAAGAATAAGCACACAAATTTTTTTAAGAGCTTAAAAGCATTAGTTTTTATTTTCAATAAGGAATCAAATTACCCTCCTAAAAGTTATATGAATACAACAATCAATGTTACAACAACATGTTACAGAAGAAGAGATTGAATTGCCATACCTGATCACCGGGACTAAACCAGCAACAAATTTCAGATTCATAGAGTCAGCACTTCAAACCAAATAAGCATAAATTCAACTTCATCGGGTGACTCAGCTTTATACGACAAACTCCATCTTCTAGAGAATTGGATCCAGAATCCGAAAAAAAAAAAACAGACTCAATGAAGGACACACGGTTAAAAGAGGACATAACAAAGCAAGAAGGTCGGACAAAGCAAGAAGGCTCATCCAAAGCATCGACATGTACATGGAGCAGAGAGCTTGAGTCTCAACCGATGCTCATCCAAAGAATTGACATATAAAGGGAGCAGAGAGCTCAGCAGCCACTGAAGATTGCTTAATTTTGAATGCACATCTGCATTCTCAAACTGCTGCTCAGCTCCAATATACAATTGGTAAGGTAACAACATCCTCACAAAAGATTTAGGCATAAATTGCTATGGTCATTCACCCAATCTACCCTCGCACCGTATCAAATCATCCTAGCTTGACTGCCCCTAAATCATAAATATAAGTGCACCCTTGCATCTCACACTCGAATTCAAAACTAACTTGAGGTGCTCCCTCAAATCATAAATTACACTATCAAACATGATTTATTACGGAACAGAACTAGCAAGCCAATTTATTGAGCAACTCACCATTCAGAACAACTCTAAGAGGTCCATCAAACTCGGGGAATCTCAATCTCTTCCAGAGCTTTCAACTAAGGAGAAAGATGTCCTCTTCGATGTGCAAATATAACTTGTTGTGCTGAACTCGAGGATTCAAATTCAACAAATCCAAAACAGAAATCTTGTTATCAACATAGTCACATGAGCCAAAACAGAAGGAAACTCGAACTCACTAACTCGAAATCGCTCATTTTTTTACACCATCGACTATTCAGAAATCCAATTGTAACCTAGGGCGAATGAAATCGAACGAAATGGACAAAGAGGAAGTGAGATGGGAAGAGAATGGGAGAAGGAAAACACCTGCTTCCGACGGTGGTCAGAGAGCCTGGTGGCGGCGATGGTCGAAAAGCCTGGTCGGACGGAAGCGCCGACGCAACCTCATTCTCGTCGCCCAGCGTCTGAGAGAGCAGCGAGAACAGCGAGAGGAAATAGAGGGAGAGGATCCTCTCAGCTCAGGACAAGCGCACTGACTACGAGAGAGAGCTCGTCCGATCCAGCGCCTCACCTCCAATCTCGACCGCTTTGCCTCCAATCTGGTGCCGGCATGACAGTTGGGGGAAGATTCGGCTTCATAATTCAGATCTGAAGTCGCGCGCCACAATTCAAAATTAGTATATATAGTGGACATTTTGCTAATTTTTCCAAAAAGATGGACATTTTACCAATTTGTCCAAAATAAGTGCTTGTTTGGCAAAAAATTTCAAGTTTCTATAGCATAATATTACCTCCGTCCAAAAATACACGGGCTTTACTATTCACGCACGCTTTCTTAAGGAGGTAAAAACTATATAAAATATTAACTTTTTTATTAATTTTTTTTAATAATTACAAACTTATTATCAATAAGTTTGTAATTATTAAAAAAATTAATAAAAAAGTTAATATTTTATATAATTTTTAACTCCAAAAAAAGCGTGCATAAATAGTAAAAGCCCGTGTATTTTTGGACGGAGGGAGTATTAATTTCCTGTAATTTTTTTGTAATATTATAATCAGACTATTTGTTTTTAAATGTAGCAAATTTATCTATATTAAGGTGATGCATGGATTTTATTCGCTAAGAAGTTATTTTTAATATAAAAATGTTAAAGATATTTATTCCATAAATATAATATTATTCCCCCTATTCTTATTTAAGTATCGTTTAATACTAGTTTTATCCGCGTGTGTCACGGTTTGTTGATAATTTTTTATATTAATTATTTTTAAATTAATGTGAAACATTATGACTATTGAAATATGATGTTATTTTTAGTACGAATATAAAAAAAAACTTTTTTTTTATCATTAAGGTATTATGACTATTTGAATAATCCCATGATAGGAAACTATAAAATAAAGAAAATATTGGACCCAATATCCATTTTTATAAATTCATTAGCTATTTGTCCACCCTAAAAAAAAATTTAGTATTTATTCAAAAAATTTCATAATACCACTTTTACCCTAGTCTTTTGTATTTCCGCGTTTCTTTGTTTCTTCCTTGCCCCTCTCATCATTCCATCGTTCGATTGCAGTTGCACAGTTCCATCGTCTCCGTTCGATCCGTCACGTTGGCCATTTCTCTGCGCCATTCTTTGATCCTTTGCTTCGTGTGTTCCATTGTTCGTGTGCATTTCTCTCCACTTCGATTTCATTCTCTATTTGTCTTCTTCCCATGCCTTCTTCATCAGGTATCGACGCTTTCAATGTTTATTTTTGCACTTTATGTTTGTATTCTGGTGTTCTACTTTGATTTCTTGCATATTCATCTGTTTTCATTTTCATTTTGTTTTTTATTTTGGTTTAGTGTTTGTTATTTTAGCGCTTTCCTCCTGGTTTAGGGTTTGTGTTTTTGAGTTCATTTTTTTGGATGAGGTTTATCAGTTTGTGATATGATGCATGTATCTTGAACTTATTGCGTTTCCATTTTTGCATTTGGGGCATTTTTATTTCTCTTTCTTATGCTTGGTTACAGTCGGTTACCTGTTTGATTACAGTATGATGTATGATATGTTGTTCTTTTTCTTTGGTGATTTTGATTGTTGTGTTTGTAGTTATTTTCCCATTTATGTGCTTTATGTTTGCTTGTGTCACCTGTTTCATGTTTCCTGGTTACAGTCGGTAACCTGTTTCAAGGCTAAAGTTTATTACTTGTTTGGTGATAGGATTCCATATGATGTTCTTCTTGCTATTTGGTTACACTGGTTGTTGTGCTCACAATATTTTTTTTATGCGGTCCTTCATTTTTTTGGTGACAGTATCTTTCATATGGTGACACATCATGTTTACAGTATTTCTATGTTATTCAGGTAAAGATATTATAGTCCATAACACGCCTTGTTCTTTGATCCCACCATCTATTCTTCAACCTCAACCTGCTAGCTTCAAGTACATTATTCTTAAAAAACAGTGGTTTCATGCACACATTAATGTCTACTCAAAGTTTGCACTGATTAATGTTATTTACAATGGATTGTTGGCAGGAGGAAAACCGTCGTGTGTAAATCTCGCCAAATAAATTCCCACACAAATAACTAAGTATAGAGATAAGTGCATGGTCGAACCCACAGGGAAGTCTAAGATTCAATCTAAAAGCTACTTTACCAACAAGTGGGAAATAAGCAAGTAAATATGGGAAATAGAACAAAAGATCAAAATTGCAAATGAAGTAACAAAACATAAGAATGATGATTTTGATAACAAATCAATGGAGAAAATAGTTCCACCTACGCTTTCATCGACATTGGTTGGCTTAATTGGTCCTAGACATAAACTCAAGTTGTATGAATCCTTTAACTTACATTCCTCCCATCTTAGTTTGAATAGATTAAAGCACAAAGAGCATAATTAATCCCTTACACCTTTATGCAACCTAAGCATGGAAAAAGAATTAACATAAAGATAGCATAAGTTCCTAATAATCTATGCATATGAATAACACCAAGTATGCAAGGTAACCGATGTTTAAGACATATGTCGAAATCCCTACTTAGTCATGATCAAACGAAGATTCTTACAATCCTAAGCATGCTACTACGGAATTCGTTCAATGACGAAAGAACAAAAACCTAGAAAGATACTATTATGGTCGCGAATCACAATAACATCTTCAATAATCGCAAGGGAAATCAAAAGAACAGTAATAAAAAACTGAATTTAAGCCTCACAAACCACCAACTAAGTCTCCAAAATATAGGTGAAACAAATAATGAACTTAGCCACTCATAGCATACCTAAATCTCCTTCGAATTTATGGAAAAATAATCAAACTTGAATGGATAAATGAACTAGTATAAATTATGATTCTTGGTCTGGGGATAAGCGTTCTCCCATGTCTATTTCGTGCTTCCCTTTGATAGGAAAGAAGAGACCCCGAAAACCTAGATACTTTTCTTCAAGATAATGCGGAAATAAACCTAAAATAATATAAAATATCATAAAAATATTAAAACTAAAAATAATAAAAAATAAGTCTCAAAATATCTTCCTTAAACCCTAAGGAGTAAGTTTACAAAAGATTGGATTAAATCTCCTTCCGAAAAGATAGAATTTTGCTTTCGAACTAATGTTCTCTGCACGAACTCGCCGCCGCGACAGGTCTCTCGCGGTCGCGACTTGGGACTTTCAGCATACCCTTCTCATGGGCAGTCTTCACGGTGGAATGGGTGATCTCGCGGCCGCGACTAGTGACTCGCGACCGCGACTTGTCTCAGAACTCAGCGTTTCTTCTACTGCACTCGGCCTTTGCTTTCCATGCTCTCTTTTCTCTTCTTTCCTTCTTCTTCTTCACTCCATTAAGAGCTATTTCAAGATAACCACAAGCCGGATCTACGAACCTAAATAAAACAATTGAAATAGCCTAGTTTCTGAACTTTCCAACTAAAAGGACACAATATGAAGTTAACTCAAAAACATAACCTAACAACAACAAAATGCAACTAAAACTACTCTATAATGCCTATTAAAATATGCATTATCAAACTCCCCCACACTTAAGCTTCGCTACTCCTCGAGCGAACAATAAAAAACAACCTATACCTGCGAGTTCATCATCCATGCAATAGCCTTAAACAAAAGCAACATCAATTTGAAAGGGAGTACATGATCAAGTGAATAAACATCCTAGCATGTGTTTAGCGATCAAAGCATAGAAGTAGACATCATCCAACCTCACAAGGAAGATGTGTTTCACTCATGCTCTCATGTGTTTACGCAATTAGGTACAACTCTCAACTCAATCCAAATGCACTAAGCTCATAGAAATTGACAACAATATAATCAAATCTCTACCGAAATGCCCTCCCTAGGTCTAAGCTTACTTTTGCCCCTAGGTGAATTTTATCCTCCCTAGGTCTAAGCTTTTTTTTCCCATTTTTTCTATTTTCTTTTCATTCTTTTTTTCGGCTTTGATGTCTTTCAACACCTCAACTTACTTGAATAAAGTCCACTTGAACATCTTTTGACGCGAGTTTCCCCATCCGCCAGAATTTCATCAAGTAGAGGCACCTCACCCAAATTATTACCTAATAAAAAAATAGAATAAGAGGATAAGCAGTTGAGATTCTTTTGTTACATATATATTTACGCAAATTCATATGATGGGATTAAGTGCTTGTTTTGGATGAACACGAGAAGTAAACTTAAGAAATTTAATTAATGGGAATTGAAGTTCTTGTGAATTGAAGTTCTTATGATTTAAGAAAAACATGTTTGGATATGAACTTTCATAGGAATTTGTGTAAAATTACTTTTGCAACCCTTAATAATATAAATTATTTATTTAAATTATGGACAAATAAGTAATTTGTTATTTAAAAAGAAAAAAACATTTTTTTGAAATAAATAAAAAGGTGGAATTCAACTTACCCAACCCTCAAATGGTAATTTCAATTCCTCCATTTTGAAGGAATTGAAATTTTCAGTAATTTTACTTCTTGGGTTTTCGAAAAAACAAAATTTTAATCTAAACGCATATATACAAATCTACTTCCTGAGTTATTTAAATTGATGGGTTTTTTAATGAAATCCAAACGAGTACTAAGTACTTGAGTATATGGCAGAATAAATAAAATGAATCTTTAACATAAGTTTGATGGAGCTTAATTTTTGTGGATATTATTGGCAAAGCTGAGCATTTACTTACATTGAAATTAATTATATTTTTTTAATTTACAACTACAAAATATTTAATGGGTAAGAATTTACGCAGCCAACTTCGTGTTTAAACATTTCCAACGAAAGATGCCTAGAGAAATACTTTGTTTGAAATCTATGAAACTCAAGCAATTGATTGCACAAACAAAATGAATTTTAGGAGAATCGGAAAACCTCCATTGGAGGAGCTCGATGGAGCTGTAATTCGGTTCAGTTTGTTACAACCAACACAAACAGAAAATCCCGCCTCTTATACTAGTTAGAACAGAACATGAAATATCGAAACTACCCCTCTATATATCAGCTGTGATTGTGATCAAGTTGTGACCAATTTGAGCTTGCATATACACACTCATATCCCCCCCTCAAGCTGAGCCTAGTGCAGGAAGAACGAGGCCAAGCTTGGCTCTGAAAAATTCATGTTGCTTAGCCCCAAGCGCCTTGGTAAATATATCAGCCACATGTAAGGAAGTTGGCACATGGACAGTGTTGATGAAGCCATTGGCAATCATTTCTCGATTGAAATGGGCATCAATCCTCACGTGTTTTGTGCGCTCATGGAATATGGGATTGAGAGCTAGCTGCTGAGCTGACTTATTATCACAATACAAAGGCATAGGAAGGGCAATGTTGATGCCAAAGTCAGATAGTACTCCTTGCATCCAGACTAGCTCACTGGTAACATAGGACATGGCTCTATACTCACTTTCAGTGGATGACTTAGACACCACTTTATGCTTCTTAGTTTTCCATGACACCTAGGAGGAACCTAGGAATACACAGCACCTAGACAAGGATCGTCCAGTATCCAAGCAATTGCCCCAATCAGCATCTGTGAAGGCATGAACTCTGAGGGTTGAATTAGCTGGGTATGAGAGAGCATAATTGAAGGTGCCTTTGAGGTATCTAAGGAGATACAAGAGGACATCCCAATGTGGTTTCAAAGGAGACTGAAGGAACTGACTTAGTTGCTGGACAGTGTAAGAAATGTCAGGCCTGGTTAAGGTGAGGTAGAGCAATCTCCCAACAAGTCTCCTGTAATCTTCAGGATTGGGAATAGGGTCACCTATGGAGGCTGAGAGCTTAACTCCATGTTGCATGGGGAAGGAGGTTTCCTTTCATCCATCCATCTGAGCATCACTAAGAATATCTAGCACATATTTTCTCTGGTTTAGGAGAATGCCTGCAGAGGATCTGGATATTTCCATCCCTAGGAAATACCTTGCAATACCAAGATCCTTGATGGTGAATTGCCTGTGGAGAGCTGATTTGGTAGCTGCAATTTCAGAAGTTGAGCTCCCCATGATGAGCATGTCATCCACATAGACAAGAGCTACTGTCATGTGGCCACTTGTTGTCTTGATGAACAAGGAGAAATCATGAGATGACTGAGAATATCCTAGACTGATTATGAACTTGGTAAGCTCATGATTTCATTGTCGACTAGCTTGCTTTAGGCCATACAAGGATCTAGTCAGCTTGCACACATAGCATGTAGGAACCTTGTAACCAGGGGGGGCTCATATATACTTCCTCTTCCAAGTATCCATGCAAAAAAGCATTGTTGACATCCAATTGATGCAACTGCCAACCCTTACAAGCAGCAATTGCAAGGAGAATTCTCATTGTGGATAGCTTGGCAACAAGTGAGAATGTTTCCTTGTCGTCTCTGTCTTTAACTTGATTATACCCTTTAGCTACCAATCTAGCTTTTTATCTTTCAACTGTTCCATCAGGTCTATATTTGACTTTGAATATCCATTTGCATCCAATAGTTTTCTTTCCTGGAGGGAGAGCAGCTACTTCCCAAGTATGATTAGTTGTTAGAGCATCTAGTTCCTTGGCCACGGCAGTTTCCCATTCAGGAGTACCCTTAGCCCGAGAGTAGGAGTTTGGTTCAAAGATTGAGCAAGCATTGACCAGAGAGTGAACATAATCTGGTGACAGATAAGAAAGATTGGTGATGGAAAAGACAACAAAGGAATTTGACTGAGAAGACTCAGGGCTACCTCTGAATGGGAGATGATAATATGTAAAATCTTGGAGTCTAGCAGGCCTAGTAATGTGTCTCCTTAGATTCAAGTGAGGAGCTTCATGATAGACAGAAGTGTCTAGGGGCTGGAGATGAGGTGTGGAAGCTGATAATGGAGAGGAGTGTGGGGAGTGGGAAGGAGCAGGTGACTGAGTAACAGAGGGAGAGCTATGAGGTGAAGATGGCTCAATTTGGTTGGGAGATAGTTCAATGGAGGGACTGCCAGATATAGGAACCCACTCAGTATAATCCAATGGATCACTGGTTTGAAAATCATGTGGATGAGCAAGTTGTGGAGCTTCTGTTTTGTGTTTGAATGGAAACACATTTTCTTCGAATTTGGCATGTCTACTGATGATGACTGTCCGTTTTTCCATATCATACAGCTTGTAGGCCTTCTGATTAGGTGGATAGCCAAGAAAAACACATCTCCTGGCTATAGTACCTATTTTATCCCTATAATCATTTGGTTGGACAGCATAACACAGACACCCAATGACTCTCAGTTGATCATATGATGGAGATGTGTGATAGAGGATTTCAAAAGGTGACTTCCAGTTGAGAATGGGGGTAGGCATCTTGTTGATAAGATGTGTTGCCCCAAACACACAATCTCCCTAAAACTTTAAAGGTAAACCAGCTTGCATCCTAATAGCCCTGGCAGTTTCTAATAAGTGTCTATGCTTTCTCTCTACTCTTCCATTTTGTTCATGCACTCCAGGAGCTGTTATTTGATGAACAATTCCTCTTGAATCAAAGAGCTCCCTGCAACCCTTTTGAGTGAACTCTGTCCCATTATCAAACCTTACTTTCTTAACAGAAACCTTGAACTGATTCTCAACCATATTTAGAAAACCAATAATCAATCTCAACACTTGTATCTTATCCTGCATTAAGTAGACCCAAGTACACCTAGAGTGATCATCTAGTATTGTGAGAAAATACTTGGCCCCACACATGGCTGGGACCTTGTATGGACCCCAAACATCCAAATGCAAAAGCTGAAAAACACTCTCAGCAACAGAAACATCACAATGCAAAGTCTGAATATTAGTAGTGGTACATCCAGGAATATGTTGGAGCTTTGAAAAGGACATATGTCCCAATCTGGCATGCATTAAAGGCATGTTATTACAACTAACAGTGTTCAAAGAAGAAAAAGACTGCAATTGAAGCTGTGAATTCACACCAGTCTTCAACACATATAATCCTTTGTCTTCAAAACCTCTTGCAATGATAGCCTTAGTTGTAAGGTCCTGTAACCAACAACTCATAATGTCAAAGCTAAATCTCAACTGTTTCTCGTACACACACTTAGAGACAGATAACAAATTATGTCTGAATTGTGGCACCAAAAGAACATGTTTCAGCACCAAGTCAGCACTCAACTTGACTGTACCAAACTGTGTCACTGTGATGCAATTGCCATCAGGTAACCCAAGTTTGATAGCAGGCTTGAAATCAAAAACTTCTGAGAAAATGTTGCAATCAAATGCAATATGATCTGTGGCCCCAGAATCCACAATCCATAGATCATTTTGAGATTTATTCACACCAATTAGAAAGGAAGAGCTTAAGGTACCTGCAAAATGCACCATGGCATGATTTGCATTGCTATCAGTGCTTTCCACCTGAGACTTTCCTTTTATGAGCTTCAATACTTCCTGGAACACAGCATTCACAACTGCTTGGTCAGGTTTGCTGGTGGCATATGTATCTTCTTCAAAGGGACTCTCGTGCTGTGTTGACTCAAACTGAGCTGCAAACTTCCCAGTGGGTCTAGGCTTAACATCATCCTTGGGCCCTCTAAACCACTCAGGGTACCCTATGATCTTGAAGCAAAATTCCTTGACATGTCCTCTCTCACCACAATGATCACACTTCCTTTCCAATTTAGCTCTCTTATAATCTCTGTAGCTTTGTTCAGAATTTCTATCAAAATATCTTGACTGATCACTAGTCCTATGATCTCTATATCCTTTCACAGCATTAGCTTCACCTTCCAACTGATAACTCCTGTCTAGTTGCCCAAACCTGTCTTGTGCAAACCTATCAATCTGCCTTGACACATTCAAGGCACTTTGTTCACCTTGAATAGCATTAGTAACTCCCTTAGATCTCTCTATCTGTGTAGCCATCTGAAAAGCCTTATTCAGCCCTGGCATAGGATCCTTAGACAGTATATTGCTCCTTAGATTCTCATAAACATCATTTAATCCCATCAAAAATTTCATTACCCTTGCTTTCTCCTCTCTATCAATAATCCTTTTCAGTAGTGCACAACTACAACCATTCATACTGCCACAGTTACATATAGGGATAGCATCTAAAGATTTCAATTCATCCCAAATTTTACTCAATTTTCCAAAATAAGCTCCAACAGATAAGTTGTCTTGCCTAAGATTTGCTAGATCCCTACGCAGCTGATAAACTAAGGGATCATTAGATTCGAAGAATCTTTCCTTTACCTCATCCCAAAGCCCCTTTGATTTCTCAACATACATCAAGCTTTCTGCAACTTCTCTTGACATAGAATTAAACAGCCAACACATGACCATCTAATCAGCTCGCATCCATTTCTCAAATTCCTCGCTATTTTCTGGAGGTCTAACACAACTTCCAGTTATGAATCCTAACTTGACTTTTGCTCCTAATGCCATTTTAATACCTCTACTCCAACTCGTGAAATTGGCACCATTAAAAGGATTCGAGACTAGTACCATACCTGGATGATCTGAGTTTGATAAGAACATAGGATTGACATGTGCATTCGACATCCCGTGCATCATATCTCCCAACTGAATGCCTTGATTTGGCATTATCCATCCTCTCCCAGCTCCTGAGCCCGACGTTGGAGGAGTTACAAACGTTCCTCTCCCTTGTCCATTTCCGTTGCCTCCGACACCAGAAGCTTGTCCTGCTCCTCTTCCAACCATATCGACTTCAGCAAAGCTAGATCTTATCAAAAATCGCCAGAAAGCGAACACCAGATTTCAGAAAAACACCAGAACTTCGAATATCCCTTGAATTTCGAAGCGAGACCAAGCACAAACCATGGATCGCGACTCAGCGCTCTGATACCATTTGAAATCTATGAAACTCAAGCAATTGATTGCACAAACAAAATGAATTTTAGGAGAATCGGAAAACCTCCATTGGAGGAGCTCGATGGAGCTGTAATTCGGTTCAGTTCGTTACAACCAACACAAACAGAAAATCCCGCCTCTTATACTAGTTAGAACAGAACATGAAATGTGAAAACTACCCCTCTGTATATCAGCTGTGATTGTGATCAAGTTGTGACCAATTTGAGCTTGCATATACACACTCATACTTTGGATGCACAATAATCAATGGAAAAGATAATAGGAATACTTTCAAGAAAATTGTTTGTAAATCAAAAGAACAACTTAGCAAATAGATGACTAATACTTTATTTCTACAAGGGCGTGCAGTTGTCATAGGAACAAACTTATCATCAAAACCTCTTTACATGATGCAAAACATTATGCCTCCTTCGTCGATTCACAAATAGCTCGGTCAAATTAACCGATCTTTCTTCTGGAATTAAGATTTGCAATACCGTCACCTCATTGATTGGGATCGCATTTATAGACCGAAATATTTCGGTGGACTAGGGCTAAGGAAATCGAAAGAAATGAACGAATTGTTGCAAATGAAACTTATTTGGAAGATCTTGGCTGAACCCGACAACAACTGGGTTAAACTAATTAAGCATAAATATATATCTCAGCTCTTCTAATATACTTGAATACAAAAGTGAAGCGGGGGTGCCCCATGGAAATGGTCAAAACTTTACCATCTTATTGATAAATTCAAGACTTATTTGATATGGCCAGTATGCTTCCCAACGGCTTCTCGGCTGATAAATTCAAGACTTATTTGATATGGCCAGTATGCTTCCCAACAACTTCTCGGCTGGCTCTTCGCGGGGTGTACATATGACCTGAATTCCTGTTGTCTATGCAAAAATGCATACGAAGATGAAACTCATCTCTTCTTGGAATGTCCATACTTAAACACCCAACATTCACTCGATGTAAATCAAAGGCAAATAATCTCCAATATTATGATAGCTAAAATGCGTGACTTTACTCAACTTCTAGCCTGCATTGACAACACCACCGCATCTAAACAACTCAATTGGGAATTGGGATAGTCTTTCATAAACTCATTTGATTTTTTTAAGTCCGATTTACAGAAATACACCAAATCAGTGTTCGTTTTTCAAAAGTATACCCGTTTCCTGAGAATAGCAAACATAGAATAGGTAGGTCATTTGTGCTAAAAAATAGGTCATTTGTACTAAAAAATAATGACTGATTTTACCTTTAAATTTAAATATAAAAATCATTAAAAGATGAATTATGAATTAAAAGAAAAGTAAAAAATATTAAAAAAATGAAATATATATTAAAATAATGTTTTTAATATTTTTTCTCGAAAATTTAAGAATAATAAAACTAGCCGGATTAAAACCATTGCCTTAGTAAGAGAATCAAAAGTGACAGGAATAAAATTTGTTTTTGACAGGATATATGTTTTTTATGACAAACTTGATAATTAAAAATGACATGATAGAGTCTATAATAGGGAAGAGAATAAAGATACGATTTTATCCATATCATAACTAGAAATTAAAGGTCTATCAAAAATGGAAAATGTATTTGTTCAGAACGACAGGAATAATGTCCATAGTGACAAGGCTGATGGTTTATTTTGACAGGATTGAAGCTGAAGGTTCGATAATGTAAAAACAATGTAATAAGAAATACTCTAGAAGGGGGGTTGAATAGAGTATGCCCATTTTTCGCAGAAAGTCTCAAGACTTTTGGAGCTTGTACCAAAACCTTTGAGATTAAACCTGAATCACAAAGTTAGACAATCGAACCAAGTGCGGAAATAAGGTAAAGCAAATAAGTAAAGAACACGAGTAATTGTCTACGAGGTTCAACACAACTTGGCCTACGTCCCCGCCTAGGGTTCTTCCACAACCCTAGGATTCAAAAGGCTTTATTGATTCGCTTAGCTTATGACCCTAATAGCTCACCGAGAAGCCTCTCTCCTATACAATTGCAATCTAGTCAACTCACGTTCCCTTGGAGTCCTAGACCAATCTAGAAGAGCCCCACCTCTCTCACCTATCTAGTACAATCCTCTTACTCTCACAAATCAATAGCCTAGTGCAACTTCCCGAGTTATAAACTCTCGAGTAACACTTAAATGAATATATCCTATAAGCTCACAGTGACTCTCAAAGGCTTTGAAATAAACAACAAACTCTTTGAGCGCTTAGCAGAGAGACACTTTGGAAGACAGATCTTGCTTGAATGAAAACTCGTGTGTAGCACTTGTCTTTTTGTCTTCTTCCTTCTTTACTTTATATACGAGTGGAATGGCGCCTGAGGATCTTCACTAACAGCTCTAGGAATCAGGCTTTGATCTTCAATCTTCTATATATGGACACTTCGAAGCCATGATCCGTTTTGAATAGGATCTCCTCATATGCACCAAAAAGGAAAGAGATAATCTCGAATATACTTCCTGAAACGGTTAGTGCAACATATATATATAATATAACGGAAGTATATAATAAGATAAAATAATATTCGGACAGATGATATAGGTTTTGTATTTCATCAACTGTTATTGCTCCAAGGCCTTTGACACAAAATATCTTGTCAAAGCCCTTGAAACATTTATTCCAATTTCCATCAAGAGAAGAAGTTATCAATCTCCCCCTTGATGAAAGACAAAACCTGTGCATCCCTGCAACTTAGTCAAATAGATATATCATAAAAAAAAATCGGACTAAGTACCTGCAAGGGTTAGACAAATGTTGGATCAAATTTTTAAAGCATGTAAAAACCATCCAACCGAAAACCATAAATCTAAAACCAAGGTCTTTCAAGACCTTTTAAGCAAAGGTTTTCAAAGTCTAAGCATCACACATCATCTCCCCCTTTTTTGTCTTTCAACAAAGGGCGGAGGTAAAACAGTCACCAAAACAGTTACAAAGAGTTTTGAAAACGTTTCCAAAAACCAGCAATGTAACAAGTTTCAGGGGTGGGATAGGGTGAGTTAAGGTTTAGTCATCCGGAGCATCATCAGTGAGCCTCGTCCACAGTCCCTCCAGCATCTTGGAAATCCCGCTCATCTCCGTCATAATCTCCTTCTGCAGCTCCTTAATATCCAGGCGAACTTCCTCCAAGCCCAACTCTAGGTTGTCCATGCGTTCATCGAAAGCTAGAGTAGTGGGAGAGGTTTTTGAAGGAGTGGCAAGACTCAAGGTCCCTTGGGGAGACCGAGTGATGCTAATCTTTTCAAGGCCTTTAGAGTCGAACTTACCCGTATGACGCAGATGTTCTTCATTTTTTACATCAATTCCAGAAGCTTTGAAGATAGGGGTCAAAAGGGTAGCAAAGGGGAGGGGAGAGCCTTTTCTAGCTTTTCTGGCATGAGCCATGGTTCGAAGGATAGTGTTGGCCAGATCAAGGTCAAGGCTATTTAGGATGCGGTAGAGCAGGACCATAGCATTGTCAGTAAGGAGTGAGCCAGAGTTAAGACGGGGTAAGAGGCATCGAACAATGATGTTAAAAATTATTTTTGCCTCAAGGGTTAGGGATGAGTGAGTGAGTTGCTTTGAGGTGCTGTTGGGTGCTTCGGGTAGAAGATATTTGGCTCGAGCAAGGATGATGCAATTTTCTTTTGAGGGGTGGATTTCAGTGGGTGGAACAGGTGTAGGTAAGCCTAGGAAATCTGCAAAATCATTAGAGTTGAGAGAGATTCTAACCCCTTTGACAACAGACTCCAAAGACCAACCATCGGTGTCGTTTTTGGCTTTTAGGTTAATGTAGAAGAGTCGGGTAAGCTGTGGGTAGTAGACAGTCTCAAGGTTAAGAAGGGTCCATGCTGGGGATTTTTTTAGGAGCTCAATGCAAGGTAACTTCAAAGCTTCAAAGAACTCAACATCTAAAAAATCAGAACAACTAATCTTACGAGTTCGAAACTCATCTACCCACTTACCAGCAGTCTCAGCATCTTGAAACCAAAAGGAGGGCAAGGATTGATTTACCTGGATATAGGTCGGGGGGTCTGCATTCTTTCTGCGCGCAACTGTTGGAGCAGCTCTCTGGACAGGCGCTACAAGACTCTTGACAGTGCCCTTCCTGGTGCGCTTGGGGGATGGAGGCTTGACAGGAGAAGGGGCTTTCCGCTTCTTTGGAGACGGGGGAGGAGGAGGAGAAGGAGAGAGAGATTCTTCCTCCTCTTCCTCAAACCCCGAGTCCTCACCGGACCCCGCTTCATCTCCTTCAGGTTCCTCGTACTCTCCAGATCCCTCTTGCTCTTCTTCTTCTTCCTCGGGCTCCTCCTCGGATGGAACCTCCTCGGCTTCGGCTTCCTTCCGAATCCGCTCAGCTTCTTCCTCGGCCAGTTTCTTAGCAAGTTCGGCCTCCTTATCGGCCTTTTTCTTCCTTAAGGCCTCCTCCTCAGCTTCCTTGGCGGTAGAGCTGGCAAAACCCGACCCGAACCCGAAAACCCGACCCGGTCGACCAGGAACCGATTGTTTTTAACACCGATCAACCCGACTCATTTTGGACCCGAAATCCGAATAACCGATAACCGAAACTCACCCAAATCCGAATGAACCGAACCCGATTCAACCGAAACCCATTAAGATCCGAACCCGTTACAACAGAAACCCGATATAACCCGAACTTTAAGATACATTCTAGTAAATTTTTCAAAATGAATATTGAAATAACTGAAACCCGAGACAACCGAAACCCGAATGAACCGAAACCCGATACAACCGAAACCCGAACCCGACCTAACCAAATGACCAAACTATTAGACATTACCCGAAACCGAATGACCCGAAACCCGAATAACCCGAAACCCGAATAACCCGAAACCCGACTAACCGAACCCGAACCCGATCCGACCCGCCCGATTTCCACCTCTACTTGGCGGCATCTCTTTCTAGGAGGGCATCTAGGTCATCTTCCTCCTCATCCTCGTCTGGTTCCTCAGCCAAGATCTTCCTCTTCCCTTTCTGTTTAACACTGATCGGCTTCTTAGCAGAGCGCTTTTGAGAGCCCTTGGGAACAATGGCCGAGCTCTCAGCGATGGTGCTCTGGACGATAGTTGGGACGATAGCTTGAGGAGCGGGTTCAGGTGTGGGAGAGGTAGCAGGGGCCTGACGTCCCTTGGGGTGGCGCCAAGTCTTTTGGGTGTGACAGCTTTCTTAGTTTTGGGTGCCATGGAGGAAATCGACTAGGGTTTGCTTAGAACAGATGAGAGGTTGAAGAGGGAGAAGGTGAAGGGTTTGGATTAGTTCTGAGTGTGTGTTGTGATCGGGTACAGTATTGGGTTTAAGTAGAGGGAGTGATGGGACGGGTTTTGAGTTCCAAGGAAAGAAATCATTACATTGCCAATTTGAAAGGTTTTCAAATTCAAATTCAAATTAAAATATCCATTAAAATCGGACTGAAGAAACTGTGAGATTAAGTCCCAAAAATAAAAAATCTTAACGGTAAAGGAAAACACAGAAATAGGCAATTTTGAAATTCAATAAAAATATAATTGATTAAATATCTAAAAAGATATTAACCAAAAATATATGATCCGATATATGTACTCCACCATTTTGTTCACACACCTTGACATAGTTCTCAAGGGTCTTGACACTAAGTAGAATTTATCTTTCGTAAAGGGAAAGCTCCCCCTACGAAAGTGCATCCTTGTTAAGCATCCCAATCTCTCGTCTTATGAAGGTGAACCTGTCCTCTGCCAAAGGCTTAGTAAAAATGTCAGCCCATTGAAAATCAGTAGAAATAAAAGATATGGACACATCACCTTTTTCAACATGATCTCTAATGAAATGATGTCTTACATCAATATGCTTGGTCCTTGAATGCTGAACATGATTCTTAGTGATGGAGATGGCACTTGTATTGTCACCCTTAATTGGAATACCTTTGAGGTTAATGCAAGATCTCGCATTTGTTGAGCTATCCAAAGGATTTGGGAGCAACAGGCTCCAGCTGCAATCTATTCGGCTTCTGCAGTGGATAGAGCAACTGAGTTTTGCTTCTTTGAGTGCCAACTAATCAAAGATGCTCCTAAGAATTGGCAACATCCTGATGTGCTCTTCCTATCCACCTTATAGCCTGCAAAATATGCATCAGAATATCCAATTAAAGTGAAATCCTTTTGCTTTGGGTACCATAGTACAAGTTCCTTGGTGCCATTGAGATATCGAAAGATCCTTTTCACAGCTACGAGGTGAGATTCTTTAGGATCAGCTTGAAACCTAGCACACATGCAAACACTAAACATGATGTCAGGTCTACTAGCCGTGAGATGTAATAAAGAACCAATCATTCCTCGATACTCCTTTTGATTGACACTTATTCCAGTCTTGTCTTGATCTAGAGACAATGTTGAGCTCATGGGAGTCTTGGCTGCTTTGGATTGATCCATTTTGAACATCTTTAAGAGATCCTTAGTGTACTTGTTTTGGTTGACAAAGATCCCTTTCTTGGATTGATGAACTTGTAATCCCAAAAAGAAGTTGAGTTCACCCATCAAGCTCATCTCAAATTCATTGCACATGATGTCAGAAAATTCCTTGCACAAAGATGTGTTAGTAGCACCAAATAATATATCATCAACATAAATTTGAATAACCAAAATGTCATTTCCTTTGGTCTTGATAAAAAGAGTTTTGTCGATCAACCCCCTTTTAAAATCATTTTCTAAAAGATATTTAGACAAGCGCTCGTACCAAGTTCTTGGGGCTTGTTTCAAACCATAAAGCGCTTTGTCAAGTTTATAAACATGATTGGGGAATTCTGAGCTTTCAAAACCTGGGGGTTGAGCAACATAAACTTCTTCCTCTAAGAAACCATTAAGAAAAGCACACTTGACATCCATTTGATATAACTTTATGCTCATAAAAGATGCAAATGCTAATAAAATACGAATGGCTTCAAGCCTGGCTAAGGGAGCAATGGTCTCCTCGTAGTCAATACCTTCCTCTTGATTGTAGCCTTGGGCGACAAGCCTTGCCTTGTTCCTCACAATCTTACCATTCTCATCCAGCTTGTTTCGAAATACCCATCAAGTGCCAATGACTGATTGATGCTTTGGCCTAGGCTTCAAAGTCCAGACTTTATTCCTTCCAAATTCATTAAGCTCACTTTGCATAGCAATGATCCAATCTGGCTCCTGAAGTGCCTCATCTACCTTCTTTTGCTCAATAAGAGAAACAAACGCGTGAAAAGCACAAAGATCTTTAAGTTTAGAAATATACCTTCATCACTACGCGCATCAAATTTCCCAAGGTTATCTTTTCCATTGTTATGAACAAAACAAGTACAGCCAAATGGTTTAAAATAAGATATAAGTGGTTTGCGGCCTTTGAAAAGTTCATAAGGAGTTTTCTTTAAGATAGAACGAATAAGACAACGATTTAAAATGTAGTTAGCTGTGTTAACAGCTTCAGCCCAATAGGTTTTAGGTAATGCATTTTCTAAAAGCATAGTCCTGGCCATATCCTCTAAGGTGCGGTTCTTGCATTCCACAACCCCGTTTTGTTGAGGTGTCCTAGGAGCAGAAAAGTTATGGGAGATGCCATATTTAGCACAAAACAAATCAAATTGAAGTTGATCAAACTCCCTACCATGATCACTCCGAATAGACACTATGGGCTCATTTCTTAAAGTTTGCAACTCCTTACAAAGTTTTGAAAACTCAAATAAGGCCTCTGATTTTTCTTTCAAAAAAGCAACCCAAGTATATCTAGAAAAATCATCAACGACAACTAGCATGTACTTTTTACCATTGGGAGATTTGACTTGCATAGGACCACATAAATCCATATGTAAAAGTTCAAGGGGTCTAGAAGAACTTACAACCTTTTTGGGTTTGAAAGAGCTACGTGTTTGTTTACCTCGCGTGCATGCATTACACATGTCAATACCTTTGAAGTCCATCTCAGGTAGCCCTCTTACAAGCCCTTTGGACACAAGCTTATGTAGCGTATGTGGACACACATGACCTAGTCTCCTGTGCCAGAGCTTTGGATCGTCCGTCAAAGCCTTTAGACAGGTTAAGCTTCCTTGTGCCACTTGATCAGCATTTACGGCGTATATATTGTTGTAACGATATGCAGTCAGAATAACTTCACCTATATCTTCTCAACGATGTCGCATTTCCCTTTGTCACCAAGAGGGAAATCTCCTGCAAGACAAACATCAACCTTTGTGATCTCCTGCAAGACAAACATCAATAATCCATTTGTGTTCTTTCACCTTGGTGATCTCCTACAAGACAAACATCAACCTTTGTGGCTAGACCAATAAGCAAATTTGGATCCATTGTTAGGGTAAACCATATTTGGTAAAATAGTGCCTTTTGGAACCCAAACTTGTGTTATCCGTTCTTTTCTCAAATGAACAGGAAATGTATTACGAATAATATATGGTTCCTTTCTTCTATAAGGGCAGGTCTCTTTTACATGTCCCTTTCTAGCACAATGGTGACATATAGGAGAGGTTCTGCTTCCTTTTGCCTTTACAAAAGTGGTAATGTGTTGCTTCTTTAAAAACTTTGGATTGTAACCAATACCACTTTTGTTTAGAGAGCTTTGTTGCTCACCCAACATCTTATCGAGAGTGCTTTTGGATTTGGTAAAACTTATGAGGGCTGTCTGTTGGTCTAGAATCTTATTATTCAGGGAGATCTTCTCGTTCTCTAAGTCATGATGCTCATTTCTTAGAGAGGAGAGATCTTGCTTGAGTTCAGATTTCTCCGAGTCAAGCGTCTTGACTTTAATGTCAAGACCTGAATAAGAAGCTTCAAGACCTTTGACCCTCATAGACAGATCCTCAATAGTTCTTCCCTAATCCACAGTTCTCTTAATAAGAATGTTAGTTTGGGCAATAAGCTTTTCTTCATTGGCAATCATATTGGAAATGAATTCCGATAATACCTCTTTTGGACTTTCCATAAGTTCTCTTACAGTAGCTTCAAGCTTTTCATCATGGGATTCATCTTCTGAGGCCATGAGACAAATGTTGGCCTTCTCATCGTCGGAGCCAGAGTCGGAATCACTCCAAGTAGCCACCGTGACTTTCTTCTTCCATTTGTCACCTTTCTTGGGCTGGCTCTTTGTCTTTTGAGGGCAGTCCTTCACAAGATGATCTGTTTCACCACATTCAAAACAAGACAACGGTTTAGTCTTCTTTTCATGCTTGTTGTATTGAGGCTTACCTCGAAATTTTAAAGACTCTGATCCATCCTTGTTGTTGAATTGCTTCTTCATTTTGAGAATTCTAGCAAGACCTCTTGTGGTAAGAGCAAAAGGATCATCCTCATCGTCGTCCTCTTCTTCGGAATCAGATCCATCCTTGGGCTCATCCTTCTTAGACTTGAGTGCCAAGTTCTTAGTGCTAGCTGGAAGTTCTCCATCGTCTTCATTAAGGATCATCTCATGCGTGATCAGCTTTCCAAGAAGGTCATCAAGGGGTAGAGTGGTGAGGTCCTGAGCTTCCTCTATAGCTGTTACTTTTGGACCCCATTTCTCCTTTGGAAGGCACCTCAGTATCTTCCTTACTTTCTCAACGTTGGTAAAGCTCTTGCCGAGAGAGTCAAGGTTGTTGGTGATTTCCGTGAACCGTGTGAACATGGCCTTGATTGACTCATCAGACTTCATTTTAAAGAGCTCATACTTTCGAAGGAAAATGCTGATCTTGGTGTCTTTCACTTGGCTTGTTCCTTCATAGGAGACGACCAACTTGTCCCAACTCTCTTTAGCTGACCTACAAGATGAAATACTGTTAAACTCATCAGTGCTAAGACCACAATAAAGTAAGTTAATAGCCCTGTAGTTTTTGGAGATGGTTTCAAGATCTGCTTGGTTGTATTTAGACTCCTTCTTTGCAACTTTGGCGTCATTTGGTCCATCTTTTTATGGAATCTTTGGACCATTCTCTATAATGTTCCAAAGCTCTAGATCTTGGTCTATGATGAACATCTTCATCAAAGATCTCCAGTGGACAAAGTTGTTTCCTACAAAGAGTGGCGGTCTGCTTGTGGACCTTCCCTATGCAAATCCTCCGCTTGCTTCACCAGACATGATCGAAAACTCACAAGATTGTTAGATCAAAAGCAGTGAGTAAAGCTCTGATACCAATTGAAGGTTCGATAATGTAAAAACAATGTAATAAGAAATACTCTAGAAGGGGGGTTGAATAGAGTATGCCCGTTTTTCGCAGAAAGTCTCAAGACTTTTGGAGCTTGTACCAAAACCTTTGAGATTAAACCCGAATCACAAAGTTAGACAATCGAACCAAGTGAAGAAATAAGGTAAAGCAAATAAGTAAAGAACATGAGTAATTGTTTACGAGGTTCAACACAACTTGGCCTACGTCCCCGCCTAGGGTTCTTCCACAACCCTAGGATTCAAAAGGCTTTATTGATTCGCTTAGCTTAGGATCCTAATAGCTCACCGAGAAGCCTCTCTCCTATACAATTACAATCTAGTCAACTCACGTTCCCTTGGAGTCCTAGACCAATCTAGAAGAGCCCCACCTCTCTCAGCTATCTAGTACAATCCTCTTACTCTCACAAATCAATAGTCTAGTGCAACTTCCCGAGTTATAAACTCTCGAGTAACACTTAAATGAATATATCCTATAAGCTCACAGTGACTCTCAAAGGCTTTGAAATAAACAACAAACTCTTTGAGCGCTTAGCAGAGAGGCACTTTGGAAGACAGATCTTGCTTGAATGAAAACTCGTGTGTAGCACTTGTCTTTTTGTCTTCTTCCTTTTTTCCTTTATATACGAGTGGAATGGCGCCTGAGCATCTTCACCAACGGCTCTAGGAATCAGGCTTTGATCTTCAATCTTCTATATATGGACACTTCGAAGCCATGATCCGTTTTGAACAGGATCTCCTCATATGCACCAAAAAGGAAAGAGATAATCTCGAATATACTTCCTGAAACGGTTAGTCCAACATATATATATATAATATAACGGAAGTATATAATAAGATAAAATAATATTCGGACAAATGATATAGGTTTTGTATTTCATCAACTGTTAATGCTCCAAGGCCTTTGACACAAAATATCCTGTCAAAGCCCTTGAAACATTTATTCCAATTTCCATCAAGGGAAGGAGTTATCAGAAGCTATAATCGGGGAGAGAATCAATGAAGATACGAAAAATCATATTTTCAAGATATACTGTAGGTTTATTTTGTGCTAACATATACATACAAATAGAAGTGTCGCGAGAACACTAAATTTATTTTGTGAGAACACTACATTCTGTAGGTTTATTTTGTGAGAACACGAACTTTGGGAATAAATGTAGCACTACATTCACTTGTATAATGTGACAAATAGAAGTGTCGCGACAATGTTGGAGTCAACCGAGCTAACCCAACCAACCAAATGAGCTCAGCTCGTGCCTTGTAAATCCTCAACTGAGGTTTTTAGAGGAATGTGTAACAAACTCCTAGCTGCTCTGTGTATAAATAGCTGTGATGTACTCGGTGATCATTCAGTCACACAATCAAGAAATGAAAAATTCAGTTTACACTCTCTTTCTATTCTCTCGTTTTCTCGATCTCCATAGTTGTGCTGATCGGAGCTTGAACTCCTGCAAACAATAGCAGCAATATTGAATCATTTTTTTCTCCTTTATGTTCAAAGGTTCACATAACGCAGATTGAAATGCATCATCCTTAGTTAACAAATTAAAATGTACTACAAATAATGTATATGTCACTATAGGAGTCCCAGAAATATCACAATATGGCAACAAGATCCTACATAACATACCCAACATTTGCCCCACATAAAAACATCCATGCTATGGAATTATATGTGCTACCAAGTACCAACACCAGCAACCACCCCGACAAACACGTTCAGTCATTTGATGCTGCTTTAATGTCTGGCACTGGCATCAGCGCCTCCATTCGTCTATTGCCTTTGATGCTGCTTTAATCACCTTTCGGGTACTTACGAGAAGCTCATCAACAACCGCGGCCAGTTCATCTCTGAAAAGCACAAGCCAAGATTAGCATCTATAACTGACACAAAATCCATACTGAATACTTGATCTGTGAATCAAAATTAAAAAACAATCCAGGGAGGGTAGAGTACAACAATAAGCTGATGTTGTAAAAAGTTCCAAAACATGCATGATTACTTTTATAGGAGCCAACCCAGATGGATCAGGGACACATTTTCAAGGGAGGGAAATTAAGGCTTTTTTTTTTTCGCTTTCTCATCCTTGTTAAACAAATCTCCTCTCCCTTCCATGGTGATTCCCTCTTAATTCCCTCTTAATTAACTAATCATCAACATCAAGTTGCTCATATTTTCTATATGGCAAAAGGGTAGGTTTGTACTGACTTGAAACAAATAGTAAAGCAAAAGCAAATGCACTAGTGTAATAAAGTTCATAGTGACAAGGTTGTAGGTTTATTTTGTGCTAACATATACATACAAAAGCATATCATCAGTCATACAAAAGCATATCATCAGTCAAACAACTACCAATCTGCAGCTACTTCTAGTGCTTATGTGGTAGGCATGATCCAGAGTTAGCAATATAAGTGAGAATATGCAAATCGAAATGGGTAAAAGCAAGTAAAAAGAATCTAATTTTTAAAGGGGAACTCAAAATAGCAAAAAAGCCAATAGAAAAGGATCGATTTTGAGCTATGTTTGTGATTCGTGGACAAAAACCAATTTCAGAACAAAGCATTACTGTATTAGCAAAACCAAGGAATGGAAGTGGCCATTAAACAACAACTGAAGTTCTTAAAATGAAAATTAACTATAAGGGTACACCAAATCGGATGCCAGTTCCTCAACATTTCGGCATTGGAATACAAGGGCACATACTTTTCATATGAAATCGGAGTACATTATTGAGCGAAACAATGAGGACGATATTTGCGACTTTAAGTGCTACATGTAACACAAATATCTATCGAAGAATGAAGAACATTTTTGTTTTCTTCTTTTGTTTTTACCTTTGGGAAGTCGAGACTCGAGAGAGTATAAGTCGCATGGTGGCCTGATGGAGTCGGAGCCGGAGGGTTGGTCCGGCTGCTCTTGGGGTCGAGAATGGGTTAAGATAATAGAGATCAACGATGGAGCCAGAGACTGATTGCGCCGGAGTGTGAGCGCGACGAGGGAGGGTGAGGGCAGCAATAGTCGGGCTACTCTTGTGTGTTATGGTTAGGGTTTGGGATTGGGTCGGTCGGGGGCGCCGGAGTGTGAGCGCAGCGACGGAGCCGGAGGCGTGGGCTAAGGACCGAGCGTCGGAGACTTAGGGTTGGTCGGGCTGCTCTTGTGCGTTTTGGGTAGGGATTGGGATTTGATCGGTTGAGGGCTAACAGTTGGTAGGGATTGGAATTGGGATTGTTTTTTTCTTAAATTCCATAATTTATATTATTTAATTATTTAATATAATTTAAAAATATAAGAAAAATGAAAAATACCAAAAAAAGTTTAACTTTTTTTTTCCTGATTTTTTGGGGTGGTGGGTAGTTTTGATAATTAAATAAGGTATTTTTACAAATTTTCATATAGTGATGCAATTGTTTTCAAACCTAGGTATTTTTGCAAACAAAATATCAAAGTGGGGTATTTAGTAGTAATTCCCCTTTTTTTAACGTTTAATTTCTTTCAATAATTTATTTATTTTCTTTTTCTATCTAATAGCATTAAAATATAATTAAAAAAAGAAAGCTAATGATTAAGTTTACAGTGTTTAAATGAAAAGTGGTGGTGGGTGGTGGTTTTTAAATGGGTATAGTTTAAAGGGTGGTTTTCTGCAATGTAAAATTTAAAGGGTGGCTTTCTGCAAAGTACCCCATTTAAGGGGTGGTTTGCTGCAATTTCGCCTACTCTTATTGTTACTTGGAATAATTGATGCACTACTGCCTCCTGGATCGACGACATGGTTTCCGATCTCGTTCTTGAGGGGTTGGGGTTTTCAGATGGATTACTGGGGGAGATGGTGAAAATCAATAGTCGACATAGGAGTAGAGATGTTGGGTTTTAGATGTTCCCGTTGGATGAGGATAGTTGGGTATGTATAGTTGAGCATATGCCTCTCATCCTTGGATTCCCTAATACTAAAGTATCTTCTTCAGCCTTTCACCGAATATTTTATTTCCGACCTCTCACTTAAGAATGAGATTCTTAAACCAAATCAGAAGCTAGCGCTCATATTTTTCATCAAATTCAACTCATCTTGCAAATAAGCTTCGTTGCACATTATATATACAGGCATTGTTGTTGAGAAATAAAAATGCAAAAAAGCCATACAAGGCTGAACATGGGCTGTCTATTGGGCTGGAAAATGGCCCAAATTTGCATTAAAAATGCAAAGATAAACCACCAAAATATAAATAGGAAATAAGCTAGCTAGGATAGGTTTTGGTTAATTGGTTGTCATTGGACCAGTTTATGGGGCTCATTTCTCACCGTAGCCTCCATGTAATTTCGTTGAAAATATGTCATTCACTTCCTTATGGTCTGGTCCAAATATAACACGAAGGGCCGAAAAGAAAACCAAACAGCGAGCTTCATTACTAGTAAATTAAGGCCGTAGCCGTAACTCTAACTTGAATTGTAACCCCACTTTTAATTCCACTGTTCCGGATTGTATCAATGAACTTTTGACCCGCTGGAGTTCGGGGGAGAATGAACCAAAAAGACCTTACCAACCAAAAAAAAAAAAAAAACATTTTATATATAAAAATGAGTACGTTTATGTATTGTAGACACAATTCAAGTATACTCTAATCCAATATGAGAAACAGCCTGTGTGTTGATCGAACTGAATGTTGCACATATAAACATATATTAATTATATGGAGATTAACTGCCTAAGATCGAACGGGTAAGTGAACTGAAGTGAGTCGTCAAAGGCAGCATCGATGACCAATCGGTCAGCAGCTTCGGTGGGATGGTACAAGTCCCAGAACAAGTGATCCGTCCGGTTGTGGCAGTACTCAGAAATAGGTATACACGGCACCTGCGCCCTCAGTTTTCCCAATCCGCAGCAAGCTGCTTTCGCCTCCTTGAATCCTGCGCGCATTTAGCAATCTAGCTAGTTAACCACCTCAATCCATCGATCAATTGCGAAATCTAGATTCGAGTTAATTAATGATATATTGTACCATAAACTGCAGGGTTATGTATGAAGTTGAGCAATATATTGTAGGTGTCAAAGTAAGTGTAGTGAAACCCTTGAAGCTGTGCGCTGAGATTAGTGAGGACCGAGCGAAGGCCCTGGTTATAGCTCAAGGACATCTCATTCGCAGCTTCGTTGCAGTCACCGGTGTTGCTCTTTGTCCTCTGCTGTGGACAGCAACCTATCGCCCCTACCCCCATCACCGCGAACTTACGCCCTCCCTTTTCATATATACGCTGCAGCACAAAATTAAACCACATTAATTGTATGTCATGACTCCATCCATCTCTTACACCATATATTATGACTGGAAAAGTACGTAGTGCAGGTCTTTGCTAGGAGTTACCTGAATCTGTGATTTGATGGTGGTAACCATCAACCCAACGAACTCGGATGGGTTCATTTGGTTGCTCATGTTGGAAGATGGAGCGTGGTAGCCCAGTATGTCATTGCTCCCTATTACGATCATGTGGATGGCTTTCGATTGAAGAGTCTGCAACTCGGATTGCCCAAGTTGTGCCTTCATCTCCTCCCCGACTGTCGAGTAGTACTCGATTTGTGCGGCCATGGGAATTGATTGCTTCTGAATATCATATCATACCAAATCATATATCATTGAGTAGTTGTTGTATAATTTAGCAAGCATGTAATTAAGGCATAGAAGATTAGGTTCAGATTATAGATATGATGGACGAATAAGTTAAAAAGTAAAAGAGAGGCTTACGAAAAGGAGGCCGGTGGCGTTAAAGATGCCAGCGCCGCCGGATGCAAAGTTAACGCCTTTTTCAAAGTTGTTCATCTTCGCTCGCACCATGTACAGATAAGGTGGTGGTGAGGACTGCCCTATCTTCTCAGCTACCAGTACCAGCGCCATATATATATATATATATATATATTAATTTTCTTAATTTAGCTACTAATTCAATTCCAACATAAATATATAATTAGCCAATACGTATCTAGGTAAAACGGAACCGCACGTACCGAGAAGATCAGCTGCGTTGAAGCCATTGGAGAAGCGGCCGGTGGGCTTACCGGTGGGGAAGTCGATGCCGTTGTGGGGGAAGTCGGCCTTGGCCAGGGTGAGCGCCAGGTAGTTGTTGTTTCCGACGTCGGCCAGAGAGTCCCCGAACACGTACAGTGCCGGAGACGGTGCCACCGAAGAATCTGCCCCTGCCTTTCCACTAGTACATGTTATTACCATAACAATAGTAGTAATAATAGTTGCAATTACGTTACAAACTTCAATATCTTTGTTGATGCCTCTCCTCATCATCTTTTCCATTTCCTATTATTTTATTTACTTGATTAATTAATTAATTGATACGGATTTAATTGGTGGTGCCAACTCTGAAATGTATAGTGGGCATGAGTGCAGTTGACTGATGATGGCGTATCCCGGGCGGGCGGGCAGCCAATTCAAGAGTATTGTTCCGCGTCCACACTTATGCTTAACCATCGTCGATGTGTTAATCAATTGATGTGACTCCACCCATCTGCCACGTGTACATACACAACTACACTCATTAATTTTTGTTTCCACACGCTTTTTATTCATTCCTACCGACTTTACTAGTAGTATCCATCGATCTATTTGCGATTAGATAAGCCACTATGCCAGTCTGGCATGGTGGGTCGGGTGATGGAAGTAGATCATTCACCCATCCCTCGACTCATTGCCATCCCTAATGTCAGAGTTGGGCCTCTCTAGCTTTGTGGGAGGGAGGATGTAACTAAAGAATATATGTTACTCTCTGTAGGTTGTTACAAATGCACAAGTTTAATTAATAATCTCTCTTTATTTATTGTATGTGTCTTCCTATGTACACGTAAATCTGCGGGTTAATAACGCTTTACAACGTCGAATGCGACATTATAGCGTTAATGACACTACAACGTCGGATCCGATATTGCAATATGTTGTATGCAGCGTTGTGAAATTGTGGATAGGACGGAGCGGGTCGGTCATTTTACAACGTCGGATCCGAAGTTGTAAAGTTGGTTTGGTCGGGCTACATATCAACATTGCATTTGACGTTGTAAAAACGTCAGATCCAATGTTTTGATATGGAAATGTATCGACAAATGTGACGTTATTTGATAGTTCTTGTTTTCATACATATGAAAAGTTTGTTTAGTACAATAACTCGTATATTTGAACTGTAGCATGTATAGAATTGTGAAAAAAAGAACGAGTTTTCTAAATACACCGCTAATTTTTACTCGAACCACCGCTAATCTACGCAACCCCCTGCGGACCGAGCTCCGCAATAGGGTTGTGCATAACCGGGTATCCGACACGACACGACAAAAACACGAAACCGATAAGGGGAAAACACGAAAACACGACACGGTTTCGTGTCGGATACCTGTATAACACGATACGACACGATTTTTTTACAAAAACCTCTTGTTACTTTTTTTTTTCTTTTTTTTTTTTGAATGTGCCGTACACTGCACAGTGTAAAGAAGGGAGTGAGGATTCCAGAACAACCAAACCAAGCTGCAGAGGACACTTACCGGATCTGAACCGATCTGAAGTCTGAACAAGGGAGTGAGGATTGAGGATTGAGGAAAGGCGAGCCGCCGAGCGGTTGGCTGGGGCTAGCGGGGAGGAGAGGAGAGACGACAAGACCGAGGACGGGCGAGGAGTGAGGATCTGAACCGAAGCTCGAGAGGGCGAGCGAGAGAGAACTCGAGAGTCGAGATGAGACTGATCGAGAGTGAGCGAGAGAGGAGAGGCGAGGCGACCTCAAGCCGTGGCCTACGGGCTGGAGTGGACTGAGCACTAGCAGTGGAGATGTCGAGATGGTGGCAAGTCTGAAAAATGAAAGAAGAAGACGGAACCTCGCAGCGCCCTAACCGCAGAGAAGATAAGTAGACAGGAAAAAAAAAAGACTGGAACAACAAAATAAAAATTGAAGAATTCTGAAATCGAGCACGAGACCACTTGCACTTGTGCAGCCGCAAAGAGCGCGCCGACCAACTGGGCAAACGAAGTTATGTGATGCAAAGCGATATTTATTTTATATGTATTATTAGAGAAAACTAATATTTAAAAAAAATAAAAAATATTATCGTGTCGTGTCGGATACCCGACCAGGGAAAAATGTCGATCCGAACACAACACTATTATTGTCGTGTTTTACCGTTTCGTGTCATAACCGTGTCGTATCTTTATCGTTTCGTGTTTTTTCGTATCGTTTTGTTGCGGTTTCGTGTCATGTCAACCGTGTCGTATTTTTCTGCACAGCCCTACTCCGTAACCCCTTGTGGATCTCCCAGACATCGTGCCAAACACGCCCTAATAGTCCATCAACAAAAGGTCCGTAAGACATTGTGGAGAGAGGTCCGCATTAGGATGCGGAATTCCCTAACCTATATGTAAAAAAAATCTCAAAGATATTCCGCAGGGAGGTGCGTAAATTTTTTTTTAATTTTTTTTTTGCTCTTTCGATTTGCTTCTTGGAAGGAGAATCGGACACATAGTCGCAACCGGGTGCCGACTTAACTTTGCAAACTTAACTCCGCAAGGAGTTGCAGAGTTAAGTCGGCGTTAAGGCTGTTTGGCACAACGTCAAAAGTATTCCGCAACATGGTGCAAAATTAACTCCGCAAGGAGTTGCGAAGATTAGCGGTGGTTCCAGTAAAAATTAGCGGTGTATTTATCAATCCCTAAAAAGAATAATAAAGACAAAGGTAATTGTGTAATTGAACTTATAAAACATAATATGTGGAATAAGATAATATTGATGCATAGATGTTACGATTTCATTTCACAACATCTAATATAATAGGACAGCGATAATTGAACATCATGTCATCACTCATAAACATGGTGTAGGGGGCGACCTTCCCGAACTCGCAATGCTCTAAATCTATCAAATTGGTCTTCGGAGCGAGTATCCCATCCGTTGACGCTCGGGTGATGGTATGATGTCCATTCATGCGTTGGAGGATGTAAAGGAGCGCTGAGATGTAATCATATCTGCAATACATATAGTAGAATGTTAATTTTGGTAATTTATGGATGAAATGCAATTGAAGCGAGAGTAACACATATCATACTCACCGCTGTGAAATGATCTTGGTTCCCAATGCAGGTCAGCCCTAGTATGGCCTCATGAGGGACGTCATTTGGTTGTTCGGTGCACATAGGGAGGCGTATGAACGACATGTGTCAAGAAAAAAACGACGAGGGGCACCTGGTAGACGGTTGCGGACACAAGACCTATGATTGGCAGCTCGATCCGGTATTTTCGGTCACCTCCCACTATGCCGGATTAACTCTACAGGTCGACAAACTCTCGCACAGAATACCCTCCCATGTAAAAACCAGTGTAAAGTTGATGATCTTGTTCCAAATGGTTGCACAATAAGCCTATCATATCTGCGAACCGTGCCTCCCCTGGTCCTAACATCAGTTGTGCCAAAGCTCGATATCCACAATGACCGTCTCTTACGATGTTTACGGCTACTGCAATGTGCCTGAACATAAAAGGGTCCACATTGTTGTGAACCCAGCTAAAGCCCCAGTACTATGCATCAAACGGAGGTCGGGATTATCTGTCCCTAGCTAAAGCCCTAGTACTATGCATCAAAATTCACCTGATATTCCTCATATCACAAGGGATTCGTTCTGCAAGGGTTCCTCCTCCCTCTAGGTCTGCCGTTTGAACGTACGATACCACGCACGGGTGGGTGTAGATCAGAGTCACATGCTTCATTGGAGGCAATGTACGAAGATGACATGGCATAGGGTAAGGCAGCATTTTCCGATTCATTCCACGACAGATCTCTCCAAAATGGGCGGATGTCGTCTGGTGATATTGGAACTCCTTCAGGAACATAATGCTGAACGTCGTGCACACACGAAAGCCCATAGCAAATTCTCCAATATCGGTCGGTGCACTCTTCAGATACTTTTCCATCGACAACGACCCTCCAATGATCGTAGAGATATTCAAAACACTTCTTCGAAACCATGTGTTTAACCTCTTCGAATAAGGGGACATTGTGTGCGCTAGTTGGCCATTTGAAACGATCTTTCTCCAAGGCAGTTTGTAGATCATGCACCTGATATTCATTAACTCGGTGAATGGCATCCACCATGACACAAAAATCACTCGTGGACAAGTGCAATGCTTCCTTCAGCACTTTACGCTGGTCTTCAAAGCTACACATTGCATCATGTGGTCGAGGTGAACGAATATCGAAATTTAGAAAAGGATTTACAAGGGTAACCTCAGAAATGGTATGCGTATCCATTGGTTGTCCTTGTTCCAAAGTTGAGAACATGGTTGGTATGACATCTGACAAGGCTTGTCCATTGGATGAGCCACACTAATTCCAGATACCCCATGACCACCGGGTGCGGCCATCGCCGGCGCCATTGGTCGTGAAGCCATCGCCGACGCCGCTCGAACGACGTTGTACATGTGGACGCAAAAGTTATTTCTCATTGGCATTAAGCCCACTATCTTGCAGAGAGTGACGTTGTACCTGTGGACGCAATGTACCAACGTACTCACATAAGTATAACACTCGATAAGGAAGAAATATACGAAGACATAAGATATAGTACTTACGCGTTGGTCTTGTACGTACTATTCATCACGATGACGTATGGGTATTTGTTTAAGAACAGAATCTCATCCGGGTGTGCGAGAAAAAGGTCATTCAATATGTTTTCATTGTCTGGACTTCTTCTGACTTCATAGTAGTATCCCCTTTCTCGGAGACGATGGAGGGTATCTTGTGTCATCGTCCATTTTGCACGGTCATCGTCCACATACCCGATCCCCCCTCATGACCGTGTAAGGAGAACGGACAGTTGCTTAATTTGCTCTGCGTGCTGCGAATCTGCTTCCCCCTTCTGCGAAATACCCCATATTGCTCGCACGCTAACAACACCCCACCCGGTCGGTTAGCAGCGCTATACCACGATTGCTTGATTACTAAGACCATATTGTGCTTCACGCCAATTTGCTTAAAATGGTCGACCATTTGGTTACGACAAGGCCAAATACGGGTGTCGGTAAATGCAATTGAAGTCTTGAAACTAGATTCATACGTACATAAGAAGTATATGCAATTGAATTTACTAAAAATGTATATCCTTACTTAAGTTTAAACTGGATACATACAAAAATATAGAAGCACGGAATACAGCCATAAGAGTTTAACATGTAGGATGACATTGCTCTGTGGTGCGAGAGTTTCATCTCGTGCCACCTTCATCGCTCGTTCACTTTATAAGGATGACATTTTCCTCTCTATAGATTAAATTACTATTTTACAAAATTGTGAGGTGAAGGGCTGACATTCATTCGTCCTCATGGTGGATGTATATATAGGCATCGAGGGGGGGGGGGGCATACATGATGTTAGTTGCACGTTTTATAGGTCAAACTGCACAACGTCATATTGGATGTTGTATAAGATTGACCCTCCCTACACAACGTCCGAATTGACGTTGTAAAGGCAATTACCACAACAAATCAGACGTTGCAAAGGAGGGTTCATCCCCCTTTTACAACGTCCAATCCAACGTTGTAATGGGGGATACCATATAAACCCCGGCCTCCGGTCCCCCCACTCCCACCTCACCCATACACTCCATACACCAAACGCTCACAAGCCCTCAACCATGCCTTGAACCCCGTACAGCTTCGTTAAAGAAGTCGAGTTCACGGACGGGACCCGTTACACTGTTAGAGTGACCAGACACATTCAACCGCCTAAACATGACTCTTGTAACTACAAGCACAGGAAGTATCACCATTTTTATCCATGCAATTTATTTTCGGTCCAGTGTCGTTGTGGGTCGAAGTGGTCAACGCAGGTGCATTTCGGAGGAAGGGATTGTGATGATGACCATGCGTCGTCTTTCCATCGCGTGTTGGAGAAGATAAAGGATAATCTCCATAATCTGTACAATAACGTGACTCCCTCGCGTATTCGTAGTGTTTCATAGTATGCAGTGGCCTTAGTAGCACGGCCCACCCAAGACACTATGGTGACGTACGCGTTCCAGCAGGCGCTGATTGAGATACACCCAGCAGCTCCTGAAGAGTCCATTGAGAGCAACTGATCCAATTGATTTTGTGTTTTCAATGTACGATTTGGGGCAGCTGTAAGTTTTTTTCATATGTTATATTTTTGGTAATCCACTTGTGATGTGAACTCTATGTATTCCCCTTGATTTGAACCTTATGAATATTTATGACTTGGTTTTACTATTTGTTTGAATCATTTTAATATTCATTTGAATCGATCTACTAAGAAGAATATATACATTGAATATGCATCATATGAATATTCATATGAACATTCAGGAATACCAATGCATAACTTGTCCTTCATAAAACCGCTTACATAGAGTTGAACACAAATTTGAAAATGCTACGACGGTTACATGGAAATATTTGAATATGTAACAACTTCATGTTTCAATCTAGTGGTGACTCAACACGAGAGGGTCTCCTAGGTCTGGCCTTCTTTCTGGGAGCTCCATCTAGCTGCATTCCTCTGCGATCTCAGCCATCAACCGCTTCTTGCTCAAGATGTCTTTGAGGAACTTGACATAAGATGACATCTCATGAAGAGCTTCGGTGAAGGGAATGGTGACGTTGAGCTCTTGAAGCATATTCACGAAACGCTTGAACTTCTTCTCTTCTGGGTCCTTCAAAGATTTTATCGGGAATGGAAGCATCTTCTTCTTCATTGCTGCATCTAGTGTTGATTGAGTTTACTCGACGTCGACTGGTGTATATTCGACGTCAAGATAAGTTGGAGGTTGTTGGTGACGCTGATGTGGGGACTCGACGTTGACTAGTTCAGCAACTTCCTCCTCCGTCGTTTGCTCCGGCGTTTGTAGTTGACGCCCACTCCTGAGGTTCATTACTGCCATATGTCCTACATAATTACCTTTTGGGTTGGGTTCTGATGATCCAGGGAGCGATCCAGACGGTTTGGGGATCGATGCAGCCAATGGATCGATGCAGTTGAGTATCGAACTTTCGAGTCCCGCCGCATAGCAGCTGCATGATCTGGACCGTGTAGGCATCAAAGCACCAATGTAGATACACTACAAAAAAAAAACAGATTCGCTTCGGCAAATAACCGTAGCCAAAAGCCTCTTTGTGGTAGCCAAAGGACTTTAATTAGCTTCGGCTTAGCTACGGGAAATCAGGGGGTAGCCAACTGACGGTAGCAAATAGACCCAAAGAGCTTAAGTCAACAGAGCTTAGGAAATATAGACCCACTAAAGTCAACAGAGCTTAAGTCTAGGGATGTTAAATAATTCAACTCAAATAGAGCAGGGTTTACCTCTCCGGCTTTTAAACAAGATAGGTAAGAAAGCGATTCAAGGCTCAGATCAAGCTTGATGATGTTGTCGCATCCAACTCCCTTCCAGCTACAACAGGTTATCTCTCCGGATTTACCTCTCCGGCTTTTAATGAAATGCAGTAGCAGTAAGCCAACACGAGTATCCACTAACATGTTATCTTCACCGATCATGGCAGGGACATGGGCACCCGGAATGGGCTGTAGATCAGTGATTTCCTCCATCTCTGCAAGGATGCCATGTAACATGTAAAAGAAATCCTCCTGGAAGAAAAACAAGTCATCAATCTCAAATCCAAGTCAAAGATAGGAGAGATAAAATTACAAAATGCTTCAACATAATCAATAGCCATGTGATTTTTCAATTACCTCTCGGTTCACATAGGATGGCCCCACACATAAAGCACCTATGTCAGCCCCTGGACCATGAACTTGTACATGCCAATAAGTGTATGGATAAATAGTTACAACACCTCTTACAATCATCATTGACGATGTACAAAAAGGGTTGATCAGGAAATACAGAAACTGAGAGGGCAAAGGTGAATAAGGAGACAAAGGTTATGGGATAGGGTGCCTTCTCAAAAAAACTGATGAAACTAAAAAAATCAGATTGCATATAACAAACCTACATTGTTAAATTGATCGAAAAAAAAACTGGAAACTAGTTAAAAAAG
Source organism: Persicaria tinctoria (assembly GCA_037127255.1). Classification (NCBI taxonomy): domain Eukaryota; kingdom Viridiplantae; phylum Streptophyta; class Magnoliopsida; order Caryophyllales; family Polygonaceae; genus Persicaria; species Persicaria tinctoria. The sequence continues at coordinate 59,811,751 of JBANSL010000008.1, read as the reverse complement.
GATCAATCTCATCCACAGATTAAGATAAGGTAATCACGGAATTCACGAATCAAAAATTGATATTTGGAGCATCATCAAAGACGTTCACAGAAACTGAGAGGCAATTTCAGTAAGTTTTCATATTTCTGGTATAAACTGAGAAACACTAAAATATTGAGATAAACATTAGATAGCAACTAAACTTACCCCAAGATGACAGGAACCATAAGTCAAGACAAGAGCATTTGCATCCTCAAACATCTTAGCTCAAAATTATCTTTTGCAGAAAATTGTCCTAAAAATATACTAGGGGAGGTTAAATTACAGCAAGACAACATTAAAGTAAAAGTACCAGATTCATAGATACTTAAGAAGGTTAGCATACTTCATAAATTATAAGGCTTAAATAATCAATCACGACATGAATTTGTGAGCTTTAATTTCAATTCAGGGCATGGAAAATTAATTAACTAAATACAAGAAATATGGGATCCGGGAATAAACAAAAAAGTATATATAAAGGCAATACTTGAATACAGATGGTATCCAAAGATATATGCATAGTAAAATACCAAGAAAACAATATGACCCTTTCAATAGAGATAAGAGTTAATTGAGAGATTATGGTACCTGAATTTACATTAAGGAGAATCACCAAAATAGCAGATAGGGGAAACTACACACCTCTTACAATCATCAATGATGATGTACAAAAAGGTTTGATCAGGAAGTACAAAAACTGAGAGGGCAAAGGTGAATAAGGAGGCAAAGGGTATGGGATAGGTTGCCTTCTAAAAAAACTGCTGAAACTAAAAAAAATTAGATTGCATATAACAAACCTCTATTAATAAGATTGATTACTCTAGGATGTCGAATCTCTTGTTTTGAATATTTTCTTGAAGAAAACGAACGTTGTACTGCAAAGTTGCTTAACTAAAAGATCATGTAGAAAAAGAAGCCGTTGGTTCATACAACTTGAATCCCATTAAATTCAGGAAGGCCCTAGTAATATTTTAAAAATTACAAACTAATTACCTCTATAAACATTGATCAACTTGAAATCAAGAATAGCAACCTTATGTTTCATACGAGGGCATGTTCTTAAGAGAATTAAGGCCTACTGCAATAACAAGGAATCCAAGAAACACACCCTTCACAAGGTTTGCTTAATGAGGGAAATTCAGACATGGATAAATAGACAGTCACTAGAATGAACGCCATAAACTACACAACATAGGCTAGAAGAGGTGGGAAAAGAACACAATAAACTAGAGAAAAAGTACCTTACTTTCAAAGAACAATGAGCAGATGAGAATCTCTGTAACTCCTAGCTCCTGAAAAGCAATAGAATGAAATGTTTATGCGGATGTCAGAGATGGAGTATAAAATTCATAACCTGTAGAAGATAGGGGAAACAACAACGAGCCAAGAACTAGATAAAGGTGTAAATATAAACCATACGAGATGACTTAGCGTCAGTTTTAATGGAGGGTTCATCACAAGGAAGAAATTACCTCGGAGGTTCATCGGAGATCCTCGAGTGAGATCCCACGAAGGAGATAGATGGAGGTGAGAGCGAGATCCCACAAGGGAGGAACAAGAATGAATGGTTGTTTCTCAAATAATTACCATATCCTTGGATAGTATATTCCAAGGTTGATGTCTTATCTGCTTCATCTGGAGATCGATGAATAACACTAGCATAATGCCTTGAAGCAATATAGTCAAATTACATGTCGCTGACAGCGTCCATAAATGCACCTAAAAGCAGGAAGAAGATAGAGGCTTGTAAGGATGTCAAAGAGACAAAGAGTTCAGAGTTCCGATCAAATCAATACCCGTAAAACAAGAGCATCTTGAAAACATACATAGTAGTAAAATAGCTGAATTCCATTCCATCATTTTTTATGCTTACCGAACTTTATTCTTGCATTGCAGAGGACATCTGGATTAGGAGGTCGTCCGCATCGGTACTCTCCAATCATATAAGAAACCTAAAACTAAGACTAAATTTATTCAAGCTGCAACCATATATAGAGGAGAACAAAACAAATCATGCAGTAAAAAACAAAAGCCTAACATTTTCGGAAAATCAAACCCAAATCTGGTTCCCTCTCTTCCCAGTTCCCTATTTTCTCAAATCAAGCCCTACGCAAACACCATCAAGCTCCTAAATTGATGAGAAAGGGGTTTAACGAGGTTACCTCAAAATAAATTTTGAGAGTACACCGGAGATCTGAGGAAGAGAGAAAGAGAGAGAGAGAGAGAGAGAGAGAGAGAGAGAGAGAGAGAGAGAGAGAGAGAGAGAGAGAACGGTCCCTATTATCGAGCGCGAACCAGCAACAGAGGCAGCCATGTCGAGTTGAGACGCACTCAGACGTAATCAAGGCGAGCTCCGACATAGATGGAATCGAAGGTCCACGATGATGGAGAGAAGTTAGGGGAGAAGCGGAGAGGGAGTCGGAGAAGATGAAGGCGCACAGGAGTCGAGGATGGCCAGTGAACGAGAGAAGGGAATCGAGGCTGGCTTCGGCGTGGTTCGGGAAACAGGTGCGAAGAGGGAGTCGGAGAAGATGAACTGAGCAGTGATGGCGGCAACCTGAGAAGATGAAGGCCTGGGCGGGAGTGAGCGGGAAGATGAGGGTTAGGGCGGACTAGAGAAATGAAATTGAATGAGTCTGTTCCATTTCCGACTAATTTCATTATGCAAATTTCAATTTCCTTTTTTTTTAATAAATATGATAATATTTTCTTTTATTATAACAAATTAAATTAATAAGTTTAGCTACGGCAAAGAACCTACCGAAGCAAAAATGCAATCGGTAGCTACGGGATACCCATTGTCGATGAAAATGTCAACGATGACGCCTCAGCCGTAGCAACACCGAAGCTAAAACTACCCCAACAGCTACGGAAAACCCTAGCCGAAGCTACAACAACCCCAACGGCTACACTGAAGCCTTCTCGAAGCTATTGTCCGAAGCCAATATGTTTTTTTTTTGTAGTGGACAGATGCGCATAAGACACATGTCAAGCATAGGAGGAGCTAGGGAGGGGAAAGGGTGAGCATACACCCCTCCTTTCATACAAAGAGTTACTTATATTTGTTCTACTCGTTGATAGCTTCGTTTTGATATATTATAAGCTTTCATCCGATAACCGAGTAAAAAGTTATGAACGTTTGAAAATTCAGAACAGATTAATTATTTAAAATGTCTTTTAATAAACCACAATGTTTTATATTTTACTTAACTTGATATTTTAATAATATAATTCAGCCCAAGAGCGTCGAAACAAGAGGTTATATTACTAAATTCAACCATCAGATAAGAAGTTATGCAAGTTTAAATTTTTTATATCTTGTTACATGCTATTGTATGATAAGAGAACAAGAAATTACATATTGAATCAACAAATTCTACCATCAGATAAGAAGTTATGAAAATTACTTTTTAGAGAAAAGTAATGTTGTTAGAGACAAAAACTACATCGTTTTATTCGTTTAAAGAGAAAATATATACAACAACCATTCCGGAATGAGTCAATCGAAAATGACTTGTGGGTAGTACCCATAGGTCCCCGGTCCGAACCCCGAATGATCGCTCTTTATTTACCAAATTCAAGAAAATATATACAACAATTAATGACACAATGTTGAACTAAAATATTATCATTTCGAAGTAAAACACTGTAGTTCGAGCAAAAATATTATTGTTTTAAACTAAAAAAAATATTGCTTTGAACTAAAACATAATTGAAATATCATAGTTTTGATGCGCTAAAGTTAGAAAAAATCTATCGAAAATAAACTGAATAATTTGTATAAAATTACGCCTCCCTTCGATAAGTTTCTGACTCCGTCCCTGATGTCAAGGTTTCAAATGTAAGGAAATGGAGACTGATAATGCTTACGATTGCGAGTCTGTTAGAACCTCATTAACTCGGTGCAAAGCGAACGATGTCATTCGTTCTCCTTCAACGTGACACTAAATTCGGGGAGACATGCAAGAGGATTGGTAACATGTTAGTGATGCACTAAAGTTCGGCCATCAACTAACGCTCTTTCACATTATGGATGTTCGAGTCGAAGACGCTGATCCTCCATTCATCAAGGCTTATCTCGATGGCGACCCAATGCTTCTCCCATAAAAGGAATGGGGTGAGAACAATCCCTACACTAGCCTAGGGTTTCCCCATTGTCGCTAGGACAAATCCCTCGAGGTACTTTGTCAATGACTTCTCCACTGCGTATTTAGATGGGTTCTCAAAGTAGGCCCACCATTCCTACTCCAGCTTTTCTAACAAGAACGTGTCTAACACGACCACCTTCATACAAGACTCCCCGCCTTCGTGGACGTAGGCACGTAAGAGCCTAGAGCACTGCTTTATGTGTTGCGTATAAGTTGTTGATGTCAAACCTACAAGCTTAAGAAAATGTGTACTTGTGTAGCACAAGGCCTGGTTAAAGGGCTTACCTCTGCTCATCCATGTCATCGACATTACAAGACCATTGAAGAAGGCTTATCCGAGCCGAGTCTCGCTGAACCCTCTTTGTGCAACAGCTTTGTAAAGGCTCGGATGTTCAAATCCTAATTTTCTGGAATAAGAGAATTAAAAATGAAATTAAGTCGGTTTTAAAACTTGTTTAGCGGATTCCGACCGGAGTATAAATTTAACGAACAATTTCCGTTCTTTTACCTCGAAAATTCAAAATAATTATCGGATTACGATATCCTTCTCAATTTTTAAAATCTAATTGACCGAGAAAGCGAGATTCAGAGAGACTAACATTCGAGAACTAATTTTGGGGTTCAAGATTCACGTATTCGAAATTTATTTTCGGGTAATGTTTTAACCAATCCCACACACAATCTCACCATCCCCTTCACCTGCTCCCCATCACCCGTCGACATCCCCGATCTGATGATCAATTCACCATCCCCATTTCCCTTCACCATCCCCATCGTCACAATCTCCATCACCTCACGCCACAATCACTGCATCTCTCCTCCATCACCATCTCCCCCTTCTCAGCTGAGCATCACCATTTCTGCACCACCATCCCAGCACCTCGTCGTCGTCGTCCATCCAGGATCCGCCCAGGAGAGCTCAGAGCCGCCATCGCCTCCATTTCTCCCCTGTTTCGCAACCACAAGTAACCGAGCACCATCACCTCCAATCCTTCTCCTCCTTCTGCGAGACACCAGCAGCAGCGGCTATACTCCACCACCATCGAAGCCCAGTGTCCGCCCAGGAGCCACCAGCGCCGCTGCCGAGCCACCGAATCATCGTTTCCCCTGTTTGAGCACGAGCCACGTTCCGGTAAGCGTTTCTCTTCCGTCTTCGATTGAAACCACCCTCGAGCTTCACCATCACGCTCACCAATATCCCACACAGATCCGACGAGCCATCGCGAGCCTCCGACGATGCCCAGACCTCCGATCGAGAGCTCCGAAGTCGCGAAATCCCTCGGTGAGTTCCATCTTTCCTCCTCTGTTTTAATCCGATTTCTGACTGGGTTTGGGCTAAGGGCTAGTGTCGAGTGTGCGTGAGCTGAGTGCGGGGTGTCGGGTGGCGCGTGTGAACTCAGGCGGAGCTCCGGTAAGAACTCCGGCGAGCAGGAGCAAGCGAGGCGAGGCTGAGTATAGGCGAGCGACCGCGAGCGAGCAGCGAGCAGGAGCGTGGGAGGCGGGATTCCGAGTCCGAGTCCGAGTCCGAGTCCGGGTGAGTCTGGGCACGGAAAAGGCGGCGCCAGCGGCATCGAAGGCTCGAGCAGGGTGCGGGTGCGGGACATCGTCGCTTGAATCCGGAGGAGGAAGGAGACCAGCATGGCTATGTGGGGCCCTCCAACCTTTTAATTTATTTGGGTGGGTTTATTTAACCGGATTGGGATTAGTTAGCGGGTTTGGTTGGGTTCGGTTCGGTTTGGGTTAAAAGCGTTGGTTCGGTTCGGGTTATTCGTTATATATTTATTTATTTAATTTATTAATTAATTGTTTAACCGATTTCCGATAATTGATTATTCAGAAATTGATTTGTGTGTCGGTATTTAAAAAGGGGTCGGTTTTAAAGTATATAAATTGAATTATTTTGTAACGGTTGAAAGTTACTTAAATCCCTAGAATGGTGATTTTAATTAAAGTAAAGTATGTCGGGATTATTTAAATGGATTTTTTTGAAAGTATTTTTAAAGATTAAATATTTTATAAATTAGAAATGGCTAAGTATAAACTTGAAGTAATTGTTTTGGCTAACAACTGGACTAGCGAGTGAGATTTTATGGATTGAAGTATGATTGAGTCAGTTATGGAAATGACAATGGAATAAGATGATATAAGATGTTGCCATAAGTTGAGATAAAGAATGTTGATGATGCTATGATTAATGGATTGGTGGGCATGTTATGTAGTGGTAAATGGATCCCGTTTTGTGCAGTTTACTTATGCATATTTATTCATAATTGCTAGGTGATCTGTAACCTGCTTGCTTATATCTTGCTGCTTTTCATCTTGCTGATCTGCTACTCCAGGTAAGTTCTTTGAACTTACTCATGATGGGCGCTCTATGCACTGGGTGTTATATAGTAGGCTAGTGTCCATGCACCATACGACTTAGAATCATGCTTAGGAGCTAAAATGAAAATCATATGATTGCTATATGTCCTTGCAAGAGAACGGCCGTTATCTGTGATAGTTCTAGAGTCCTTGCTAGGGTCATAGGGTAGCCCAGCCTCATTGGGTACCCTGAGTCAATCGAGTCTATATGAGCATGATATGATAGCCCAGCACCATCGGGCAAGCGATGAGATGATATGATATGATGATGCCGTGGTTTGTGCACCACCACGAGGAAATTGATATGCTATAGCACCGAACTGGCCAGTCTCCGCCCTATTGAAAGGGGGTGGAGGTACGAGAGGGACATGCCACTTGGCATTCTGTGTGGATCCATTTATCGCTTTCTGCATTATATTAAACTGTCAGTATATATATGTGATTTAATTTACGCATGACATTACGCATTTCATCTTAAGAATAAGATGCTTATTATATGCCTCTCAGAGTGTGTTTACATACGCGCATGAGTGACCTGATGATTGACCCAGATCCCCCTCATTTTTTTTAGATTCAGGTAACCGTTAGCCGCTATCGTTGCTTAGGTGGATGCTTGGCGGGTTCAGACTTTTGGCGTTAGATCGAGAGGTTGAGAGACCACCACACTTCCTCTCTTTTATACTCCTTTTCGGATTGTATTTAAACTCAACCTTATTTTTGCTTTCGCTCGATTTCACGATTAGACTAAGGCAGGTATTTGATCCCCAATGGATCCGCGATCTTTAAGGGTTCGAAATCCCTTCTTTTAGTACAAATATTTTGTTTTAAAACTCAACCCGTACCTGGATTGCAAGATCCGAACAAGGGGTTTTATCCCTTGAAACGTAACCCGGAAATCATAATTCTGGGCCGTTACAAAGATGGTATCAGAGCCAGGTTGTGCAATTCGGGTACACAAGGGTCGAGTGTGTGTTTTGAAAACCGCCCACGAGTTTCAAGGACTTTTTGAAAAGGATTTAGAGGGGCAAAATGAATTTAATGTGCTTAACTAAAATTGGACTAAGTAATGAACTCGAGTTGTAATAAAAAAGGAGAATCGACAAAACGGGGACACGATTGGGTAGTAAAGGCGCTAGACCCCCCCTATTGGGTGTAGTTGGGAACGGTAGGCAAAATACTAGCTTGCTCTTTACAGAGGGTCCGGAAGACTCCAAGGAGATTGCACCAAGGTGGTTGGAGTGGCGAGTTAGGTAGGATCGCGAGGTTTTTGCCCCTCCGGTCAGTCGCTCCTTGAAGAGCGACATTAGATAGCTTGATGTGCTTTATATATTGAGACTGAGTATGACCTCCCTCGAAGGAGTTCATTATAATTGTCATTGACTAATTCTATGCTGAGTGCTTGATCTGCTAAAGTCTGATTGGTATGCCTAACAATTAAATGTGTTTCGACTGATCTGTACAAACGGGATAGTGGGAGTACCCTTAATTCTATGTGGTCAACCCAGCTTGTGTGAAATAGCCCCTTCCACTATGTTTGTTAACCCTTTGACGGTTCTATCGAGTCTTTCTCCCGGATGTCAGTATCTTTCATCGGAATCGGGTTGGTAAACACATTGCGTCAGAAACTCATGTATGTATATGGAGGTTGTCTGAGTGAGTATTGGAAGATAGTCCTTGATGTCATTTTGAGTCAAAAGTAAGGTGTTTCCGGGGTTGTCTTCCTTGATTCTTATGATGATCAACCGAGGTTTTCTTACCACAAAGAGTCGTACGTACCAAGGTCCCACGAGAAATAGGGGTGATGAGTCAGTTCGGGAAGGTCAATGGTTGCCCTTAGGGATCTCTGTCCGGTTGTAATGGTGACTCTCTCTGAACTGCATGACATGATTTTGTAACCTCCTGCATGTATCTTGCAAAATGCTTAATTGTAAAATGTTGCTCATGTTATTACATCTGTGATTAGTTACATTGATCAAGTCTCGTGTTATGTCTCACTCTCTATCGTGATTACGTTGTCATAGCATGCCTACTTGACTTATTATATTAATTGTACTAATGATTGATTGGAAGCATATAAACCACATGATATAAACCTACATGATAATTGTTTTCTCCTGGGTTAGGTCCATGATAGTGTGATAAACTCTTCTTCGTATGAATGCCTGTAAATGATATCTTTAGCATACTAGTGGATGAAGCCTTGATGCTTATTACTCGTTTTATGACAAGAATCTACAACATGCCCATCTATTTTGTATTCATCAGATTAATGATTGTTGGTTGTTTTCACTTGATATTGTTGTGTGATTAGTTGCGTTGGATGGGGAATATGTGGTATAATTGAGTCTTGATGAATGCATGCTATAATGTTCATGATGGCCATTGTGTGAGTCCAAGTTACACGTGTTATGTCTCTATCATCCCATCATGCCCTACTCAGTATGTTGCATCGTCATACCAATGCATGAATGTAAATGTCATGTGTAGGAAGTCGCATAATTAATGTTCTCCCTGTAAATAGGTTCATAATAGTGTGATCGTTCAGTTCTAGTGTCATGATAGAGTGAGTTACATACTTGATGAATATGTGTTATAACTTGATGTCAACATGCCTTATATGATACGTAATTCCCAGTACATGTTAAGATGATGATCCTTAATGTAAATTTGTGGTTGTATGACATTCTGTACCCATGCTTGCCCCATTACTTAGGTCCCGTGTTGCATCTTGCTTCTTGTCCTGATTATATGTCGCCTTTGTATGTCTAATTGACCTGTTGTATTGGCCGTACTAACGACTGATTTGAAGCATGAATTGCATGATAAGTGTCTGTATATAGTTATTGTCTTCCCCTAGATTAGGACCATGATAGTGTGCTACACTTCCCTTGTACGAATGTCGTAAGATGATTTTCCCTGCATGATTAGTCGATGTTACCCGTGGTTTGTTGACTAAATTAGTAGTTCAATTGTGATAATGCTATTTGACGTGATGTCTTGGTAAATGCATACCTTATTCAAACGGTTGTTGAGTTGGAATGCATACCTTGTATGCTAGTCATATTGCCTATTGCGTAGGCTTGCATTATGAATTGTTATATTCCTTCCATGCTTCTATACCTACGAGCTATGTTAATATGATTTCTTGCGCATCGATGTGTTGGTAATTCAAGCGCATGTATATATCGAATGTCATGTTGAGCCTTTAGTATCATGTAGGACCATTAGTTGTGACTTGTGCGAATTTATACCTTGCTTGCATTATTGCTGATTCCCTCTCGAGCTAGGTCCCTCATAGTGTGATCCTTCCCTCTTTCTATCACCTTGAAATATCTTACTCATGAAAATTAGATTGATGTTGAATTCGATGATCAATTGTTTTCTGTGATGGTTTATCCTAGCATGCTTACATGTTATCACTCGGTAGTGTTTCCCTATTCTCTTATGAATTCCTCTAGTGCTGGCATAGATGTATGACTTGGCACCTCGCATGATTACACACCACGTTATATCATTTTGCATATGCATGACGCATGAATGTTAAAATGAATTTAGTTGAGTTACCTTGATTGTGGTCATGGTTCGATATGTGCTAGTAGTATCCTGTAGGGCTTATGGTTTCCAATATGACTCACTAAATGATTACATGTTGTACCTATTCTATGATGTGATAACCACTGTACCTTTATATGTGTCCCATGATGATTCGTTCCTAGCATGATTATAATCTATTGCCATGATATCCTTCTTGTTACTTTTGATGATGCCTCGTGTTTCGTGAACATCCTATTGAACCCATTTTAATGACTCTTGACTATGCTTGTATCACATTATGTGTCGCTAGTATCATGTAGGACATGCACTTTCTAAATGTACCTCATCATATGATTACGTGCCATGCTTGACCTACTATATGACACTTAATCTAGTTGTTATGTTACACCTCACCATGCCATATTTGACCTCACCTATTGATGCGTACACCATGCTTGTGCATTCTTTCATATACACCATACTCGTCATCGTCGTTAAATCCCACATGACCTCGAATCCTGCATGATCATTCTTGATTCCGCATAACTTGCTTAAGTTGCTAGGCATATCTGCTTTCATGGAATAATAGACTACTATCTTGTCTCGCATGCATGAGTATAGGAATCGATCGTGTCGTTGGAAATGAATACGAATGTTGCTCCCTTGATATAGGTACATGTTAGCGTGAATTAGTGTGATTGATATGCTCCATGGTGAATTCGTGTTTTCTTGTCGCGATTATAACTTAATGGACTTCCATAAGGGCATCGTTTCTATTCTCAGGTCGGAGTTTCGTCTCTAGTTGTCATCTTAGGGTTGGTCTGTGTTTGTTCCGAAAGGAACACTGGGTTGTCCGCTCTTGTCCCTCCCCTATCTTCGCTAACTTGAACTCCTACGCGACACGTTGGACGAGCGACCGCATGAAAGAGGAAATGGGAAGTCGGATAGCAATAGAGCAACGCCGCGAAGGCGTGGGCCCATAACCCACGGGCCTCAGGATCAACGATTTCAGCAGGACAAGCACGTTTTGAGGATGACGATTACTGAGTACGATATGAACTACGAGCAAGAGTGTCCTTCGTTTAAATTGCCAATCCTTCTAAATTAGTTGATGGCGATATTGCACTGACCTAACGATGAAGTTTACGTGTTGATGTGCTTACTTGGTAATAAATGTGGCCTGAGGGTCTAGTGATTATGATTATATGATTCAATGCCTTGCAGTTCTTACATAATATGATGTCTTGATGAGTTGAGGTGATGTCTTTTAGGGCATGCTGACATGTTGGTGAATTATATACTACTTGAACTTCCTTTTCTGAATCTTAATAGGCATGGCCTTGATGTGTTGATATGTTGACATGATAAATCTGCTATGACCGGTTCTACTTGTAGTGCGATGTTATGCGATTTTGAGAATTGATGTGTACTGACATACTAACCCTGTGATACCTAGCCCATTGATCTCTTGACATGTGTGCTTGCATGATAACTTATGAGAATTCGATCATGGACTTGTGATTCCTTCAGTATGATGTAGATATGCCTTATGGCTCGTGGTATGATGTTGAGATTTTGTTATTGCTTTTGACATGTTCTGAATGGATGGTATGATTTATGTTATGGGTAAAAATGTTATGTGGTTGAGATTATCATGATTGATGTTGAGATTTGCCACACGAGAGGTGGCTGATGATGTTATGAGTTGATGAGTTGGTTTACTTTTGTTCATGCTGAATTGAGAATGATGATTGATTTGATTCGGAAACTAGGAAGAGAATATGAGATTAGTCTTTAGAGGTGGATGATTCCACCTCTCGTGATGTGAAATTGCTTGATTAATGTCGGGTTAGGGAATTTTGAATGGTGTTTAAAAAAGGACGGAGTTGGATGTAGAGAACTCAAACGCGATTGATAACTTCAATGATTTTGAGACCAAACCTTTTCAAACAAAGGACGCTCTTGGAAATTAACCGAGATTGCATTATGATGTCCCACGAAGTGGATACAAACATTTTATAGGGGCCCTTATAGACTTCTTGCTAAGACCTAGTGGAGATGCTGTAATGCTTTTTGAGTTATGGTATGACCGAGAAGTCGAAGTAAGGATGTGATAGGGGCCCATATTACATTCTTACTACGGTCTATTGGGGATATTATGATCACGACAACGGTACTGTGAGGACCTCATAGGGGCACTTATGAGGTGTTCACGGGATCAATGACATGATCCTTGGACTCACCAATTTCAAACTTCATCCCCTGTTTTAAGATTTTTTTTAGTCTCGAGGACGAGACTTGTTTTTAGAGGTGGATGATGTAAAGGCTCGGATGTTCAAATCCTAATTTTCTGGAATAAGAGAATTAAAAATGAAATTAAGTCGGTTTTAAAACTTGTTTAGCGGATTCCGACCGGAGTATAAATTTAACGAACAATTTCCGTTCTTTTACCTCGAAAATTCAAAATAATTATCGGATTACGATATCCTTCTCAATTTTTAAAATCTAATTGACCGAGAAAGCGAGATTCAGAGAGACTAACATTCGAGAACTAATTTTGGGGTTCAAGATTCACGTATTCGAAATTTATTTTCGGGTAATGTTTTAACCAATCCCACACACAATCTCACCATCCCCTTCACCTGCTCCCCATCACCCGTCGACATCCCCGATCTGATGATCAATTCACCATCCCCATTTCCCTTCACCATCCCCATCGTCACAATCTCCATCACCTCACGCCACAATCACTGCATCTCTCCTCCATCACCATCTCCCCCTTCTCAGCTGAGCATCACCATTTCTGCACCACCATCCCAGCACCTCGTCGTCGTCGTCCATCCAGGATCCGCCCAGGAGAGCTCAGAGCCGCCATCGCCTCCATTTCTCCCCTGTTTCGCAACCACAAGTAACCGAGCACCATCACCTCCAATCCTTCTCCTCCTTCTGCGAGACACCAGCAGCAGCGGCTATACTCCACCACCATCGAAGCCCAGTGTCCGCCCAGGAGCCACCAGCGCCGCTGCCGAGCCACCGAATCATCGTTTCCCCTGTTTGAGCACGAGCCACGTTCCGGTAAGCGTTTCTCTTCCGTCTTCGATTGAAACCACCCTCGAGCTTCACCATCACGCTCACCAATATCCCACACAGATCCGACGAGCCATCGCGAGCCTCCGACGATGCCCAGACCTCCGATCGAGAGCTCCGAAGTCGCGAAATCCCTCGGTGAGTTCCATCTTTCCTCCTCTGTTTTAATCCGATTTCTGACTGGGTTTGGGCTAAGGGCTAGTGTCGAGTGTGCGTGAGCTGAGTGCGGGGTGTCGGGTGGCGCGTGTGAACTCAGGCGGAGCTCCGGTAAGAACTCCGGCGAGCAGGAGCAAGCGAGGCGAGGCTGAGTATAGGCGAGCGACCGCGAGCGAGCAGCGAGCAGGAGCGTGGGAGGCGGGATTCCGAGTCCGAGTCCGAGTCCGAGTCCGGGTGAGTCTGGGCACGGAAAAGGCGGCGCCAGCGGCATCGAAGGCTCGAGCAGGGTGCGGGTGCGGGACATCGTCGCTTGAATCCGGAGGAGGAAGGAGACCAGCATGGCTATGTGGGGCCCTCCAACCTTTTAATTTATTTGGGTGGGTTTATTTAACCGGATTGGGATTAGTTAGCGGGTTTGGTTGGGTTCGGTTCGGTTTGGGTTAAAAGCGTTGGTTCGGTTCGGGTTATTCGTTATATATTTATTTATTTAATTTATTAATTAATTGTTTAACCGATTTCCGATAATTGATTATTCAGAAATTGATTTGTGTGTCGGTATTTAAAAAGGGGTCGGTTTTAAAGTATATAAATTGAATTATTTTGTAACGGTTGAAAGTTACTTAAATCCCTAGAATGGTGATTTTAATTAAAGTAAAGTATGTCGGGATTATTTAAATGGATTTTTTTGAAAGTATTTTTAAAGATTAAATATTTTATAAATTAGAAATGGCTAAGTATAAACTTGAAGTAATTGTTTTGGCTAACAACTGGACTAGCGAGTGAGATTTTATGGATTGAAGTATGATTGAGTCAGTTATGGAAATGACAATGGAATAAGATGATATAAGATGTTGCCATAAGTTGAGATAAAGAATGTTGATGATGCTATGATTAATGGATTGGTGGGCATGTTATGTAGTGGTAAATGGATCCCGTTTTGTGCAGTTTACTTATGCATATTTATTCATAATTGCTAGGTGATCTGTAACCTGCTTGCTTATATCTTGCTGCTTTTCATCTTGCTGATCTGCTACTCCAGGTAAGTTCTTTGAACTTACTCATGATGGGCGCTCTATGCACTGGGTGTTATATAGTAGGCTAGTGTCCATGCACCATACGACTTAGAATCATGCTTAGGAGCTAAAATGAAAATCATATGATTGCTATATGTCCTTGCAAGAGAACGGCCGTTATCTGTGATAGTTCTAGAGTCCTTGCTAGGGTCATAGGGTAGCCCAGCCTCATTGGGTACCCTGAGTCAATCGAGTCTATATGAGCATGATATGATAGCCCAGCACCATCGGGCAAGCGATGAGATGATATGATATGATGATGCCGTGGTTTGTGCACCACCACGAGGAAATTGATATGCTATAGCACCGAACTGGCCAGTCTCCGCCCTATTGAAAGGGGGTGGAGGTACGAGAGGGACATGCCACTTGGCATTCTGTGTGGATCCATTTATCGCTTTCTGCATTATATTAAACTGTCAGTATATATATGTGATTTAATTTACGCATGACATTACGCATTTCATCTTAAGAATAAGATGCTTATTATATGCCTCTCAGAGTGTGTTTACATACGCGCATGAGTGACCTGATGATTGACCCAGATCCCCCTCATTTTTTTTAGATTCAGGTAACCGTTAGCCGCTATCGTTGCTTAGGTGGATGCTTGGCGGGTTCAGACTTTTGGCGTTAGATCGAGAGGTTGAGAGACCACCACACTTCCTCTCTTTTATACTCCTTTTCGGATTGTATTTAAACTCAACCTTATTTTTGCTTTCGCTCGATTTCACGATTAGACTAAGGCAGGTATTTGATCCCCAATGGATCCGCGATCTTTAAGGGTTCGAAATCCCTTCTTTTAGTACAAATATTTTGTTTTAAAACTCAACCCGTACCTGGATTGCAAGATCCGAACAAGGGGTTTTATCCCTTGAAACGTAACCCGGAAATCATAATTCTGGGCCGTTACAAGCTTCTCCGAGGGACATTCACTCGTTAAAGGTGTCGGGCTCTCTGGCCTTAACCAACCCCACGTCGACACCAGCTAGAGATTCCCCCCTCATCAAACGGGACTTCTTAGCGATGGGAGGGAGCTCGTGCCCATCAAGAGACAATGGGGCATTTCTTGTCCTCATCGGCTTATCCCTATTTGTCTTGCCTTGGGTGGCCTTCAGCCCGACCTGCACGTAAAGACCATGGCATATACGTACATTATGATGTCGTACATGCTATTTTTTATTTACATAATTAATAAATTGTTGGCAGAAAACATACCTCCACCTGATAACCGCCAATTGAATCTTGTTTTGCACATGCTTCCTATGTCGGCTCCACTCCCGTGTCCATAACTTGCAGGCCAAACACATGAAATAACCATTCAGCAACCAGGCCAACCCATCCTCCTTGGCATTTTATGTGTTTCCCATGGTGTATAATGACTTTCCCATGGCATACACTCGGTTATCTATGCCAACCAAGACTTTTTCTTATAAACCATAATGGTACGTACATCCACCTAAAACATCCCCTAGACATCCCATGGTGTATAATGACTTTCCCATGATATATCCGGTTACTAGTAGAAGGTTTATCCCTTCAAATAAAAGAGAAACCTCGTCGTTGATCCTGGAGGCTCAGAGTGTTCCCGAGCATATCCTGGAGGCTGTGATACCAAAATGATATGACCAGAAGGATGAAACCAACAAGTTTCAAAGCTTCAACCGAGCCTGAGAACAAAATTTGACACACTTGACTCTTTTATTTGGATTTTTTCTAGCTTTATGGAAGGATAAAAACAAGATTTGGATGGCTAAATCTATGAGCATCTCGCCCATCGACTTACCAAACTCGCCCTCTAACTCGTCGGCATCTCACTCTCGAGCAATCAAGCCTTTGTTTGAACAACTCTAACAAGCATCTCACCGGAAAGAGTTACACAAATGGGACAGTTCCTCGGCCTCTCACTCTGGAATGGGGTGTCAAAATGGCATCTCACCAAATCATCCAAACACACACTTTTCTTCTAAAAATTATCAACTCGAATCTTATTTCTTATGACAAAGGTTTAGGCATTTTACAACCATAAAATAAGCAACAATTAAAACAACAAATTAAAGACGAAAAACAGGAAAAGTCTCTCGGAAATTGATGGAGAAAGTTGGCCAGCCCCTTAGTGGGAAATGGAAGGTTGGATGTCATCATGAAGTGGCAAAACCATCAAGTTCTATTGAATGAATCCTGTTCAACACCTCTTCATCTATTCCGACTTCATTCAATATGTCAAGAAAATTGTCCAGATTTTGAACTGCTGGATTATTCCCAATTTCGGACCTCTTTTTGGATGATATCTGCATTTTGGTCTTCATGAAAGATGTAGCCCTTCAAATTAGCTTTCCAACAAGTACTCATGGAGCTTGGATGGACAAATATAGTTCCTGTTATGACTAAAACACCGAGCATGTGTCGAAAGAGCTCGGATCACATCATCCTCCCCTCCTTTGAAAAAGATTCGTCCTCGAATCTTGCGTTGCCCTTCCAAAAAGAAACATTATGCCCCTGCATGTTGGATCTGCGTAACATATCTTGATGGTTGATCCCGTAAAGACTCTCAAATCTGCGTTGCCTTTCCAAAAAGGTACGATACGCCCCTGTACGTTGGATCTGCATAGTACACTTCAATGGTTGCAACCACGACGACTCTGAAGAGGGATGTGGATGAAATTGATGGAATCACAAAAAGCTTTGTGATCTTGATGGAATAGCTCTGGTACCAAATGATACAACCCAAAGGATTGAAACAACATGTTTCAAAGCTTCAACCGAGCACGAGAACAAAATTTGACACACGTGACTCTTTTATTTGGATTTTTTCTAGATTTATGGAAGGATAAAACCAAGATATGGATGGCTAAATCTAGGAGCATCTCACCCATCGACTTACCAAACTCTCCCTCTAAATCGTCGGCATCTCACTCTCGAGCAATCAAGCCTTTATTTGAACAACTCTAACAAGCATCTCACCGGAAAGAGTTACACAAACGGGACCATTCCTCGGCCTCTCACTCCGGAATCGGGTGTCAAAATGGCATCTCACCAAATCAACCAAACACACACACTTTTCTTCCAAAAATTATCAACACAGATCTTATTTCTTTTGATAAAGGTTTAGGCTTTTTATAGCCATAAAATGAGCAACAATTAAAACAACAAATTAAATACGGAAAACATGAAACGTCTCTCGGGAATTGATGGAGAAAGTTGGCTACCCCCCTAGTAGAAAATGGAGGGTTGGATGTCATCATGAATTGGCAAAACCATCAATTTCTATTGAATGAATCCCATTCAACACCTCTTCATCTATTCCGACTTCATTAAATGCGTCAGAAAAACTGTCAAGATTTTGAACTGCTGGATTATTTTCAATTTCGGACCTCTTTTTGGATGATATCGGCATTTTGGTATTCATGAAAGATGTAGCCCTTCAAATTATCTTTCCAACAAGTACTCATGGACCTTCATTGGAAAAATATAGTTTCTGTTTTGACTAAAACACCGAGCATGTGTCGAAAGAGCTCAGATCACATCACATCATGTGTTTGCTCCTTTGGAATGTTTGTAACCTATAAGGCAAAGCCCACGAAACAACCAATAAACATAGGGAAGCCTAGATTCCATGGAACTCACGAGGATCAAGGGTTGGGCAGACACTTTATCTCTCATGGCATACAACGGTTTATCTATGACTAAACATTTCAATCATCTGAAAATATACTTACCTCTACCCGGGATACTGCTTCGACATTTGTTGGTGCATCTGCATCATTTGTTTCCTATGAACCAACAAATAAACACATGAAGCAACAAATCAACACAGGACATCCGATTCCCCATTACAGTCATAGTTTCCCTTGGAATAAACTGCAATTCCCATGACACAAACTGTGATTCCCATGCCACAAATCATTATTTATAAATAAAAATTTTGGACGGGTACTTACCTCTACCTCATGACCACCATCCCCAGCCACTCTCCCATCTGCCTCCTAAGTCAAAGTTCGAATTTTGCAGGTTGCACATGCCCCAACATCTACAATGTGTTTCCCTTCCTTTTGATGTGAAGCTTTTTCCTCTCCCTATCCATGACCACCCTCCCCTCCATTTTTTACGCTCGACCCCCTAGTGAGACCACTTCATGCACACGTGAACGTGGACACTATCAATGACATGACATTCACTAACTTACATATAATGCTTACGAGGATGGTCGTGACAGTTACAAACCCCTGCATCACATAAAACCAATTCATTTAGATCGTTCTGTCAAGGGGTGGCCTTCATTAGCTCATCCAGCTGAATTTTCCTAGCCTCTAGAGTCTTTTTCATCCCCTAAACTTCCCCCAACAACCGTGTCAGCATTTTGAGGAACCTTTCGTCCGTTGGCCCCTCAGCTTGGAATTGCGAAGTTCAAGTCCATTGTTGGGCGGGATGTAACGTTGAAACCGGGTGGACAATCTTGTACTATATCACCATTTTGTCAAAGGACTCGTCGGGCAACTCGTCTTTCAACTAGATTCCAACCAAAAGTTCCCTATTTGCATACTTGGGTTGTATGATGGTTTGTGCCTCGTCGTCAACCTTGATTCCGTCCTCTTTTCCCTCTTTCATTAGCTTTGACACCCTATCGTACGTGATGTAGGAATCCGCTGAAGTCAACCAGCGCAGGCGTAGAGGAAATATCCTAGACTGGGACCTCACCGCAAATGTTCCGTCGATGCCTCCGACCGCCTCGTGCATCCATATCTACAACGGGTCGGGTTTTCGGTTAGCAATCATTTCGAAACTGTTGATTTCGTTATGAAAATCAAATGTTGGAATTTTATAAGGATCATATATGAAAGGAGATTAGGAACCTCCTGAGCGTTTATCCGAGCCTCCCCGCCACTGGGTTCATACCCTGATCAGCCCTTTGGGCGTAAGTGGTCGACAAGTATTTGTGCGTGATTTCGTAAACAATGCCCCCCCCCCCCCCCCGGATAGGTTAGGAATGTCTCCACGTCATCTAGCAGGCACAACATCCACGTTTTTAGTTTTTTCGAGTCCATAGATCCAAATAGGACTCCCTCCATGATCAACGACATCGCCATCTTGAACCGTCGCCTATCTCTCTTCTCCGCCGTTGTAGCGTTTTGGTATGCTTTAATGACATCACCCAGCATGACCTTGTGCATTCCAAACAAACTTAGAGTAGCCTTGTTATTTTGTGCTTCCTCGGCTCTATCCAAGCATTTGCAATTCATCCCTGTCACTAGTGTAAATTATATGATGGAGAACCTCATAAGGCAACCTTGAATCTGGTGCCATGTCTCGTGCTTCTTTAACATCTTCACCTAACGCTCCAGAAAACAGTGGACAAGTTGCGAGGCAAACTGAACACGCGTTCCAACCAGCCTTAATGGATGACAAATTCATTTTACAAAACTAAATCCACCTACATTTTTTTTTAGATTTCGCAACCCTCTTTTTTCCCCTCGTTTTACAAACTCCCCTTTTTTCTCTTACTCTACCAGTAACGTTACAACCAGCCTGAGGCCTCGTTTGGTTAGTTAATTAAAAACCCAGAAAGTTTAAAAACTCAAGAAGTATGATATATTCATGTGCTTGGATGACAGAAAGACACAGGAATTCAACTTCCTAGGAATTTCAATTCCTCCAAATTATAGGAAGTTCACTTACCTATGGGGACTAGGTAAGTTCAAGTTCCACCATTTTTTAATGTAATTTTCTTTATTTTTCCATTCATATTTCTAAAAACCAAAATTCAACCATATCACTTTTTTTAATTCATAAGAAGTAAATTTTACGGAAATTCAATTCATGAAAAGTAAGTTCCGAAAATTGTACTTTCCGCATTCAACCAAACGACCCTTAATGGGTTGTGTTGTATCCAGCATACTACCACTGTAGCACAGTATATGTGAGGGCTCCAGCTAGTGCGATGTGGGCGGCAACACTACACTACAACTCTACCACTGTGTTGAATGAATTCATAAAAATGGAAAACCCATCCCGTTCCCACTTCCTAGTTTCTCATACAACACAGAATGGGCCTGGATGGTGACCTTTGAGTGTTTGGGATGCCAAATTAACTACTAAAACAATTTTTCTAGCTAATAATAATATCTCATACTACCCCATCTTTTCTTTTCTTTTTTTAAGTATAAGTTATTTGACTTTTTTAAGCTTTTTTAAAAGTTAAAGTTTTTATAAAATAATAATTTGTTTACAAATAATTTCATAATAATATGTTTGTATTCAAAATATTATATAAAAACTTAAGATTTTATAGATTTTTTCTTCTTAAAAAATATTTGACTAATAACTCAAGAGCCGGCAAATCAACTTATTGACTAATAATTGTCATGATACAAAATCAAATAACGCAAATTAACGAGAAAAATGTCACAGATCTCATCAAAATATAAAGCAATCGTCGACCCGCGTAGAAGTCGTAGAAGAACATTGAAAGGTTGTGAATACCGAGAAGGTACGTTCCATAACTTTATTTTTATTTTATTTTATAGCTGGGAACATATTAGGAATAGAAAGCCAATATAAAGGAGGAAGAATTCATCACAATAGCATTTTGATAGACAAAACAAAACATATTACATTGAAATTTAAACATCAACTATATATTACCACCTTTCTTTAATAAATTGTTCTAAGAAATAATATTTAGCTTTCAATAAGTTAAAATATTTAAAAGTCTTGCTATTGCGAGATGGTCATTTTATCGCCAAATAGTGGACATACGACTCCAGAAGGCAGTGACAATAAAGATCGGACTGTCACTGGCATCTAATATCGACAATGCTCCAACCGATGTCGATCCTTTGTAGGCAAGTCACCAGCTCCTTTGACACCGACATCCGGTGTCAATCCTTGACCCTCACCTGCGCCCTTTTCACAATTTTCTTCAAAATTTACCGGTTCTGAAAGCCGATGTCGACTGGATTTTTGCCAACACTAAAAATTAAGGAACGTATTGTGTATTTGACAATAAAGTGGGTCCTGATAGCAAGTCGATTATTTAAATATGAATGCATAAATATTGTCTTTTTTTTTTTTGATCAAATGCATAAATATTGTCTATAGTGTCTGTCTACATAAACCAAATAAATGTGAACAATTATTGAAAACGGCGATAAAAGTATGATCCATGGCACTGGTGGCATTCTAAATTCAGTGTTTCCGTATGGAAACGGCTAATGTATTACCAAGTATCAATTTAAGTCAGAGTTGGGAATCATATATATCAATCAGTTGATAACAAATGTATTGGCAGTACGTGTTCAATCATTTTCGCATATACTCCAATTTCTAAAGCATTTGACAAATTAACCAAATATGTATTCGTATTCCTTAACGACTTCCGATTATATTAATGGAGTGCATATATATATATATATATATATATATATATATATATATATATATATATATATATATATATATATATATATATATATATATATATATATATATATATATGGCCGAAAAGACAAATAGGTATATTAAATGACCCCCTATGACATATTGGTATATTAAAAGATTCAAGGGACAAATAGGTATATTAAAAGTGCTCTTGTGGACAAACTGGTATATTAAAAAACTTTTAAGGAACAAATAACCCTTTTTGCCTCATTTGAATTCATTTCATTTGATTTTTCTTAATAAAAACATTTTCATATATTTTAAAATAATTATTTTTATTTAACTTTTATTCATTTGAATTCATTTCATTTGCCTCATTTGGTTTATGGATGGGACAAGGGTAGAGACACTTGTGTTGATGTGGTTGGGGCTTCACCGTTCACAACTAGAGCCAATGATTCATTTGTACCAGGCAAGGCGGTCTCTCAAGCCACTAAGAGAAAGGAGAAGAAGTACACTGATATTTGCGCCGCTAAGGGGTATTGTTTCATGGCATTTGCGTTCTCTACTTTTGGAGAACTAGGAGGTGATGCTATTGGTTTTATGAAGCGGGTTCAATTGGTTACGAGGAGTCATAGCGCTGGGTCGGATAAAGACGATTTTATATTTCATAGAGTTGGTTTTTCTATTCAAAAAGGGGTTGGGGCTCAATTTGTTACGAGGCTTCCAACTAACTTTATGTAAATATTTTTTCATCATAATAAAGTTATAATAATAATAATAATAATAATAATAATAATAATAATAATAATAATAATAATAATAATAATAATAAAATAATAATAATAATAATAACATATGAAATATGAAATATAATTTTAACTAATTATTTCATCTTTAACGGTTTTATAAAAATTCTCATATTTCATTTTTATTTAACATTTTTTGTGTGATTTCCAAATAAATACTAGCTCATATTTTTGTGGGGTAATTTAATTTGTGAAATTTATATAAACAACCATTGTAATAAAGTTTTTATTTAATAAAATGTATATAATATATATTATTAGTGACAAATAGGGATAAAAATTCAAATAGTTTTTATAATTTGATAGAAATATATACCAAATTTAATTTTTTTTGATGATTATATAACCAAATGAATAAGATTATATGAGTATGTAACCAATTCATTAACATACAAATATATTAACATGATTTTATTAAAAAAAATAAAACGAAAAGGAAGTCCAATTATGTAAAAAGGGTTATTTGTCAACTAGAGTCTTTTAATATACCAATTTGTCCATTAGAGCACTTTTAATATACCTATTTGTCCCTAAAGACTTTTAATATACCAATTTGTCCTCAGGGGGTCATTTAATATACTAATTTGTCTTTTTGGCCATATATATATATATATATATATATATATGGGAAATTTACAGAAAACCACCCACTAAATGTACCCTCTTACACTTAACCACCCATTAAACAAAAAATTACAGAAAACCACCCATTAAATAGGTTTTGTTTTCAAATCACCACCCGTTGTCTATTTTTATTAGGTTTTTGTCAAATATATATGATAATACATTATTTTAAGTTTTATATTTAACTTAAAATCTCAAATACATATCAAAATATATTTGATTAATTTTTTTAAAAAAAAAATTTAATTTTTTTTTAGAAACATGATGTATAATATATAGACCTGTCAAAACACAAACCGACCCGGTCGATCCAACCCGAATGCCCGGAAAATTTCCAATCCGAACACGGAAATTTTGAACCGGACCCGAAACCTGAAAATTTTCTGGGTAATCTGGGTTTTGACCCGATTGACCCGGTGACCCGATTAATTTATAATTATATATAATTATTTTTTTATATATAATTAAAACTTATCGCAAAATTATCAAATCATTATTTTTTTTAATTTAAAAAAGAAAAAATTGACAAACCCGAAATCGACCCAAAATGACCTGAAACCCGGTCAAACCCGGGTTTGAGTCAACCCGGAAATATCCGGAACCCGTTTTATCCGGGATCCGTTTTACCCGAAGTGACTTGACCTGAATGACCTGTTTATATTGACAGGTCTATGTATATATGAACAAATTTGTTCTATTTTATTCCTAAAAATGGTTATAAATTTTATAGACTTCTTTTTAATCAAAATTAAAAATAAGTTTATAAGTCATTATCATTGTTTAAATTTAATAATTATTTCGATACTAATAATTAATTTCTCATTTTCTTTTATATTTGTAAACACCTATACTATATACTAAAAATGAAAAAAAAAATCTAAGTATTGTTTAAATAATATTTTTTTCCAGGCTCAAAAGAATTTTTTTATTAAATGTATCTTTATTAAAATTTGTTTGACTTTTTAAATAAAACTAAATAATATTTTTCACATTTAGAACCTCCGCCCTTAAAAATAAATTTAAAATTTGTACTCATTTTTTCCCTCATATATTGATATAAGTGTTTACCCCTACAATAAATATAATTTAAATATATTGAAGTTTAAACTTTAAATTTGAAGTATAAAATATTAAAATATATACTATATTTAATGGAATTCTAATGGAATTATGTGGTGGGTGGTGATTTGAAAACAAAACCCATTTAATGGGTGGTTTTATGTAATTTCGTGTTTAGTGGGTGGTTAAGTGTAAAAGGTTATATATAATGGGTGGTTTTCTGTAAATTTCCCTATATATATATATATATATATATATATATATATATATATATATATATTTTTTTTTTTATTAGGTAAAAATTCGAAGGTCAGACAGGCCTGACTCATCGAGAGGCCGACCGAAGTCGTCAGACGGCGAACCGTCTAACATAGCAACCTACAAACAGAAAAACAAATAACAGGCGTAATGAACCAAACAAGAATAAACTCTACAACAAACATCCCAAGAAGACCAAACACCCGAAAAGCTGAGGAACCCACCGAAGAACGCAGCCAAGCACCACCGAACAGTAGCACCGCGGGCCAGTAGTACAGCAGGACACTATCGCCTGTGGGTAGTGCAGACAAGCTCCAAGGAAGAACTCTATCCCGAATACGGAGTCCCCGTGAGCGCACCACCTCGACCCCAGCCAGACCCGACTACAGACTCCACGCCCCCCAACCAAGCAGAAGATCTTCTAGAAACATCGGAAGCAGAGCCGCAAACTGTTCGAACAAAACGCCAATAAGCTTTCACCTGCAAAAATCGACAAGCCCTTTCGGGATTTTCTCAAACCCTTTCGGGTGGTTATACTCAAAATCCTTTCGGGACAATATCAATAACCCGAGTCGAGTTCTTGATAAAACCCAAAAGGATTTAAACTAGGCAAAACCTCACCCGAATCTATGTATATATATATATATATATATATATATATATATATATATATATATATATATATATATATATATATATATATATATATATATATGTAGCTCCAGAAAAATAGTCCTAATTAAATCTTGTTTTGTTATAATATTATTACGTGGATCTATAAAGATATACACTTTACTTAGATAGAGTTTTGTCTTATATAGATTTATCTTATATTTGGAGTCAAGGGTATGACTCATATATATTGTATTGGTGGATACTTTCTAAACAATCAGTTGAATACAATCTTATATTTCCTCCCTTTCTTACCCTAATTTACAACACGTTCTCAGCACGATAGTTTCTCAAAAGGCTAAAACCTTAATCCTCGTAGCACATGATTCATCCTCCATTCAATTCGTCGGGTCAAATTTCCGTATAGAAAAGCCGAGATTAGCCGATCAAAGCTCGTCGAAAACTGATCGACCTAGGTCTCGCTCTGTGATCGGTGTCCAATTAATGCTCCAGAAGCAGACGCGGAGGAGAACTCGACGGCGATAGGCGAACGCGAATCTAGTCCCTCCTTGTTCGGCTATCCATCGGCCGCCACGACGACGTCCACCTTCAACTATTCGACATCGACGTCGCCCGCCTTCGACCCCAGTTCACCGCCTTCGACTGTTCGACATTGACGCTGCCCGGCTTCGACGCCGCACGCCTCCGAGCCCGGATTCGAACAGAATCGTGAAGGAGCCACATCCCTGCTCGACGCCGCCGCCTCTGCGAAAATTAGAATGGGGAAGAAAGATCGGCGGAGGTGGAAAGCGGTGAGCCGCTGGTGGAGTGGTGGTCACGGACTCACGGTCACGGACGAGCACTTGAAGGCGGCGGCGAGTCTCTGCGAAAATACAACGAGGAAGAAAGGTTTTGGGTTGCAGATCTGGGCCAAATTACAAAACCAACCCCAGAATTTCAAAAATTGCGGTTTTGCTTGTACCTTTCTAATATTAACAGAAAAAGACTCAAACTTTCAGGGTTACAAGTTTTGTCCCTAGTAAAGTTTCTGATGAGTGGAAAACCTCTTCCCAGAAGCGATGAGATTTAGCGAGGGAAGTAGATACACACATCCCCGAAGATGATGCATACATAAATTATATCAATCCCCGATGTGCGCCGTCGTGGAGGTAAGCAGAGGTAAGTGCAATTTTTCTAATTTATTATTTTGTTTATAAATAATTTAATTGGTCTCCCGACGTTGAAAATATTAAATACGTCGAAGTGGATGAAGGTAAAGCAACTGATATTATAAATCACTTGATGTGATCTATAAATTTCATCTCTGTAGTGATGAAACAATAAGTATCATACATGTAACGATAAGTAATTCAATTGAATACAATCCCATATTCTCCCCGTAGTGATGTAGCGATATCCAATGATTATTGTTTTGTTTTGTTTCTTTATATTTTTATCATTCATCTCCCGAAGTAGATGAAAAGACATATCTCCCAAAGTAGATAAAAACACATCTTTTATGTCTTGCTGTGGATTTATATTAACT
Source organism: Persicaria tinctoria (assembly GCA_037127255.1). Taxonomy (NCBI): domain Eukaryota; kingdom Viridiplantae; phylum Streptophyta; class Magnoliopsida; order Caryophyllales; family Polygonaceae; genus Persicaria; species Persicaria tinctoria. The sequence goes on along the minus strand of JBANSL010000008.1, from coordinate 59,785,089 downwards.
CACACATATGATTGTTGTTTTATTGTTATCGATTTATCAACTTATGTATTGATAATACAAAGATTAGGGTTCATTATGCTGCATCTTAAATTCGCACATGTCCGTTCATTCGTCTCAATTGAGGATATGCTCATATTTATTTTTTAGATAGTGAATAAAGATAGATTATTGCCAATTGGAAAGTTAATCAAAATAAGGCATTTTGATAATATTGCAAATCCGTTTCGGAGTATGATTATATACATGTTAATCACATAAGAGGCACATTGACTTTCTTTGCTTTATTAATTAGAATTTCAAAAGGTTTAAGGCCATATACATAAGGATGGATGGAATTATGTTATATGGTATGTGTTTTAAATAAACCATGATTATAATTTATTAATATTTTAATTTGGTGATGGACGGTGTCATGCGAATGATTTGTCCATGGATACACACTAGGATATCATGGTAAAAGGAGCCGAACCTCAGAAGATTGAACTCCGCTTGGTGGTGAGCCTATTTGTGTTAGGGTCGACTTTAAGACTTGTGATGGAGTTGGATTGAATTCTCAATGTTGGTATATGCGATCGAGCTTGCGGTCAGGTAAGCCTAAACATCATATATTTGAGTTATGATTTTTGTGCCTCTTCCTAATTGCAAAATGACCTTATTGATTGTGCACATTTAGATTTTATATCATAAATCATGCCATAGTGCTAATATACTTTGATATATAAGAATTTATAGTATTGATAAATCATGTACGATTGGGGGTTTATGACGCATATAGATATGGTTATTGGGTAAATTGACCATATATTGGATGGATACATGACAAATGATATCCAAATGAATTGATACATTGATAAGTTGATAAATAAGACGTCATCATACATCAATTAAAATATTAGCCTCATCTTTGTAGTGATGAGATAAGATGATATTGGTGATTCCATCTTGTACTTGTAACTATTTATTTCATATATAATTTGTTTCATAGAAGATGAAATATAAACTCCTGAAGTGGTTAAACTTGTTTGATTCATGATCACCAGAAGTTGACATTATTTATATGTCATGAAGTTGATTTGTATATAACTTAAATTGATTGAAATTGAAATTTGAGGTAGTTATTGAACCTACAGTATTTGTAAATGATATTGTTTATTGAAACAGATGATAAATATTTGGATCGATATCCACCAGAAGTGGCCAAATAAATTTGTGATTGATATTGTTTGTGGAGATTATTTTTGTTATTATTTGTGAGGTGTATATATTTCAATTTACTTTTGCACAAATCTCAAACTGTTTCCAGAAGAAACAACTTGTTAAGAGTTTTTAGGCCATAAACATATGTGGTTTTATATTGATAAGGATCATTGATGTCATTAGTGTTAATAAAAGCTATCTATTGAATGAAGAGCTTAAATGATCCAACACCTTTGAGTATGTAAACTCTGCGATTTTTGGTTTGCTATTAGTCCAATTTGGCTATTTTAAGGTACATGTAATCTTTATTTTATTTATCTATTTGATTTGATTTGCATTTTATGTATATGAATATGCATTGAAAATGTTTCTTGAAGAAACAATTATGGGTAGATAATGCCAATTTTATTCAACGAATGATTATTTGGGAGAAGAGTTTGAAGGAAATCTTTCTTAAATTGTGTGAAATTTATAAAGTTAGTTCACGAGAGCCCGAAGACTCTTTATTTTGTGATCTTGTTCTTAATCTATTTGGGTATGGTAGAACTCAAATAAATAGCTATCTAAATGACTCATGGTTCATAACAATCTCTTTTATTGCCAGATGCAATATATATTGTTACCTCTAGCAGATGACATAAAGAGGATACGGTGCGCGCGACCGTTGTTAGGATACTGGTCATAATTTTGAAAATGATTATAGATAATCATGTAAGAGTCGACTCCCACATCAAAGAGAATGTGGAAGAACAAGTCAAAGTTGATGGTTTGCCTAATTTGGATTTGTAATCTCCCAAACAGTGCATTAATCACCGCATGAAAATGTTACAATGGTTTAGAGCTTGGTATTTGATGATATGGAAAACCTGAAGTTTCCAGGATGAAATAACTAATGATTATTTGTATAAAGTCTATACTTGACATAATTAAAACTTATACATATCTCCAGAAGAGCGTCAAAATTAGTCCTCGAAGGACTGTTGATATAATCAAGCAATAAGTTCATATGAGAAGATGGCTCTAGAAGAGCGTCAAAACACTCTAAAGGGAAGGAGTGATGACAGATAAATTGGGACCGTGAAAGCAGATAATTGCCAGAAGCAGTGGTTTTCCTCTAGTCGAGGATGTCAAAAGAAGATACAACATATAATAGATAGATTACCCATATTGTCAATATGGATGTAATATGGAAATGCTATCAATGAAATTGATATGTTGGATAAATGAGCATTGAGAAGCTGGCGATTAAATCGACTAAGTGAATTCGTTACCTATGAGATTATCATTTAGGATAATGCTAACACATGGAATGACCAAGTAGAGTTGTCAATAATAGCTAACAAGCATGAATATCAAGAGATCGATTCGATTTCGGTCAACAATAGAATAAATTCTCCTTCTTGTAATTTATCTCCAGTAGAGAGCTTGGTATTTACATGTTCAGTATAGACACTGAAATCTCCCCAGATTACACTAAGTTGTTGTAAATCAAGAAAGTTGATGTATATGGAGGATTGAGTCCCCATAGATGATCAAATATCTAGAGTTTATCACGGATGATAAAATACTCGGTATTTAGGGGGAGAAGAAAAGGAGATCAAGAAGCAATATATTGTAGGGAAGAAAATTGAACCAATGCACTAGCATGATTTAGATCGAGGTTCTAGTAATAACTTCAAACAATGATGATATGTCCACTAGTATAAAACACCTGAAGAGATTTCATGAACGTTGAAAGTGTTAGAATTGATTATGAGTTGTCTTAAAATGACTAGATCCTTGATTATCGTTGATGGCACATATCTAAGTTTGCATTTGAAGTGCTTGATAAGAATAAATAGAGCTTACAAAACTTTAAGAGCGTGATGCGATTGGTTTATTGAACAATTCATAAGATATCCAATAAGCGTATAATTAGTTGAAAGCTCGAAAAATATCTCGACCTGTAGTTCGAGTGTATAAAGAGAGACATATTAGAATATGAAGACAAATGATATTTTCATCTTTGATTAGATTGTGAGAGGATATTAAGGGTCCAGAAGTACCATGTCTTTATAAAATTGGTGATTTATATGATAAATTGAGGGGGAGAAAAGGTGTACTTTTTTCCTTAACTTTGGTTTTTGTCCCATTTAGGTTTTTCCAAAGCAAGGTTTTTAACGAGGCAACTCCCCTCATAAGAATACATGATATATCCCAAATTCTAGAAAGAAATAATTCATGCAAAGATTGATTATTTAACATGAAGTTTTTGGACATGTAGCTTCAACATTGTTTTAAGTGGGTGTTCGTACAAAGGAAAATATAAAGCCAAATTGATTGCACAAAAGCCTATTAAAGGTTACATGAGAATGTATTCACCAAGAGTGAATATAATATTGGCTCCAAATGTAAATGACGGACGTATTAGGTGCATACCCATATAAATGGAAAGAATCGATTAAGAATGTCTGAAGCATTATTATGAAAGTCTTGTCATATGCAGTTGGTTAAAGATCCTTATTAGAGTATCTGAATTACCTATAATTGTGAAAGTGGTGATATTTATTAGGCCGCGAAGTACCATATAAAGTTGTACTCTTCTCTTTAATCTTGATTTTGATCCCACTGGGTTTTTCCAAAGTACCATTTTATAAATTAGATCCTCTAGATCAACAATGAAAAGCCCACTAGATCTTGAAGTACCTTATGCTTATACGTCCAAAGCAAATCAACACCAATACATGGAAGTCAAGCACGTCAAAGTCAATCATGAAGACATTCCAGCTTAAACACATCAAAGACAATGTTTAGATTCGACCATAAGCTCATGAAGACGACGACATTAAGAAGAATGAGAAGACTTCAAGAATGATGTTGAATTCAGGGAGAGTATACACACACTGCACTCTTTTTCCCTTCGATCAGGTTTTATCCTACTGGGTTTTCCTCATAAGGTTTTTAATAAGGCAAGACAACAAGAGCGTCCATAGAAGACTGCACTCTTTTTCCCTAAGCTATGGTTTTGTCCCATTGGGTTTTCCTAGGTAGGTTTTTAACGAGGCAGTTGGCAGAATAAAGATTGTACATCCAAGGGGGAGTGTTATAATATTATTATGTGGATGTACAAAGATATACACTTTACTTAGATAGAGTTTTGCCTTTTATAGATAGATTTATCTTATACTTTGAGTCCAAGGGTATGACTCCTATATATTGTATTGGTGGATACTCCACAAACAATCAGTTGAATACAATTTTATATTTCCTCCATTTCTTACCCTAATTTACAACATGTTTAAGTTTCTCAAACAAATTCAAAATGGAAAAGTAAAATATATATTTTTTTATATTACTTTTGTTCAAATTCTAATATCTTTTTCATGGTCGTTTTCTAATTAGAAAAAAAAATTATGTTAGATTCTCCAAAAATAAAAATTCGGAAGTTGTTGCCAATGCTCTTAGAGATTCTTTCATGAAATTAAGTATTGAACAATGATTGAAGAGGAACTTATGAAATTCTTTTATTATTATTTTGTTAACTCGGGCAAATCTAATTCTCGATAGGTCGATGAATCGGCATGCGAAAACCGCTTAAAACAAACCATACACTGATACACATAGAAACCAGATACAACGAAAACCAGCAGAAACAACTCTACAAAAGAGACGACCTAAGCATAACTACTTCCAAAAAGTTGAGGACATCGGCGAAGAACAAAGCCAAGCACCACTGAATAGTACGTAACGCTGCGGGCCACCAGCACAAGAAATATATCTCATGTGGGTAGTGCGGACGAAAATCCAAGGAAGCTCTTTTCCGGATACAGAGTTGCCCTGAATGCACCACCACGACACGAGCCAATCCCGAATCCGGACTTCACGACCCCAACCAAGCAGAAGAACTCCTAGAGACGCCGAATGTAGAGCTAGCCACGCACTACTCATTTAAAAGTGCCAATAAAGTTATTCTCCATACCCTTTTGGTATTTGTATAACCTTTTCGAAAGTTTAAATCGAGCCCTTTTGGGATTATGTTTCAACCCTTTTAGTATATTTGTTGAACTCTTTTTTTTTTTTGAGAAACGACCAAAACTTAATCAATTAAATCATCCGAAAGTAAAACTTCAATCTCTAAAGGACAACCAATACTAAATTCTGCCACATATTCGATGTCCGGTCGTTGATCCGCCAAGCCATGAGCCACTTTGTTTTCTTGTCTGCTCACACAAGCCCATCTGCATTGTCCAAAGTTTGCAGGTTCCCTCCTGATTCCTTGCAACATGTAACCAAGCTCCCCCCTCACTTCATGTTTTTGCTTGATTTTCATATTCAAAGGTAAGCAATCTCCCTCGAAGACAACATGAGTGAGTCCTGCTTCAGCTAGCTCGACATCCTTGTCTTTATCTCTGCCCGCCATCCCCACTCCACACCCTCGCCGTTCATGAACTGTCGCATCGTAGTTGATCTTGATCACCCCTCGGTCTGGCTTGTGATGTCACTAAAGTAGCCATGTCTTTATGCATATTTTAGTTCCATATTCTATACATTTTGCATATTTCGGGTTGGGAATATGTCGAATTTATGTAGTACATGCTTATTTGTCAGAAATGGAGATCTACATAAGTTTCGGTTTAATATTGCAGAATATGGAGTCATTTCGGGAGAAAACCAAGAACAGAATATGGAGTCATAAGTTTCCTACACCGATCGAGGATCACATGTCGAGAAGCTGAAGACAAAGTAACCCGACTCCAGCAACTTACTCGAGATCGAGTAACCAACTCGGGATCGACAAAGCACCAAAGCCCATGCCCGGAGTCGAGGAGAGTCCACCCGAGGATGCCGAGGAAGAGCTACCCGACCTGGCTAAACACCCGGACACCAAAACTCTAGATCGAGTACTCAACTCGATATCGACAAAGTCGAGCACTCACCCGGGCATGTCGAGAAGAGTTGCTCGATAACACCAGAAGGTCAAGCCGATGGACCACCTTTACTCGATGTCGAGTAAGGTCCTCGAGATCGACAACCCCAGGAGGCCATGCCCGAGCCACATCGAGCACCAGCAACCCGAGGCGCCGAGCCACTGAAGTCGACGTCCGAGTTACTCGAGATCGAGGAAGCTTCCAGATGCCGCGTAACGCGTTAGGCAGTCCTACTCGGTGTGGGAATCCTTGGAGCCGAAGATTTTCGCGTCTATCCGATCTATCAACATCTATCCAATGAAGAGAGATTTATCCACTTAAAGACTTTTAGATATAATTCCCTTTATTAGATTTAATTATGGTATTGCATTTATTTATCTTTAAATCTTTTAGATATAGATTTACATATAGATAGATATTTCTATCCTTGAATAGAAAGGATTAGAAGGCTATAAATAAAGCTCATGGGGCTGGTTTTTCATCATTCAATTTCAGTAGGAGGAGTAGTAGAGAGAGAGAGTGTAAGTGGCCAAGAGGAGTTGGTGAAGTGAGAGCGGAATTGGCTTCCTTTGGTTGTAAGCTCTGTTTTGATTTAATGCAAGTAGTTATTTCTTTTCATCAATCAATGTCTGAAGTTGCAATGAAGCGCGAGTAGTCCACCCACTTCTAGGGTTGGGGCGAGCCCGACGATAACCTTGCGCGTTTGAGGTAAAGATCCGACTTTTATCATGTTTTGAGCATCTACTACTTTTTATGTGTTTATTACCCCTCTAATGGAGGTCCATGCTAACAACTTGGATTATAAACATAAAATCAGTAGAGACAATTAGGGTTTCTTGAAAGAGTTTTCTAATTGTTGGAAAAGGCGAAAGCTTAGTCCTTCGATGCAAGTTACATGATTATCTGTTTTATCTCTGCCTTATGCATGCTCGGTTATTGTTGTTGCAAACCCCAATCTTGGAAGTCCTTTTCATACAGTTTAGTTCGAGTCCCAAGATTCTCGATCCAACATCGTCGTAGCTTTTCCTGTGCAGGTGATCGACAAAGCCAACCCGACGTCGACGAATCTCCTCGATCTCGAGGAAGCCCTACTCGATCTCGACCAAAACCGCCGGGAGTTGCTGATGCGTTGTGTTCGATTGTCCGATCTTCTGTCGACTAACCCAAAGTCGAGATCGAGGACGCCTGTGGTCGACTTCTGTGAGATTTCATCGCTGCCTAGGATCCGTTGACGCGCTTCCTCGTGGATCGATCCTGAATTCCCGCTGCTATATCAGGAGGAGATCTTGTAATCATTTGCAAGGGACAGAATCTGGTTTTCTTGCATTATTTATATTTTATTTGCATTCTCGATTTCCTCCTACAACAAATTGGCGTCGTTGCCGGGGAAGCTATCATTCGCGCCTTAGGTAGTTAAATCTATGTCTAATTTGAGTTACTTTACAGGTGTATGCGCCGTTCTGGTCAACCGCCTGAGTTTGACAGCTTAGACGAACGAGAGCGCCTTTTACACATCAGAGCTAAACTGCAAAGAGACATGGTGGCTGCTGAGACACAAGAACAGCTAATTGCGAGGCTTACCAGAGAACTGACCACTAAAGATGCTGCTATCGCTGCTGAGAAAGCAACAAGGGAGTAAGCAGAAGCTGAGTTTGCCCAATATCCAACCACTGTAGAGGATTATATGCATCCAACTCTCGTCGTGCATGAATCGGCGATTCTAATCCCTGAAAATTCTTTTGAAATTCGCACTCAATTTCTTATAGAGCTTAAAAATAATGCTTTTTATGGAAAATTTAATGAGTGTCCTCTTGAACATATTACCAATTTTTCTGACATGTGTCGTACTCTTGCTGAAGGTACAACTCTGGAATAAGTCAAGATGAAGGCTTTTCGCTGGTCTCTCGTTGGACCTGCACTGAAGTGGCTTAAAGAGGTGAAACCAAGATCACTCACAACATGGGCCCAAGTAGAGCAAGAGTTTCTGAATAAATTCTTCCCACCCGCCAAGACAGCACTCCTCCGCCAAAAAATCACAGTATTCAAACATAAGCCTGGGGAGCTGCTAGTGTTGTGAACCTAATTTGCCATGTTTTATAGTTACTTTTATATTGTTTTCTGCATACATTTCATGCAATTGGGTTAGAATAATACAGAATCTGTGTAATATATGTTTATTTGCAATATATAGAGGTCTACACAAGTTTTTGTTATGTTTCGCAGAAATCGGACGCACTTTGGAGCATAAAGAAAACTCATGGAGAAGTTAAGAATGGTGCAGCTGGAGAAAAGGCCATTTTTCGGCATTCATCATTCTGAATCAAGCTTTGATGTCTTCATAAGAGTTGTAGCCCTTGGAAAGAGCTTTCCAACGCATGGTCATATGCGTCAATCCGGCGAACGAGGACTCGGGAACGTGCGTTTTAATAAGAGAGCATAAAGTTGAGAGATTTACTCGATATCGAGTACATTTACTCGATATCGACCAAAAGTGTCCGAGCAATGCTTGGTCGAGGACGGGCCGGATCGAGGAACTGAAGGCAGAGCAACCCGACTCCGGATCCCTACTCGATCTCGAGTAAACTGGTCGAGATCGACAACTTCCTGATGCCATGTCCGGAGTCGATGAGCTGTGCCAAGTCGAGAAGCCGAGGACTGAAGACGTCGAGCACCATTATACTCGATCTCGAGGACACAACTCGATCTCGAGGACACCAGAACCACATGACCGAGCTTGATCGAGTAGCAGCAACCCGAGACGCCCAGCCAAGCCATACTCGACGCCACTCTTACTCGATCTCGAGGAGGCTTACTCGATCTCGAGGAAACCGTGTCCGGGAGCGCGTTACGCGGTTTTGCTGTTCTACTCGGTTTGGGAGTCCTTGGAGCCGAAGGAATCCGAAGATTGCCGAGATCTATCCACAACTATCAACATCTATCAAGAGCAATCAACACATGGAAGATTTACCTATTTTAGATATAATTTCCTATTTGGATTTAATTCCTTTATTGCATTTATTTATCTTTAAGCATTTAGATAATTAGATATAGATTTAGATATAGTTTTCTTTCCTAATTAGAGAGGGAATGAAGGCTATAAATAAAAGCCCTAGGGGGTTGATTTTCAGAAATTCAAGTCAAGTCGTCTTAGGGCGCAAGGAGGGAGGAGAGAGAGAGAGAGAGAGAGAGAGAGAGAGAGAGAGAAGGAGAAGCACTACTAAAAAAAACAGGAAATAGCTACAGATGGTTAGCCACGGATTATAGGTGACCCTGTATTCGTGGCCATTAGCGATAACATTGGCCACGATAGTTATGACCGTGACTATATTCGTGGCTAATACTCATCCTCATATGACATGCCAAAACATTCGTGGCTATTAGCGACGACCCAGATGTCCGTAGCTGATTTCGTGGCTTGATATGGATCAGTGTCAGTAAATAGCCACGAACGTAGCAACGAATAGGATTGTCGTGGCTGTTTTCGACGCTGATATGGCCACACCACAATATCTGTCGCTAAATTTGTGGCTATTAATCATCGAAAATCAAATGAACATATGTGGTGAGTGGGCCTTGGGTCACTAATTGTAGGTGGGCCGGATATATATCATGAATGGCCTATCCGATAACACTCAATCTGTGGCTAAATTCGAGTACAAACTCTTCCAAAATTTATATGCTCGGCCCATTAGAAGCTAGTGAAAGCCCAATCATTTTATCTCAGCCCATTGAAAAAAGTGATGATTTAGCGACGATTGAATCCGTGGCTAAAACCATGGCCGGATCAGCCCATATATGACTATGTTTTCCCCGATTGGCCCATTGACGGGCCCAAATATGCCTATGAATTTTTTTACTTAAATTAACAAGTGTTGAAAAAAATATATATTAACTAATTAATAAATTCTTATGAGAATGTTATAAGGGTATGTTTTGAGGAAAACTCATATAAGTGACTAATAAATGTTTAATAAAACCTTATATTAAGTAATGAATTCTTATTAGAACACTATAAGAGTATGTTTTGAGGAAAATTGATATAACTTAATAATAAATGTTTAATAAAACCTTATATTGACTAATAAATTCTTATTAGAATATTGTAAGGGTGTTTTGAGGAAAACTCATGTAAGTGCCTAATAAATGTTCAATAAAACATTATAGTAAGTAATAAATTATTATTAGAATACTATAAGGGTATGTTTTGAGGAAACTCATATAAGTAACTAATAAAAGTTTAATAAAATCTTATATTAACCAATAAATTCTTATTAGAATATTATAAGGGTATGTTATGAGAAAAACTCATATAAGTAACTAATAAAACCTTATATTAATTAATAAATTCTTATTAGAATACTCTATGAGTATATTTTGAGTAAAACTCATATAAGTAGCTAATAAAACCTTATATTAAGTAATAAATTCTTATTATAATACCATAAGTGCATGTTTTGAGGAAAACTCATATAAGTAACTAATAAAACTAGGGCTGTGCAGATTTCGGTTTAGACCGGAAAACCAACCGGAACCGAACCGGTAAAACCGGTTTTACAACCGAACCGAATATTCCGGACCGGTTTTCGGTTGATAGTTTTGGTGAATTACGGTTCCGGTTTGGTTCCGGTAATAACCGGCGGTTTACCGGTTTAAACCGGAGAGAACCGAAAATTTTAATTTTTTAAAAAATATTGTTAAATCTATTTAATGTTAAATTAAGTTAATTTTTTAAGATACCCAATCTTACCATTCCAAATATAAATAAACAATACATATCACTTATTAACATTGAATTAAGTTAAATTAAGGTTGAATTTTTTTCTCATTCCCAATCGATTTAACGTTAAGTTAATTTGTTATACCCAATCTTGTCAATGTGTTTAATTGGTACTGTATTCTACAAAGGATATGGCTCCATTCTAGTTAATTTGGTCACAACTCACAATAACGATTATCACTTATTGGCATTTAATAATTTTTTTATACAGTCACCAAAAAATAATAATTTATATCCCTATAAATTGTTACTGTAATTAAGTGAAAAAATAATCTTTCGGTTGTTCCGGTTTCGGATCCGGACCGACTTCCTAAATTCCGGGTCGGTTTTAAACCGAACCGGAATATTACCAGTCCGGTTATCGGTTTAAATATTTATAATATTCCGGTTCCGGTTTTTCCGGTTTTGTGCCGGTTCCGGTTCGGTTTCAACCGGTGCACAAGCCTAAATAAAACATTATATTGACTAATAAGTTCTTATTAGATTAATACTCTAAGGGTATGTTTTGAGTAAAACCCATATAAGTAACTAATAAAACCTTATATTAAGTAATAAATTCTTATTAGAATACCATCAGAGTATGTTATAGAGAAAACTCATATAAGTGTCTAATAAATGTTTAATAAAATATTATATTAAGTAATAAATTCTTATTAGAATACTATAAGGGTATGTTTTGATGAAAACTCATATAAGTAACTAATAATTGTTTAATAAAACCTTATTCTAACTAATAAATTCTTATTAGAATACTATAAGAGTATGTTTTAAGGAAAATTGATATAAGTGACTAATAAATATTTAATAAAAACATATATTAACTAATAAATATTTATTAAGAGTATGTTTTGAGGAAAACTCAAATCAATAAGAAATAAATGTTTAATACGACCTTATATTGATTAGTAAGTTCTTATTAGAATACTATGGATAAAAAAAGAATACTATAAGGTATGTTTTGAGTAAAACTCATATAAGTAACTAATAAAACCTTATATCAAATAATAAATTCTTATTATAATACTATAAGGTTATGTTTTGAGTAAAACTCATTTAAGTAGCTAATAAAACCTTATATTATGTAATCAATTATTATTATAATACTATAAGGTTATGTTTTGAGGAAAACTCATATATGTAACTAATAAAACCTTATATTAACTAAAAATTCTTATTAGAATACTATAAGTATGATTTTAAGAAACTCATATAAGTAACTAACAAGTGTTGAACAGATTCATATAGTAAATGTTTATTAGATTACTATAAGAGTATGTTTTGAGGAAAACTCATATAACTGACTAGTAAATGTTTAATAAAACCTTATATTGACTAATAAATTCTTATTAGAAACTATAAGAGTGTTTTTTGAGGAAACCTCATATAAGTAAAGAATAAATGTTCAATAAAACCTTATATTGACTAATAAATTGTTATTAGAATACTATAAGAGTATGTTTTAAGGAAAATTAATATAAGTGACTAATAAATATTTAATAAAACCATATATTAACTAATAAATATTTATTAAGAGTATGATTTGAGGAAAACTCAAATAAGTAAGAAATAAATGTTTAATAAGACCTTATATTGACTGGTAAGTTCTTATTAGAATACTATAAGGTATGTTTTGAGTAAAACTCATATAAGTAACTAATAAAACCTTATATCAAATAATAAATTCTTATTTTAATACTATAAGGTTATGTTTTTAGTAAAACTCGTATAAGTAGCTAATAAAACCTTATATTAAGTAATAAATTCTTATTATAATACTATAAGATTATGTTTTGAGGAAAACTCATATATGTAACTAATAAAATCTTATATTAACTAAAAATTCTTATTAGAATACTATAAGAGTATGTTTTTAAGAAACTCATATAAGTAACTAACAAGTGTTGAACAGAATCATATAGTAAATGTTTATTAGATTACTATAAGAGTATGTTTTGAGGAAAACTCATATAACCGACTAGTAAATGTTTAATAAAACCTTATATTGTCTAATAAATTCTTATTAGAAACTATAAGAGTGTATTTTGAGGAAAACTCATATAAGTAAAGAATAAATGTTCAATAAAACCTTATATTGACTAATAAATTCTTATTAGAATATTATAAGAGTATGTTTTAAGGAAAATTGATATAAGTGACTAATAAATATTTAATAAAACCATATATTAACTAATAAATATTTATTAAGAGTATGATTTGAGGAAAACTCAAATAAGTAAGAAATAAATGTTTAATAAGACCTTATATTGACTGGTAAGTTCTTATTAGAATACTATAAGGTATGTTTTGAGTAAAACTCATATAAGTAACTAATAAAACCTTATATCAAATAATAAATTCTTATTTTAATACTATAAGGTTATGTTTTTAGTAAAACTCGTATAAGTAGCTAATAAAACCTTATATTAAGTAATAAATTCTTATTATAATACTATAAGATTATGTTTTGAGGAAAACTCATATATGTAACTAATAAAATCTTATATTAACTAAAAATTCTTATTAGAATACTATAAGAGTATGTTTTTAAGAAACTCATATAAGTAACTAACAAGTGTTGAACAGAATCATATAGTAAATGTTTATTAGATTACTATAAGAGTATGTTTTGAGGAAAACTCATATAACCGACTAGTAAATGTTTAATAAAACTTTATATTGTCTAATAAATTCTTATTAGAAACTATAAGAGTGTATTTTGAGGAAAACTCATATAAGTAAAGAATAAATGTTCAATAAAACCTTATATTGACTAATAAATTCTTATTAGAATATTATAAGAGTATGTTTTAAGGAAAATTGATATAAGTGACTAATAAATATTTAATAAAACCATATATTAACTAATAAATATTTATTAACAGTATGATTTGAGGAAAACTCAAATAAGTAAGAAATAAATGTTTAATAAGACCTTATATTGACTAGTCTGTTCTTATTAGAATACTATAAGGTATGTTTTGAGTAAAACTCATATAAGTAACTAATAAAACCTTATATCAAATAATAAATTCTTATTATAATACTATAAGGTTATGTTTTGAGTAAAACTCATATAAGTAGCTAATAAAACCTTATATTAAGTAATAAATTCTTATTATAATACTATAAGGTTATGTTTTGAGGAAAACTCATATAAGTAATTAATAAAACCTTATATTAACTAAAACTTCTTGTTAGAATACTATAAGAGTAAGTTTTTAAGAAACTCATATAAGTAACTAACAAGTAACAAGTGTTGAAAATAATCATATAGTAAATGTTTATTAGATTATTATAAGAGTATGTTTTGAGGAAAACTCATATAACTAACTAGTAAATGTTTAATAAAACCTTATATTGACTAATAAATTCTTATTAGAAACTATAAGAGTGTATTTTGAGGAAAAATCATATAAGTAAAGAATAAATGTTCAATAAAACCTTATATTGACTAGTAAGTTCTTATTAGAATACTATAAGGTATGTTTTGATTAAAAATCATATAACTAGCTAATAAAACCTTATACTAAGTAATAAATTCTTATTATAATACTATAAGATTATGTTTTGAGTAAAACTCACATAAGTAGCTAATAAAACCTTATATTAAGTAATAAATTCTTATTATAATACTATAAAGTTATGTTTTGAGGAAAACTCATATAAGTAACGAATAAAAGTTTAATAAAACTTTATAGTAACTAATAAATTCTTATTAGAAACTATAAGAGTGTGTTTTGAGGGAAATTCAAATATGTAACGAATAAATTTTTAATAAAACCTTATATGGACAAATAAATTCTTATTAAATTTATTAGAAACTATATGAGTGTGTTTTGAGTAAAACTCAAATAAGTAACGAATAAATGTTTAAGAAAACCTTATATTGACAAATAAATTCTTATTAGAATAATATAAGAGTATGTTTTGAGGAAAATTCATATAAGTAACCAATAAATTTTGAATAAAACCTTAATATTAACTTATAAATTTCTTATTAGAATACTCTAAGAGTATGTTTTGAGGAAAAAATAACGCTATTCAATAAGTTTTGAAAAAAACTTATTTTAAGAAATAAAAGTTTGTATGAATACTATGCAATTACAAACTTTTTTATATGAATTTTTTTATACCAAACCTATAAATATTAAAATTTATATTTAAAAAATTCGCATAAGATACAGATACTAAATTAGTTTAATGATGTTGGGTAAAATCTTATAAAAACATATAGATAACTAATTAAATTTGACTAACACTTATTGGAAATATATATTTATAATAAATAGTTGTATTGATAGGATTATTTTCTAAATGTAAATTATGAAGAAAAAAAAAAGCAATTCACATTGTCAAAAATATTATTAGCGCCCAATATATTTTAGAGCGGGAAATTCCCCCCCAAAAATTTAGGCCAAAATTTAAAGGGGTAAAAAAGGAGACTTTTAACCCTAAAAGCGTCGCTTCCCAGGTGCAAAATCCAATTTCCTTTCCTCTCTCCCACTTCACTGATTCTCTTCCGCTTCCAAGAGTCCATAGCCGCCTCTTCCGCGCCTCGGCCTTCCCCTTCCATGGCTGCCACCATTCCTCGGCTCCTCCCCCTCGCTCACCCTCGGTCCTTCCTCTCGCCCTTCGTTCAAGATCTCTCCCTCCCCGGAAATTTCAGATCTTGGCCCAAATTCAGACCTTCGCCGCTTTCGTTCTGCACTCTGGCATCGGTGGTTAGATTAGAGGAGGCAACACCATGGAGAACAAGGCGGGAGGGATTCACTCTTTCTGCGCCCTCCTTCCTTCGAATCTGTAAGGTGGACTCGAGGGATTGACGCTTTCGGCACCATGGAGAACGAGGCGGGAGGAGGCGCTGTATAATTTCTGAAATTCACATCCCCCTCTCATTGTTTTTTCAAAAGCGCCGCCCTCTCCTTTCCCCTTCTTCCCCATCTCTCCTCCCTGTAAAAAAAGCGCACAACCAGCGGAAGAAATCTGTTCTTGAAATCCTCGAAATCGAACCAGGCGACCGGGAATAAGCCATTGGATGCGGAGGTGCTGAATACTCCAAGGTTGTCCCTTTTCTTTGCTTCTTTTCGATTTTCAATTTCCTAGTCTTTAATATACCTAATTTGGATTTCGTTTTTCTGTTTCACATAAATTTAGTTTCACAAATTTCGTTTCCAGGTGGTATAAACTTATATTATCTAGATTTTTTAATATCTAATTTCGATTTTTTAATACCTAATTTCGATCGAATCTAGATTTTAATACCTTATTTCTTCTGAAGTACAATATTCAGTAGGCTGCTCGCTGGATTAAGCAGATCCTACCCTTTTTTTTGCTTCTTCTCGTCGTTTTCATCCGTCAGCATTTGCAAGGTATTCATAGTCTTCTAGTCTTTCCCGGTGAGACTAGCTAGCTAGTTAATTTTTTGAGCTGTGTTTTAGATCGAATCTTGATAATACATGTTCTTAGATATTTTAAATAAGATTTATATTGTATAGTAGAAAACAGGTAGATCATTTTTTTGAAAATATCCTTGATACTCATTATTTTGTAACTCATTACTGCTTTATTTCTTCTAAATAAGTTGGGGATTACTTAGTTGAACAATATTTTATTTCATCTTACAATATTGTATTTCATCTTACAGGCTGTCTCGGGTTATTGGGGGTGTTAATTGGTTCAAGGAATGCTATAAACATGAGTTTGTGTCATCAAGAAATTGGATGTTTGGATTTGTTCATTTCTAGTTTGGGTTATTTTGTATCTAAAATATATATTTTTTTATGTTTGTACCCTATTTATGTATGTTTGGATTTGTTATTGTTTTGGATGTATCCATAAAAGTTTTTTACATTTTTATGTATATAAAACATTACTAATGAAATGAGCAACAACAATAGCAATGACAAATATTGACGTTACCAACAACCTTAGCCACAACATTACCAACGAAACGAGCAACAACGATAGAAACAATCATAGCAACGGCTTAGCCACGGAATCAGTAAGGCTCATGACCTATTTGTAGAAACGAATCCAGATACGAACTTAGCCACGAATTCAGCGATGCCTTCATTTCGATGCTGTTTTCGAAGCTGGTTTCGTAGCCACAGCCACGGCATATGTCTTCCACTATTAGCCACGGACTTAGCCAAGAATTTTATATTCAATGCTAAATCCATTGCTAAACAGCCGTCGCTATTAGTCACGAGGCATATGGCTACGGACGGCTCACCCGTGGTTGAATCCGTGGCTAAACCGGTTAGCCACGGGCATTCGTGGCTAATGCCGTTGCTATTTTCCGTAGCTATTTCCTGCATTTTTAGTAGTGAAGGAAGGAGACGAACGGTTGTAAGTTTTAGTTTATTTTATGTTAAATTTAATTTCTTTTATTATGGTTTGTTTCTAATTTCCTTCTTCTAGGGTTGGGGTGATCCCAACATAGATATGTGTGTTTGATTTATGAATTTATGAATTTTTATGTCTTTATCATCATCTACCGATGTGCTTAATCCTTTGCGAAAGTTGAGGAAATTCCTTATTCATGATATTGAAGCGAAAGTGAATTAATTATGAATTTGGATAGTAATTAGGCTTTGCTTGTGAAGGTTGGTTGATCCTAATTAAGAAAAGGTAGTAACACTTGGAGTTTATGCGAAAGCCTCTATATTCCTATTTGTTAATAACGAAAGTTATTTGATATAAAGCATACATCTTTATGTGATTTATGATCTGCGCATATGTTTATTGTTGTGATGATCCCTAACCTTGGAAGTTTGCATCTTTATTTATTTTATTTCATTATTTTTTTCCTGGAAAGTTACCCGACACCGACCACCTCTTCTTCTATCATTCCCTCGACATCGACCAAGTCTTAGTCGACATCGACAGCAACCTCCCCACCTTTTCCCGCTATCCCTGAACCCCAAAACACACTAAACCTAGAACCGCTGACTTCTCTCCTGAGGACGAACCTGACTCCCCTATACTATAGCGGGGGTCTTGACTACAAATTTATTTGGTCGAGAAACCCTCTCGTCAAATTGGCGCCGTTGCCGGGGAGATATCAATCGCGCCTAGTTTAATTGTGTTTAAAGGTTCAGAAAAGCCCATCCCTTTTTCTTACCCTATCACATACCCTACCACCACGTACCTCACCGGTACCAACTGGGTGCCAAGCTTTTGCCACTAATTTGTGTTCTTGATTGTGATTTCAAAGCTTAGGTAGAAAGATGGAAGACTTTGTCGAAGGGAATCCTGCATGGGAAGAATGGTATCAAGATTTGAGACGGAGAAATAGGATCGCAGTGGAGGAGTCACGATTAAGGGAAATAGCTCGATTGGAAGACAAAATCCGAAGGCTTGAGGCTTCCATTCAGTCTAAAGAACCATGCCCTCCTCTCAACGAGCCAATTGACCCACTCGATGTCAACAACCAGGTATGTCCTTCCTCGAATTTCATTCCTACTTTGCTACCTATTGTTGATGAATCATATGAAGGACCCCAAGAAGAAGAAGCACTAGAAGAGAAGAAGTTTGACATTGTTACCCAGGGCATTCCAAGACCGCTTTTACCTTACAAAGTGAAGGCTATCCCCGATGATTTTGAGCAACCGATGTTCATATTCAAGTATGGGGTCCTAGCAAAGTGGCATGAAGCTCCGCATGATGAGGTGAAAATATCTCTTCCCACTCCACCGTTTTGCTATGGTGGAGATGTACAAACAAATCAACCAATAAAGCGGAAGAGGTATGATGATGAGGTATGTATATTTTCTTTATATCTTCCTTTATGCATGACATCTGGAGCCCAGGAAGATGAATGGGTGAAGCCATGGAGCGTTCACTCGGGGAGGTTTAAGCTTCTCCACATGATGCCCCCGGATCACATTCCACGCTTCCCACCACCGGAGGAACCACCAGATCCACCTATACCACCGGACAAAGATGAGCCAGGCTAATGCTTAATAGAGAAAGTCGGCCTAGCGACTATAATATCTAGAGCTTGTAAATAGTCATTTATTTTTGGGACTTTTGGACATTGTTGCTTTTGTTTTTGGTTTTGGACATTATTTCTTTTAGTTTTTCTATTGTGGGTATTCCTCCTCTACAATTTTCAGGTACATAGGGATAGAAGCAAGCTAAATCGGACTCGGCCCAGGCATTTTCACTCGATATTTTTGAAGCCCTACACACCTGTCTAGTGGGTTTCTTTCTTTACCCTTGTTTTTATACAGTGAGGACACTGTAATGTTTAAGTATGGGGTGGGGGAAAGGCTTAATATGTGCATATTTGATATATTTGACATTATGTGTGCATATTTTGGAATTCATTATTGATTTATGTGCCTATATGCATGTTTTCCAATGTTTGAAAAATCACCCCCATTGAAAATTTTGATTAGTGTCATGGAAGCTTTACTGAACTCGACGATGCAAAATTGGATTCATTAGAGATATAGCATGAAATTGCCTAGTAAAGGGAAGTCACAATGAAATGCATATTTTGATGAAAATCATGAAAGGAGGTAAAATTTGATGTTCCTTTTGACATGTTGCATGATAAGAGGATGGAGGACTTTATATTTCCATATAATGCTCACATGTTTATATCCTAGCCTTACCTATGTTTATATGCATCACACAAAGCCATATTATGCCTTATTTCATATATTGCTCCACATGATCTAAATATTGCTATTCTTTAACTTATTTCCTATCCGGTGATTATGTTCAGAATGATGTTACATTATGGAGATTATCATATGGTGTTTGTGTTGTTATCATTATTTGGAGTTTGGCGGGAAATTGTTTGAAATATATGAAAAATTTAATGAGTGAGAAAAAATCCAATCACCTCAGGAGATAAAGGTAGATTGACCCTGCTTGCTAAGATAATAGTTTGGCGAGATGGGACATATTTTAGGAGTCCAAAGCACTAAGTATCCGGGGCCATTCATGACACCCATGTTTGCGACTTGCGAGAAGGCTGTGCTGAGGTTAGAGAGGTAAAAGCATTATTATGGATAAAAGCAATATGAAAGGTGATGAATCTCAAGGAGAAGGAATGTGGAAATTCAGTTTGGAAATATTCCATTTCCCCGGATTATTAGCACCACATTACCAAAAATTGCACACCTTTAGCCTTTTACCAATCTATTCCTTATTGAGCTTAAATTGAAGTCCTCTTGATTATTAATGCTTTGTCACATATGAATTGTTTTGCATAACCCTTCTTTTGTGGGTAGAAGTTGCTTTTTAATTGCACATGCATGAATTTGTGACACTAGTACCTTTTCGAGGATGGTAATTGATTGCAGGGTTATATGGCAATAAATCTAAGATGTTGAGAGTTTGAATTCTTCCCCTGAATGACAATTAAATGTATTGCTTGAGGACAAGCAAGCTTAAGTATGGGGTGTTTTTTGTGAACCTAATTTGCCATGTTTTATAGTTACTGTTATATCGTTTTCTGCATACATTTCATGCATTTGGGTTAGAATAATACCGAATCTTTGTAGTATATGTTTATTTGCAATATATTGAGGTCTACACAAGTTTTTGTTATATTTCGCAGAAATCGGACGCACTTTGGAGCATAAAGAAAACTCATGGAGAAGCTAATGATGGTGCAGCTGGAGAAAAGGCCATTTTTTGGCATTCATCATTTTGAATCAAGCTTTCAGGTCTTCATAAGAGTTGTAGCCCTCGGGAAAGTGCGTTTTAAGAACAGAGCATAAAGCTGAGAGATTTATTCGATATCAAGTACATTTACTCAATATCGACCAAAAGTGTCCGAGCAGTGCTTGGTCGAGGACGGGCCACATCGAGGAACTGAAGACAGAGCAACCCGACTCCGGAGCCCTACTCGATCTCGAGTAAACTGGTCGAGATCGACAACTTCCTGATGCCATGTCCGGAGTCGAGAAGTTGTGCCAAGTCGAGAAGCCGAGGACTGAAGAGGTCGAGCACCATTATACTCGATCTCGAGGACACAACTCGATCTCGAGGACACCAGAACCACATGACCGAGCTTGATCGAGTAGAAGCAACCCGAGACGCCCAGTCAAGCCATACTCGACGCCACTCTTACTCGATCTCGAGGAGGTTTACTAGATCTCGAGGAAACCGTGTCTGGGAGCGCGTTACGCGGTTTTGCTGTTCTACTCGGTTTGGGAGTCCTTGGAGCCGAAGGAATCCAAAGATTGTTGAGATCTATCCACAACTATCAACATCTATCAAGAGCAATCAACACATGGAAGATTTACCTATTTTAGATATAATTTCCTATTTGGATTTAATTCCTTTATTGCATTTATTTATCTTTAAGCATTTAGATAATTAGATATAGATTTAGATATAGTTTTCTTTCCTAATTAGAGAGGGAATGAAGGCTATAAATAAAAGCCCTAGGGAGCTGATTTTCAGGAATTCAAGTCAAGTCGTCTTAGGGCGCAAGGAGGGAGGAGAGAGAGAGAGAGAGAGAGAGAGAGAGAGAGAGAGAGAGAGAGAGAGAGAGAGAGAGGCGAGAGAGAAGGAGAAGGAAGGAGACGAACGGTTGTAAGTTTTAGTTTATTTTATGTTAAAGTTAATTTCTTTTATTATGGTTTGTTTCTAATTTCCTTCTTCTAGGGTTGGGGTGATCCCAACATAGATATGTGTGTTTGATTTATGAATTTATGAATTTGTATGTCTTTATCATCATCTACCGATGTGCTTAATCCTTTGCGAAAGTTGAGGAAATTCCTTATTCATGATATTGAAGCGAAAGTGAATTAATTATGAATTTGGATAGTAATTAGGCTTTGCTTGTGAAGGTTGGTTGATCCTAATTAAGAAAAGGTAGTAACACTTAGAGTTTATGCGAAAGCCTCTATATTCCTATTTGTTAATAACGAAAGTTATTTGATATAAAGCATACATCTTTATGTGATTTATGATCTGCGCATATGTTTATTGTTGTGGTGATCCCTAACCTTGGAAGTTTGCATCTTTATTTATTTTATTTCATTATTTTTTTCCTGGAAAGTTACCCGACACCGACCACCTCTTCTTCTATCATTCCCTCGACATCGACCAAGTCTTAGTCGACATCGACAGCAACCTCCCCACCTTTTCCCGCTATCCCTGAACCCCAAAACACACTAAACCTAGAACCGCTGAATTCTCTCCTGAGGACGAACCTGACTCCCCTATACTATAGCGGGGGTCTTGACTACAAATTTATTTGGTCGAGAAACCCTCTCGTCGGCTAGCAAAGGCATGGGAATGCTACAAAGAACTGCTGCGATCTTGCCCAACTCATGGACAACCACCCTACGTCATTCAGGAGATCTTCTTCAACTCTCTTGATCAAGTCACTAAGGACATAATCAACCCGTATACTCGCTATGAGTATCTGATGATGCCACCAATTGACGCCTGGGGTGTGCTAGACAAGCTCACCAATTATGACAACAAATATGGGTCTACTGCAAACTATGAGGAGAACTCCTACGCCAGGCCAGCACCATCTATGCCACTCTATGAGCCACCAAAGGAGATTGACCCAATGTCAGGGAGCAGTTCTACAGAGACCAGAATCGCAAGCTCCTCAAGCAAGTCAAATATCTGTCTGTCAATCAACCTTGCATCGAATGCAAATCACAGCGGCACACCACTACTGAGTGCCCACACACTGAGCAAGTTAGGATGGCAGAGACACATGAGGAAGTAGCTTACGCTGGGGGGTCCCAATCGCTACATGGGAGATCAAAGGTTCTATCAACCACAGTGGAATCAAGGTCCTCCTAGGAACCCCCCACCTTACAGAGCTCCAGGACATCCAGAAAGGGATCAAAAGAAGGATGACCTACAACTCATCCTTGAGGAGATGCGTCGAAATCAAGGCACCATCAACAACCAGTTCCAGAACATCACTACAAAATTTGGAGAACTGGACATCTGGAAAAGGGGAATAGAGACCTAGATGGGTCAAATCGCTGCACAGATCCCACGACCATCCGGACAGCTCCCTGGGCAAACAGAACCAAATCCTAAGGGGAAGACCGGACACGTTGCAGCTATCAAACTCAGAAGTGGGCATCAATTACACGAGCCAGAGGTCGGGAAACATCAAGACAAGGCAGAACATCAACTCGACACAGAGCAGGACCAACTCGATCTCGAGGAACCTCTACTCGACCTCGACAAAACTCTGCTCGACACAGACCAGAAGCTGAGCTCGGACTCCACTGCACAACCAGACAACTCGAGGTCGACAACCCAACTCGATGTCGAGGAGCCCCTGGTCGAGATCGAGGAAAAGCTGGCCCACGTCGACAACTCTGTACCACCTCCGACGTCTGATCTGGCTCCGAAGCAGAAAAAGCCACTACCTTTTCCTTCCAAAGCACAAAAAGATCCCACTGCAGGTAGGTTTAACCGATTAGTTAATATGCTGCAAGAACTGAATGTCTCTATTCCTTTTATAGAAGCCCTCCAAGAGTTGCCTGGATATGTCAAATTCTTGAAGGAAATCCTGAGCAAGAAGCGATCCATCTTAGAGATCGCAGACGAATGCAAAGTACTCCACTTCCCTGAAAAGAGACCTGACCTTGGTAAGTTTCATGTTACTGTGGGTTTTGGACAATATAAATATGAGTCTCTGTGTGATTTAGGAGCAAGTGTGATCATCATGCCTTTATCAATCTGGCGGAAGGTAAAGATAGGACGCATAGAACCTGTGGATGCCAAGCTATACATGGCAAACAATACAGTGGTCATCCCTATAGGTATAGTTGAGAATGTCCCCGTCCAGGTTGGTAAATTCTTTGTTCCAGCAGATTTCCTTATTATAGATTGTGCTGAAGATCCTACTAGCCCTATTATTCTTAGTAGACCATTCCTAGCTAATGCAGATGCCAGAATTAGTGTCAAGAATCGATCGCTCACCTTCACCATAGGCGATGAGGTTTTAGATTTCTCTTTTGGCCCTGCAAAAGAGGAAATTTCATGGCTAGAAGTAAAAAGCATCAGCAACCACAGGACCAAGTAAACAACGGAGGAAGACACCAGAAGCCAACTCGAGATCAACAAAGACAACTCGACCTCGACAAGTGTGTTCCTCGATCTCGACCAAAATTCGTCGATGTCGACTTCCTCTGATGAGCGACAGACTTACCAAGAACCTAAGTACGGGGTCCCAGTACTCGATGTCGATCAGCTGTACTGGACATCGAGTAACCCCAAGCCCGAAGATTTCTGTTTTGGGTCCGAAAAGGTAAGTTCAGGTATGAATTCTACTCCCCCTCAGTCCATTAAGAAATTTATCAATAATTTAAGGGGAGGTAAGGCCCCGTGGCGAGAGAATCTGCAAAAACTAAGAGCTGGAAGGAAGAAGAAGAAAGAGAAGGAGGATTATGCAAGCAACCACCTGTCAGCTGAGCTTGCATACTACCATCAGGACCGAGATGATCCAGGAGAAGGGCCAAGCATGAGCGGGCCCCACACTAATGGTTCTTAAGCGCAAATGGAGAATTCGGCCTAGCGACTCTAAAATCTAGATCATGTATATAAAACTTTATGAATTTTGGGACTTTTGAACTTTTTTTTTTATTTTGGTTTTTGGTTTTGGTTTTTGGTTTAGAATACTTCATGTGGATAGTCTTGTTTTTTTTTTTTGTGAAATCTAACACTTTTAGGTCGGCGAGAATATAAGGATCGCGAAAAGTGGAATAAGAAGTCCCTGAAAAACAGTTAGAATCGGCGAAGGCCAAGTCGACGACGACAAGGAGGAGCAGCCCAGAAACTCCTCGATATCGAGTAGGCCAACTCGATATCGACAAAGCCCAGAAGCTCCTCGACTTCAGAATCCACTGGAAGCAGACAAGCCAACTCGAGATCAAATTCCCTGTACTCGAGATCGAGAAAGATTCTACTCGACATGCCTGTTCTGCCATCCTCGATTTGTTATTCTGTGAGTTCCTTCCTTTACTATTGTTTTTATTTGATTTTATATACAGTGGGGACACTGTACATTTTAAGTATGGGGTGGCGGAAAGACTCATTATCATTATTATATGTTTTAGTCTTACTTTTGGTTTTACATGGTGAAATTTTAAATTTTATGTTATGCATTTTATGCATTTTATGCATTTTAGTTTTTTACCATACTTTAGTCTTATTTTTAGTTGCATAAGAAAAAAAAATGTCGAAAAAAAGAAAAAATATGCATGTTTAAATTTCTGCATTGTTTTAAGTTTTATACCCTAACTTAGATGTCCTATGATGATGAATAATGATTGACTTAATCATGTAAATCCTATGGCATGTTTGGAAGGTTTAGCCTAAAGTCCTCGAAATTGTTTTTTATGTGGAATTGAGCACATATGATCCTAAGCTAAAGGTTAAAATCCAACAAAAATTGTCCTAGCGAGAATTTTGGCCTTATAGGGAGAACATTAAAAATCCCTCTACTTTCTTGAGTGTATTTACTCTTCCTATGCATCTCTAAATGTTGCTATAGTTATTCAAAGCCAATGCATTTATATGATGATGTGAATGAGAATTGAATGACGGAGGCACCTTTTAAGCCAATTTTATCCTCTCTATACCTACCCTGCATTATCCCTGCTTGAAGCCAGAACATTAGCCTGAGACTTTTATTATAAACTCCACGAAATTATCCTTAGCTAAATTGAGCCTGACCCCCATTTGGGAATTAAGACTTAGAGTTGGTTGGAATGATGATTTGTGGAAAGCATGAGCTTGTGTTGCATTTCAAGTAGGAAGGATTGTTGAAATATGGGTTGGTTTTATATTTTTATCTTGTTATGCGTATTATGTAAAAGGATTTTTTGCTCACCTTATAAATGCACCATTAGTTTTATTTTATTTTCGTTCGAAAAAAAAAATCGAAAAAATAAGAAGAGAAAAAGTATATATGTTTGTGAATAAAGTGCATGAGCCAAATTTACCTTATTTCTTTCATTATTCACAAGATACATACTTTGGAGAGGTTAAGGAAGTTTGAAAGGTTACATACTTCATTGAGATAAATTGGAGAGTTTGGTTGATGCATATGATTGAGAGTTATGGTTTGGTTGAGTTGTGTTGGAGATTTAGGAGTCTTGATTCCTGAATTTTATTAAGCACCACATGGCCAAATAATTCCATGCCCTTATATTTCTTACCAAGCCCCATTACAACCCCGCCGAATGGAATCTTCTTTGAAGACTTCTATTGAGCGAAGTCCTCCTGATAATTCTTGTTGCATTTGCATAATTGGTTGTGAAGTGGATTTATATTTAAATTCCAATGTTTATGAGATTGTATATGGAGTTGAGTTGAGAGTTGATCTTCATAGCCTAAACACATTGAGAGTTGAGTGTAAACACATTATCCCTGTGAGGTTGGATTTATATTGCCTATGCCTATCGATCGCTCATATAGGTGTGATGACGTTAAATTCACTTGTCTTACATTGCTACTACTTAAGATGTTGCTTTTGACAAAGGCGAAGACTTGAAGGATGTGTTGTAGGTCTTGGTTATTGTTTGTTTATTGCTTGAGGACAAGTAAGTCTAAGTATGGGGTGATTTGATGTCACTAAAGTAGCCATGTCTTTATGCATATTTTAGTTCCATATTCTATACATTTTGCATATTTCGGGTTGGGAATATGTAGAATTTATGTAGTACATGCTTATTTGTCAGAAATGGAGATCTACATAAGTTTCGGTTTAATATTGCAGAATATGGAGTCATTTCGGGAGAAAACCAAGAACAGAATATGGAGTCATAAGTTTCCTGCAATGATCGAGGAGCACATGTCGAGAAGATGAAGACAAAGTAACCCGACTCCAACAACTTACTCGAGATCGAGTAACCAACTCGAGATTGACAAAGCACCAAAGCCCATACCCGGAGTCGAGGAGACTCCACCCGAGGATGTCGAGGAAGAGCTACCTGACCTGGCTAAACACCCGGACACCACAACTCTAGATCGAGTACTCAACTCGATGTCGACAAAGCCGAGCACCCACCCGGGCATGTCGAGAAGAGTTGCTCGACAACACCAGAAGGCCAAGCCGATGGACCACCTTTACTCGGTGTCGTGTAAGGTCCTCGAGATCGACAACCCCAGGAGGCCATGTCCGAGCCACATCGAGCACCAGCAACCCAAGGCGCCGAGCCACTGAAGTCGATGTCCGAGTTGCTCGAGATCGAGGAAGCTTCCAGAAGCCGCGTAACGCGTTGGGCAGTCCTACTCGGTGTGGGAATCCTTGGAGCCGAAGATTTCCGCGTCTATCCAATCTATCAACATCTATCCAATGAAGAGAGATTTATCCACTTGAAGACTTTTATATATAATTCCCTTTATTAGATTTAATTATGTTATTGCATTTATTTATCTTTAAATCTTTTAGATATAGATTTAGATATAGATAGATATTTCTATCCTTGAATAACAAGGATTAGAAGGCTATAAATAAAGCCCATGGGGCTGGTTTTTCATCATTCAATTTCAGAAAGAGGAGTAGTAGAGAGAGAGAGAGAGAGTGAGTTGCCAAGAGGAGTTGGTAAAGCGAGAGTGGAATTGGCTTCCTTTGGTTGTAAGCTCTGTTTTTATTTAATGCAAGTAGTTATTTCTTTTCATCAATCAATGTCTGAAGTTGCAATGAAGCACGAGTAGTCCACCCACTTCTAGGGTTGGGGCGAGCCCGACGATAACCGTGCGCGTTTGAGGTAAAGATCCGACTTTTATCATGTTTTGAGCATCTACTACTTTTTATGTGTTTATTACCCATCTAATGGAGGTCCATGCTAACAACTTGGATTATAAACATAAAATTAGTAGAGACAATTAGGGTTTCTTGAAAGAGTTGTCTAATTGTTGGAAAAGGCGTAAGCTTAGTCCTTCGATGCAAGTTACATGATTATCTGTTTTATCTCTGCCTTATGCATGCTTGGTTATCGGTGTTGCAAACCCCAATCTTGAAAGTCCTTTTCATACAGTTTAGTTCGAGTCCCAAAGCACTTGTCTTTATTTTCTTTCGTTTTATTTTCGGCCTTTACTCGATATCGAATAGCACTCCTCGATATCCAATTACTGATTCTCGATCCAGCATCGTCGTAGCTTTTCCTGTGCTGGTGATCAACAAAGCCAACCCGACGTCGACGAATCTCCTCGATCTCGAGGAAGCCCTACTCGATCTCGATCAAAACCGTCGGGAGTTGCTGTTGCGCTGTGTTCGACTGTTCAATCTTATGTCGACTAACCCTAAGTCGAGATCGAGGACGCCTGTGGTCGACTTCTGTGAGATTTCATCACTGCCTAGGATCCGCTGACACGCTTCCTCGTGGATCGATCCTGAATTCCCGCTGCTACATCAGGAGGAGATCTTGTAATCATTTGCAAGGGACGGAATCTGGTTTGCTTTGCATTATTTATATTTTATTTGCATTCTCGATTTCCTCCTACAATAGCTTGCACCATTTTGACTAATCTTGGCCACCCTCAATCTCGACCCTCATCGGCCTCATATTATCTTCCCTCCTCCAGCGTCAGTGCTATCGCCTCTTCGACACGACGATCCTCCACCACTTTACCCTAAAAAACCTTATGGTTCCTGGCCTTTCATATCTCCCAAGCTATCACACACCAACTCTTCACCTCCTCTTTTGAACCCATCCGCAGCAGGTGGTCCAAACAATCACCCACTTTTGCCTTCCCACGTATTACTGATTGAAGGCGATGATGCTTCCTCCAAACCCTCTTGGCCATCCAACAATGGAATATAACGTCAGCCCCCGTCTCCTACTGTCCACAAACCTCGCAGTGGTAGTCGTTTGTGATCCTCCGTCTCACTAAGTTATCCATGTGATATCATGCATTTAGGTAGGCATAATAGGTTGCATTTAGCTTAGTTAAGATGCATTTCATGGATGGAGTAAGCACGATTTGCATATTAGTTCTCTATGTTGTCGGAGTCCGAATCTACACGCTTTTATTGATTATTTCAGGTAATGGTGGATCCGAGGAGGAGACATGAGTTGATAACGCATTGGATGAGAATGTCTAGTTGATCGAAGAAGCTTACATGAAGATCTCAAGAGGTCCTGAGAAGAAGAAGCGAGTCTAAACGAAGAACAAGTCTGCAGAAGTTGTCGCCAGACATGGTGAATTTGTTTTGCACTTTCTGGAAGCCTCGGTTGTCTGATTGACTATTATGACCATGCCTTGGAAAGCTCTTTCAGAGAGCTACAACTTTCCTGTTGAGAAGAAGAGCAAATTCAAGACAGAGTTTTCGGGAAAGACCGATACAGCGGCTGTCACATGGTGTGCAGCGGCCGCCGCCAGAGCCGATGCAAGAGGAATCCTCATGATGCGGCCGCAGCATACATGCGGCGGCTGCCACATCTGCCGTCAGCGCCAATACAATGCGTTTCGTTTAATGAAACCCTAGTTTTTATTCTTAGTTATTTTGTGGCCGAATTTGGATGATATTTAAGGCCACTTTTAGTTATTTTTCCACTACTTCTATTCTATTGATTGATCAGACACTTTAGAGATCTTGAGCGATGTCTTCCATAAGGAACTAAACTCATCTATTCTGCCTGCAATTTGAAGCTTTATTCGGATTGATTGTGAGTTTGTAATTCTCGTTCCTTGTTTCTTATATTTGAATGTTTCAACTTCTTTGTGCTTGATTGTTTATTGTTTTGTTCTATCTTGTCTGGCCAACTTGTTAGATCAATTCAATCGCTAAGGTTTTGTAGATTCCTGGTTGTGAACCTTAACCTGAGTGGCAAACTTGTTCCTTTAGGGCTGGTTGAACTAATTGAATGAGTAGGAAGTTGAATGTGTTGTTAAATCCCTCTTTAGGGACTGCAAATACCTTGGCTAATCTCTGAACTTAAAGCTATCAATTGGGTTAAATCTTTCTTTAGGGGCTGTTCGATTGATAAGGGTTGCTAGGACTGGTTGGACTAGTAACTATATTAGGTCGGGACAAGGGCATTCGTAGGAAACTTAATAGGGCGAGAAGAAGTTATAAGGATCGCTTCAATCCAATAAAGTGGAAAATTGTAGGTAGAATGGCTTCTCATAATTTTCTAATTCAAAATCATTTACTTTTGTTTGCTTCAATCCGATTTGATAAAAGGCGGAACTTTTACACACTCAAAACCCCCCTCTTTGGTTACTTGTTTGACACTTAAATCACACTTGAATAATGAATTTCCCTATGGGATCGACCTCTTGCTTATTGCTATACTAGTTGTAAGTTTGAGTTTACTTTGGCGGATCAACGACAGGTTTTACCTCCGTCAAATTTGGCGCCGTTGCCGGGGAAATTTATTAATTCTTGTGTTTTTAGTGCTGATTTTTGGTGTGGACCACTTACATGGTCTGCACTCTTGCTACTAACATATGTTGATGGTGAGGTTATTGCAGTTACCTTGAGAGAATTTTCATCAATACTTTATTAGACTGCAGGAGTACATTAACGATGTTTATTCATGGGGATATCAAGCTAGTATAAGGGAAGTGCTTCTATGCATCTTTGATGGCATGACTGCTGAGACACGAAGTCTTGCCGAGCGCCTGAATGATGGAGGTTTATTAGATATGGGACTCTCGGAGATGTGGGAATTTTTCTGCTACATGGATAATCAATGTGCGGAGAACGAGTCACTTTCTCCAGTATCTCAAATCGCTGAGACCTCTGTTGCACCTCTTGAAGTCATTGTGGAAAATCACATTGAGAAGATTGAGGAAGAAGACACTCCATCTGATGAGATCATCCCTAGCTCGCCCATTGATTAATCAGGTCCAGAGCCTATTCCTGAGGCTACAGAGCAGGTAAAGGTCGTCTCCTGCACTCGAGAGAATATTGGTGAATACATTGATCCATTTGACTGCTACTTTGACAAGCCACCAATAGAACTGAATTGGTGGTATTATATACCCTTTGTGAGTAGTCAAGCTCCTGAATAAAATAAGTATAAACGGTTCTTAAATGTATTATTATTTAGTTTTAATTTATTTGTATCTAGTGCATGCTTGTTTGTTAGTTGTGCACAAGAGTTTGACAGGTTGCTGAGGGCTTTGACTATGTCTGATTAGTTTCGTAAGCTTAAGAAAAACGTCGAGCCAACGACTTGAAACAAAGGCGCATCTCGGGAGGCAACCCGAGGTAAGTTTTTCTTTCTTTTTCCTTTTTCTTTTCCTTCACCCTGATTATATTTGATTTACTTTTTTTGTCTTTATTGTTTCATTGAGGACAATGAAAACTTTAAATGTGGGGGAGAGGAATTCTGTATATATAGATGCATATAGGAGATCATATTTAATTTTCTGCATCATGTTTAAGTTTCTGTAATTTCTGTTTAGTTTAGTTAATTTTAAATTTTAAATTTTCGTATTTAAAAAAAATCCAAAAATCCAAAAATAAGCATGTATTGCATACATATGTGTTATTCAAATACCCATCTAGCTTAGTTTGTCCTCTTATTTAAATTTCAAGCATGATCATATAAATCCCATGGAGTTTTGGATGTTTTGGCCTTGTCTATATTTAATTTTTGTGAAACATGAGCTAGCGAATATAATTGAGCATGTATGATTGAGCTAAAGTATATTGAAGTTGTTGTTAGGAGGAAATCGAGTATGAAATATAACAAAATAGATCAAACCCGATTCAGGCCCACGCAAATAAATACAAGACTCCTCCAATGTAGTAATGGGAAGTCAGGATCGAATCCACGAGGAAGCGTGTCAGCAGATCTCAGGTAGCTGTAAATCTCACAGACAAAGCAGCAGAAAGACAGCAACACAGAAACAAAGGGGCAGAAATAGAAATAAAACAGAAAAGAACAAACAAGAGCAAAGATCAAAACGAAAACAGACAAGGCAAAGCAAAGCAAAAACAAAAGCGAGGACATAGAAGCTACTCGACCTCGAGTAACAGTCCTCTATATCGACTAAGGAGGTCGACAACAGAAACTCAGAAACGAAAGCAGACAACTCGATGTAGACAAGTTCGTACTCGATATCGAGTAGAGGCTACTCTGTATCGACCAAAAACTCCTCTGTATCGACTAGCAAGACAAAAAACTGTAAATCGCAGATTCGAACCCAAATTCAGAAATTTGACAGAAATAAACTCAATATGCTAAAAGACTTCCAAAGCCAGGGTATCAACACCACAACGATAACCATGAAAAGTAATATATAAAGGCATAAAAGATCATGCTTTCCATTAAATAACTTTCGTTATTAACAAATAGGCATATAGAGGCTTTCGCATAAACCCTAATTGTTACTAACCCTTTTCAGATAATTAACCCAAGTTGTATTAAGATCACTTTCGCTTCAATAACACAAACAAGGATCACCTTCAACTCTCTCAAAAGAATCATGCTCATAGGGATAGAAGACGAATTGCACAAAAAGATCTGACCTTTACCGCGTCACCTCACATGGCCACCGTCGGGCTCACCCCAGCCCCAAAAGTGGGTGGACTACTCACGCCTCATCGCAATAGCAGACATTGATTGATGAAAAGAACTAAATTGCATTAAAACTAAATTCAGAGCCTTTACAATCCCGGCAATCCAACTTTCAATGAATGCCAAAACCCTAAAAACTTTAGAACTCCTAAACTGTCTCTGTGGAACTACTTCTCTAGCTTGTGTATTGAATGATTAAAAACCAGCCCCTAGGGCTTTATTTATAGGCTTCTAATCCTCGCTATTCAAGGATAGAATCATCTATCTCTATATCTAAAGGCTTAAAAGATAAATAAAAGCAATAAAGGAATTAAATCTAAAAGGAAAAGATAAATCTAAACTAGGTAAGTCTTCTTCATGTTGATAGATCTCCCTTCCATGGATAGATGATGATAGATCTCGGCCCACTCGACATCCTTCGTGCCCAAGGAATCCCGGCTCTACTCGGACCGCTCAAACCAAGTAACGCGGCTCGACATGTCTACTCGATATCGACCACGGCTACTCGATATCGAGTACCAGGGTTCGTCGACTTGGTCTGGCTGGGTGACTCTGCTCGACAAGGCTCGGACATGGCTCAGAGGTCTGGTCGATATCGACCACGGCTACTCTGTATCGAGTAGAGGTGGTCTGCGTCTTCATCCTCGGCTTGGCACAGCTCGTCGACTCCGGACATGGCTCCGAAGTGTGGTCGATCTCGACTAGGGTTACTCGAGATTGAGTAGGGTTCCGGGAGTCGGGTTGTCTCTGACTCGGTGTCCTTGACCAGCTCTGCTCGACCAGGTCTGCTCGGACAACCCTCGTCGAGATCGAGTAGATGCTAGTCGATCTCGAGTAGAGTTCTCTCAGCTTTCTGCTCTGTTCTTGAAACGCACTTTCCCGAGTCCTCGTTCGTCGGATTGACGCATATGACCATGCGTTGGAAAGCTCTTTTCGAGGGCTACAATTCTCATGAAGACATCAAAGCTTGATTCAGAATGAAGAATGGTGAAAAATGGCCTTTTCCCCAGATGCAACATCCTTAGCTTCTCCATGAGTTTCCTTTAAGCTTCAAAGTGCGCCTGATTTCTGCGAAATATAACCAAAACTTGTGTAGACCTCCATATATTGCAAATAAGTGTAAAATACACAGATTCTGTATTATTCTAACACAAATGCATGCAATGTATGCAGAAATCGATATAAAAGTTAGTGTAAAACATGGCAAATTAGGCTCACAACAGAAGTCCTAAAAACATGACCTTGTGAGAATGTTTAGCCTTATTTTAAATCTTTTGCTCAATTGTGTGAATTACTCTCCTTGTGTTGCTACCTCTTGGCATTGATTGTAATATCTATTTTTCAAGACCGACTCACATGTTTGTTGCTTGCGGAGTTTATGTTTATTTTTTGAGTCTTTTGTTTGAATTTGTGCATATTTAGTGAATAAGGTGGCAATGGTTGATGCACTTAATAACCGGGTCTACGCATGACACCCATGGGTATGATTCGCGCAAAAAGGTGTTGAAAACTATCCACTAGGAAAGAAAGCTTGATCATTGAGTAACCATGTTCATTTATGACACCCATGTTTGCGCCTCGCGTAAGGGAAGCACTAAGACAAGAAAAAAGAAAAAAAAAAGAAAAGAAAAAAAAAGTGTCACATTTTATTTAGTTGTCTTTATTGTGTCCCGCAAGTAATGTCATTTCGGTAGATATTTGGTGATATGGTGAAATGTCTATGAGCTTAGTGCATTTTGGATTGAGTTGAGAGTTGTACCTTAAAGCCTAAACACATGAATGAAACACATATTTCTGGTGAGGTTGGATGATGTCTACTTCTAAGCTTTGATCACTGAAATACATGTTAAGATGTTTGTTTGCTTGGCTTATGTTTTCACTTGCTATGATGTTGCTTTTTGATGAGGTTGAAAATTGAAGGGATTTCCTGTGGGATACGTTGATTCATGTTCATTCTATCATTTCTTGAGGACAGGCAAAGGTTAAGTGTGGGGGAGTTTGATAGCATGCATTTAGGTAGGCATAATAGGTTGCATTTAGCTTAGTTAAGATGCATTTCATGGATGGATTAAGCACGATTTGCATATTAGTTTTCTATGTTGTCGGAGTCGGAATCTACACGCTTTTATTGATTATTTTACGTAATGGTGGATCCGAGGAGGAGACATGAGTTGATAACGCATTGGATGAAAATGTCTAGTTGATCGAAGAAGCTTACATGAAGATCTCAAGAGGTCCTGAGAAGAAGAAGCGAGTCTAAACGAAGAACAAGTCTGCAGAAGTTGTCGCCAGACATGCTGAATTTGTTTTGCACTTTCTGGAGACCTCGGTTGTCCGATTGACTATTATGACCATGCGTTGGAAAGATCTTTCAGAGAGCTACAACTTTCCCGTTGAGAAGAAGAGCAAATTCAAGACGGATTTTCCGAGAAAGACCGATATAGCGGCCGCCGCATGGTGTGCAGCGGCCGCCGCCAGGGCCGATGCAAGAGGAATGCTCATGCTGCGGCCGCCGCATCTGCCGTCAGCGCCAATACGATGCGTTTCGTTTAATGAAACCCTAGTTTTTATTCTTAGTTGTTTTGTGGCCGAATTTGGATGATATTTAAGGCCACTTTTAGTTATTTTTCCACTACTTCTATTCTATTGATTGATCAGACACTTTAGAGATTTTGAGCGATGTCTTCCATAAGGAACTAAACTCATCTATTCTGCCTGCAATTTGAAGCTTTATTCAGATTGATTGTGAGTTTCTAATTCTCGTTCCTTGTTTCTTATATTTGAATGTTTCAACTTCTTTGTGCTTGATTGTTTATTGTTTTGTTCTATCTTGTCTGGCCAACTTGTTAGATCAATTCAATCGCTAAGGTTTTGTAGATTCCTGGTTGTGAACCTTAACCTAAGTGACAAACTTGTTCCTTTAGGGCTGGTTGAACTAATTGAATGAGTAGGAAGTTGAATGTGTTGTTAAATCCCTCTTTAGGGACTGCAAATACCTTGGCTAATCTCTGAACTTAAAGCTATCAATTGGGTTAAATCCTTCTTTAGGGACTGTTCGATTGATAAGGGTTGCTAGGACTGGTTGGACTAGTAACTATATTAGGTCGGGACAAGGGCATTCGTAGGAAACTTAATAGGGCGAGAAGAAGTTATAAGGATCGCTTCAATCCAATAAAGTGGAAAATTGTAGGTAGAATTGCTTCTCATAATTGTCTAAATCAAAATCATTTACTTTTGTTTGCTTCAATCCGCTTTGATAAAAGGCGGAACTTTTACACACTCAAAACCCCCTCTTTGTTTACTTGTTTGGCACTTAAATCACACTTGAATAACGAATTTCCCTGTGGGATCAACCTCTTACTTATTGCTATAGTAGTTGTAAGTTTGAGTTTACTTTGGCGGGTCAACGACAGGTTTTACCTCCGTCACCATGCATGGAAGAATCTCTCTGCAGACCCTCCATATAAACACCCTCACGCTTGGAATCAGCTTGATCTTCCACAACTTCTTCTAAAGGGTCTCCTATGCACTTCTACTTGACTGTGCTCCCACCCATTCAACCTTTTTCCTCTCCAGAAACATATGGTAGGCAGGCCGAACACTAAACTTACCATTTTGAGTGTGGTGCCACACCCTCTCATCTCTCATAGTTGAATCAATTAATCTCAAGTTCCGCACCAACTCCGCATCAGAAGGTGACATAATCTCCCTAATTAATCCCCCCTTCCACCAACCCCTTTCCCAATCCACCAACTCCGAAACTCACAACTCCTCGTTAGCCCTCTCTAGAATGACCATTGGTCTAAAACTCGGAGCCAAGGGAAGACACTTATCTTTCCATACTTTTATATCCACCCCATTGCTCACTCCCCATCTCATTCCCACCTCCAGAACCTCTCTTCCCTTGATGAGCCTCCTCCAAATGTAACTCGAGTTAAAGCCAAGCATTGCTTCCATGAAGCTCGTTCTCGGAAAATACCTCGCCTTTAGCATCCTAAAGAGCAGGGAATCTGGCTCCATTGCAAGCCTCCAACCTTGCCTCACTAACAAAGACAAATCAAAGATCTCTATGTCCCTAAACCTGGTACCTCCTTTGGATTTTGGCTGACACATTGATAATGCATATTTTATATAGGTAGATCTTAGGTGCATTAAGTATTCATATTGCATGTTTTGTAAGCTTATTCATATTCCTGGTCATTTGGTATTCGAAGTTGGGAATCTACGATTTTTAGTATTTATTTGTAGGTCTTAAGATCCAACCTCAAAAGGTGGAGAAAACATGGAGCAAATGGACAAAGGAGAGCTAAGGAACAAGAGCAAAAATTGAGAACATGGAGAAATCAAATCTTTAAGGTTATGAGAAGTTGGAATTAGCTTCTGAGATCTTCATGAGAATCTTATTTCTTGAAAAGAGCTTTTCAACACATATTCATATGTATCAATCCGACAAAGGATGACTCCATAAAGCATGTTACAAGTTTAGTCTGTCGAAGTTGTCAAACCGTACGGACGCGCCCAC
The DNA here is from genome assembly GCA_037127255.1 of Persicaria tinctoria. NCBI lineage: Eukaryota > Viridiplantae > Streptophyta > Magnoliopsida > Caryophyllales > Polygonaceae > Persicaria > Persicaria tinctoria. Next base: position 59,748,195 of record JBANSL010000008.1, on the reverse strand, counting down.
CGTCTTTCACACGACGCCCGCCGTTCTCGTCAGATCCGGATTTGCGATACGCTGCCCAAGTCTATCTCTATGGGAACTTTTATCTATCTATCCTAGGGTTTTTTGCCGACAAAAGAAGGCCTATATTAGGTCATTTTCAACCGTTTTCATTCATTGATCCATAGACCTAGTTTCATATTATCATAGAGAGATGAGAGGATTTAAGTTTAGGGATTCAAGTTACGTTATTGAATAAAATTCTTGTGGTTTTGCTATGATTCAAGAATTGGTTGGTTGATTGTGAGACTTGATTTCTATATTATTCATAAGTTTATTTATCATCTTGTTCTTCATTGATTATATTTGTGTTTCTTTCTATGACTACGCATCTAGTTAGAGTTCGCATCTATGCTATCAATACGTTTTTGGTTTCTCGATAGCAAATGAAGTCATTGATTTAGTAATATTTCTAGTGGATAGTAACAATTGATCTATATCATGAGTGTTGATTATGCCGATTAGGGTTGTTCCAATTGTGTCTTAATTGCATTGAATCGATATGCCAATTGGTCTATGCACTTGAGTTCTTAATGCTATTCTTTAGTGATATTGAATAAGGTGATTGTATCTCTGGGGATTCTTCAACTTTATTCAAGTCAACATAGACTTAGGAATAATATTGATATCAACTCAAGGATCAAGTAAATCAATCCATGTTGCTAATTGTAGGCAAACCACACTCTTATCTTTTATCTTCTCTTTGTTCTCATTCATATCTTTATCTTAGTTTATTTACATTCCTCATTTCCTATTTACATTCATATCTCATCCTTATTTGCATATTTGATAAACACATATTGCATTGAGGTACTTGTTTCTCCGTGGGTTCGACCCCTTACTTATCCGCTATACTAGGTTGCTAGCTAGTTTGTTAGTTTGGGTTATTATTTCTTTGGCGTGGTGAAATCTAACGACGTTTCCCTTTCGTCAAAAGTGGTGCCGTTGCCGGGGAAGCATGTTTATTTCTTTATTTTGTGTGTTTATTGATTTTTGTTTATATTTCTATCATTTTGTGTTTTTTTATTTTGTTTGTTTGTTTCTTTCGGAAATTTTTTTTTTTAAAAAGAAAATAAAATGTTGAAGCTATATCAAAACTAGGGAGAATATTTCTACCATTACTCCAAAAGAGTGCAAGAATTAGTGAGCGAACGTAAAACATGGGGTATCCATGATAGTGAGCGAGATATGATTCTTTGCGTTTATGGAGGCGTAAGGTCTAAAATGAGAGAACTTATTGATGATATGGGTGAGGATGGTTTGTGCAACCCTGGACTGTCAGAATTGTGGGATTTTTTCCACGACCTGGCTGACGAAGTATTGGAGGAAGAACGCAAGCCAGTGGCTGAGCAAGACAAGAAGAATGGCAATTTTGAAAGACCGGCACCCGTCGCTTATGATCAGCGTTCGCCGCCCCCTCCAGAACCGACGTCATACATTTTTCCCTCTTCTTCATCACCCATCATACCATCTTCTCCATCACCCATTGTTCCGTCTTCTCCATCATCTATCATACCTCCTATTTCATCATCCATTATCTCTTCTTACCCATCATCCGGTGAAGTGGAAAGCCCAATGCCTATTGAAATGGAATCTCATGAGTTCACGCGTGAGGATCTATATGTTTTGGCTCCTGATTCATCGGAAGAGCTCATCTCAATCCTGCCACTCACAGAACCAATTCCAGAGCCAATTTATGCGGCTCATGAGCAAGGTAATGAAATTTCTAACACTTTTGTGGATTATGGTGAATATTTGGATCCCTGAGAGCATTACTTTTACAAGACACCAGTGGAAATATGTTGGTGGTCTTACATTCCCTTTGGAGATGATCGAAATAAGATAAATAGGGAAGTGTTAAAGGTATCCTTAATTTCCAAGTATTTAGTTTACCAAAAAAAAAAATTCCAAGTATTTCATGTTTAGTGTTCATTCAAATTTTGGTTGAGCATAATGATTTTATTTGCTTTTAAGGGCTTTAAACAATGTCCAAATGAGTCTTAAAGGGAAGGACATAATAAACCGTCGAGTCTATGACGATAACCAAAGGCGCTTCTTGGGAAGCAACCCAAGATATCTTTTTTGGTTTGCAAGTTTTCCAATTTCTAGTTAGGTATTTAGTCTTTCAAATTCAATAAAATGATAGAGTTCCATTTAGATATGTGTTTTTGGAGGAGTCTTGAGTTAACCATGAAATTTGCTTGATCAAATGACAAAGTTGGCGTTCTGCACATAGCAGCACCCGCCGTCCCATCCACGGCGCCAGACGCACCATGGTCGGCGCCCTCCACCGCCCTCAGTCTTCCAAAGTTTGGTTTTTCGACAATTGTAGCCACCACTACTATGATTAAATAGGTTCCATATGCCCTCACTTGTGATTTTATTTTCAATTTTGTTGTCATTATTTGATTTTCATTTAAGGATGATGAAAAGTTTAAGTGTGGGGGAAAAGTTGTATCCTTAGATTCATGCATTCATGCTTATGTTCTATTGTTTGCATTCATGTTTATGTTTTGGTATTGCATTGCCATAAATTCATACATTCATGTTTACTTTTTCATTATCTTATTGCATTATAAAAAGAAAAAAACTGAAAAATGTCAAAAAAAAAAAAAACCCAAAAATATCATGCATTGCGTAAATATGTGTTATTCAACTACCCATTTTTCAATGTTTGTCCTCTATTATGTATTTTAGCATTACCATATAAATTTCATAGCATGTTTGGATTGTTTAGCCTTATCTCATTAAAATGTTTTTCTTATGAGGCATGATTTGGTGATGTATTTGAGCATGTATGATTGAGCTTGAGTATGATTGAAATCCTACAAAACATGACCCTCGTGAGATTGTTTTTTAGCCTCAATGGAATCATATAATCCCTTTTGCTCATATGTGTGATTTACTCCCCTTATGTCTCTACCTGTTGATATTGAATTCATTATCTATTTTCAAAACCGACTCACATGTTTGTTGCTTGTGCATATTTCATACTTTTATGTTTATATTTGGCTTTATGGAGTGTTTAGAGTGCAATAAGGTGGAAATGGTTGAGACACTTAGTAACCGAATCTATGCATGACACCCATGGATATGATTAGCGTAAAACGGTGTCAAAAGCTACCCACGAAGGAAGGAAGCTTGATCATTAAGTAACCGGGTTCATTCATGACACTCATGTTTGCAAGTCGCATCAAAAGATGTTCAAGTGGTTTTTATTCAAGTAATTTGAGGTGTTGATAGACCGGGGCCCTTCATGACACCCATGTTTGCGACTCGCGTAAGGAATACACCAAGGACAAAAAGAAAGCAAAGCAAGAAAAAAAAACATAAAAAAGCCGAAAAAATTAAAAAATAAAGAGAGTTAAATCAAGAGCCAGATAGATTATTTTTATTCTTTCTCCGCAAGTAATGGTATTTCGATGGAGATTTAGTGATATTTTTGTCAATTTCTATGAGCTTAGTTACATCTTGGGTTGAGCTGCGAGTTGAACTTTAAAGCCTAAACACATGAGAACATGAATGAAACACATATTCCTAATGAGATTGGATGATTTCTACTTCTATGCTTTAATCGCTTAATACATGCTAAGATGTTTATTCACTTGATCTTGTGTTCATTTAAATTTGATGTTGCTTTTGATGTGGCGAATGCATGATGAATATGTTTGTGGGATGTTTAGTTGTTGCTATGTTTTTCATTGCTGGAGGATAAGCAAAGGCTTAAGTGTTTTCAGATACCCCATGACCCTGGGCATGGGTTGTCCTCGTTCCAAAGTTTAGGATGTGATCGGTGTGACATCTTACTAGGCTCGTCCGGTGGATGAGCCACACTGTTTCCAGATACCCCATGACCCTGGGCATGGGTTGCCATTGGGCGTGAAGCCATCTACGCCGCCTCTCGAAAGACTCCTCCGTCGAAGACGAGAATAAACCCCACACCTGATTCTTGAATATAGTTGAAAGTTGCAGATTTTTTGTAATCTTCAAAGTGGCCTCTTTGCAGTTGTGAGTTACATGTAACCAACACAGTAGATGTTTCACATCGGGGAAGACGGCCCTAAGTGCAGCGAGAAGGCCCAGCTCCCGATCTATCATGATCGAATCAGGCACCTTACCCTGAAGAATAACACGTAGGTTGTTGAGCACCCAAGTGTACGTGTCTGTGTCCTCGCGAGCCATAAAGGCATATGCGATGCAAAAGTTATTTCCCATTGGCGTTAAGCCAACTATCTCGCACAGCGCAACACTGTACCTATGGACGCGATGCACCAACGTAGGCACCTTAGCATATCACTCTATATGGAAGAAATGTACGAAGACATAGGATATATTACTTACGCGTTGGTCTTGTACGTACTATCAATGACGATGATGTAAGGGTATTTGTTCAAGAGACGAATCCCATCCGGGTGTGCGAGAAAAAGGTCATTCAATACATTGTCATCGTTTGGGCTTCTCCTGAATTCGTAGTAGTAGCCCCTTTCTCGGAGACGTTGGAGGGTATCTTGGGTCATCGTTCGATTTCCTCTCTCTTCAACAGCGAGCTTGTTGAGGGTGTTCTCTAGTGATTGCGCTGAGGTGACGCTATTCTCATCTGCTTGCCGTAGCCCGTATGAGATGGCCTTCGGCGGAGTTCCTATGTCTTTCATCCACTTGCACATTTTCTTTTCCCTTGGTGTCATCCTCCCCGCGTAAGCATGACCCTTCAATCGTTGAGGGAGGTGATGGTTGTGCGTTCCATTTTGCACGGTCATCGTCCACATACTCAGTCCACTCTCATAACCGGGTAAGGAGAACGGGCAGTTGCTTAGTTTGCTCTACGTGCTACGAATCCGCTTCCCCCTTCTGCGAAACACCCCATATTGCTCGCACGCTAACAACACGCCACCCGGTCGGTATGAAGCGGTCGACCACGATCGCTTGATTACTAAGACCATGTTGTTCTTCACGCCGAGTTGCTTGAAATGGTCGACCATTTCGTTCCGGGATTGCCAAATACGGGCGTCGGTAAACGTACTTGTAAAGTCTCGAAACTAGTTAAAGGCATAACAACGTACATGTACTTGATATTACTTAAATGGTATATATTTACTTCGGGTTAAACATGATAAGAGTAGCATTCATAATTTTGGCTATTGCCACAACATTGCATATCTCACGTTTGGTCTTTCCATATTCGATCCTGCTTCAACACTGGTAGGATAAGAGTAGCATTCATAATTTTGGCTATTGCCACAACATTGCATATCTGCAAACAAAATTAAACTAACGTCAATTTCTAAAAGCAGCTTAGTATAATGATTCAACATCCATTAAAAGTTCCAACAAATAGCATACGATACATAAGTACTAGAAAGTGACAAAAACACAGAACTACAAGCAAAATTATAAAAAAAAAGTGCCATGATAGATGCAAGAGCATATGAATATAGTTAAAATGTCAATTAACCCTTTGATATGCTACGGATAAAATCATAATCACACTTAGAAGTTGTGAATTATGCACTCCATTTCTCATTAAGGTTAAACACTTACTTGAGCCCACTGCCTAAAATATCAAATTCTAAATGGGTGCATGAGCAATCGGAAGCAGGGGTATGTAGTTCCATTCTCACAGCCACATTGGACCTATATTTGAAAGTTACTCAAGATTATATAAAAGCAGCACAAAGTAAATCAGCCAGCAGCTCTACCATTCTGGATTTTATCACTCTATCTGCTTGGATTTTACTCTTTGCTCTTGTAAACTCGTTGGCCTTTTCCAACTTCATTGGCTGCTTTCCTCATCAAAACATTCTCCTTTTTCTCTAGAATTTCAAGTGTCTACACAAGTATAATGACTAACTCAGCTATAGAAGGGAAAGGAGGGAGAATAACAAATTCATCTCTATCCAAGAAAAAATCAATAAGCAAATGCAAGTATGCAAACACTAAGCATGGTTTAAACTTGGAGCCACTACTGTATGGATTAACTATTGGTTAGTACTTGTGATTGCAAGCTAATGAGCCACTACTTGTGATTGCAAGCTAATGAGTTAGCATAAATTAAGTTAATATGACATACTAACTTCATGGACTCTAACAACAATTTCATATAACGTGGGACATATACTAAGATTAAAAAAAAAAGTTGAGAGCTAGTAAGCTTAGAACTACACACATGAGCCAACGCCTAAAACGGATCGATTCGTATAAAAACAATTAATTTACACCTAAAAAGAAACTAATAAAGGGTAATAGTATATAGAAACAAAAAAAAAAAAAAGTAAAGACCTAGCTTCATCTCCATCTCTAACACATATATAGCTGACATATATACAGCATCAACATCAGGGTGGTCAACCTTGATAGTAAGTTTAACTTTCTCCCTGGCTCCAAATCCGAGCTTGAACTTGCAGTTGCAGCTACACTTAACTTACCATTAATAATAATTCAGATTAAAAAAAATCAGGCTTTCCTATTAATTACAGAATTTTGTAAAGCTACATATATACTTGATTAGTCTTTGCAGGCCTGAAATCTCACTAGTAGACTAGTACTACTGAAAACGAGTAGTAAATCAGGTAACTTACAGGTCTGATTGTTGGAGATCCTTATGGTAGCTCCGAATCCAATCTTGGAGGATCTTGATTTCCTCTTTTCTTTGATCAGTCAACCATGATAGGTCATCCGGTGACTCTGGCTCTATATCTTGACAATGATACCCTGAAACAATTAAACAATTAAATCCGGTGACTCTGGCTCTATATCTTGAATACCCAAGTGCTCAGCCATGAGTGCAATTAAAGCATGTGCTGCCACACCGTGGGAAATCACAAGTAGTTTACAACACTATCAGAAAAGGCAAGTGTGAAAAAGCAGGAACAAAGGTAATAGCAATGCGATTGACAAACAAATAACCCATAATTTTTGCTATATTTAGGCCAACTACTCTAAAAACATCTATATGAGAGGTAGAAAACACAAAGTGTAACATATTTTTTCATCTTTACTGATTTTTTTTTAAAATTTTAGTCTTATATATATAGTTACAAGGTTTATGAAGATTTTCTCATATTTCCTGAATTGTCAAACAACATGCCACATTATAAGAGTTGAAAGATAATAAAAAGCCTACCCTAGGAATCCATTTTCTCACTTATGGATCCACATTCATCATCAATCCCCTGATACCATTAAACATGAAGTATAAGTTGATATGAGAAAGTAAAGTGCAATCAAAATAATACATCAACAAATATGTCAAAGAGATCACAAATCTTGTCTTCTGGTGCATATGTATATTTCACTTACATCATTCCTTTGTCTTCAAGCCTGGGTCCTTGAAAATCATCACCGCTTTCTCTTCTTTGCTCAACTGCCTGCGATATAATATAATAGAAATATGTTATATCTAAAGAAAATTTACAATAAGTAATAGCTCACATTGCTAGGGCACACTAGCCAGAACAACAACCACAAATCGGTAATAATAAAATAAAATAAATAATCTAAGAAAAAGTTTTAATATAGAAATGGCTTGAATTAAGATACTTTTAAACAAAGTAATAAACCCATTAAAAAAAGGGCAATAGCTCTCTTTTACCTTATTGATCAGAGAAGGGGCAATTGTTTTGATCGATCATCTCAACAATATCCCTCTTTGTCCAATGAAACTTCTCCTCTTCCTCTTGATTCACTGAACTACTCATTATTTTAAAATCAGGAACATTTACAAAGTTAGTTTATAGTTATTCATTGAATAAAGGTACAACACTTCAAAAAACATACAATGAAAATATCTATTAATTACAAAACAAGGTACATAAGTCGCATTAATTGAACATGTACCTGGATGATAGTTGTGACATGTTTAGTAGATTTATTAAAATCAAGCACAAAAACTTTAGAACGTGAGCAAAATAGCTAAATCAGTTACAATGTACAGAGTACTGAACAGCAGTTTCTAGCTGGGCTACATTTTAGTTGTGATCAAGCCATTTACTAATACTTAAAAGATACTACAAGATATTGAAATCATGAATCCATGACTTAGGAATCCTGGAGCCTTATAAATAAATTTATATAATTTTCAAATATGTAATACTCCGTACTACCTGATTTTTGCCTAGAAATCGCAAAAGATTAGTCAAACTCACGAAGCTTCGATTCCATGTTTTTCCACCTCGATCCTAGGAACTGAATAGTTCTAATTTCAGGAACGGAAGATTTTCAATTGATTTTCCTAGTAAATGAAACCCTAAATAGATTTTTAACTCCAAGAACCCTAATTTGAAAAAATTGAAGAGCCATCAATGGAAGGTTATAACCATCGAATTCCCTCATTTCAAGGTTATAAATAGCAAATCAGAAGAGTTTGATTTACCTTAGACCTTGCAAAACTTAAGATTGTAGTCGAACGTACATCCCTCTTCACTAGATCTGGCGAGGGTGGTATGAAAGAGAGAAAACGATAGCGGTTGCTAGAGAGGATAGAGGAGGAGGCGATACGAGTTTGGGCCATGCCGACGAGAGCAACAACGACGGGCAAGTACGTAGTGCTTCTCTTGTTCAATTTCATGTTTAAGGGAAGGAATTGGGGGGAAGAGAGATGAGAGGAGCGGTAGCAGCGAAAATGAATTAGGTTATGCCGAGGCTTCTGTTCTTTGCTTATTTTCTTGCCGCTCAATAATTTGGGCCAAAATTTTGTACTGAAAAAAAAATTACCCCTAATTCTATGACATTTCCGAAACGCCATAAAATTTATGGCGTTTAAAAAACGCCATAAAATTTTGTTCACAAATTTTAGTATAATAGCATGGCGTTTTGCAAACGCCATAAGTTTAACGGCGTTTGCAAAATGCCATAAATAGTTGTGTGTTACAAATTTATGACATTTTTGTATTTAAACGCCATGGAAGACATTTTTCATGACATTTTATGAAAAACGTCATCGTTTAAATGTCATTAATGACCTCATATGTAGTAGTGGTGCCACCTCCATCGCTTCTTCACTTTCTGAGAATGACATTTTCCAATCTATGAATGAAATACCTATTGTCTTGAATTGTGAGGTAAAGGGATGCATTCATTCGGCCTGATGGTGGAGGTATATAAGGGCATCAAAGGGGGACCATACATGGCGTCAATTACACGTTCTATGTGTCAGTCGTCACAACGTCATATTAGGCGTTGTGAATGTAATTGGGGAATGTTCCCAATTACAACGTCTATTTAGACGTTGTAATTGGGGGCACCATATAAGGCCGCTCTGGTCCCCCCTTCAATTTATCACACCAAACACCCAACACCCAAAAATCCGTCTACCATGCCTTCAACTCCGTACAGTTTCGTCAAGACAGTTGAGTTCTCGGATGGCACCTGTTACACTATTAGAGTGATGAGACACAGTGTGCCGGCTGAACGTCACATTTGCAATTGTAAGCACAGGAAATATCGCACTTTATTTCCATGTTGTTTATTTTCTGTGCACTGTCATCGTCGGTCTGAGATGTCAAGGGAGGTGTATTTCCGTTGTATGGAGTCTAACCGAGACCCTGAGTCATACTATACTCGCGTATTGGCCCAGAAAAAGGATAACATCAAAAGTCTTTACATCAATGTGAGTCATTCGTGTATTCGCAGCATTGCCGAGTACGTTTTGGACTTAGTAGCGCGGCCCGCCCAAGAAACTACGGAGACTTACGCGTTCCAGCAAGCGCTGATTAAGATTCAACCAGCGGGACCTGCTGAGTCTATAGGGAGCAACTGATCCAATTGATTTTGTGTATTCAATGTTCGATTTGGGCCAACTTTATGTTTATTATATAAGTTATATATTCGGCAATGCGCATGCGATGTGAACTCTATGTACTCCCCTTGATATTAACATTTGAAACATTAACATATGAATCATTTTCATATTCGCTTGAATGGAACCTACTAAGAAGATCGAAACATTAACATATGAATCATTTTCATATTCGTTTGAATGGAACCTACTAAGAAGATCAAAACATTAACATATGAATCATTTTCATATTCGCTTGAATGGAACCTACTAAGAAGATCGAAATATTAACATATGAATCATTTTCATATTCGCTTGAATGGAACCTACTAACAAGATCGAAACATTAACATATGAATCATTTTCATATTCGCTTGAATGGAACCTACTAAGAAGATCGAAACATTAACATATGAATCATTTTCGTATTCCCTTGAATGGAACCTACTAACAAGATCGAAACATTAACATATGAATCATTTTCATATTCGCTTGAATGGAACCTACTAACAAGATCGAAACATTAACATATGAATCATTTTCATATTCGCTTGAATGGAACCTACTAAGAAGATCGAAACATTAACTCGATATGTTCATATTCACTTTCAAAATTACTCGATATCGGTTTAATTAACTCGACATCGACGGAATATTATGTTCAAACTACAACGTCGGAACAAACGTTGCTATACCCTAGCAACGTAGAATCCAACGTTGTTAACTACCCTCGCAACGTCCAATCAAACGTTTATAAACCCCCCCTAGGACAGCCCTATGCAACGTCCAATCAAATGTTGCTAACCCCATCCAACGTCCAATCAAACGTTTATAAACCCCCCCTAGGGTTCCCCTAAGCAACGTCTCTTCTAACGTTGCAAAACCCTAGGCAACATCAGTTTGAACGTTGTAAGTTGAAGTGCCTATAAAAGTCACCCACACCCACTATCCATCCACCACAAACCCTTCCACACTAATACTACCTAATGTCGGCCCCCAATAGACTCCCCACTTACTTCACAAAAGACGGAGAAACGTCCGAGATGATCGGTTATCAAATTAGAGGGACGAAACACCGTTATCCACCCGAGGAAAGCGACTGCAACTGCCAACACCGGAAGTACAAGCAGGTATTCCCATGCTGCCTTTTTCGCATCGTATGTGAGAGTGGCTCAAGGAGATCGGTGCCGTGGGAGTTCGGATGCCACAACGACGCCATGATTTATATTAACGACCGAGAGGCCTACCTATCCGAAATGGGCAAAGGGATTATGGAAATGATGGACATGTTCTACCGTGATGTATGTCGGCATTATATCCGTGAAGTTACGGCGTACGTAATTGAGAGGGTGGTGGGTCCGGGAAATGATAGGTTGCGATCGTACGCGTTCATCGAGGTACAAATCGACATCTTTACCAGTCTAGATGAGTCCGTTGGTAGTTGTACACCCAGTAATGTTAGCACCCCGTAGTTGTAGACTCATCGTATGTAATGTATGTAATATATGTATTTTGAAAGGGGGAGATGCCCAGAGATCGGGGTATGTAATATATGTATTATCGTTTTCATATTTGACTATGCCGGAAGGGTTTTTTGGAGATGGAGATGCCCGGAGACCGGCGTATGTACAATATGTATTATCATTTTCATAATTAAATATGTATTATCATTTTATTTTACTGTACATACATTAAATCGTTTAACAACAAACTAAAATGTGAAAATAATATGACGAAATGTATTTTATTTATTTATTAAATCGTTCAATTTTCAAAAAAAAAAACAAATGGACGTTGTAATTTGAATTTCAACGTCAAACCTGACGTCAAATCGACGTTGTGGTGCGAAGGTGTTCGAAACGTCGGGTGACGTTTCGCACTACAACGTCCGATTTGAGGTTGTCCAACTGTGCAAAACGTCGGATTCGACGTTGTGCTTCTTTTTATATAAAGCACAACATCGAAACTGACGTTGCACTTCTTCCTCCACACGCGAGCGATTCAGGCGAGAGAGCGAGCGGGCGATTCCTTCGAGAGAGCGAGAGAGCGACCGATTCAGGCGAGATATAGCCAGAGATCGATGGTGAGATCCCGGGGACAAGGACAAGGATGCGCCGGCGAAGGCGGATCTGGGCGAGGTGTGGGAGAGGGGATGGTGGCCGTGGGTGGAGGCGGCCGAGGAGGTGCTGGGTGAGGTCTTGGTTTAGGCGGCAGTGATGGGGGCATAGGGCCAGGAGGCGGCCAAGGTGTGGGGCGCGGTGGCGATGGCGGCTCAGGGACAGGTGGCAGTGGCAGAGGTGTGGGGCACGGTGGCGATTGAGGCTCAAGGACAGGAGGCGGTGGCCGAGGGGTGGGTGGATCCCGCGCCGGTGTTGCTGGTGGTGGCGGCGCTGGGAGGACCGCCAGTAATGGGGGTGGTGGCAGTGGTGGGAGAGTCGGTGCTGGTCGGAAGAGGCGGACGCAGGAGGTATCTCCCCTGACGAGTACTCCATCGGTTAGTATGAATTTATTTAATTTTTCATTTTATCTTGTTGTTTAATTGTTGAATTTTATATTCGCACTTTATGATATGAATCGGATAAGTTAACCTTATTTAATTTAAATGCAAAATATGTTTAAGACAAATTGTTACAAAAGAACTACTTTAATGTCTAAAGCGAAATTATAGAAAAAAATTGTTACAAAATAAGATGTATTAGAAGAAATTGTTACAAAATAACATGTTTAAAAAGAAATCATAGAAACGAATTGTCAAAACATACAAAAAGAAATTATAGAAACAAATTATTACAAATGAAGATGTTTACAATGAACTATTGTAAGCGGATCGAAAATTAAATTCTTGAATGAAATAAAACATTTTAATAGAGGGGTGAATATGAAATTCAACTTAAATGAAAATATATATTTACAAAGTAGTTCAAAATTTTAATAGGATTCTTGGATTAAACGGGGTGACGGGACCGTTCACATCGTTCTCGGGCGAGACCGCAATGCGCCTTCACATGTCGTAGAGAATGCCGGTTCGGAGGAGGTCATCATCAATGACTCGTCTTCGCAGAAAGTGTCAGATCTCATGGCTCTTGCGGAGGATGAGACTTTGACCGTAAGAGATACGGCGGTTGAGCCTAATACAGCCCCGACACAGCGGAGACATGAGGAAGCTGCGGCGGACACTAATGGTATGTTTTTCGCCTTGAGTGTTGGGGTGACCTCAGCACAAGGGTTGTTGGCAGTACCTCCGTCATCGCAGACGGCATCAGATCCCAGGGTTGTTGCCAGTATCTCCGGACACGCTCATGGAGACGCTGCTTGGGCTGAGGTCATCACAGCAGCAACTGGCTGCTTCACACCTACTGTGGTGGCGGATGACACGCGTGATGATGGAGCGGAGGATCTTCATTTCAAGTAAGAGGAGCTCGATGACGACAGTGACGAGGAGGATGAGGAGGACCCTCAGGTGGCTGGTGAGGACGAGGAGGATGAGGAGGACCCTCAGGTGGCTGGTGAGGACGAGGAGGATGGGGGAGGACACGCACTGGTCCAGGACCTGCATGGGCCGGCCCAAGTGCCACAGGGGGCGGCGTCTGGGATAGGGTGGAGGCTTGGGAGAAGGAAGGGGTCGAGGAGGAGGGGGAGGGGGAGAATGATGGGGACGATGAGCTCCCCGATGGCGACTTGCCTCCAAGAGATCTTTTTGCCTCGTTTAGGCACCATAGGGCTCATAGGCTATGGACGGACCCAACCTTTCAGCATAAATTGCTGAAGGTTCATCATCGGGCTTCACTTGATAAACTAGGGCTATCGACATGGGTGCAGGCGGCAGCTCAGCCTGGTCTACTAGGGCTGATTGATTTGAACTGGGACGGAGTGGATGCACAGTTGTTGACTGTTTTCATTGAGCACTGGCAGCTGGAGACGGACTCTTTCCACTTCCCATGGGGCGAGATGACCATCACCCTCCACGACGTCGCTTGTCTGATGGGGCTGCCGATTGAGGGACTGCCTTGCGAGCCTCTCCCTGACTATCTTCCACTACAGCTCGAGCCTCTCTTGCAGTAGCTGTTTAGTTGGACCGCCCCCCAGCTGAAGAAGCATAGGACGGCTTGCGGAGTGCCCATCCCGCATTTGACGACTTGGTGGGAGGAGAGGCACAACCGCCATCGGGATCAGTGGGACGACTGTACCCCAGCTCGCAAAGAGTGGCAGCACGACCTCGCCGTTTCCTTCTTGGCTACGCTGCTAGGGGCGACGCTCTTCATCGACAAGTCCCAGATCCGCGTACACTTCTCGTTGTTCGGGCTCGTTTGGGACTTGCTGCACTCCAGGAGACTAGCTTGGGGAGCAGGAGTGCTTGCCTTCCTCTACCAGGGATTAGGGGAGACCACAAGAGGCGATGCTAAGGGGCTACATGGGTGTGCTACACTGTTGCAGGTAACCAGTTTCTTTAATACGGTTAATATGTTCCTCTTCTTGCGAGTTACATATAATAAGTGCTCTAATGGTTTATAATTTCCAGGCTTGGATCTGGTCGTACTTCCCTTGTTTTGCGGGTCTGCTTCACCCGGTCAAGGATGCACTTGCTGATGATCCCCGATACATGGCACGCTTCGACTAGGCGAAGGCTGCAAAGAGGGGGAACGACAAGGAGAGGCGCAAGCGTGAGAGGAGGCTTCGAGCACAGCTGGAGCGCATGACCATCAATCAGGTAATCTTTTTCTCACTTTCTATGATTTTAACTACATATGTCGAGTAAAATTGTTTCCCTTATATCATTTTTTGAACATAGGTCGAGCGGATGCCTTTTGGCAGAGCCCTGGATTTTTTAGGACAGTTTCGCGCCTCCACCTATCGAGGCACCCTCAGATTCGGTGGCGTCTTTGAGTCGTACATGCCAGAGAGGGTGCTCCGACAGTTCGGCCGCGTGCAGGAGCAGCCATTGTTCGTCATCTCTCCGTCCTTCGTGCAGCGACCGTTTCGCCTGCAAAGGCGTTACATCGTGACGTTAGACCTGCACCACCACCGTTGGGCAGATCAGGACGATGAGAGATTCTACCCTATCACCGGTCACCGGAGGACGATCGAGAGCTGTCAGGGAGGCGTCTTAGCTGACTACCTCGCTTGGTTCCAGTCCCAGAGTCGAGGTCATATGTTACCCACGACAGTGGTACCACCTGACGCTCCTCCAGTTGCGCCTACCCACCCAGACGACGTCATCGGACTAGATAGGGATGGGGATGAGGTCGAGACTACTAGGGCGCCAGGCCCAGATCGACGAGATGACCCAGGCCATTCAGGCATTGGTCGGGGATCCCCAGCTAGACCAGATGTATGAGCATTTCATGGGCTACATTCGATCTCTGCAGTAGATACAGTATAGTCCGTTTGTTTATGACATACATTTCGTATTTTATCGGTATACTATATTTGTGTATTTCGTGTTGATTGCGTTATTATTTTCGATGGTTTCTACCCGATCACAACAAGAAACAATCAAATGCAAACGCTTCACTTCATAGATAATGATTAGATTACACATCGAGGCATTACTAAAACTAACAGATTACATACATCGAAGCATTACCACAACTAACAAATACAATATAGATAACAACATAATTTTTTCTTCATATCGACTAGGCTATTCTTAGTTCGTCTTCGGAATGATTTTAATCTTTAACTCGTTGAATGGAAAGCTTCCAACCTCCATATTTGCTTCCCTCACAAGTATCCCCGTCGTTTAAGCCACGTCAACGTGGTCACCTTTGTTTACATTGGCGAAGAATGATCGGATATGTTGAAGCAAAAGATCTCCAACCTTCCACTCGTAGGCTCCACGAATGCCCGGATGAAAATC
The DNA here is from genome assembly GCA_037127255.1 of Persicaria tinctoria. Taxonomy (NCBI): domain Eukaryota; kingdom Viridiplantae; phylum Streptophyta; class Magnoliopsida; order Caryophyllales; family Polygonaceae; genus Persicaria; species Persicaria tinctoria. The sequence goes on along the minus strand of JBANSL010000008.1, from coordinate 59,732,530 downwards.
ATTGCAGTCCAGACACTCGAGCCGCAAGGGTGCAGAAATGTGATTCTGTTTTTCACAAACGACCCGAAACAGTGCGCATGGATGCATGCCTCTGTATTCGGGACTGCTGCAAGAACATTTGGACTCCTCCGGGGGCATTGGGTACCGAACCCTTTCGATTACAAAATCAATTCTGTCCGTGGAGCTTACTATTCCAGATGTAACCGGCTCCATGGAAGGATTGAAAATGTGGACGAAATGAAAATGTGAAAGGATTGAAAATCTGGAAGGAATGAGAATGTGAAATTGTTGTGTTGATTTATTCAAGGTCCTCATTCCCTTTTATAGGGGTGGTTGATTAGGGGAAATTAGGAAGTTGTCACAATGTCAAATCTGACGTTGTGACAACGCCGAATCTGGCGTTGTGACAACGCCGAATCTGACGTTGTTACAACGTCAAAATAAACGTTGCCTTTGGGATTTGTACGTAGAATAACGTTAAATTTGACGTTGTAGCAACGTTCATTTGGACGTTGCTATGCCCGACGGAGCCCGTTTGGGATCCAGGTTGCAACGTCCGATCCAACGTTGCAACAAAGTCCGTACCGACGTTGTTACAACGTCGGATCCCCTTCCCTTGGCCATTTTTACCAACAAATGCAACGTCGGATTGGAAGTTGTAGCAACGTCTAATTCAACGTTGCTGCAACGTCCAATCCGACGAACCATTTACGGTCTATATAGGGAACGCGTGAGTATAAATAGGATTTTTAGGGTTTGGAGGAGGCTCTCTTCCTTCTACCACTTTTGCAACACACGTTTAGAATTTTCAGCACACGTTTAGAGAGCGTTTGTGAGCGGATTTGAAAGCTTTTTGAAGCGATTTCTTCGGCGAAGGTTGGAGAACGTTTTGTGAGGCTTTTGGGATGCTTTGTTGACATTATTCTCTGATTTTTATTTATTTCATGAATTTTGCAATGTCTATAATGTTTATGCGTGAGTAGTCGCCTTTTCTAGGGTTGGGATGATCCCAACGATAGTTATGCTTGCAATTTTGCTACGAATTGATGGATTGATTGGTTTTATCTAATTTGTGTGCTTATGTACTTAATGAAAATTGGGGAAATTCCTTTTTGCAATTAAATTAAAAGATTGAATTGTGAATTGGATAGTAATTAAGATTTTGAAGGAACACTCCGCCGTAGATCCGACCAAGGAGGTTGTTTCCATTCAACCACCTTGACCCAAGAAATCGAAGGTAATGGAAGTTCGGCTTCAGACCTTAAACTAGCGCTTCTCGGGAGGCAATCCGAGGTATGTTTTCATTATTTTTAGTTTTTAGTTTTTTTTCTTTTGTTTTTTTGGGGTCGATTTGCAAAAGTGCAAGTATGGGGTGGAGAGTGCGCTATATTCAGAATATTGTTTGTGTTTTTAGCTGAATTGAAGGTGTTATGCACCTATCTACTAACCCCCATCTTGCCAAGTTTTGTTGTTTTGTTGGTGTTGTTTGCCTTGGTTCAGTTTTCGACACATATGGCTTTGGCTTGGCCATCTTCAAGACACTTGTTCTACATGTTGAAATTGTGAGTATTCACATCTCTTCCTTGATTGATTTACACATTGAGGACAATGCTTTGTCTAAGTATGAGGTGGGGGTGAATACTTCACAATTTTTACGGTTTTTGTGTCTATTTGGCCCGCGCTTATTGGAATGGTTGATTATTGCTTGAGCATTGAGTCATTTCCTTGTTTGACTAGCTAGATTGTATACCCTCTTGCTTGATATTATGTGTATCTTGCCTCATACTTGGATACTCGAGCTTGATTTTATGGTTTAAGACCGCATTATTGGGTTTATGTGCACAGTTGAAATATGATTGAGGCAGTTTTGTTAGCCTATTTATCCTTGTCTACCCTTGCATTTGACCATCTTCTTGAAGCCTTATGAGCCTTAGAAGCTTGTTTCTTTGGTAGCTCCACTAGATTTTCATAGCCCGCTATTTGCCTTTACCCAGTCCGGGATTTTGGGTCATGATAGTATGTTTTGTTGTGTGGATGTGCTTCAAGTATGAGATGATTTCTCTTGATTGTGATTGAAAAAAAGGGAAAAAAAAAGAGAGAAAGAGAGAAGTCTTGGGATAAAAGGAGGATAAAATTCACTCTTGTGCAAAAGTCAAAAAAGAAAAAATACGGTTAGTAACCGATCCTGCTTGTGGAGAATAAAATTCACACAAGGAGGAAAAAGTGCAAAGTGAAATGGTCAAGACACTTAGTAATCGGGTGCATTCATCACAAATGTTTGTATTCGCGTAAAACAGTGTCGAGACTAGAGAATGAAGAAAAAAATTTGAAAAGAAAAAGCAGAATTTTTTGAAGTAGTTGACAAAAGTGAAGATGAAAAAGTTGTTGTGATGGAGTTTGTTTGGTGGATTGGTATAAGTTTGATTCTTTGAAGTTGGTGTTTTTCTTGTTGTTCTTGCATGATCCTTTTTCCCGGATTTTAGCACCACATGGCCTGCAATTTTCCATACCTAACTATTTCTGCCTTATCCCCATCATAACCCTATAATGACCTCATGATTTTATTGTGTGCATAAATTCAACCGGTGATTTTTTTGACGATTTTCAAGCTCTATGGATGATGAATTTTGAGGTTGAGATTTGAGCGAAATGCATTTTGAGGGTTTGGAAATTGATGAGCTAGTTGAGCTTTGGTTGTTGGCTATGATATGCTAGGACGGTATTCATCGAATATTTTGCGTTAGTAGATGCTATTTTGTGATTATTGTCTTAGTCTTGCTTGGGGACAAGCAAGGTTAACTATGGGGTATTTTGATAGCATCTATTTAGCGATAATTATAGGGCATGTTTGCATAGGGTTTAGGGCTTTTGAGTTAAGTATTATACATATTTTTGGCCATTTTTGGTTTAGTTTGGTGGAATCGGTGGCTACCGCTCGGTTGTTATGATTTCAGGCATTGCGGAGCGGTTTTGGTGTCGATTCAAGAGTTTAAAGAGAAAGAGGTGGCTCGATGATCTTCGCTACGCTAAAAAGTCGTCAAATATGAGCTAGGAGGCACGGGATCAAGGAAAAGTGCCAAAAGAAGCGAAGCAAGCTCGGCAAAGTTAAGCTTCAGAAGCCACTCAGTCAAGTGGTGCCAAAGTGAAGTCAAGATGAACAAGCCAGAAGGCACTGGACCGAGTGCAGAAACCACTCGAGACTCACTCTAGTCGAGTGCTTTACAAGCATTGCGCTTCAGTGTCCACTCGACCGAGTGCAGAAGCCACTCGGCCGAGTGTTTCCGGTGTTCCGAATAAAATTCGTTTTCTTTCCTAAACAAAAAGGGATTCGAAAGGTTGGGAGTTTTGGGAGATCAGTTTGGGCCAAAAATCTGACATTGGAGGGGAGCTTTTGAGAGCTTTGGATACTAGAGATTTTTTGAGAGAAAAACTTGTTCGATCTATCCAATTCCGGTAATTTCCGTTTCTATCTCCGTTGTTCTATGTTTGTCTTACAGAATTTGATTGAATCAAGCATGTACTTTTCCATGAGTGGCTAGATCTCTTGTTCTATGGTCGGGGTGATCCCGACGATGCGGAAATAGACTCGTTCTTATGGAGGAGTTTACACCCTTGAATAAGAGGATGGATAAGCAGGAAACACACCAGTACTCTTTCATGGCCTGGGCATCTTCTTTGTTTCCACAACATCCATTCCTACCACCACCATCTTCTCCGTAGAGTTTATGGATGTCTTCAACAACTTGTGAATTTCTTTTGTGATTTTATGAGTCTTTTCCCTTTTACATTGCTTTTTCTTTTGACAGTGGGGACACTGTCTATCTTTAAGTATGGGGTGGGGGATTTAGAAAACTTATTTGTGTCATTTTTATGTGTTTTGGATCATGTTTTATGTGTTGCACCTTATTTTATGGATGCGGAAATAGACTCGTTCTTAGTATCATTTGATTGATTTCTGATTTTGTTTAGTAATTTAATCCTATTGCGCCAACCCTAATCGATGAGAATTGAAATCGAAAGACTAAGACCCTAAATTAGCATCTAGATGGTGAATTTAGGCCGAAAGGCTATTTGATCCATTGGAACCATAGGATTAAACCCGAAGTTTAGTTGATCGAAAGTGAAATTGAACTTCTTGAGGATTTATGGGTTGTCATAGATATTCTAGATGATTGTGATATCAGCTGAGACCGGAAGCTGAAGTTGATGTGATTTTCATTTAGAATCTAAGTGTTTAAGGGTTCTAAATTGGTTGCTTGAAACTGAAAGGAGATCGTTAACCAATTTAGACCCATTCGCTTCGATTCCGAAAGGAGCTTTGCGATTACCCTAGACAATCTACCTTCACTTTTGAGTTAGAAATCATTCAAGCGAGAATATATTTTGGTCTATTGACGATGCATCGTTGGTGAATACCTAGCCCTAGTATATTTTCCATACATATATTTCTCAACATTTTTATCGGTGTTTGCTATATTTACACACACATTTTCCCTCAATTTGTTTGTTACTTTTGGGCTTAGTCGAACTAGTTTGAAATTAACAATCGGTATTCCTCCGGTCCTTGTGGATACGACACTTGACTACTACAACTGAACCCCATACACTTGTGGGTGTAAGTTTTTAGCCTATCACAAATCACAAGAGGATATACGGTGGCGTACTTTTCTTCTAAGAGATTACTAGAGTAGTAGTAGGGGCTAGATTTATGGAGGGTATAGAGGACGTTGAGTTGGAGAGTTCTATTGGGTAGTTAGAAGATAGTGATTGGGGTAGTAGCTCGTGTGAATTTTTTGGACCGATTGGGGTCTCTTTTGGAGGTGCATAGAGGGATAGTTGACTTATACGAGTCTCGTATTTTATATAAGACCCATATTTTGGTCTTATATTTTTTGTATCCTTGAGTTTACCCACTCATCTATCTATTTACTGGTTCAAGAATTATTGCTTTGCTATAAGAGTCTTTGCATAGAGTTACTGAATAAGAAATCGCTTCTCCATGTGGGTTCGACACCGGAATTCATCGCTATACTAGTAGTTATTTGGTTTATCAAGTGATTGATTTGCCTAATCTATTGGTTTGCGTTTAAGTTTGGATATTATTACTAATTTTGGGAAGGGCGAAAGTGCCAATAACGTTCGTCCCACACCAAGTTTCTTGGCACTGTTGCCGGGGAGAAGAAAGGAGTTTGCTTTTCTTTATCTCTTTCAATTACTCTTTACTTTGAGTCTTTTGTGTCCTTGTATGGTTCAAAAAAGTTCTTCTATTTCATTGCCTTTGTCTTTTGATCCAGAGGTTGGAAGATCTCTTAGGTTGAAGAGGAAGCTTGTGTTTGAGACAAACGAGGAGATGGCAGAAAATGGTGTTGTAGATCCACCAAGAAGGACCTTGAGAAACCTAAAGGAACATAATTTGAGTTCTCAACCACTTGCAATTAGTCTTCCTAATATCCCTGAGGGTTCAAGATTTGAGTATAAGTCAAATTAGTCTTCTATCTTGCCCTACTTTCATGGATTGCCTAGGGAGGAACCAAACAAGCACCTTGCTACTTTTGTGAGCGTGTGTGATAGACTTAGACCCCAAGGCCTGAACGATGACCAATTGATGTTGAGAGTGTTCCCCTTTACTTTGAAAGATTCTGCAAGCGATTGCCTTTACCACCTACCCCTAGAAAGCATTACTACTTGGGTGCAATTGAAGAAAGCTTTTCTGCAAAAGTACTTTCCTGTGACTCGCCTCAACAAACTTAAGAAAGAGTTATCCAGTATTGACCAATCACCTACGGAGAGTCTTTATGTGTATGTTGAGCGGTTCAAGAAGCTTAAGGGTATTTGTCAGCAACATGGTATACCCGAGGATGATCTAGTGTTGTATCTGTATGAAGGCTTTGCTTGACACCGATAAGAGTTTCATCAATTCTACTAGCGCATGAGATATTTTGGATAAAAACACCTCAGGAAGCAATGCAGATTTTTGAAGGGTTGGCTAATGCATCGTGAACACAAGGATGATATCGATAGGCTTATGGAGATCGTGAACAAGATGGCTATGCAAATGAATCAACCCCGGCCATCAGGCTAGACCTTATGGTGTTTGTGGAGATCCAACTCATCCGAATGATAAGTGTCCCTTGATTCAGGAGGGCATCGCTGAAGTGATTGCTATGGATTATGGACCTCTCCGCAACTTTGGTAACAATTACAATCAAGGCTACAATTCAAACTACCAAAGTCGATTCAACGGTAGAGGCCATCAGCAACAAGTTCATTTTCAGAGAGGACAATTTGAGAATCGTCCTAGAAACACTCAACAAGAAGAGAGAGATGAGACATTGAGGTTGTTATTGGACAAGATGAGTGTTCAAGAAAATTGGTTGAGTCAGATGGCTAAAGAGATTGGTGAATAGAAAGCAAAAGATTCGGGGAAGTTACCATCGTAGGTGGTAGTGAATCTGAAGGAGAACGTTAGCGCCATGATCCTTAGAGGAGGTAAACAAGTGAATGATCCCACTAGGAATGTTGAAGAGAGACCTAGGGAAGAAGTTGATTTGCGAAATAAGGAGGAAGAGACGGAATTGGAGACACGCTGCATAAACGGCGCCCGCCGCCTCCTCCAGTGACGGATCCGACTTCTGACGTTGTTCAATCCCCGAAGAATTCTTCTAAAGAGTGGTCTTCTGAGGTTTCAAGACCTGCGCCACCCTTTCCTCATGCCTTAAGATCTGATCGTAAATGGGAAGATGAACAAATTCTTTATGACACATTTACTCATTGTGAGGTAAATATTACACTTTTCAATTTGATTAAAAATGTGCCTCACTATGCGAAATTCTTGAAAGAACTATGCACGGTGAAGCGCAAGGAAAGGATGCGAAAGAAAGAAAAGGTAAGTTTAAGTGAGAATGTTTCTGCTTTACATCAGAAACGATTGCCTGAAAATTGCGGAGATCCGGGTATGTTTACTATCCCATGTTCAATAGGTAATGCTAGCTTCACCAAAGCTATGTTAGGCCTAGGTGCTTCAATTAATGTTATGTCTCATAACTTGTACATGTTCTTGGGTCTAGATTCATTGTCAAAAACTGGTGTTACTATACAACTCGTTGATCGTTCTACTATTAAGCTTAGAGGAGTTGTTGAGGATGTTTTTGTTAAGGTGAATGATTTGATATTTTCGGCTGATTTCTTCATTCTAGACATGGAAGAAGGTACGCCCGAAACCCTGATTATCTTGGAAAGGCCATCCTTTTCCTCTCCCCTTAAATACCGAGTATTTTATCATTCATGATAAACTCTAGGTATTTGATCATCTACGGGGACCCAATCCTCCATATACATCATCTTTCTTGATTTACAACAACTTAGTGTAATCTGGAGAGATTTCGGTGCCTAAACCAAACATTTACAAACTTGTAAATATAAAGCTCTCACCCGGAGATAAATTACAAAGGAGAATTTATTCTATTGTTGACCGAAATCGAATCAATCTCTTGATATTCATGTCTGCTTGTTAGTTATTATGGACGGCTCTACTGGGTCATTCTATGCATTAGCATTATCCTAAATGATAATCTCATAAGTAACAATTTCACTTGGTTGATTTAATCGTCGGCTTCTCAATGCTCATTTATCCAACATATCAATTTCATTAATAACATTTTCATAGTACATCCATATTGCCAATATGGGTAATCTATTTATTATGTGTTGGATCTTCTTTTAACATCCTCGACTAGAGGAAAACCACTGCTTTTGGCAATTATCGGCTTTCACGATCCCAATTTATCTGTCATCACTCCTCCCCTTTGAAGTGTTTTGACGCTCATCTAGAGTCATCTTCTCATATGAATTTATTGCTTAGACTAATTTTGACGCTCTTCTGTAGATATGTATAAGGTTTAGTTATGTCAAGTATAGACTTTATACAAATACTCATTAGTTATTTCATCTTGAAAACTTCAGGTTTTCTATATCATCATATACCAAGCTCTAAACCATTCTAACATTTTTATACGATGATCCATTCACAGATTGGGAGATTACAAATCCAATAAGTAAACCATCATCATTGAGTTGTTCTTCGACATTCTCTTGATGTGGGAGTCGCCTCATATGTGATTACCTATAATCATTTTCAAAATTAAGACCAGTGTGCTTACAACGGCCGTGCGCACCGTATCCTCTTTATGTCCTCTGCTAGAGGTAACAATATATATTACATCTGGCAATAAAAGAGGTTGTTATGAACTATAGGTCATTTAGCTAGCTATTTATTTGAGTTCTACCATACCCAAGTAGATTAAGAACAAGATTCCAAAATAAAGAGTCTTTGGGTTCTCATGAATCAATTTTATCAATTTCACACAATTTAACAAGGATTCGCTTCAAACTCTTCTCCCAAATCATCGTTTGTTGAATAAAATTGGCATTATCTATCAATAATTGTTTCTTTAAGAAACCTATTCTGATCAAATTGATAATAAAGACTACACGTACCTTAAAATAACCAAATTGAACTAATAATAAACAAAAATGACAAAGTTAGCATAATCAAAGGTTTTGGATCATCTAGGCATCCTAAGGTACTCCTTTAATTTATCAATTTCATGAGTATCCTCTTCCTTATAGGTTTATCTACTTCAAGATATGACTTTTTATTTACACGAATAGTATATATAATCCTTATCAATATAAAACCACATATGTTTACGACATACCAACTCTTAACAAGTTGTTTCTTTTGGAAACACTTTGAGTTTTATGCAAAAGCTAAATTAAAATATATATGCACACCTCACAAGTAAATAAAAAATGAAATTTCAATAAAAATAAATACACTCAACATAAGTAAAAATTATTTGGCTACTTCAAGTGGATATCAATCCAAATATTTATCATTCGTTTCAAATAATAATATCGTGAAATATTTTATCTTCTTCCGGAGATAAACTTATCGTTTATAGGATGATATATAACTTAAAAAAAATTATCTATTTCAGGAAATAGTACGTGTTCATCTACTTGGAGAAATTAAATTAAATTAAAACATATCAATATGCATATATGTATGCAAATCAGGAATCATTCAAAATTATATACAAACACCATGGAACACCCAAATTATGCAAAAATGGATCGATATATGTTATAACGTTAATTCAAGATATGAATTCGGTAGAATGAAACAATTTTGAGAATAAAACAACTTCGATAGAACACAAATATTATTTTGATGAGCAAACAATTAGGAAGACCAAAAGGAAGACATAGAAGATGTGTTTTTATCTACTTCGGGAGATATGTCTTTTCATTTATTTCGGGAGAGGAATGATAAAAATATACAAAAACAAAACAAAACAAAACAAAACAAAACAATAATCATTGTTCATCGCTACATGGATGATATTTGTTCTTTCATCACTATGGGGATGAAATTTATCGATCACATCAAGTGATTTATAATAATCAATTTCTTTACTTTCATCCACTTCGAGGGATTTAATATTTTCTACTTCGAAAGAACAATTAAATTATTTATATAAAAAAATTAGAATAATCAAATTGCACTTACCTCCACGACGACACAAAACTCTAGGGCTAATAAATTAGTTTGCAATTCTAGCCTAATTGAATCGGCGCACCACTCGGGGATGTATATAATTTATGTATACATCCTCTTCAAGTCACTCGCTAAATCTCATCGCTTCTAGGGAGAGATTTTCCACTCATCGCATACTTCACTAGGGACAAAACTTATAACCCTAAAATTTTGGGTCTTTTTTGTTATCTATCAGAAAACTACATGTCAATCCACAATTATATAATTTTAGGGATGGTTTTGTAATTAATACATATTTTTAACAAAATAGCCGTCTTCGTCGTTTATTAATTTCAAGAGAGAGCGACAAAACCTCCAAATCCAAAATTTCACAATCAATAGCAACCTACAAACTATTAACACTATGCATGTATATAATACGAGTAGCAAAACTCAAAATTCAGGAAATATATCAAATTTAATTGATTCAACCTCTTCAGGAATTAATATTAGCCGTCCATTAATTCAATCACGTCAGAGATTGAGATTAGTTTATCCACAAAAGAGATATTGCAAATTTAATTAATTCACCTTGAGATTAGTTTAGGAGCAATTTGTAAAATATCCAAAAAAAGTTGCTCTAATTAGGGGAGTGTCCAAAATTTTGTAAAAATCGATGTTGTTGACACCGACATTCCTGACACCGCTGACACTGACATTGTTGAAACTGCTGACACTGTCACCACTAACATTGCGAACACCACTAACATTTTTTGTGTCAGCGCTATCGCTGATGTCGGCGTCAGCCGACATCGGATATGCTGACGCTCATGTTGGTTGACGCTGATGTCGAAGATGTTTTTTTACGTGTCAGCAGCACTGACGTTGACATTGCTGATACCGACATCGGAGATGTTGACACTGACGTTGACATTGCTGATACCGACATCGGAGATGTTGACACTGACGTTGACGTTGTTGACGTCAACATCGGAGATGGTGACGCTGCTGACGTCAACATCGGAGATGCTAACGCTGCCGACGCCAACATCGGACATCGATGTTGCTGACGCCGAGGTCGAAGATGCTTTTTTTCATGTTTGCACTGACGTTGACATTGATAATCCCGACTTTATGGATGCTTTTTTCGTGTCAATGCTTCTTTTTTTCGTGTCAGGATTGACGCTGACGCTGCTGACACCGACATTGAAGATGCTGATGTTGCTGACGCCAACAACGGGGATGCTTTTCTTTTCGTGTCAACACTTATCTTTTTTTGTGTCAACATTGACACTGACATCTTCAATGTTGCTGACGCTAACGTTGAAGATGCTTATTATCGGGTCGGCATTTTTGTTTTCGTGTCAGCACTGACGTTGACATTGCTGACACCAACCTCGGAGATGATGACGCTGACGTCGAGAATGCTTTTTTTTTTGTGTAATTACTTTTTTTTTCCTGTCAGCATTGACGCTGACGTTACTAATGCCAACATCGGAGATGCTGAAGCTGCTAACGCCAACGTCGGGGATATTTTTTTTCATGTTAGCACTTTTTTTTCGTGTTAGCACTTTTTTTTCCCGTGTCAGCATTGACGCTGACATTGCTGACGCCGACATCGAAGATGCTGTCTATTCCTATTTTTCAAACTAAAATTGCAGTTTTCGATTTTATATTTGAATTATAAAATTACACTTTTTCGAACTAAAATTGCACATTTAAGTTCTAAATTGTACATTCAAACTAAAATTACACTTTTTTTTTCTCGTGTCATCACGTTTTGAAAATTTATATTGGTGTGCAAATAAAAGGTTACGTTGTGCAAATGTAATGTTGTGTTGTGCAAATATAAATTTATAAAATTCCACTTTTTAGTTTTGTATTTGAGTTATAAAATTGCACTTTTCAGTTTTATGTTTTCACTTTTTCAAACTAAAATTGCACATTTAAATTCTAAATTGCACATTCAAACTAAAATTGCAGGGTTTTTTTTCCCGTGCCATCACTTTTTGAAATTTTATATTGATGTGCAAATATAAGTTCATGTTGTGCAAATATAATAGTGTGTTGTGCAAATATAACCTAATGTTGTGCACGTATAATATTATGTTGTGCAAATGTAACTTTATGGTGTGCAAATATAATATTTATATTATATTTGCTTAAACAACTTTATAAAGAGGATATGTACATGCATTTATATTTTAAAATTGCACTATTATATCTTATTATTGAACATTTATTAGAAAATTTTGTAAATTACTAGAATTATTACAAACTTTAGCCTATGTGGGATTCGAACCCACGTATTTGCGCATAAGCACTTCGCTCTACCATTGAGCTAAAAGGCTTTTAAATATATAATAACATAACATTCAGATAAACAATATAACCCTACAACAAACTGATGTAAAAAGAAAAAATAATATGTTGTGCAAATATAACTTTATGATGTGCACAATTAATGCATGGCCTTTGCGACAAGTTGATGTCAATAATGCCTTTCTCAATGGCACTCTTGCAGAGACGGTGTTTATGACTCAACCTCACAGCTTTCAGGCAGTGTTCTAAAAAACGGTATTGCCGGCCGCCAAGACGACACCAAGATGCTTGGTGGACCCACACCGTCCCAAATTCGGCCTTGGCGGTGTAGCTTGGCGGGGGAGGGCCTTGGCGGGAATGGAACAGCACCTTGGCGGGTGCAATACGGATACTTGGCGACCTTGGCGAGTGCAAATCGGGCTTGGCGGGGAAGAGTTTTGGCGGGCACGGGACGGAGGCTTATCGGTCTTGGCGGTTTTAAATTGAGATTATTTAGTTTTTATGCTTTCAAATTTCTCTATAATGAAATCGACCAACCATCCTCCCATCCTCTTGTGTGACAACCTTAGTGCCACCTTCTTGTCAGCAAATCCGGTATTTCATCAATGCTCCAACCATATTAGGATTAACTATCATTTTTTCAGGGAACAAGTTTCTGCAAATGAACTTGTCGTTCGTCATGTTCGATTTCTTGATCAAATAGCCGACATATTCACCAAGGTTGTTGGGACGCATAGGTTTCAAACCCTCAGTTCCAAGTTGCATGTCCGTTCCCGATCATGAGCTTGCGGGGGCATGTTAATATGTTAGATAGATATATTTAGTTATCTGTATTTTAGATTGTAATCTTTTATAATTGATTGTAATCTTTTATAGTTTTCAAGTTCCTATCTGACATGGTTATTCCCTTTGTAACCCTATTTAAAGTTGCTCAATGAGAAGAAGTAATCATCTTCCATCATCATACTTCTTAAGTCCTTACACTCCCGTACCCGTCAACCAGCGATCGACTGGCTTCAACCCAACAACAACAAGGAATCCTGAAAAAACATCAATTGAAGGATTGGAGAATGTCGAGGAAGCGATCAAGAAGAAGAGCATCGTACTCGATGAGCTTATTGTCCTCGAAGGCCTTCGCCGGTGCTAAAAGCCTCAATTGTGTGTCGATAGATGCCAATTTCTCCAGTTTCGCTCCTGACATCTCAAACGCGGCAACGATCGTCTCGTCAACCATGACAAAGCCAAATCAAATTGTGGAATTGGATCTCTTCAGGAGAAGAATTTGGCGATCGAAGAAGCAACTAGGTTATTTTCTAGAGCAAAACTCGGGCGGGTAACGTATTATAAACTTGTATAATAAAGAATAGAGACGGAAAGAGAGGAGAAACTGATGTATATTAGGGGTTATAAGTCTTGGGTCTGAAGCACAACTAGGGTTTCCCATGTATATCCACATATATAATAATATTATAACAATATTTATATATTATTACATTTTATTAAAAATTAAGATAAATAAAAAAAATCAAATATTTTAGATTAGATATAGTATATAATTACAAGCACTAGAACTAATGAACAACGTCTTTAATTTTAAAATTTTAAAAATATCGCAAAATTATCAAATCATGATTTTTTTAATTCAAAAAATTGACAAACCCGAAATCGACCTGAAATGACCCGAAACCCGGTCAAACTCGGGTTCAAGTCAACCTAGATATACCCGAAAGTCCGGAACCCGTATTACCCGGGACCCGGTTTACCCGGGACCTGAAGTGACCCGACACAAATGAACCGTTTGACATGTCTAGTTTCACCTAATGCATTGTGACAAAAAAAAAGCTTACTTTACTCTATAGTAAAGTAAGCTTTTTTTTGGTCATTTATTACCCATTTATCATGTTACTAAAAAAAAATTAACCATTATCTTTAAATTTTCTTTCTTTTCAAATTTGTAAAAACTCTTCTTCTACCACAATTGTAAAAGAAGTGTTCAATTTTAATATATTGTTCATTAAGTGTAAATTTAAATTGAGTAAATTGTAGAAGAAAATTAAAAGAATAAAATAAGGTAAAAACTAAAAGAATAAAATAAAATTATTTATATTTTGAATCAAATAGGAAGAAAATTTTAAAAATAATATTATTTATATTTTAGTAAAAAATTAATTAGAATAGATGGTATATAGCTACATAGTAAATGGACAAAGATAGATTAATTTAATTTAATTGAGAAAATAAGATAACAATGGATAAAAATATAAGAATTATATTTATATATGTAGCAAACAATTAAAATTATAAAATCCATAGGTTTTTAAAACTTACTTTCTAATGACTACTAAATAAACTTATTTTTTTTTCCAAAATAAAGGATTAAAAATTATATAATTTTAATGTAAGCCCGTGCGTAGCACGAGATCGTCCGTTAGTATATAGTATTTGGAATATTTCATCTTCAATTTCATAATTACTTATTTATTACCTCATTAAATAATAAAATAAATTAAAGGTAAAATATTATCTTTATTTTGGTAACACTAAATCTAGGTCTAGTAAATTTGAGTTCGGTAAAAATAAAAAATATCAATATAGGAAAGGGTGTTTTTGCTAACTGATAGGCTAAAACCTACACCCACAAGTGTATGGGGTTCAGTTGTAGTATATCGAGTGTCGTATCCACAAGGACTATGTGGTATCGATTATCAATTCAATTTGATTTAACTAAGTCAAGAAAATAAAGGCGAAATGTTTATATGGATGGAGAAAGTAACCAACTAATGAGAAGCAACTATGCAAAAATAGGTATTAAACAATGGATATGAGGCAAATCTAGGGTAAGGATCACCACAACGACGCTTTAGTAGATTAATATTGATATCCGTGTCACATTGTCTGAATTTGTTGAAGGTAGATTGTCTAAGGTAATCGTAAATCTCCTTTCGGAATCAAAGCGAATGTGTCTATAAATTGGTTAACAATCACCTTTCGGACTCAAGCAACCAATTTAGACCCTTTAAGTTCTTAGAATTCTAGATGATAATCATATCAACGTCGCCTTTCGGCATCGATTAATATCAAAATCATCTAAAATATCTATGACAATCTAGGAATCCTCAAGAAGCTTAATTTCACTTTCGATCAACTAAACTTCAGGTTTAATCCTATGGTTCCGATGGATCCAATAGCTTTTCGGCCTAAATTCACCATCTAAATTCTAATTTAGGGTTTTAGTCTTTCGATTTCAAACCCTAAATCAGTTCTAACCAATTTTCATCAATTAGGGCTGACGCAATAGGATTAAATCACAAATCAACAGACAAACGAATATCAATCTTAACGCTACCAAATTATCATCGGGATCACCCAAACCCTAGATCGAAGATTCAAGCAAGCATAATATGATAATCAACGAAATAAATCATAGACAAAAATAAATCGCTGAAATAAAATAGAATGCAAACCGGAATTTCGTCTTCGATCCAAAGTGTATACCGAAAACAAGGAAAAACCAAACCTAAACTAAAACCTACATAGAAGTCGGTTGAAGCCTTGTACGGCGCAAGACTCCAAAAGTCCGAACTCCCTTCTTGAATTCTAAACACGGGAGTATATAGTTTTATTTTTAGGAAATTACAAATTTGACCCACAAATTTAAATAACTAAATTGCATCCCAACACCCAATTATAAATTAACTCCACAAAACAGCTCCCACATTTAGCAACTTTCGCACTTGACAAGTTAGCTCCTCGGGTCCGATCCATTATGATTGCCGCTCCGCATTAAAGCTTGATTTTCCTCAATATTAGCCTCAAAATGCCTGAAACGAATAAAAAGTAGGTGTAGACTCCGAAAATACAAAATAAAATAAATAAAGCATAAAATATGATAAAAATGCATAAAAATGACCTAAACTAATATGCAAATGTATGCCTAAAATATGACTAAAATAGATGTTATCACTAACCTTTAATTAAATAAGTAGCACCCAAATTAATTTTATTAGGTAGGCTAGCACCCTTCCCAATCGGTCAACATTGACCGTTGACTGGTCAACGTTGACCGTTGACTTTTCCGTTTTTTTTTTTAAAAAAAAAAAAAACCAATTGATGCCACTTTTTTTGATGCCATTTTTTCATAGTGTTTTGATGCCAAATTTGTAATTGCATTTTTTTCTTTAATGTGATGCCACTTTTTAAAGTATCGTTTTTGATGTTATGTGATGCCACTTTTTTTAAACTTTGATGATATTTTTGTTTACTGTGATGTCATGTGGACCATTGATGCCTTTTTTTTACTATTGACTATTGATGACACTTTTTTATGTCAATGTTTTGATGATATGTTTTTTACCATGATGCCATATTTTTTCAAAGTGGTATTTTGATGACATTTTTTTTCTTTGATGTGATGCAAGTTTTTCAAATTAGTGTTTTGATACCATTTTTCTAATGTAATTATTTCATCTCACTTTTTTTAATCAAATCGCTTGATGCCATATTTTTTTTCAAGGTACTGTTTTCGTGGTGCCATATTTTTTTAAGGTAATGTTTAGATGACATTTTTTTCTTTAATGTGATGCAACTTTTTCAAAGCAGTGTTTTGATGCCATTTTTCTAGTGTAATTATTCGATGATATTTTTTTTAATCAAATCGTTTGATTTTATAATAAAATGGATTGATGACACTTTTTTAATGCCACTTTTTTCAAATCTTGCTGATATTTTTTTGTTTACTGTGATGTCACATTGATCATTGATGCCATTTTTTTTACCGTTGACTACTGATAACACTTTTTGATATCAATTTTTTGATGATATTTTTTTTTCCGTGATGCCATATTTTTTCAATGTAATGTTTTCGTGATGCCATATTTTTTCAAGGTAACGTTTTGATGACAATTTTTTCTTTAATGTAATGCAACTTTTTCAATGTAATGCAATATTTTTTCTTTAATGTGATGCATTTTTTTCTTTAATGTAATGCAACTTTTTCATATTTATGGGTTAATTTTTGTAATTTTACAAAAGTTTCTATTTATGGGTTAATTTTTGTAATTTTGTGAAAAATGCTTCTTTAACCTCCCTTCTTCCTCCTCTGTACAAGATCTGAAATTTCTGGACGCCGCCCTCGCTCCGGCCGCCGCTCCTAAGTCCCTCGCTCCGGCCGATCGACCTCGCTCGCTCGACCTAGACCTTGCTCGCTCCGCCGCTCGCTCGTCGCCGCCTCCTTCCTCTCGCTCAGATCTGGACTCGCTCGACTTTGGCTCATCCCCTTCCTCTCGCTCCCCTGCTCCCCGTCGCTCGCTTTTGCCCAGAATCCGGTGCCTCCACACCAGATCCGGCGCTCCCTCACCAGATCCGCCCTCCTTGGCCACGTACCGCCCTCCCCGACGCACCAGCAGCCTCCTCCTTCCCCTTCACGGCCAAGATCCGCCATTACCGAGCACTAAACCTCCCGATTTTCGGCCTTCATTCCACCAATTCCGGCCATCCCGAGCCCAAATCCAGCCGCTCCGACACCCAGCCCCCACCGACGAAGCCTCGCAAACACCCTCCCGTTCTTGCACCTGCCCATTCCGGCCACCTCTCACCACAACAATTTCTCTGGGGAGAAGGACTGCTAAGGGGCTAATAACTGTTAATTGAGTGTTAGAACGGCAAATTATAAAAGTTAGTATGCTATTAACCTAATTAGATTAGGAAAGGGTGATATTTTAGCAAATTTTCTATTTAAGTTTTTTTTTATAAGATCTTTACTGAGATTTATTATAAATAATTGAAATAATAATGCCACTGGTTATCCCATCTCAAAAAAAAAGTATTACGAAAGATCTTTAATTCTTTAGGCTTGAATTGACTATCCTCTTTAATTAAAACTCAAATTTGAGTATCTTCCACTATTGAAAAGTTGGGTTTTAATTAGTAGTATTAAAAGTTGAAAATAGTTGGTTTTTAATTTAAGATGGGGATAAGGAGGAATAGATATAAATAATATAGTTTATTAACAAAAGCATGAAAATAATAAATATGTATAACAACTAATTCAAGTTTATATTGGATAACTGCCCAAAGTCTTGCTCTTAGGCTGGGTTAAGCTGCAACCCAATCAATCAATTTATGTAATAAATCTAAGTATCTAACCACTTCTCCAAAAGGCCCAAGGGCTTCAAAATAACATGCTATCCACAGAGTTTGTCAAGAGATGTTAAGTGTTGGGAGGCTCAAATTCAATTCAGGGTTCAGCTTTAGTGAAGAAGATCCCCAACCAAAGTTTATGCTCCTCCATCTCTTTCCATTTTACTACCAAATTCCTTTTTTCTGATCATACCAAAACACAACATGACAACACAACATACCATGACAATCTCCTTTTCAGTTTCACTGCTACAAGAAAGGTTGCCCAAAGCAACAAACAAGTGTTTATATTCCATGGTTAAAAAGAGAGATTGGTTGTCCATAGCAACCTCACAATCACAATAGATGCTGCCTGTCTCTAAGAATAATAATGTCATCATATTCCCTTATGTCTCATGTCTAATGCTCTCTCCTTTATATCCCTGATTCAAAGCATATTGTTCCGATTGATCGCGATCTTCGGTGGTCCTTTGGAGCTAAAGGCCAAATTCTCTTACAGTAGTTTCGGCTTCTGCTTTAACTTGGTCAAGAGGATAAAAATACAGTGGGGTTTGCAGTAATCTATTAGATGTAATCAAGCGGATCACACAACAAGAAGAAAGATCAAGCCATCTCGGACGAGAGTTGAAGGTTCCCTAAATTTACAAACACACATCTCGACGCGTGATGAAAGATCCCCGCGGCATACAAGTCAGGTAAACTCTTAACGGTGAAAGGTTCAAGTGAAGAATGATATGCTTCGTCGTATGACTTGTCAAATGTGATGACTCGACTCCATCCCTCTACCAGTGAAGGTGTGTATTTTAGAGCATAGCTGTATGCAATGTGGGGTGTGGGTGGAAGTGGCATTTTGGGGTTTCCATATGAAACTAATAGCTTTTTCGGTTTCAAAATGAAACCAAGAAAAACAAAGGGGGCGTTATCGTAAGTTCTTACCAGAGTTCAGGGGAGATCCTCTGATGCCTCGGGTCTGCAGAGTGAAGCTCGTGACCTGATGGTTGCCGTCTGGCTTCTTCTTGCGCCTTCCATTCTGATACAGACGAGAATGGTACGACAAGCAAGCCATGTCGTTGAGGTCTTGTAGAGGAGTAAGCACCTTGACGACTTCGTCCATGGAGGGGCGTACCTTGGGATCCCGGGTAAGGCAGCTGTAAGCCAATTGAGAGACCTTCTGGACACCTTTGATTGAATAGTTAAGCTCCAGCCGAGGGTCCACCAGTTGGTACATCTTCCGCTTTTCCGTCAAGTAGGGTCTAGCCCATGTGACAAGGTTTTGCTCCCCACTTGGTCGCTTCTTGTCCATCGCTCTCCTGCCTGTAAGGATCTCAAGCAGTACCACTCCAAAGCTATAAACATCACTCTTGGATGTCAAGTGCCCTACAAAGAGTAAATGAAACCGAAATTGTAACTCATGGACTATTCATTCTTAAACAACAAGCTCAGGAGGTTAAAGCAACGCGTACATTGTTCAGCAGCCAATAGAAGTAAATGGAAGCAAATAGTCTCTTTTAATCATTCATATAGGAAATACTTGAAATTGTAACGCAGATATAATCAATCAGTTAACATAGAGATGAATTGAAGCAAGCAAACTATTTAGAAGCTTCTCAAAATCCCTACAAGACTACACCACCAAAAATTGATGGCACCAGGGAGTGTACAACACAATAAGCTTTCTTTGTTCCAATCAGTTATTTGGTCTGTTTAATTCAATCATGATAAAACCTTTCGAGTTCAAATAGATTATCACAAAGGTAAATAGTCCTGCAAGATGTAGCATGAAAATTCTCAACATACCAGTCATCACATACTCTGGAGCAGCGTAGCCATAAGTTCCGACAACCCTTGTAGAGACATGTGTATTATCCCCTTGTGGCCCGGCTTTTGCAAGGCCAAAGTCTGAAAGCTTTGCATTGAATTCCTATAATAAATAAAGTTTCCATCTTATGTCATGTATGTTTGAAAGATAAGCAAACAAAAAAATGAGATTACTATTTTGAGTATATCGACGAAAAAAAATGCATACTGTATCAAGTAAGATATTGGATGTCTTAAAATCTCTGTATATGACAGGTTCAGGGTTCCCGTGGAGAAATGCCAATCCTTTTGCAGCACCAAGTGCTATCTTCATTCTGCTGGGCCATGGAAGAGGCATGGTTCCTTTCATATAAAAATATATAAAGTGAAGATGAGTTTGAATGTCAGAAAAAACTTGTCTCACGAGTGACAAGCGTAACAATTTATAACTGCAGAAGAAAGATAAGTCACAGACTTGCAGCTAATATCATGCATCAGAATTCCAGACAATTTCAACATTTTAGAGTCAAAAGGAGCATTAAGCAACTCACGTCGAAAGAGATGGTTTTCGAGGCTTCCACGAGTCATAAATTCATAAACAAGCAGTCTCTGATCATCCTCAATACAGTATCCAATGAGCTTCACAAGATTTGGATGATGAAGCTGTCCAAGGAAGTCGACTTCCGCCTGCATAAGTGAGGGGGGAATTCAGCCTCATCCATAAATTACCACTAATAACACATTTTTAACTCATAAAATAACTAAAATCTTACTAACCCAACACAAATAATTTTACTAACCACCCATTCTCTATGCCCTTGAAGACCATCTGGCTTCAAACTCTTAACTGCAACCGTGATGCCTGTGCCTGGCTTTGCTGGGGATGTGCTGTTCTCCTCTATCCATCCCTTGAAGACGTACCCGAAACCGCCCTCCCCAAGTATGCTATCTGGCCTGAAGTTGCCTGTGGCGGATTTAAGCTCCTGAAAGCTGAACTGAAGCAGCTGCTCCGGGGGCTTCTTTTCTGGAGGTGGAGGCGGATCCTGGACATCGGAAGCAAGTTGGGTGTCGTTTGGAGCGCACATTTCTCGGTTGCTAGCATTTAGATATCTTGTCTCAGCAGCTGCATTTATATAGCAAACAGAATGAGACAGTTTCACAACTACAAGCATACAAGAATCTCATCTTCCAGAATCACAAAGACCACTCCCAATGCCTGGTTCGCTGCTAGTAACTTTACATGAACACTATAAACCAAACTGTCACGATCAAAACCTCAAAAATCTAGTTCTCATAAACCCTAATTTTCCCAATTTAGCTCATTTCAAACCAAACGAAATAAATACTAGGTTATTTATTGCTACAGTTGCAATCCAATACTATAAGAACACAATTACTTGTTCTAACTTGATCCGAATCCAAACCAAGCTCAATGGAAGGGTTTTAAAATGTCTCAAGAACTTTTCACAAATACTTGTTAGATCAGCCAGCCAAAGGGTCTTCAGATTGAGAGTAAATAGAAAGTTAGTACCATAAAAGGCAAATTACTAACAAGGTGTATTAAAGAGCCAAACCACATAAGTAGAAACATTATAAGAAGGCAAAAGGAGCAAGTAGAGAAGTTGCAGATTTTGGGCAAATCAGAGAATCAAACAAACAAAGAAGTTACCCCACACAAACCTAAAATTTGCATCAAACAAACACACCTAAAAATCATGTAAGCATTAAAAAGAAAAAAGATGGACCTGCATCATATACAAGACTAGTTCGAGGGATTGAATTGGCCGGATTCTTGGTAGCAGAGGACTTGCAAGAGTCTTTAACACCCCTTCTGAGCACCGCCCAACAGCCACACTTCTTCTCCATCTCCATCTACCTCACGCGTTCTCTCTCTCTCACCCAACAAAGCTGAAATTGAAAATTCTAAGCCCTACCCACCACTCCAATTAGCTCAGGGTTACATGGGCAGTCGATATAATTGCTTGCTGGGCATGGCTGGATTCATGATTGTGATTGTTGAAATGAGAAGGTGAGAGAGGGGGAAAGCAAAGCAAAGGGAGGGGGAATCGGTGGAAGGGTTGTTTTTAGCCCTTGGGTTTTGCTTGGAGGGGGAATTGAATTTTGCTTTGCAGGGGTATCATTTCATTCATCATCAATCATCACCATCACACACTCTCTCTACCCGTCTCTTTTGAGTGCAGGGAAAAAGAACTTTTTTTGCTTTTCCTTTGCAGCCAACTTTTGTGTGTGGGGGGCTGCAAAATTGGGGTCTTTCTGTGTGCAGAAATTGCAAATTGGCCCATCGCCTTCACCTCATCCCCATGTGCTGCGACTGTGTTTGATTGCCTTCACAATTTGTGTGATCTTTCAAGCTCTATTCGGTTGGACCTTTGACTGCTATTCTACTTGTTTTTTACTTATGGCTGATGAAAGAAAATGATCCCATAATTGGAGCCATAGGGGGATCAGACCATCTTCAACTATTAGACTAGGCATCTCCCACTCTAGGCTATAAAATGTAGGGGTGGGCACAAATCCCGCAAATCTCGTACCGTCCCGCATCCCGTCCCAATCCCGATGGGATTTGAAAAAAAATATTTAAATCCCGTCCCGCAAAATATACGCGGGACGGGACACGGGATGAAGAGTTCTAATCCCGCAAATCTCATCCCGTCTCGCATATATATAATTATATAATTAAAATTAAAATTAATTAAAATATATAAGAATATACTTATATTATATATTAACAATTAATTATTAGACAATAGAATTACATAAAAAAATTAGAAATTATGCAATATATAGGGAGTGTAAGTGTAAGTAGCACTTCATGTCCAACAAAAAAATAACGGAATTTTCGTGTGGCACCCCTGAGGTAAGGCTTATTTCGCATGGTGTACTAAAGTTTTACCTATTTCGCGAGATACCCTTAAGGTTTTAAAATTTTCCGCCTCATACTCTTCCGTTATCTTTTAACGAAAAAACACTAAATGAACGTACATCCCAGTTTCAACTGTCAATGAGCAGAGGCGGCCATTCACGAGAGAGGTAGAGAGAGAAAAACCGATGAGACATGCGACGATGATGCGCAAGTCTGATGGCGGGGATCGAGTATTCTACAGGTAAGTTCTTCCTTCTTAGTTTCAGTTTTAGGTTTTTGGATTTAGGGATTTATGGTTTTTGTTTTATCAACAGATTATGCGAAAAAGGGGTTTTAGGATACAACCATATGAATATAGTCCTTGAATTGAATGTCTTTTGTTTATTCCATGGATGATTCGTTTTGTTAGGGATGGTAGGGAGATGATAGAACGATTCACATTAAGGGATTCAGTTTGGGGTTAGATTTAATGTTTTTGTTTTAGGGATTCAATTTTAAAATGAATTTATTAAAAATGAAAATGTCTTGAAATTACATGTGCTGATTGATAGGATATGATATCAACTTCATTTTTACCTTATGAATGTTATTATATTGGTGATTTTTTTCTGGTTCTAATTTTTCAAAGAAGACTACTGAAATTGTCAAAGAAGAGACGAACTTCAAATATTTCCATTTGATTCTTATATTGTAGTATTTATGAATGATGCTGAATCCGATAATTGAATTGAATGGACTGCATGGCATTCATATGTTAGCCTACTATAATTCTATAGCCCCAAGGTAAATCAATGTCTGTTTTCTCATGGTAATTGTTCATCACTGAGATTGACTAAAAAAGATGTTGGTTTTGTAGTAAATTTATTTGTCATGTGCTTGAACTCGGAGAAGAGTTAGTGCAAAACTTAATTCTTGGTTAGTCGGTTATGTAACAAATTTTCTTGCATATTAGCTCAATTGGTAGAGCAATGTGCTTAGGCACAAAGATGTGGGTTCATATCCCACGTAGGTTATTGGATATTGAGTTGATGTCATTGTTGAAACTTGAAAAAATATGTTGGTTTTGTAGTGAATAAGGTTGGCTAATTCTAGAACGAATTGAGTGAATTTGTGTTTTCGGCTCATAACTTTTGAAGCAATTAGAGTGGCAGTAAGTTTTCCTTGACTGGAACAATTCTTACACGAGTGGCTTTTTGGTTCTGACAGATTCTTCAGTTAAGTAGAAATGAATAGGTAATATTTCCGACAGAGATCCTATAAGATCTCCAGTTTCTACATCAGTTAATTTAATTTTCCTAATTCAGTTTCTACATTTCAGATTCTGTAATTTAGTTTCTGAAATTCTTTTTTCTAAAATAGTGTTTCTATATATTTCAATCTTACATTGAAGTTTTCATATATATTTGACTTAGGATGCTTCTGTTGGGGAGAGTAGTGCAAATATTTTTCAAGCTTTGACACAAATCTCTTGCTCTTTGATATCTTTTCTGGTGTAACATACAAAACCTTCAAATTCTCATGAATTAAAGAAAGCAAAGGACTAACAACAAGAGCAATGCCATTGCGTAGAACAGCCGGTAGTTGGTAACAAAGATTCTTGCCACCACCTGCAGGGCCATAAATACCAAAAAATCTCTGCCACTCATCACTGCATTTATGATCTGGCAAAAAAAAATTGTATTCAGAAGAAAAATGCCAAAACAGGAAACTCATAGGTATTTTGTCAATGTGGGGGGAAATGAAATTAGAACAAAGTAATAATATAAGCAGTATAGAAACATCAAGAACCCAAATAAATAAAATAGTTATTATTTTCCCATGGAAGAAGCAATGATGTATCTAGGGAATCATTCAATTCTCTTAATTAGATTTTAAGAAAGCAAAAGGGTGTAGACACAGGCAAGAGATTTGCCAATGAAAGAAATTTCAAAGTCAAAAGATCACTGTCATAATATTAAGAATCTCTATACTATAAGGAGTATATAATGTAAGAACATGGAACCTTTCTCACCTAAATTCATGTACAGGCACTAATGTTTCAGAACCAAGAGTTTGTAACTTTTCTCACCCGAATTCATGTCAAGGCACTGATGTTTTAGAACCAAAAGCCATGACAACAAAAAATAAAAATAAAGAACTATAATTTGAAATTTCCATTAAGCAAACATTAGCCTATACGGGATTTGAACCCGCATTGTTGTGCGTGAGCACACCGCTCTATCATTTGAGCTAATAGGCTTAATAAGATAGTTCAATGTATTATTGGAGTTTTGTTCAATTTTATAAGTTTGTAACATAAGTAATTAAAACATATAATATTACCAGTAACACAAGCTGGACAAGTCTTGAGATTTACAAAGTTTTTGGGTCCGAAAAATTGTAATGGTCTCTACTTGTTGTATTCATTTCAAATTACCAAAAAAGCAAGGGCATTAAGTGGAGAATTGAAATTTTGAGCGGATAATTGAAAGTTTGAGTCCTACCTGTTGGGAATTTCATTGAAAACTCAAGAAGCAACCATTCATTTACATTACAAACTCAAACAACAAAGCATACATGTTACTTTATTTTTCTTAAGAGTGAATTCACAAATCACAACTAATGCACTCTCCTAGTTGCATACAAACACCAAAGAGGTATCCTACACTTATATGCATAAACATATCTAACATTCAACCTGCAAGAACCTATCTCTAATACAACATCACAAACCCGTCTCCTACTAATTGAGCTATATGTATAAACATATCTTCTCTTCCATTCTAGAATAATTTCAACATGTTTTCATTCTTCAATGAATCGATTTCAGCAAGAAAACAAATAACTACATAAATCCAGCAATCCGAAAACTCATAATACATATTATTGACATATATATATATCAACAAACCAACATTTAACTCATATCAGTCCAAAAACTAATAAAGACCCAAATCCCCAAACCCTAAATCAGATAATTTAGAAGGGAGATGAAATTAAACACATGCCATAAATTAGATGCATTCTAATCCATGAAACCAACCAACAAACTCCAATTCCAACATTCTACAATGGTAATCCCCTAAACATCTCACATCGAAAAACCTAAATCCCTAAAATTGTAAATCTCGTTGATTTTGATATGAGAGACTTACGTCCACAACAATGGATGGTGTCCGGCGCCTCCTCCCTCCTAGCGTAGGGCAATCTCAGGTGGTGAGCCGAGCCTGGCTCCAAACTCGAGGTTCTCTCCCTCCTGGTGTCGATGGCGTAAAGGATCGGGTCTCTCCTCCAGGTGGTGAGCCGAGCAGGCGCTTCCTTTCTTTTCTTGCCTAACTCCGTTATACTCCGTAACATTTTTCATTAAGAAAACAAGCGAGGGGAATTCCGCGAAAAAAATGGAAACCTTAGGGGTATTTGGCGAAATATAGGCGAAAAATCCAAAAAAATAACAGTAGCTTTGCTTGAGCTAAATAACGTAGCACTTCATTCCTATTGTTGAACTAGGAATCTCAATGTGGCTTGTATGTGAAGGTTATATATGCCCAATGACAGTAGCACTCCAAAGTCCTTAGGATCCCCCAAGAGGCCCCGTTAATGAAAAGAAATACAATTACATAATGTAGTAAATTAGGAATTATGAATATTTTTGCTAATTATGTAAGAGTAAGAGTATATGTAAGAATTTATTTTTGGAGTTCATTGGATTATTTTAAAATCTTTTTTTATGAGGGACAAGTCCCGTCCCGTCCCGTGAGGGATAAGACCCTGCGGGATTTGAAAAAAAATAATTCAATCTCGTCACGCAAAAAATACGCGGGACGGGACGCGGGATTACCCCAATCTCGTCCCGTCCCATCCCATGCCCACCCCTAATAAAATGGGTTTTAGCCTCTTTTTTTTCTCCCATCATAGGCCAAAATCCATTTTGGTCAACATTTTTTTGGCCTATTTATGAAATGAAGGCCAAATTTGGCTTCAAATTTTAGAAGGTTCCACCATTTTATTTATTTATTTTTAATTGTTCATTATTAATGTAAATTTATAAATCACACAATTAATTGTATATAAACTATCTAATTATAATTTTTTATCAAAACTAAAAGTTATAGTTTGTAAAGATATTGATGAGTTCTTTGATATGACGATAATATTTAATATGTTTGGATTATATTTGCATAAATAATTAATATCTTTAGAAAAACATATTCATTTTATATTATTACATCTTCATCAAAATCATATCTCGTAAATAAATATCGAGTTGCATAAATTACTATAATTGAAAATAATAATAAAAAATCCCAAAACACATCAAAACCATAATATGAAGTAAATTTATAAATAATACAATTATAAATCTATATAACGATAGAATCGAGTGACGGAAATGAGTGTTAAAGTTCTAAATAACATGAGTATTTATAGAAAATTTGCCTGCCAAATTTGGCATACGGTGGGAACAACAGAACCATTTAATAGGCCAAAAGAGAATATTTTATAGATTATTCTCTTTTGGTAGGCTATTTCCCTTAGCTATTCTAGCCTACGAGGGAAGATGCTCTTACCCATTTTCTTTTCCCTCTTCCTATTCTAATTTTACACCTTATTGATTTTTTTGTTTAAATTTATTTTAGTTTTTGTACCTTATCATTAAAGGTTTGTTCTACAACCATAGAAAAATTTCTTACAACTTTTAAAATTTATTTTCACTTCTACTTTTCCTTTATTACGTGTAACATCATATCACTTCCTTTAACTTTTTTATTAAAATAAATTAAAAAATGAAAGAGGTTAGCTTTTTCTATCAAGGTAACATTTTCCATTCTTTTATCTTAGAGCATCCGCATCCCTCAAATCCAGCTGAGTTCTTTAACTCAACTTTTTATATTTCTTTTTCCTTAAACAACCCAATATAAATTTTCACCCACATCCCTACAACCTTTAAAAACCCTATTTATTTATTTTATTGGGACCCATCTATATCTTTTTCTCTCACGTTCTCTCTCCCGGATGGCCTACTCCCTTGTATTTTTTTTTTCTCTCTCCCGATTTTTAATGGTTGCTTGCTTAGCAACCCATCAAATTGTTCCTTAAGTTTTTTTATCTCTCTTCTATTATTTTATTATTAGGTTTCTTAAATTATGGGTTAAGGAACCCCAATGCAAGTGCTCTTAACGTATAAGCTATAACCAAGGAGTTACCTTTTAGTGACCTTAAGGCTCTTGGTTGTTGATGCTCTCAAGGGGTGGATGGAAAACTCCATTTCTCCTATTTGTCCCTCCTCACCACCCAAATTTAAAAAAAAATTAATTTGAAAAATCTATAAAAAAGGGTTAACTACAAGAGATTATACGAGGAGGGATAGGGAGTTGGGGTCAACGGATTCTCACTGATAGGGGGAGCACCGAAGATGTATCCCTCCTATTGTTCGACGAACCATCTATATAGATTTTTTGACATTTTATTATAAATATTTGAAAATTGAATACACTTACATTACTTTAATCACATTTCAATAAACTAAAACGATTTTATATTTTACTTAGTTTGTCATTTGTATGTTATAATTCAGTCCATGAGCTACAAAATGAAATATTATATTACCCATTTTGATAAGTAAGTAAGAAATTTCGCAAGTTTAAAGTTCTTACAAATTATAGAGTACACATTATAACAAGGTTAGGGTACACAACAAGATACATGTTGACTAAACTAAAATCCCAAAACTACCTCCCACACGCAAAAGAGCGCGCCCTCAATCTCCTTTCCAACACCCTTGACCTTGAGGCCTTTAATCCTCAATCAGAGAAAAACTCCCAAAATTCTTCTTCATGCTCCTCCATTCTATGATAAGCAACTCATATTCTTAATCTCATATGCAAATATTTTGCCCAAATCCACCAAACCAAAAACAATCTGGTTTCCTCCTTCAATTGGATCCATTTGCGAGGGATTCTTTTGAACCTTTCTCCCAATTGAAGATCTCAAACTTCCCTAAATCCAAAACCAAGAGAGTTTTTAGAGTCCACGTGTCAAATATCTACCAAAAACCATACCAATTTCCAAAACATATAAGAAAGGGGCGAATAAAGAGATGTATGATGAAGTTATCGATGGATCTTTACCATATTATTCATAGTTTCTTCGGCCTTCTAATAGCCTGCTTAGGGGTGATGGCCTGCTTGGATGGTGGGGCTTCCTCTCGTGCCCTTTCGGACGTTCGTGAACGACCTTTCTGGGGTGCTCGGTGTCTCTTTCTGACTTGTTCTTTTGCGATTTGGCAACCCTAGAGTTCCTGCTCGGCCTCCTTCCTTTAGATCCTAGGGCTTTTGCTCTCTTACCGGATATGTGCTTCTATCCCTTTCCATCAATTACCACTTATTTCTCTTTGAAACTTATGCTTATAAATATATTATCTTCCTTCGATTGAATGCACACCAAACTTCATCTTCTTCCCTCTTTTCTGAAGCATGTATCTCAGCTTCTACCTAATTGATAAAAGCTATTCTCTATTTGTTATTAAGACTCCTTTGAGCAGCAAACAAATTAACAATTTGGGAGGGGATTATTCTTTTGTGAATTTCTCCCCTTCCCCAACTTTAACTGTTCACCAATTGGGAAGCCTCCTAGCAACACCCACATAAACCAAAACATGAATGAGAAGCCTTCATGCAACACACAATCACCCATAAACCTCCTAAGTCATCAAAGTGCGA
Organism: Persicaria tinctoria; assembly: GCA_037127255.1. NCBI lineage: Eukaryota > Viridiplantae > Streptophyta > Magnoliopsida > Caryophyllales > Polygonaceae > Persicaria > Persicaria tinctoria. Next base: position 59,703,153 of record JBANSL010000008.1, on the reverse strand, counting down.
CAAAGGAAAAAGAAAATTAGACATACCGTCCATTTACTCTCAACTCACAAAGTTTAAAACCAATTGCAAAACCCTACCAGATTGCATTCTAAGTTGTATTGGCCTTGTTCATGGCCCAATGCCTTCTTTTTATACTTGTTACTAATCGGATCCACCCCTTAGGGCTTTACTCTATGTGTTGATCTCTCCTTTAATGTTTATTGCTAATGATCCTTTTTCACCTATTTTGATAACACATGCTTTAAAAAAAAACCTCTACCTCTATTACCACTTTTACTATTGCTAAGCTTCTTTAACTATTATGCTTACATATATGTGCTGTGTAATATAAGAAGTGACAGATCTTACTTTAGTCACATACTTTGTTATTTGTCGCTTCTAACCACCCACCTAACTAATATGAATAGATCATCAAAGCTTATTAAATCTCATTCATTTGATCATTTTCCAATTACTATCAATAATATGAACTCAAACTCATATTCCTGTCATGAATTACACCAATATACCTACAATAGTTTAATCTAGTTATGGTTTTTTCTGTTATGTACTACATTAGTTTCCCTGAGCTTGCTATTCTCGAGTGGATTTTGTTCCATCTCAACTTCTGCTATAACATCCTAACTCTTAATTCATGTATCAAGTGTTGTTGGATCCATCCCTACATGATTCTAAACCCCACCTTTAAGATCATGATTGCATAGCTTGGACTGTGATTTAGTTTACCATACACATGTTTCTGATTTACTAGATATCAGTACTGCTTACATAGCTTGGGTCCTTCCCCGAGCAAAATCTACTTGTCAATTTGATGCAGGTACTATATCACAAATAGGTAAGCCGACCCTCTAGTTATTATTGACTATATGCAGAAACACTGAACATTGCAGGTTCATCTTCACTCACTCCCTAAACCTTAGCTTAACTTGTGTTTGGATTTATCCATATCTTATCTCATCATATTTGTATTTTAAAATACATGATTGTGACCATGATATAGCTTATTGCACACTTTATTCTAACCATTCATATGGACTACACCTAGTTAATATTCTCATTATTGTAATTTTCTCATGTCAAGGGATAAATAAGTTTACTAACAATGGGTACTTCTTCGTGAGCACCCTGAAACCCAACAACGCCCCACCCACTAGGAAGCCTAATGGCGACACCCATACAACCACTTCTCCTTCCAAGTCATTTATGTGCGACAAGGGTAAAGGAACCTAACTGTATCAACTTTCTTCACCCAGCTATCAAAATCCAAGACTCCAATTTAAATACTCGAAACTCTCATGGCACTCGATAAAGCTTTGTTTATTAACATAAAGGACTATCACCATAACGATATTGCTGATTATATCAAATATTTACCGGAAAATATATCCAGCAACGAAACCTTAAACTACACTCAACCTCTTGGGATTTCTGCTTGGTGTTTTGTTCTATTTAAACACACTTCTTTAGCTATTGTTGGTTGTTGTTTCGACCATCCATTCACCACACCTACACCGAATTCGTTATAAAGTTTATCAATGAAGATTAGCTATTGGAATATGAGAGGTCTTGCTAGAAAAAATATTTGGATTCAACTTGAGGCAATATGTAGAACCAATCGTATTTGTTTCTGCCCCTCGATTGGAAGAATTGGGTTTCGATCGTATTTGTTTCTGCCCCTCGATTGGGCTTTCTAGTCACATCTGCCTTCTCTAGATAACGACCCATCCAAACAACGAAGAATTTGATATTATTTTCTCATACCACAGAACTATACAAGCACAATATACAAACAACAATCTTAATACCTCTTTCTCAATTTTCTTTATATATGCTCCACCTCAGCCAAGAGATAAGGACAAGTTTTGGACTAACCTATCTTTTATTATCATAACTTTGTCTAACCCTTATATAATCATTGGAGATTTTCATGAAATACTTGAACTAAATAACAAATTGGGTGGGACCTGCTTTTGCCTACTCGTTTTACCCGACTCAAGGAATTTATTTCCAAACACAACCTGGTTGACCTTCCAACTTTTGGAAACCAATTCAACTGGAGACGGAAATTTTTTGGTGAAAACAACACCTTTGAAAACCTCGACGAGGTCTTAGTTCACAATAGGTTACTCAGCTCCCTACCAAATCTCGCCATAAAAAATCATGCGGTCACGAACTCTAATCATTGCCAAATCACCATTGAATTAATTGATAACCAACGACCAAAACTCCAGCCTTTCAAATTCAAAATGGCTTTGGACTAATTAGACTGGGTATCAAAATATTATAAAAATTGCCCGGCGTATCAACCCTCCCAGAATCCCAGTTTTTAAAACTGACAAAGAAACTTCAAGAACTTCAAAAGCAAAGCAAATGCTGGAGCAAAAATACTTTCGGGAATATCTTTCGTCAGATCTCCTTGGAGGAGAACAAACTTCAGGATTTACAACAACACCTTTATAACATTATACACCCACCTTTGATGAGAAACATAAGAGACTCGCTAAGCAGCATGCCAAACTAATCAATTTCGAAAAAACCTATTAGGGTTAAATAGCTAAACGCTTTCACCTAAAGTCAATCGATACAAACACAAAGTACTTCCACTATATAGCAAAAAGAAGAAGAAATAGGAATATTATTAAAAACATACAAGCCACAGCTAACATCTCTCTTTGCCAAGACCAAGAAAGCAGAAAAGCTATTAAAGTTGACTTTGTCAAATGCTTCTCTAACCCACGTAGACCTCATATAACAAGCAACCTACTAGATCTCATTACCCTAGGAATTACAGTGCAGGACAATGATTGGCTCACTAAACAAGTCACCAACTGCAAGATTAAAAGCGCCTTATTTAGTCTTGCTAATGACAAGTCACCGGGGTCTGATGGTTTCCTCGATGGGGTTTTCAAGAAATATTGGCACATTGTTGGACAAACTGTAATAAAAGTAGTTCAGAGCTTCTTCCTTAGTGGAAAAATTCTCAAACAAATAAACCACACCTTCATAACACATTCCAAAATGCGAAAACCCGACAACGACAAATCACTATAGAACCATCAACCTCTCCTCCACTACTTGTAAGATCATATCCAAAATTCTTTCATCAAGACTCAAGAAAATTATCCCTAAAATCAAACACCCCCTTCAAAGCGCCTTCACATTTGATAGGGCTATACAAGACAACATCCTAATAACCAATGAAATTTTCCATTCTTTCCAAAAGAAAAAGGGCAAGGATGGCTATCAAATTTGACATGGAAAAAGCTTTTGATATGGTTGACTAACAGTTTTTATTCACTATCCTCGAGTAATTGGGTTTTGACCCTTAGTTCGTAAAATGGATTAGACAATGTATAACCACGGTTTCCTACTCAGTCCTCGTAAACAATGAACGTACTGAACTTTTCACACCTGAACGCGGCATTCGCCATGGAGATCGTCTTTCTGCGTACTTCTTCTTATTAGTATATGAATTTCTTGTGCATGGTATAGCCCATGAATCAACCCTCCCTCAAAGCTAGACTGGTATCTCAATTACTTGACCAGGGATTAGGATCCATTTTCTTGCCTTTGCCGATGACATTGTCAACTTTTCCTCCTCCACCAAGCGGGCATGCGACCAACTAAATATAGTAATTCGCGAATATTGTACACTTTTTAGGAAAATGATACACATACATAAATCTCTTTTCCAGACTACTCCTAACACAAGCTCGCATCTTCAACATACCATACATAATGAATTGGGTATCCCATCCACTACCAACCGTGGAAAATACCTTGGATGCCCCATTCTCATGGGTAAGGCTATACGATCCACCTTTAGTAACATACTGGACTCACCCAAAACCCAACTCCACAAATGGAAAGCTAATGGTCTTTCCCAGCAAGGGTGTTGCACTTTAATTAAATCAAACCTAGCGGCCAAACCACTGCATCTCATGCAGTGCTTCTTGCTTCCCACTTCCATTCACATGATCTAGACAGAATGAACAAAAACTTTCTCTAGAACAAAGAACCACTTATTAGATGGTTTGAAATCTATAAATCAAGAGCAAATGGGGGTCTAGGCCTCTGTAGCTCTGAAGAAATGAACATTGCTCTCCTGCTAAAATTACTCTGGAAAATTCTAGCATAACCAAATAACTCATGGATTATGATTATCACACAAAAATATCTAAAGCAATAACATATCCTAAAATATAAAAGAAAAGGCTTCTCCTGTTGGCAATGGACTAGGCTTTGAAATCTCCTTCCCGTCTTCAAAAGCGGTCAACGTAGGTCCATTGGTTGCGGAGAAGCAATCAACTTATGGAATGGCATTTGGCTTGAAGAACAACCCCTTTCAAGTTTAGCATCCAACCCATTAACCATTGACTCTACATTAGCCGTAAAACAATTTCTAAATGATGACAAAACTTGTAATACCCAAAAAATCCATGATTATACTAAAGATCAACTTGATAACACCACAATAAACTTCATCCTTCAAACTCCAATCCCAAGAAATATTAACCAAGATAGGCTTTATCGGAAATGGAGTAAGAATGGGTGGTACTCAACACAATCAACTATCAAAATGATACATACTAAAAAGAAACACACGAAATTAGATCTTGGTTGGATCTAGCATCTTGACACCTTACCCAAAGTTAAAAAATTTCTTTGGTGCCTATAAAAAATGGCATTCTAAACTTGGTCAAATTGGCTAGCAAGGAAATCAGCATCCCCACAGACTACCCTATGTGTGATTCCCACTGAGGATTTAGAGCACCTCCTACTCCATTGCCTAATTTTGCGTGCTTCGATCCATGAGTCGAATCCCACAATAATACAAAATCTAAGGACTTACCGTCTACAATCAAACAATAATATCAATGAATTCCTAACTAACACAAAAGAAAACCTTGGAAAACATATTGTCACAAACCTGGCTACTGATTGGTGGAGTATATAGTTCTTCCGAAACAAGGCCCTCTTCAACAACATCAAGCCTGGCTATAGAGCAATTGCATCATTCTCTGTGGAACAAAGTTTTAACTGGAATATTTCAAAACAAACGTCAGTACAATCAAGGTCAACACCATTCAATAAAATGGAACAAGCCTCCTTCAAGCTGGCATAAACTAAATTTCAATGGTGTTTTCTTGTCCTCAAGTAAGGGCTATTTTGGCTTTATCATCCGGGACTCTACTAGCTCCCCTGTTTCTAGCAAAGCTAGTCCATCATCTTTGTGTTCTATACTTGGCTCCAATAGTAGTAGGGTTGAATTTTTGCCAGTAAGGAGGTTGATATCGTTTTGGTTGATTGGCATGATAAGCCCATTCGTCCGGTGGATTTGCTCCTTTATTCCTGGGACAGGGGGGATGTGTGTGTTGATCTGACGAGATCCTCCCCCTTGACTTTGTCTGTAGTGTCCGACTTTGTGCCCGGTCGTGTTGTTGTTGATATTTCTCGGCGTAAGTGTGCCAAGTATCGGGATCTGTGCACGTCATTTGGTTATGGTTTTCTACCCTTTTCCTTCTCTTTATTGGGGGAGTTAGATATAGATGCTATAGCCTTGCTGAAGCGGAATAAGAAATTCTCGGTATCTCAGGATGTCGGGGCTCGTGCTGCCACTTATATTTTTACTAGACTTAGTTTTGTTATTGCTAAGGGAGTGGGTGCCCAGATATTATCTTGGCTACCCACTAATTTCTTGTAAACTGTTTTTGAATATAGCCTCTCTTCTCTCTTGAGGCATGATTTCAAGAATCTGCATAAAATATGCATAAAACGCATAGATTCCGAACTTTGCAACTTAAGAGACGGCCGATGTACTTTATGCTTAAAACTTGTTTAAATGCAACCTAAATGACTTAAGAATGACTCAAAATGCCTATACAAATCACACATTATCAAATCCCGCACACTTATCTTTTGCTAGTCCTCGAGCAAAATCATTTTTCAAAATATAATCATTTTTCAAAAACTGTTGAAATTTGGTCTTGTGGTCTACATGAAAGTTGTAATATTTCAGTTTCTTTGTCTCTAAAATTTACTCTAGTGACGAGTAATGGTTAACTTCGTCGCCTGAACTTCAGTCTACTTGACTTTTCATGGATTCAATTCAGGTGACGTAGCTGTATAAGTACGCCGCCTGGATTATTCTCAAGCGACGAACCCATACAAGTACATCGCCTAAGCTGCAGTCTGTCATAGTGAAACCACACTTTTATTTTCCTCATACCAAAATGTGAAAATCCGAACACGACTAACTACTACAGACCAATTAGTCTTTGCTCAACCATTTACAAAGTAACATCCAAGATCATAGCTCACAGACTAAAAAAAGTTTTCCCAAAATTTATTCACCGGCCTCAAGGAGCATTTGTATCGGATAGAGCCATTTAAGACAACATTCTCATTGCACACGAAATCTTCCACTCTTTCAAAGGGAGAAAGTGAAAAGAAGGATGGATGGCAATAAAACTTGATATGGAAAAAAGCATATGACGGGATTGAATGGGGCTTCTTGTTCCAATCTTGACCAAATTTGGGTTATGTGGTCACTTCATCTCTTGGATCGAATAATGTGTCCTTTTCGGTCCTATATTAATGATGGCCCAAGCGAGTTCTTAAAGCTAGAGAGAGGCCTTAGACAAGGCAATCGTATTTAACCACACCTTTTAATCCTTGAAGCAAAGGTCCTTTCTAGGACTCTCCAAAGGACGTGTGATGAATTAAAGAAATCAATTGGATTTGACATTACCCAAGCAGGGACTAGAATTTCGTTTCTATCTTTTGCTGACGACATTATGATATTTGCAAAAGCAAGCAATGAATCATGCAATAAAGTTAAACATATCATAGATGACTATTGCGGTATATCAGTACAATAAGTAAACTTTAACAAGTCGGCTTTCCAAGTGACATATAGCATACCTAACCAACAAAAACAAAAAAAAAAAAATCGAAAGTACCCTTCACAAAATTAACTAGTCATGTATCTCTCAAAAAATATTTTGTTAATGGGAGAGTTAACAAGAACACATTTGAAGAGACTATATGCAAATCAAGAACACAATTGACGAAGTGGAAAGCCAATTCACTAATGCAACAAGGACGAGCGACCCTTATAAAAGCTAACGTCCATGAAACCAAACTACATCATGGAAAGCTTTATCAGTGTTCTAAACATTAGGCTGGAGGGCACCTAGGAATTTTTAAGCCTAGGCAAGTCTCTAGGAGGAAATCTGCCTAGGCACCACCTAGGTGCCGCCTAGACCCACAAGTCATGATGTATTTACTTTTGAATCAAACATATAGTTTTGGATTTTGTGAGGTTTAGCATCTCTAGTTTGATGCGTTTTTCGTTTATTTACTTTAGTGCTAGTTAAGCACTGTAAATTTGGGTTTACGAGTAATATTATGTAATATTATTAAATTTGATGAATTATAAATGTGTTATGTGTTACAATATAAGAAAATAATCAAGTTTGTTATAAGTCCGCCTAGGCACCCGCCTACACGCCTAGGTGCTAGGCCGCCACCTGCCGCCTAGCAACCGCCAAGAGCCTTTTTTAGAACATTAAAATTTAAATGAGCTCTTCATTAGAAATTGGAGAAGTGACATCTGATAATGAAAACTATAATCAATTTTGATGAACTGTCTTCTGTTCAATAAGAAGTACTGAGGATGATTATTTCAACTTCAGGAGTGGCAAGCCCAACAAAGGGCGAAGACAAAAGAATTACATCAATTTAGGAAAGAAGAGGAGGAGCGCAAGGTTCAAGAGTATCGTGAAGTAGGCACAAGATTGAAGGGTTTCCTGAAGAAGAGGTTAAGAAAGCATGGAGATCGGCTTTGAGCTTCATTATAGATGCAGAAGAAATGGAAGAGGTATGCAATTCAAGTTTTTTTTTCACGTCATACTAATTGCTCTTGATGGTTCCTCTTTATCTTCCTTATTTATAGTGTTACTTTGGAAGTCTCATAAGTTATCATAAATTGTTTTCCCTTCCGTCATTCTAATCTATACACGAGCTAAGAAAAAATTATACTGAACCCATGAATGACTTGCATAGTGGAAAGGGAGATCGACTTCATTGCATTTTCTTTAATTCTTCAATTACAGCTCCCAAAAAGTCTATATTTCGTAATTACTTACTGCTTTAAACATGGAGATCAATGCAATAGTGGACTCTTAAAAAAAAGACAATGTTTCTATTGGTATTTCAACAGTGTATGATAATATGTACAATTTCATTCAAAAGGCGGAAACTCTTTGTTTTCACCAGTTCTATTAAACTTGGTTGGATAAAAAAAAAGTCATGAATGGTACGTTTTCTTTGAATTATTTTTCATATTAATGATATCATGTTATTTCTGGAAAATGTAATCTTGAAATCGTTTTCTATTTAACAAGTTCTCTTTTTTCTGATTCAAAATACAGCTAGAGCATTTTATTCATCAAAAAGAATAGTTCAGCAGTTACAAACAGGCAACAACAGGCCCTCTAAACAAGGTGGAGGTTCTGAAAATTCAACAAACGACGAAGATAAAGAGGAGTTGTCAAGGATGTCTGCTCTCTGTCTAAGCATGTTTTGGTAATTCCGCTGGGAGCAGCTTTGTTTGAATCCCAACTCTGAACATTTTTTTTACTGAAGTTTTAGATTAAATTCCAAGTTCTTTGCGCCTTTGGTTTTGTCATGTTGGTGGTTGATAGATGTGTTGTATGATACGTAGTAGTAAATATTGTTCACATCTTTTGGTAATGTAATACTGGGAGCAGCAAAATTTTTGGTGGTTGATAGATGTGGTGAAATTATTTATGCCAATGTAGCTAATCTGAGCAGCAACAATACTTTTTTTTTTTAACTTAAAAGGGACTTTATAGCCCAGATATATATCTGGGCTACAAAGTCCCCGTTTTTTAGTTATTGAAGGTTCGATAATGTATAACAAAGTAGAATAAAGATACTCTAGAAGGGGGGTTGAATAGTGTATGCCAACTTTTCGTTGTCTATCTCGAGACTTTTGAAACGCTTGCAAAACCCTTTAAGAGCAAACTCAATTCTTTCGATTGGAAAACCTGAATCACAATAAAGTTATACAATTCGAAACAAGTGCGGAAATATTGGTAAAGCAATAAGTAAATAACACAACGAATTATTAACGAGGTTCGGCTCCTTAAAGGCTTAGTCCCCGCCTAGGGTTCTTCCACAACCCTAGGATTCAACCGACTTTATTGATTCACGTGACTTAGGATTCTAATAGCTCACCGAGAAGCCTCTCTCCTATTTGCAATCTAGTCAACTCACGTTCCCTTGGAGTCCTAGACCAATCTAGAAGAGCCCCACCTCTCTCGGCTATCTAGTACAATCCTCTTACACTTCGTGAATCAATCGCCTAGTGCTCACTTCCTGAGTTATAAACTCTCGAGTATAACACTCTCTCAGAATATATCCTATAAGCTCACTGTGTAACTCTCAAATGCTTTGAAACAAAAGATACGACTCTTAACATCTAGCAGAAAGTACACGAAGAAGCCAGATTGACTTGAGGGCTTCTGTGCGTTGTAGTTCAATGATGTTTGTGTTCAACACTTGTACTTCTTCTCTCTTCTTCATCTCCTTTTATATTACATCAAATCGGCACCATTTTGAAAGAAGGATCTTTTCCCAACGGCTACTCCAGATCATGGCCAAGAATCGATCTTCGCAATCTTCTAAAGATGGAAACTGCGAAGCCATAATCTTCCAGATTTGATCTCTACGAATTTCAACTCAAGGAAGGAGATCTCTTCAAATATCTTCGATGTATGGTTAGTGTAACATATGTATAATAATATTTGGAAAACATACATAAATAATATATGTAGATAACATGCATACAATACAGGTTTTGAATTTCATCAATAACAGTTTTAGCTTCAAGACCTTTGACACAAGTTTTGTGTCAAAGCCTTTGAATTGAAACCATTTCCGATTTTCATCAAGGGAGTGGAGTTATCAGTTATGAATTGTGGCTATATAGCCCGGATATATGAAAGGTATATAGCTCGGATATTAGGAGCAGAGGTCATGATATTATAGCCCGGACCTTTCAGGAATATAGCACAGACCTTGTAGGTATATACCCCGGGCGTCCCCCTAAAGTCATTTTTGGAAAAAAATTTAATAGGTTGCTGGACGGTTTTTAGTCGCGTTAACCGTATCAAAATAAATCCGAACCTACCTAGCTAATGTAGTAGAGTTAGTACGAGTCGATCCCGCAGAGAATCAAGTTGTTCATAAGTTAAGTTTATTTACTAATTAAGACAAAACGGGGGTTTTTTGAGTGGTGAAATTAGAAAGAAAATAAATTAAACTATAAATAAATTAATTGAGATAACAATTAAGAATAGAGTTTCATCTACAAACATCCACTTTAATTTGACTAGTTGATCGTTGATTTTTCTTCAAGTTCTATTTTCATCCTATTATTGTTCTTGTCCTGATCTTGTATAAATTACTAGTCCTAGCTAATTAGATAACCTTAACACGGTCAAGATTTAACCTAATAGTAGCATTAAGATTATGGATTAACCAGGATACATGCAACACCAAGCTACGAGTCAGTATTTAACATATAATTGATTCTCTACACACCAGTTTAGTCCTACGAGTCCTAAAAGGGCATGATTGCTACTATTGATTAAGGTTCGCTACGAGGAAGCTACAAAATCCTAACAAATAATCTCAATTAGTTGTACGAACTAGAAGAAATCAACACTATTCGCAAAAGAATCAATACGAATCAATAAGAATAGAATAAGAATAGAAATCTCACAACTTTATCAAATCACAGCTTCAATTCATAAACGAAACGAGAGAGTTTAGATCTGCATAAAAATAAAGCAAAATATAATTAGGGTAAGTTTAGGGATTAAAGGCCGGTTACTTGCGGCTTCCTTCGGCACAGCCTTTCAGGACAAAAAATCAACTATCACAAGTCATCATTTCAAGTCTCCGGTAATACTACTAACACCACAAAATCGGTTATCTCTGCTCATCTTGGAGTAGGTATTTCAAATTCCTTGGAAAAATACTTGGGCTCTCCGATTATAAATGGAAGGGTAAATAAAGATACCTTTTCGGATGTGGTTTTACAGACAAAAAAACAACTAACGAAGTGGAAGGCTTCTTCCATATCAGCTGAAGGACGAAGAGTCCTAATCAAATCAAATCTTAGTGCCAAACCGGTATTCCTAATGCAGTCTTTTATGCTTCCAGCCTCCATTCTTGGGGAGCTTGATAAGGTGTACCGTAATTTTTTTTGGAATAAACATGATCAGTACACACCTTTGATAAGCTGGGATAAGATTTGTACCGACACGATCAACGGGGGTCTAGGCTTGTATAAAGCGGAAACGATGAACGTAGCATTACAGTTGAAGCTCCTATGGAAAATCATAGCGGAACCAGACAACATCTGGGTTAAGGTGGTGTCAGCGAAATATCTTAAAGGAGTTTCTGTAAGAAGTTACACCAAAAAAGGGAGTACTTCCTGGCAATGGGGCAAGTTGTGTTTGTTGCGCCCTACTTTTGAAAAGGGATTATGTTGGTCTATTGGTAATGGTTCTGACGTTGATTTCTGGCAAGATAACTGGGTGTTGGAAACACCACTAGCGACACGGGCAACAACCACTCTTACAGAGCCTATACTTAGTTGGAAGGTCGAGCGTTTCATCCTAAATAACAATTGGGATGTAAACAAGCTTGCTACAGACCTTAACGGGGTTATAAATCCAAACATGATTTCTCAAATTGCAGATATTCCGCTGCCAGTGTCTGCCTTAACAGATCGTCTATACCGGGGGCCTAATTCTTCGGGGTGGTTTTCTACTAAATCGGCTACCAAAATTGTCGCAAATAACAAACCGAGCACACAGTTCGACTGCAATTGGATTTGGCGCCTTAACATCCCGCCGAAACTACAACATTTCCTGTGGAAAATTGCTACAAATAAATAGTCTACCAACAAAAAAACGCCTACAGACATCCCATATTAGTGTGCCTATGGGTTGTGTCTTTTGTGACTCCTTCTGTGAGACGCGACAACACCTATTGATGGAATGCCCGTTCACTAAAAAGGTCTTGTCTTTTATTCCTAACTATAACACTAGGTTACAAACTCATACTTTTGATGATCTGAAACCAAATGTTGTGCTTAATACTATCCATCTGAAATATTCGAATACGACTATATTAGATATTTTTTACTCCTGGTGGGCCGTCTGGTTCTTTAGGAACCAAATAGCTTTTGGTCATATACAAAACATCACTATTAACCAAGTACGCATACATATCACAACGACCAAGCATAGCTGGTTTGATGCCGCACGTTATGATCTCGACTCGCAAGACTTTCAAACAAAACAGGTTAGTGTGACTAGCTCTAACCGCAAATCTGCATATGCACGATTGGAGAAGGGATTGCCGGCAGGTTGGGTGGCTCCTACAGCTCCGTTTAGCAAGCTAAATTTTGATGGGTCGTACAGAAACTCAGGTGAGGCCTCGTACGGCTTCATCATTAGGAATACAGAGGGACATGCGGTTTCAGTGGGTGCAGGACAATGTAACGATACGTCTGTTCTGTTTGCTGAAGCATTGGCTCTTCGAAATGGGGTTATACGGGCCCGGGACCTGGGGATTCAACATCTCCTGGTGGAAGGAGATAATCTTCAAATTGTCAATTCCTTACTGAATATTTGGATAACCCCTTGGTGCATCGAATTACTACTGTCTGATATTCGCACTGTTGCTACTGAATTTGATTCGTTTTTCATTCGTCATATTTACAGGGAATCCAATGTTGTTGTCGATAGGGTCGCGTACCTGGCCTACAACATCCCTGCCGACGATGCTTTGCTAGCTGATCCGGTTCTGATGGATCTCGTCCGGAAGGACGCTCTAAGATGACGCTTTCTTCGTTAAGCTAGCTGCATCTTAATTCCTTTCCTGTATTCAAAAAAATAAAAAAAAAATAAAAACTATACTCCGTACTACTTAACTAAATAGAAGTGTGAATCCACGTTGCAAAACCATATGTCAACACCATGACTTGCATTCATGAAACCGGGAGCACTAACACAGTCCAACCTTCTCCTTTCTTTATTTGACTCTCGTCGCTAGCCCAATGCGTGGCCCAAACTTCAACAGGTCCTCAACTACAGCGATTTCCGACTCATTAAAGGCCTTCATGAATTTGCTTCTAACTTAGTCCACATATACCTGAAATACAGTAAAATTCCGATGTAGACTCCAAATGCAAAATAATACAAATTAACTATCAAATACGTAAAATATGCATGAAAATTACCTAATATAATATGCAATTATACGATTAAAAGATACCCTATCAAACTAACTCATGCTTAGACTTTTGCTTGTCCCCAAGAAAACTAATTACAAAACAAATACGAACTCAAAAAAAAAAAAAGACAAAGACTCAAAGAAATTCCTATGAATGATCACTCATCAGTATAGTTCTCATGGCTTCAAAAGTATTTAGTATGGTAAAGCTCAAAATGGTTAGGACACTATGAGACCCACGTCAAACCCTTCATACTCATTGATTTAAACTCAAATTAAGTTCAGGAGATGCTTGCATTCAGAATGTATTGAGCAATCAAATTCATTAAGCACATAAAAATCGTCATAAATACCCATAGATTACTACGCCTTTTCTACTCCGGATTTTCAATAAAGCTCATATTTTTTTTTTCCAAACACTTTTTCTTCCTCCTTGCGTGAATTTTATTCTCCACAAACAGGATCGGTTACTAACCATATTTTTGTGTGTGCAATTCTTATGATTTTCGAGTGAATTTTATTCTCCTCGAATATTGGTTTATTGATGATTTTTTTCACTCGAGTGAATTTTATTCTCCTCGAGCGGTGTAAGTGAATTTTATTCTCCTTACACTCATCAACCCAACATACATCAAAACACATCAAAAATCACATCAAACAGATAACCGAATTTACTAGTGCTTTTCATCAGGGGTTTAGACATATACAATAGAAATCATATAAAAGTTTTTTTAAAAAAAACAAATTGCTCTAAACTGATCATCCAACCAATAATCAAGTTATAACTAAAGCTCATAATCCAAATTATCTATGGGAATCCCACAAGTGTCGTTATTCAATTAAAGTTCACATTTATTAACTCTTAAGCCATGAAAAACCATATATCATCATCGAGGTCATACCAATCATAGAAATATCTCTTTAACACAACTAAAATGAACAACTAATCAAAAACTAATACTCAATAACTTACTACGACCATGGGATAATTATCAAATACCTACAATGCAACCTATAATGCAATGAAATAGATAACAGAAAATGAAACAAAAACACATATATATGAATACGAAGCTACACTTGAATTCCCCACCCCATGCTTAAAATCTTACTTTGCCCTCAAAGTAAAGAAAAAGAATGAAAGAGGTAGAGGAAACTCACTAAGTCATCAGGCATTCCAGAACTAATATTTCAGCTCAAAAGGAGAGGTACTGATGTAGCCTCTGATCAGACCAAGAAATCAGCAACTACTCATAGTAATCGGACCTGTTCAACACCACAAACGACAGAAAAAAAACAAGCAAAAATTGCATAGCAATCAGCTGTCAATTCAATTCAGTAACAAAGGAATATCAAAACATAAAATTCAACAAGATAGGTGACTATTCCTATGTACTAACACCCTCAAAACATGAGAAAAATAATAGAAATTACAGCTCTGGGTGTTCAGCAGAGACTGCCAGCAACTCTTGGATGTAATTGGCATTCGTGAACCTTCTTGGAGTTGAAAAAATATAGGCAGTCATCCTTTGCAATTTGTCCTGGCCAAAACACAAAACAAAGAAAACACAACACAACAAAGCAGTCCAACTTTCCAAGCATAATAATATCATCCAAGTAAAAGAAATAACAAATACCAACTCAGCAAAAATCAGCCCATCAACTCATGCTCAGTCATTTAGGACAAATGAAAAACATGGAATGCACGTGACTTCAAGGAGAAAAAATTGAAACATGAGCACCAACTCAAAGTAGCTAGGCTTGTCGAAATAATAACGATCAGAACTCAAAGCAAGAAGCCATATTCAATAAGAATTCCTTAAAATCAAGTAAGTCAACCGCCAATTCAAGCAACAATTCAACAATCAAAGAAAAATTAGCCCTATAGATCATGCTCATCCATACTTTGCAACTAAATTCATGAAAAAAAAAATTGATATGGACAAAGGGAGCATGAGATAAGCCATTAAACATCAAACAAGTCTCGTTTATGAATAACTTAATGGAAAGCATATGACCTGAAAATTTCAGTTACTGGCCATTCTATTACAACAACTCAGATTATCAACCCTAAGCAACACCCTCCCCAACAGTTATCCTTGCCCTGCACTCACCCTCCCCAAAAACATGACCGTGAGATTGGACAAATCATTCAAGGTGCAACTATAACGGGTCAAACAATCACACAAGGTACAAATGAGATCTTCTCGAAACTCAACACAACCCAGAAGACAAAATTAGCCATCATCTGGTGGAGCTTATAGACCATAAAAAAAGATTATATTCGACGATGAAAATTACAGATCAACGAAAACAAAAGATAAATTTACGTCAATAATTGAAACACCTAAAGGATTCTAAAACATTTTATTGGGGAAGAGATGAAATCAAACAAAATGCAACCATAACCAACAGCAAGACGTAGGAGAAATCTTAGATGCACCAAACCGACAGCTGGAGTTTTCAAGATCAATTTCCACAGATCCAGGTTGTCATCGGGTGAACCTGCTGCTGATTTTGCCATACGCGATCAACTCAGCATTGTCAAAGCTTTTGGCGCCTCCGCTTGTGAATCCGATTCGACCTTGATGGTAGAAGCCCTCGCACTCAACTCTGGCTTGATTGCTTCTAGAGATTTGGGCTACCGATGGATTGAGATTGAAGGTGATATTCTCCTGGTGATCAATTCAATCTCTGGTTTATGGTGCTGCCATTGGGAGATTGAGATGGTCGTCTCAAATGCTCAACACCTTCTATTGTACTTCGAGGAAGCCACATGTTGGCATGTTTTCCGTGAAGTGAATCGAGTTGCGGACTTGGTGGCTAGACTCAGGCATATGTTGGATCTTGGAGCTCTCTCTTCACATCGGGAGTTTCTCGTCCTCGTCCAAAAGGACACGAATGGGTGGTGACTCAACACGGTCTAACACCACCCAAACTCTTTTTTTTATATTAAGCTCATACTCTTATTTTGTATTGAAAAAAAAAGAGGTGTTAATTTTGTATACACTTCCCCAGAAGACGTCACTTTATAGTGTTTCTACTCTTGTCTACCCGACGGCGAGACGCCATGGAAGTGTATTACTTCCTCGTGTTCTTACTATTCGCTACTCACCCTAGAGTCTTCCTCGACTTTCTCCGTGTGTTGGGTGTTTTCGTTGTTATGCTCAACTAGGGTCCAGACCTTAGTATTACGTCCTCATTTTCCTACCTTCGTTGTTATTCGGCCTCTCGATTTACCTGACAGTGGTGTTATCACATGTATTTCTAATTCTTACCCATTCAAAAATAATAATCTGAGTTATTTTAGAGGATAAATTTTTAAATAATTTATTTTAAAAAAATATTGAGAAATTAATTAAGCGTATTCTATGTTTGGATAAAATATAGTCAAAAGTCAAAACAATACCTATCTCCCATATACCTAACCTTGCCTAACGCCAGCTAACCACCTATGATTTCCATTTCCACCATGTTGTATTTATCAACTAAAACTAAGAGGAATTGCGGCATTAACATAATTACTTTGTTTTGCTTTCGAGTTTTAATAGAGCTAAACTTTTGTAAGTTCTAACTCAATTTCTTCATTTATATCAAAGTCCGACTCGAATCGATGATTGGGAGTCATGTAACCTAGTACAAAAGTCGAGCGGGGTTCCATCCTAGAACCAATTGGTGTTAGAAGGAGTAGCTCACCGACTCATATACTAGGGCTTGATATGTTCAACTTTCCGATGTGGGATACTATATCAAAGTCCGACTTGGACCGATGACTGGGGGTCGTGTGCATGGGCGCACATGCGCTAGTAGCCTAGCACACAAGCCGAGTGAGGTTCCATTCTAAAACCAATTGGCAATAGAAGGAGTAGCTGATCGACTCATATACTAGGGCTTGATATGTTCAACTCTCCGATGTGGGACTCTTTGGTCTCATTCACATCTCTAACACGCCCCCGCAAGTCCAACTAGGAATGACCATCTAGTTGAGACTTGGACAACTGGGTAACCCAGACCAGGATTGACACGGGCCATTAGGCTAACCGCTCTGATACCATATCAAAGTCCGACTCGGACCGATGACTGGGGGTTGTGTGCACAGACGCACATGCGCTAGTACCCTAGCACACAAGCCGAGTGAGGTTCCATTCTAAAACCAATTGACAATAGAAGGAGTAGCCCACCGACTCATATACTAGGGGCTTGATATGTTCAACTTTCTGATGTGGGACACTTTGGTCGAATTCACATCTCTAACACGCCCCCCCGCAAGTCCAATTAGGAATGACCATCTAGTTGAGACTTCGATAACTGGGTATCCCAAACCAGGATCGAAAGACGGGCCGTTAGGCTAACCGCTCTGATACCATATCAAAGTCCGACTCGGACCGATGACTGGGGGTCGTGTGGACGGGCGCACATGCGCTAGTAGCCTAGCACACAAGCCGAGTGAGGTTCCATTCTAAAACCAATTGGCAATAGAAGGAGTAGATCACCGACTCATATACTAAGGCTTGATATGTTTAACTTTCCGATGTGTGACACTTTGGTCTCATTCACATCTCTAACAATTTACAACACTAGTAATTGATTTTAAGGTCGATTCTTGTAATATGTTCAAGTTCTAATTCAATTGCTTCATTTACGGCATTAGTAATTGATTTTAGGGTCGATTCTTGTGATATGTTCAAGTAGAAATCGTTTAAGCCCTCTTATTCATTAAGGCCCTTAAAAAATACTCCATCTATTTCAAAATAAAAATCGTTTGTCTTTTTCTGTACGCTATTTGAGAAAGTAAAAACACTATAAAATAACATTTTTTTAATCATTTTTTTTTAAATAATTTCATATTTAGTAGCCATAAACGATTTCTACTTGAAACAAATCCATTAACAAAAATACTATGACGGAGGGAAAACCTGTCATTGATCCGCCAAAGTAAACTCAAACTTATAACTAGTATAGCAATAAGCAAGAGGTCGATCCCATTGGGAAATTCGTTATTCAAGTGTGATTAAGGTGCCAATCAAGTAACCAAAAAGGGGGGGGGGGGGTTATGAGTGAAAAAAGATAAGCCTTTAATCAAAGCAGATTGGTGAAAGCAAAGTAAATGAATTTGATTCAAACAATTATGAGAAGCAGTTCTACCTACAATTTTCCACTTTATTTAGTTGAAACGATCCTTCTAATTTCTTCTCGTCCTATTAAGTTTCCTATGAATGCCCTTGTCCCAACCTAATATAGTTACTAGTCCAATCAGTCCTAGAAACCCTTATCAATCAAACAATTCCCAAAGAAGGATTTAACCCAACTGATAACTTTAGGTCAAAAGATTAGCCAAGGTATTTGCAGTCCCTAAAGAGGGATTTAATAACACATCCAATTTCCTACTCATTCAATTAGTTCAATCAGCCTTAAAGGAACAAGTTTGCTACTTAGGTTAAGGTTCACAATCAGGAATCTACAAAACCTTAGCAATTAAATTGATTCTAACTAGTTGCGCGACCTAGATAGAATAAAACAATAGACAATCAAGCACAAAGAAGTTGAAGCATTCAAATATAGGAAACAAGGAACGAGAATCAAAAACTCACAATCAATCCAAATAAAGCTTCAAATTGTAGGCAGAGTAGATGAGTTTAGTTCCTCTTGGAAGACATCGCTCAATCTCTAATTGTCTGATAGAACGTACAATAGAATAGAAGTGTCTAAAAAATAACATAAAATCGACCTTTAATAAGTCTAGTCGGCCATGGAACAAAAATAACAAAACTAGGGTTTCATTAAACAAAACGACGCCGCGCTGCCAAACAATGCTGTGGCCGCTGAATATGTTGCGGCCGCGGCATCAGCATCATTTTCCATCCCACGGCATTTGCTCTGTTGCAGCCGCGGCACACATGCTGCGGCCGCTACATCGGTCTTTCACGGAAAATCAGTTTCGAATTTGCTCTTGTTGTCAACAGGAAAGTTGTAGTTTTCTGAAAGAGCTTTCCAACGCATGGTCATAATAGTCAATCGGACAACCGAAGCCTTCAGAAAGTGCAAAACAAGTTCAGCATGTCTGGCGACAACTTCTGCAGACTTGTTCTTCGTTTGGGTTTGCTTCTTCTTCTCAGGACCTCTTGAGATCTTCATGTAAGCTCCTGTCTCATCATCGGATCCACGATTACCTGAAATAATTAATAAAAGTGTGTAGATTCCGACTCCTTCCAAAATACTCCCAAGATGCAAAATAACTACAGATTGTGAATGAAGTGCAAATTCTCCCACACTTAACCTTTGCTTGTCCTCAAGCAATGATAGAATGAACACGAATCAATGCATCCCACAGGAAATCCCTTCAAGTTTCAACCTCATCAAAAAGCAACATCATAGCAGGTGGAAACATAAACCAAGCAAACAAACGCCATAGCATGTATTCCAGTGATCAAAGCTTAGAAGTAGACATCATCCAACCTCACAGAAATATGTGTTTTACTCATGTATTTAAGCTTTAAGGTACAACTCTCAACTCAAACCAACATGCACTAAACTCATAGACATTGACCACCGTATCACCAAATATCTACGGAAATGTCATTACTTGCGGGACACAATAAAGAAAACTAAATAAAATGTGACACTTTTTTTTTTCCTTTTTTTTGTGCTTTCCTTACGCGAGGTGCAAACATAGCAGAGACATTTTCATTCAAGCTTACATTTTCCTTCTTTTTCAATCCTTACTTCTTCTTTATCGTGCACAATTCCTTCAAAATTTTAGCATATCTAGGAATGCTCTTAATACATTTGAGTAAAGGAATATTTACCTTGCACTTGCTGAACGTCTCAAAGATCTCCCTATCATTCTCATACCTTCGTGTATCCTTCAGGGCTTCCGGAAAAAGTGGAATCGGCTTTGGAGCCTCCAAAGGTAAGGAGGAGGAAGAAGGAGAGGAAGAAGAAGAAGAAGAAGAAGAAGAAGAAGAAGAAGAAGAAGAAGAAAGAGGAAGATGGGAAGAAGAAGAAGAAGGGTAAGAAGACGGAAGATGCGTACCTGGCACTGACGGATCGGCGAGGAAAATGGCAGCGGACGCAGCGTTTGGCTGCGAGCGCAGCACGATGAGACGCGACCACGGCATGGTTGCTGCGGCCGCGGCACAGTACAACTGGCGTCTTCTTCGTTTATTACTTCTATCTCCTCGTCCATTACTTCCTCGTCACCCCTTTGAGGTGTGACAATCAGTTCCTTACCACTCCTAAGCATTATTGCACTGACATTCTCCCTAAGGTTCTCAATCGTTTGTGATGGGAGCTTTCCTGAGTCATTTGCCTCTTTTGCACTTAGTAGTTGAATGATTTGACTCATCTGATTCTCCAAGTTCTTAGATCGTTCACCTTAGTCCAAGACTGCCTGTGCGAGGGTCTTGGTGCACGTCTCTAAGTTCTTTGTGCGTTCAACCTGCTTCATGACGAATTGTGTGAGGGCTTGTAGTGGATTTCCATCAGGTGCATTTGCCTGAGGTTGTCCTCCCTGACGAAAGTTAAACTGTTGTTGTGGCCTCACCTGATGCCCTCCTTGCTGATTGAAAGGTTCTTGGTAGTTGCAATAACCATAGCTCTGCTGATAGCCTCCATTGTAATTATTATTGTTGAAGTGCCCAAGATTACCAAAGTTGCCTTGCCTAGGCCTTTGTGTAGCGAAATTCCCAATTGCATTCAACTCAACACTAGATTAGTAACCAAAAAGGGGGGGTTTTTATGAGTGAAAAAGATCCGCCTTTAATCAAAGCGGATTGGTGAAAGCAAAGTAAATGAATTTGATTCAAACAATTATGACAAGCAGTTCTACCTACAATTTTTCACTTTATTTGGTTGAAACGATCCTTCTAACTTCTTCTCGTCCTATTAAGTTTCTTATGAATGACCTTGTCACGACCTAATATAGTTACTAGTCCAATGAGTCATAGAAACACTTATCAATCAAACAGTCCCTAAAGAAGGATTTAACCCAACTGATAACTTTAAGTCCAGAAATTAGGCAAGGTATTAGTGTTTAGGGAGGAAATCGAGATTGCAAATAAAATACAAAATAAGTAAAGCAAACCGATTGGATCCCAGCGAATAATGTTCAAGACTCCCTCCTGATGTAGCAAGAGAAAGTCAGGTTCGATCCTCGAAGAAGCTGGCCAGCGGATCTCATGCAGCGGAAAAATCTCACAAGTGGTGATCGACCACAGTGTACTCGACCTCGACTAGGTGGTAGTCGACAAGGGTCAGTACAGTCGATTCCGAGCAACAGAAGACTCTAGATGGTGGTCGACGTCGACTAGGCTTACTCGACGTCGAGTACGGTCTTGTCGACTTTGGGTTCCTGCAGAGACAGAAGCAACAACGATCTTGCTCGATCGAGAAATCAGTGGTTGACGTCGACCAAGGGGTGGTCGAAGTCGAGTAGGAACAATAACTAAAATAAAAGACAAATCTTTTCGGAATTCGGAATACAAATATGTAAAAGAACTTCCAAGATCGGGGTTTGCAACAACGATAACCAAACATGCATAAGGCAAGATAAATAACGATAATCATGCAAATCGCATCGAAGGATCAAGCTTTCGCATTTCCCGACAATTAAGAAACTCTTTCAAGAAACCCTAATTGTATCTACTGATTTTATGTTTATTAATCCAAGTTGTTTAACATGGATTTCTATTAAATAGAGAATAAACACATAAAAGGTAGTAGATGCTCAAAACATGATAAAGGTCGGATCTTTACCTCAAACACGAATGGCTATCGTCGGGCTCGCCCCAAACCCCAGAAGTGGATGGACTACTCACTCTTCATCGCAATCGCAGACATCATTGATGGAAAAGAAACCACTTGCATTAGTAAACCAAACAGAGCTTACAACCAAAGGAAGCCAATTCCGCTCTCGCTTCACAAACTCCTCTTGGCCTCCACTCTCTCTCTCTCTCTCTCTCTCTCTCTCTCTCTCTCTCTCTATGATACGTTTGGAATACCCGATCCTTCGCCCGTGGGCTCAAGATCAAGAACCCCAAACTGTTGATGGTCCGATCTTGCAATATTCTTGATATCCTTGATGTTTACAAGTAGTTACAATAAAAGGGTTCGAACTATTGCGAAAGAAACGAAAACAAACAAACAAAAACTAAGGTGAACAACCACGGAAAGACAAGTAACTGCAACGGTGCTGGAATGGCCGCGGAGCGGCCAAGGGAGACGCGGGGCGGCCCGTACAGTGGCGACGGTTCTGGGATGACTCAGCGACAGCTTCTCTGATCCAGCGACGGTTTCTCAGGATGGGTTTCTCCTTTTGTGTGTGGTTTGGGATGGTGTTTAGATCTTGGTTTGGTATCAGATGAACAAGAACATAAATTGATTGCAAAGACTTTTGGATTGGGAGATTGAAGAACCTTTTTAATCCTAAAAAGGGTTCCTCAATATAATTTCCAATCTGAATAATTCAAAGCTTACAATGTTGTTTAAATAGAAAAACATACCAATTCTATCTTTGCAAAAGATAGAGCTTTGGTTAGATAAATATAAATAAAATATCTAAAGATAGCTAATTCTTTCCTAAGATAAATCAAACCTAATAAAGATAGATAAATAACAACTTGGTGGAAAAGGAATTACCTAGATGAGATATTTTCCTTCCACCTTATTATTTCCTAATTGCATAAAATAAATATATCTAATTAATTAAATTCGAAATTAACTAAATAAATATGTGGAAATTCGTCCAAACAGTGACAGCTGTAAAGATGATGAATTTCGGCCATTCTCGAGGTCGATTCTAGAGAAACCTTCAACAGCAAAGTTGTAGATCTTTTCGTCCTCGTTCCAACAAGTAATGGTACGACCTCATCCGATAAATATGGACTCCGAACGACCCATTTTACTGAGACGTCGATATGCTGTCAACCCATTAAGAACGAACTCAAACTTGAACATTAGATCACCTTGCCCCTTTGAACCTTGTTCCATGGTGGAGCCTTCTTCCTCCTTTTGAGGATGACACTCTTCGCCATCAATGGCCCTCGAATCGGTCTTGAGAGCTCGCCTGGATCAAGATCATTGTTTGACCCACAAAAGGCCATCTTGATATGCATCACTCTACCTCTTCTCCTTCTCTAGAATTGAATGAATAAAAACAAGTCCCATGCGCTTTATTTATAGGCTTACAATCCTTGCTAATCAAGGAAGGAATTCTATCTATATCTCTATCTATCATAGAAGATATAATTCTACTTGGAAATAAATATAAATAAATAAGATAAAACTAGATAAATCCTAGGGTAATTAAATGTTACACCCTTAGGATAAATATAAAGATAAAAAATATCTAAATCTTCATGTGTTGGGAATATCGTCTCGAAAATATATCCATCGGATTCGAGATACAACCTTAACAAGACTCGGACTAGCTCGGAATCGGGCATTGTGGTAGTCGACTTCGACCAAGTCTAGTCGACGTCGAGTAGGGTGTACTCGACTTCGAGTAAAACATGGAACAAAACATGGACTTCAATTTGCAGTCCCTAGGGATTTAACAACACATCCAACTTCCTACACATTTAATTAGTTCAATCAGCCCTAAAGGAACAACTTTGCTACTTAGGTTAAGGTTCACAATCATGAATCTACAAAACCTTAGCAATTGAATTGATTCTAACTAATTGCGCGGGCTAGATAGAATAAAACAATAGACAATCAAGCATAAAGAAGTTGAAGAATTCAAATATAGGAAACAAGGAACGAGAATCAGAAACTCACAATCAATCCAAATAAAGCTTCAAATTGTAGGCAGAACAGATGAGTTTAGTTCCTCATGGAAGACATCGCTCAATCTCTAATTGTCTGATAGAACGTAGAATAGAATAGAAGTGTCTCAAAAATAACATAAAATCTGCCTTTAATAAGTCTAGTCGGCCATGGAACAAAAATAACAAAACTAGGGTTTCATTAAACAAAACGACGCCGCGCTGCCAAACAATGTTGCGGCCGCTGCATATGCTGCTGCCGCGGCATCAACAACTTTTTCCATCCCACGGCATTTGCTCTGTTGCGGCCGCGACACACATGATGCGGCCGCTGCATCGGTCTTTCACGGAAAATCTGTCTCGAATTTTCTCTTGTTGTCAACAATAAAGTTGTAGCTCTCTGAAAGAGCTTTCCAACGCATGGTCATAATTGTGAATCGGAAAACCGACGCTTCCAGAAAGTGCAAAACAAGTTCAGTATGTCTGGCGACAACTTCCGCAGACTTGTTCTTCGTTTAGGTTCGCTTCTTCTTCTCAGGACCTCTTGAGATCTTCATGTAAGATTCTTCGATCAACTAGACATTCTTATATAATGCGTTATCAACTCCTGTCTCATCATCGGATCCACGATTACCTGAAATAATCAATAGAAGTGTGTAGATTCCGACTCCTTCCAGAATACTCACAAGATGCATTATCATACTACCTTCGTTGCAAAATACAAGGACGTTGACTATTCGACACGTTTTTTAACGAGCTAAAAACTTCATGAAATATTAAATTTTTTTACATAGTATTAATATATTGTTTAATATGTATAATACTATGTAAAAAAATTTAATATTTCATGGAGTTTTTAGCTCATTAAAAAACGTGTCAATTATTCAACTCCCTTATATTTTGCAACGGATGTAGTAATATTTTATATAGTGTTTACCTCTTTAAAGTGCGTGCAAAAAAAAATCAAACGACTTTTATTTTGAAACAGAGGGTGTATAATTGAGTTAATATGTCAGATTATTTTTATATGTAATAAAATACTAATTCAGTGTTTAAAAAAAAAGTTCATATGTGCTATGGGTTGTTAGTTTGTGTAACACATCGTCCCACATCGGATATCATAAAAATATTATGAGTGATTTATAAGTGATGTAATATGATATTTGATGTGGGATATGGTGTTACAATTTGCTCAATATTTTGAGTTAACGGACGAGAGTCTAATTAAGTTGGCTTTCATCTTTTGGTTTTCTTGATGACGAGGAACCCACCTTCGGTGGCAAACTCCGAGCACGTGACCCAGCCGGTAAGAGTCACGTACTAGGTAAACCGGCTTGCGCCGACCGACTCGACCCACTGGTAAGGAGCAAGGTAAATCTTGGATTTTCACCAAGGAAAGAGGCGAAAGCAGGGATCGAACCCGGGACCTCCTTACCCCCCCCTTGCTCCTTACCACTAGGTTACCCCGACTGGGATTCATCTTTTGGTTTTCGCATAAAAAAAATACAGGAGGAGGGTGTTAAACCAACAAAAATGGGATTAATATCATTTTAAAATCATTATTTGAATGATTCTAGTATTTTATTTGGAGAAATTTTCTATTGCGATCTAGGTTGTTAAGAACGGTATATTTCTTAACTATGTAACCTTACTATCTTGCAGTTGCCGAAATTGTTTCTTAAGCAAAAACTACACTTTTACGACTTTATTTCCCGGTCACTAGCACATTCACATTTTTTATACCACCAAGAGAGAAACCTAATGACCGTTAACAAGTATAGTGCAGGAAAATCATAGTTTCATATACTACTTTTCTTTTTAACAAGAAAGAATTTGGCTGTTTAGCAAGGCAAACTAGCCAAGAGCATCCTTGCGGATGATACTTCTGAAAACAACATCTGAAGGGTAATTCAAGCCAGAGAAGATGATCCCAAGGTGAGATAGACGGTCAGCTGCTTGATTACCCTTCCTAAAGACATGAGAGATCTCATATTCTGAAAACATGCTCAGAGCATACAGTGAGTCGGATACTAACATCTCGATCTCGCCCGAGCAAGGCATACCTGACTTGAGACTTTTGATAATACTTAGATTATTGCCTTCAATGCAGATACACGTAATTTTTAGTTCTACTGTATAATGAGTACGCCCCGTACTATCCCTGATGAGAAATCCATATGAACCAATGTTGTTGGAGGATAAAGCTCCGTCAAAGTTAAGCTTGTACCAGTCTCCTCTGGGTTTTGTCCATTTAGCTATGCATTTTCTGTTGTTCCCTAGATTTGGGTTTTTATTGTGAATGCTCTGTTCTGTACTTAAGTCATCAGTTTTTGCCTTTTCCCAATTAGTTATTTGGGTTATTGTGAATGTTGCTATTGTTTTAGGATTAGGAGTAACATTGTTGAAGAGGGCTTTGTTCCTGAAATACCAAGAGCACCACCAAGCTGTAGCAAGTGATGAGAATTCTGTTTTACTTAGTGATGTGTAAAGGGCGCATATTGTTTCATTTGTGTTGGAAGTAGAGTCGTATGCACATCAAATTGTGTTATAGATTTTTTGGGATAGGTGTTGTATCGTTTGTGTTATTATTGGGCAATGAAACAGAAGATGATATGTATCCTCAAAGTTCATTCCACATAAGGGGCAGTCTGTGGGGATGCCTACCCCTCGAGATGCAAGTTTGACAGATGTCGGCAGTCCATTTTTTTAGACTCGCCACAGGAAGTCTTTTGTTTTTGGGGCTACATCTAGTTTCCATATCCATTGCAATTGAGACATTGAGTGATTTTTTGCTTTCTTGATGAGATCAATGGTTGGAAGCCGTAGAGAACCAACCATTTTTACTAGGGGTCCAATATAGTCTATCTTGGTGGATGTGCTTTGGGATTGGCGTTTGTGTAATCTTTTCCAGAGTTTTCCTGCTGACTAGGTTTCCTAGATCATTATATAGTTTATTGGTGTCCCATACATGGTATTCAGATATAAATCTGCCAACCATTAGGTTGTTGTCTAATAAGTTTGGGTTTGATATTTGAGCTGCCAAAGGGTCCTCCCCAATCCAATGGTCATGCCAAAAGTTTATTGATTTGCCATTCGCTATGCCCCAACGGAGACAACTTTTGAAGAGAGGAATAAGAGAGCTCAGTTTTGCCCATTGCCATGATACATTTCCTTTTTTTCTCATAATCGAGGATATGATTATCTTTTAAATATTTTTGAGTTATTAATATAACCCAAGGGTTATTTGGTTCTGCTAGGATTTTCCAAAGAAGTTTAAGTTGAAGGGCTTTGTTCATGTCTTCTGATAAGCGCATGCCCAGACCTCCATTAGAGCGAGGTTTGCACACCTTAAACCAATTTATTAGTGGTTTTTGTCATATATTAATGAGAGTCAGTAGCATTAGTCATATATTTTCTTTGTTCAGTAAACTATATGTCATTTATTTTTAATGCATATTTTTTTTGAAAATGATAAAAACTATATAAAATATTATTTTTTTAAATAATTTTTTTAACAATATTGTACTTATTAGTAATAAGTATATATATGTAGTATAAGTTAATATTTTGTATAATTTTATCCTCATAAAAAAATCGTGCATGAATAATAAATGGTATATTTTGTCAAATGAAGGAAATGCTATTAAGGGTCCGTACATTTTCCTGTTAGTAATAAAAAAGAAAAGTTGAGTTTATTAGAGATAAATTAACTTGAAATTTTAATAAAGAGGATCCGTTTTCATTTTGTCTTTAGCTCCAAAATTCTCATGGCCGATCCTAATTGATTACGAATAGGCCTGATACATGAGCCGATTAGCTCGGGATCGACTCGAGCTCGACTTGGAAAAAGCTCGACTCAGGATCACTTGAATGCATATATCAGCTGATTTCGAGTCTATTCCTGAGCTCGATTCAAGCTCGAGCCGAGCTCGAGCTGGAGTAACTCACCAGCTCGTACCCCTATGGAATTGAAAAAATTGCCCCTCAAGTAGTATGTGTCACCCCCATTTCTAAACGTAAAACCCTAATTCGCTAAGTTGCTGCCAGTGATGCGTTCATTCACCCGTCGGTGCTGCGTTCATTCCCTAAGTGGCTGCTATAGTGTTGCGTTCATTCCGGCATGCGGTGCGGCCTCTCTCCGACGGTGCATCCCTTCTCTCTGGTGGTGCATCCCTTGGTAATTGTTCAGATCTTGCTTCATCTTGACAAGATTGCCTTTCCCTCGGTGGTGATTTTTTGATCTTGCTTCATCTTGTCAATTTTTCATATTTTAGACTTAGGTGATTTTATTGCAATCTTGAGACAGGAATTCTGAATTTGAGTTGGGAAGGAGAAAAAATAGGGTGACGAAGAAGAGAATTCAGTAGAAGATGGGAGAAATTATCATTCTGATTTCATTTGCTAACTTGCAAAGTAAAGCCTATAAGCTATTATACAGAGATGGCCTAAACGACTTAGCTAATTGGGAATCTACCCAATCTAGACCGGATGAACCGGGTTCGGAAAAGATAAAGCTAACCAAGATTTATACAATCTGGAGTTTATTATATGTAGATGCAATATCCTATCACAATACTTCCTCCTTCAGCATAGACGTGTCCTCAAGGCTCTAAATCAGGAAAAAGTGTGGTTTGAAAAGCACATTGCGGTTGGCAACAATAGAGGATGACCTTGGCTTCAACGAAGGAGTAACTTCCTCCTTGGATGACCCATTGATGTCTCTAAAGTAGCCATGTCTTTATGCATATTTTAGTTCCATATTCTATACATTTTGCATATTTCGGGTTGGGAATATGTCGAATTTATGTAGTTTATGTTAATTTGTCAGAAATGGAGATCTACATAAATTTCTGTTTAATATTGCAGAATATGGAAGCATTTCGGGAGAAAACCAAGAAACAAGGATGGAGGCCCAAGTCTACTCGATGTCGACTAGCCCTAGTCGATCTCGACAACCCATGTCTAGGCACCTGCACTGATCGAAGAGCACATGTCGAGAAGCTGAAGATGAACAACCCGACTCCAGCAACCTACTCGAGATCGAGTAACCAACTCGAGATCGACAAAGCATCGGAGACAACCTGGAGTCGAGGAGAGCATGTCCGAGGATGTCGAGGAGAGACTACCCGACCTGACCCGGAAGCCGGACACCATAACTCTAGATCGAGGACTTTCCTCGATGTCGACAAAGGCCGAGAGCACAATGTCCGAGAATGTCGAGGGGAGTTGCTCGACAACACCAGGAGGCCAGAACGATGAACCACCCAACTCGAGATCGAGTTGCTTACTCGAGATCGAGGACGCCCAAGAGCCCATGTCCGAGCATGTCGAGGACCTGCTACCCGAGACGCCGAGCCAAGCTGAAGTCGACGTCCATGTTACTCGAGATCGAGGAAAGCTGTCCGGAGACGCGTTACGCGGTTTGGGCAGTTCTACTCGGTCTGGGAATCCTTGGAGCCGAAGATTGTCGAGTCTATCCGAGATCTATCAACATCTATCCAATGAAGAGAGATTTATCCACTTGAAGACTTTTAGATATAGTTTCCCTTTTAGATTTAATTATGTTGTTCCATTTATTTATCTTTAATGCTTTAGATATAGATTTAGATATAGATAGAGATATTCTATCCTTGAATAACAAGGAGTAGAAGGCTATAAATAAATCCCATGGGGCTGATTTCTAATAATTCAATTTCAGTAGGAGAAGTAGTAGTAGAGAGAGAAAGAGAGGCCGAGTGGAGCAAAGGAGCGAGAGCAAGTTGGCTTTGTTCGGTTGTACTTCCTTCAGTTTGATTTAATGCAAGTTTCTTTTCATACATCATTGTCTGAGGTTGCGATGAAGCGCGAGTAGTCCACCCACTTCTAGGGTTGGGGCGAGCCCGACGATAGCCCTGCGTGTTTGAGGTAAAGATCCGACTTTTATCATGTTTTGAGCATCTACTACTTGTTATGTGTTTAGTACCCATCTAATGGAGGTCCATGCTAACAACTTGGATTGAAAACATAAAATCAGTAGAGACAATTAGGGTTTCTTGAAAGAGTTGTCTAATTGTTGGAAAAGGCGAAAGCTTAGTCCTTTGATGCGATTCACATGATTATCTGTTTTATTTCTGCCTTCTGCATGCTTGGTTATCGTTGTCGCAAACCCCAATCTTGGAAGTCCTTTTTATACAGTTTAGTTCGAAATCTCAAAGCATTTGTTTTTTACTTTCTTTCGTTTCGTTTTAGTTTCTGTTTTCCTCGAGATCGACTAGCACTCCTCGATCTCGAGTTACTGATCTTCGACCCAGGTCGCCGTAGCTTCTGTGTGCAGGTACTCGACAAAACCAACCCGACGTCGATGAAGATCTTACTCGATCTCGAGTAGCCCTTGGTCGAGATCGACTAGACTCTGTGCTTGCTGCTGTGCTGTGCTCAATTGTCCGATCTTCTGTCGACTAACCCTAAGTCGAGATCGAGGGCCCCTGTTGTCGACCTGTGTGAGATTTCTCCGCTGCCTAGGATCTCCTGACACGCTTCCTCGTGGATCGATCCTGACTTCCCGCTGCTACATCAGGAGGAGGTCTTGTAAATATTTGCAAGGGACGGAATCTGGTTTGACTTATTTTATTTACATTCTATTTTGCATACTTGATTTCCTCCTAACAACAAATTGGCGCCGTTTCCGGGGAAGCTATCATTCGCGCCTTAGGTAGTTAAATCTCACGTCTACTTTGAGTTACTTTACAGGTGTATGCGCCGTTCTGGTCAACCACCTGAGTTTGACGGCTTAGACGAACCAGAACGCCTTCTACACATCAAAGCTAAACTGCAAAGAGCCATGGCGGCTGCTGAAACGCAGGAACAGCTGATTGCAAGGCTTACAAGGGAACTGGCCACTAAAGATGCTGCTATCGCCGCTGAGAAAGCAGCAAGGGAACAAGCAGAATATGAGCTTGCCCAATATCCAACTAATGCAGAGGATTATATGCATCCAACTCTCGTCGTGCCTGAATCGGCGATTCTAATCCCTGAAAACTCTTTTGAAATTGTCACTCAATTTCTTATAGAGCTTAAAAATAACGCTTTTTATGGCAAATTTAATGAGTGTCCTCTTGAACATATTACCAATTTTTCTGACATGCGTCGTACTCTTGCTGAAGGTACAACTCTAGAATATGTCAAGATGAAGGCTTTTCGCTGGTCTCTCGCTGGACCTGCACTAAAGTTGCTTGAAGTGCTGAAACCAAGATCCCTCACAACATGGGCCCAAGTAGAGCAAGAGTTTCTGAACAAATTCTTCCCTCCCGCCAAGACAACATTCCTCCGCTAGAAAATCACCGCCTTCAAACAGAAGCCTGGGGAGCCGCTAGCTAAGGCATGGGAACGCTACAAAGAACTGTTGCGATCTTGCCCTACTCATGGACAACCACCCTACGTCATTCAGGAGATTGTTTTCAACTCTTTTGATCAAGTCACTAAGGACAGAATCAACCAGTATACTCGCTATGAGTATGTGACGATGCCACCAATTGACGCCTGGGGTGTGCTAGAGAAGCTCACTAATTATGATAACAAATATGGGTCTACTGCAAACTATAAGGAGAACTCCTATGCCAGGCCAGCACCATCTATGCCACTCTATTTGCCAGCAAAGGAGATGGACCCAGATGTCAGGGAGTAGTTCTACAGATACCAGAATCGCAAGCTCCTCAAGCAAGTCAAATACCTGTCTGTCAATTAGCCTTGCATCGAATGTGGATCACAGAGGCACACCACTACTGAGTGCCCACACACTGAGCAAGTCAGAATGGCAGAGACACATGAAGAGGCAGCCTACGCTGGGGTCCCAATCACTACATGGGAGATC
Source organism: Persicaria tinctoria (assembly GCA_037127255.1). Taxonomy (NCBI): domain Eukaryota; kingdom Viridiplantae; phylum Streptophyta; class Magnoliopsida; order Caryophyllales; family Polygonaceae; genus Persicaria; species Persicaria tinctoria. Next base: position 59,671,203 of record JBANSL010000008.1, on the reverse strand, counting down.
AAATGTTTTATCAACCACTGTGGAATCAAGGTCCTCCTAGGAACCCCCCACCCTACAGAGCTCCAGGACATCCAGAAAGGGATCAAAAGAAGGATGATCTGCAGCTGATCCTTGAGCAGATGCGTCGGAATCAGGGCACCATCAACAACAAGTTCCAGAACATCACTACAAAATTTAGGGAACTGGACATCTGGAAAAGGGGAATAGAGACCCAGATGGGTCAAATCGCTGCACAGATCCCACGACCATCCGGACAGCTCCCTGGGCAAACATAACCAAATCCTAAGGGGAAGACCGGACACGTAGCAACTATCAAACTCAGAAGTGGGCATCAATTACACGAGCCAGAGGTTGGGAAACATCAAGACAAGGCAGAGTAGCAACTCGACATAGAGCATACTCAACTCAATCTCGAGGAAACAGTACTCGACTTCGACAAGAATCTGCTGGACACAGACCAGAAGCTGAGCTCGGACTCCACTGCACAACCAGACAACTCGAGGTCGACAACCCAACTTGATGTCGAGGAGCCACTGATCGAGATCAAGGAACAGCAAGCCGAGGTCGACGACTCTACAACGCCTCCGACGTCTGATCTGGACCCAAAGCAGAAAAAGCCACTGCCTTTCCCTTCCAAAGCACAGAAAGATCCCACTGCACGTAGGTTTAACAGATTTGTTAATATGCTACAAGAAATGAATGTTTCTATTGCTTTTACAGAAGCACTGCAAGAAATGCCTGGATATGTCAAATTTCTGAAGGAAATTCTAAGCAAGAAGCGATCCATCTCAGAGATCGCAGGCGAATGCAAAGTACTCCACTTCTCGGAAAAGAGACCTGAACCTGGTAAGTTTTCTGTTACTGTGGGTTTTGGACAATATAAATATGAGTCTCTGTGTGATTTAGGAGCAAGTGTGAGCATCATGCCTCCATCAATATGGCGGAAGGTAGAAATAGGATGCGTAGAACCTGTGGATGCCAAACTATACATGACAAACAATACAGTGGTCATCCCTATAGGTATAGTTGAGAACGTCCCTGTCCAGGTTGGTAAATTCTTTGTTCCAGCAGATTTCCTTTTTATAGACTGTGCCGAAGATCCTACTAGCCCTATTATTCTTGGTAGACCATTCTTAGCTACTGCAGATGCCAAGAATAATGTTAAGAATCGATCGCTCATCTTCATCATAGGCGACGGGGTTTTAGATTTCTCTTTTGGCCCTGCAAAGGAGGAAATTTCATGGTTAGAAGTAAAGAGCATCAACAACCACGGGACCAAGCAATCAACGGAGGAAACCACCCAAGGCCAACTCGAGATCGACCAATCCTCCTCGATCTCGACAACGGTGCTACTCGATCTCGACAAGCCTTTGTCGACGTCGACTTCCTCTGCGGAGCCACTGACTTGCCCAGAGCCTAAGTATGGGGTCCCTGTACTCGAGGTCGACCAACCGTACTCGACATCGACTAACCCCAAGCCCAAAGATTTCTGTTTTGGGTCCGAAAAGGTAAGTTCAGGAATGAATTCTACTCCCCCTCAGTCCATAAAGAAATTTATCAATAATTTAAGGGGAGGTAAGGCCCCGTGGCGAGAGAATCTGCGAAAACTAAGAGCTGGAAGGAAGAAGAAGAAAGAGAAGGAAGATTATGCAAGCAACCACCTGTCAACGGAGCTTGCATACTACAATCAGGACCTAGATGATCCAGGAAAAGGGCCAAGCATAAGCGGGCCCCATACTCCTTGAGCGCAAACGGAGAAGTCGGCCTAGTGACTCTAAAATCTAGAGCATGTATATAAACTTTATGAATTTTGGGACTTCTGAACTTTTTGGTTTTTGTTTTTGGTTTTGGTTTTCTGTCTTTTAGAATACTTCATTTGGATAGTCTTGTTTTTGTGTGAAATCTAACACTTTTAGGTCGGCGAGCATAAAAGGAACGCGAAAAGTGGAATAAGAAGTCCCTGAAAAACAGTCAGAATCAATGAAGGCCAAGTCGACAACGACAAGGAGGAGCAGCCGAGAAACTTGTCGATCTCGAGTAGGCCAACTCGATGTCGACTAAGCCACCAGAAGCTCCTCGACTTCAGAAGCCACTGGACGCAGACACCTCCTCGAGATCGAGTTGCACAACTCGAGATCGACAAAGACCTTTCCTCGACATGCCTGTTCTGTCGTCCTCGATGTGTTATCCTGTGAGTTCCTTCCTTTACTCTTGTTTTTATTTAATTTTATACAGTGGGGACACTGTATATTTTAAGTATGGGGTAGGGGAAGAGCTCATTATCATTATTATATTTTGCTTTTGGTTTTACATGGTGAAATTTTAATTTTTATGTTATGCATTCATGTTAAAATTTTTATGCATTTTAGTCTTTTGTCATATTTTAGTTTATTTTTTAGTTGCATAGAAAAAAAATATAAAAATTAAAAAAATAGAAAATGTCGAAAAAAGAAAAAAATATGCATGTTTAATTTTTTGCATTGTTTTAGTTTTTATACCCTAACTTAGATGTCCTATGATGATAAATAATGACTAACTTGATCATATAAATCCTATGTCATGTTTGGAAGGTTTAGCCTAAATCCTCGAAATTGTTTTTTGTGGATTGTGAACTTGTGATGAAATTGAGCACATATGATCCTAAGCTAAAGGTTAAAATCCAACAAAAACTGTCCCAGTGAGAATTTTGGCCTTATAGGGAGAACATTAAAAATCCCTCTGCTTTCTTGAGTGTATTTACTCTTCCTATGCGTCTCTAAATGTTGTGATAGTTATTCAAAGCCAATACATTTATATGTTTATGTTAATGAGAACTAAATGATGGAGGCACCTTTTAAGCCAATTTTATCCTCTCTTTACCTACCCTGCATAATCCATGCTTGAAGCCAGAACATTAGCCTGAGACTTTTATTGTGAACTCCACAAAATTATCCTTAGCCAAATTGAGCCTGACCTCCATTTGGGAATTAAGACTTAGAGTTGGTTGAAATAATGATTTGTGGAAAGAATGAGCTTGTGTTTCATTTCAAGTAAGGAGGATTTTTGAATTTATCAAGACATGGGTTAGTTTTATATTTTTATCTTGCTATGCATATTATGTAAAAGGATTTTTGGCTCACCATATAAATGCACTAGCATTAGTTTTATCTTATTTTCGTTAAAAAAAATCGGAAAAAGGAAGAGAAAAAGTTTATGTTTATGAATAAAGTGCATGAGCCAAATTTACCTTATTTCTTTCATTATTTCGTAAGATACATACTTTGGAGAGGTTGAGGAAGTTTGAAAATTACATACTTCATTGAGAAAAGTTGGAGAGTTTGGTTGATGCATATGATTGAGAGTTATGGTTTGGTTAAGTTGTGTTGGAGATTTAGGAGTCTTGATTCCCGAATTTTATTAAGCACCACATGGCCAAATAATTCCATGCCCTTATATTTCTTACCAAGCCCCATTACAACCCCGCCGAATGGAATCTTCTTTGAAGACTTCTATTGAGCGAAGTCCCCCTGATAATTCTTGTTGCATTTTCATAATTGTTTGCGAAGTGGATTTATATTTATATTGCAATGTTTATGAGATTGTATATGGAATTGAGTTGAGAGTTGATCTTCATAGCCTAAACACATTGAGAGTTGAGTATAAATACATTATCCCTGTGAGGTTGGATTTATATTGCCTATGCCTATGGATCGCTGATATATGTGTGATGACGTTAAATTCGCTTGTCTTACATTGCTACTAACTGAGATGTTACTTTTGACTAAAGGCGAAGACTTGAAGGATGTGTTGTAGGTCTTGGTTATTGTTTGGTTATTGCTTGAGGACAAGCAAGTCTAAGTATGGGGTGATTTGATGTCTCTAAAGTAGCCATGTCTTTATGCATATTTTAGTTCCATATTCTATACATTTTGCATATTTCGGGTTGGGAATATGTCGAATTTATATAGTTTATGTTAATTTGTCAGAAATGGAGATCTACATAAGTTTCTGTTTAATATTGCAGAATATGGAACCCTTTGAAGAGAACACCAAGAAACAAGGACGGAGGCCCAAGTCTACTCGATGTCGACTAGCCCTAGTCGATCTCGACAACCCATGTCTAGGCACCTGCACTGTTCGAGGAGCACATGTCGAGAAGCTAAAGATGAACAATCCGACTCCAGCAACCTACTCGAGATCGAGTAACCAACTCGAGATCGACAAAGCATCGGAGACAACCTGGAGTCGAGGAGAGCATGTCCGAGGATGCCGAGGAGAGACTACCCGACCTGAACGGGAAGCCGGACACCATAACTCTAGGTCGAGGACTTTCCTCAATGTCGACAAAGGCCGAGAGCACAATGTTCGAGCATGTCGAGTGGAGTTGCTGGACAACACCAGGAGGCCAGAACAATGAACCACCCAACTCGAGATCGAGTTGCTTACTCGAGATCGAGGACGCCCAAGATCCCATGTCCGAGCATGTCGAGGACCTGCTACCCGAGACGCCGAGCCAAGCTGAAGTCGACGTCCATGTTACTCGAGATTGAGGAAAGTTGTCCGGAGACGCGTTACGCGATTTGGGCAGTTCTACTCAGTTTGGTAATCTTTGGAGCCGAAGATTGCTTAGTCTATCCGAGATCTATTGATGTATCCAAAGTAGCCATGTCTTTATGCATATTTTAGTTCCATATTCTTTACATTTTACATATTTTGGGTTGGGAATATGTCGGAATTATGTAGTATATGCTTATTTGTCAGAAATGGAGATCTACATAAGTTTCTGTTTAATATTGCAGAATATGAAAACATTTCGGGAGAAAACCAAGAAGAGAGAGCCGGAGCACAAAGCTATTCGACATCCACTAACTCTAGTCGATCTCGACAAGACATGCCTAGGCACCTTCCAGCATCGAGGAGCCTATGTCGAGAGACTGAAGACGAAGAACCCGACTCAGACCCTTCTCGATATTGAGTACGGGTACTCGAGGTCGACAAAGAGGTGGAGCCAGGACCAATCACATCGAGAAGACTTGCCCGACCAGCCAAGCCAAACCTAGTCGGCGAGCCTCTCTACTCGATGTCGACAAGGGGTCATCGAGATCGACGAGCGCCAGGAGCCATGTCCGAGTCTGTCGAGGACCAGCTAGCCGAGACGACGAAGCTGAGCCAGTCGACCAACTTTCCTACTCAAGATCGAGTACGCCGTACTCGAGATCGACGACGGTTCCAGAAGCCATGTTACTCGGTTTGACGAATCCTACTCGGTTTGGGATTGCTTGGGCCCGAAGATTGCCGATTCTATCCGAAATTATCAAGATACATCATGGAAGGAGAAGATCTATCCACTTTAAGACTTTTAGACATATTTCCCATTTAGATTTAAATTCTTTGTAGCTTTTATTTATCATTAGCTTTTAGATATAGTTTTAGATATAGATAAAGATTTCTATCCTTGAGTAGCAAGGTTTAGAAGCCTATAAATAAAGCCCATGGGGCTGATTTCTAATAATTCAATTTTGAGAGAGAAGTAAGTAAAATAGAGAGAGAGAGTGAGCGGCCGATTGGAGTTGTGAAGGGAGAGCAGAATTTGCTTCAAGCGGTTGTAAACTTTGGTTTATTTTAATGCAATTAGTTTTCTTTCAATCGATGTCCGAGTTTGCGATGAAGCGCGAGTAGTCCACCCACTTCTAGGGTTGGGGCGAGCCCGACGATAGCCATGCGTGTTTGAGGTAAAGACCCGACTTTTATCGTGTTTTGAGCATCTACTACTTGTTTATGTGTTTATTACCCGTCTAATGGAGATCCATGCTAACAACTTGGATTGTAAACATAAAATTAGTAGAGACAATTAGGGTTTCTTGAAAGAGTTGTCTAATTGTTGGAAAAGGCGAAAGCTTGTCCTTTGATGCACTTTACATGATTATCTGTTTATCTCTGCCTTATGCATGCTTGGTTATCGTTGTTGCGAACCCCAATCTTGGAAGTCTTTTACATTAAGTTTAGTTCGAAATCCCAAAGCACTTGTCTTTATTTTCTTTCGTTTCGTTTTAAGTTTTCTGCCATTACTCGATCCCGACCAAGCCTGGTCGACCTCGAGTTAGTGATCTTCAATCTAGCATCGTTGTAGCTTCTGTGTGTAGGTACTCGACAAAGCCCAACTCGACGTCGACGAAGCCTACTCGATATCGAGTACTCTTTGGTCGATATCGACGAGCCCCTGTGCTTGCTGTTGCGCTGTGTTCGACTGTCCGATCTTCTGTCGACTAACCTAGTCGAGATCGAGGACCCTGTTGTCGACTTCTGTGAGATTTTTTCGCTGCCTAGGATCCGCTGACACGCTTCCTCGTGGATCGATCCTGACTTCCCGCTGCTGCATCAGGAGGAGGTCTTGTAATTATTTGCAAGGGACGGAATCTGGTTTGCCTTAGTTTATTTACATTCTATTTTGCATACTCGAATTTCCTCCTACAATAAATTGGCGCCGTTGTCGGGGAGGCTATCATTCGCGCCTTAGGTAGATAAATCTCACATCTGCTTTGAGTTACTATACAGGTGTATGCGCCGTTCTGGTCTACCACCTGACTTTGACAGCTTAGACGAACCAGAGAGTTACCTACACATCCACTCTAAACTCAAAAGGATCATGGCGGCCGCTGAAACACAAGAACAGCTGATTGCACGGCTTACAAGGGAGCTAGCCGCAAAAGATACCACTATCGCCAATGAAAGGGCGGCGAGGGAACGAGAAGCTGAGCGCGCAAGGCAAGCAGAAGCTGAGCTTGCCCAATATCCAACTACTGCTGAGGATTATATGCATCCAACTCTCGTCGTGCCTGAATCGGCGATTCTAATCCCTGATAACTCTTTTGAAATTCGCACTCAATTTCTTATAGAGCTTAAAAATAATGCTTTTTATGGCAAATTTAATGAGTGTCCTCTTGAACATATTACCAATTTTTCTGACATGTGCCGTACTCTTCCTAAAGGTACAACGCTAGAATATGTCAAGATGAAAGCTTTTCACTGGTCTCTCGTTGGGCCTGCACTGAAGTGGCTTGAAGGGCTGAAACCAAGATCACTCACAACATGGGCCCAAGTAGAGCAAGAATTTTTGAACAAATTCTTCCCACCCGCCAAAACAGCACTTCTCCGCCAGAAAATCACCGCCTTCAAACAGAAGTCTGGGGAACCGCTAGCAAAGGCATGGGAACGCTACAAAGAACTACTGCGATCTTGCCCTACTCATGGACAGCCACCCTGCGTCATTCAAGAGATCTTCTTCAACTCTCTTGATCAAGTCACTAAGGACAGAATCAACCATTATACTCGCTAAGAGTATCTGACGATGCCGCCAATTGACGCCTGGGGTGTGCTGGACAAGCTCACCAATTATGACAACAAATATGGGTCTACTGCAAACTATGAGGAGAACTCCTACGCCAGGCCAGCACCATCTATGCCACTCTATGAGCCAGCAAAGGAGATTGACCCAGATGTCAGAGAGCAGTTCTACAGAGACCAGAATCGCAAGCTCCTCAAGCAAGTCAAATATCTATCTGTCAATCAGCCTTGCATCGAATGCGGATCACAGAGGCACACCACTACTGAGTGCCCACACACAGAGCAAGTCAGAATGGCAGAGACACATGAGGAGGCAGCTTACGCAGGGGGTCCCAATCGCTATATGAGAGATCAAAGGTTCTATCAACCATAGTGGAGCCAAGGCCCTCCTAGGAATCCCCCACCCTACAGAGCTCTAGGACATCCAGAAAGGGATCAAAAGAAGGATGATCTGCAGCTGATCCTTGAGGAGATGCGTCGGAATCAGGGCACCATCAACAACCAGTTCCAGAACATCACTACAAAATTTGGAGAAGTGGACATCTGGAAAGGATGAATAGAGACGCAGATGGGTCAAATCGCTGCACACATCCTACGACCGTCTGAACAACTCCCTGGGCAAACAGAACCAAATCCTAAAGGGAAGACTGGACACATCGCAGCTATCAAACTCAGGAGTGGGCATCAATTCCACAAGCCAGAGGTCGGGAAACAACAAAGCAAGGCAGAACAGCAACTCGAGACAGAGCAAAGCCAACTCGATCTCGAGGAGGGTGTACTCGATATCGACAAGCCGCTACTCGACACAGACCTGAAGCTGAGCTCGGACTCCGCTACGCAGACCAGCAACTACAGGTCGACCACCCTACTCGATGTCGAGGAGCCCATGGTCGAGATCGAGGAGCAGCATCTGGCCGACGTCGACGACTCTGCAACACCTCCGACAACTGATTTGGCTCCGAAATAGAAAAAGCCACTGACATTCCCTTCAAAAGCACAGAAAGATCCCACTGTAGGTAGGTTTACCAGATTTGTTAATATGCTGTAAGAACTGAATGTTTCTATTCTTTTTACAGAAGCCCTGCAAGAGATGCCTGGATATGTCAAATTTCTGAAGGAAATTCTGAGCAAGAAGCGATCCATTTCAGAGATCGCAAGCGAATGCAAAGTACTCCACTTCCCTGAAAAGAGACCTGGCCCTGGTAAGTTCTCTGTTACTGTGGGTTTTGGACAATATAAATATGATTCTCTGTGCGATTTAGGAGCAAGTGTGAGCATCATGCCTTTATCAATCTGGCGGAAGATAAAGATAGGATGCATAGAACATGTGGATGCCAAACTATACATGGTGAACAATATAGTAGTCATCCCTACAGGTATAATTGAGAACGTCCCTGTCCAAGTTGGTAAATTCTTTGTTCCAGCAGATTTCCTTATCATTGACTGTGGTGAAGATACTACTAGCCCTATTATTCTTGGTAGACCATTCTTAGCTACTGCAGATGCCAGAATAAGTGTCAAGAATAGATCGCTCACCTTCACCATAGCCGATGAGGTTTTGGATTTCTCTTTTGGCCCTGCAAAAGAGGAAATTTCATGGCTGGAGGTGAAAAGCATCAGCAACCACGGGACCAAGCAAACAACGGAGGAAAGTGTCAGCACTGTCCTCGAGGTCGACAAGAGCTCCTCGATCTCGACAAAGGTGCTACTCGACCTCGACCAAGACTTGTCGATGTCGACTACCTCTGCTAAGCCACTGACTTGCCAAAAGCCTAAGTATGGGGTCCCTGTACCCGAGGTCAACCAGTAGTACTCGATCTCGACTAGCCCCAAGCCCAAAGATTTCTGTTTTGGGTCCGAAAAGGTAAGTTCAGGTATGAATTCTACTCCCCCTCAGTCCATAAAGAAAATTATCAATGATTTAAGGGGAGATAAGACACCATGGCGAGAGAATCTGCGAAAACTAAGAGCTGGAAGGAAGAAGAAGAAAGAGAAAGGAGATGATGCAAGCAACCACCTGTCGGCTGAGCTTGCCTACTACCATCAGGATCTAGATGATCCAGGAGAAGGGCCAAGCATGAGCGGGCCCCATAATAATGGTCCTTGAGCGCAAACGGAGAAGTCGGCCTAGCGACTCTAAAATCTAGAGCATGTATATAAAACTTTATGAATTTTGAGACTTTTTGAACTTTGTGGTTTTTGTTTTTGGTTTTGGTTTTATGTCTTTTAGAATATTTCATGTGGATCGTCTTGTTTCTTGTGCAATCTAACACTTTTAGGTCGGCAAGCATATAAGGATTGCGAAAAGTGGAATAAAGAAGCCCCTGAAAACAGTCGGAATCAACAAAAGTCAAGTCGATTACGACAAGGAGGAGAAGCCCAGAAGTTACTCGACCTCGAGTAGGCCAACTCGATATCGGCAAGCCACCAGAAGCTCCTCGACTTCATAATCCACTGGACGCTGAAAAGCTACTCGAGATCGAGTACACTGTACTCGAGATCGACAAGGATGTCTACTCGACCTGCACTGATCTACACTCCTCGATGTGTTATCCTGTGAGTTCCTTCCTTTACCCTTGTTTTTATTTGATTTTATACAGTAGGGACACTGTAAATTTTAAGTATGGGGTAGGGGAAGGGCTCATTATCACTATCATATGTGTTAGTCTTGCTTTTGGTTTTACATGGTGAAATTTTAAATTTTTATGTTATGCATTCATGTTTAAATTTTATGCCTTTTAAATATTTCGTCATACTCTAGTTTTGATTTTTGCATAAGAAAAAAAAATAGAAAATGTCGAAAAAATAAAAAATATGCATGTTTAAATTTTTGCATTGCTTTAGTTTTTATACCCTAACTTAGATGTCCTATGATGATAAATAATAATTGACTTGATCATGTAAATCCTATGGCATGTTTGGACGGTTTAGCCTAAAGTCCTCGAAAATGATTTTTATGTGGATTGTGAACTTGTGATGAAATTGAGCACATATGATCCTAGGCTTGTGCACCGGTTGAAACCGAACCGGAACCGGCACAAAACCGGAAAAACCTGAACTGGAATATTATAAATATTTAAACCGATAACCGGACCGGTAATATTCCGGTTCGGTTTAAAACCGACCCGGAATTTAGGAAGTCGGTCCGGATCCGAAACCGGAACAACCGAAAGATTATTTTTTCACTTAATTACAGTAACAATTTATATGGATATAAATTATTATTTTTTGGTGACTGTATAAAAAAATTATTAAATGCCAATAAGTGATAATCGTTATTGTGAGTTGTGACCAAATTAACTAGAATGGAGCCATATCCTTTGTAGAATACAGTACCAATTAAACACATTGACAAGATTGGGTATAACAAATTAACTTAACGTTAAATCGATTGGGAATGAGAAAAAAATTCAACCTTAATTTAACTTAATTCAATGTTAATAAGTGATATGTATTGTTTATTTATATTTGGATTGGTAAGATTGGGTATCTTAAAAAATTAACTTAATTTAACATTAAATAGATTTAACAATATTTTTTAAAAAAATAAAATTTTCGGTTCTCTCCGGTTTAAACCGGTAAACCGCCGGTTATTACCGGAACCAAACCGGAACCGTAATTCACCAAAACTATCAACCGAAAACCGGTCCGGAATATTCGGTTCCGTTGTAAAACCGGTTTTACCGGTTCGGTTCCGGTTGGTTTTCCGGTCTAAACCGAAATCTGCACAGCCCTATATGATCCTAAGTTAAAGGTTAAAATCCAACAAAAATAGTCCTAGTGAGAATTTTGGCCATATAGGGAAAGCATTAAAAATCCCTCTACTTTCTTGAGAGTATTTACTCTTCCTATGGATCTCTAAATATTGTGATAGTTATTCAAAGCCAATGCATATATATGTTTATGTTAATGAGAATTAAGTATTGGAGGCACCTTTTAAGCCAATTTTATCATCTCTTTACCTACCCTGTATTATCCCTGCTTGAAGCCAGAACATTAGCCTGAGATTTTTATTGTAAACTCCACAGAATTTTCCTTAGCCAAATTGAGCCTAACTCCCATTTGGGAATTAAGACTTAGAGTTGGTTGGAATGATGATTTATGGAAAGAATGGGCCTATGTTGCATTTCAAGTAGGAAGGATTGTTGAAATTATTTAGATATGGGATGGTTTTAAATTTTTATCTTGCTATGCATATATGTAAAAGGATTTTTGGCTCACCTTATAAATGCACTAGTATTATTTTATTTAGTTTTCTTTCAAAAAAAAAATCCGAAAAAGAAAAAAAAAAGAAGAAGAAAAAGTATATATATTTGTGAATAAAGTGCATGAGCCAAATTTACCTTATTTCTTTCATTATTTACAAGATACACACTTTGGAGAGGTTGAGAAAGTTTGAAAGGTTACATACTTCATAGGAGAGTTTGGTTGATGCATATGATTGAGAAGTTATGGTCTGGTTGTGTTGGAGATTTAGCAGTCTTGATTCCCGAAATTTTATTAAGCACCAAATGGCCAAATAATTCCATTCTTTATTATTTCTTACCAAGCCCCATTACAACCCCGCCGAATGGAATCTTCTTTGAAGACTTCTATTGAGCGAAGTCCTCCTGATAATTCTTGTTGCATTTTCATAATTGGTTGCGAAGTGGATACATGTTTAAATTGCAATGTTTATGAGATTGTGTAAGGAATTGAGTTGAGAGTTGATCTGCATAGCCTAAACACATTGAGAGTTGAGTTTAAACACATTATCCCTGTGAGGTTGGATTTATATTGCCTATGCCTATGGATCGCTCATATATGTGTGATGACGTTAAATTCACTTGTCTTACATTGCTACTACTTCAGATGTTGCTTTTGACAAAGGCGAAGACTTGAAGGATGTGATGTAGGTCTTGGTTATTGTTTGGTTATTTCTTGAAGACAAGCAAGTCTAAGTACGCGGTGATTTGATGTATCCAAAGTAGCCATGTCTTTATGCATATATTAGTTCCATATTCTTTACATTTTACATATTTCGGGTTAGGAATATGTCGGAATTATGTAGTATATGCTTATTTGTCAGAAATGGAGATCTACATAAGTTTCTGTTTAATATTGAAGAATATGGAAACATTTCGGGAGAAAACCAAGAAGCGAGAGCCGGAGCACAAAGCTACTCGACATCGACTAACCCTAGTTGATCTCGACAAGACATGCCTAGGCACCTGCTAACATCCAGGAGCCTATGTCGAGAGACTGAAGACGAAGAACCCGACTCCACACCCTACTCGATATCGAGTACGGGTACTCGAGGTCGACAAAGAGGTGGAGCCAGGACCGAGCAGATCGAGAAGACTTGCCTGACCAGCCAAGCCAAACCTAGTCGGCGAGCCTCTCTACTCGATGTCAACAAGGGGTCCTCGAGATCGACGAGCGCCAGGAGCCATGTCCGAGTCTGTCGAGGACCAGCTAGCCGAGACGACGAAGCCGAGCCAGTCGACCAGCTTTCCTACTCAAGATCGAGTACGCCATACTCGAGATCGACGACGGTTCCAGAAGCCATGTTACTCGGTTTGACGAATCCTACTCGGTTTGGGATTGTATGGGCCCGAAGATTGCTGATTCTATCCGAAATTATCAAGATACATCATGGAAGGAGAAGATCTATCCACTTTAAGACTTTTAGACATATTTCCCTTTTAGATTTAAATTCTTTGTAGCTTTTATTTATCATTATGCTTTTAGATATAGTTTTAGATATAGATAAAGATTTCTATCCTTGAGTAGCAAGGTTTAGAAGCCTATAAATAAAGCCCATGGGGCTGATTTCTAGTAATTCAATTTTGGGAGAGAAGTAAGTAGAAGAGAGAGAGAGTGAGTGGCCGATTGGAGTTGTGAAGCGAGAGCGGAATTGGCTTCAAGCGGTTGTAAACTTTGGTTTATTTTAATGCAATTAGATTTCTTTCAATCGATGTCTGAGTTTGCGATGAAGCGCCAGTAGTCCACCCACTTCTAGGGATGGGGCGAGCCCGACGATAGCCATGCGTGTTTGAGGTAAAGACCCGACTTTTATCGTGTTTTGAGCATCTACTACTTGTTTATGTGTTTATTACCCGTCTAATGGAGATCCATGCTAACAACTTGGATTGTAAACATAAAATTAGATGAGACAATTATGGTTTCTTGAAAGAGTTGTCTAATTGTTGGAAAAGGCGAAAGCTTGTCCTTTGATGCAATTTACATGATTATATGTTTATCTCTGCCTTATGCATGCTTGGTTATCGTTGTTGCAAACCCCAATCTTGGAAGTCTTTTACATTAAGTTTAGTTCGAAATCCCAAAGCACTTGTCTTTATTTTCTTTCATTTCGTTTTAAGTTTTCTGCCCTTACTCGATCCCGACCAAGCCTGGTCGACCTCGAGTTACTAATCTTCGATCTAGCATCGCTGTAGCTTCTGTGTGCAGGTACTCGACAAAGCCCAACTCGACGTCGACGAAGCCTACTCGATATCGAGTACCCTCTGGTCGATATCGACGAGCCCCTGTGCTTGATGCTGCAGCTGTGTTTAACTGTCCGATCTTCTGTCGACTAACCTAGTCGAGATCGAGGACCCTGTTTTCAACTTCTGTGAGATTTTTCCGCTACCTAGGATCTGTTGACACGCTTCCTCGTGGATCGATCCTGACTTTCCGCTGCTGCATCAGGAGGAGGCCTTGAAATTATTTGCAAGGGACGGAATCTGGTTTGCCTTAGTTTATTTACATTCTATTTTGCCTACTCGAATTTCCTCCTACAACATCTATCAACATCTATCTAATGAAGAGAGATTTATCCACTTGAAGACTTTTAGATATAGTTTCCCTTTTAGATTTAATTATGTTGTTCCATTTATTTATCTTTAATGCTTTAGATATAGATTTAGATATAGATAGAGATATTCTATCCTTGAATAACAAAGAGTAGAAGGCTATAAATAAAGCCCATGGGGCTGATTTCTAATAATTCAATTTCAGTAGGAGAAGTAGTAGTAGAGAGAGAAAGTGAGGCCGATTGGAGCAAATGAGCGAGAGTAAGTTGGCTTTGTTCGGTTGTACTTTCTTCAGTTTGATTTAATGCAAGTTTCTTTTCATACATCAATGTCTGAGGTTGCGATGAAGCGCGAGTAGTCCACCCACTTCTAGGGTTGGGGCGAGCCCGATGATAGCCCTGTGTGTTTGAGGTAAAGATCCGACTTTTATCATGTTTTGAGCATCTACTACTTGCTATGTGTTTATTACCCATCTAATGGAGGTCCATGCTAACAAATTGGATTGTAAACATAAAATCAGTAGAGAGAATTAGGGTTTCTTGAAAGAGTTGTCTAATTGTTGGAAAAGGCGAAAGCTTAGTCCTTTGATGCGATTCACATGATTATCTGTTTTATTTCTGCCTTCTGCATGCTTAGTTATCGTTGTCGCAAACCCCATTCTTGGAAGTCCTTTTCATACAGTTTAGTTTGAAATCCCAAAGCATTTGTTTTTACTTTCTTTCGTTTCATTTTAGTTTCTGTTTTCCTCGAGATCGACTAGCACTCCTCGATCTCGAGTTACTGAGCTTCGACCCAGGTCGCCGTAGCTTCTGTGTACAGGTACTCGACAAAGGCAACCCGACGTCGACGAAGATCTTACTCAATCTTGAGTAGCCCCTGGTCGAGATCGACTAGACTCTATGCTTGCTGCTGCGTTGTGCTCGACTGTCCGATCTTCTGTCGACTAACCCTAAGTTGTGATCGAGGGCCCCTGTTGTCGACCTGTGTGAGATTTCTCCGCTGCTTAGGATCCGTTGACACGCTTCCTCGTGGATCAATCCTGACTTCCCGCTGCTACATCAGGAGAAGGTTTTGTAATTATTTGCAAGGGACGAAATCTGGTTTGACTTATTTTATTTACATTCTATTTTGCATACTCGATTTCCTCCTAACAACACCCATTAAAAGCAAATTCCCTTTCCAGCAGTGCATCAGCCACACCAGCTCCATCTACAACCTTCTTTTTCATGAAGATCTGACAGCCCTTGTTGCTGATTCCTCGGAGCACTCGAGGTTTCCCATCAACTTGGAACTCCATAGTCATGTTGGTGAAATCCCATATGATACGACCCATACTTATCAACCATGGGATTCCAAGAACTAGAGCCATCCCTCCAATATACATTGCCATACATAGACCAAAATAAGTTCCTACAAAGAGATTTGGATGTTAACTTGCTACCACCTGCCATCGAAACCACCAGAGGTAGTGTGGGCTCTAAAGTGCAGTCCAAAAGCTTTGTCAGTTTCTCATCGATGAAATTCAACGTACTGCCCAGATTAATTAGAATGCATATGCTCCGCTTGCCACATTATCCTTGGGCTTTCATACAATTGGGACCTATATCTTCACTAAGGGCATTTAAGGAGACCTGAGGGCCCTTAGATGAAATATCAAAGTTGTACCCGTTCAACCATGGGGATTTCTGCTCATTTACTTCATCCAAATCTGCACCATGACAATCAATGATATACAATTGAGCCTTTCAATGCTTTAAATGATGCCCCGGAGTGTACTTCTCATCACAGTACATACACAACCCCTTTCTCTTGCGATCTTCCATCTCCTTGATAGAGTATGCCCTTGTCGTCTTCCCCTGACCTGTACTCGGAATACTAGTGTTCGGATCATTTTGTGCAGGGGTAGGTAATAGTGAATCATGGCTTTGATTTGGTTTAGAGAAGGTATTGTGCTTGGGGTAGGAGTGGGAGGTCTTTTGAGGAGTGAGTTGCAGAGTGGACTCATACAGAGTAGCTAATTTGGCAACCTCAAAATGGGATTGAGGTTTAAATTGTCTAAAACGTGTCTGTAAATAGGGATAGAGGTTGGGTAAGAAGATGCTTAGGGCATGGTCATTAGGCAGATTCAATCGAGTCAAAGCACACTCAAAATTGTCCAAGAACTTAGTGACAAACTCGGATTGTTTCAGATTCACCAACTCAGATAGTGGATCATCATATAAGCGACCAAATGTAAAGAATCCAGGTGCACCTTCATCTCTGGGGTGTTGTTATCCAATAGGATGAACTGCTCACAGCTGTAGAGCCACTCCCGGACCATCGACCCCTTCAAATTTCGGAAAAGTCACCTTGGACAAACGCGCAGGAAGGCCTCCCGGTAGGAGTTGATCCATCTGAGGGATCTGAGATGCCGAGGCCGTCTGTGCTTGGAAGCGGTTCACCCCGTTTGCTCCAAGTCGCATTGATCCAGACAGATCGGGCAGTGGTCTTATGAATCCAGGCGGATTCGACCTCGAAAACTGCAGACGAAGGGTCTTCGCTGAAGCTTCGCTGGTCGGCGATGACGATGTTGTTGGATTGAGACTGATGACCAGCGACACCATGATCCTTATCAGATCTGAGAGATCGTGCTCGAGCTTTGAACTCGATTGCTCCAACCTAGTGCTTGTCTGCCTTAATTCTTGTTGCAACTCAAGCCTCACCGCCTCAAATTGCTTCACCGCTTCGTCGGCTTCACGAGCTTGAGAGACCTGCAACTTCTCCATATGTCGATTGAGCTCTTGAATCGAGTGGTTTTGAGTCTTCATCATAGCTTGGATCGAATGGAGCTCTGATACCGGTGAGACACGAATTGTGAATTTAAGTTGGGAAGGAGAAGAAATGGGGTGACGAAGAAGAGAATTCTGTAGAAGATGGGAGAAATTATCATTCCGATTTCATTTGTTAATTTGCAAAGTAAAGCCTAAGGGCTTTTTATACAGAGATGGCCTAAAAGACTTAGCTAATTGAGAATCCACCCAATCTAGACCGGATGAAACAGGTTCGGAAAAGATAAAGCTAGCCAAGATTTATACAATCTGGAGTTTTTTATATGTAGATGCAATATCCTGTCACAAATCTGGTTGTTGTTTCATCTTGCAATTTAGTTGAATCTGTTTGTGATTCTGATTTGATTTTGTAGCTGACTCACCAGTGTTTCCATTTCTTCCGAACAGGCGATCCACTCTTTCTCCTCCCCTCCCCTATGTTTCCATTTATCAAGCGTTGGTAACCGGTGAGTGCTTCCTCTGCACTTTTCTCAAACTTTAACCTTCGTCTGTTTTCTTTTTGTTTTTAATTCGTTTGGAATCTGCAGGATTTGATACCTGTTGTATGATTTTTTCCTTCTTTTCTGTATATCTGTATATTTGTTTCTGTAAATCTGATAGCTGATGTGTATTTTGGTGATTGGAATCTACTGTACGTTTGGAAGTTGCTGCTGTTTCTGGACATCCAATGTTGTTGTTGCTAGATTTTTAGTTATATTGTAGTTGTTTCTAGACTTCCAATGTTGTTTTTGCTGGAATTTGTTGTTTCTAGAATGTTGCTGCTGTTGTAAGGTGTGGAATGTTATTGATGGATTATTGTTGTTGCTGGATTGCCAATGGATTGCTGCTGTTGTAAGCTGTTTAGAATGTTGCTACTCATTCTACTGATTTTCTCCCAATCTTGTCTTGTTGAACTTTAATTTCAAGTTGTATGTTTGCTCACTTTGTTGCTGTGTTAAGCTGTTTGTAAGCTAGATTGTTGAACGCTGCTTGAATGATGAATTGTTGATGTATGTTTGAATTTTAATTTCGGTATGTAAGCTAGACTGTTTCTAAGCTACATTGTTGAACACTGTTTGTAAGCTACATTGCTGCTGCATCGGTTTGTTTTAATTTCAATTCCAATGGGTTTTGTTTGCTGTTGAATTAATTCGAGTCATAACGAGCTCATCGAGCCCGAGTTCGAGCTCGTAACGAGCCCATCTGAGCTTATCGAGCTCGAGCTCGTGTTCTACACCTTACTCTCAAGCCGAGCTTGAGCACGTATATACGCTCGAATAGAAATTGAGCTCGAGCTCAAGCTCGACTCGTTTATAAACGAGTCGAGATTGAACATCCAGTACTCGAGCTCGCAGGCTCGTATATCAGGGCATTTACGAACATTGCTCAAGAAACCCTATGTATAATTCCTTCGGTTGAATTTACTTTAGGAAATTGTCCTTGTAATGATTAGATAATTGTTAGTTGTAGCTTTTGATAAAGTAAAAAAGTAGAGTAATAATTAGAGGTATAAATGTATTTTTGTTAGTTTTTTTAATAAATGTGTAGATTTCTAAAATGACAAGTTTTAATTAATTAACGAAGGGAATATCCTAGAGGTTTGTTTGTTCGATTCCAGCAGTGCTATTACTTTGAGCTTTGTGATCTTTCTTTTGTTGTCACACAAGAGATCGCGGACGTGATTGAGATATGACAGCTCGATGTCGATCGAGTCCAAATCTTAGGTCTCCACATTTTTTCCCTAGGAATTCCCTGCGTTGCCTCTACCAACTGTCAAAAGAGATGACTCACTTTGTCCTGGTTCCAACTTCGTTTGCCTTACTAGTATCCGCCTTCGTTCTCTAGTTTGTTCGTGGTGTATTTTTGTCTTTGTTAATTTGTCTTGTATTTTCATTTCATTTCATAATGGCTTGTCCATTACTCCCTCCATTAATTAAAACTCGATGTTTCACTATACACACACGTTTTTTTAGGTGTTAAAAATATATCAAATATTAACTTTTTTTAATAATTTCATACTTACTACATTTAAGTATGAATTTATAAAAATAAATGTAAAAAATGTTAATATATATTTTATACAGTTTTTAGCATTCTAAAAAAGTGTGTATAAATATAGTGAATTAAATGACAAGTTTTAATTAATAGATGGAGTATAAATTAGTTGTCAATATACATTATTCATGATAAACTTTTAACGGATAAGAAATAAGTAGAAAACATGGAATTCTATTACTTTTCTGTATCTCTCAAAGAAGATGTACTGGCCTTATATAGGCATAGATGACTACAAAAACAACATTTTTTTTACTTTATTTCTCAGTCACTGGTACATTCACATTTTTATACCAACATGAGAGAAATCTAATGCCCCTCAACAAGTATAGTGCTACATAGTTTTTGTCATATACTATTGAGAGTCGATAGCATTAGTTATATACAACCTCTGTTTGGCAAAATATGTCATTTGCTCTTCAAGTATATTTTTTAGAATGATAAAAACTATATAAAATATTAATTTTGTAAATAAATTTTGATAACTCCACTCCCTTTGATGAAAATCGGAATTAGTTTCAAAGGCTTTGACAGACAGTTTGTGTCAAAGGTCTTGAAGCGACAGCTGTGTTGATGAAACACAAAACCTGTACTTTATTATATTATGTCCGTATATTATATTATGTTATTATATGCTTCCATATTATTATTATATATTCACTAACCTTTCAGGAAGCTATTTGAATTATATCTCCTTCCTTAAGCGTTCAAAGCTGAGAAAGATCAAATCGAGATCATGGCTTCCGATGTTTCCAAAGATAGAAGATTGCGCTCAAGCCATGATCCTCTCTTAGCCGTTGGAGAAGATTCCTTCCTCAAGTGGCGCCGATGATCTTCACTATATAAAGGAGATGAAGAAGAGAGAGAGGACTAACGGACTTCAAGAATATCGTTGCACAATCAGCCCTCAAGTTTACGTTCTCTCTTCAGCGTGTTCTCTCTGCTTGTTCTTAAGAGTCTTATATTTTGTTTCAAAGCATTTGAGAGATACACTGTGAGCTTATAG
Source organism: Persicaria tinctoria (assembly GCA_037127255.1). NCBI lineage: Eukaryota > Viridiplantae > Streptophyta > Magnoliopsida > Caryophyllales > Polygonaceae > Persicaria > Persicaria tinctoria. The sequence goes on along the minus strand of JBANSL010000008.1, from coordinate 59,651,218 downwards.
GATATATTCATTTATAGTGTTACTCGAGAGTTTATAACTCAGGAAGTGGGCACTAGGCTATGGATTCTCGAGAGTAAGAGGATTGTACTAGATAGCTGAGAGAGGTGGGGCTCTTCTAGATTGGTCTAGGACTCCAAGGGAACGTGAGTTGACTAGATTGCAATTGTATAGGAGAGAGACTTCTCGGTGAGCTATTAGGATCCTAAGCTTTGTGAATCAATAAAGCCTGTTGAATCCTAGGGTTGTGGAAGAACTCTAGGCGGAGACGTAGGCCAAGTTCGTGCCGAACCTCGTTAACAATTCGTTGCGTCATTTACTTATTGCTTTACCATATTTCCGCACTTGTTTGAATTGTATAACTTATTTGTGATTCAGGTTTTCCAGAGAAAAGATTAAGTCTAATCTCAAAGGGTTTTGCACGAGCTTCAAAAGTCTTGAGACTATCTGCGAAAAACCGGCATACTCTATTCAACCCCCTTCTAGAGTATCTTTATATTAAATTGTTTTACATTATCGAACCTTCAATTGGTATCAGAGCTTTACTTACTGTTTTTGATCTAACAATCTTGTGAGTTTTCGATCATGTCTGGTAAAGCAAGCGGAGGATTTCACAGGGAAGGTCCACAAGCAGACCGCCACTCTTTGTAGGAAATAACTTTGTCCACTGGAGATCTTTGATGAAGATGTTCATCATAGACCAAGATATAGAGCTTTGGAACATTATAGAGAATGGTCCGAAGATTCCAGAAAAAGATGGACCAAATGACACCAAAGTTGCAAAGAAGGAGTCTGAATACAACCAAACAGATCTTGAAACCATCTCCAAAAACTACAGGGCTATGAACTTACTTTATTGTGGTCTTAGCACTGATGAGTTTAACCGTATTTCATCTTGTAGGTCAGCTAAAGAGATTTGGGACAAGTTGGTCGTCACCTATGAAGGAACAAGCCAAGTGAAAGACACTAAGATCAGCATCTTCCTTCGAAAGTATGAGCTCTTTAAGATGAAGTCTGATGAGTCAATCAAGGCCATGTTCACACGATTCACAGAAATCACCAACAACCTTGACTCTCTCGGCAAGACCTTTGAGAATGTTGAGAAAGTGAGGAAGATATTGATGTGCCTCCCAAAAGACAAATGGGGTCCGAAAGTAACATCCATAGAGGAAGCCCAAGATCTCACCACTTTGCCCCTTGATGAATTGCTTGGGAAGCTGATCACACATGAGATGATTCTCAATGAAGACGATGGAGAACTTCCAACAAGCACTAAGAACTTGGTGCTCAAGTCTAAGAAGGATGAGCCCAAAGATGTGTCTGATTTTGATGATGAGGACGGTGATGAGGATGATCCCTTTGATCTCATTACAAGGGGTCTTTCTCGAATCCTCAAGATGAAGAAGCAATTCAACAACAAAGATGGATCAGAGTCTTCTAAATTTCGAGGTAAGTCTCAATACAACAAATATGACAAGAAGACTAAACCTTTGTCTTGTTTTGAATGTGATGAAACAGACCATCTAGTGAAAGATTGCCCTCAAAAGACAAAGAGTCAGACCAAGAAAGGTGATAGATGGAATGAGAAAGCCATGGTGGCAACTTGGAGTGATTCCGACTCAGGTGACTCAGATGATGAATAGGCCAACCTTTGTCTCATGGCCTCAAGAGATGAATCCCATGATAAGCAACTTGAGGTAACCATAAGAGAGCTTATGGCAAGTCCAAAAGAGGTACTATCGGAATTCCTTTCTAATATGATTGTCAATGAAGAGAAACTTATTGCCCATACTAACACTCTTATCAAGAAAACCGTGGACCAGGAAAGAACTATTGAGGAACTGTCTAGGCGGGTCAAAAGTCTTGAAACTTCTTATTCAGGTCTTGACATTAAAGTCAAGACTCTTGACTCAGAGAAATCTGAACTCAAGCAAGATCTCTCGTCTCTGAGAAGTGAACATCATGACTTAGAAAACGAGAAGATCTCCCTGAATTAGAAGATTCAAGACCAACAGACAGCCCTCATAAGTTTTACCAAATCCAAGGGCACTCTTGATAGGATGTTGGGTGAGCAACAAAATTCTCTAAACAGAAGTGGTATTGGTTACAACCCGAGGTTTTTAAAGAAGCAACACATTGCCACTTTTGTAAAGGAAAAAGGAAGCAGAACCTCTCCTATATGTCACCACTGTGCGAGAAAGGGACATGTAAGAGAGACATGCCCCTATAGAAGAAAGGATCTTCATATTATTCGCAATACATTTCCTATTCACTTGAGAAAAGAACGGATAACGCAAGTTTGGGTCCCCAAAGGCACTATTTTACCAAATATGGTTTATCCCAATAAAGGATCTAAATTTGCTCACTGGTCTAGCCACAAAGGTTAATGTTTGTTTTGCAGGAGATCACCAAGGTGAAAGAACACAAATGGATTATTGATAGTGGATGCTCGAGGCATATGATTGGGAAGGGCTTGTAAGAGGGCTACCTGAGATGGACTTCAAAGATATTGACATGTGCAATGCATGCACACGAGGTAAACAAACACGTAGCTCTTTCAAACCCAAAAAGGTTGTAAGTACTTCTAGACCCCTTGAACTTTTACATATGGATTTATGTGGTCTTATGCGAGTCAAATCTCCCAATGGTAAAAAGTAAATGCTTGTTGTCATATTTGATGAGTGCAATGACGGTTCTTTGAGTGAAAGTGTTGCAGATTTAGATCATAACAGAGAATGAGGAAGGTGATGATGCTGCTACCAAGAACACAGAGAAAAGGAACATGCATGAACCGATTCTTAACACTGAAGAATTGGCCCAAGGTGTTGAAGATTCGTCCAAAGCCCTTGGTGTACAATCCAACAGTGTTGAGACGTCAGAAACTGCTGTAACTGAACCTAACAGGACCACTGAGTCAGATGTACTACAAATCAATCCTACTGGTGTGACGAATCAAGGAGCTGAGACGAGCAAAAGGAAATTCAAATACTCCTCATCACACTCATTAAAGGATATCATTTCTGACCCTACTTCTAGTGTTCAAACTCGTTCTAAACTTAAAGATCTTTGTGCTTTTCACGCGTTTGTTTCTCTTATTGAACCAAATAAGGTAGATGAGGCACTTCAGGAGCCAGACTGGATCATTGCCATGCAAAGTGAACTTAACAAATTTGAAAGGAACAAAGTCTGGACCTTGAAGCCTAGGCCAAAGCATCAATCAATCATTGGCACTCGATGGGTTTTTCGAAACAAGCTAGATGAGAATGGTAAGGTTGTGAGGAACAAGGCAAGGCTTGTTGCTCAAGGCTACAATCAAGAGGAAGGTATTGACTATGAGGAGACCTTTGCTCCCGTAGCCAACCTTGAATCCATTCACATTTTATTAGCATTTGCATCTTTTATGAGCATAAAGTTATATCGAATGGATGTTAAATGTGCTTTTCTTAATGGTTTCTTAGAGGAAGAAGTTTATGTGGCTCAAACCCCAGGTTTTGAAAGCTCGGAATTTCCCAATCATGTTTATAAACTTGACAAAGCGCTTTATGGTTTGAAACAAGCCCCAAGAGCTTGGTACGAGCGCTTGTCTAAATATCTTTTAGAAAATGATTTTAAAAGGGGGTTGATCGACAAGACTCTTTTTTATCAAGACCAAAGGAAAGGACATTTTGGTTATTCAAATTTATGTTGATGATATATTATTTGGTGCTACTAACACATCTTTGTGCAAGGAATTTTCTGACATCATGTGCAGTGAATTTGAGATGAGCTTGATGGGTGAACTCAACTTCTTTTTGGGATTGCAAGTTCATCAATCCAAGAAAGGGATCTTTGTCAACCAAAGCAAGTACACTAAGGATCTCTTGAAGAAATTCAAGATGGATCAATCCAAGGCAGCCAAGACTCCCATGAGCTCAACATTGTCTCTAGATCAAGACAAGACTGGAACAAGTTTCAATCAAAAGGAGTATCGAGGAATGATTGGATCTTTACTATATCTTACAGCTAGTAGACCTGACATCATGTTTATTGTTTGCATGTGCGCTAGATTTCAAGCTGATCCTAAAGAATCTCACCTCGTGGCTGTGAAGAGGATCTTTCGATATCTCAATGGCACTAAGGAGCTTAGACTATGGTACCCAAAGCAAAAGGATTTCACTTTAATTGGATATTCTGATGCAGATTTTGCAGGCTATAAGGTGGATAGGAAGAGCACATCAGGATGTTGCCAATTCTTAGGAGCATCTTTGATCAGTTGGCACTCAATGAAGCAAAACTCAGTTGCTCTATCCACAGCAGAAGCCGAATACATTGCAGCTGGAGCCTGTTGCTCCCAAATCCTTTGGATAGCTCAACAAATGCGATATCTTGGCATTAACCTCAAAGGTATTCCAATTAAGTGTGACAATACAAGTGCCATCTCCATCACTAAGAATCATGTTCAGCATTCAAGAACCAAACATATTGATGTAAGACATCATTTCATTAGAGACCATGTCGAAAAAGGTGATGTGTCCATATCTTTTATTTCTATTGATTATCAATGGGCTGACATTTTTACTAAGTCTTTGGCAGAGGACAGGTTCACCTTCTTTAGACGTAAGATCGGAATGCTTAACATGGATGCACTTTCGTAGGGGGAGCTTTCCCTTTACGAAAGATAATTTCTACTCAGTGTCAAGATCCTTGAACCTCATTTCAAAGGTTGTGAGCTCAACAGTAGAATACATATAACGGATCAGATATTTGGTTGATATCTTTTTAGTTATTTGATCAAATATTGTTTTAATGGATTTTAAACCTTCTTTTTATGTTACCTATTTTATTTTCCGAAAAATCTTTTTATCCGAGTATAGTTTATTTGTGGAATTTATTTTAATATCGGATAAATCTTCTCTTGTCTTTATGATTTGAAAGGATCTTTTTGAATTTTGAATTGTTTTGGTAAGTCTGATTTTGGTGACTACTTTCACGCTCCTCCCTTTTTTGAAAGACAAAACGGGGGAGATGATTTCATGATGGTTTAGACCTTATTTTGTTGGATGTCTTTCATTGGTTTTAAAACTTATATGATCCAACATTTGTCTAACTCATGCAAGTACTTAGTCCGATTGTGCTTATGATATATCTGTTTGACTAAGTTGCAGGGATGCACAGGTTTTGTCTTTCATCAAGGGGGAGATTGATAACTCCACTCCCTTTGATGAAAATCGGAATTAGTTTCAAAGGCTTTGACAGACAGTTTGTGTCAAAGGTCTTGAAGCGACAGCTGTGTTGATGAAACACAAAACCTGTACTTTATTATATTATGTCTGTATATTATATTTTGTTATTATATGCTTCCATATTATTATTATATATTCACTAACCTTTCAGGAAGCTATTTCAATTATATCTCATTCCTTAAGTGTTCAAAGCTGAGAAAGATCAAATCGAGATCATGGCTTCCGAAGTTTCCAAAGATAGAAGATTGCGCTCAAGCCATGATCCTCTCTTAGCCGTTGGAGAAGATTCCTTCCTCAAGTGGCGTCGATGATCTTCACTATATAAAGGAGATGAAGAAGAGAGAGAGGACTGACGCACTTCAAGAATATCATTGCACAATCAGCCCTCAAGTTTACGTTCTCTCTTGAGCGTGTTCTCTCTGCTTGTTCTTAAGAGTCTTACATTTTGTTTCAAAGCATTTGAGAGATACACTGTGAGCTTATAGGATATATTCATTTATAGTGTCACTCGAGAGTTTATAACTCAGGAAGTGGGCACTAGGCTATTGATTCTCAAGAGTAAGAGGATTGTACTAGATAGCTGAGAGAGGTGGGGCTCTTCTAGATTGGTCTAGGACTCCAAGGGAACGTGAGTTGACTAGATTGCAATTGTATAGGAGAGTGGCTTCTCGGTGAGCTATTAGGATCCTATGCTTTGTGAATCAATAAAGCCTGTTGAATCCTAGGGTTGTGGAAGAACCCTAGGCGAGGACGTAGGCCAAGTTCGTGCCGAACCTCATTAACAATTCGTTGCGTCCTTTACTTATTGCTTTACCATATTTCCGCACTTGTTCGAATTGTATAACTTATTTGTGATTCAGGTTTTCCAGAGAAAAGATTAAATCTAATCTCAAAGGGTTTTGCACGAGCTTCACAAGTCTCGAGACTATCTGCGAAAAACCGGCATACTCTATTCAACCCCCCTTCTAGAGTATCTTTATATTACATTGTTTTACATTATCGAACCTTCAAATTTTTTTAACAATTTTTTATTTATTAGTAATAAGTATGAAAATTTTAAAGTATATACTCCCTCGGTTAATTAAAACATATCGTTTTAGACATTTACACATTTTTTAAAGAAAGCAAATAAAAGCAAACAAAAATACACTTATACCCCTAATTATTACTTTACTTTTCCATTTTATTGAAAACTACAACTAATAAATCCATAAATCCATAATAATTACAAGGGTAATTTTGGAAAGTGGACACAAAAATATCTATAACAACATGTTTTTTTAACAAGATTTTACTCATAAAATGACATGTTTTTTTTTAATGGAGGGAGTATATAAGTTAATATTCTATATAGTTTTTTATCATCCTAAAACAACGTGGACAAGTAATAAATGACATGTTTTGTCAAATGAAGGAAGTACTATTAATGGTCCGTACATTTCCCTTTTATTAATCTATATATCTATATCTATATCTATATCTATATATCTATATCCATATAATATACTAAAACAGAGGTCTGAAACGGGTATTTATCTTATTCATATATTGGTTATTTTAAAATTTTGTGATTGGTTCATATGACTACGATTAAGAATAAGCCGGCATGTGTCTCAGACGACGTCTCATTTATTATATATTGTTACACAATTTAAATAAAATTACCATTGATTCTCATTAATATATTGAAAGTATTATCAAACGTCTATATAATTATTATCAAAATCTTACAAAATTGGATAAAATCTTTTCCAAAATATATCTATCTGTAAAAACTTATGAAAACTATTATCTTAAAATTGATTAAGGTGAAGATAAATTTCTTTTGATTGGTTATTACTGTTAAGATAAGGAGAAGATATCATATGTTACATACGACTTATCATTTATTATATCTATCATATATATCTTCAGAATTGGTAACATAATGTAAAATTTTATCTTATATAATAGGTGAAATTTAAGAAGATATTTGGTTAAAAGTCCATTTTTACATGACCTTTTTTGCTAAATGTCCATCATAATCTTCCTTTTGCTAAATGTCCAAAAACATTTCAAAATACCAAGTTTACCCCTACATTAATTAAACCCCCTCCCCGTATATCCTCGGATCTCCTACCTCCCTCGCTCTGAACGGAAACCATATGATAAAGAGAGGAGAACAACCCTAGATTGCTATATTCCTTCCATAGAGAATCAGATCTCGTCGGCTTTTCTCTTGATTCTCCGATCGCCGATTCTATCTCCCATATCTTCCGCCGTTGTTCTGCCTTCGCCACCTTGCTGCTTCCCCTTGTTCCGACGTGTCATCAATTAAAATTGGAGGATCAATGAGAAAATTCATTGAAATTGAAGGATCAAGTAGTAGATCTATGGCTTCTTCTAGCGGAAACTCCTCAGGAAAAACAATCACGAGCAACGTCAGGAAGCACCGCCGGAGATCGAGCGCGGAGGAGGACTCGCGGCATTTGAATACCGATCTACGAGCGAAAGAGGAACAAGATGGAATCCAACCGTGAATCGGCGAATAGATCTCGGATGAAGAAGTAGAAGCCTCTATACGATCTGCAGGTTCAGATCGCAAATCTGAAGAGGGACAACGATCAGATCCGCACCGCCGTGTTTGTCACCACGGAGTAGTGCTTGAATGTTGAGGCTCATCCGTGTCGAAGCGGTCGGCGCCGGTGAAGGGGTTGGCCATGGAGCAGAAATCGGAAGGCGCCGGTGAAGGAATAATAGAGAATATAGGTATGTGCTTCTTGATCGATCGATCCTGTTGTAAGGAGGAAATCGAGACTTGCAATTAAAATATCAGTAAAACAAAGCAAACCAGATTTCGTCCCTTGCAAATAATTACAAGACTTCCTCCCGTTGTAGCAGTGGGAAGTTAGGATCGATCCACGAGGAAGCGTGTCAGCGGATCCTAGGCAGCGAATAATCTCACAGCGAATAGTGCTCGATCTCGACTAGGGTTAGTCGACAGACGATCAAGCAAGTCGAACAAAGCAATAACAGCTCTTGGGTTTTGGTCGATATCGAGGACACCTTACTCGATATCGAGTAAAGATCTTGTCGACGTCGGGTACCTGCACAAGAGAAGCTACAATGATCTGGGATCGAATATCAGTACTCGATATCGACCACAGTTAGTCGATATCGAGGAAAAACCGAAATTGTAAAAACGGAATAAACAAAGAACAAAGCTTGTGGAATTCGAAGTAAACTATATGAAAGACAACTTCCAAGATCGGGGTTTGCAACAACAACAACCAAACATGTATAAGGCAAGAATAAAACATATAATCATGTAACTTGCATCGAAGGACCAAGCTTTCGCCTTTTCCAACAATTAGACAACTCTTTCAAGAAACCCTAATTGTATCTACCGATTTTATGTTTACAATCCAAGTTGTTAGCATGGATCTCCATTAGATGGGTAATAAACATATAACAAGTAGTAGATGCTCAAAACATGATAAAAGTCGGATCTTTACCTCAAACACGCATGGCTATCGTCGGGCTCACCCCAATCCTAAAAGTAGGTGGACTACTCGCGCTTCATTGCAATTGCAGACATCATTGATGGAAAATAAACTACTTGCATTAAATCAAACAGAGCTTTACAACCGATCGAAGCCAACTTGCTCTCGCTCCTTAACTCTTCTCGCACTACAAAAAACAATGAAATTTGTCACGCTACCTAGCTTCGGAAAGGGCTTGTGATGTCTCTAAAATAGCCATGTTGAAATGCACAGTTTAGTTCCATATTCTATACACTTTGCATATTTCGGGTTGGGAATATCTCCCGAAATGGCTCCATATTGCAGAATATGGAGCCATTTCGGGAGAAAACCAAGAAGCAAAGACGGAGCCTGAAGAGTCCTCGATATCGACTTCATTTCGTCGATATCAACAAACCATGTCCGGACACACCCTGATCGAGGAGCACCATGTCGAGAAGCCGAGGAACAAAGTTACCTGATTCCAGCACACTCCTCGATATCGAGTTAGTTACTCGATATCGACAAAGCTGAAGATCATACCCGGAGTCGACGAAGAAACCTGATCGAGGAGTTGCGGGAAGCTACTCGACTTGACCAGACACCCGGACACTGAGAAACACCAGTCCTCGATATCGGGGAAACTCCTCGATATCGACAAAGATGAAGTCACATGTCCGAGCATGTCGAAGGGAATTGCTCGACCAAGCTGTTGTGAGCCTAATTTGCCATGTTTTACAGTAACTTTTATATCGTTTTCTGCATACATTTCATGCATTTGGGTTAGAATAATACATAAATTGTGTAGTTTATGTTTATTTTCAATATATGGAGGTCTACACAAGTTTTTGTTATATTTCGCAGAAATCGGACGCACTTTGGAGCTTAAAAGAAACTCATGGAGCGGCTAAAAATGGTGCAGCCGGAGAAAACGCCATTTTTCACCATTCTTCGTTCTGAATCAAGCTTTTATATCTTCATGAGAGTTGTAGCCCTCGGAAAGAGCTTTCCAACGCATGGTCATATGCGTCAATCCGACGAACGAGAACTCGGGAAAGTGCGTTTCAAGAACAGAGCAGAAAGCTGAGAGAACTTTACTCGGTCTCGAGTACACTTACTCGATCTCGACAAAGGCTGTCCGAGCACACCTGGTCGAGGAGAGCTGATCGAGGACACTGAGCCAGATCAACCCGACTCCCGGAACCCTACTCGATCTCGAGTACCACTTGTCGAGATCGACTGCACCTCAATGTCATGTCCGGGGTCGACGAGTTGTGACAAGTCGAGAAGCCGAAAACGGAGAAGTCGAGCACCACCTCTACTCGATCTCGAGGAGGCTTGGTCGAGATCGAGGACGCAGCACCGCACCTATCCGAGCCATGTCGACCAGAGCTACCCGACCAAGCCAGCCAGCCCAAGTCGACGCCAGTCTTACTCGAGATCGACTAGCCCTGGTCGAGATCGACGAGCGCCGTGTCCGGGAGCGCGTTACGCGGTTTGATTATCCTACGCGGTTTGGCTTTCCTCGGGGGCCAAAGGAGTCCGAGATATCCGAGATCTATCAACATCTATCCACACCTATCAACACATGGAAGATTTTGCTCTTTAGATAGAATTTCCCCTTTTTTAGATTTAAAGCCTTTTAGATATAGATAGATAGATTCTATCCTTGGTTAGCAAGGAATAGAAGGCTATAAATAAAGCCCTAGGGGCTGGTTTTTCATTCATTCAATATTCAATCACACATTCAATTCCATTCAAGTAAGTAGGAGTAGAGAGAGAGAGTTTGTGGCAAGCAAGGTGGAAAGGCGAAAGCGGATTTGTCTTGTTGGTTGTAAGCTTTCTTTATTTAATTCAATGCAAGTTAGTTTCTTTTGTTATTTAATATCTTTCTTGATGATGAAGAGCGATCCACCCACTTCTGGGGCTGGGGTGAGCCCGACGGTGGCCATGTAAGGTGATGCGGTAAAGGTCAGATCTTGTTATGTAATTCGTCTTCTATCCCTATGAGCATGATTCTTTTGCGAGAGTTGAAGGTGATCTTTCCCTACTCATGGACAACCACCCTACGTCATTCAGGAGATCTTCTTCAACTCTCTTGATCAAGTCACTAAGGACAGGATCAACCAGTATACTCGCTATGAGTATCTGACGATGCCACCAATTGACGCATGGGGAGTGCTCGACAAGCTCACTAACTATGAAAACAAGTATGGGTCTACTACAAACTATGAAGAGAACCCATACGCCAGGCCAGCACCATCTATGCCACTCTATGAGCCAGCAAAGGAGATTGACCCAAATGTAAGGGAGCAGTTCTACAGAGACCAGAATCGCAAGCTCCTCAAACAAGTCAAATACTTATCTGCCAACCAGTCTTGCATAGAATGCGGATCACAGCGGCACACCACTACTGAGTGCCCACACACATAGCAAGTCAAGCTGGCAGAACACCACGAAGAGGTAGCTTATGCAGGGGGTCCCAATCACTACATGGGGGACCAAAGGTTTCAGAAACCACAATGGAACCAAGGTGCCCCTAGAAACCCCCCGCCTTACAGAGCTCCAGGACATCCGGAAAGAGAGCAGAAAAGAGATGATATACAGACAGTCTTGGAGGAAATACGGAGGAATCACTCAGAAACCAAACAGTTCTTCAACTCCGTCTACACTCAGATGCAAGGTGTCAACTCTAGGCTTGGGGAAATTGATATATGGCGAAAATCAGTTGATACACAAATTGGTCAGCTAGTAGCAGGAATCCCAGACAGTTAGGTGCGCTCCCTGGATCTTCAGAACCAAATCCTAAGGGAAAGACCGGACACATCGCTGCTGTAAAACTCAGAAGCGGCCATCAACTGCAAGAGCCAGAAGTTGGAAAGCAGCAGAATGAAGGAGACCAGCAAGTCGACCAGAGCTTGGTCGATCTCGAGGAGGGCCTGCTCGATCTCGAGGAGAAAATACAGAAACCATCGTCTGCACTATTGTTGATAGGATGAAATCGAGAATGCAAATATGAAATAAAAATAAATCACAGCAAACTAGATTCCGTCCCTTGCAAATAATTACAAGACCTCCTCCTGATGTAGCAATGGGAAGTCAGGATCGATCCACGAGGAAGCGTTTCAGCGGATCCTAGGTAGCGGAGAAATCTCACGGAAGTCGACCACATGTGTCCTCGATCTCGACTAGGGTTAGTCGAGAGAAGATCGGACCAGTCGAGCAGAGTAGCAGGAGCAAGCACAGGTTGTAGTCGATATCGACCAGAGGGTACTCGATATCGAGTAGAGTCCTTGTCGACTTCGAGTTGGGCTTTGTCGAGCACCTACACACAGAAGCTACAACGATGCTAGATCGAGAATCAGTACTCGATATTGACGAGTGCTATTCGATATCGAGGAGACAGAAACTTAAACGAAACGAAAGAAAGTAAAAATAAAAACAATTGCTTTGGGATTTCGAACTAAACTTTAATGTAAAAGAACTTCCAAGATTAGGGTTTGCAACAACGATAACCAAGCATGCATAAGGAAGAGATAGAACAGATAATCATGTAAATTGCATCAAAGGACTAAGCTTTCGCCTTTTCCAACAATTAGACAACTCTTTCAAGAAACCTTAATTCTCTCTACCGATTTTATGTTTACAATCCAAGTTGTTACATGGATCTCCATTAGATGGGTAATAAACACATAAACAAGTAGTAGATGCTCAAAACATGATAAAGGTCGGATCTTTACCTCAAACACGCCTTGCTATCGTCGGGCTCGCCCCAACCCTAGAAGTGGGTGGCCTAATCGTGCTTCATCGCAAACTCAGACATCATCGATTGAAAGAAAACTAATTGCATTAAAATAAACAAAAGTTTACAACCGCTTGAAGCCAACTCCACTCTCGCTTCACAACTCCAATCGGCCGCTCACTCTCTGTCTATCAACTTCTCCTCCTTACTTCTCTCTGGAATTGAATTAAGATGCCTAATGCTCAGCCCCTAAGGCTTTATTTATAGCCTTCTATTCCTTGCTAATCAAGGATAAAAATCTTTATCTATATCTAAAACTATATCTAAAACCATTAAAGATAAATAAAAGCTATAATGAAATTAAATCTAAAATGGGGAAATATATCTAAAGTGTCTTCAAGTGGATAGATCTCTCCTCATCATGATAGAACTTGATAGATCGGATAGACTTTCGCAATCTTCAAGCCCAAGTAACCCCACACCGAGTAGAATTGATCAAAACCGCGTAACGTGTCTCCGGAAGTCTCCTCGATCTCGAGTAAGGCTACTCGATCTCGAGTAGGATTGTCGGTCGCCTGGGCTTGGCTCGTCGTCTCGGCTAGCTGGTCCTCGACAGGCTCGGACATGGCTCAAGGGCTTCGTCGATCTCGAGTACCCCTTGTCGACATCGAGTAGAGAGGCTCGTCGACTAGGTCTCGCTTGGCTAGTCGAGCAAGTCTTCTCGAGGTGCTCAGTCCTGGCTCCACGTCTTTATCGACCTCGAGTACCCGTACTCGATATCGAGTTGGGTGTGGAGTCGGGTTCTTCGTCTTCAGTTTCTCGACATAGGCTCCTCGATGCTGGCAGGTGCCTAGGCATGTCTTGTCGAGATCGACTAGGGCTAGTCGATGTCGAGTAGCTTTGAGCTCCGGTTCTTGCTTCTTGGTTTTCTTCCGAAATGGTTCCATATCCTGCGATATTAAACAGAAACTTATGTAGATCTCCATTTCTGACAAATAAGCATATACTACATAAATCTGACATATTCCCAACCCGAAATATGCAAAATGTAAAGAATATGGAACTTAAAATATGCATAAAGACATGGCTACTTTGGAGACATCAAATCACCCCATACTTAGACTTGCTTGTCCTCAAGCAATAACTAAACAATAACCAAGACCTACAACACATCCTTCAAGGCTTCGCCTTTGTCAAAAGCAACATCTCAAGTAGTAGCAATGTAAGACAAGTGAATTTAACGTCATTACACATATATGAGCGATCCATAGGCATAGGCAATATAAATCCAACCTCACAGGAATAATGCGTTACACTCAGCTCTCAATGTGTTTAGGCTATGAAGATCGACTCTCAACTAAATTCCATACACAATCTCATATTGCAATTTAAATATGAATCCACTTCGCAACCAATTATGAAAATGCAACAAGAATTATCAGGAGGACTTCGCTCAATAGAAGTCTTCAAAGAAGATTCCATTCGGCGGGGTTGTAATGGGGCTTGGTAAGAAATAGTAAGGAATGGAATTATTTGGCCACGTGGTGCTTAATAAAATTCGGGAATCAAGACTCCTAAATCTCCAACACAACCAGACCATAACTTCTCAATCATATGCATCAACTAAACTCTCCAATGAAGTATGTAACCTTTCCAACTTTCTCAACCTCTCCAATGTGTGTATCTTGCAAATAATGAAAAAAATAAGGTAAATTTGGTTTTTTTCGAAAATAAAAACCAAATAACATTAATAGTGCATTTATAATGTGAGCCAAAAATCCTTTTACATAATATGCATAGCAAGATAAAAATTTAAAGCCATCCCATATGGGGGTCAGGCTCAATTTTTCCTACTTGAAATGCAACATAAGCTTATTCTTTCCACAAATCATCATTCCAACCAACTCTAAGTCTTAATTCCCAAATGGGGGTCAGGCTCAATTTGGCTAAGGATATTTTTGTGGAGTTCACAATAAAAGTCTCAGGCTAATGTTCTGGCTTCAAGCAGGGATAATGTAGGGTAGGTAAAGAGAGGATAAAATTCGCTTAAAAGTTGCCTCAAGCAGGGATAATGCAGGGTAGCAAAGAAAATGACGGTGGGCCGCTGCTTTAACAGAGGATGACGATGAGACAAGTGCATGAGTTACGATCAACGATGGGGCTTCGATTCCTTCCTGGGGCGGTTGAGGTTGACAACGAGCCAACGGGTTAGGGCTCCATTTTCATTTTTGGTTCTGAGCATCCATGACTCCTCTTCCATTTGAGTTCAAGATGTATGGTGCATCAATTTGTCTACAGGATAAATATTCTAGAATTCGGGTTTTGATTTGGGGGTTAGGCTATGAATTACGATTTTGGATTTGTTTGTTAGGCCGCGAATTAGGGCTTTTGATTTGAATGTTAGGGTTCGAAAAAGGGTTAATTCTTGGTTTTATTACTTTTTGAAAATTTCATGAATGTGTGGCTTTGCTGAATTTAAGAATATGCAATAAGAGCTTGCTATAATCATCCACCCCCCGAATAAGGGGCTTTTGAATAGAAGAGCTTGCAATAAGAGCTCGAATTTCGATGACCTATGTTCACCCGTTTTGCATAATCTGTTGTATTTCCCTTCTAGCTGGCCTAGCTGAATGGAATTCATTAAGAAAATTGCAAGGGATTTAAGCAGGGATAATGCATTGGTTTTGAATAACTATCACAACATTTAGAGATGCATAGGAAGAGTAAATACACTCAAGAAAGCAGAGGGATTTTTAATGTTCTCCCTATAAGGCCAAAATTCTCACTGGGACAATTTTTGTTGGATTCTAACCTTTAGCTTAGGATCATATGTGCTCAATTTCATCACAAGTTCACAATCCACATAAAAACCATTTTTAGGCTGAACCTTCCAAACATGCCATAGGACTTACATGATCAAGTCAATCATTATTCATCATCATAGGACATCTAAGTTAGGGTATAAAAACTAAATTAATGCAAAAATTTAAACATGCATATATTTTTTTTTTATTTCGACGTTTTCTATTTTTTTATTTTTAATTTTTTTATGCAAAAATCAAAACTAAAGTATGACGAAAGAAAAAGGCATAAAATTTAAACATGAATGCATAACATAAAAATTTAAAATTTCACCATGTAAAACCAAAAGCAAGACTAAAACATATGATAATGATAATGAGCTCTTACCCCACCCCATACTTAAAATTTACAGTGTCCCCGCTATATAAAATCAAAATAAAAACAAGAGTAAAGGAAGGAACTCACAGGATAACACATCGAGGTGGGTGCATCAGTGCAGGTCGTGTAACTGGCTGGTCGATCTCGAGTACATGTTACTCGATCTCGAGTAGCTTCTCAGCGTCTGGTGGATTATGAAGTCGAGGAGCGTCTTGGCTTGGTCGATGTCGAGTACGTCTACTCGAGATCGAGTAACTTCTGGGCTTCTCCTCCTTGTCGTCGTCGACTTGGCCTTCGTCGATTCTGACTGTTTTCAGGGACTTCTTTATTCCACTTTTCGTAATCCTTATATGCTTGCCGACCTAAAAGTGTTAGATTGCACAAGAAACAAGACTATCCACATGAAATATTCTAAAAGATATAAAACCAAAACCAAAAACAAAAAAAAAACAAAAAGTTCAAAAAAGTCTCAAACTTCATAAAGTTCTATATACATGCTCTAGATTTTAGAGTCGCTAGGCCGACTTCTCCGTTTGCGCTCAAAGACCCTTATTGTGGGGCCCGCTCATGCTTGGCCCTTCTCCTGGATCATCTAGGTCCTGATGGTAGTATGCAAGCTCAGCTGACAGGTGGTCGCTTGCAGGGGCTCCCTTCTCTTTCTTCATTTTCCTTCCAGCTCTTAATTTTTGCAGATTCTCTCGCCATGGTGTCTTATCTTCCCTTAAATCATTGATAATTTTCTTTACGGACTAAGGGGGAGTAGAATTCATACCTGAACTTACCTTTTCAGACCTAAAACAGAAATCTTTAGGCTTGGGGCTAGTCGAGATCGAGTACAGTTGGTCGACCTCGAGTACAGGGACCCCATACTTAGGCTCTGGGCAAGTCAGTGGTTCAATAGTGGAAGTGGACATCGACGAGTCTTGGTCGAGATCGAGTAGTGCCCTTGTCGAGATCGAGAAGCTCTTGTCGACCTCGAGTACAGTGCTGGCACTTCCCTCTGTTGTTTGCTTGGTCCCGCGGTTGCTGATGCTTTTTACCTCCAGCCAGGAAATTTCCTCTTTTGCAGGGCCAAAAGAGAAATCCAAAACCTCGTCGCCTATGGTGAAGGTGAGCGAGCGATTCTTAACACTAATCTGGCATCTGCAGTAGCTAACAATGGTCTACCAAGAATAATAGGGCTAGTAGGATCTTCAGCACAGTCAATGATAAGGAAATCTGCTGGAACAAAGAATTTACCAACCTGGACAGGGACGTTCTCAACTGTACCTGTAGGGATGACTACTGTATTGTTTGCCATGTATAGCTTGGCATCCACAGGTTCTATGCATCCTATTTTGACCTTCCGCCAGATTGATAGAGGCATAATGCTCACACTTGCTCCTAAATCACACAGAGACTCATATTTATATTGTCCAAAACCCACAGTAACAGAAAACTTACAAGAGTCAGGTCTCTTTTCAGGGAATTGGAGTACTTTGCATTCGCTTGCGATTTCTGAGATGGATCGCTTCTTTCTTAGGATTTCCTTTAGAAATTTGACATATCCAGGCATCTCTTGCAGGGCTTCTGTAAAAGGGATAGAAACATTCAGTTCTTGCAGCATATTAACAAATCTGGTAAACCTACCTGTAGTGGGATCTTTCTGTGCTTTTGAAGGGAAAGGCAGTGGCTTTTTCTGTTTCAGAGCCAGATCAGCTGTCAGAGGTGTTGCAGAGTCGTCGACGTCGGCCAGATGCTGCTCCTCGATCTCGACCACGGGCTCCTCGACATCGAGTTGGGTGGTCTGCGCAGCGGAGTCCGAGCTCAGCTTATGGTCTGCGTTGAGTAGCTCCTTTTCGAGGTCGAGTACAGTCTCCTCGAGATCGAGTTGGGTCTGCTCTGTCTCGAGTTGCTGCTCTACCTTGCTTTGCTGTTTCTCGACCCCTGGCTTGTGTAATTGATGCCCACTCCTGAGTTTGATAGCTGCAACGTGTCCGGTTTTCCCCTTAGGATTTGGTTCTGTTTGCCCAGGGAGCTGTCTGGACGGTCGTGGGATCAGTGCAGCGATTTGACCCATATGGGTCTCTATTCCCCTTTTCCACATGTCCAGTTGCAGATCATCCTTCTTTTGATCCCTTTCTGGATGTCCTGGAGCTCTGTAGGGTGGGGGATTCCTAGGAGGACGTTGGTTCCACTGCGGTTGATAGAACCTTTGGTCTCCCATGTAGCGATCGGGACCCCCCGCGTAAGCTGCCTCTTCATGAGTCTCTGCCATTCTGACTTGCTCTGTGTGGGCACTCAGTAGTGGTGTGCCTCTGTGATCCGCATTCGATGCAAGGCTGATTGACAGATAGATATTTGACTTGCTTGAGGAGCTTGCGATTCTGGTCTCTGTAGAATTGCTCTCTGACATCTGGGTGGATCTCCTTTGCTAGCTCATAGAGTGGCATAGATGGTGCTGGCCTGGCATAGGAGTTCTCCTCATAGTTTGCAGTAGACCCATATTTGTTGTCATAATTGGTGAGCTTGTCCAACACACCCCAAGCGTCAATTGGTGGCATCGTCAGATACTCATAGCGAGTATATGGTTGATTTTGTCCTTAGTGACTTGATCAAGAGAGTTGAAGAAAATCTCCTGAATGACGTAGGGTGGCTGTCCATGAGTAGGGCAAGATCGCAGCAGTTCTTTGTAGCGTTCCCATGCCTTTGCTAGCGGTTCCCCAGACTTTTGTTTGAAGGCAGTGATTTTCTGGCGGAGGAGTGCTGTTTTGGCGGGTGGGAAGAATTTATTCAGAAACTCTCGCTCTACTTGGGCCCATGTTGTGAGTGATCTTGGTTTCAGCCCTTCAAGCCATTTTAGTGCAGGCCCAGCGAGAGACCAGCGAAAAGCTTTCATCTTGACATATTCCAGCGTTGTACCTTCAGCAAGAGTATGGCACATGTCAGAAAAATTGGTAATATGTTCAAGAGGACACTCATTAAATTTGCCATAAAAAGCATTATTTTTAAGCTCTATAAGAAATTGAGTGTGAATTTCAAAAGAGTTATCAGGGATTAGAATCGCTGATTCAGGCACGACGAGTATTGGATGCATGTAATCCTCTACAGTAGTTGGGAACTGGGCAAGCTCAGCTTCTGCTTGTTCCCTTGCAGCTTTCTCAGCGGCGATATCAGCATCTTTAGTGGCTAGTTCTCTGGTAAGTCTGGCAATCAGCTGTTATTGTGTTTCAGCTTCTGCCATGATCCTTTTGAGTTTAGAGTGGATGTGTAGGAAACGCTCTGGTTCGTCTAAGCTGTCAAACTCAGGTGGTAGACCAGAACGACGCATACACCTGAAAAGTAACTCAAAGTAGAAGTGAGATTCAACTACCTAAGGCGCGAATGATAGCCTCCCCGGCAACGACGCCAATTTGTTGATAGGAGGAAATCGAGAATGCAAATATAAAATAAAAATCAATCAAAGCAAACCAGATTCCGTCCCTTGCAAATAATTACAAGACCTCCTCCTGATGTAGCAGCGGGAAGTCAGGATCGATCCACGAGGAAGCATGTCAGCGGATCCTAGGAAGCGGAGAAATCTCACGGAAGTCGACCACAGGTGTCCTCGATCTCGACTAGGGTTAGTCGACAGAAGATCGGACCAGTCGAGCAGAGTAGCAGCAGCAAGCACAGGTTGTAGTCGATATCGACCAGAGGGTACTCGATATCGAGTAGAGTCCTTATCGACTTCGAGTTGGGCTTTGTCGAGCACCTGCACATAGAAGCTACAGCGATGCTAGATCCAGAATCAGTACTCGATATCGACGACTGCTATTCGGTATCGAGGAGACAGAAACTAAAACGAAACGAAAGAAAGTAAAAAAAACAATTGCTTTGGGATTTCGAACTAAACTTTAATGTAAAAGAACTTCCAAGATTGGGGTTTGCAACAACGATAACCAAGCATGCATAAGGCAGAGATAAAACAGATAATCATGTAAATTGCATCAAAGGACTAAGCTTTCGCCTTTTCCAACAATTAGATAACTCTTTCAAGAAACCCTAATTGTCTCTACCGATTTTATGTTTATAATCCAAGTTGTTAACATGTATCTCCATTAGATGGGTAATAAACACATAAACAAGTAGTAGATGCTCAAAACATGATAAAGGTCGGATCTTTACCTCAAACACGCCTTGCTATCGTTGCTAATCAAGGATAGAAATCTTTATCTATATCTAAAACTATATCTAAAACCATTCAAGATAAATAAAAGCTATACTGAAATTAAATCTAAAATAGGGAAATATATCTAAAGTGTCTCAAGTGGATAGATCTCTCCTCATCATGATAGAACTTGATAGATCGGATAGACTTTGGCAATCTTCGAGCCCAAGTAATCCCACACCGAGTAAAATTGATCAAAACTGCGTAACGCGTCTCCGGAAGTCTCCTCGATCTCGAGTAAGGCTACTCGATCTCGAGTAGGATTGTCGGTCGCCTGGGCTTGGCTCGTCGTCTCGGCTAGCTGCTCCTCGACAGGCTCGGACATGGCTCAAGGGCTTCGTCGATCTCGAGTAGCCCTTGTCGACATCGAGTAGAGAGGCTCGTCGACTAGGTCTCGCTTGGCTATTCGGGCAAGTCTTCTCGAGGTGCTCGGTCCTGGCTCCACGTCTTTGTCGACCTCGAGTACCCGTACTCGATGTTGAGTTGGGTGTGGAGTCGGGTTCTTCGTCTTCGGTTTCTCGACATAGGCTCCTCGATGCTGGCAGGTGCCTAGGCATGTCTTGTCGAGATCGACTAGGGCTAGTCGATGTCGAGTAGCTTTGAGCTCCGGTTCTTGCTTCTTGGTTTTCTTCCAAAATGGTTCCATATCTTGCGATATTAAACAGAAACTTATGTAGATCTCCATTTCTGACAAATAAGCATATACTACATAAATCCGACATATTCCTAACCTGAAATATGCAAAATGTAAAGAATATGGAACTTAAAATATGCATAAAGACATGGCTACTTTGGAGACATCAACTGCACAACAACTCGACATCACCCAATCTGGTCGAGATCGACAAGGGTGTACTCGACATCGAGAACGGTCAGCCCGAGATCGAGAAAACTGCAGCACCTCCGACATCTGCTCTGGCTCCGAATCAGAAAAAGAAGCTGCCTTTCCCCACAAAATCTCCAAAGGACCCGGCAGAAAAGAAATTTCAGCGCTTCATCGAGATGCTTCAGAAACTCAATGTTACCATCCCCTTCAGAGAAGCTCTCAATGAAATGCCATCCTATGTCAAGTTCCTGAAGGAGATTCTGAGCAAAAAGCGATCAATGGCTGAGATTACAGAGGAATGCAGCCATTTAGACATACTGGAGAAGAGGCCAGATCCAGGTAAGTTTGCTATAACCATTGGATTTGGTCCATATAAAATTAATGCCTTATGTGATCTTGGAGCTAGTGTGAGTATAATGCCTTTAACAATTTGGTCCAAGATTAAGATAGGTGCCCTAGAGCCTGTGGATGCTAGACTTTATACGGCCAACAACAAAGTGGTCATTCCAACAGGCATGGTGGACAATGTACCAGTAGAAGTAGGTAAATTCTTTGTCCCTGCTGATTTCCTAGTTGTTGATATGCAAGAAGATCCTGCTTGTCCAATTATTCTAGGACGACCCTTCTTGGCGACGGTTGATGCCAACATAAGCGTAAGGAAAGGAGTGCTCACCTTCAACATCAGCGATGAGGTAATTGAGTATTCCTTTAATAAAACTGAAAGGCATACAGGTCCAATGGAAGAGGTAAAATCTATCTCAACTGGCTACAACACCTGCGGGGAACCCAAGGTAAGAAATATGACCCCTGAAGAGCTGGAAAAGAGGGATATGGAGGCCCAGGTGGAGGAGATCATGACAATCCTAAATGAGGACACGGAGAACCCAATCGACACAAACCAAGGTACGTCGTTATGGACTAACTATTTTTCGGATGCCTTGACAGGAACCAAGTATGGGGTCAAGATCGACCAAGACTCCTCGACATCGAGGACCCTAGTCGATCTCGACCAAAAACAGAAACCTCCACCAGCACCAGCGTCGTCGAGCAGCCAGACAGAAGTCGAGCCTTCCTCGAGATCGAGTACAGTACTCGAGATCGACCACCACTGTGCTGTATCGACTTCACCGTCCTCGAAGCTGATTCCACCAGACAGACCAGGCTACTCGAGATCGACTACGCTAGTCGAGATCGACCAAGCTTCTCCGGCACCTGCTTCCTCGACGCTCAAGCCACCATAAGTCGAATCCTACTCGAGATCGAGTAGCCCACTCGAGATCAACTAACCACCAGCTCCTACATTCTCGAGCAGCTCACCACCAGAAGCTAAAAACTCGTCGAGATCGAGTAGCCCTACTCGAGATCGACTAAACACTGTGGTCCCCGATTCCGTCTCCGCGAAGGTAAGCCAAGGTATGGATCATTCTTCTCCTATTTCCATTAAAGATCTATCTATACATGGGAGAGGTTTGCGTTGGTTTGTGCGCTTATGTAGGATATCCAATGATGAGCCCAAGGAGTATGAAGTTGGAGACAAGCTCTATGTCTCTAAATCAAAGGATCATTGGTTCCCTAACAAATTCAACAAGAAGCGGATGGGGCCTTTCGTGGTGAACAAGATCCATTCTGGAGGATTGCAGCTGATGGACAAGAATGGAGTCTTATTTGAAGCCCAAGCTACATGGGCCCTGCAAACGCCACCTTGAGCATAAATGGAGAAGTCGGCCTAGCGACTATAAAATCTAGAGCGTGTACATAGACATTTATTTTTGGACATTTTGGACATTGTTTTGCTTGTTTTTTGGTTTTGAACACTTTTAGTTTTTCTATTTTGGGTATATGTCTTCTACACTTTTCAGGGTCATGGATAGAAGCAAGCTATATTCAGACTCGGCCCAGGCATTCTTTCCTTCGAAATTTAGAGGCTCTGCACACGTGTCTAGTGAGTTTCTTTCTTTATCCTTGTTTTTATACAATGAGGACATTGTAATATTTAAGTATGGGGTGGGGGAAGGGCTTACTTTATGCATATTTGCCATATTTGACATTATTTGTGCATATTTGGAATTTATTTCTTTGAATTGCTACATGACTATTTTGGAATGCATTTTTGATTTATGTGCTTATATGCATGTTTTCCAAAGATTGAAAAAATGACCCCTATTTGAAATTTTTGAATAATGTCATGGAAGCTTTATATTGAACTCGACGATGCAAAATTGGATTTATTAGAGATATAGCATGAAATTTCCTAGTAAAGGGAAGTCACAATGAAGTGCATTATTTATTGAAAACCATGAAAGGAGGTAAAATTTGAAGTTGCTTTTGACATGTTGCATGATAAGATGATGGCGGACTTTATATTTCCATATAATGCTCATATTGTTATATTCCTGGCCTTACCTATGCTTATGCATCACAAAAGCCATAATATGCCTTATTTCATATATTGCTCCACATGATCTAAATATTGCCCATTCTTTACATTATTTCCTATCCGGGGATTATGTTGAGAATAATGTTACATTATGGAGATTGTTATATGGTTGTTGTGTTGTTTTTATCATTATCGGAGTTTGGTAGGAAAATATTTGAAAATATGGAAAATTTAACGAGTGAAAGAAAATACAATCACCTAAGGAGATAAAGGTAGATTGACCCTGCTCGCTGAGATAATAGTTTGGCGAGATGGGACACACAGGTGAGGAGTCCAAAGCACTAAGTATCCGGGGGCATTCATGACACCCATGTTTGCGACTCGCGAGAAGGCAGTGCTGAGGTTAGAGAGGTAAAAGCATTATTATTGAGAAAAAGCATTATGAAAGGTGATGAATCTTATGAGAAAGAATGTGGTATGAAATTCAGTCTGGAAATACTCCATTTCCCCGGATCAAAAGCACCACATGGCCAAAAATTGCCCACCTTTAGCCTTTTACCAAATCTACTCCTTATTTGAGCTTAAATTAAAGTCCTCTTGATTATTAATGCTTTATCACTTATGAATGTTTTTGCATAACCCTTCTTTTGTGAGTAGATGTTGCTTTTTAATTGCACATGCATGGATCTGTGACACTAGTACCTTTTCGATGATGGTAATTGATTGCAGTGACATAAAAGAATGAATCTGATATGTTGAGAGTTTTGATTTCTTCCCTTGAATGACAAGTAAAGGTATTGCTTGAGGACAAGCAAGCTTAATTATGGGGTGTTTGTTGTGAGCCTAATTTGCCATGTTTTACATTAACTTTTATATCATTTTCTGCATACATTTCATGCATTTGGGTTAGAATAATACATCAATTGTGTAGTTTATGTTTATTTGCAATATATGGAGGTCTACACAAGTTTTTGTTATATTTCGCAGAAATCGGACGCACTTTGGAGCTTAAAGGAAACTCATGAGAGGCTAAAAATGGTGCAGCTGGAGAAAACGCCATTTTTCACCATTCTTCGTTCTGAATCAAGCTTTGATGTCTTCATGAGAGTTGTAGCCCTCGAAAAGAGCTTTCCAACGCATGGTCATATGCATCAACCCGACGAACGAGGACTCGGGAAAGTGCGTTTCAAGAACAGAGCAGAAAGCTGAGAGAACTTTACTCGATCTCGAGTACACTTACTCGATCTCGACAAAGGCTGTCCGAGCACACCTGGTCGAGCACAGCTGATCGAGGACACTGAGCCAGAGCAACCCGACTCCCGGAACCCTACTTGATCTCGAGTACCACTTGTCGAGATCGACTACACCTCAATGTCATGTCCGGGATCGACAAGTGGTGACAAGTCGAGAAGCCGAAAACGGAGAAGTCGAGCACCACCTCTACTCGATCTCGAGGAGGCTAGGTCGAGATCGAGGACGCAGCATCGCACCTATCCGAGCCATGTCGAGCAGAGCTACCCGACCAAGCCAGCCAGCCCAAGTCGACGCCAGTCCTACTCGAAATCGACTAGCCCTGGTCGAGATCGACGAGCGCCGTGTCCGGGAGCGTGTTACGCGGTTTGACTATCCTACGCGGTTTGGCTTTCCTTGGGGGCCAAAGGAGTCCGAGATATCCGAGATCTATCAACATCTATCCACACCTATCAACACATGGAAGATTTTGCTCTTTAGATAGTATTTCCCTTTTTTAGATTTAATTCCTTAATTGCTTTTATTTATCTTTTAAAGCCTTTTAGATATAGATAGATAGATTCTATCCTTGATTAGCAAGGAATAGAAGACTATAAATAAAGCCCTAGGGGATGGTTTTTCATTCATTCAATATTCAATCACACATTCAATTCCATTCAATATTCAATCACACATTCAATTCCATTCAAGTAAGTAGGAGTAAACAGAGAGTTTGTGGCAAGCAAGGTGGAAAGGTGAAAGCGGATTTGTCTTGTTGGTTGTAAGCTTTCTTTATTTAATTCAATGCAAGTTAGTTTCTTTTGTTATTTAATATCTTTCTTGATGATGAAGAGCGAGTAGTCCACCCACTTCTGGGGCTGGGGTGAGCCCGACGGTGGCCATGTAAGGTGATGCGGTAAAGGTCAGATCTTGTTATGCAATTCGTCTTCTATCCCTATGAGCATGATTCTTTTGCGAGAGTTGAAGGTGATCCTTGTTTATGTTATTGAAGCGAAAGTGATCTTAATGCAACTTGGGTTAATTATGTGAAAAGGGTTAGTAACAATTAGGCTTTATGCGAAAGCCTCTATATGCCTATTTGTTAGTAATGAAAGTTATTTTGATGGAAAGCATGATGTTTTATGCCTTTATGTGTTACTTTGCATGGTTATCGTTGTGGTGTTGATACCCTGACTTTGGAAGTTCTTTCATATATTGATTTATTTCTGTCAAAATCTGAGATTCTGTGTTCGAAGTTGCAATTTGAGGTTTTCTGTGTTTTTGGTCGATACAGAGGAGGGGCTTATCGAGATCGAGTACAGCTTAGTCAATCTCGAGTAGGGTCTTGTCTGTATCGAGTTGAGTTCCTGCTTTTTGTCGTCGATTCTGAAGTTTCTGTTGTCCAGTTCTGTTGTCGATCTCGAGTTACTACTGGTCGAGATCGAGTACTTCTGTCTTTGCTTTTATTTCTGTTTTGCTTTATTATTTTCTGTCTTTCGTTGTTTCTATCTTTCTTTCTTTATTTCTTTGTTTCTGTCTTTTCTGCTTTTCCGTGAGATTTACAGCTGCCTAGGGTCCACTGGCACGCTTCCTCGTGGATTCGATCCTGACTTTCTCTTACTGCATTGGAGGAGTCTTGTAATTATTTGCGTGGGCCTAAATCCGGTTTGATTTATTTTGCTATATTTCATACTTGATTTCCTCCTTACAACACAAGCCAAGCCAGTCAAGTCGACGGAGCCACCCTACTCGATATCGAGTTGTTTACTCGATATCGACAACATCCGAGAGCCAGCGTCCGAGCATGTCGAAGACCAGCTACCCGACATGCTGAGCCAGGGTGAAGTCGACGTCCATTTTCCTCGATATTGAGGAGTTTACTCGATATCGAGTTGAAAGACCCTGAGTCGCGTTACGTGGTTTGGGTAGTCCGACGCGGTTTTGGATTCCTTGAGGCCGAAGGTTGTCCGAGTCTATCAAGATCTATCCGATTCTATCCAAGTTTGTCAAGATCCACCCATAGAGGAGAAGATTTATCCACTTGAAGATATTTTAGCCTTTTAGATATAATTTCCTTTTTGGATTTATTTATGTTATTCCATATATTTATCCTTAAGCTTTTAGATATAGATTTAGA
Organism: Persicaria tinctoria; assembly: GCA_037127255.1. Taxonomy (NCBI): domain Eukaryota; kingdom Viridiplantae; phylum Streptophyta; class Magnoliopsida; order Caryophyllales; family Polygonaceae; genus Persicaria; species Persicaria tinctoria. Next base: position 59,624,818 of record JBANSL010000008.1, on the reverse strand, counting down.
TATAGATAGAGATTTCTATCCTTGAATAGCAAGGATTAGAAGCCTATAAATAAAGCCTTAGGGGGCTGAGTTTTATTAATTCCAACACACAGCAATTCAATTTCAGTAGGAGAAGTAGTAGAGAGAGAGAGAGTGAGTGGCCAAGAGGAGTTTGTGAAGCGAGAGCGGAATTGGCTTCTTTTGGTTGTAAGCTCTGTTTGATTTAAAGCAAGTAGTTATTTCCTTTCAATCAATGTCTGAGATTGCGATGAAGCGCGAGTAGTCCACCCACTTCTAGGATTGGGGCGAGCCCGACGATAGCCATGCGTGTCTGAGGTAAAGATCCGACTTTTATCATGTTTTAAGCATGTGCTACTCGTTATGTGTTTATTACCCATCTAATGGATGCCCATGCTAACAACTTTGATTGTAAACATAAAATCAGTAGACACAATTAGGGTTTCTTGAAAGAGTTGTCTAATTGTTGGAAAAGGCGAAAGCTCAATCCTTTGATGCAATTTACATGATTATCTGTTTTATTCTTACCATATGCATTCTTGGTTATCGTTGTTGCAAACCCCAATCTTGGAAGTTGTCTTTTATACAGTTTATTTCGAGTCCCCAAAAGCATTTGTTTTTATTTTATTTCGTTTAACTTTCTCCCTTCCTCGATATCGACAACTTCTGGTCGATATCGAGTTACTGATCACCGATCCAGATCGTCCTAGCTTCTCCTGTGCAGGTGGTCGACAAAGACATCCTCGACATCGACAACTCTACTCGATATCGAGTAAAGCCTAGTCGATATCGACTAAAACCGCATGTGATTGCTTCTGCGCTGCTCGACTTGTCCGATCTTCTGTCGACTAACCTTAGTCGAGATCGAAAACCTGTGGTCGACTTCTGTCCGTGAGATTTCTCCACTGCCTAGGATCCGCTGACACGCTTCCTCGTGGATCGATCCTGACTTCCCACTGCTACATCGGGAGGAAGTCTTGTAATCATTTGCGAGGGACGGAATCTGGTTTGCTTTATTTTAATCGTATTTTATATTTGCATTCTCGATTTCCTCCTACAACAGCTTGTTGTGGCCATTGGTGACAATCTTCGGCAAGGGTTGCCGTAGCTACGCTACAAAAAAAAACAAATTAGCTACGACAGCTAGCAACAGCTACAATTTACGATGGCCATTGTCATACTTTTGCGATGGCAGGGCTGAGGTCCCGTAGCATAGCTTTTTCTAATTATTTTTTTGTATTAAAAAAAAGTACGGGAGATGGAAAATAATTTGTCAAACCCTAATCTACCTTTCCCATCCACATTACCTCTGCCTCCCAAATAACTCAAAATCTCCATCTCTGCCTCGCAAAGAACCCAGATCTCCACCTTTGCCTACACCTCGATCTCATTATCTCGTCTTCCTCCTCATGCCTCTCTTCTGTTCGTTTGCAGGTTGTGGCCGGTTATGGAGGTGAAGAAATCAGACAACCGCCCTCCGCTACCTGTTTGCGCGCAGGTTGTCAATCCCGTCGGTGGAGGTTGTCCCGGTTGTAGGCCGGTTAAAACCGACGGTTTCACAACCAGGGGGTTGGATGGTTAGGGCGTGTTTGTCTGCGGGTTATTTTAAAGGGGTTAAGGTTATTTTTTTTAGGTTGTGGAGGAGGAGGTTATTTTTTTAAGCGGTGGAGGTGAAAAAGGTTAAGGTTAATTTCTAAAAATAACCTTGTTGAGTGTTTGGTTGGTAAAGGGTTATTTTTGATAGTTTATATGTAAAAGTACTAAACTACCCTTGATAACAAACCCTAATTAATACGCTCCTATATATACTGTTGAATCCCACGTCCCGCAAGTAAACATCAGTGCGGCAATCTGAGCAAACTTCCGTACAGCAGCAGCATCGGTCCGGGCGAGTATCCCTAGGTTCCGTGCTTGAGGTACGTTGATTGTTGTGTATATGTCGATCGTTATAGTTTTGATAATATCCACGTGACTAGAAGTTGATTGTCCTATGATCCTATCCCTATATATACTAATTACGATCAATTGTAATCGTGTACGTGTTTCGTGTTTGATTGTCAATCCACATGACTATATATGAATGCTAATTAATATTGTTATGATCACTGTCTTCATTGATGGCGAAATTATTAACGGCGAAGCTTCATTTGATCTACTTAGTGCTTAGGGAAATTGGATACTCTCACATTCTAGAGTTATGATCGATTACAATATATAATTAGTATAGGTTAGTTTGATTGTTGTGTAAAATTCAACCGATTGGTATATGTTTTTATAGGTTGATTGTTATGTAATTATTATAGTTTACGTCTGTAGAATGGTCTGATTATCTATGATTTGATATATTGTGCGGTGTAATTATATCCATTGTTCGGTTCCACACTTGGTTTTAATTCGGACGCCAGTTGTTGAGGTAGTCATGGCGTCGAGCAGCAAGCTTGTGTTCAATTGGGACTTTGAGACGACGAAGATGTTTGTCGTGATGCTAATTGCATTCCAGCGTAAGAATGGTAGGGACCAACCATATAGCTGGGAAAGCTTAACCCCTGAATTTGAGGCTCTTTGTCAGAAGAAATGCAATAGCGAGACACTGAGAAATCGTAACAAAGAAATGAAAAAGCATTGGAAGGAGTGGAAGGACCTAAAGCACGGCGAGACGGGTTTGGGATGGGATCCCGAAAAGGGAACTATTAACGCCACAAATGATTGGTGGGATAAAAAACTTGCGGTAAGTGAGTTGTTCCTCGTATTCCACGTTATGTTTATTTCCATTATTTTGTCGTATATATACGATTATGTGTCTTATTCTGTATAACGTCATTTTTTGTTTTGTTGTTGCAGGAGAACGCAAATTATAGAAAATTTAAAAAGAAGGGTGTGCCACCTGAGCTCAAGGACTTGTGGGGACAACTTTATGGGGGAACGGTTGCGACAGGGAAGTACTGCATTGCTCCCTCGATGACTGTGTCACAAGAACCGTCGCAGGCACCTCCGACAGAATTTGATGAGGGTGCACATGATGATGGTGATGGGCAATCTGATGGCGATGGAGGGTCTGAGTTTGCACCTCTCTTCAACACTGATCCCCTCCTATCACAATTCGACGAGCTGTTAGGGGACGAAGATGGTGTCATAGGCTCGAGCGCAACCAAGCATCCCCCAAGGCGTAGTACAAGGTCGACTTCCGTCATCCCTCCTTCAGGTGACATGCCAAGCCATGTTGATAAGGGTAAGCGAGTAGCTGGTGGTTCATCCTCACATCTAGGACGTTCTAAACGCACGAAAGGGAAGTCCATGGGATCCTTGTTGTACTCAGAGCACGTCAAGACGTTCCAAGAGACTAACGACAAGTTGGTGCGTATGTTGGAGCACGATGACTCCAACACTACTTGCTCCTACAGTAAAGAGGTTATGCGCGTTCTTAAAGAGATGGTGGCTGATGGTTTGCTCGAGCAGGCCGGGGAGATGTGGTGTTACTGCGTTGATAATTTGGTCAACCGTGATCTTGCCTCCATGTTCCTTGCTATGGACAATAATGATTCGAGGCTTGCATATATGGTGTATCACTACCATAAGCACAATGGAGGAGGCCATCAGTAGCGGTTAGGTCCTTAGACGTTAGGGGGACGATTCTGTTGTTTTCGATTTTAGTGTTGATTGAATTGATTCATGTTGCTGACTTGAGTGGTATCATGGACCCTAGTTGTGTCATTTCCATGCACTTTTTTAAGCTTATTAGTTTTCTTTTTCGTGGTTAATGCAGACTTAGATTACAACTTATCCTATTTCCTTCGTATGTTGTTCATTCATTATCAACTTGGATGAGGTGTTGAATATTGGTTGGGTGTTGGCGCAGGAAGTAGGTCATGGATGAAGTTGCTCGTCGTCGGAGAAGGAAAAGGAAACACGCAATAAACATGTACCTCCTTATGCAACGACGAATAATCCCTATCATTGAGCACTACTACAAGCACGTCTACAAGGTACCAATGTACATTTCCGATTACACTGGCGCTCGATGGGTCGATGATATTCTCACGCACGAAACGGATCAGCGAAGTTTTCGAGCATTTCGGATGGAGAAGCATGTGTTCCTTCGATTGTGTGGTGTCCTAAAACACAAGTATAGACTTCGAGGATCACTACAGTTGTCAGTTATGGAGAAGGTGGCTATATTTGTGAACATCATGGCGTGGGGAGTGTCATTTCGAAACGCTAGTGAACGATTCCAAAGATCCACATCAACCATTTGCAAGGCTGTACACGATGTTGTCAATGCCATTGTCGGACGAGGGATAGGATTCAATGGTCTTGCGAAGGAGGTCATAAGGCCTCGAGACCCTCTCTTCACAAACATCCCGGAGCAGATAGTTCAGGATGACCGATACTGGCCGTATTTCAAGGTATGCACTTCGGCTAATATCAATCATTTGTAAATATCAAATCATTTTCTTCGGTCGGAAAAAATTTAATATATTTTTTCTCCTAATATAACATATGTAAGGGTTGCATTGGAGCAATTGATGGGACCCATATACCCGCATGCATTCCAGCTGATGACCAGATTCCATTCAGGGGTCGTAAAGGGATATGCACATTCAATGTGATGGCTGTGTGCGACTTCGATTTGAACTTCACATTCATCTCTGCTGGGTGGGAGGGGAGCGCTCATGATGCTCGAGTCTTCGATCATGCACTTAGCACTGAAGGACTTCATTTTCCACATCCGCCACCTGGACGGTATTATGTGTGCGATAAGGGGTACCCAGATAGGCAAGGGTACCTAGTGCCTTATTCGAAAATAAAATATCACCGTCCTACCTTCGTCGCGGAGCCTCCATCCAACACCAAAGAGGCATTCAACAAGTCGCATTCCTCTCTACGTGGGGCTATCGAGCGTGTCTTCGGCATCTTCAAGGGCCAATGGAAGATTACAAGGTGCATGCCTAGCTACCCAGTGGAGACACAAGTTGACATCATCACAGCTTGCTTTGCTCTACACAACTTTATCCGACGGGAAGGCAGGGTTGAGCAGGGGGATGACCCGCGATTCATGGAGGAGGGGTGTGAGGACACAATGCTTGTCGACGACGAAGATGACGACGACGATGTCCAACCTGTCATCCGGAATGTCAACGACCCATTGTACGTGCCAGACGACGACGACAATGGGCCGCCAATTGGAATGAAAGCACTCCGGGACAATATCGCAAGCCAAATATGGAATGATTGCCGCGGTAGGCGGTAAACATCGCACCCGGGTTCGTGAAGACTATAACTTCCCAATGCTTTTCGGGTTTAAGATTTGTGGACAAAAGATACCTTTTGTTTTGTATGCAATGCAAACTTTTTGTTATTATTCTAGCTCTTGAGCTTATGAATTTGTTTGCTTACGAACACATGTTTGAAAGACCCCTTTGATAACAATTTGCTTACGACCATATAGGACATATTCAACCGTATCAGATCTGCAATTCATTCCACACATTACTCGTGAAGATCTGCAATTTATACTTTTCACTAAGTAGCTGATATATGAGTGTATAAAAATAAGGTCCCCTTTGATAAAAATACCATAGAAAATCAAACTGAGACACCTCTGTTTCTTTACAGACCGAAACCAGTGCATAGAGGTATTTCTGTTTCTTTACAAAAAGCTAATTCAGAGGCGGCACAGCTTCAAATAACTAGCACCTATTCAAATACCAAGAGGAATGATACTTGTACATAACTATCCCAAAACAACTACAAAAGGGTAACTGAGAACCCGCACTGATACGTTCTTTGAAGTATCAGCTGGCATAACTAGACACATAGTTACTGTCTTCATCATTCTTATACATGAATCAGAAGTTTGAAGCACACATGAATGAGAAAGGAAATCACCTACCTGACTATAGTGGGTGTCCAAGTCTACAGCTGCTCTTTCCTCGAGTGTCTTTGCCATCATGAAGCGCACAGAAATTGATATAGTTAAACGGTCAAGCTGCAAATAAACGGTCACTGTTCAAAGCAATGTTCTAAATATTCAAAGAAGGTATTGCAAGTGCCTAGGAATACAATGCTATTCCATTCACTTAGCAGTGATATAAAAATATTCCATGTTCATGCCAGAAGAAATAATGTACCTTTGGAAAGCATTGAAAACCTCCACCAGTGACATTCAACAAAGCCAGGGATAAAATTCTATCAGGCACCATAGCTGCTAATTTGCAAGCTATCATTCCTCCTGATTTCACCAGAAGTAAGAAACAAAAATCCAAAGGACAACAAAACGCGTGAAAAATTGCACAGAAAATGAAACTGCTCAAAACTCACCCATTGAATGACCAAAAACATGTGCTTTACTCCAACCCAAGTGATCCAACAGGGCTATTGCATCATTTGCCATTATTGTTGTCCTACACCCATCAATTACAAATTGCCCAATTAGGTTACCACTTACCAGAAACTCAAAGCCGAACAGAAATCGGAACACAAATTTCTCAATAAGCAAATCAAACAAACAGGATTCAGATGCACTAGAGGAGTCTCAAGTTCTTTATCAATGCAAATTCAAACTCCACTTCCTAAATTCAACAATTTCAACAAACAGTTCAACATTTCACAAAGTAAAATAAGAAAAGGAGGATTCAACATGTCAGAAAAAGATAATTAAAACCTAAACTAACCCCACAAAACCAGAAAGTAAAGTTTTAAACCTAACGAAGCAGACATCAGCAGCAGCAGTATCAATGAATCGAAATCTCGGATCCAGGAGCAGAGAAGAAGAAGAGCTTACCATGGAATCGATGAATCGAAATTGCGCGAAGAAGGAGAGGAGAGGAGAGATGGACTCGCGGGAAGAAGATCCTACCTGGAAAGCTGAGCGCGCGAGGAGTTGTCAAGGGCAACTCGGGAAAACCTCCGGTTGAAGACTCGACAATTCATCTCGAGATCTCTCTCTCCGTCTCTCGTCTGTCGTTCTTCCTCGGATCTCTCTCTCCAGTCTCACTTGAACGAATTGAAACACCTTCTCCCTACGTCCATCAACCTTTGGATAAGCAGATCTGATCTCGCCGGTGCAAATCCCTCACGGCGTTGGCGAGCCGTTCGTCCCTACACCGCTTGTGCGCCGCTCACCACCACACCGCATGTGCGTTGCTCATCCCCATGCCGCCTATGTGTTGCTCGTTTGCTGCTCCATGACCATCTACCTCTCTCTTTCTCGGATCTCTAGCATCTCCATTATTAGTAATCTCTTCAAACTCTTTTTTGGTTAGGGTTTGATTTAGGGAAATAGAGAATTAAAAATAGTACTCCGTATCATCCAAGATTAGGGTTTGTTTTGTGTTTGCTGAATTTAGGGTTCTTGATATTTCACCCTCTAATTTGTCATGATTTTATTTGGATTGTTGGGATTTTGAGAGATCTTTGGAGAAATTTGGCGCTCTCTTCCTGGTTGGTGGTGATAGAAACTCACTGAGAGAATTGACATTTATACTGTATGAAATAAAGCATCACCATGTGTTACAACCGGTGGTCCTCTTGGTTGTTCGACTTTTTGGCAGGCTTCGAAGTAGTTTGTTGTGAATTCAATAGCTCTGTCCGAGATTCCCCCAATTTCTCACATAGTTCATGTTTCTGCAATACCAAAAAAAACTGCCCTCTATTTAGTCACTTTTCTCATTTCGGAATGTATGAGAAGCAGGATCTCAATGTAGTCACTTTTCTCATTTCGGAATGTATACAACTTTGCCTTACCTTGAATTATTGATTATAGTATCTTATTAATTGTGATCTATTTGCACTTTAAAAAAACTGCCCTCTATTTGTGAGGCAAACTTGCAGTTTACTTAGAGCTAGATTAACTGCTATTTTGAGACCTCTAGTTGAAAATATTGCTTTACAAACTGTCTGGACTTGTCTTAAACTTAATATTTTGTTATTCATGCTTTTTTTTATCTTGCTTTCTCTTACTCTTTCAACTTATGAAACTGCCCCCTAAAATTTTACTGACCTTGCAGCTGCTTGTATGACAAGGGAATTGGCAGAGTCAGGCAAGCAATTCATTACGACCATTATAAATGGTTCTGATGTGGTACCCACATTTTCAACAGCATCAATCGATGACCTTCGCTCTGAGGTGCTTGATCCATCCTTGTATATTTTGATGCTACTGCTATTTCAAGTTTAGATTACTTTTCCTTGGAGTCATGTTAGAAGAAATCTAGACTAGAGAAGTTCTTTGCTCGTTGTTATTCTAGCATTTTAAAGTGCAAGATGTATAATCACGGTTTCTCTTGGAAATCTTTCTGGTAATGTGGCCTTAATATTTTGACTTTGGGGCTGACAATGACATTTAGTCATTATTAAGGTCAATTATGCACCCCTAAGGAAACTTAATAGAGTTATAGATAATCAAACAAAATCGTGTTCCATTCCTCCTGTAAGTCACATTTCATCAACAATTGTTTGCTTCCTAATTCAACCCTGAAGCTTTTTTCGTTTCTTTATCCAAATTTTGAATTGGTCCTAATGTTGTATTCCTCATCAATTTTCTAAGGAATTTTGTCTTTTCACTTCTGCAGTCAATGGTTGCTAATTCAGTGTGTTCCGTGGGTAATGTGCAAGGAAAATGATGCTCCTGATCCTGTTGTAAATGTCCTTCAGTGTGTTTTTTTAATCTATCTTGGTTTGCTCACTTGAACATTAATGCTAGGTTGAATTTCAATGGCTTTTACTGTGGTGTATTTTATCGTAACAGACCTATAAACCGCTAATGTGGATAGAGGCTTGGAGTGGCTCGTATGATCTTGTATTGATTCTTTTTCTCCCTTAACGGAAGTAAAAACAAGCAACTAAGATGATTACAGTCTTGCATTCATGAACTATGTAATATAACAGCTTAGTTTTTATGTATTCGTAGCTTGTTCTTTAGGGCAAACATTCTTCATTGAAGTACAAAATGATGGTCTGTTGGATTGGTCAAATGGAATTGGTTAAAGTTCTACATCAATGATATAAGAACCTACTGTAAAAATGGGTATAGATAGTTTAGGTACCACTATCTGTATCGGTTTTCATCATGGCTTTCCTCATCACTTGTAGTTCGATATTTGAAGCTCATTTTTCTTCTTCTTTTTTTTTATTTGGAAAATTCTCCCTTCCTAAGATGCAAATATCAATGAGTACTACATTATTATTCATAATGAATAATGGCCATCAATGATTATAATGACCAGAGAAGGTTTTTCTTATTAATACATGTCGAAGTGTTGTTAATGCTCCTCTTCTTTCTATATGTGACATCTTATTTATATGAATTTATTTTAAACATTAATCATCATGCAACTATAAACTTGAAGATTGTTTTCCTACCTTTAATGTTCTTGGAAGCAATTATTCTAGTAAACAATTTTAGGTACTTCTTTTTCCATCCATCTACTGGTTCTTTTTATAAACCGATTAATTTCTCTACCTGCCTCAATCAAGACACGTGAATTATTTCTAAGAGAGTATTATTTAATTCCATTTGGTCAAGGATCCATGATTCTATAAATCAACTCGAGGATGGTTCTGTAAAAAAGGAAAAAGTTTTGAGAAAAAGCAAGTGTAAGAACAAAAATGGTCATCTGTGTAAAACATGACCTGTGAAATTCTGCATGAACGATATGATTCTTTCACTACTTGGTGTCATATGATTATTATTTTTGTTTGCCCAAGATGAAAAACATAATTTTGAGCTAATCTTTACAGTCTTTAATGTTTTCTTACAATTTTTTTATCCTTATCTTGTGGATCATTTGTTTCCTTTTCATTCATATGCTTCTCCTCAATAAGACTCTTAACTGTCGATAATTTAATTGCAGAATGTGCAGGGGACTTGTGTCTGGGGATGAGGAGAGCATGACGGATGAAGCTATTTGGGTCGGACAGCTCAACCGCGTAACGCGGCCCGGGAAAGATCTCCTTGATATCGAGTAACTGTGTGTCGTCGACTTGCTGGCTTGGCTTGCTCGAGCAACTTCTCCCCGATCTGGCTCGGACAGGCGATTTTGGTCTTGTCGATATCGAGTAACTGTTGCTCGAGTTCCCTTTGTCCTCGGCTTCTCGATCAGGCGCTGTCTCCTCGACCCCGGAGGTGGCTTCAAGCTTTGTCGATATCGAGTAACTTTAATCGATATCGAGTAGTGTCATTGAGTCGGGTTGCTTTCGACATCAGTTCCTCGATCAGCTTGTCCTCAATCATGCTGTGCCCGAACTCTTTGGTCGATATCGAGGAAGTGTACTCGATATCGAGTAAGGCTCAGCTTCCGTCTTTGCTTCTTGGTTTTGTCCCGAAATGGCTCTGAATTCTGTAATATTAAACCAAAGCTTATGTAGATCTCTATTTCTTGCAAATAAGTACATATTACATAAATTCAATATATTCCCATCCCGAAATATGTAAAGTGTATAGAATATGGAGCTAAAATGTGCATTTCAACATGGCTATTTTAGTGGACCTCAAATCACCCCATAACTTGGATGGTCATTCAGGGGAAGAATTTTAACTCTCAACATCATAGATTCATTCTCATATATCCCTGCAGTCAATTACCATCATCGAAAAGGTACTAATGTCACAAATCCATGCATGTGCAAATAAAAAGCAACATCTACTCATAAAAGGAAGGTTATGTAAAAACAATCATGTGACAAAGCAACAATAATCAAGAGGACTTTAATTTAAGCTCAATAAGGAGTAGATTGGTAAAAGGCTTAAGGTGGGCAATTTTTAGCAATGTGGTGCTAATGATCCGGGGAAATGGATTATTTCCAAACTTTCATACCACATTCCTTCTTCTTTTGATTCATCACCTTTCATAATGCTTTTTCTCAATAATAATGCTTTTACCTCTCTAACCTCAGCACTGCCTTCTCGCGAGTCGCAAACATGGGTGTCATGAATGACCGCGGATACTTAGTGCTTTGGACTCCTCACATTGTGTCCCATCCTGCGGAACTATTATCTCAACGCAGGCAGGGTCGATCTACCTTTATCTCATGAGGTGACCGGATTTTCTTTCACTCGTTAAATTTTCCATATTTTTCAAACAATTTCCTACCAAACTCCAATAATGATAATAACACAACAAACACCATATAACAATCTCCATAATGTAACATCATTCTCAACATAATCCCCGGATAAGAAATAAGGTAAAGAATGGAAAATATTTAGATCATGTGGAGCAATAATTGAAATAAGGTATAATATGGTTGTGTGTAATGCATAAGCATAGGTATGGCTAAGGATTATAAACATATGAGCATATATGGAAATATAAAGTCCCCCATCCTCTTATCATGCAACATGTCAAAAGCAACATCAAATTTTACCTCCTTTCATGGTTTTCAAGAAAATATGCACCTCATTTTGACTTCCCTTTACTAAGCAATTTCATGCTATATCTCTAATGAATCCAATTTTGCATCGTCGAGTCCAATATAAAGCTTCCATGACACTATTTCTTTGAATAATTTACAAGCAATGGGAGATGTCTCATAGAATTTTGAGTTTTAGCCTTTGCACAAAAATTTAAAATTTTCTCAAAATTTACCATGTAAAACAAAAAACAAGAACAAAACATATAATGATAATGAGCTCTTCCCCCACCCCATACTTAAAATATACAATGTCCCCAATCTATAAAATCAAATAAAAACAAGAGTAAAGGAAGGATCTTACTGAATAATGCGTCGAGGAAGGCAAAACATGGCATGTCGAGGAACTGGTCTTGTCGATATTGAGTACGGTACTCGATATCGAGTAGGCTGTCAGCGTCTAGTGGAATGCTGAAGTCGAGGAGATTCTTGACTTGGTCGATATCGAGTTGGCCTACTCGATATCGAGTAACTCTGGGCTGCTTCTCTTGGTCGTTCTTGACTGCCCTAGTCGATTTCGACTGTTTTTCAGGGACTTCTTATTCCACCTTTCGCGATCCTTTTATGCTTGCCGACCTAAAAGTGTTACATTGCTCACAAAGACAAGACTTTCCACATGAAGTATTCTAAACTAAAAAAACCAAAAACAAAAACCAAAAATAAAAAGTTCCAAAGTCCCAAAATTCAAAAGTGTTATATACATGCTCTAGATTTTAGAGTCGCTAGGCCGACTTCTTCTTTTGTGCTCAAGGACCGTTGTGGGGCCCGCTTGTGCTTGGCCCTTCTCATGGATCATCTATGTCCTGATTGTAGTATGCAAGCTCAGCTGACAGGTGGTTGTTTGCATAATCTTCCTTTTCTTCCTTCTTTCACTTTCCAGCTCTCAGTTTCCGCAGATTCTCTCGCCACGGGGACTTACCTCCCCTTAATTTATTGATAAATTTCTTAATTGACTGAGGAGGAGTAGAACTCATACCTAAACTTACCTTTTCGGGCCCAAAACAGAAATCTTCGGGCATAGGGTTAGTCGATGTCGAGCAAAGCTGGTCGATATCGAGTACAGGGACCCCATACTTAGGCTCTTCGCAAGTCTTGTGCTTATCAGAGGAAGTCGATGTCGAGGACTGTTTGTCGATATCTAGTAGAAAGTTGGTCAACATCGAGCAGAGCTTGTCGATATCGAGCAGAACTTTGGTGCCTTCCTCCGTTGTTTGCTTGATCCCGTGGTTGCTGATGCTCTTCACCTCCAGCCATGAAATTTCCTCTTTTTTAGGGCCAAAAGAGAAATCTAAGACCTCATCCCCTATTGTGAAGGTGAGCAATCGCTGTTTGACACTAATCTTGGCATCTGACGTAGCTAGAAATGGTCTACCAAGAATAATAGGGCTAGTAGGATCTTCAGCACAGTCTATAATAAGGAAATCAGTGGGGATAAAGAACTTCCCAACCTGGACAGGGACATTCTCAACCATACCTGTAGGGATGACTACTGTATTATTTGCCATGTATAGTTTGGAATCCACAGGTTCTATGCATTCTATCTTCACCTTCCGCCAAATTGATAAGGGCATGATGCTCACACTTGCTCCTAAATCACACAAGGACTCATATTTATATTGTCCAAATCCCAAAGTAACAGAAAACTTACCAAGGTCAGGTCTTTTCTCAGGGAAGTGGAGTACTTTGCATTCACCGGCGATTTCTGAGATAGATCGCTTGTTGCTCAGGATTTCCTTGAGGAATTTGACATAAGCAGGCATCTCTTGCAGAGCTTCTGTAAAGGAATAGAGACATTCAGTTCTCGAAGCATATTAACAAAACGTTTGAACCTACCTGTAGTGGGATCTTTTAGTGCTTTGGAAGGGAAAGGCGGTGTCTTTTTCTGCTTCAGAACCAGAACAGACGTCGGAGGTGTTGCAGAGTTGTCGACATCGGCCAACTTCTCCTCGGCATCGACCAGGGGTTGCTCGATATCGACAAGAGTTGTCGATCTCGAGTTGCTGGGATGTGCAGTGGAGTCCGTCAGTCCGAGCTTGGCTTCTGGTCTAGGTCGAGTAGATCTTTGTCGATATCGACCAAGGGTTGGTCGACATCGAGTTGCTACTGCTCGTTGTCGAGTTGTTGCTCTGCTTTGTCTTGGTGCTTTCCGACCTCTGGCTCATGTAATTGGTGCCCGCTCCTGAGTTTGATAGTTGCGACGTGTCCGGTTTTCCCCTTAGGATTTGGTTCTGTTTGCCCAGGGAGTTGCCCGGTCAGTCGTGGAATCTGCGCCGCGAATTGACCCATCTGGGTCTCTATGCTCTTCTTCCAGATATCCAGCTCTCCAAATTTTGCATTGATGTTCTGGAACTGGTTGTTGATGGTGCCTTGATTCCGGCACATCTCATCAAGGATGAGCTGTAGATCATCCTTCCATTGATCTCTCTCTGGATGTCCTGGAGCTCTGTATGGCGGGAGGTTCCTAGGAGCACCTTGGTTCCATTGTGGTTGATAGAACCTTTGATCCCCCATATAGCGATTGGGACCCCCTGCGTAAGCTACCTCTTCGTGTGTCTCTGCCGTCCTGACTTGCTCTGTGTGTGGGCACTCAGTAGTGGTGTGCCGATGTGATCTGCATTCAATGCAAGGCTGGTTGACAGAGAGATACTTGACTTGCTTGAGGAGCTTGCGATTCTGGTCTTTGTAGTACTGCTCCCTGACATCTGGATCAATCTCTTTGGACGGCTCATAGAGAGGCATGGATGGTGCTGACCTGGCATAGGAGTTCTCCTCATAGTTAATTGGAGTCCCATACTTGTTGTCATAGTTGGTCTGCTTGTCGAGGGCAGCCCATGCGTCAGCTGGTGGCATTGTCAGATACACATAATGAGTATATGTGTTGATCCTATCCTTAACAGCCAAGTCAAGAGAATTGAAGATAATCTCCTGAACGACGTAAGGTTATTGTCCATATGTAGGGCAGGATCGCAGTAGATCCTTATAGCGTTCCCATGCCTTTGCTAGCGGCTCTCCCGGATGCTGTTTGAAAGATGTAATCTTCTGGTGGAGTTGTGCTGTCTTGGCAGGAGGAAATATTTTATTGAGAAATTCCTGCTTTACTTGAGCCCATGTTGTGAGGGATCGTGGTTTCAGTCATTCTAGCCACTTCAATGCAGGACCAGCCAGAGGCCAACGGAAAGCCTTCATCAAGATGTACTCCAAGGTGGTACCTTCACCAAGAGTACGACACATGTCAGTAAAGTTGGTAATGTGTTGAAGAGGGCATTCATTAAATCTACCATGACAAGCATTATGTTTAATTTCAATCAGGCAGGGAGTGCGAATTTCATAATTATTCTCAGGGATTAGAATAGCTGATTCAGGCACGACGAGAGTCGGGTGCATATAATCTTCTGTAGTGGTAGGATATAGGGCAACCTTAACTTCTGCTTGCCTTGCACGCTCAGCTTCTTGTTCCATGGCTGCTTTCTCAATGGTGAGAGCGGTATCTTTAGTGGCTATTTCCCTCCTAAGCCTCTCAATAAGTTGTTCTTGTGTTTCTGCGGCCGCCATGGCTCTTTTCAGTTTAGCTTGGATGTGTAGAAGGCGTTCTGGTTCGTCTAAGCCGTCAAACTCAGGTGGTTGACCAGAACGGCGCATATACCTGCGAAGTAACTCATAAGAAAAGTGAGATCTGACTACCTAAGGCGCGAATGATTGCTTCCCCTGCAACGTCGTCAATTTGTTGTAAGGAGGAAATCGAGACTTGCAATTAAAATATCAATAAATCAAAGCAAACCAGATTTTGTCCCTTGCAAATAATTACAAGACTTCCTCCCGATGTAGCAGTGGAAAGTCAGGATCGATCTACGAGGAAGCGTGTCAGCGGATCCTAGGCAGCGAAGAATCTCACGGCATAAGTCGACCACAGTGCTCGATCTCGACTAGGGTTAGTCGATAGAAGATCAGGCAAGTCGAACAAAGCAACAACAGCTCTCGGGTTTTGGTCGATATCGAGGACACCTTACTCGATATTGAGTAAAGATCTTGTCGGCGTTGGGTACCTGCACAGGAGAAGCTACAACGACCACAGTTAGTCGATATCGAGGAAAAACAGAAACTGTAAAAACGGAATAAACAAAGAACAAAGCTTGTGGGATTCGAAGTAAACTATATGAAAGATAACTTCCAAGATCAGGGTTTGCAACAACAACAACCAAGCATGTATAAGGCAAGAATAAAACAGATAATCATGTAACTTGCGTCGAAGGACCAAGCCTTCGCCTTTTCCAACAATTAGACAACTCTTTCAAGAAACCCTAATTGTATCTACCGATTTTATGTTTACAATCCAAGTTGTTAGCATGTACCTCCATTAGATGGGTAATAAAAATATAACAAGTAGTAGAACCTCAAAACATGATAAAAGTCGGATCTTTACCTCAAACACGTAGGGCTATCGTCGGGCTCACCTCAACCCTAGAAGTAGGTGGACTACTCGCGCTTCATTGCAATTGCAGACATCATTGACGGAAAATAAACTACTTGCATTAAATCAAATAGAGCTTTACAACCGATCGAAGCCAACTTGCTCTCGCTCCTTAACTCTTCTCGGCCACAAACTCTCTCTCTACTTCTATGTAACTAATTGTGTCTTGAATTGAATTCATAAAAATCAGCCCCTAAGGCCTTATTTATAGGCTTCTAATCCTTGCTAATCAAGGATAGAAATCTCTATCTATATCTAAAGATAAAACTTTAATGAAGGGAATATTTATCTTAAAGAGGAATATATCTAAAAGGCTAAATATCTTCATGAGTGGATAAATCTTCTCTTCATGGATGGATCTTGATAGACTTGATAGATATCAGACTCCTTTGCTCCCAAGAAAGCCCAAACCGCGTCGGACTGCTCAACCGCGTAACGCGGCCCAGGAAAGATCTCCTTGATATCGAGTAAACTCCTCGATATCGAGTAAATGTGTGTCGTCGACTTGCTGGCTTGCCTTGCTCGAGCAACTTCTCCCCGATCTAGCTCGGACAGGCGATTTCGGTCTTGTTGATATCGAGTAAAGTACTCGATATCGAGTAATTGTTGCTCGAGTTCCCTTTGTCCTCGGCCTCTCGATTAGGCGTTGTCTCCTCGACTCCGGAGGTAGCTTCAAGCTTTGTCGATATCGAGTAACTTCACTCGATATCGAGTAGTGTCCTGGAGTCGGGTTGCTTTCGTCATCAGTTCCTCGATCAGCTTGTCCTCGATCATGCTGTGCTCGGACTCTTTGGTCAATATCGAGGAAGTGTACTCGATATCGAGTAAGGCTCAGCTTCCGTCTTTGCTTCTTGGTTTTGTCCCGAAATGGCTCCAAATTCTGTAATATTAAAACAAAACTTATGTAGATCTCTATTTCTTGCAAATAAGCACATATTACATAAATTCAATATATTCTCATCCCGAAATATGTAAAGTGTATAGAACATGGAACTAAAATGTGCATTTCAACATGGCTATTTTAGTGGACATCAGATCCTTAGATGTGCAAAAATCGGAAGGCGCCGGCCATTGAAGCAGAAATTGGAGCTTCTGGACGCTTTGCGTCATCGATCGATCCTTAGATTTGCGTCATCGATCGAGACTATCTACCTCGGTGGAAAGGTTTCTTCATCTTCTTCTAATTTCTTGCATTCATCTTCTGCTCATTGTCAATTTGTAATCAATTCGATTGGAGTTTCGTTTCTGTGGTTCTATTCTGGAATGAATTTTCAGCGTCCATTGTTGCTTCTCCAATTCGTGTTGAATTTTCATCTTCGGTGTAGTTAGTATTTCACTTTCTAGTAGATGAGGATTGGAATTTTAGAAATCCTTTGCTTTTAGTCTAATCTCCTTCCCATGGTTGATTTTCTTTTATTATTTGATGAAATCTCCTTGCTGGATTTGTTAAACAAATTCCGCAATTGAACGATGACTTTTTTAGTTATTATCTTGGACAATTTGTTAAACAAACCACTATCATACATTCATACTACGAGTATGTGACTATAAATAATCTAGTGACAGCTAGTCCTGCCGTGATGCTTATTGCTTAGTGATTGATTTCTTACTTGTGATAAGAGTGGTGACACTGGTGACAGTGATAAGAATGGTGATATTGGTGACAGTGGTAAGAGTGATAACAGCGATAGGGGTGGTGACAACGATAAGGGTGGTGACAATGATGACAATGATAGGGGTGGTGACAACGATAGGGGTAGTGACAGCGATAGGGGTGGTGACATCGATATGGGTGGTGACAACGATAAGGGTGGTGGTGACAACGATAGGGGTGGTGGTGACAGCGATAGGGGTGGTGTTGACAGTGATAGGAATGGTGGTGACAGCGATAGGAGTGGTGACAACAATATGACGGTGACAGCGATAGGGGTGGTGACAACAATAAGGGTGGTGACAACGATATAGGTGGTGGTGACAGTGATAGGAGTGGTGACAACAATAGGGCGGTGACAGCGATAGATGTGGTGATAGCAATAAGAGTGGTGACAACAATATGGGTGGTGATGACAGTGATAGAGGTGGTGGTGACAATGATATGAGTGGTGACAGCGATAGGGCGGTGACAGCGATAGAGGTGGTGACCGCAATAAGGGTGGTGACAACGATATGGGTGGTGATGATAGAGTTATGGGCGGTGGTGACAGCGATACAAGTGGTGACAGCAATAGAGCGGTGACAACGATAGAGGTGGCGACACCAATAAGGATGGTGACAGCGATAGGAGTGGTGGTGACAGCGATAGAGCGGTGATAGCGATAGAGGTGGCGAAAACAATAAGGCTGGTGACAACAATATGGTTGGTGGTGACAGTGATAGAGGTGGTGGTGACAGTGATAGAGGTGGTGGTGACATCGATAGGAGTGGTGACAACGATAGGGCGGTGACAGCGATAGAGATGGTGACCGCAATAAGGGTGGTGACAGCGATATGGGTGGTGGTGACAGCGATATGGGTTGTGGTGACAACGATAGGGCAGTGACACTAATCTCGTAAAAAAAAAAATTTGTCACCCAAAAATTTGTTTATCATCATACATGTGTCACCAAAGTTGTGTCACAAAAGTCATTGACCGGTGTCACCACTTATAAAGGTGGTGACATTAATTTCATAAAAAGAAAAAAAAAGCTGTCACCAAATTTTTTCGTGTGTCATCAATGTTGTGTCACCAATTCATTGACTTTGACTGGTCAATGGTCAAAATAAAAATGGGAAGGAAGGAGGGGAATGGGAAGGAGGGGCAAAAATGTAATATTAGGACATTTTGCAAAAGGGAAAATAAAAGTGGACATTTTGCAAAATGCTTTGTAGAAAATGGACACTTAGCTAAATGACCCGAAATTTATCTTATATAATAGGTAAAATTTTATCTTATATAGTATTTAAAATTTGTTAATATCTTCTAAACATATATCCATATCTAATAAAATTTGGTCAAATTTTATCTTATGAATATATAGATATATTGATTAAATAGATTTAGAATAAAATTTTATCTTATGCATATATTAATCATTAAATCTTATTTTAAATAATAATATTTAAATTTGGTTAATATGTTCTAAAAATATATCTATATCTAATAAAATTTGGTCAAAATTTATCTTATGCGTGCATAACTGCATATATAGATATATTGATTAAATAGAGTTAGAATAAATTTTAATATTATGCATATATAGATATATTGATTGATTGAATAGATATATCTAATTTTATCTTGTACATATATTAATTATTTCTTTCAAAAAATGTGATTGGTTCATATGACTACTTTTAAAGAGAAGCCACCATATGTCTCAGCCGACTTCTCCTTTATTATATATATAATAATAATAATAATTGATTGATTTTGTAATCACATATATTATTAGATTAACGTTCTAGATTCAATTAGGTAGTCAAGCAAAGATATATGCAAATCCGGTCTTCTATTCAATCGTAAAAAATCTACTTAATTTAGTTTTTAGATTTTTTTTTTATCTTAGTCTAATTCAATCGACTCAATTGTTCTATATCTGGATCGGGTATGGTGTGACCCATTTAAGGGGTTGACCATCGAACTCACAAGAAGACTATTTTAGTTAGATATAGCTTCTATTGAAATATTCAAGATAACTATTTTAGTTTTCATTATTCAATTAAAAAAATAAGCATATTTAATATAATAAAAATACATAGTAAATCTATTATATAAATTTAAAGGAGAACTAGTATATAAGAATAAAGTAGTCGCGCAAGAGTGCGGGTAATATAACTAGTAAAAATAAAACTTGAGTTTATCAGAAGTAAATTAATTTTATATTTTATATTTTTTGAAGCCACATTTTTTTAAATAAAAAGGATCCCTTTTTTTTATGTATGAGGATCCGTTTTCATTTTGCCTTTAGCTCCAAAATTCTCATTTTTTTTTACATTAGACAAGAATTAGGAGCGATTACACAAGTTGTAATCTGGCTCCTTGATCATCCTTAAGGATGATGGTACAAAGTTCCCTATTAAAAGGGATAGTAGAGCTATTACTAATGATACCCTTCTGAGCTATAAAGTCAGCTACCTGATTCGCTTCTCGGTAGCAGTGTCTGTATTCAACAAGGTCAAAGGCAGATTCCAATTGCTTGATCTTTCCAATGTGATGTATAATCTCCCATCTGACATTATTGCTGCTTGTGGTGGCTTTGATGAGTTGTAGATTGTCCCCAATTATTATTACTCTTCGAAGTCCTTTCCTCATTGCTTGCTCCATGCCTGTATAAATAGCGATAGCTTTAGTTTGAATGACTGAGACTTTGACAATTTCCTTGTAAAACATGTCAATGACATGGCCCCGGGAGTCCCGAGTAACCCCTCTCACATGGCAAGTGCCTGTGGAATTAACAGAGCCATCCACATTGATTTTGCAGACCGCCCCTGATGGTCTGCTCCATTTAGCTTTAATTCTCCTGTTTGTTTCTTTATTCCTATAATTATCTTTTTCAAATTGGGACCAATCATAGATGTTTGCAATGATTCTATGAATGATATTTTCTATTGGCGGCGGAGCTTTATTCCTAAAGATAACTTCATTTCTGATTTCCCAAATAGTTTGCCAAATGAAGACTAGTTCCTTCAAATTCTTATTTCCAAGTCGGATTTCATCTACATTAAAAGGGTGGGATTCATTTGTATTCATACATTGGAAGTGTTTTCCTATTTGTAGCTCAAAATGGGCAAATTATATTCCTAGTGAATAGGCAGCTTCTCATTAAGTGTTCGGCATGTTCTTCCGCTTGATTACAAAGACTACACTGACTGGGTACTCGATTAACATATTTATTAAACCTTTGAGTGGTAGGAAGACCATCTAACATTATTTTCCACATAAAGCTTCTTATTCTAGGGGGTAGATTTAGCTTCCAAATCCAGTTAAGATCTTTTGAATTTTTAGTTACATTGATTGTCATGCGTTTGACCGATTTCGTAGTGAAGTTTCCCCTTGGGTCAAGCTTCCAGATAAGTTTGTCTAGTGTATCCCAATTTGGGATTTGTATATCTAGAATTTTACAAGAGACTTCCGGGGTAACGTGAAGGTTTATCAGATGTGTTAAGCGGAATTTCAGATCATATCTAAACATCTAATCGTAGAATCTTCATGCATATTGATAGATCAATCATTGTTTAGAGAATACCTCTTGATGCGTTAACCGGATCTGAAGGGGGATGATTCAGAAGAGAACAAGAGCCCCACGTGTTGCTCCTCTAATTGGTCCACACGAGCCCGGTGTCTAGATCTCCTTAGCCTTCGACTGCTAGGACGATGGTCGAAAGACAAAATAATCGAATTGCTTTTGGGATGATGGTGGTTACGGCGTCCGGCCAAATCAACACTTGATTTGCCGTATAGCACTTTTGATGCAACTATAATGCCTCTCTTCTCTTACGTGAAAGATCCACAAAAGAGCACAAAATGAATTGTCATTTATATTAGCTTTTACCACATTTCAATTTCGTAACTCTCTGTATCTAATTACAAAGGAACGAAATGGCATGCAAACTTAAATGCTAATATATACATGACGAAACCAACAATAAAAACATCTAGATAAATATAAAAATAGCTGAAAACAAAAGGCAAAAAAATAAAGTCATCACAGAAGCAACCGCATATAATGTGGAAACCATCTGCGGGTAACCATCCAACAAAATCTCCATCTGCATAAGACATACCATCCGCAGACAGAAGAAGGGGGTACATGTCCAACATGCCCCCATCCCACGAGTTGGACACATGTCGGACAACAAACCCCACGTGGCGACTATCTAGAGGTCGCTCATCACCTATAAAAAGGAAGAAAGAAATACAAATCGAGGGACTTTTGGACGGCATGCGAGGGGGGCAAATGAGCGGACCTAGCACAGTATCCTGAGAAGAGTAAAATTTAGAGAGAAAAAGAAACAAAAGGAATGAAAGCATAATACTCAAGGACATTTTATCAGGAGAAGGAACCGCTCCGCGGACAGGTGTCAATAATCATCTGCGGGTGACCATTTGGACTCTTTCCTGTTATTTGGGAGTCCGAAGTGAGAGTCAAGAACTTATAATTGTCAAACCCTAAGCCAGCGAACGGTGACAGGTAAATAATTGATTCCCATTTCGTTGAGGAAACCTCGATGAGGGATAGTTTCTATAAGTGCCATAAGATGGTTCCCGCAGCATAGGTTGGGACGTATAGATTATTTCGGTACGGGTCAGGTAAGCCCGTTGGGAATATCAAAGGCCCCACTGGGTCTATTCCCGGATCCCACTAAAAATGGAGACTTTTTTCAGTTCGAGGTTCGTCATTGACGCTGTCTGTAGGAACCCCCTAACGCTAAGGGGTTCCTATGTAAACTTTTATTCTGAAAAATCAAGTAAAGACCCCCAGATCCTGAAAGGAATGGGGGGTCCGCGTCTATGTATAAAAAATATATATATGAAAATGAGTCTTTGACTTACAAGAGTTATGACAGTGACATAATGAGTGAAAATCAAAGCAACGCGACACAGGACATGAGTCAGGGGATCCACCACGATCAAGAGGCCTCAAGTATGTATGTCCCGTTGACACCTCAACTTGAACCAGATGGTGAAACATGAGATCAGCACCACGATACCCCTCTACCTCACTATTACAATCAGCATGGAGCAGAAGGAGAAAACATACCTCAAAATTTCTGGTATTATGACGTTCATCATGAGCAGCCTAATCCTCTACAGCAAGAACAAGCGCAATATTACTATTATGATCACTGGGGACAGAACTCGCGTCAACAGGGGAATGCCCACTGTGGTGAGCAGCGTGGAAATTTTGATAGAAATAAGAGTGGTGACAACAATATGGGTGGTGATGACAGTGATAGAGGTGGTGGTGACAATGATAGGAGTGGTGACAGCGATAGGGCGGAGACATCGATAGAGGTGGTGACCACAATAAGGGTGGTGACAACGATATGGGTGGTGGTGACAACGATATGGGTGGTGGTGACAGCGATACAAGTGGTGACAACAATAGAGCGGTGATAACGATAAGGGTGGTGACAACAATATGGGTGGTGGTGACAGTGATAGAGGTGGTGGTGATAGTGATAGAGGTGGTGGTGACAACGATAGGAGTGGTGACAACGATAAGGCGGTGACAGCGATAGAGGTGGTGACCACAATAAGGGGGGTGACAGCGATATGGGTGGTGGTGACAGCGATATGGGTTGTGGTGACAACGATAGGGCGGTGACACTAATCTCGTAAAAAAAAGCTGTCACCAAATTTTTTCGTGTGTCATCAATGTTGTGTCACCAATTCATTGACTTTGACTGGTCAATGGTCAAAATAAAAATGGGAAGGAAGGAGGTGAATGAGAAGGAGGGGCAAAAATGTAATATTAGGACATTTTGCAAAAGGGAAAATAAAAGTGGACATTTTGCAAAATGCTTTGTAGAAAATGGACACTTAGCTAAATGACCCGAAATTTATCTTATATAATAGGTAAAATTTTATCTTATATAGTATTTAAAATTTGTTAATATCTTCTAAACATATATCCATATCTAATAAAATTTGGTCAAATTTTATCTTATGAATATATAGATATATTGATTAAATAGATTTAGAATAAAATTTTATCTTATGCATATATTAATCATTAAATCTTATTTTAAATAATAATATTTAAATTTGGTTAATATGTTCTAAAAATATATCTATATCTAATAAAATTTGGTCAAAATTTATCTTATGCGTGCATAACTGCATATATAGATATATTGATTAAATAGAGTTAGAATAAAATTTAATATTATGCATATATAGATATATTGATTGATTGAATAGATATATGTAATTTTATCTTGTACATATATTAATTATTTCTTTCAAAAAATGTGATTGGTTCATATGACTACTTTTAAAGAGAAGCCACCATATGTCTCAGCCGACTTCTCCTTTATTATATATATATATATAATAATAATAATAATAATAATAATAATAATTGATTGATTTTGTAATCACATATATTATTAGATTAACGTTCTAGATTCAATTAGGTAGTCAAGCAAAGATATATGTAAATCCGGTCTTCTATTCAAACGAAAAAAATCTACTTAATTTAGTTTTTAGTTTTTTTTTTTATCTTAGTCCAGTTCAATCGACTCAATTGTTCTATATCTGGATCGGGTATGGTGTGACTCATTTAAGGGGTTGACCATCGAACTCAAAAGAAGACTATTTTAGTTAGATATAGCTTCTATTGAAATATTCAAGCTAACTATTTTAGTTTTCATTATTCAATTAAAAAAATAAGCATATTTAATATAATAAAAATACATAGTAAATCTATTATATATAATAAAGGAGAACTAGAATATAAGAATAAAGTAGTCGCGCAAGAGTGCCGGTAATATAACTAGTAAAAAAAAACTTGAGTTTTTCAGAGGTAAATTAATTTGAAATTTTATATTTTTTTGAAGCCACATTTTTTTAAATAAAAAGGATCCTTTTTTTTTTATGTATGAGGAGCCGTTTTTATTTTGCCTTTAGCTCCAAAATTCTCATATTTTTTTTACATTAGACAAGAATTAGGAGCGATTACACAAGTTGTAATCTGGCTCCTTGATCATCCTTAAGGATGATGGTACAAAGTTCCCTATTAAAAGGGATAGTAGAGCTATTACTAATGATACCCTTCTGAACTATAAAGTCGGCTACCTGATTCGCTTCTCGGTAGCAGTGTCTGTATTCAACAAGGTCAAAGGCAGATTCCAGTTGCTTGATCTCTCCAATGTGATGTATAATCTCCCATCTGACATTATTGCTGCTTGTGGTGGCTTTGATGAGTTGTAGATTGTCCCCATTTATTATTACTCTTCGAAGTCCTTTCCTCATTGCTTGCTCCATGCCTGTATAAATAGCAATAGCTTCAGTTTGAATGACTGAGGCTTTGACAATTTCCTTGTAAAACATGTCAATGACATGGCCCCGGGAGTCCCGAGTAACCCCTCCCACATGGCAAGCGCATGTGGGATTAACAGAGCCATCCACATTGATTTTGCAGACCGCCCCTGATGGTCTGCTCCATTTAGCTTTAATTCTCCTGTTTGTTGCTTTATTCCTATAATTATCTTATTTAAATTGGGACCAATCATAGATGTTTGCAATGATTCTATGAATGATATTTTCTATTGGCGGCGGAGCTTTATTCCTAAAGATAACTTCATTTCTGATTTCCCAAATAGTTTGCCAAATGAAGACTAGTTCCTTAAAATTCTTATTTCCAAGTCGGATTTCATCTACATTAAAAGGGTGGGATTCATTTGTATTCATACATTAGAAGTGTTTTCCTATTTGTAGCTCAAAATGGGCAAATTATATTCCTAGTGAATAGGCAGCTTCTCATTAAGTGTTCGGCATGTTCTTCCGCTTGATTACAAAGACTACACTGACTGGGTACTCGATTAACATATTTATTAAACCTTTAAGTGGTAGGAAGACCATCTACCATTATTTTCCACATAAAGCTTCTTATTCTAGGGGGTAGATTTAGCTTCCAAATCCAGTTAAGATCTTTTGAATTTTTAGTTACATTGATTGTCATGCGTTTGACCGATTTCGTAGTGAAGTTTCCCCTTGGGTCAAGCTTCCAGATAAGTTTGTCTAGTGTATCCCAATTTGGGATTTGTATATCTAGAATTTTACAAGAGACTTCCAGGGGAAAGTGAAGGTTTATCAGATGTGTTAAGCGGAATTTCAGATCATATCTAAACATCTAATCGTAGGATCTTCATGCATATTGATAGATCAATCATTGTTTAGAGAATACCTCTTGATGCGTGAACCGGATCTGAAGGGGGATGATTCAGAAGAGAACAAGATCCCCACGTGTTGCTCCTCTAATTGGTCCACACGAGCCCGGTGTCTAGATCTCCTTAGCCTTCGACTGCTAGGACGATGGTCGAAAGACAAAATAATCGAATTGCTTTTGGGATGATGGTGGTTACGGCGTCCGGCCAAACCAACACTTGATTTGCCGTATAGAACTTTTGATGCAACTATACTGCCTCTCTTCTCTTACATGAAAGATCCACAAAAGAGCACAAAATGAATTGTCATTTATATTAGCTTTTACCACATTTCAATTTCGTAACTCTCTGTATCTAATTACAAAGGAACGAAATGGCATGCAAACTTAAATGCTAATATATACATGACGAAACCAACAATAAAAACATCTAGATAAATATAAAAATAGCTGAAAACAAAAGGCAAAAAATAAATTCATCACAGAAGCAACCGCAGAAAATGTCGAAACCATCCGCGGGTAACCATCCAACAAAATCTCCATCTGCATAAGCCATACCAACCGCAGACAGAAGAAGGGGGTACGTGTCCAACATGCCCCCATCCCACGAGTTGGACACATGTCGGACAGCAAACCCCACGTGGCGACTATCTAGAGGTCGCTCATCACCTATAAAAAGGAAGAAAGAAATACAAATCGAGGGACTTTTGGACAGCAGACGAGGGGGACAAATGAGCGGACCTAGCACAGTATCCTGAGAAGAGTAAAATTTAGAGAGAAAAAGAAACAAAAGGAATGAAAGCATAATACTCAAGGACATTTTATGAGGAGAAGGAACCGCTCCGCGGACAGGTGTCAATAATCATCTGCGGGTGACCATTTGGACTCTTTCCTGTTATTTGGGAGTCCGAAGTGAGAATCAAGAACTTATAATTGTCAAACCCTAAGCCAGCGAACGGTGACAGGTAAATAATTGATTCCCATTTCGTTGAGGAAACCTCGATGAGGGGATAGTTTCTATAAGTGCCATAAGATGGTTCCCGCAACATAGGTTGGGCCGTATAGATTATTTCGGTACGGGTCAGGTAAGCCCGTTGGAAATATCGAAGGCCCCACTGGGTCTATTCCCGGATCCCACTAAAAATGGAGACCTTTTTTAGTTCGAGGTTCGTCATTGACGCTGTCTGTAGGAACCCCCTAACGCTAAGGGGTTCCTATGTAAACTTTTATTCTGAAAAATCAAGTAAAGACCCCCAGATCCTGAAAGGGATGGGGGGTCCGCGTCTATGTATAAAAAATATATATATGAAAATGAGTGTTTGACTTACAAGAGTTATGACAGTGACATAATGAGTGATAATCAAAACAACACGACACAGGACATGAGTCAGGGGATCCACCACGATCAAGAGGCCTCAAGTATGTATGTCCCGTTGACACCTCAACCTGAACCAGATGGTGAAACAGGAGATCAGCACCACGATACCCCTCTATCTCACTATTACAATCAGCATGGAGCAGAAGGAGAAAACATACCTCAAAATTTCTGTTATTATGAAGTTCATCATGAGCAGCCTAATCCTCTACAGCAAGAACAAACGCAATATTACTATTATGATCATTGGGGACAGAACTCGCGTCAATAGGGGAATGCCCACCGTGGTGAGCAGCGTAGAAATTTTCATAGATGTTACACTATGTACAACAACCCAAGCGATCCATTCGGCAACATGAACTACAGCTTCCCGGGTCAGACAATGCCACACCAAACATGGCAGAATGATCAGCGGCAACATAAGAAAAAACACCGACGCGGAGAGTGATTCACGGACGTTTCCACCTCCACCAAATCTGATTCAACAGATAAAAGAACGGAAGGGCCGGCGGTCCTCCCATCTGTTTTTCACCAAAGAAATCTGCTCCGCGACAGTACCAAAAAGATGGCGAGATGTGGGCCTTATGAAGTATGATGGAACGACTGATCCTGAGGATCATCTCTGCCATTTTACAACCGCGATGGGAATAAATGAATACAACGATGCCATGTTATGCCGAACTTTCCCCTCAACCCTGACAAAAATCGCCCTCACATGGTTCACTAACCTGCCAAAAAACTCCGTGACCAGTTTCACCCAGCTGACCCATATCTTCACGTCCCATTTTGGAAGTGCACGGTCCCGGAAGAAGACGATGCTTTATCTAAACTCAATCAGGCAAGGAGTTGTAGAAACACTAGGACACTTTTTTACTCGATTCACAAGCGTGGTAGTACAAATCCCCAACTTTAATCATGAGTCAGCGATCATCATTCTCATGGGGAATTTGGCAGAAGGAGATTTCAAGACGTATTTGTTTCGGAAGAAGCCGGTCAGTTACGATGATTTAAGGGATCGAGTGTCAAGACAAATCGAAGTTGAGGAGGCGGCCGCATCTAGCTCAAGAGCAGACACAGGCAATCAGGGCTTTTTTGGGAAGCTCACCGGAAAATTCAAGAAAGAGAAAGTTAAGCTACCCAGACATCAGTCAGAAGAAGGAGCTTTTCGTCCCCACCACGACGAAATACACATGAATTCCGAAAGGGGCCAAGGGTCCCATCAAAGGGAAGACTATCCGCGGTCCTATCATCCTAGGGAGAACCTTTATAGGAATCAACAACTGAAATTTCCGCCACAGAGGGAAGATCGACACAATCAGAGACCAGATTGGGAAGTTCGTGACCCTAGACCTGATGGCCCCCACCATCGACAGAACCGTTACCAAGGACAACAAGATCAGCGTAGAGATGCCCCATTTTTCAATCGAGGAAGAGGTAAGGGACGAAGGTGGTGCGGAGGTAGACACAACCACGCACCCACTATGCAAATATATGTTAATCAGGAAGGAGCCCGAAGAATAGGAGAGGGCCACATACCAGAGCCCGAGGGTTTTATAAATACCTTTGCTGGAGGGTACTCCATAGCAGGATCAAGTAGACAAGAAAAAAGGAACTACGAGCGAGAGGGAAAGCAACCGCCGTCCGCGTCAAGCAGAAAAATCTCTATGTCACAACATGAAGATATAACTTTTTCGCCTAAAGACGCTGAGGAAGTTAGAATGCCGCACTCTAACCCTTTGGTCATCCATGCTCAGATAGCTACCAAGACAGTCAAAAGGGTCTTTATTGATACTGGTTCATCCGTTGATATTTTATCACGGGATGTTTTCTCTCAGATGGGGATCTCCGCGACATCATAAAACCGTACGCGGGCACTTTGATTACGTTCTCGGGAGGAGAAGTGCAGGTGGCAAGAACAATCGAATTAACAGTAGTCTTAGGGACAGCCCAAAAAAGACGAATGGAGAACGTTGTGTTCACAGTAGTAAAAGTGCCAACCGTGTACAATGCTTTGTTGGGACGCGTCTCGCTCTATAAATTTCAGATGATAGTATCAATCTATCACTTCATCGGAAAATTCCCTTTACCAGGGGGAGGAGTAGGTGAGGTTCGCGGCCAACAACCTGAAAGCAGTAGCTGTTATTTAACTTCTATCAAGAAAAAGAAAGAAATAATGTGCATCAGTGAGAAATGTGAATCCATGGTGGGAGACAGCAACCCGTCAGAACTTTCGGAAGCTGAGCTTGAAGTTAGACTGCCAGAGGCAATGATACCAACCGCGGACGAGAGGATTATTTACACACCTTTTTCGAACCCCGGAGAGAAGATTTATATGGGGCAAGCGTTAGAACCAGAGGAAAAAGATCGGGTCTTGGAGATCATAGCAAGGTCAAGAGATGTTTTTGCATGGAATCCACGAGACCTTTTAGGAGTCCCGTCCACGACTCCATTACACACTATGAGGATCCGTCCAGGAACAAAGCCCATAGTACAAAAGAAGAGAAAAATGGCCCCCGAAAAGTCACCTGCGGCAAAGGAAGAAACTGATAAGTTGTTAGAAGAAGGATTCATAGAAGAAGTGGAAGATTCAGATTTTCTCTCAAATGTGGTTCTAGTGAAAAAGTCTAATGGAAAGTGGAGGATGTGCATTGATTTCACCGATCTCAATAAGTCATGCCCCAAAGATAGTTACCCATTGACATCCATAGACGAACTCGTTGACGGAACCGCGGGTAACAAAGTCCTCAGCTTCCTTGATGCTTATTCTGGGTATAATCAAATATGCCTGGACCCACAAGAGAAAAAGGCAATTACTTTCATCACCAACCAGGGAATATTTTGCTACCGCGTCATGCCTTTTGGACTCAGAAATGATGGGGCTACGTTTCAGAGAACTGTAGATCGAATTTTTTGCTGACAGATTGGGAGGAATGTGTCGATATATGTGGATGATATTGTGGTTAAGAGCAGAAGATCATGCGGCAGACCTACAAGAGACATTTGATTCCCTTCGCATAGGAGGATTGAACCTGAACGCAAAAAAATGTGTCTTCGGGGTTGATTTTGGAAAGTTCCTTGGTTTTATGGTCAGTCATCGGGGAATTGATGTAAACCCTGAAAAAGTCGTGGCAGTCCAGAATCTCCAACCACCGCGGACAATCAAAGAAATACAGTCTTTAAACGGAGCTGTAAACTACCTAAGCCGATTTTATTCATGCCTAGTGGAGAAATCTTTACCTTTCTTTGCTTTACTCAAGAAAAAAGGGGCTGATACGCTAGACTTCAGAATTGCAGAAAGCTTTCGGGGAATTAAAAGTTTTCTTATCAGCACTCCCCACCCTGCAGCAACCAGAGAAATAGGAGGCTTTACACATGTACCTATCAGTCAAAAACATTACCATCAGCGTGGTCTTAACACGAGAAGAGAAGTATCCTATATACTACGTCAGTCGTGTGCTGCAAGATGCTGAGACGTGGTATGAACCAGTGGAGAAGATGATTTTATGTCTTGTGTTCGCGACAAGAAGATTGAGAACCTACTTCCAGGATCATGTCATCCGGGTAATGACTGACCTACCTTTGCGACAGATTCTCCACTCCCCGTGCCTGTCAGGAAGGATGATGAAGTGGGCGGTTGAGTTGACAAAATTTGAAATTGAATATACCCCGCGGCGGGCGGTGTTGGCTCAGACACTAGCCGATTTCATCAGTGAAACAAGTTTTGAGCTAAGCACTTAAACAGAAAAAAGCAAGTGGACACTCAAGGTAGACGGCGCGGCCAACAAAGACGGATGTGGAGCTGGAGTTACTCTCACTGCACCTGATGAGCAACAGTACAACTACGCTTACAAACTAAATTTTCAAGCCACGAACAATAAAGCTGAGTATGAGGCCCTGCTCGCGGGCCTAGAGATACCTTTGATCAAGGGAGCCAGACAAGTATCCATTTAGACTGACTCAAAGGTTATGGCACGACAGATAACTTAGGAGTACGAAGCCAGAACTGGATTAATGCCTGACAATCAGAGAAAAGTACAGGCATTGTCAAAGGCGTTCTTGAGTTTTTGCTTGACAATGATCTCCAGAAATGACAACCAACAGGCAGATGCGTTGGCCCGAATGGGGGCAGTCATGCCCGAAGAAGTGGGGAAGGAGGTTATCCTCGTAAGAATGAACAGTTGCAGGCTTATCAAAGAAGTCTATCAAGTTCAAGGAAACAAGGAAGCAGATTGGAGGACACCGCTCGCGGACTATCTGGGGAAGGGCCTGTTACCAAAAGAAAAAGACTCGGCCAGAAGAGTGATCACAAAATCAGCTCGTTTCACCAATAGAGAGGGAAAACTCTACAAAAGGGGCTACTGCCTCCCGGACATGATTTGCATACCAATTGAAGAAGGAGGTCTTGTCATGAAGGAACTACATGATGGGGTTTGTACGCATCACCAAGGGTGGAGAGCCTTGGTGGCAAAAGCAACCAAACTTCGGTATTACGGGCCTACTATAAGGCAGGATGTCCAAAACTATATTTAGAAATGTGACGCGTGCCAGAGGTTTGGAAATCTGATGCATCACCCTACAAAACCAATGAAAAGCATATCTGGAGCTTGCCCGTTTTCCGTTTGGGGAATGGATATCCTTGATCCATTTCCAACTGCCCCAGGACAATTGAAGTATGTGCTTGTCTTGGTAGACTATTTCACAAAATGGGTAGAAGCCAAAGCAATGGGACTGATCACCGCGGAAAAAGTGAGCAGGTTCTTGTGGAAGAACATCATCTACCGATTCGGGGTGCCTGACTCGATAATCACATACCATGGGCCTCAGTTTGATAGTGAGTCAATCAGAGATTTTTGCGTAGGGTTGGGCATAAACCTCAAGTTCTCGTCCGTGGCCCATCCACAGACGAATGGACAGGCAAAAACAACCAATTGGCAGTTGTTACATGGGATACGGAAGAAACTTGGAAGCACGGCAAAAGGACGATGGGTTGAACTTCTACCATTAGTTCTATGGTCCTACCGTACATTAGTAAAAACCCCAACAGGAGAAACCCCATTTACACTAGTTTATGGAATGGACGCATTCATTCCAATAGAAATGTTGGTCCCCTCGGCACGAATCATGGCATACAACCAGGAAGCCAATGATGAAGCACTGGAACTCGAACTACATCTTATAGAAGAACGCAGGATGGCGGCAGCCCTAAGAGAACATGAGTATAAGAAGCGTCTATCCGGATACCGTGACAGGCGAGTCCATCCGCGAGGCTTCAACAAAGGAGATTTAGTGCTCCGTCAAGCTACCACTAGAGGAAAACTAGACCCAAACTGGGAGGGGCCGTATATAATTGTGAAGGTGATCCAAGAAGGAGCATACAAGCTTAGCACCCCTGAAGGCACAGTTTTAAATAAAACCTGGAATGCAGATATTTTAAAGAAATATTATGTGTAATGGCCCAGGCTTGTAAAGAATGGAAATCTTAGTCGCCCCCGCAAAAATTAAATAAAGCGGTTAGAGGGTGCTTTTATTATTTTCCTTCAGAATAAGCTCATGAATAAGACCCAAGAACGCTGGAGCTTGGCTCTGCATCGGGCCTCCGATCGAAGCAATTCTCGGAGATAAGTTCTTTACTAAGACCCAAGAACGCTGAACCTTGGCTCCGCGTCGGGCCTCCGATCGAAGCAATTCTCGGAGATGAGTTCTTGAATAAGACCCAAGAAAGCTGGAGCTTGGCTCCGCGTCGGGCCCCCGATCGATGCAATTCTCGGGGATGAGTTCTTGAATAAGACCCAAGAACGCTGGAGCTTGGCTCCGTGTCGGGCCTCCGATTAAAGAAATTCTCGGAGATGAGTTCTTGAATAAGACCCAATAACGCTGGAACTTGGCTCCGCATCGGGCCTCCGATCGAAGCAATTCTCGGAGATAAGTTCTTTAATAAGACCCAAGAACGCTGGACCTTGGTTCCGCGTCGGGCCCCCGATCGAAGCAATTCTCGGGGATGAGTTCTTGAATAAGACCCAAGAACGCTGGAGCTTGGCTCCGCGTCGGGCCTCCAATTGAAGCGATTCTCAGAGATGAGTTCTTGAATAAGACCCAAGAACACTGGAGCTTGGCTCCGCGTTGGGCCTCCGATCGAAGCAATTCTCGGAGATAAGTTCTTTAATAGGACCCCAGAACGCTGGACCTTGGCTTCGCGTCGGGCCTCCAATTGAAGCAATTCTCGGAGATGAGTTCCTGAATAAGACCCAAGAACGCTGGTGCTTGGCTCCGCGTCAGACCTCCGATCGAAGCAATTCTCGGAGATTAGTTCTTGAATAAGACCCAAGACCGCTGGTGCTTCGCTCCGCGTCGGGCCTCCGATCGAAGTAATTCTCAGAGATGAGTTCTTGAATAAGACCCAAGAACACTGGAGCTTGGCTCCGCGTCAGGCCTCCGATCGAAGCAATTCTCGGAGATAAGTTCTTTAATAAGACCCAAGAACGCTGGACTTTGGCTCCGTGTCGGGCCTCCGATCGAAGCAATTCTCGGAGATGAGTCCTTGAATAAGACCCAAGAACGTTGGAGCTTGGCTCCGCGTCAGGTCTCTGATTAAAACATTTCAAAGTTTTGACAATAAGTTTGCATAAGCCTTTAGAACACACGGACTCTTTACTAATATAAAGATTGCAACCATCATCTAACAACTAACATAAGGTAGGCAATAGATGGCAAAAGTACGGCACCACATTCAAGAAGTTGTCCGCTTAAAAACATACAAATACCGACTTATGCCCACCTGAGCCTAGCTGGGATTAGACGAGTTCTACCTTGACTCAAGCGGAATCCATTCGAAGGTGGACCCTCTGATTGGGGGGAAGCCCATTCAGCATCAACCTCATCTCCCACATCATCCAAAATATGAACCTCAAAACGGTTTCCTCCTTTATGAATAAAAGTCACAGAAGAACCAACATTGATATTGTGCGACTCCGCAAACTCGTTCCAACCGCCTCTCAAAAAGGGAACCCCATAATCGCCGCGTATAACTTCCACATAGAAGTCACGAAGGATCCTAGTTGACAAGAGAATGTTCCTAGGGAGATCCGGGCCTAGCTCATCCTCAAAGCGTAACGACAAGGACTAGAAAAATAGGAAAAAAATGAGAATATCGAGAAAAGATAAAGTTAAAGGAAGGGAAACTCAGCAGACAAGAAACTAACCAAGCGGCGGAGTTGTTCTAGAAAACTGATACGCTCGAAAAATGACCAAGTCGGTTGAATAGGGGAAGGCATGCTGAAAGGAAAAACCAAGTTTTACACACCCCCCATACTTTCTCTTTATATAGGACACTTTGTCTGTGCTAACACGCTACACAAGCAGAGACAGGTACTCAGAAGATTTGAAAGGTCATTTACCAAACCTAACAAGTGGCACGCCATGCACGAGGCAACAGAAAACACTATTATTGAAGATAAATCTGGGAGACCCGTGAATAGCATATCATGACAAAATGGTATCGAGAAAATAAACCATAAAATTAATTCACGTGGCTAGCATGCACGATCTCGAAAATCCCCCAAAATAAAAACTAAAAGTTCATAATTAACGGGGGTTATGACCAACATCTCGATTGCTCCCTCTTAAAAATAAGAGCCGGCGTCCAAAGATAATCCCAGAAAAGAAACTAGTTTAGCGGTAAAAACATGTATTATTAAACATCACCGCAGACATGTCCGCTGACTCAATAAAGTCACTAAACAAACTTTAAACTCTGCTTTTTTACGCACAGAAACATACAGATTACAAGACAAAGAAGATTGCATATAGTACACACAACGAACATAGCATAAACTAAGAGGTCCCAAAAGAAGTTTTCGAAACCATTTTATTATACAAGAGAAAGCCAAAGTATTAGCACAAACATAAGATACCAAGCTCAAAAACCATTTGAGGCTGAGCCATGGAAGGGGGGATCGTTATGATACATCTCGCGCTCTCCTCAACGAGAGTTCACCACCTGGATTTCAAACCCGCCTCACCCATGTAAGTAAAAATCATGGAAGCCCCCCTCTCAAAACCGTGCGACTCTACAAAATCCTTCCATCCGCGGCCAAGGTAGAGAAGACCGTAGTCCCGACGTTCTATGCAAACAGGGAAATTTCGTATCGGATAAGAAGAAATTAAGACTCGCCCAGGAACAACATCCTCATACACTTCCTCAAATCTGAGTGGCAGCAGCTATAAAATAGAAGAAGATAAAAATAAGGAAAGAATTCGACAAGAAGGTAAGGGAAAATTAAACATGAAAATCTCACGAAACGCGAAAATTGCTCAGGATAATCATTCGCCTGAAAGAAAGCCCATCGAGATCCTCGCTCAGAGGCCACGTCAGCCATAAATACTAAAGGAGGGACTATGATGGATCCTCGCATCTCGAGAAAAGAACGGGGAAAACAATAGTCGTTTCCTTGTTGTCCCATCGCTCACGAGGAAACAGTCAAGTAAAAGAGGAAGAGGTGCAAGCATGACGCGCGACAAGTAACACAGTAACACAAGGCACGCGTCCCTTTTTTCTGAAACAAAGATTTATTTTATTACTAAACGATTTACCATCTCGCTAGAACCCAACAAACTTCTCAAAGAGGTCCTTAAAGTGACCAAGAGTAGTTCGAAAAAGATAAACTGAATAGACTACCCATTGGCAAGAGGCGATAAAAACAAAGACAGAGTACCTCACTCAACAAGTATGAAACACACAAGAAAGACCAAGGTGATAAACACCCTCAGAAAAAATGGATCCAGGGTTGCCACCAAGAGCTTTCTATAAGGTCATCATGAGAGAATAACAACTTCAAACACTCCGACTCCCGTTAATGTATGTCTTAATCGATGAAGACGCACACACTCAAGCCAGGCTCTGGTCTCGCTCCAACCAGGAACACGAAGTAAAGGTGGAAAGAGATGGAGACGGCCTCTTCTGGTTAACACAGGGGTGACGCGACTTCACACAAGAAAATCGGGTCAATGTAGGATCAGCTCTGATTTTCACCTACATGGGAGATTCCATCTTTGAAGTCGATGTCGTCAGCCATGATAGCAAGGAAAACGGAGAGGTAGGATGTCCTTAAGTTTTTTTCCATGTACCGCATTACCGTCCCTAGAATGGGGTTATAGGTTTAAAAGGATCAAACTTCCTGAAGTTTCTGCATGTTACCTTTTATTATGAATAATAAGAGATCCCCCTTTAAGCTTGATAAAAATCGCGAAATATGATAGATTGTAAAAGAAAGTCATGATCCCCCTCCGAGCCACTCGCAAAGTGTAATCCATGAACAAATTACAAACTCTCAGAACATATTATTAGAAAGGTTCAGCTTGAACCACATGAAGAGGAAACAGAACTAAGATTAGCCTCATTGTCGTTCCTAATCTCGCGACGCGGACAAACTTTAAAAGAAACATCACCCCTATGAAAAAACATCATGGCACTACCTATCCCGAGATGGTGAAGGCCAAGGAACTCGTCCCATCCGCGGTCGAGCTGAAAAAGGCCGTTCTCGCTCCAAGACACAACAACTGGGAAATCACGAACTAGATACGACAAAAAAAAGCCTATCTGGGCGGCAGTGGCCCATATTCAGCCTCAAATTGAGGGGGTGAAACCCGTGCACAATCAAAAAAATATAATTTGGAAAACTAGCCTGAACTTTCTAAGAAAATGCGAAAAGAAAGCTCACAAGTCGAGAAAGTTGATCCACATTCTCGATCTTTTGAAAAAAGGCCCAAGGATTAAAACCTCCCGAAGACATGGTGCGTATGAGAACATGATTAATCGTCAACACATGAGAAGAAGTAAATATAAAAGGAGGATTGGGTCCTTAAAAAAGAAAAAAAATCCCATCTTGCGGATTAAAGACAAGTGGAGAGAAGGCTTTGTACATTCGGGCTAACCTTTTCAACACTTGGAGAAATGTCAAGGCATTAGCAAGCAAAAAGTATACAAAAATACAGTGTTTCATCTAAAAAGTCTCAAGCCCAACTTCACAAAAAACGAGTACCACATAGAAACGCCAAAAAAAAGGAACCATCGCAGGTGCCCAAGTCAAGAAAAGTTTCAGTTTCAAGCTACCAACTAAAGTTAAAGTGCCAAAGATCAAGTAGTAGTGGTAATTGTTTCGACTTCATCGCCAACATCTTCAGCATTTTCATCCTCGGAATCCGACTCTTCCACGGCCATTTCTTCCTTTGAAAGACCCTAATCTGCACTAGCCATACTTGGCTCAAATTTCTCCGAGGGAGCGCCGGGATAAGCTGCTGAACGTGATACGCTTTGGTTAATCCCCGCGACCATGACCTTCTGAAAATAGCTAAAGCACTTGTCCTTTAAAATACTCGTACCCTTTGGGGTCCGAAGACAAGCTTTGGCTACGGAAGACAAAAAAGATGCACCATCTTCAGTTTTTACCCACTCGGTAGATAAATAAGCCAAACCCTCCGGGCGTTGAAGCCATTGAAGAGTCGCATCTTGGTCAGAGTGTGCTTTGATACTATCGAGCTCCTGTTTAGTAATGGATTGCTCTTCACAAAGAATCGAAAAATCTTCCTCCAGCTTATCCATATCAGCCTGTTTCGTTTGAAGGAGCTCCCGCATACGCTCTTCCGACACCTCGAGTTCCTTAACTCGTAAGTTGAAAACATCCAATGAAGCTTTCAGATCGTCGCACTCTTTCTTCAAAATCTTCATAGCCTCTTTAGCCACATGTAGTTCTTCTTGAAGTTTCACGGGTCTCATTTTAAATTTCTCAACTGAAGCTGGGTCACCAACTGTGTTCCCAAGGATCATCGGCTGGTGCGACAGTCTCTTAATCTTTGCTTCCTACTTGACAAGGTTCTTTTCATCACACACCAGACGTCTTTCGACGTCATATTGAATCACCCTCAGTTGAAACCAAAAACAATCAAACAGATAAAAGAAAAGAGGCCAAAGTCAAACCGCGTAGGATTTTTCTAAAAATTAACAAGACAAAAGGTTACGCAAGAAATAAAGGTAACTTACCCACTGGTTAAGACGGTCAAAGTTAGTTTAAAGGTTGACATCATCCAACCGCTTAATATAACCCTACTCGTTAAAGCAAAACTTCTTGGTGGGGAAAGCGAGGCCTCGTAGATCAACCATCCCGAAACAAGGAATTGGATACTCATGAAGAGTTGCTTCACCTTCAATAAAAAGCTCCCTTTCATTCGCGGGAGATGCCTCAACAACCATGCTAACCTTCCTCTTTTTCTTAGAAGCTACCGGGGCAGATTGACAAACACGTTTTTCCCGAGATACATGAGCCAATGAGGAAGACTCTACAAGAGCACCAGGTTCTTCCACTAAGGTAGTGTCGATAATCGGAGCTGCCTCATGGACTGAAGAGAGGTCGCGAATGTCTGAACTTTTCTTCTTTTTCTCAGATTTCGCTTTGTGACGCTTCAAGAGGGAGTCCAGATCCATTGTATCTAGAAAGAAAGGACATCTAATAATAAATAAACCATCAAAACAAACAGAATATGTGGCACAAATCTTAACTCTCAAAGAAACAATAAAAACAAAAGAAGACACCTAATCGCGGATGAGGCAGACTCAAACCAGCCATCTCAAGTCGGAATGCAGAGATCATCTTAAACTAGGGGAACCTAGGTGTGTGAGTAAACGACTATTTAAACTCAAGAAGATTGGAAACAATCGGTTTTTTCACAGGACAAAAGCGCCCTGGAACAGTCCGATAATTGAAACCATTTCCAGATCTGTCGCGGACCAGGAACCACTTATATTTCCAGTTAGGTTTGCTAGAAAGCCTCTCCATATAACCACAGCTGGAGTTGCACTGATAAAACCTCGAGTCCTGGGTCCCCTTTTTCAAAGAAAAAATACTAAACATCAACTTTAGAGAAGTAGTGACCCCAAATCTCCTTACACCTCATAATAAAGCTAGTAAAAAACATCCAACCATTGGGAACAATTTGAGCAGGGCTTAAGTTGTATTCACTCCGGAACGCTAAGAAAAAGGGATGTAAGGGAAGTCGAAAACCCTGAGACAAGCTAGCCGCGTAAACAACTAAGCAATCTTCATAAGCATCCAGGCAACCTCCCCCCTCCTCAGGAAGGCAAAACTCTAGTCCCGCAGGCCATGGAAAAACTTGAGAAATGGCGTCAAGATCGGCCAATCCAAGCAAAGTAGTACACCCCTTAAGTTCTTCAACAGGAGATCGCCACGGGTGGACTCTTTCAGCTACAATTAGTGGGCAAGTAAACGGAGGCGGTTGGGGCCTAAAGTCTCCAAGAAAAAGACAAGTGTCCAAATCCTTTAGGTCATACAGCGGAGTATCCAAACCGTTTCAGCCTCTTGACCAGCGTGCACAGAATGAGACGTAGAGGAAAGGCCCGCATCCTCAGAAGAACGGACTTCCGATTCGCCCCCATCTTCGGAATTTTCATCTCCCGCACACCCCTTCAAAGAAGAAGAAACTGTGTAAGGTGAAGAATAGTAATCAGGGTCAGTACGCTTCCGGCGCCTTCTCACCTTAATAGGGCTGCCTATAGGACCAACCCGATCTCGAGTTGACGCAGATGTATAAGAAGATGACTCTGACGATGTACCACTGTAACTAGAAGAAGAACCCTCGGGAGAGGAAGAAGAAATCTCCTGAGAATGACGCGAACGAGAAGACGGATCGACGTCACCTCTCCACCCTTCTCCTCTCTCAAAATCATCCAATGCATCTTGCTCTCCGCTGAGGTTAGCCATTCCCAAAGAAACTAAAGAAAATTGTATGAAGATTTACATACGCGGAACAAAATCTCGATCAAAAGAAAAACAGATTCAGAAACAAAATTCCGCTCTGATTCTCGATCTACCCATCAGGAAAATTGAGAAATTAAAAAGAAAAAGAACCTAAAAACAACTCAAAATGAGAAGAAATACCTTGAATTCCTGGAAGAACTTTGCCGGAAACTTCAACCGAGCAGCGATCGGAAACCTAAGACCACCACCGGAAAACCAAAATTGCAGATAAGAACAAAAATCTTTGGAAATCAGAAGAAGACAAATGTGAAGTAAAAAAGAACGGAACGTGGTAACTTATAGAAAAGTTACTGACTGTTGAACTTCCGAAGGTAAAATGGGCCTAATGGGCCCTAACTGGGCTGACACAAGAAAACAAAAGGCCCATTATCGACAGGCTAATACGAAGATGAGACGTTCACAAAAAGTCAGATGTTTTCCATGCTAAGGTTATCGGCCCGCGTCAATCCCGTAGGGAATCAACCCATCCCGAGGAGCTGTGACGAAACCAACCATAAAAACAATTAGATAAATATAAAAATAGATGAAAACAAAAGGCAAAAAATAAAGTCATCACAGAAGCAACCGCAGATAATGTCGAAACCATCCGCGGGTAACCATCCAACAAAATCTCCATCTGCATAAGTCATACCATCCGCGGACAGAAGAATGGGGTACGTGTCCAACATGCCCCCATCCCACGAGTTGGACACATGTCGGATAACAAACCCCACGTGGAGACTATCTAGAGGTCGCTCATCACCTATAAAAAGGAAGAAAGAAATACAAATCGAGGGACTTTTGGACGGCAGGCGAGGGGGACAAATAAGCGGACCTAGCACAATATCCTGAGAAGAGTAAAATTTAGATAGAAAAAGAGACAAAAGGAATGAAAGCAGAATACTCAAGGACATTTTATCAGGAGAAGGAACCGCTCCGCGGACAGGTGTCAAAAATCATCTACGGGTAACCATTTGGACTCTTTCCTATTATTTGGGAGTCCGAAGTGAGCATCAAGAACTTATAACTGTCAAACCCTAAGCCAGCGAACGGTGACAGGTAAATAATTGATTCCCATTTCGTTGAGGAAACCTCGATGAGGGGATAGTTTCTATAAGTGTTGTAAGATGGTTCCCGCGGCACAGGTTGGGTCGTATCGATTATTTCGGTACGGGTCAGGTAAGCCCGTTGGGAATATCGAAGGCCCCGCTGGGTCTATTCCCGGGTCCCACTAAAAATGGAGACTTTTTTTAGTTCGAGGTTCATCAATACGTAACACCAGGGACGGACCCAGGGGTAGGCTGGTGTATGTTGCAGCCTACCCCGTTTTAAAAATAATACATATATAATATAGGTACACTAGTAAACAAGATGTCCGGCTAGCACAGTTGGTTAATTGTATTTAAGAACTTCCTTCTTGTTGTCGGTGAGAGTATTCTGCTCAGCAGCTTTGAGCATACCATGGAGTTCGTTCAAGTTTTTCTTAATACCATGCATATGGTAGTTCATTCTGAATGAGGCAAAGCCATCATGTAAGGAGTGCAAGACGATATCTGTGGCCAACTCTTGGTCATATGGGGTGCCCAGTGTCTCCATATGGCTAAAAAGACCGATCATGTTGAACACATGGGGACCTACTGGCTTTCCCTTCACAAGCTTGCTATCCAGTATAGCCTTGTGAGTTTCATATCGTTCAATCCTTGCCTGTTCCTACAACAATATTTTCAAGTTGGAGATGATAGTGTAGGTATCATGGTGCTCAAACCTCTTTTGAAGGTCAGGTTCCATGCCTGCTAGCATCAAACAAGTGACAGGCAAAGACTCACTCTTTAACTTCATTACTCTCACCTTCTCCTCATCTGATGAGTCGTCGGTGATAGTAGGGATAGGGGTGTTCAGGACGTCCTCACGCCCTTCAGACCTGAGAACAATTCTCATATTCCTTTCCCAAACGAGAAAGTTCGTTCCATTCAATTTGTTCTTCTCAACTATTGAGCGTATGGTGAATTTCAAATTATCGTTCGACATAATGCCTATATATAAAAGAAAATGACATGCAAATCAGTATATGTTTGAAATGCAAATTACTAAAAATTAAACACCTTTAAAATAAGTTAATGCGGATTTTATTGAAGTTGTTATCGTTCCCTGTGAATAAAATGATTCCAAGATCCTATTACAGACAAGACCCAACATACTTTTGCACTGCCTTAAGTCTTGTCTGTTCAAGGTAAGTAACAATTACTAATTATAACTCCTTATAATTCTCTGTTGATGATCCACATCCAATGTAAAATCATCTCCATGCCTCAAGATCCAAAACATTGCATTTTGGTCTCTCGTTGGGTACAACCATATCAAGGTTTATGAACCCCCGTATAGATTCACCCTCATTAGTCCAAGATTAGGGAAAGACACCCTCACTTTTGTGAAGTCCATCCAACCAAAAATCCAGAACTTAATGGGTTATGATATGGAAAGGCATTGCCCTAATTTACCTTTGGAACTTAAGTCTTTCATTTGTCTTTTATTTATAAGTGAAAAAAATATCATAAATAAAGACAATATAAACACTTAAAATAAAGCATTCAAAATGCAATAATATATTGTGATCCTAGTATGGCCCCTACGATGCAAAATTTTAAAGATCTAATCTTTATGGGTTTCCACCCTCGCATCCTTCATGGATCTCCATCCTTGAACTTCTTATGTCTTACTCTTCTTCTTCTTGTATTACAATATTTCCTAATAATCTAATTACCGAAAATTAAATACAAAAATACATAACGATACGCAAATCGTGTAAAAAAACATAACGATGCGCAGATCGTATTTATGGGACATACTAGTCACCTTATGCAAGCAATTTATATCATAATATAAAATCATGCAAAATAATATCTTAATTTAAATATAAATCCTTATATGGTATTAATCATTAAATTGCATTTATTGGAAAATTGCATGATGGCAAAATATAGCCTCCTTGACCGGATCATATCGAGTCATACTCGTCTCAACCCATGCCAAGTCATACTCGACTCAAACTTGAACCAAACCTATTTCGGTCTAAATGGTGGTTGATGTCTACTAAAATAACCATGTTTAAATGCACATTTTAGCTCCATATTCTATACACTTTGCATATTTCGGGATGGGAATATGTTGAATTTATGTAATATGTGCTTATTTGCAGGAAATGGAGATCTACATAAGTTTTGGTTTAATATTACAGAATTTGGAGCCATTTCGGGACAAAACCAATGAGCAAAGACAGAAGCTGAGACTTACTCGATATCGAGTACATTTACTCGATATCGACTAAAAAGGTCAGGGCAAAGCACTGATCGAAGAGCAGCAGATCGAGGAACTGATGACTGAAGCAACCCGACTCTAGGATACTACTCGATATCGAGTAGTTTACTCGATATCGACAAAAGCTTGAAGCCACCTCCGGAGTCGAGGAAGACCACCTGATCGAGAAGCTAAAGACGAAGACATGCCGAGCAACCCTTCCTCGATATCGAGTAACTTACTCGATATCGACAAGACCAGA
The DNA here is from genome assembly GCA_037127255.1 of Persicaria tinctoria. Lineage (NCBI taxonomy): Eukaryota > Viridiplantae > Streptophyta > Magnoliopsida > Caryophyllales > Polygonaceae > Persicaria > Persicaria tinctoria. The sequence goes on along the minus strand of JBANSL010000008.1, from coordinate 59,581,338 downwards.
GCCAGTTACCCGAGCCAAGTCGAGGACCAGCTACTCGAGCAAGCCACTGGAGCCCAGACGACACACACCTTTCCTCGATATCGAGGAATTTACTCGATATCGAGTACCACTTTTCTGGGCCGCGACGCTGTTGGGCCTGTCCGACGCGGTTTGGGCTATCTTGGGAGCGAAGGAGTCCGAAGATCTATCAAGTCTATCAAGATCCATCCATGGAGAAGAAGATTTATCAACTCATGAAGATATTTAGCCTTTTAGCTATACTTCCCTTTAAGATAAATATTCCCTTTATTAAAGTTTTATCTTTAGATATAGATAGAGATTTCTATCCTTGATTAGCAAGGATTAGAAGCCTATTAATAAGGCCTTAGGGGTTGATTTCTATTCATTCAATTCAAGACACAATTAGTTACATAGAGGTAGAGAGAGAGTGAGTGGCCGAGAAGAGTTAAGGAGCGAGAGCAAGTTGGCTTCGATCGGTTGTAAAAGCTCTATTTAGTTTTATCAATGCAAGTAGTTTATTTTCCATCAACAATGTCTGAGATTGCAATGAAGCGCGAGTAGTCCACCCACTTCTAGGGTTGGGGTGAGCCCGACGATAGCCCGGCATGTTTGAGGTAATGATCTGACTTTTATCATGTTTTGAGCATCTACTACTTGTTATATGTTTATTACCCATCTAATAGAGGTCCATGCTAACAATTAGGGTTTCTTGAAAGAGTTGTCTAATTGTTGGAAAAGGCAAAAGCTTGGTCCTTCGATGCGATTTACATGATTATCTGTTTTATTCCTGCCTTATGCATGCTTGGTTATTGTTGTTGCAAACCCCAATCTTGGAAGTCTTTCATATATAGTTTATTTTCGAACCCCACAAGCCTTGTCTTTATTTATTTTCGTTTTAAGGTTTATGTTTTTCCTCGATATCGACTACATCTGGTCGATATCGAGTACTGATCCTCGATCCCAGATCGCCGTAGCTTCTCTTGTACAGGTACTCGACAAAGCCTTCATCGACATCGACAAGTTTACTCGATATCGAGTAGAGCCTCCTCGATATCGACAACCTCATGTGACTGCTGCTGCATAAATCGACTTGTCTGATCTTCTGTCGACTAATCCTAGTCGAGATCGATCACTGTGGTCGACTTCTGTTCGTGAGATTTATCCGCTGCCTAGGATCCGCTGACACGCTTCCTCGTGGATCGATCCTGACTTTCCACTGCTGTATTAGGAGGAGGTCTTGTAATTATTTGCGTGGGCATAATCTGGTTTGATTTATTTTATAATATTTTGAACTCGATTTCCTCCTGCAACAAATTGGCGCCGTTGCCGGGGAAGCAATCATTCGCGCCTTAGGTAGGTAAATCTCACGTTTGCTTTGAGTTACTTCGCAGGTGTATGCGCCGTTCTGGTCAACCACCTGAGTTTGACGGCTTAGACAAACCGGAACGCCTTCTACACATCCAAGCTAAACTGAAAAGAGCGATGACGGCCGCAGAAACACAAGAACAACTAATTGAGAGGCTTATGAGGGAAATAGCCACCAAAGATACTACTCTCACCACTGAGAGAGCAGTCAGGGAACAGGAAGCTGAGCGTGCGAGGCAAGCAGAAGCTGAGCTTGCCCTATATCCTACCACTACAGAGGATTATATGCACCCGACTCTCGTCGTGCCTGAATCGGCTATTCTAATCCCTGAGAATAACTATGAAATTCGCACTCCCTTCCTGATTGAAATTATACATAATGTTTTTCATGGTAGATTTAATGAATGCCCTCTTCAACACATTACCAACATTACTGACATTTGTCATACTCTTGCTGAAACTACCACCTTGGAGTACATCTTGATGAAGGCTTTCTGTTGGTCTCTGGCTGGTCCTGCATTGAAGTGGCTAGAAAGACTGAAACCGCGATCCCTCACAACATGGGCTCAAGTAAAGAAGGAATTTCTCAATAAATTCTTTCCTCCTGCCAAGACAGCGCTCCTTCGCCAAAAGATCACATCTTTCAAACAGCAGCATGGAGAGCCGCTAGCAAAGGCATGTGAACGCTATAAGGATCTACTGCGATCCTGCCCTACACATGGACAACAACCTTGCGTCGTTCAAGAGATCTTCTTCAATTCTCTTGACTTGGCTGCTAAGGATAGGATCAACACATATACTCATTATGAGTATCTGACGATGCCACCAACTGACGCATGGGCTGCCCTCGACAAGCTGACCAACTATGACAACAAGTATGGGACTCCAATCAACTATGAGGAGAACTCCTATGCTAGGCCAGCACCATCCATGCCTCTCTATGAGCCGTCCAAAGAGATTGATCCAGATGCTAGGGAGCCGTACTATAGAGACCAGAATCGCAAGCTCCTCAAGCAAGTCAAGTATCTCTCTGTCAACCAGCCTTGCATCGAATGCGGATCACAACGCCACACCACTACTGAGTGCCCACACATAGAGCAAGTGAGGATGGCAGAGACCTAGGAAGAGGTAGCCTACGCAGGGGGTCCCAATCGCTATATGGGGGGATCAAAGGTTCTATCAACCACAATGGAACCAAGGTCCTGCTAGGAACCCCCCGCCATACAGAGCTCCAGGACATCCAGAAAGGGATCAAAGGAAGGACGATCTATAGCTTATCCTTGAGAAGATGCGCCGAAATCAAGGCGCCATCAACAACCAGTTCCAGAACATCAATGCAAAATTTGGAGAGCTGGATATCTGGAAGAAGAACATTGAGACTCAAATGGGTCAATTCGCGGCGCAGATTCCACGACCATCCGGGCAACTCACTGGGCAAACATAACCAAATCCTAAGGGAAAGACCGGACACGTCGCAGCTGTAAAACTCAGGAGCGGGCACCGATTACATGAGCCAGAGGTCGGAAAGCACCAAGACAAAGCAGAGCAGCAACTCGACAACGAGCAGCAGCAACTCGATGTCGACCAACCCTTGGTCGATATCGACAAGAATCTACTTGACACGGAGGAGAAGCCAAGCTCGGACTTCACTGCACAGCCCAGCAACTCGAGATCGACAACCCCTGTCGATATCGAGGAACCCCTGGTCGATGTCGAGGAGAAGTTGGCCGATGTCAACGACTCTGCAACACCTCCGACGTCTGTTCTGGCTCCAAAGCAGAAAAAGACACTTCCTTTCCCTTCCAAAGCGCTAAAAGATCCCACTGCAGGTAGGTTCAAACGTTTTGTTAATATGCTGCAAGAACTGAATTTCTCTATTCCTTTTACAGAAGCTCTGCAAGAGATGCCTGCATAGGTCAAATTCTTGAAAGAAATCCTGAGCAACAAGCGATCCATTTCAGAGATCGCCAGCGAATGCAAAGTGCTCCACTTTCCTGAAAAGAGACCTAACCCTGGTAAGTTTTCTGTTACTGTGGCATTTGGACAATATAAATATGAGTCCTTATGTGATTTAGGAGCAAGTGTGAGCATCATGACCTTATCAATCTGGCGGGAGGTAAAGATAGGATGTATAGAACCTTTGGATGCCAAGCTATACATGGCAAACAATACAGTGGTCATCCCTACATGTATGGTTGAGAATGTCCCTGTCCAGGTTGGTAAATTCTTTATCCCAGTTGATTTCCTTATTATAGATTGTGCTGAAGATCCTACTAGCCCTATTATTCTTGGTAGACCATTTCTAGCTATTGCAGATGCCAAGATTAGTGTCAAACAACGATTACTCACCTTCACTATAGGCGATGAGGTCCTAGATTTCTCTTTTGGCCCTACAAAAGAGGAAACTTCATGGCTAGAGGTGAAAAGCATCAGCAACCACGAGATCAAGCAAACAACAGAAGAAGGCGCAAGAACTCTACTCGATATCGACAAGCCCTCCTCGATATCGACCAAGCTGCTACTCGATGTCGACCAAACTTCATCTACATCGACTTCCTCTGCTAAGCACCAGACTTACCAAGAGCCTAAGTATGGGGTCCCTGTACTCGATATCGACCAGTCTTGCTCGATGTCGACTAACCCTAAGCCTAAAGATTTCTGTTTTGGGCCCGAAAAGGTAAGTTCAGGTATGAGTTCTACTCCCCCTCAGTCAATTAAGAAATTTATAAATAATTTAAGGGGAGGTAAGGCTCCGTGGCGAGAGAATCTACGGAAACTGAGAGCTGGAAAGAGAAAGAAGGGGGAAAATTAAGGAAGATTATGCAAGCAACCACCTATCAGCTGAGCTTGCATACTACAATCAGGACCTAGATGATCCAGGAGAAGGGCCAAGCACAAGCAGGCCCCACATTAACGGTCCTTAAGCACAAACGGAGAAGTCGGCCTAGCGACTCTAAAATCTAGAGCATGTATATAAAACTTTTTGAATTTTGGGACTTTGGAACTTTTGATTTTGGTTTTGGTTTTTGTTTTTGGTTTTTTAGTTTAGAATACTTCATGTGGAAAGTCTTTTCGTTGTGTGCAATCTAACATTTTTAGGTCGGCAAGCATAAAAGGATCGCGAAAGGTGGAATAAGAAGTCCCTGAAAAACAGTCGAAATCGACTAGGCCAGTCGAGAACGACCAAGAGGAGCAGCCCAGAGTTACTCGATACCGAGTAGGCTAACTCGATATCGACCAAGCCAGAAGAACCTCCTCAACTTCAGCATTCCACTCGACGCTAACAGTTTACTCGGTATCGAGTACCGTACTCGATATCGACCACCACAATTACTCGACATGCCCTGTATTGCCTTCCTCGACACATTATTCGGTGAGTTCCTTCCTTTACTCTTGTTTTTATTGATTTTATACGGTGGGGACACTGTATATTTTAAGTATGGGGTGGGGGAAAAGCTCATTATCATTATCATTATTATATGTTTATTCTTGTTCTTGGTTTTACATGGTGAAATTTTGAGTAAATTTTAAATTTTTGTGCATAAGGCTAAAACTCAAAATTCTTTAAGACATCTCCCATTGCTTGTAAATTGTTCAAAAAAATTGTATTATGGAAGCTTTATTGAACTCGACGATGCAAAATTGGATTCATTAGAGATATAGCATGAAATTGCCTAGTAAAGGGAAGTCACAATGAAGTGTATTATTTATTGAAAACCATAAAAGGAGGTATAAATTTGAAGTTGCTTTTGACATGTTGCATGATAAAATGATGGAGGACTTTATATTTCCATATAATGCGCGTAAGTTTATATTCCAATCCATACCTATGCTTATGCATTACACAAAAGCCATAATATGCCTTATTTCAATTATTGCTTCACAAGATCTAAATACTGCCATTCTTTACCTTATTTCCTATCCGGAGATTATGTTGAGAATGATGTTACATTATGGAGATTGTTATATGGTTGTTGCGTTGTTATCATTATTTGGAGTTTGGTAGGAAAATGTTTGAAAATATGGAAAATTTAATGAGTGAAAGAAAATCCAATCACCTCAGGAGATAAAGGTAGATCGACCCTGCCTGCGTTGAGATAATAGTTCCGCAGGATGGGACACAATGTGAGGAGTCCAAAGCACTAAGTATCCGGGGCCATTCATGACACCCATGTTTGCGACTCGCGAGAAGGCAGTGCTGATGTTAGAGAGGTTAAAGCATTATTATTGATAAAAGCATTATGAAAGGTGATGATTCTTATAAAGAAGGAGTGTGGTATAAAAGTTTGGAAATAATCCATTGCCCCAGATCATTAACACCACATTGCCAAATATTGCCCACCTTTAGCCTTTTACCAATCTACTTCTTATTGAGCTTAATTAAAGTCCTCTTGATTATCAATGCTTTGTCACATAAATTGTTTTGCATAACCCTCCTTTTATGAGTAGATGTTGCTTTTTAATTGCACATGCATGGATTTGTGGCACAAGTACCTTTTCGATGATGGTAATTGACTGCAGGGCTATATGAGGATGAATCTATGATGTTGAGAGTTTAAATTCTTCCCCTGAATGACCATCCAAGTTATTGCTTTGGGACAAGCAAGCTTAAGTATGGGGTGCTTTGATGTCTACTAAAATAGCCATGTTGAAATGCACATTTTAGCTCCATATTTTATACACTTTGCATATTTCGGGATGGGAATATGTTAAATTTATGTAATATGTGCTTATTTGCAAGAAATGGAGATCTACATAAGTTTTGGTTTAATATTACATAATTTGGAGCTATTCCGGGACAAAACCAAGAAGCAAAGACAGAAGATGTGACTTACTCGATATCGAGTACATTTACTCGATATCGACTAAAAAGGTCCGGGCAAAGCACTGATCGGGGAGCAGCAGATCGAGGAACTGATGACTGAAGCAACCCGACTCCAAGATACTACTCGATATCGAGTAGTTTACTCGATATCGACAAAAGCATGAAGCCACCTCCGGAGTCGAGGAAGACCACCTGATCGAGAAGCCGAAGACAAAGACATGTCGAGCAACCCTTCCTCGATATCGAGTAACTTACTCGATATCGACACGACCAGAGCCACTTACCCGAGCCAAGTCGAGGACCAGCTACTCGAGTAAGCCACTGGAGCCCAGTCGACACACACCTTTCCTCGATATCGAGGAATTTACTCGATATCGAGTACCACTTTTCTGGGCCGCGACGCTGCTGGGCATGTCCGACGCGGTTTGGGCTATCTTAGGAGCGAAGGAGTCTGAAGATCTATCAAGTCTATCAAGATCCATCCATGGAGAAGAAGATATCCACTCATGAAGATATTTGACCTTTTAGATATATTTCCCTTTAAGATAAATATTCCCTTTATTAAAGTTTTATCTTTAGATATAGATAGAGATTTCTATCCTTGATTAGCAAGGATTAGAAGCCTATAAATAAGGCCTTAGGGCTGATTTCTATTCATTCAATTCAAGACACAATTAGTTACATAGAGGTAGAGAGAGAGTGAGTGGCCGAGAAGAGTTAAGGAGCGAGAGCAAGTTGGCTTCGATTGGTTGTAAAAGCTCTATTTAGTTTTATCAATGCAAGTAGTTTATTTTCCATCAACAATGTTTGAGATTGCAATGAAGTGCGAGTAGTCCACCCACTTCCAGGGTTGGGGTGAGCCCGACGATAGCCCGACATGTTTGAGGTAAAGATCCGACTTTTATCATGTTTTGATCATCTACTACTTGTTATATGTTTATTACCCATCTAATGGAGGTCCATGCTAACAACTTGGATTGTAAACATAAAATCGGTAGATACAATTAGGGTTTCTTGAAAGAGTTGTCTAATTGTTGGAAAAGGTGAAAGCTTGGTCCTTCGATGCGATTTACATGATTATCTGTTATATTCCTGCCTTATGCATGCTTGGTTATTGTTGTTGCAAACCCCAATCTTGGAAGTCTTTCATATGTAGTTTATTTTCGAATCCCACAAGCCTTGTCTTTATTTATTTTCGTTTTAAGGTTTCTGTTTTTCCTCGATATCGACTACATCTGGTCGATATGGAGTACTGATCATCGATCCCAGATCGCCGTAGCTTCTCCTGTGCAGGTACTCGAGCACTGTGGTTGACTTCTATTCGTGAGATTTATCCGTTGCCTAGGATCCGCTGACACGCTTCCTCGTGGATCGATCCTGACTTCCCACTGCTGCATCAGGAGGAGGTCTTGTAATCATTTGCGTGGGCATAATCTGGTTTGATTTATTTTATAATATTTTGAACTCGATTTCCTCCTACAACAGTGGTTAGCCCGCGACTTGGCAATGAAAAACCCCCAAATCGGATCTAATCCAATTCGGTTTGATGGTTCATAGATTCCTCTTATTAGATCATACAATTCATAAATTCCAATCAATCAAAATCTCCATTTTGATCTAGCAAAATAATCCATATATTATTTACCATCAATTTAAATCAAGATCTACATCAAAAATTAACAATTAATCTATTGATCGTATCAATTTATGCAAGATGGCTCTGATACCAATTGAATGTTTATTAGATGCGTTAAGCGGAATTTCAGATCATATCTAAACATCTAATCGTAGGATCTTCATGCATATTGATAGATCAATCATTGTTTAGAGAATACCTCTTGATGCGTGAATTGGATCTAAACGGGGATGATTTGGAAGAGAACGGGAGCCCCACGTGTTGCTTCTTTAATTGGTCCACACGAGCCCAATGTCTAGATCTCCTTAGCCTTCGACTGCTAGGACGAAGGTCGAAAGACAAAACAATCGAATTGCTTTTCGGATGATGGTGGTTACGGCGTCCGGCCAAATCAACACTTGATTTGACGTATAGCACTTTTGATGCAACTATATTGCATCTCTCCTCTTACGAGAAAGATCCACAAAAGAGCACAAAATGAATTGTCATTTATATTAGCTTTTACGACATTTCAATTTCGTAACTCTCTGTAACTAATTACAAAGGAACGAAATGGCATGCAAACTTAAATGCTAATATATACGTAACACCCAATTCAATTCATTCACAAAACCGCAAATGATTTAATTAGGGAGAACAAAGAATGTGTAACTCTTAACTATTTATTTCTCAAATAAATAATGTTTATTATTTATTTCTTAAATAAATAATATATTATTAATAATATATAACATTATATATTACTAATCAATCATCAATCCCGTTGATCTATTCCGTCAACTCAAAGTGTGTGACCTCATAGGACCCGCTTATAATAGTCATGGACTTGAACCGTTCAACCCCAATAATCGTAGTTGGCTTCTAGCAAAGCACTACGACTCATAAAATAATCGGATTGTATATCTCTATCAATTGTCTTATTCCAAGTTTAGTCATTGCACATTATATTAAAGGACACAATTCCTTCAGAAAGATGTTATTTTTTATTTACTAGTGGAACATTCCAAAATTTCTGTGAGTTAAAAAGTTGGGATACTTTCATTTCTGGATCATGATTCCCTCTAAATTGTTCAAGATCTTGATTTGGGACCCAGGGGTGCGACCAAACATTTATGCTATTTCCGTTCCCAAATAACCAAAGGAGACCTTGTTCTAATTTATTTCTTAAGGAGAGTAGTCGGCCGAATTGCCAAGAAGTAAGATGATTTTTTTTTATGACGTGGAGACTCCAAGGTTATCGACTAATCCTCCACAGGTCGAGAACTAGTCTGCAAAGCACTTGAGCCGGGAAAGCCAAGCTGCAAACCACAAGCATATCACTCTTACCACTAGGGCAAAAGGTCATTGGTTGCTCCAAAATTCTCATGGTCGAATGAATTTACTTTACAGTTAATCTATCTACACATATATTAGTATCTTATTATAAATTACTCCGTAGTTGTCAATATATATTATTAACGGGCCGAATAACATGAAGCCCAACCAGAACGGGCCCAAATCAAATTCTAGACGCCACGTGGGACGACCAAACGATCGGCTTTGAAAGAAGTGGGGGCTGAGGCAGAAGAACATTACATTAGCGTCGTCCGATCGAACATGGCCGGTGTTTAGTTTTCGGTGGGTAAAGAAATGGGCTCTTCCATCATAATCCTGAATCTCTCATCCTGATAATCCCATCTGTCACAATTTCCTCTGTCACACCCTCTGAGTCCGAATCTCTGTAAAACTCCTCCGATTTCATTTCTTTCCCAGGGAGGAAACTAGAACCCAAATCGAACCCCTCCCATTTTTCAACTCATAAATCCGGGCTCCCCGGATCGTTCTTGTCGTCAATTGGCTCCATTCGAAGAATTAGTAAGATTCAGGTTGTGAATTTTCGTTCAGCCGATTTGATTTTGCTGCAGAATTCGTTGTTTCTGGGGAGAGACATCCGTGTTTATTTGGTAACCTAAAAAGTCTCTCCTCTTCTTTTTATTTTGGGGCAATTTTTTTTTTTAATAGTATATATATTTTGGATCTGCGGGTGTAGTTTTTGATCCGATTGAGCTGCGCATGATCGAGAAGAGAAGCGGACAGAGAAAGGATAATCGGTAGTGGGTGGAGGAGAGAAGATCGGGAGATTCATTTTCTTTCTCAGAGTAGGGGTGAAGACACAACATGTCTGCAATTGTGTGTGGGAAGAGATCATTCTTCGAAGAGTTGCCATCGTCTCCCCCTGTTTCCAAAAAAGTTCGTTGCTTGTCCTCCTCTCCGGTTCGCATCTCTCCGTCTTGGTCCGGTCCCTGTCCCTTTGCATCATTCTCATCGTTGCTTGATCATCTGATGGCCCTCTTTCCTGATGTGGATGAAAAGGTTTGCTTACGTTTTCTTCTCTAAATATCAATGTCTTTGTTGTTTTTAGTTTTTGAGAAATTTGGGCTTGTTTAAAGTAATTTGCACAAGTTTGACGCTGGGGGGAAGTGAGCCCAAACAGTAGATTTACAATGTTCACTATCAATATTTACAGCTTAGCACATTTAGAGGTGGCAATCGGGCAGGTCGGATCGGGTTCGGGTTCGGTTAGCCGGGTTTCGGGTAATTCGGGTTTCATGTCATTCGGTTTCGGGAAATGTCTACTAATTTGGTCATTTGGTTGGGTCGGGTTCGGGTTTCGGTTGTATCGGGTTTCGGTTGTCTCGGGTTTCAGTTATTTCAATATTCATTTTGAAAAATTTACTAGAATGTATCTTAAAGTTCGGGTTATATCGGGTTTCGGTTGTAACGGGTTCGGGTCTTAATGGGTTTCGGTTGAATCGGGTTCGGTTCATTCGGATTTGGGTGAGTTTCGGTTATCGGTTATTTGGATTTCGGGTCCAAAATGGGTCGGGTTGATCGGTGTTCAAAACAATCGGTTCCGGGTCGACCGGGTCGGGTTTTCGGGTTCGGGTCGGGTTTTGCCAGCTCTAAGCACATTGAAGGAGCAAGCAACTGATGAATTTATGTTGGACAAATTGCACTTGCACTGATCGATTCCAAGAAGCGGGAATTGTAGAAAATTAGTACAAGGGATGATACTATGTAAGAATGACAGAAATATCATGATTTGCATCTTCTAATTAGCATTTGTAGCTGATGGCTGTTCCTGTAGATCACCGTGAATTAACTGCATCTTTCATAGGTCCATTTAGTTGCATATTAGTGTTCACTGGTATGCAGAAGCAGAAGAAACTTTCAGATCATTAAATTAGTCTTGAAATGTACTTATGATTTTTTCGATGATGGAAGTCTGATGTACACTTGAAACTCCTTCATGTGTACTGTCTTGTATCACACTAATTGATATTCTAAGGCTGCAAATTTTGCTTATATGAAAGCAGGAATCTCTGCTTATATTAAAGCTGTAATGAAGCATAAGGACCTTAGTGGTGTAAATCCAAATAATTTCTTTGCTAGGAGGAAAGGGGATAAATATAGTTTGACTTTAATATGAAGTGATTGATATTAATTATAGAGAGGATTTTTAATGACAATTTATGCCTAGATTAGTTTGGGTGAATTTTTAGGGTGGTCTTTTCTATTAGGGATGGAATGTGCTTGACATTAGCCCAATTTTTGGGTCTTGTGGGTCATATTTTGATATGTCTACCTGAGGCTCTCTTAGTACATGTTTTGTTAGTCAACAATGTCAAATTCATATTTATTGATTTGTCTGTTTGGCGTTGCGGACCGGAATTTGGCGTAAATGTGCCTACTAATCCACCATTTACAGAAGGGGTGGACATGATTAAGATGTTATCGAAGTTACAATATCTTCATATGTTCCTACCATGTGTCATTTGTTTATTTTGGTATGTGATTATGATTATAATGAATCATTGTTCTGGTTTATGATTTATGAAGGGATGGAGTTTTTTAGGTGTTTTGTCTTATAATATCAACATAGTAATTGACATTGATCTTGAAAGGGGTGTGAGTGTAAGGCTGCAAATTCACTAGAAGTATGTTATGCAGATACAATTTCTTTATCAAACCGAAAGGGAGATGAACATAAGTTGGCAAATTGCTTTTCCTAATACGTCAGGCATATAAAGTTTTGTTCTATTTCGGATGCCATCAGGATATGTTTTAAAAAGAAAATTCAGAATGAAATTAAACTAGGAAAAAGAAGCACGAGTTATTTGTTTTGTTTTAGTCCAAGACTCTACAAATTTGTAATTAGTAGTGCAGTTGAGGTGACTATGCAAGCAAAATCTTGTTTTCCGATGTTATCTTTCTCATATAGTGTGCTTGTCTAGTTGGTAAAGTGCCTTTATTAGTTTCATGGAGATATGAGTTCATTTCATCTCTTTGATACTTATCACTTGTTTTCATTTTCATTTTGTAGATCTGGGATACTGTATTTATCATAATTGAATAGAAATAGTGCTTTAGGCATTTGATGAATAGGCAGACTTTGAATTGTACTTCAAAAGAAGTATATTCTAATTCATGTAATAGATGGAACTATGGAAGTAACTGTAGCGACTTATTTACTTTTCCATGTTTTCTGCTGTTTCTTATTTACAATTTTTTTCCCCTTAAAAATAATGCACTCATGCATTTCTTTCAGCTCAGTTACTGATGGGCCTTAACCCTTAGCTCTAGGTTTTACATAGCAAACTTCAGTTATACCTCTACAAATAGTAGATTCTCGCTTTGTTGATAATTTTGTTGGATATGTTCCAATGTATGATTTTGACAAGAAGGTATTTGCTTGAAATCTTCCAGTTTTGCATTGTTTAGATCATTTTCCAATAGCAATTTCTTCTGTTTGCTGCTGAATTGAAGTCCTAAGTGTTCTTTTCCTCCTGTTGTTGCTATCGTTTCTTTTTTGTAATTGGAATTCTATTGTATTATTATTTTGATTTGTACTGTACTTTATATGGTTAAGTTACTAATTTATTGTAAATTTTGGGTGGCCTGGCTTTTGAGGTGTTGGGTGTTAAATGAGTTTATGACTCAAAATACAGATTACTTATAGGTTTTTTAGTCTGGTTTTGATTATATATTTATTTATTGTTAAAAATATTCTAGGTAGCTGTCTAACAAGCAGAATAATGCTCATATCTGACTAAACTTCTTGGTTACGAGTAATATTTTGACATATCTAATATCTCGGCAACTCAGCAAGCACTATGTTTCTCTGATATCAGCTAGATGTAAGAAGTTGTATGATTTTGGGAAAGATCTACCTGGGGTGAATACCATAGTGAGGCTTGTTATCTTCTATTTGTGTCCATTGATATGCATTGACAGTTTGCGTTTTTGGTACTGATGCATTTAAGAATACATTCTGATTTTATGATTGGGGCTTTCATGTTTCAAAGATGCAATATATTAGTGATCATTGATAATTTTGCAATTTTCAGGTTCTTAAGAAAGCACTTGAAGAATGCGGTGATGATTTAGACATGGCAATCAAAAGCCTGAATGAGCTTCGTCTTGGATGTGCTGTGAATAAGCTGGAAAATGCTGCTAATCATTTTGATGTCCCTCAAGCAAATGATTTGCCACAAGGTACATATGATGGAAATCAAACAAGGAAATTTATTATATTCATATATACCATGATGTTCCTTCATGCTGTAACTTTTGTTAATTGTCTGGTTCAAGTTTTTCCTCGTTAGCTCAGATTTTGTGGTCTCACTTTAATTATGGATGATTTTCATTTCCTTATTTTTTTACAGCAAATTTAATCATGGAGGCATATGAATTGGTAGCCTCTTAAGAATAAACCAAGAATTTCAATAAACCAAGAATAAACCAAGAATTGGTAGCCTCTTAAGAATGAACTAGAATTCACAATTCTGCGTTGGCCTGCACTCTTGCCTGAATATGTCTGTCTAGCCGGGAGTTCATTTGCTATTTGGTTTGCGATTGTTTCTTGCCCAGTGTAGATGTATGTTAAAAGTGGACCATTGTGCTTAGACAATAGGTCTCTTTGGCGGCCCTTTGCTGTCTTGGTTTGAGACCTAGAATTAGTGTTTTTTTGGTGAAAGGAACAATGACCTGAAGAGACATTTTTTTGTTTAGATCTCTAATCTAGTTATACAGCATAATTCTGGCTTTGCAAGTGTAGAAAGGTACTTGAATGATGGTTATTAAGTCTAGAAACAAGCTTCAAACCAACTAGGTTCAAATGGTGGGTGTATTAGTATATATTAGGAGTAACATTCATATTCATCTTTCTTATATTCATGGGAGCACAAGAGGATCCGAATCCCATCAATAGTTTGGACTGTACCTTCACAAATACCTGGGGCACGGGGAGGATTCACTAAGCTTTAATATAATTAGGAGGGTGTTGAGATTTAGGAGCATTGAAATTCTTTTGATTTTCATGTATCTGGTTGTTCACTACATATTTCAATTCACATTTTCTGTGTTGCAATTTGATCCTTTTCCCCCTCTTAAGGTTGTTTGAACATTGTCTCAAATGAATATAATTAGTTTTCTAGTTGCTTTCTTGCTGGTATCCAGGTGCTGATGACAAACAAGATATACCTGTTGAAGATCCATTAGCTTTAGGCAACAGCTGGCCTACAGATGGCGCTGAGTGGGTGGAGCTCTTTGTTAGAGAAATGATGAACTCTACAAACTTGGATGATGCCAGAGCTCGTGCTGCCAGATCCCTAGAGGCTCTGGAAAAATCTATCTCTGCTCGTGCCGGTTCTGGGGCGGCTCAGAATTTTCAGCAGGTGAGTATTATAAGTGATATTTTGCCCACCCCTTCACGAAAGCTATACTAGGCCTATTGGAGGAGAATTTGTATCTGGGCCTGAAAGAAAGGGATACTTTATTTTCGGTCTCTTTAATATAATATTCATGATGAATTTTGAGGCAAAAAGGGGGTTATGTGAAAGCTTAAAGCTTGTGGATTATTACCCCAGGAGAATGCAATGCTGAAGGAACGAGTTCAGTTGCTGCTCCAAGAAAATGCGCTTCTGAAGCGAGCCGTCTCCATTCAGCATGAGCGGCAGAAGGAGTTTGATGGCAAGGCACAAGAACTACAGCATTTAAAACAGCTAGTTGCCCAGTACCAGGAGCAAGTCCGAACTTTAGAGGTTAGGTTCCTCTCCCGTTTGTTGACTCGTTGTCTCCAAATTTGCTTTTCCTGTTAAATTGTCCCGCCTTAAAAAAAATCGTCATATTGGATCCCTTTTCCGATCCTACTTTCCTGCTGCTGTAAATGTTCTCTTCTTGTGGTTTGGCTGACAGGTTAACAATTATGCATTGGCAATGCACCTGAAGCAGGCACATCAGGGCAGCTCGTTCCCTGGCCGCTTTAATCCTGACGTTTTCTAGGGAGGCATGTGGCCGAGAAATCTGACCCAATGGCATGGAGATTCTGGCGATTCCAGACATTGTAGTACTCATTTTCCATGGCCCTTCAAGTGCATAGGATCAGTTTACAGTCACACAGAGGATAAAACCATGTGGGTGAACCATGTGGAAGAAACCTAGACCCCGATAAGTTAGATGGATATGATGTTGATCATTGTTGCCCGGTAGTGTCTTTTGTTGATGATTTAGGAAAAGTGAACCGATTGTTTAAATCAGTTTTTGGTAAAAAAGAACCGGCTTCATTGAGTTAAGCTCCATATTATTATTGGAAAAGTTATGGTAAATATCACAAACTTTCAAAGTTTGAAAAAATATGTAGTCGGTAGGTCTTATGATATATTGTATCATGTTATAATTTTTAACTTACAACACATCTTTTTAAAATTTGTCGTCGGTGACTCGGTAGGTCTTATGATATATAGCACAATCTATGACATAGCACAATCAAGTTAAAAACTCTTTATTTTTAGGTTATGTTCAAACCAAGTCAAGACTCGAACCAAGACTCAGTCTGACATGAAACTTGGAAGTCAAGATTTGACTACTTCTACAAACCAATACTCGGTCTTTTTTTTTTTTTTTTTTTTTTGAAACGGAAAAAACTTGACCATAGAGCTGGACTCTATCAGCCAAGAGCATCCTTCCGGATGAGACTATGCAACAGAGAGTCATCAGGAGTCCAGATATCGTTGAAGGCTGGAGTGATACGAGACAAGCGATCAGCTACCAAATTTGCCTCAAGGAAGACACGACGAATCTCAACAAAACCAAAAAAGCCCAGCGAGACTAGACTGTCCGAGACAATCATTTCAGAGTCTCCAGTAGGCTTCCCCATACCTTTCATACTTTTTATAATTCTTGAGTTGTCACCTTCAATAATAAGGTTTGTTATTTTCAGTTCTGTCGCAGCCTAAAGTCCCATCCAGAGACCCAAACTTTCACAGCCACAAATATAACTGATTGGTGATGGTCCATTACTAGAGAAAATCGGGGTTCCTACAGAGTCACGAATGATGAATCCATAAGAGCCCAAATCATCCGCGGAGAACGAACCATCAAAATTTAGCTTATGAGTTCCAATTGGCGGACGTTCCCATTTTGTTCGCTTTCTCTTTGATATAGATCTTTGCTTGTTCACATTTGTGGGTGTGTTTTTGTTGTTTTCGCAGTAGTCCGGACAGTTCAAATTTGATGTTTTCCAGACATATATTTGCTCCTTTATAAAGGATAAAATGCGTCTTATGTCCGGGTTTATGTTTTCAAAGAGTGTTTTGTTTCTGGAGTACCAGATACCCCACCAAGCAAAAGCGAGATATCCAAAGCATTTTGTTCCTATTGTATTTTTGATTTCCCATAGCGTGGTGTTCAAGTGCTCGTCTTTGCTGAAACAACCATTCATTTTTCGAAATGTTCCCTGGTTATTTGCAATTAGGGTCTCCCTCGTAATAGGACAGTTCCATAATAAATGGTTTAGGTCTTCATAACAAGAGTCGCAGTGGGGGCAGTTTGTCGGAATCCCAACGTGTCGAGAAGCTAGTTTGACAGAAGTAGGCACTCCGTTCTTAAGGATTTTCCATAGGAAAGATTTTATTTTCGGGGGGATATCTAGTCCCCAGATCCAATTTGCGTCTGATGTTTCAGGTTTCTTGTGGTTGTATATCATATCAATAGCAGATTTAGTGATGAACCAGCCATTTTTGCTCCATTTCCAATAAAGTCTGTCAACTTGGATGTGTTGTGGTATTGGTATTGTCTTGATATTTTCAATTAGGCTGTTTGGAATTATGCTTTGTAACTCTACGTGTAGTTTTTCTTGGTTCCACGTTTTGTTGTCTTTGAGAAAATGTTTTACATTGATTGTATCGTCTATTTGTTGAGTTCCTAAGATAGATGAATTTATAAGTGTTTGGCCTGACCACTGGTCTTGCCAAAATTTGATAGAGGCGCCGTCGCCAATAGACCAATTAATGCCTTGTTTAAACAGCGAGATTAGTTTTATTAACTGGGTCCATTGCCAAGAAGAGGTGCCCTGCTTCTGATATGTGAGTATATTTTGGTTTTTGAGATATTTTTCTTTAATTAGTTTAACCCACGGGCTAGTTGGTTCCGCTAATAGTTTCCAGAGTAATTTCATCTGAAGCGCCGTATTCATATCCTCCGAGCTCCGCAGCCCTAGCCCTTCATTTTTCTTGGTTTTACAAACCTCATACCAGCCGATGAGGGGCTTATGGTTGGGTCCTTTGTTCCAGAGGAAGTTCCGGTTGATCTTATCAAGTTCCGTATGGACTGATTTTGGTAGCACAAAGCATTGCATTATGTGTAGAGGTTTGGCTGCTAGCGTCGTTTTAATTAGAGTGCAACGACCTGCTTGTGAGAGGCAATTCGCCTTCCATTTGTGAAGTTGTGATTTGGTGTTTGTTAGAAGTTCCGTGAATTCTTCTTTTTCCATTCTTCCTTCTATTAGGGGGCAACCCAAATAGGTACCCATCTTAGGGGTGTGCGCTACTTCTAGCTCGTTTCTGATTAGATTTTTCTGGGTGGTTGTGACGTTTTTAGAAGTTTGGAATTGGGATTTGTGCCTATTTACCTTTTGTCCTGAAATAGCTGAGTATTCAGTCAAAATTTTGTTAATTTGGTCGCAACCGGTTTTGGTTGCTGATGCAAATATGACGATATCATCCACGAAGGCTAAGAAAGGAATTTTTGTTCCCCCTCGCGTCAGTTTGACTCCTAGATGGCTTTGTGGTTTTTCCGATTCCTGTTGTAACCCACGGGCCAGAATTTCCGATATTATTAAGAATAGATAGGGTGAAAGTGGGCATCCTTGCCGTATTCCCCTCTCGGGAAAGAAGATTTCAGTGGGTTCATTGTTTACTAGTACCGAGTAAGTTACTGTGGTTATGCATTCTTTGATCCAAAGGGTGAATTTGGGTGAAAACCCAAATTTAGACATAATGGTGAGTAAGAAATTCCAGTCGACCATATCGAATGCTTTTTCCATATCAAGTTTCACAACCATCCAACCTGATTTTCCATTTTTCTTTGAGAATGAGTGGAAGATTTCGTTCGCAATTAAGATGTTATCTTGTATTGATCTACCTGAAGTCAAGACGCTTTGTAGTGGATTAGTTACTTTAGGGATTACCCTTTTGAGTCTTGAGGCTAGAATTTTGGATATAATTTTATATGTTGTTGAGCAGAGACTAATAGGCCTATAGTGAGATGTTGTGGTTGGGTTGTCTATTTTTGGTATTAATGCTATGAACGTATGGTTTGTTTGTTTCAGGATCGTTCCGTTTAGAAAGAAACTTTTAACTGCTTTGATGACTGATGGTTCCACAATATGCCAGTACTTTTTGAGGAAACCAGCTCGAAAACCATCAGGACCTGGTGATTTGTCATTGGCAAGACTGAAGACAGCATTTTTAATTTCAGAGTTCGTTACTTGGTGTTGTGAGCGGAATCTGCCATGTTTTACAGTAACTTTTATATCGATTTCTGTATACATTGCATGCATTTGGGTTTAAATAGTACAGAATCTGTGTAGTTTATGTTTATTTGCCAAAATTATGGAATCTACACCAGTTTCTGTTTAAATCGCAGAAATCGAGGCATTTACAGCAATTCTACAGAAGGTCGGAAATGCTCGGAAAACCACTACAGAAGTCCAAGGTCAAAACAGCGGAACAAGTCCAAGAGACGAGGCTACTCGATCTCGAGTAGGCCTGGTCGACATAGACAAGCCATGGCCGACCAGCCTTGGTCGAGCAGACCATGATCGAGAGCCAGACACCTAGACTCCGGACCCTACTCGACCTCGACAAGTCCTCGTCGAGGCCGACGAAGCCCAGGCGCCCACGTCCGGAGTCGACAAGGAGAAGCTGTCCGAGGACGAAGCCGAAGACGACCAGGAGACTCGCTACAGCGGAAAGGACCAGTCGCTGCCGCGGATCAAGCCACTCGCTGCCAGCGGAAGAGCCAGCTCGCGGAAGCGGAAGCAACACCCAACTCGACCTCGAGGAGCCTTCGTCGAGATCGACGAGCACCTGAGTCCTTGTCCGAGCATGTCCGAGCAACCTGAAGAGAGCCACCAGAGGAGGCTTAGTCGATGACTCACCCCTACTCGAGGTCGACTAGGCGTGGTCGAGGTCGACAAGCACCCAGGAGCCCAGGTCCGAGCACATCGAGCACCAGCGAGCCGAGACGACTAATCCTACTCGAGGTCGACTAAACCTTGTCGAAGTCGAGTAGAGCCGCTTCCAGAATCTTCTCGACTTGGCTTGTCCGAGTAGGATTGGAGTTCCTTGATGCCGAAGGCGGAAAATTCTATCCAAATCCATCTAAGATCTATCCGATCTATCAAGTCTATCCATCAAAGAGCAAGATCTTTCAACATGAAAACATACTACCCTATTTAGAATTATCTTTTTCCTAGTTGATTTAATTCCATTATGTCATTTATTTATCTTTTAAGCAATTTAGATATAGATAGATATCTTCTTTCCTAGAATAGCTAGGGAATGAAGGCTATAAATAAAGCCTATGGGGCTCAGTTTTAATCATCATCGAAGACACAAGTAGTTAGTTCCATTCAGAGATACAGTTTAGGAGTTTATGGTTTTTAGGGTTTTGGATTACAGCGAAAGTTGATTGCCAAGATTGTAAATGCTTTGAATTTAGTTTATGCAATTCAGTTCTTTTCATCAATCAATGTCTGCGATTGCGATGAGGCGTGAGTAGTCCACCCTCTTCTGGGGCTGGGGTGAGCCCGACGGTGGCCATGTGAGGCGATGCAATAAAGGTCAGATTTTTATGCGATTCATCTTCTTTCCCTATGAGCATGATTCTTTTGCGAGAGTTGAAGGTGATCCTTGTTTGTATTATTGAAGCATGATTTTTATGCGATTCTTTTGCATGATCTTTTATGCCTTTATGTGTTACTTTGCATGGTTATCGTTGTGGTGTTGAAACCCTAGCCTCGGAAGTTTTTTAATATATTGAATTTATTTCGTCGGAAAATCTGAGTTTTGGTTCGAATTCTGCAATTTAAAGTTTCTGTCTTTACTGTTTTTTTGTCGAGATCGAGTACCTCTTGTCGAGGTCGAGTAGCCTTTGCTTTTTGCTTTACTTTTCGTTTCTTTGCTTTTTATTTCTGTCTTTTATTTGTTCTTTGCTTTTGCTTTAGTTACCCTTGCCGGGATTATTTGTTTCTGTTTTATTTCTGCTTCCGCTTGTGTTTCTGTCCGTTCTGCTGCTGTTGTGAGAATCTGATAGCTACCTGAGAACTGCTGACGTGCTTCCTCGTGGATTCGATCCTGACTTTTTTCTTACTACAACGGGAGGAAGTCTTGTAATTATTTGCTGAGACAGGGAAGTCAATCTGAACTATATTTCATATTTATTTCATACTTGACCATCCTCCTGCAACAACAAATTGGCGCCATTGCCGGGGAAGCAATCAATCGCGCCTTAGGTAGTCAGTTCTCACTGTCTCTTTGAGTTAGATTGCAGGTGTATGCGTCGTTCTGGTCAAACACCTGAGTTTGACAGCTTAGACGAACCGGAGCGCTACCTACACATCCACTCCAAACTCAAAAGGATCATGTCGGCCGCTGAAACACAGGAACAGCTGATCGCTAGGCTTACCAGGGAACTAGCCGCAAGGGATGCCGCTATCAACGCTAAAGATGCTGCTATCGCCGCTGAGAGAGCAGCAAGGGAACAAGCACAAGCTGAGCTTGCCCAGTATCCAACCACGGCAGAGGACTACATGCACCCAACTCTCGTCGTGCCTGAATCAGCGATTCTAATCCCTGAAAACTCTTTTGAAATTCGCACTCAATTTCTTATAGAGCTTAAAAATAATGCCTTTTACGGCAGATTTAATGAGTGTCCTCTTGAACATATTACTAACTTTCATGATATGTGCCGTACTCTTGCAGAAGGTACAACTCTGGAATATGTCAAGATGAAAGCTTTCCGTTGGTCGCTCGCTGGACCTGCACTGAAATGGCTGGAAGGGCTGAAAGCAAAATCACTCACAACCTAGGCCCAAGTAGAGCAAGAGTTTCTGAACAAATTCTTCCCACCTGCCAAAACAGCACATCTCCGCCAGAAAATCACCGCCTTTAAACAGCAGAAAGGGGAACCGCTGGCAAGGGCATGGGAGCGCTACAAGGAACTGCTGCGATCTTGCCCTACTCATGGACAACCACCTTACATCATTCAGGAGATCTTCTTCAACTCTCTTGATCAAGTCACTAAGGACAGAATCAACAATTATACTCGCTATGAGTATCTGACAATGCCACACAGTGACGCATGGGGAGTGCTGGAGAAGCTCACTACCTACGACAACAAGTATGGGTCTACTGTAACTTATGAAGAGAACCCATACGCCAGGCCAGCACCATCCATGCCCCTCTATGAGCCATCAAAGGAGATCGATCCAGATGTCAGGGAGCAATACTACAGAGACCAGAATAGGAAGCTCATAAAGCAAGTCAAATATCTCTCTGTAAACCAGCCTTGCATAGAATGCGGATCGCAAAGGCACACCACTCCTGAGTGCCCACACACAGAGCAAGTCAGATTGGCAGAGCACCATGAGGATGCAGCTTACGCAGGGGGACCCAATCGCTACATGGGGGACCAAAGGTTTCAGCAACCACAGTGGAACCAAGGTGTCCCTAGGAATCCCCCGCCCTACAGAGCTCCAGGACATCCAGAAAGGGAACAGAAAAAGGATGATATACAGCTGGTCCTGGAAGAAATACGGAGAAACCACACAGAAACTAGGCAGTCCTTCAACTCCGTCTATACTCAGATGCAAGGTGTCAACTCTAGGCTTGGGGAAATTGATATCTGGCGGAAAACAGTTGATACACAGATTGGTCAGCTAGCCGCAGGAATCCCCAGACAGTCAGGCGCACTCCCTGGATCTTCAGAACCAAATCCTAAGGGAAAGACTGGACACATCGCCGCTGTGAAACTCAGAAGCGGCCATCAACTGCAAGAGCCAGAGGTCGGAAAGCAGCAAGACAGCGAGGAACAGCAAGTCGAGGTCGACAAATCTCTAGTCGATCTCGACCAGATCCCAGTCGATCTCGAGGAAAGCTTACTCGACCTCGACAAGAATCTTCAGAAATCTTCGTCTGCGCCGAAAAGCAACTCGACTGGGCCCAATCTGGTCGACCTCGACAAAGGTCTTGTCGATGTCGAGGAGCCCTTGGTCGAGAAATCTGCAGCAACTCCGACGTCTGTTCTGGCTCCGAATCAGAAAAAGAAGCTGCCTTTCCCCACTAAATCTCTAAAGGATCCAGCGGAGAAAAAGTTTCAGCGCTTCATCAAGATGCTTCAGAAGCTGAACGTCACCATCCCCTTCACAGAAGCTCTCAATGAAATGCCGTCCTACGTCAAGTTCCTGAAGGAGATTCTGAGCAAAAAGCGATCGATGGCAGAAATCACAGAGGAGTGCAGCCATTTGGACATATTGGAGAAGAGGCCGGATCCAGGTAAGTTTGCTATAACTATTGGATTTGGTCCATACAAAATTAATGCCCTATGTGATCTTGGAGCCAGTGTTAGTATTATGCCTTTAACGATTTGGTCCAAGATTAAGATAGGTGCCCTGGAGCCTGTGGATGCTAGACTATACATGGCCAACAACACAGTGGTCATTCCAACAGGCATGGTGGAAAATGTACCAGTACAAGTAGGTAAATTCTTCGTTCCTGCTGATTTCTTAATTGTTGATATGCAAGAAGATCCTGCTTGTCCAATTATTCTAGGGAGACCATTCTTGGCGATTGTGGATGCCAACATAAGCGTACGGAAAGGAGTGCTCACCTTCAACATCAGCGATGCAGTAATTGAGTATTCCTTCAACAAAACTGAAAGGCATACGGGTCCGATAGAAGAGGTCAAATCTATCTCAGCTGGCTACATCACCTGCGGGGAACCCAAGGTCAGGAATATGACCCCCAAGGAGCTAGAAAAGAGGGACATGGAGGCCCAGGTGGAGGAGATCATGGCAATCCTCAAAGAGAACACAAGGACTAAGTATGGGGTCAAGATCGACCAAACCCTAGTCGATCTCGACCAGACCAAGGAGACTCCACCGAAGCCGGCTTCATCAAGCAGCGAACCAGACAAGCCGAGTCTACTCGAGGTCGACCACAACCTCGTCGATCTCGACCACCGATCGAGGAGCCCAGATCCTGCTTCCTCGACGCCGTAGCAACCAGACGGACAACCCTCGTCGATCTCGACAAGGCTTTTCGAGGTCGACCAGCACTCAGCACCACCAGAGCCATCTTCCTCGACGGCACCTTCCTCGACGATGGTGACTCCAGGACCAAAGCCCTACTCGACCTCGAGTAGGCTTGTCGAGGTCGACCACCAAACGGCGCCACCAGACCCTGTTTTCTCGAGGAGCAAGCCACCAGAGCCAGAGCCCTACTCGACCTCGAGTAGGCTTGTCGAGGTCGACCAGACTTCTTCGTCAACTTCTGCCTCTTCGACCAGGACACCACCAGAGCCTGCAGTCTCGTCCATCTCGAGGAGCCCTAGTCGAGATCGACCAAACACCGTGGTGCCCGATTCCGTCTCTGCGAAGGTGAGCCAAGGTATGGATCTTTCTTCTCCTATTTCCATTAAAGATTTATCTATACATGGGAGAGGTCTGCCTTGGTATGTGCGATTGTGCAGGATTTCCAATGATGAGCCTAAGGAGTATGAAGTTGGAGACCAGCTCTATGTCTCTAAATCAAAGGATCATTGGTTTCCCAACAAATTCAACAAGAAGCGGATGGGACCGTTCGTGGTGAACAAGATCCATTCTGGAGGATTACAGCTGATGGACAAGAATGGAGTCTTATTTGAGGCCCAAGCTACATGGGCCCTGCAGATGCCACCTTGAGCATTAATGAAAGTCGGCCTAGCGACTATAAAATCTAGAGCATGTACATAGACTTTTTAGGACATTTGAGACTTTGTTTTTGTTTTTGCTATTATGGTTATATGTCTTCTACTTTTTCAGGTCAATGGATAGAACCAAAGCTTACTCAGACTAAGAGGTGCTCCATTCGAAATTTTGCAGCTCTGCACACATGTCTTGTGAGTTTCTTTCTTTACCCTTTACATTGTTTTTTTTATACAGTGAGGACACTGTAATGTTTAAGTATGGGGTGGGGGAAGGGCTTACATTATGCATATTTTCCATACTTGACATTATGTGTGCATTATTTCTTGGAATTGCTACATGGCTATTTTGGAATGCATTATTTATTTATGTGCTTATATGCATGTTTTCCAAAAATCTTGAAAAATGACCCCCATTGAAATTTTTTGAATAATGTCATGGAAGCTTATATTGGACTCGACGATGCAAAATTGGATTCATTAGAGATATAGCATGAAATTACCTAGTAAAGGGAAGTCACAATGAAGTGCATTATTTTGATGAAAACCATGAAAGGAGGTAAATTTTGAAGTTGCTTTTGACATGTTGCATGATAAGATGATGGAGGACTTTATATTTCCATATAATGCTCATTGTTATAATTCCTAGCCATACCTATGCTTATGCATCACAAAAAGCCATAATATGCCTTATTCCAATTATTGCTCCACATGATCTAAATAAATTGCCCTTCTTTACCTTGTCCGGGGATTATGTTGAGAATGATGTTACATTATGAAGATGTTATATGGTTGTTTGTGTTGTTATACATTATATTGGAGTTTGGAAGGAAATTGTTTGAAATATATGGAAAATTTAATGAGTGAAAGAAAATCCAATCACCTCAGGAGATAAAGGTAGATTGACCCTGCTCTCTGAGATAATAGTTTGGAGAGATGGGACACATTGTGAGGAGTCCAAAGCACTAAGTATCCGGGGCCATTCATGACACCCATGTTTGCGACTCGCGAGAAGGCAGTGCTAAGGTCAGAGAGGTAAAAGCATTATTATTGAAAAAAGCAATACGAAAGGTGATGAATCAAAGAAAGAAAGAATGTGGAATGAAACTCAAAATTTGGGAAGTACTCCATTTCCCCGGATCAAAAAGCACCACATTGCCAGAAATTGCCCCCCTTTTAGCCTTTTACCAATCTACTCCTTCATGAGCTTAAATTAAAGTCTTCTTGATTATCAATGCTTTGTCACGTATGAATTATTTTTTCATAACCCTCCTTTTGTGAGTAGATGTTGCTTTTACACATTTGCACATGCATGAATCTGTGACACAAGTACCTTTTTGAGGATGGTAATTGATTGCAGGGACATATGAGAATGAATCTAAGATGTTGAGAGTTTTGATTTCTTCCCCTGAATGACAAATAAAAGTATTGCTTGAGGACAAGCAAGCTTAAGTATGGGGTGTTTGTTGTGAGCGGAATCTGCCATGTTTTACAGTAACTTTGATATCGATTTCTGTATACATTGCATGCATTTGGGTTTAAATAGTACAGAATCTGTGTAGTTTACAGTTTATTTGCCAAAATTATGGAATCTACACCAGTTTCTGTTTAAATCGCAGAAATCGAGGCATTTACAACAATTCTACAGAAGGTCGGAAATGCTCGGAAAACCACTACAGAAGTCCAAGGTCAAAACAGCGGAACAAGTCCAAGAGACGAGGCTACTCGATCTCGAGTAGGCCTGGTCGACATAGACAAGCCATGGCCGACCAGCCTTGGTCGAGCAGACCATGATCGAGAGCCAGACACCTAGACTCCGGACCCTACTCGACCTCGACAAGTCCTCGTCGAGGCCGACGAAGCCCAGACGCCCACGTCCGGAGTCGACAAGGAGAAGCTGTCCGAGGACGAAGCCGAAGACGACCAGGAGACTCGCTGCAGCGGAAAGGACCAGTCGCTGCCGCGGATCAAGCCACTCGCTGCCAGCGGAAGAGCCAGCTCGCGGAAGCGGAAGCAACACCCAACTCGACCTCGAGGAGCCTTCGTCGAGATCGACGAACACCTCAGTCCTTGTCCGAGCATGTCCGAGCAACCTGAAGAGAGCCACCAGAGGAGGCTTAGTCGACGACTCACCCCTACTCGAGGTCGACAAGCACCCACGAGCCCAGGTCCGAGCACATCGAGCACCAGCGAGCCGAGACGACTAATCCTACTCGAGGTCGACTAAACCTTGTCGAGGTCGAGTAGAGCCGCTTCCAGAATCTTCTCGACTTGGCTTGTCCGAGTAGGATTGGAGTTCCTTGATGTTGAAGGCGGAAAATTCTATCCAAATCCATCGAAGATCTATCCGATCTATCAAGTCTATCCATCAAAGAGTAAGATCTATCAACATGAAAACATACTACCCTATTTAGAATTATCTTTTTCCTAGTTGATTTAATTCCATTATGTCATTTATTTATCTTTTAAGCAATTTAGATATAGATAGATATCTTCTTTCCTAGAATAGCTAGGGAATGAAGGCTATAAATAAAGCCTATGGGGCTCAGTTTTAATCATCATCGAAGACACAAGTAGTTAGTTCCATTCAGAGATACAGTTTAGGAGTTTAAGGTTTTTAGGGTTTTGGCTTACAGCGAAAGTTGATTGCCAAGATTGTAAAGGCTTTGAATTTAGTTTATGCAATTCAGTTCTTTTCATCAATCAATGTCTGCGATTGCGATGAGGCGTGAGTAGTCCATCCTCTTCTGGGGCTGGGGTGAGCCCGACGGTGGCCATGTGAGGCGATGCAATAAAGGTCAGATTTTTATGCGATTCATCTTCTTTCCCTATGAGCATGATTCTTTTGCGAGAGTTGAAGGTGATCCTTGTTTGTATTATTGAAGCGAAAGTGATCTTAATGCAACTTGGATTAATTATGTGAAAAAAGGGTTAGTAACAATTAGGGTTTATGCGAGAGCCTCTATATCCCTATTTGTTAATAATGAAAGTTATTTGGATGGAAAGCATGATCTTTTATGCCTTTATGTGTTACTTTGCATGGTTATCGTTGTGGTGTTGAAACCCTAGCCTTGGAAGTTTTTTAATATATTGAATTTATTTCGTCGGAAAATCTGAGTTTTGGTTCGAATTCTGCAATTTAAAGTTTCTGTCTTTACTGTTTTTTTGTCGAGATCGAGTACCTCTTGTCGAGGTCGAGTAGCCTTTGCTTTTTGCTTTACTTTTCGTTTCTTTGCTTTTGTCTTTGCTTTTTATTTCTGTCTTTTATTTGTTCTTTGCTTTTGCTTTAGTTACCCTTGTCGGGATTATTTGTTTCTTTTTTATTTCTGCTTCCGCTTGTGTTTCTGTCTGTCCTGCTGCTGTTGTGAGAATCTGATAGCTACCTGAGAACTGCTGACGTGCTTCCTCGTGGATTCGATCCTGACTTTTTTCTTACTACAACGGGAGGAAGTCTTGTAATTATTTGCTGAGACAGGGAAGTCAATCTGAACTATATTTCATATTTATTTCATACTTGACCATCCTCCTGCAACAACACTTGGTGAGTTAGCCATTCATTATCTTCGTTTGAGATTTCGTTCCCTACAAGGTGAAGTAGGTTGTTTTGTGTTTGTTGCCTAGCATGTTGCGTAAATCTCTGGCTAAAATCGTGTTTGATTAGGTTTCTAATATCTTCTTCTTTGTTAATTGTTATACCTGTCGTGGTTTGGAGGTGTTTTATTATGTTTCTATTTCGCCTTCCTGTTGCTATTTTATGGAAGTATTTAGTGTTGGCGTCTATGGATTTTATGTGCATCCTTTTCGCCCTTTGCCCCCAATATTTCTGTTGGAAGGAAAGGAGGGAGGTGTGCTTTGAAGTGAGCCTTTTGATTTTGTTATCCAGGTTTTGGTTGTAAGTATTGCAAAGGTTCTTTTGTGATTCTAGTAGGTATGTTTCTACTTGTTTAATTTGGCGGAAAACATTTCCAAAGGTTACTTTGCTCCAAAGCTTGCTTTTGCTTTTAACCTCTTGTAGTTTTTTCGTTAGTTTGAACATTTTCGAGCCAGGGGTGTCTATCCTCCATGCAGAGCGCACAACTGATTCATAGGATGGTTTTGTTGTCCATGCCATTTCAAATTTGAAGGGTTGCAATTTTGGTTTGCGGTTATCCATAAGGTCCAAAGTGATCTGGGCGTGGTCTGACTTAAGAAAAGCATGGGTTTTCATACTAAGGTTCGGGAATTGTTTAAGGATAGGGTGGCTAACCATAGCACGGTCTAGGTTTTCAAATATGTTATCGGTGCCATGTTCACGTTTTCTCTAAGTGTAAACGTTTCCGCAAGTTGGGGAGTCTATCAGATTGAAAGTTCTAATAGTGTCTTGAAGTCTTGCAAATCTATTTGCAGATGGGATCCTGCCTCCTAATTTGTCGGTAGGTTCTAAAATTTCGTTAAGGTCTCCAAGAATAATAAGCGAGTCTTTAGCATTGCTAATATAGTCTGAGAGTGAGGCCCAAAAGTTGTTTTTTTCTGTTGCGTAAGGGGTTGCATAAACGAATAAGATTTCGACATCAATGTTAAGGGCCGTGTTTATGTAGTCTGCATATATGATGCGGTCCGTCGAGTTTCTAATTGTGAAGGTTTCATTATGGAATTGGGATTCTTTCCAAAGAAGGCAAAGTCCCCCAGCTAGACCATTGGATGGAATGAAATGCATTCTGTCAAATCCTGGTTTTCTCCAGCAATTATCTGGCGGAGGGTTTTTTAATTTTGTTTCCGCTAGCATTAGGATTTTTATGTGCTCTGCTTTAGTTGTAGCTTCAATGTGGGTCCAAACATTCTTTCTACTAAGGCCTCTTATATTTCAAAAGCTAAACTTCATTAAAACCTTTTGCGGGGGAGATGGTAGTTTTCTGATTGAGAACCTTGTTTATGGGAGTAAAGAGATTCCAATTAATGGGGGTTTCGGTTACATGTGCATATAGTTGTTTTAGGGTCACTATGCTTAAAGAATTTTTGTTTTGATTGTGTTTTAATTTATTTTTGAGCGATGTTGCATCTTTCAAATAGTGGTTGATATGATGCTTATGGCTTATGATGCATGGGTATGGGGGAAGGGGATGGGTCCAAAGACCCCAATACAGGTTTATGAGCAAACATGGAGCGCTAGAAATCCTTATATTCGAATTAGACTCTAGGTAAAAGACCACAATAATTAATCTGTAAAACTTATTGGAGAGATAATAATGATCATGATTTACACTGAGGAAGCGACATTAGTGTAGCAAACGAGTATTCACCAAATAGCTTGTTGTGTTTAAGAAACATAGATCGTATTGTATGTTGCTACTATTTTTAAACAATGGTATAAAAGGCAAAGTGATTGAGCCACCCCAAGAGCAGCTAGAATCTAAAACTTTGAAGGTGGCACAAGGAAGCTCACTGAAACTGAGACGTGGCTTGGTGCTGCTGTCGCCAAAGTGAATAGCTTGAATCCATGTCAGTGGTGCTGGGTGCCTTTGGGTGATCATTCCCTGGAATGGAAGCCAAAAGCCGACAAGGCATGAACCAAGGGACCAGCCAAGTTTAGGCAGTAGCTGCACAAAATGCAAGTAAGTATTTTGCTCAAGGGAATGACTCCCTTGAGCAGGATTAGTAAAGTGATATAAAATATAGCCACATATGTAGTTATACAAATTTGTTTGATTGCTGATAACGGAAATGGTGCACTGGTGTAGTTTAGGATAATGTGGTAGCATGGCAAATCAAGTTTTGATCAGAGAATAGGCATCCATGCACATAGATAGGGTTCTTGAACAGTAGTAAGAAGTCACAGAGTTGACAACAAAGTACTTTAGAAAGAGGTTTCCATGGTGAATGTCAAAGCACATATTCAAGTAGTAATTAAAATCACAGATTGATGCAGCACTAGAGTTATGGTTAAAATCAGTGATGATGCAGTTGTGTTTTTGAGACATTCTTGATAGAAGTAAATTAGAGATCTCATAGGTAAGAGGAAGTGACCCCAAGCTCTGGCAATACCAGTGCATATAACATAGGTTTTGTTTTGTGATTAGATATGTGGTGCAAGCAAATGTAAAGGCATTAAGAGAAGAGAAGAGGAAAACCCCAGGAGCCCTTATCCAGCAACTAATGCACAAGTATAGGTAGCAAACCGAATGTCAAGATATAGTGTGTGTTTTGTTATACAAGTAAAAAATAAGCCAGCAAAGAGTGGAGGTTTTTTTTTGCCATAGCTATATGTGTAGTGGAGTGTTTTATATAGTGTTTTTTTTTTGGATTAGATAGAGAATCCCGATTGGTTATAATATAAATCAGACAATTTTGAAGTAGTAATTCAGTTGACAACAGGGTTAATATTAGCTGTAACATTAAAATATTTTGGGTAGTATGGCATATGGATTTAGAGCAGATATAGTGGGTGCTTAAATGATCAACATATAGCTTCAGTGAGAGTGATGGTGCAGTGATGGTGGTGTATAGAGGTCGAGTAATGAAGAGTTTGTGGCATTCTTATAAGTAATAAAATTGAAATCTGATTAGCAAAGAACCATAAAAACCAATTTAGATAGTAGAGAAGTTCATAATATATATTTTGATTCATAAATAAGTATAAGTGATAAATAATACATTCATATTTATAGGTAAACAAATATGAATGAGTTGTGATAACAGATATAGGGTAGTGATGCAGTTTAGGGTAATGTGTTAGCACGACAAAGAAAGTTTTAAGCAGCGAAAATGTATCCCTACACAGAGATAGTGTTCTAGAGCAACAGTAAGAGGGATCCAGAGAACTATCAACAAAGTACTTTAGTAACAGGTCTCCATGGTGAATATCAAAACACAAATTCGAGGAGTGATTGATGTCAAAATCAGATGCAGCACTACAGTTTTGATTGAAGTCAATGGTGAGGCTGTTGTGGTTTTGTGACAGTCTTGATAGAAGTAAATTAGAGATTCTAATAGTAAGAAACATTAAACCCATGCTCTGGTAAAGCCAATCTTCATGACAAGGGTTTTGGTTTATGATTAGTGATGAGATGCAAGCAGATGTAGCAACAAAGAGAGTTGGAAAGGGGAAACCACTAGGAGCCCTTAACCAGTAGCTAAAAAAGCATAAGTAAAGATAACTAACCAGATGCCAAGATATAGTATTTGTTTTATTATACAAGTCAAGATATAGTTGATGCTTTATATAATGTTTTTGTCTTGTTTTAGATAGAAATTTTGGATTGGTTATTTTATGAATTAGGCATTTGTAAAGTTGTAATTTATTTGGTAGCACGACTAAGATTAGTTTTAACATTAACTTATTATGCTTGGTATGGCAGTTGGATTTAGAGCAGCTGTAGTGTGAGTTTAGAAGATCTGCATAGAGTTTTTGTAATAGTTCATCAAGGTCAGGAAAGTGGTGAAGAGTTTGTGGTATTTTTATGAGTAATGAAGTTGAAATCAGGTTAGCAAATAACCATAAAAACATGTTTAGATAGTAGAGAAGTTCATAATATAGATTTTGATTCATGATCTAGAATAGATTACATGCATTGGAAATAACAAGAGTAAGGTACATGAAGGCTCTATAGAACCAGAACCAACAACTTACATGGATAGGGGAATTGAAAACAAACAAATACAAGGTGGCTTTATGTTTGCCAAAATACAAATCAAGTTTTTGCCAAAAAATAGGGCTTGAGTTTTTTGCAAAAGTTAGTGGTTTATTCTCAAAAGGTGATGGAGATGGACAGAAAGCATCACAACAGACCCATGGGTCAGGTCTTGGTACCCCATTGTTTGACAAAAGCTTGTACTCCATAGATTACTCAATGTTTTTGCCTCTCTTCATGATGGAGCTAGCCGTGTCATCATCCCCACCCACAACCTTCCTTTTGAGAGAGCCAGAAGTAGAGGGATCCTTTGGTGGAGCATCAGAGGTAGTGAGCATCTTCATCAGGGAAGTGTTGGATTAGAGGGAGTGAAAAGAAGGTTCTGAGATCAGATCAGCATGATGATCAAAGATGAGTTCATCCAACAAGTAGTGTCCCTCATCATACTCTCCACCTAGCAGGTCATCCTCATCATAGTCATAGAGGAGACAAGGAATGATTTCCGAGTTTACTTCAGCTCCAATCTCATTGTAGTGTTGTGGGTTAGGGAGAGGGAAGGCAACTTCCAATGGATCATCATCAGAGGTTTTGGTGTTCTCATAGTCAGATATCTCAATTGGTTCAGAGCTGGGAGGATGCTCAGTAGTGTGTATACCAGAGGCAGAGGGACCAGTCATGCCAACTCCCACTGGGCCAACACTGAAACCAGCTGCAAGTATCCTACCTGCATGGTTACCAGTGAGGCCAGCCAAGGAGGGAGGAAAACCTGGACCAACCAACTCAGCAGAGGGAGGTAAGACATCAGATGGAGTGGGAGCAGGGGTGTTAGGGAGAGTGCTTGTAACAGTTGGAGACTTAGATCCAATAGATGAGTTTGAAGAGTTTGAGATTGTTTCAAAAGCAATGGCCACACCCCCCTACCAGATAGGTAAGGCTTGTTGCCAAATGCATGGATAGGGTTAGGAAGCTTTAGAACCTTTCCTTTTTTTTTTCCAATGGTAGCCCA
The DNA here is from genome assembly GCA_037127255.1 of Persicaria tinctoria. Taxonomy (NCBI): domain Eukaryota; kingdom Viridiplantae; phylum Streptophyta; class Magnoliopsida; order Caryophyllales; family Polygonaceae; genus Persicaria; species Persicaria tinctoria. The sequence continues at coordinate 59,548,615 of JBANSL010000008.1, read as the reverse complement.
ACCATCTCCCATAGCAGGTTTAGGAATCATATTGTTTGGCTTTTTTATTGTAACTTGGAATTTTTTTGGTTTGGGGATAAAATTAGGACAGTGGTTGAAGATGTGGTCTTGACTCCCACAATTGCCACAACCCTCGGGGAATTCTTCAAACCATATGATATGGGCAGACACCTCAAGTTGGTTGACAGGGATGAGGATGGTGTTAGACATTGGGAGGGCAAGATCCAGATTAACACAGATCCTAGCATATCTAGCATTGGGATCCACAGTTTGGTCGATTTTGATAAGGGTACGAAACTTGTTTTTTTCAATTATAAGGGCTAAGGCACCAGGCTTTTTGTATGCATCAGGGATTGAAGTAATTCTCACCCACATATCAATGGCAGAGGAGTTTTCAGTGATAGGATCAAAGTCATCTGACCAGTGCCTCAAGATAATGAGTTGGCCATAGACATGGAATGGTCTAGCCTCCCAAATAATAAGTAAATCAGTTGGGTCAGTAAATATCACCTCAAACCAATGGTTTGGGAGCTCTATAATTTGGAGATCACCAGATAATCCCTTCCAGTCGAAGTTGAGCTTATACTCGAGCTTCTTGAAGTCTATGGGAGCACCAAATGCTCTCCCATAGATCCTGAACTTGGTTGGAAAACGGTATTGTGGCTGGAATTGTTGGAGTTGGGTAAAGAAGGAGCTTAGGTCTAGCTTTTCTTTTACTTTGTCACTTTTCAGTGGCTTAGGAGCTTTTGGTTTCTTGTGGGTTTTTTTGGGTGTCGGTGGTTCCTCAGAGAGGATCCCCTTCCCTTTGGTTTTGTTTTTTGGGTGTCGGTGGATTCTCTAAGAGAATCCCCTTCCCTTTATCGATTTTGTTTGACTCCATTGGAGCAAGGCAGAGTAAGTGTAAATGCAAATAGCAGAATTCAGAGAAATCGGAGAGAGATAAGTTAAGAGCAAAGAAGAGCAGAAGCAGAGAAGCAGCTGTGTGAACATTTAATGTTAGAACACAGAAGCTTAAATAGAGGATGCAAGAAGGTAACAGGTTATGTGAGTTCACACATCCAGTAGGCAACTGGATTTCCAAATGAATGGGGGTATTAGAGCCATACCTGCCAAGGGCAAAATTGAAGCCCTGGGAGCCATCAGATGCAGTAGGTGATGATGACGAAGGCAAATTCCGAAGGCAAGAGTAGGGGTGCCATACTTGCGAGACCAGAGAAGTCCATGCCGGTCAAAGGACGCGTCCAATCTCATCCGACAACTTGAGAGAGAGCCATGAGAGAGATTATTGCTTGAGGGAGCAATGATTGTTGCAGAAGCTACCCATGGATGAGAAAGGGAGAGAATAGAGCCAGAGGAAGCCCGAAATCCACACCACCCTCCACCCCATCCGAGTTTCCAGATTTTGTGCCAGATCCAGAAGGCTAGAGCCTTTGATTTGAATAAACTATGGTTGTTTTGATTGTTTGGAGGCTTGAAAGTCTGAATCGCATGGAGATTTGCAGAGAGAACACTCGAGTTTTCTTCGCGATTTTTGGATTTAGGGTTTCTGGTTTGGGGAATTGGGGGAGGTAGAGTGACACGCGCTGGCGCGTTCCTTTTAGCCAAAGAGGGATTTTTGGTTTCTATTTTCCTGGTAGATTCACCTAACCAATACTCGATCTGAATTGTTATTCAAGTAAAAAACAAGAACTGTTATTTTTATTTATTTGTATAGATAAGACAAGATTTGTATAGATGAGACAAGAATTTAGTACAGTAGTATAATGTGACTGGCCCCCAGGAATCTCATTTGGGATTGTTTGCATGCTAAGGAAATACCTGAAAACTACATTAGGATCATTAGAGATATGTATAATGGAGCTTCGAGAAGTGTCCGGACTCCCGCAGGAGACACCGACTACTTCCTAGGACAAGTAGGCTTACACCAAGAGCCATTTCCTATTCACTTTAGTTATGGATGTGATCTCAAGACCTATCCAAGGAGAGATTTCGTGGTGTATGCTTTTCGTGGACGATATTGTCTTGGTGGATGAAACAAAGGAGGGTATAAGCAACAAGCTGAAACTTTGGAGGGAGACGCTAGAAGCCCGAGGCTTTAGATTGAGCAGAACTAAAACAGAATATATGGACTTCAACTTTAAAGGGACGGAATTAGCGGATGAAGGATTGATGATGCTTCAAGGGAATCTGATTCCTAGGAAGGGTAATTTCAAGTACCTGGGATCGATGCTGCAGAGTGATGGAGGAGTTGATCTAGATGTCAAGCACCGAATTTAGAGAGGATGACAGAAATGGAGGGCAGCCTCAAGCGTCTTATGTGATAAGAAAGTGCCCTTGAAATTAAAAGGTAAATTCTATAAGGTTGTGGTGAGGCCGGCTATGCTGTATGGAGTTGAGTGTTGGCCACCTACGAAGATTCAGGAACAGAGCCTGATGGTAGCTGAGATGAGGATGCTCAGATAGATGTGCGGGCACACCCGCTTGGACAGAATAAGAAACGAGATAATCGGTGGGAAAGTAGGAGTCTGTTGTATAAAGGACAAGTTGAGGGAATCTAGGCTCAAATGGTTTGGGCATGTAGGTAGAAGAGTATCGGATGCTCTAGTACGCAAATGTGATATCCTCCCGATAGAGTGTTTGTGGCATTCGAAAGAAGTTTGGAGGGAGGTCACTAGGCGCGACCTTACTTTGTTACCCATACCCAAGGGTTTAAGGAGGGATCGTAGACAGTGGAGATAGGCTATCAGGGTCAACGAGGGATAGACTTATCCTTCCGAGATAATATCCTTTTATGAACTCTACTGTAGTTCTATTTCTCCTAATGGTGTGTCATGTATTGTCTGGTTTAGACACTTTTGCAGGTACGGGTCATTCGAAAACTCTCTCTCGACCTAGTCGGGGAAAGAGAACGTACAATAGGACCCCCAGACCATGCTCTAAGCGGGATATATTGGGTTTGTTGTTGTTGTTGTTGTTGTTGTTGTTGTTGTTGTTGTTGTTGTTGTTGTTGTTGTTGTTATTGTAGTATAATATGACGGGTGACAGCGAGAGACATAATAAGTTGGTGGAGGATAAGAACATTGTGAAAATCAAATTTAACAAAGAAATTGAAGATAACAACAACAAATCACAAAAGCAATAGACACCACCACCGAACAACAAATGAAAGGACGAAGAAAAACCGTCAAGATCTTGAAACTTGAAAGTGGTCACCAACAAGAGAAACATATATGAGAATTTCTTGGGGAATACTCTGAACATCTCAGATTTGAACTCTATAACGAGCTTTTAGAAATTGATCGCAAATCCACGACTCATCCATACATGTAAACACAAATCGATATCCACGGGACACAAGTCCTCGGATCCAAAACTTGGATTTTAGCCTATTTTTTCCCATCCATCATTCATTGTTAGAGCATCTCCCATGGTAGATAAAAAAATTTGAATTTTAGCCTATTTTTGCTCCCATCATAGGCCAAAACCCATTTTGGCAATTTTTTTTGTTTGCCCATTTATAAATGAAAGGCCTGCTTGTTATTTTTGAAAAACAAATGTGAATATATTTTTTATTATTTATTTTTTTAATTGTTTAATATTTATATAAATCAATAAATAATAAAATTAGTTATCTATAAATTATATAATTATGATTTTCAATTAATAATAAAATTTATAGCATTATAAAGATATTCAGGAATTCTTCAATATGAGTACAATATTCGGCATGTTTGAATTATCATTGTATAAATAATATTTTTAGAAAATGACATTCATCATATTTTTTATCATAGATTCATCAAAATTATACATCAAAAATAAATATTGAGTTGCGTAAACTACTAGCAAAGAAAATGGCAAATTTGCTAAAATGACCTCCATATCCGGAAGGCTTGCAAGAGTAACCCAATCCGGAAAAAAATTGCATGAAAGCGGATATCCGCTTGACAAGGGGAGCCGGTGGCCGGTCACCATGTGGGGTACAGCTGGACAGTCTCGGTGGGAGGGGGGCATCTTTACTCCTGCAAAAGCAAGGACCAATGAGAGAGGAGGGAAGAAGTAGCTGCTGCAGTGGCAGAGGACAGAAGAAAGAGACGGATAGAGGGAGAGAGAGAGAGAGAGAGAGGGGTGGTGGTAAAAGTGCAGGCTGAGAGGACAGATAGATCAGTGAGAGTGTCAGTGAGGGGGAAAATATTGTTTCAACTAAAATGACATATTGTTTAAGATAAAACCAATTGAAGAAGGAAGGGTCTGGGGTTTATTTTACGGATTACGTGTAAGTAGTAAGGTGTAACTGGACAGCCGTATTCGATTAACATGTCAGATATTCGCTTTAACTGGACACGATTGTAAGTACGAAAAACACAGGTCATTTACTACCATAATCGAATGGAGAAGATTTATGGGATAATCATATTCTCTATAATGACATATTGTTTTATGTGTGCCAATTATAATATTTACCCATACATGGATGCCATGATCTCGTTATCTGCGGCCGTCACTAGCATGCTTGACCCATATTGGAATCGAATGGATAAGATTGACAGTGAGGGGGCATAAACATACTTATAATGACATGGTAAGGTGAAGAGAAAAACCATAGAATAACAATAAAGTGGGTGGAGGTAAATTCGTGGGCCGACTGGTAATCCCATAGTTTTTACTGGACACGAAATAAATACGACATGACGGACATTAAAATATACTGGACACAAAATGGCGGAGACAGAATCACTTGCATTAATCAAATACGACACAGGAGCAAACATTTAAAAGATAGTAGGAGAGGTCCTCAACATAGAAGACAGTGAAAACCAAACTTAAGGTAACAAGCATTCAAATTGTGGTTGCGTGGTGAATCTGTATCCATCCCAATCGAAGTGTGGGCGCATATTGCGGGCACGATGGTCAGACGTCTCGTCGCTGAGTGGGAAGTAGACCGTGAAAGTTGGGTTACTCCCATAACCGGACACACCAAGGACCCTCCCGGTCCAAAACCCATCGTTGTCGCGGCAGTCGACACGGTCTTCGAGCATGTAGGCGTCGTAAGAAATACGAGGCGGCCGTGGACGAATTCGTTGAACCGGGAGGACCTCCCTCAGCAGCTCTCTTCTGTTGTTGTGTAGGAGGGTCACATATTCGACCTCCCAGTGGTTAGGGTCCAGTTTGCGCACAAGGGTCGCCTCGTAGAACGACCCGAGCATCCCAGACTCACCGCCGACAATCTCTACTATTTGATTTCGTCGGTACGACGGCGGCGACATTGGTCCTGCATAACATGAAACAAATAAGGTAGTATAATGACACAAGTAGCACAACTGAAATCTACACAAATGAAGTCATCGACAAACCTCCATCGTCTGATTCGTCGGATGATACAACGATGGGGACAGGTCGGGGAGGGAGGCCAGATGAGGAGCCGGGGTAAGAGGATGTCATTTCGTTGAAGGGTTGTTGGAGAGGTTGTTAAATGGAAAAGGGGACTTAACTTCACCGATTTGTGGGGAGTATGGATGGTGAATGGCTATCATATAAGTAGGGTGTTTGTGGGAAATAACAACACTGTGCCAATGTGACCGTTGAGGGAGGAAAAAAAGAAACAAAAAGCAATTTGGATTGAATGGCCGTGTTTTGTTGTTGTCTACAATGAACATGGCAGTGGACTCATCTACACATGACACGTGTCAATTATGACATGACAAAAGATAAAGTGGGTTTACTTCTTGTCGGTAGACGCTACATGACACCCCTTTAAAACAACTAGCCGGTTAATTAACAGCTACTGAATAACAAACAGTTTTCCACTATACAACTTTAGCAGTGGTTTTAGTAAATTTTTGACCTTTGTATAAAATTTGGTTTGCCACTCACCATTAATACTAAAAAGATGCAAAACCATATAGAGAGGAGTACACCCATAGTAATTTCAAACCACGAAATACATTTTCAAACAATATATTATGTTGAAAGAAATGAATAAAATTTTGACCTAACAATAACTTCAGAGAGACCGGGGGGGATCTCGCAGAGGGTAGGTAAAGACATTTGATAAGACAGGAGAGAGAGAGAGAGAGAGAGAGAGAGAGAGAGAGAGAGAGAGAGAGAGAGAGAGAGAGAGAGAGAGAGAGAGAGAGAGAGAGAGAGAGTGTGTGTGTGTGAGAGAGAGAGAGAGGGCGGGACAGAGAGATGGCGGGAGTGAGATTAAATCTCCCGCCCTGTCATTTACCCCTTAAGAGAATAAGAGGGAGAGGAGGGAGGAGAGGGAGTCCATAAACCCATTCACGCACTTGACACCTACTAGGGTTAACTGGACAGACATCGACTTCTTGGCGGAAATGAGTAAGTCATCATTTCAAACAATTTAGGTTATGCGATACATCTCTCCTCACGATGTGTTCTTCTCCCTGTAAAACTGAATGCCCCCCCCCCCACTAACTGATGGAACAGGGGAGAACTCGTCCGTGTGTATCACTGTATTGTTTGACGGATGGTGGGATTGTGAAGAGAGCATTTGGGTCGTGAAGTCGTCGAGGAGTCAGAAGGCCGTACTGGTAGACGAAAGTATTGACTACGTCTCGCTGAAGAAACAGCTGATGGCCAAGTTTAATGTCGATGGGAGGAGGCATGACGTTGAGCTCACATATGTCAAGCCGAAGAAGGAAGGGTGCAGACCTTTTTCCATTGGGGATGATGAAGACTTGCAGGCCTACAAGTTCGTAAATGGTCTTTCCGGTGAACGATTCTGGCCTATCGACCTCCATGTCTCCCTGATACGCAAGGTTGGCGGCGATTTCACCACTACGGAAGGATCCACAACGGCCCATCCACTCGGGGGTGGGCCACACTTGACCCTAGAAGATCACCCACAATTACAAACTAAAACCCTCTTGGCAGGGGATGAGGAATTGGAAGTTGTGGTAGCACAAGGTGTCCATCGAGCAGGAAGAGTTGTCCGGTTAGAAACTAAAAGTGTCCAGTTAGAGAGCTCACTTGTCCAGTTAGATAATCCACGTGTCCAGTTAGAACAAAGTGATGCGTTGTACAACGCAGTTGCTTATGACCGTGGGAAGCAGGTCATTTCTGTGAGCAGTGACGTCGATGATGTAGTCAGCCCGTGGGATCACGACGCGGACCGAGCGGTAAGGGAAGTAGAGGAAGCATACCAACGCGGAGAAGGGAAGACTGGAGCGTTTCCGACGACTGTGAAACTTGAACCAATAGAGTGGGTGCGTCCCGCTAATGGGAAATTTAAATTGCAGAAGCGTCGCCGCACGTAGCGGGGGCATAGGAACTTCCATCTGCGGGGCCTTTCGGAATGAAGTAGATAGTACGCCCATTTTGGTTAGACACCTTTCGCAAAGAATTACGTTGGCTATCTGCAACTTCGTATGGGGGGTTTTGTTCTAGTTTGTTCTAGTTCTAGTTTGTTCTATTATGTTAACGGGATGCCATATGACATTACCCCCTTTTGACATGACACTATCGAATTTTGGCATGACAATAGTTGCATATTGACATGACAGTTGCTTCATATTGCCATGACATGTCATAATTAAAAAACCAACGAATACAACAATCCAGCAATAAGTACATATCCAAATGACTAAAACCAACAAACATAAGTGCATAACCAAATGTCTAAACCAACTAACAAGTCCACACAAACCAACAATGTTTATAAAACCAATGGGGGAGTTTTTTAAGGATCGGATGGGGTTGTAAGACGTCCGTGAAACATGGAAACACAAAGGGCATGGCGGTACACCGCAATGAATGAATCGTCCAGGCCACGAAACTTGGTGTCACCGGTCGCGAGGACCTACAGGAAACGGATGGCATATGGACCGCAGTCGCCCCTACATCAAAATAACAAAAATTGCTCACACAACCTGTGCCAATGTTTTCTAAATGAAGAGCCGATAATGACTTACGATTGTTTGTTTTGGGGAATCCCCTTCACCCTTTTGTACGTCAAGGGTTCCGGGACTTTGCCGACCCATTTGACTCGAAGTTCAGGGTGGCCGTTCATCAGAATGGGGAGGAGGTGGGTAACCGGCTTCAGGAGGCCCGACATATGGCGTTCAGCGACGTGGCTTGTGTCGCAATCGTACACGTCCAATGTTGTTGTGAGCCTAATCTGCCATGTTTTACAGTAACGTTTATATCGATTTCTGTATACATTGCATTCATTTGGGCTAAGATAGTACATAATCTATGTAGTTTATGCTTATTTGCCAAATTATGGAATCTACACAAGTTTCTGTTTAATTCGCAGAAATCGAGGCGTTTTACAGCAATTCTACAGAAGGTCGGAAAAGATTGGAAAACCACTACAGAAGTCCAAGGTCAAAGCAGCGGAACAAGTCTGAGAGTCGAGGCTACTCGATCTCGAGTAAGCCTACTCGACCTAGACGAGCCTGTCCGAGCACCACCAGGAGCAGAGCTGGTCGAGCAAGACAGACCAACCCGAGCTCCGGACTCTACTCGACCTCGAGGAGCCTTTGTCGAGGTCGACGAAGCCCAGACGCCATGTCCGGAGTCTACAAGGAACGGAGCCGAGGACGACCAGGCGAGACTCGCTGCCAGCGACTCGACTCGCTGCCAGCGGAAGAGCCAACTCGCGGAAGCACCCTACTCGATCTCGACAAGAGGTGGTCGAGATCGACGAGCGCTTGAGCCCTTGTCCGAGCCTTGCCGAGAAGACCAACCCGAGGAAGCCTGGTCGACCGAGCCATCCTACTCGAGATCGACTAGGGTTACTCGAGGTCGACGAGCCCAGGAGCCCAAGTCCGAGCCACATCGAGCATCAGCAAGCAGTCGACGAGCCATCCTTGTCGAGGTCGACGAGTCGTGGTCGATCTCGAGTAGAGCCGCGTTCCAGAAGCTTCTCGACTTGGCTTGTCCGACTAGACTTGGCATTCCTTGGGCGCGAAGGCGGAAGATTCTATCCAACTACATCAAGTTCTATCCAAGGAGACAAGATCTATCAACATCATGAAAACCTACCTATTTAGTTTTATCTTTTCCTAGTTGATTTAATTCCTTAAAACAATTTATTTATCCTTAAGCATTTTAGATATAATTTTAGATAGAGATAGATATCTTCTTTCCTAGAATAGCTAGGGAATGAAGGCTATAAATAAAGCCCTAGGGGCTCAGTTTTAATCATTCAATTCAGAGACAATTAGTTAGTTCCACAGAGAAGTTTAGGGATTCTAAGGTTTTTAGGGTTTTGGCTTTCTGCGAAAGTTGATTGCCAGGATTGTAAAGGCTTTGAATTTGGTTTTAATGCAAGTTTCCTTTTATACATCAATGTCTGTTATTGCGATGAGGCGTGAGTAGTCCACCCACTTCTGGGGCTGGGGTGAGCCCGACGGTGGCCATGTGAGGCGATGCGATAAAGGTCAGATCTTTTGTGCAATTCATCTTCTATCCCTATGAGCATGATTCTTTTGCGAGAGTTGAAGGTGATCCTTGTTTGTGTTATTGAAGCGAAAGTGATCTTAATGCAACTTGGATTAATTATGTGAAAAAGGGTTAGTAACAATTAGGGTTTATGCGAAAGCCTCTATTTGCCTATTTGTTAATGATGAAAGTTATTTGATGGAAAGCATGATCTTTTGTGCCTTTATGTGTTGTTTTGCATGGTTATCGTTGTGGTGTTGAAACCCTGGCCTTGGAGGTCTTTTAATATATTGAGTTTATTTCTGTTAAATTTCTGAATTCTGTCGAAAATCTGCAATTTTGGGTTTTCTGTTTCTTGTCGATCTAGACGAAGCTTTGTCGACCTCGAGTACTGTTCTTGTCGAAGTCGAGTAGAGACTTGTCTAGGTCGAGTTAAGTTTGCTGCTTTTGTCGATTTTAAAAGTTTTTGTCTTTACTTTCTTTGTCGATCTCGAGGAACTGTGGTCGAGATCGAGTTGGTTTGCCTTTGTCGAGTTCTTTGTTTTCAGTTTCTGAGTTTCTGCTGTCGACCACCTTAGTCGACCTAGAGGACAGCTACTCGAAATCGAGTAGCTTCTGTGTCCTTGCTTTAGTTTCTGCTTTGCTAAAAAGGGTTAGTAACAATTAGGAATTATGCGAAAGCCTCTATATGCCTATTTGTTAATGACGAAAGTTATTTGATGGAAAGCATGATCTTTTGTGCCTTTATGTGTTGTTTTGCATGGTTATCGTTGTGGTGTTGAAACCCTGGCCTTGGAGGTCTTTTAATATATTGAAGTTTATTTCTGTCAAAAATCTGCGTTTGTCTTTAATTCTGCAATTTACAGTTTTCTGCATTGTTACTCGACATAGAGGAGATCTTGTCGATCTCGAGTAGGAGTTAGTCTGTGTCGAGTTGGTTTTCGTCTGTTTTCGATTTCTGAAGTTTCTGTTGATCACTGTCTGGTCGAGATCGAGTACCTCTTGTCGAGGTCGAGGAGAGTTTTTCATCGAGTTGTTTGCTTTCTGTTTTCTGAGTCGTTGCTGTCGACCACCTTAGTCGACCTAGAGGACAGCTTACTCGAGATCGAGTAGCTTCTGTGTCCTCGTTTTATTTGTTGTTTCGCTTTGTCTTTAGTTTCTGTCTTTGCTTTTGTTTTTATTGCCCTTGCCGGGTTATTTGTTTCGTTCTTGCTGTTTCTGTGATTCTGTCTTTCTGCTGCTGTTGTGAGAATCTACAGCTACCTGAGAACTGCTGACGTGCTTCCTCGTGGATTCGATCCTGACTTTCTCTTACTGCATTGGAGGAGTCTTGTATTTATTTGCTGAGGCCTAAGTCTGGATTGATCTATTTCGTTATATTTCATACTCGATTTCTCCTTACAACAAATTGGCGCCGTTGCCGGGGAAGCAATCAATCGCGCCTTAGGTAGTCAGTTCTCACCGTTTCTTTGAGTTAGTTTACAGGTGTATGCGTCGTTCTGGTCAAACACCTGAGTTTGACAGCTTAGACGAACCGGAGCGCTACCTACACATCCACTCCAAACTCAAAAGGATCATGGCGGCCGCTGAAACTCAGGAACAGCTGATCGCTAGGCTTACCAGGGAATTAGCCACTAAGGATGCTGCTATCGCCGCTGAGAGAGCAGCAAGGGAACAAGAAGCTGAACGCGCGAGGCAAGCGGAAACTGAGCTTGCCCAATATCCAACCACTGCTGAGGATTATATGCATCCGACTCTCATTGTGCCTGAATCGGCGATTCTTATCCCTGAAAACTCTTTTGAAATTCGCACTCAGTTTCTTATAGAGCTTAAAAATAATGCCTTTTATGGTAGATTTAATGAGTGTCCTCTTGAACATATTACTAATTTTCATGATATGTGCCGTACTCTTGCAGAAGGTACAACTCTGGAATATGTCAAGATGAAATCTTTTCGCTGGTCTCTCGCTGGGCCTGCACTGAAATGGCTGGAAGGGCTGAAAGCAAAATCACTTACAACCTGGGCTCAAGTAGAGCAAGAGTTTCTGAACAAATTCTTCCCACCTGCCAAAACAGCACATCTCCACCAGAAAATCACCGCCTTCAAACAGCAGAAAGGGGAACCACTGGCAAAGGCATGGGAGCGCTACAAGGAACTTCTGCGATCTTGCCCTACTCATGGACAGCCACCCTACATCATCCAGGAGATCTTCTTCAACTCTCTGGATCAAGTCACTAAGGACAGAATCAACAATTATACTCGCTACGAGTATCTGACGATGTCGCCAAGTGACGCATGGGGTGTGCTAGAAAAGCTCACCAACTACGACAACAAGTATGGGTCTACTGTAACCTATGAAGAGAACCCATACGCCAGGCCAACACCATCCATGCCCCTATATGAGCCATCTAAAGAGATTGATCCTGATGTTAGGGAGCAATACTACAGAGACCAGAATAAGAAGCTCCTCAAGCAAGTCAAATATCTCTCTGTCAACCAGCCTTGCATAGAATGCGGATCGCAAAGGCACACCACTCCTGAGTGCCCACACACAGAGCAAGTCAGGATGGCAGAGCACCATGAGGATGCAACTTACGCAGGGGGTCCCAATCACTACATGGGGGACCAAAGGTTTCAGCAACCACAATGGAACCAAGGTGTCCCTAGGAACCCCCCGCCCTAAAGAGCTCCAGGACATCCAGAAAGGGATCAAAAGAAGGATGATATACAGACGATCCTGGAGGAAATACGGAGGAACCATTCAGAAACTAGGCAATCTTTCAACTCCGTCTATACTCAGATGCAAGGTGTCAACTCTAGGCTTGGGGAAATTGATATCTGGAGGAAATCAGTTGATACACAGATTGGTCAGCTGGCAGCCGGAATCCCCAGACAGACAGGGACACTTCCATGATCTTCAGAACCAAATCCTAAGGGAAAGACTGGACACATCGCTGCTATAAAACTCAGAAGCGGCCATCAACTGCAAGAGCCAGAGGACGGAAAGCAGCATGACAACGAAGAACAACTAGTCGACCAGGGCCTAGTCGATCTCGACAAGAGCCTACTCGACCTCGAGGAGAACCTGCCAGAATCTTCGTCTGCGCCGAACAGCAACTCGATTGCACCCAGTCCAGTCGATCTCGACAAGACCGTGGTCGACATCGAGGAGCCCCCAGTCGAGGTAGAGAAATCTGCAGCACCTCCGACGTCTGTTCTGGCTCCGACGCAGAAAAAGAAGCTGCCTTTCCCCACAAAATCTCTAAAGGACCCGGCGGAGAAAAAGTTTCAACGCTTCATCAAGATGCTTCAGAAACTCAACGTCACCATCCCCTTCACAGAAGCTCTCAATGAAATGCCATCCTATGTCAAGTTCCTGAAGGAGATTCTGAGCAAAAAGCGATCGATGGCTGAAATCACAGAGGAGTGCAGCCATCTGGACATATTGGAGAAGAGGCCAGATCCAGGTAAGTTTGCTATAACTATTGGATTTGGTCCATACAAAATTAATGCCCTATGTGATCTTGGAGCTAGTGTTAGTATTATACCTTTAACGACTTGGTCCAAGATTAAGATAGGTGCCTTGGAGCCTGTGGATGCTAGACTATACATGGCCAACAACACGGTGGTCATCCCCACAGGCATGGTGGAAAATGTCCCAGTACAAGTAGGTAAATTCTTCGTTCCTGCTGATTTCTTAATAGTTGATATGCAAGAAGATCCTGCTTGTCCAATTATTTTAGGAAGACCATTCTTGGCGACGGTGGATGCCAACATAAGCGTAAGGAAAGGAGTGCTCACCTTCAACATCAGCGATGAGGTCATTGAGTATTCCTTTAACAAAACTGAAAGGCATACTGGTCCAATGGAAGAGGTCAAATCTATCTCAGCTGGCTACATCACCTGCGGGGAACCCAAAGTCAGAAATATGACCCCTGAGGAGATAGAAAAGAGGGACATGTAGGCCCATGTGGAGGAGATCATGGCAATCCTCAAGGAGAACACAGAAAATCCAATCGACACAGATCAAGGTAAGTCGTTGTGGATTCATTATTTTTCGGATGCCTTGACGGGAGCTAAGTATGGGGTCAAGATCGACCAAGGCTCCTCGACCTCGAGTAGAGCCCTAGTCGATCTCGACCAGACCAAGGAGACTCCCCCAGAGCCAGCTTCGTCGAGCAGCAAAACAGAGGAGCCACTCTTGTCGACCTCGAGTAGGCTTGTTGAGGTCGACCACAACTCGGCGCCCCCAGTCCCAGCTTCCTCGACGCCACAACAACCAGGAGAAGAACCCTCGTCGATCTCGACAAGACTTGTCGAGATCGACCACCACTCGGAGAGCCCAGCCCCGCCTTCCTCGATGAGCCAACCACCAGGAGCAGAGTTCTTGTCGAGGTCGACCAGACTACTCGAGGTCGACAAGCCCCCTTCCTCGACTTCTGCCTCTTCGACGAGCACACCACCAGAGCCTGCAGTCTTGTCGAGATCGACTAACCCTAGTCGAGATCGACCGAATACAGTGGTCCCCGATTCCGTTTCCGCAAAGGTGAGTCAAGGTATGGATCTTTCTTCTCCTATTTCCATTAAAGATTTATCTATACATGGGAGAGGTCTGCCTTGGTATGTGCGATAGTGTAGGATTTCCAATGATGAGCATAAGGAGTATGAAGTTGGAGATAAGCTCTATGTCTCTAAGTCAAAAGATCATTGGTTTCCTAACAAATTCAACAAGAAGCGGATGGGACCATTCGTGGTGAACAAGATCCATTCTGGAGGATTACAGCTGATGGACAAGAATGGAGTCTTATTTGAGGCCCAAGCTACATGGGCCCTGCAGATGCCACCTTGAGCATTAATGGAAAGTCGGCCTAGCGACTATAAAATCTAGAGCATGTACATAGACTTTTTAGGACATTTGAGACTTTGTTTTTTGTTTTTGGTTTTGAACATTTTTTAGTTTTGCTATTATGGGTATATGTCTTCTACTTTTCAGGTCAATGGATGGAACCAAGCTACATTAAAACTCGGCTAGGAGATGCTCCATTCGAAATTTTGAGGCTCTGCACGTCTGTCTTGTGAGTTTCTTTCTTTACCCTTTACATTGTTTTTATACAGTGGGGACACTGTAATGTTTAAGTATGGGGTGAGGGAAGAGCTTAATTTGTGCATATTTGATTTATTTGACATGACTTGTGCATTATTTCTTGGAATTGCTACATGGTTATTTTGGAATGCATTATTGATTTATGTGCTTATATGCATGTTTTTCAAAAATTTTGAGAAAAATGACCCAATTTTGAGAAAAATGACCCCCATTGAAAATTTTGAATAATGTCATGGAAGCTTATATTGAACTCGACGATGCAAAATTGGATTCATTAGAGATATAGCATGAAATTGCCTAGTAAAGGGAAGTCACAATGAAGTGCATTATTTATTGAAAACCATGAAAGGAGGTAAAATTTGAAGTTGCTTTTGACATGTTGCATGATAAGATGATGGAGGACTTTATATTTCCATATAATGCTCATTGTTATAAATCCTAGCCTTACCTATGCTTATGCATCACAAAAGCCATAATATGCCTTATTTCAAATATTGCTCCACATGATCTAAATATTTGCCATTCTTTACTTTATCCGGGGATTATGTTGAGAATGATGTACATTATGAAGATTGTCATATGGTGTTTTGTGATTGTTATCATTATTTGGAGTTTGGAAGGAAATTGTTTGAATATATGGAAAATTTAATGAGTGAAAGAAAATCCAATCACCTCAGGAGATAAAGGTAGATTGACCCTGCTCTCTGAGATAATAGTTTGGAGAGATGGGACACATTGGGAGGAGTCCGACGCACTAAGTATCCGGGGCCATTCATGACACCCATGTTTGCGACTCGCGAGAAGGCAGTGCTGAGGTTAGAGAGGTAAAAGCATTATTGTTGAGAAAAGCATTATGAAAGGTGATGAATCAAATGGAGAAGGAATGTGGAAATTTAAATTAGAAAGTACTCCATTTCCCCGGATCAAAAGCACCACATTACCAAAAATTGCCCACTTTTAGCCTTTTACCAAACTACTCCTTCATGAGCTTAAATTAAAGTCTTCTTGATTATCAAATGCTTTGTCACTTATGAATGTTTATGCATAACCCTCCTTTTATGAGTAGATGTTGCTTTTGCATATTTACACATGCATGAATCTGTGACACTAGTACCTTTTCGAGGATGGTAATTGATTGCAGGGACATATAAGAATGAATCTAAGATGTTGAGAGTTTTGAATTCTTCCCCTGAATGACAAATAAAAGTATTGCTTGAGGACAAGCAAGATTAAGTATGGGGTGTTTGTTGTGAGCCTAATCTGCCATGTTTTACAGTAACTTTTATATCGATTTCTGTATACATTGCATTCATTTGGGCTAAGATAGTACAAAATCTATGTAGTTTATGCTTATTTGCCAAATTATGGAATCTACACAAGTTTCTGTTTAATTCGCAGAAATCGAGGCGTTTTACAGCAATTCTACAAAAGGTCGGAAAAGCTTGGAAAACCACTACAGAAGTCCAAGGTCAAAGCAGCGGAACAAGTCTGAGAGTCGAGGCTACTCGATCTCGAGTAAGCCTACTCGACCTAGACGAGCCTGTCCGAGCACCACCAGGAGCAGAGCTGGTCGAGCAAGACAGACCAACCCGATCTCCGGACTCTACTCGACCTCGAGGAGCCTTTGTCGAGGTCGACGAAGCCCAGACGCCATGTCCGGAGTCGACAAGGAACGGAGCCGAGGACGACCAGGCGAGACTCGCTGCCAGCGACTCGACTCGCTCCAGCGGATCACTCGCTGCCGCGGAAGAAGCAACTCGCTGTCAACGGAAGAGCCAACTCGCGGAAGCACCCTACTCGATCTCGACAATAGGTGGTCGAGATCGACGAGCGCCTGAGCCCTTGTCCGAGCCTTGCCGAGAAGACCAACCCGAGGAAGCCTGGTCGACCGAGCCATCCTACTCGAGATCGACTAGGGTTACTCGAGGTCGACAAGCCCAGGAGCCCAAGTCCGAGCCACATCGAGCATCAGCAAGCAGTCGACGAGCCATCCTTGTCGAGGTCGACGAGTCGTGGTCGATCTCGAGTAAAGCCGCGTTCCAGAAGCTTCTCGACTTGGCTTGTCCGACTAGACTTGGCATTCCTTGGGCGCGAAGGCGGAAGATTCTATCCAACTACATCAAGTTCTATCCAAGGAGACAAGATCTATCAACATCATGAAGACCTACCTATTTAGTTTTATCTTTTCCTAGTTGATTTAATTCCTTAAAACAATTTATTTATCCTTAAGCATTTTAGATATAATTTTAGATAGAGATAGATATCTTCTTTCCTAGAATAGCTAGGGAATGAAGGCTATAAATAAAGCCCTAGGGGCTCAGTTTTAATCATTCAATTCAGAGACAATTAGTTAGTTCCACAGAGAAGTTTAGGGATTCTAAGGTTTTTAGGGTTTTGGCTTTCTGCGAAAGTTGATTGCCAGGATTGTAAAGGCTTTGAATTTAGTTTTAATGCAAGTTTCCTTTTATACATCAATGTCTGTTATTGCGATGAGGCGTGAGTAGTCCACCCACTTCTGGGGCTGGGGTGAGCCCGACGGTGGCCATGTGAGGCGATGCGATAAAGGTCAGATCTTTTGTGCAATTCATCTTCTATCCCTATGAGCATGATTCTTTTGCGAGAGTTGAAGGTGATCCTTGTTTGTGTTATTGAAGCGAAAGTGATCTTAATGCAACTTGGATTAATTATGTGAAAAAGGGTTAGTAACAATTAGGGTTTATGCGAAAGCCTCTATATGCCTATTTGTTAATGACGAAAGTTATTTGATGGAAAGCATGATCTTTTGTGCCTTTATGTGTTGTTTTGCATGGTTATCGTTGTGGTGTTGAAACCCTGGCCTTGGAGGTCTTTTAATATATTGAAGTTTATTTCTGTCAAAAATCTGCGTTTGTCTTTAATTCTGCAATTTACAGTTTTCTGCATTGTTACTCGACATAGAGGAGATCTTGTCGATCTCGAGTAGGAGTTAGTCTGTGTCGAGTTGGTTTTCGTCTGTTTTCGATTTCTGAAGTTTCTGTTGATCACTGTCTGGTCGAGATCGAGTACCTCTTGTCGAGATCGAGGAGAGTTTTTCATCGAGTTGTTTGCTTTCTGTTTTCTGAGTCGTTGCTGTCGACCACCTTAGTCGACCTAGAGGACAGCTTACTCGAGATCGAGTAGCTTCTATGTCCTCGTTTTATTTGTTGTTTCGCTTTGTCTTTAGTTTCTGTCTTTGCTTTTGTTTTTATTGCCCTTGCCGGGTTATTTGTTTCTTTCTTGCCGTTTCTGCGATTCTGTTTTTCTGCTGCTGTTGTGAGAATCTACAGGTAGCTGAGAACTGCTGACGTGCTTCCTCGTGGATTCGATCCTAGCTTTCTCTTACTGCATTGGAGGAGTCTTGTATTTATTTGCTGAGGCCTAAGTCTGGTTTGATCTATTTCGTTATATTTCATACTCGATTTCTCCTTACAACAAATGTCCACTCCGCGAAGTTGATGTCTAGGGCCACCCAGTGCTCGTTCTTCAGATTCCAAGGTGCCAACACGCGGTCGACATCGTCCCAACCCGTCGGATACTTCTCCGGCAACTTGACGTCGAAGTATTGGGTCATCGTGTCGTCCCCCTTCACCACCTCAAGGTCCCCCTTCGCGTCCGCCAGTTTCTTCTGCAGGAGATACCCCCACAAGAAATCCTGAATGGCGACCCCTTCGTACTTGTCACCGACGTTGATGTCCTTCCGCAGTAGGGTGCAAGCTTGCTCAATATGCTGGACACAAGGAAAAATCTTTATTTTGTAAGACTATATGAGGAAGAAGGTGATGACTCGAACCACAATGTGGGAACGTAACTAACCTCGGATGACACCCAGTTGGTCGGTGATTGAAGTGTCCCAAAGAACTGCTTCGCCAGTAGGGTGCCTTCCACCGACCGGACGGGGTCACTTCCGTCCTTCATCCACGCAGCGAACGCATCAGCATCTGCCCTGGTCGCCATGCCTAGCTCGACGGCATCCATTGGCTTCTTGCCCACACGCGGCTTCTTCGCTGGCTGCATTTCCTCCGCATGGGACAACGTATCAGGATGTTGACGGCTGCTTCTTCTCGGCCGTATGAGGGGCACCTCAGCCTCAGCCTCAACATCAGAACCGGGTGCCACCAGCTCCTCCTGCAACTTGAAGCCCATTGCGCATGACATGACAGTAATTACAAATAACATGACATCATTTATATATTCACATGACAGTCTCATGCGCAAACCTTCTCCTTGTCCTTCAACTTGTCCTCCTTCAACTTGGCCTTGGCCTTCAACTTGTCCTCCTTTCTCTTGTCCTTGCCCTCGTCCTTGTCCTTGTCCTTGCTCTTATCCTTGTCCTTCCCTGATCCATGAACCTCAGCACATGACCTCTGCGTATATTAACATGACATATATAATGATAAACATGGCATCTATATGAATTGACATGATGATTATGACCTGATACCGGGAGAACCTTACCTCCTTTCCCATAACTTCCTTGTCCTTGCCCTCCTCCTCCTTGCCAGTATACTTGTCCTTCACTGATCCCTGAACCTAACCACATAACCTCTTATTAACATGACATATACTGGAATTGGCATGACATGTATTGATACTAACATGACATACATTACTAACAACATGACAGTTACGAGAGATGACATGACGCTTGTGATCTAATACCAGGAGAACCTTACCTCCTTTCCCAGAACTTTCTCTCGCTCCTCCGACTCCCTGGTCCCCTTCAACCGCAGTTCCCTCCTCATGTTTTCAATCGCCTCCTCAAGCGTCGCCATCTTCGAATTTACCTCCGCGGATATACTCCTCAGCAACTCGTCCATCTTTGCCACTAACCGTGACTCTATCTGTAATAGGGTAGCTTGTGTCTGCGTGCCCTCCCCTGATTCTTGTGTTGACCCACTTGCTCCCTTTGGTTGTTTCTTTGCTGAGGGTTTGACATTTGCTGATAAGAACGCCCGGGCTATGTCGTCGAAGAAGTTGTCCCGCTTGTCGTGAGTGTTTCGGGCATCGCGGTATAAACCGGTTGCTCTCTCCACATCATCGGAGAGCAGAAGAGGCCTTACGGCTGCAGGGTCATTGAAGTGCCCCAGCTCCTTCGCCTCCTGCAGTCGGGTTTCGATTGAGGCATACTCGAGGTTCAGGTCTCTAAACTCGTATCGCAGACACCTGGGGTACAGCTTCTCATCTATGACATTCGCGAATTGGTCGGCCATTGGAGTGAGGGCTTCGTACAGCCATAGCTGCAATTACATATTGTCCAGTAAATAATCAGTTCATGTCCAGTCAATAAATGTTAGACGCCTAGTAAACCAGTATAGGGCGTCCAGTCATATCTGTGTACGAACCTGGAAGGCGAGAGGGAAACCCATCGGGCAATAGGTCGGGCGTGCATTGGAGCTGCCCTCATCCCGTTGGAGCTTCCTCTCGATTGCACGGTGTAGGAACTCGTTCGTTCGCTCGTAGCAAAGCCGACCCCACGGAAACGCCAGGAACCTGTCAACGTCGCCGACAAGGTCGACCACCCACCCATGAATGTAGTTTTTGGGTTCCTTCCCGAACAATACTCCCTCGACCAACATCAGCAGGACAAATTTCAACTTTCTGGTGGACGATTTCTCAGATGCCATCGCCACACGGAACTCTACCTCGAACTCAGACATCCTCATCTTTGAAACTCCAAAGAAATCATACACTACCTTCTCGAACCCGTCGTTGTCCTCGGGCTCTTCGCCATAGCCACAGTTGAGACCGGTGACAATGGCAAACTCAGCTATTGAGAACCTGGCGACCGCTTCATGGATCTTGTACCATGTTTCATTCTTCTTCTTCGACTTCAATTGTCGTTGGAGAACATAGTGTACAAGCTGTCCCGAGAACTGGACCCTTGTGCCCAGTCTTGCAATGCCCCCCAACGGGCTGTCGGTCAGGCGCTTCCAATGGGACTCGCTCAACCGGTTGTCAATGTTAACCAGGAGCGCCATCCGGGAGTATTGGTTAATTTTTCCTTTGAAGTGTCTTTCTTCCTCTACGGCGTACACAACCTGCACAGTCTTCAACACGTCAGCCACACTGCAGCACAACAATCACAACTTACATTACTCGAACGAAAGCCATATTACCGCGCCGGATGTTTGAGTTGTACGGTCTACAATCTTCTTCATACTTCGCTGCGACATTTTTAATATTCACCAAATATCCTGCACAGTGGAAGACCCAAATTCAGTATTCTACACATCAATTCTTCTCCCCCAACCCACGGTTCCCTTCATATCAATATCAAATGCACCATGACAGAAACACAATTACACATGACACATACACATATACACATGACACATGGTTGTGAAAACATGACAGCATACGTATTCAATCTGTCCATCTCCATTTGCACACAAGTAATCCTATTCCAGACAATTTCGATTCCACATAAACTTTTCACCCTTTCTACAATTTTCTCTAACCCTAATGCGCCGCATTTCAACCAATTTCCCCCAAATTCCCCCCTAATACGCCGCATCTACAGTCATAAGCCCCATTTCGCCCAATTCCCACCTAAACTGAACGGATCTACACTCCCCTTCTCCTGATAAGTTGGATTCAACAACACAGTTGCCCAATTTCCCCGTTCCCAACAATCCCCTTCTCTCCCAGACGCGCAAACCCCAGTACCCAAACTTTCCACCAATTCTTTTTAACTTGACGCCCGTTACTTCCTACATGACAGGGCGATATTGCGTACTGTCAACCCATTCGACCCCTTCTTCCCATTTTCACACAATCCAAACCAGTTTTGTTTCTTCAAATCTGTTCCTCCCCTAACAATCGAAGCAAAACGTATTTAATCGGCATTGTGAGGGTTTACTTACTTTGAAGTCTCGTCTCCTCTTCTGCACTGTCGTCCTCTTCCTCGCCTTTGCTGCTTCTTTTCCTCTCTCGCTCTGTCGTCTCCTTCCTCTTCTTCTTCCTTCTCTTCTTCTTTTCCTCAGCCTTGCATGTGGAACTGTTGCCCCCTCTCTCTCTCTCTTCCTCTTTTGTAAGCCGTGAGACCAGTTGGGGTCGACAATTTTCAATTGAAACCGCTTCCACTCTCACTCATCCACTCTCTCTCCCACAATAACTTCCCCCACTTCCACTCTCTCTCTCCACAATAACTTCCTCTTTCCTCTCTCTCTCCACCCCGCTTCCTCTCTCTCTCTCCTCCTTTTACCTTCTCTCTCTGTCCCGGTTAAATCCCCTCTGTCCGGTTATATCCAACCGGCAATTATGCCTTTTTTTGGTGGGGGGGGGGTGTAACCTTTGTAAATGTTGTGGATAGGGGGTTAGGCTAGCAAACCATTTCGGGGCAAGGGTCACATTGTTTAAATCCCTCAAAGAAAATCTAAGTATAAAATGAGACTACCACTATTGAACCATAATCACATCTAATATATATTATGTCAGATCCACATCACTCTCTTCATAATAATTCCCTGTTCTGAAGCCACCATTCACCACTTTTATTGTCTTCATGCACATATTTTTCGCTGCTCGTTCCAAAGTTACCATAGCTAAAAATTTCACTGCCAAAATTTTCATAATGACATGCAACTTTTAATTCACTTCGGAATTAGTTAAAGTTACATCAACCAAATGATTCAGTAAGGGAAATGAGATGTGAAACTAGTGAAAATTTTCATTAATACTTATAGGTAGTTTTTAGCCTACGAGGATTACAAAATCAGATGATAGGCTAAAATATTTTATAGAATATTATCTTTTAGTACACTATTTCCTTTGGCCATCATGAGTCATGATTCATGACATATGGGGGAGATGCCCTTACAGGGTTACCTTTGTTTACTGTATACTCTAGCCAAAATGAAGAAAGAAGAATAAGCAACAACTCCAAGACCGCAAACCCAAGCGCTCCAATCTTTTTGAGAATCACACTTCGATTCCTCTTTGAAATTTGTTGTTGATTTAATTCAATCGGTGAAAACAAGCCTAATCTTCACTCTCTTCATGGAAATGCAAAATATGGTCCCAATCTCACAATTGAATCCAAGATTAGGTGTTTCAAACCATGAAAAATCTTGAAATTAGGCCTTCTAGTGACTGAATTACATGTTTGATTCTTGATTTGGGGGATCTCACGTCCAAATCTAGGTCTTCAATTCAAAGGTTTTTTTTTTTTGAGTTGTTGGGTTCTTTATGATTTTTTTTTTTATTAACCATGGTTGAAAGAGGATCCTTTGACATGATTCATGAATAGGGCTTATACTTTGTTGAGGATTCAATAAAAATAACATCAAAACCCCAAATTTGGGTATATGAGATTGGGAAGAAGCCCAGGGAAATGGGTTTAGGGATTAGTGTTGGGAGGTGGTGTTCATTGTGTTTTAGAGAATGTTAATTTTTCAATCTAGGTGGTAGCTAGCTATAGGAGATCTCCCCTATTGATGGGGATGGATTAGTGGTCTTCATGAAGGTTCTCTCCTTGTGTTCTTCCAACAAGTCTCTTTCTAGTATTCAAGAGAGTGGTTGGAGTTTTTTTTTTTGAAACGGAAATAATTCGACCAACTGGACATACCCGGGAGTCGAGAGGCCGCCAGGCTAGTAAGAACGGCGACGGAAACACCGTCATAAACAACAACCATAAAAGAAATCAAACACATGGGTAACAAAACCTAGTCAAACAATGGGCGAAAGATAACGTCGGCGTAGAGGACCATTGGTAGATGAGGCTCAATATGCGACATATCTTCTTCCATTAGGAGCTTTTTTTCTCTCCATCTCATCAACTCAAGAGCTAGTAAAAGATATCGTAAAATAAGAGAAATATCCAAACAAAATTTAATTCGAAAGTTGGCCTAGAGACCTTATTATAAGTTAATGCATAAATATTTCAATAAAGGGAACATGTAAGGGGAAAACATTTGGCCAACTAGAGGTCTCCGTCAAGGCGACCCAATCTCTCCACTCCTATTTATTTTAGGGGCGGAGGTCATTGCAAGAGCATTACAAGCTAAATGTAATGACTCGAGAAAAACAATCGGATTCGTATGCATTAGAGTAGGAACCAGAATCCCTTTCTTATCCTTTGTAGATGATATCATTATCTTTGCTAAAGCATCTGGTGAAATATGCAATCAAATAAAGAAAATCATTGATGATTATTGTGGGATTTCAGGACAAAAGGTGAACTTCAACAAATCAGCGTTCCAAGTTACGTCTGGTGTTTCGACCCAACAGAAATTGACAATTCAAAACATATTACATATCACGAACCGAGAAACACTTGATAAATATTTAGGTTTCCCCATTATAAATGGAAAGGTAAATAAGGATATCTTCGAAGAGACAATCTCAACTTACCAAATGGAAGACAAATATACTTTTTCAACAAGGAAGGTCAATCTTAATTAAATCCAACCTTGCCACAAAACCAAATTACATTATGCAGAGCTTTATGTTACCTGCAGGAATCCATAAAGAACTAGACCAAATAAATAGAGGTTTGTTCTGGAACAAAGACCAAAATTATAAACCATTGATAGGATGAGACAAAATTTGTAAACCAAAACACAATGGAGGACTAGGACTAAAAAAATCAAGAAACATAAATAAAGCATTACAAATAAAACTTATATGGAAGATCCTTGTAGAGCCAGAAATTTGCTAGGTTAAAATTATAAAGGAAAAATACTTACAATCTTAACAACTCTAGAACTACAAGAACAGGAAAGCATCATATTGGCAATGGAGGAAGCTAATGGAAATAAAAGTTGAATTATGTGAACAATTGATATGGCAGGTAGGAAATGGGAAAACTATAAGATTTTGGATTGATGAATGGATGAATGGAATTAAACTCATGAACTATAACATCTCATCTAGCCCAATTAACATAGAGGATAGAGTAGAAAAATTCACTGGTGAGGATAGGCAATGAAAGTTAGAGGAACTACGGAAATTTCTCCCAAACAATCTAGTGGACAAAATTAAATACATAAAAATCCCAACGAGTGAAATCGATGACCGTCTATATTGGAAACCAAGTAGACACGGCTGGTTTACAACGACATCGGCACTGGAAAGCATCACAGGAAACAGAAGTACGCAAGGTCAACCGACTGATTGGATATAGAAAATTGAATATTTCCCAAAAATAAAAAATTTCCTATAGAAACAAGTCCTGGATGGAATACCTACGAAAAAGAGACTGACTGACAAAGGGGTGGCGGTTACCGAAACGTGTAGCCTACGCAACCAATGTGATGAGGAATCAATACACTTGTTCCTAAATTGTTAATATACAAGAGATCACATAGGAAAATTTGACAACCAAATGGGAGAAAATAATAGAGAATACACAAACAACGAATACAAACATAAAACAATTGACCACTGAGGTGTTTGAAAAACTATCTAGAAGCCAGAAAACAAACCTAGCCACTATCTTGTGGTGCATCAGGACAATCAGAAACAAGATTATCTTTGAGGAGGACCAAAACTTTAAAAATAAACAAAAGCAAGAACAATGCATGAGGTATCAATTAACACAGTGGAAAGAATCCAAAAAAATCTTTTGGGAGGAGGAGGAACGCAAGGAAAAACCAACACATCTAACCCAAAGGAAAAGGAAAAACTTAAGATGGAAAAAACCAGTGGAAGGATCTTTCAAACTGAACTTTGATGCGGCTGCCAGTTCTTCTTGTGTAGCGACTATGGGGATTGTAATTCGAGACCACTGTGGTTCTATTGTATGTTTCCATGGTTCTCTTTGTGGGGATTCATCTGCTCTCAAGGCGGAAGCTTTGGCTTTTCACTAGGGTTTGGTTGCAGCCCGCTAGCTCGGGATTTCGAGGCTCGAGGTTGAAGGTGATTGTCTGGCAGTCATCAATGCTATCAATAATGTTTGGAGATGTCCTTAGGAAATTGAGATCATCATGGCCGACGCTCGAAAGCTGATTCATGACTTTCATTCCTTCTGCGTCCATGTGTTCAGGGAGGTTAATACGGTTGCGGACAAAGTGGCGCACCTTTGGCACTTCCTCCATCACCCTCCCCCCCCCCCCCCCCCCCCGTTTCTCATCCCGAGGGTGGTGGGTCAGCAGGGCCTGACTCCACCCAAACTCTTACCTTGTATAAAATAAAAATAAAAAAAATGGATGAAATCCAGTAGTAATATGTGTTCAACATAAGAATTTAATAAAACTAAAAGACCGATTTACAAGACTATTTGTTTTTGCATTAGCTTGACGCCGAATGAGGTAGATTCGAACATCCTAGCCGATGATACTTCTCAAACTGGTGAAAATCAGGGTGAGTAGTAGGAGACTAGTAGGTCACGAACAACACTAGCTCTAAAATATTCTCCGAAATTGGTATAGATGCAACATCCATAACAGGGATCTCAACAGGCATATTGGGCCGAGGGGTGGGCTGTGTTTGCTATCTCCATCCCGCCCATTAAAAAATTAAAAAATAAAATAATAGGTAAAAATTAAAGAAAATTGAAAAAAAAAATTATATATTTATTTATTAAATTAAAGGTTTCGTTAATGAAAATTATGCGTATAAGAAAAATTCAGCCTATCTAGCCAACCCAATTTTTAATTTCTAGTTTCTTGTCCATACCTCAAGTAACCAAGAATGGTTTAACTATCCGTTGAAGCTGATGAACAACTTCTTAATCTGTATTTTAAAAAACTAGAGGCGACACAAGGCGATAGACATACTTGTAGCTTAAGCGGGCTTTAGAAGCAAAGACGGTGACTTTTTTATAAAACATCTCAAAACACCTTATAATTCAAGCTAAATGCTATATATAAAATCCCTCCTTGATGAAATAAAATCATATTGAAAACATATTACTGTACTAAAAATCAAGTTTTAGGTAGTAAAAAAGACCCAAATCCGGAGCATCACAAAATATTAAATATAAGTCTAACATTAGAAGATTAAAGAATAGAAAGAAATCAAGCGGAATGAGAAGGATGGATGGTTAGGAAGTGGGCTAGGCAAAAAAATGAAAATAAAAAATAGGTAAAAATTAAAGAAAATTGAAAAAAAAAACAGTTATATATTTATTTATTAAATTAAAGATTTCGTTAATGAAAATTATGTGTATAAGAAAAATTTAGCCTATCTAGCATACCCAAGTTTTAATTTCTATTCGTGTATGTACCTCAAGTAACCCAGAATGATTTAACTATCCGTTGAAGCTGATGAACAACTTCTTAACCTTTGATTAATCTCATTCGAGGAAGCCAAGCCCAATTAACATTCTTTGTAGTTCAAATCCAATGTGAAACAAACAGTAACATTCGTGTATGACACAAACAGTAACATTCGTGTATGTACCTCAAGTGGACGAATGAGGGAAATAGATTGGAGTTTTGGGGCACCCCATCATTGGAGCTGCTCGATTAAAATTGTTTATTTTTATTTAATTAGGCATTTATCTGTCAATTATCACATAATGTCCAATATGGTTTGTATGGGACGAGGTTCTCGACCAAAATTGATAAACGTGTGAAATATGGTTTAAATGTTTTATAAAATAATATAAACTCTGTCCCTATATGGCAAAAAATAGTCTATTTGTGGAAAATTTAGATCTAGTAGGTTGTTGTTATTAGAGGTAATTTCATTTTTTATACCAAATAAACTTCATCAAACCCCAATAATAAATCAATCAATATCTATATACATATACTAAAATCGATGCATTGGTGCCTACGTGGCGGCGCGTGAGTGCATTTGCATACGTGGCGGTACGTGAGTGAATCTCGCAAAGATTTCTTCCGCCAAAAAGGAAATCTAATAAAAAAATGATTATTTTATTTTACCATTAATAGATATAATTGGATAGATAGAATATGTTATAAAAAAAAGTAAGTATTATATAAGGAAAAAACTATATCAATATAACTAAACGTAGTAGTAGTAATAATAAAACTAATTTTCATAGTCATACTTACCAAAAATATTACTAATAGATAAATATGTAATATTTGATAGGTGCTATTTTATTTATATTTAGATTTTTTTTTGGTGTAAAGAATTATTTATATCAAAATCAATCAGGTAATAATTGTTATTTTATATCTATCTATATTATTTTTTGAGGCCAAAATAAATAATTAAAATATTATATAGCCATATATGTAGTCAAAATCCATCCGTACATAAATATTTTAGTAAACAAATGTAATAAATATATACTACATATTTAATAAAAAATAATATTAAAATATTTTCAAAAATCAACTATCTAATTAAATTACATGAGATTTAATTAACCATAGAAAAGCAAAAAAAAAATTACGTAATACCTTATAAAAGTGAATTTTATTTATATTTTGATATAATCTAATTAAAAGATATTTAGATTATATATAACCTGTCGAACTAATTTTATTTATATTTATATTATTTTTTGGAGGAAAAAATCATTTATATTTAGATTAATGCATTTTCCGTACACAGGACGGGATCTACACTAGTATAATACTAAAACAGAGGCGTGGAAATCCCGTGCGGCGGGCTCTAGTGCGATTCGCTGGCGTGTCGTTCTCTGGTGCGATCTGGGCCGGGTTTTTTGTCACGTCAATTAATGATGATCCAATAAATTTAAGTCACGTCAGATGATAACCATATATATTTATACACGTGTCATCCTATGTGTCTATTTTAATTGAAGATTAAATTTAGTTTTTAATATATAAATATTCAATATCATATCTTAAATGGTTACAAAATCTATCATTTTTAATAAAAATATTCAATTTATATCTTAGCTATTACAAAACCTATCATTTTAATGTAAATATTTGACTTTATATCTTAATTAGTTACGTAAAAATTCTAGCTAATTTTTTTTATAGTTATTTTAAAAACAAACTATGTAAGATAATTTTTAAAAACGAATTATTTGATTTCGTATCTTAATTTACTTTTAAGCCAACAACTCGGCTCATGAATTGATTGAACTTAATTTACGTTTAACCGTACCATATACAAATATTTATCTTTTTCATATATTACGCTAAAATATGTTAATTTAAAAAAAAAAGAGATCGAACCAATTATATCTAGGGGCGGTTTGCAAAATAGCCACGAAATTGGGCGAATTTTGCAAAATAGCCGCGAATTATGACATTTTTGGAAAATAGCCGCAATAAAAGGCTTCACCCTCTGTCCCACAAACGATTTTCTCTCTCCTCGATCTCTCCCATTGCGGACGCTCTGTTTCTCTCTCCCGACCTGATCGCTGGAAATTGCTAGGATTTGCGAGAGATTACCATTCCGACATCAACAAAGCTATTGATTTTGACGTGTAATCTAGAGAATCAGGTAAGTCAATTTACTAGATTTTAAAGTCGATTAGAATTTGCGTCAAGGACGCAAATTTGAGCAAAAGTCGCAAATTTTACGATAATTTTTGGATTACTTCTTTAGTGTTGAGATTGCTACTTCAGTCTGTGTTTATTTGTGCTTCGGTTTTGCAATTACTGCTTCAGTATTGCGATTTCTGCTTAAATTTGCGCCGAAGGCGCAAATTTCATAGAATTTTTTGGTTTGAGATTACTACTTCAGTTTCGTTATTACAGATTCATTCTGTGTTTATGCATGCTTCAGTTTTGCAATTACAGCTTCAGTTTTGTGATTATTGCTTCAATTTGCACCGAAGGCGCAAATAACTGGTTCGGTTTTGTGATTACGAATTGGAATCGTGTGATTACAAGTGTTGATTATGCCAAAATTTGCGCCTTTGGCGCAAATTCATCAACATTTGTTCCTGTATATGTGTAATATTCAAGTTTCAAGTTTAATCTGTGTATGTTTATGGTTATTTATGCTTATTCATGTTTTACATTGCTCAGGTCATCTCTATGATTGCTTAGGTTGTGATTTCAATATTATTGTTTGAAATAAACAGTAGACCTTAATCATAGAAGTTCACCACAAGAAGTGTATTGTATCCATTTGGTTGTTCATGTCATCATTACGCTTGAATCTGCACTCTATATTGAAGTATTGATTCCTTATTAGACTTTGATTGTTAATGTCATCACTAGACTTACTTATTCAATGTCGATTAAGCCATGTCATCACTGTAATGGAGTCATAATAAAATTTGCGCCTTTGGCGCAAATTTTGATTAATTTTTTAAACATGAATTAATGTTTTTGAGCATTTTTTTTCTTTATAAATGTAATATTAAAGTTTCAAATCGAATCTGTGTATGTTTATGGTTATTTATGCTTATTCATATTTTACATTGCTGAAGTCATCTCTATGATTTCTTAGGATGTGATTTAAATATTATTGTTTCAAATAATCAGTATACCTTAACCACAGAAGTTTCCCCCAAAAACTGCAACATTTATATAATTCACTTCACAACAGGTCTATTGTATTCATTTTGTTGTTCATGTCATCTTTACACTTGAATCTGCACTATATATTGAAGTATTGATTCCTTATTAGACTTTGATTGCTAATGTCATCACTAGACTTCCTTATTTCAATGTTGATTAAGCCATGTCATCACTGCAATGGAGTCATAATAAAATTGCACAGGGGATATCAGTATAGAATATTTTATGCTTATATATGTTTATACATTCAGTAGCATCACTTGCAGATTTGCGCCTTTGGCGCAAATCTATGTTTATACATTCAGTGTAGAATATTTTATGCTTACATATGTTATAACAGTATGGAAATCTATGTTTATACATTGAGTAGCATCAAAATTTGCGCCTTTGGCGCAAATTTTTCATAACAAGTTAATTCTAATCACATTGGTTGGTAGCGTCATCGTTATTGAACATTGATTGAGCAATGTCAGCACTACAATTCAGTCATAGAAAAATTGCACAAGGTGTGTAAATCTATTACTTAAATTTACTAATCCTCTTAAATTCATACTCTGCAGATTACAATGGCAACCCACATTATTACAGTTGTGTGTGGTGGGAAATGGTTGGTTAATGATTCATGTCCAACCTTTGTTGGAGACACTACTTCAAAGGTGTTTATGATTGACGAGACAATAACATTACAGGGTTTAACTGAAAAAGTTCACATCAGATTCAATATAGATAGTGCATTGGAATTGAAATTCAATCATTTACACCCTTTCAAGCTGTTGAGAGCTCCACTTCTTGTGGAATGTGATGCTGATTTAAAAGAGTTTTTAAAGTTGTCTGACCTAGAGAATGTTAAATATGCTGTGGAGTTGTGTGTCAGCATTAAATCAAATAGTGCAGACATTGAAGATCAACAGCCATCCTCAGCTGAGAGTTTACAATTGGTGGCATGCAATCCAACTATTACAGATAATGTTACAGAGGAAAATAACATGACATTGATTGGTGACACCAGGATGAAAGGTGTATTGTTGGAAGATGTTGGTGATGACATGGATTCTATAAACAGTGACACTGCAAGTGATGAAGATTCTGCAGATGAAATATGGAGAGCATTCTATTCTACAGCACACAGGAGAGAGACTACACTAGAAGATTGGGATGCTGATAGCTCTACTGTGTCTAGTGTGAATCTCAATTCACAAAACTTGATTTGCGTCGGCAAAAGCTTTGCATCAAGGAAAGCAGTTAAGCATGCTTTAGAGATGTTGTCAATAACTGAGAGATTTGGTTTTCGCGTTGTAAAAGCAGACACAAAGTATTATAGAGCGCATTGTGCAGATCCTGACTGCAAATGGAAAGTGCATGTCAAAACTTTTGGCCCAACTTGGCATGAGGTCATAGTGTATGTGGAAATGCACACCTGCACATGGGATTTCAGGACAAAACACTGCAAACAACCTTCATCTTCTGTGATTGCAAGTATCATTGAATCAAGGTGAGCACTTTTTTAAAGAGATAGTATTTATATTTTAACTTGCTTTCTAATATATGATTTATTCTAATTTGACTATAATTACACAGTGTTGACGTTGGATACAAACCAGCACAGATAAAGGATAAAATGAGAACAGAACAAAAGATGCAAATTAGTTACTGGAGAGGATGGAAGTCATCAAAAATAGCTCATGAAATGGTTAATGGGACACCAGAATCAAATTATGCAGATTTGCCATCGTTTTGCCATATGCTCATGGAGAGAAACAATGGGACTATAGCTTCAATTTTAAAATACAAAGAAGATAGATTTCAGTACTTCTTTCTGTCATTTGGACAGGGCATCAGAGCGTTCCCACTCTTAAAGAAGGTATGTCTTAAACAGTGTCAGCACAAATTCTGTTGTCATCGATTTCCTTAATTTTGATAACATAAGTAATTTTATTTTGTTTATATATCAAGTGGTTGTTGTTGATGGAACATTCCTAACTGGCAAATATAGAGGGACATTGCTTGGAGCAGTTGCACAAGATGCAAATAGACAAATCTTTCCACTTGCTTTTGGTATTGTTGATTCTGAAAACAACAGGTCTTGGGAATGGTTTATGTATCAGCTGCTGCAGGTTGTGCCTCCTTCAAATGACTTAGTGTTTGTCTCTGATAGACATGCTAGCTTTTCAAGGGTTGTATCATTAGCTTATCCAACAGCTACACATTGCATATGTATATGGCACTTGAAACAAAACATCAGAGGAACGTTCAAGAAAAAAGAGCTGGGGAAAATGTTCAAAAAAGCAGCAGAGAGTTACACTATCCAAGAGTTCAACAGCCACCTTGCACAAATCGAAGCAACCTGTCCAAAGCTATTAGAATATCTGGTGTCAGCAGGTTTTGATAAATGGGCAAGAGCACATTCAAGGTGTGATAGATACAACATGATGACATCCAACAATGCTGAGAGTTTGAACTCTGTTTTCAAAGGCAAAAAGAATTATCCCATTGTGGCACTTGTGGAGTTTGCTAGGGAAAAGCTCACATCATGGTTCCTGGATAGGAGAGAAAAAGCACTGGCAAATCACGACAGACTAACTCCGGAGATCCTTAAGTTGATAAGAGAATCACAAGCGCAGGTTGGGGTATGCAGAGTAGAGAACATGTACGTGCAGAGTATTTGATGTCGAGAAAATGCCTTGTGTACATGCTCTAGCAGCAATAACACACATAAAAGCAAATGTGTCTGATTTTGTTGCAAAATTCTAGAGCAATGACGCTTGGCGTATGACATATGCAGAAACAATATATCCAGTGTTGGATGAAGATGAAGGAAATATCCCTAATGAGATCAAATCCATCAAATGTTACCCACCAGTAGTAAGAAAAAGAGCAGGAAGACCAACTACGAATAGAAAGCTTTCTTTGGGAGAGTACAAAAGGAGGAAGAAGCATTCAAGATAAGGCTGTCAGCACAAATTCTGTCATAAGTATTATATAAGAGTAATGTTAGTGGATAATACAGTTTATAAATTTGTAAATGACATTTGTTTTTGCTTATTACCATTAATTCACTAATTCAAGGTAAGTCTGTCTGCACAAATTCTGTCATCAGTATTTTACCATGCTGAGCAATTTTTCCCAATTTGTAGTATGTTGTGCAATTTAATTCTATTGATGAGCAATAATAAGATCATGTTGAGCAAAAACCTCTTAATCAACTATAAAGACATAATTAGATAAAACTAACATTTCGTTCAAAACAAAGTGTTGTTGTGTAATATATAAACAATCATTGAGCAAAAATAAGGTGATGCTGAGCAAATTTTCCCCATTTGCTATATGTTGTGCAGTTTTTTTCTATTGATAAGCAAAAATTAGATCATGTTGAGCAATAATCTATAATGCAACTTTGAAAACAAAATTACATAAAATTTAGATGTCATTGCAAACAAAGTGTTGTTGTGCACTTTTATTCCATTGATGAGCAAAAATAAGACAATGTCGAGCAATAATCTATTAAACAACTATCAAAGCGTAAATAGATAAAAATTAAATGTCGTTGCAAACAAAGTGTTGTTGTGCAATATATGTACTATGGTTGAGCAAAAATAAAGTGATGTCAAGCAAGTTTCCCCCGTGCATAATATGTTGTGCACTTTTATTCCATTCATGAGCAAAAATAAGACAATGTTGAGCAATAATGTATTAAACAACTATAAAATCGTAAATAAACAAAAATAAGATGTCGTTGCAAACAAAGTGTTGTTGTGCAATATATGTACCATCGTTGAGCAAAATTAAAGTGATGTCGAGCAAGTTTTCCCCATGCATAATATGTTGTTGTGCACCTTTATTCCATTGACGAGCAAAAATAATACAATGTTGAGCAATAATATATTAAAGAACTATGAAATCGTAAATAAAACAAAAATAAGATGTCGTTGCAAAGAAAGTGTTGTTGTGCAATATATGTACCATCGTTGTGCAAAATTAAAGTGATGTCGAGCAAGTTTTCCCCATGCATAATATGTTGTTGTGCGCCTTTATTCCATTGATGAGCAAAAATAAGACAATGTTGAGCAATATTGTATTAAAGAACTATGAAATCGTAAATAAAAAAAAAAGATGTAGTTGCAAACAAAGTGTTGTGGTGCAATATATGTACTATTGTTGAGCAAAAATAGAGTAATGTTGAGCAAGTTTTCCCCAGGCATAATATGTTGTGCACTTTTATTCCATTGGTGAGCAAGAATAAGACAATGTTGAGCAGTAAACTATTAAGCGAATATGAAAACATAAATATATAAAAATAATATGTTGTTGGTACCAAAGTGGTGTTCTTGTGCAAATCTAAACTATTGTTGAGCAAGAATAATATGATGTTGAGCAGAACTAGGGTATGGAATTATATGAAAAATAATAACAAATAAATAAAGTCTCACAAAATTCCCGATTTATTAGCAAACAAAAAATAAAAGAAAATGAAAACGGTTTTCCTAAAAAAAAAATATGAAAACCAAATATGTGTGAATGCGCAAAACGCTTTTCAGGTTCGAGAAGTTTTCCATCACCTTCTTTTAGTTTCTTCCTCGAGCTAAATCTACTCTGTCCATTTCTCTGCGAGATTGCCTGAGGCTTGATTGTAGGCTTGTAAGAAGGAGGTCTATCACATACATAGAGATGTCTTCAGATCCGAAAGGTTTGATTTCGTGTTTTCTGTGTATTAAAGTTCAAATTAGAACGAGTACGGTTTAGGGCTTAGTTTCCCACGAAAATTATGAAAAATCGCACTTATTCAAGCGAATTTAATGTGTATAATCAAGCAATTAGTCAGCCTTACAAGACCTAACATTGCTATTTCAATCTCTTTGGCATAATAAATTGAAGTTAATCACTACCAAAAACACAGGAAATAGCCACGGTCAAATAGCCACGAATTGGCCACGGATGACCGTGGCTAAACGGTTTAGCCACGGGCATAGCCATGAATTTGACGGTCGTCGCCATTCGAGGCTATATGCCTCGTCGCTAACAGCCACCAACCCATTATCCGTGGCTAATAGCCACAATCTGACAAGTCCGTGGCTATGCCCGTGGCCGGGTCGGGATCGTGTCATTCGTGGCTGTAGCGACGAAGTTAGCCACGATGAATGTCGTGGCTGATTTCGTGGCTTGGCACGTGCAAGATGTCTAACGTCTTTCGTGGCTAATTTCGTGGCCAATTAGGTGGCTATGTTTGTGCCTTTGTTAGCTATGTCCGTAGCTATTCCCGTGGCAAAATTCGTGGCCAAGTTCGTGACTTCATTGCTGGCTATGCTCGTGGCTATGTCTATGGTCTTATTCGTGGCCTTATTCGTTTCGAGCTAGGAAATAAATTTAATATAATTTTACAAATCTGTCATACAAACATATCCAAAATACAACCATAAATTACACCATTCAAAACACATCTAAAACACAATAAAAAATTCAACAATACAACAAGTCTCAAGCACGAACGATAGAGACAACGAACCTTTCTACAACCAAGACACCCAAGTGAGATGTCGAAGCACCTACGTAACAAAAATGAGACAACGAACCTTTCTACAACCACCAATTTCCCCTTGTCCCATGCATACACAATGATAGCTTCTTCTTGTAGAATGTCAATGCAAGCCTTTGGAAACTTGCACTTGTAGTCCTCCTCATACTCGGTCTACCCCTCAAGAGTCCTTCAAATCAAAGGTGGTACCTAATTTCTTATTATCTATCCACAAACAAATACAAACATAAAACACATTTTAGATTATTCCTAATAAATATGTTCAATCACACTTAAGATGTACAAACATAAACAAATACAAAGATAAAACACATTTCAGGCTATGCAATATACAAACATAAACAAATAAGATGTACCTAATCTCTTATTGTCCATGTCCACATCTAAGAACACCCTACGAGTGATTTCAGGCTATGCAATATACAAACATAAACATCCAGAGGTTGCTCAGAGACAATTTCAATGTGCATGTATATGTATAATCTGTGTTGGCTGAGTTAGGCCTCAATTTTGGAGTTCCATTATAAACAGATACTGTGATAGGAATCAACAAGATTGAAGTTGAATCGAATTATTCCTCTTCACGGATGAGGCGTAACTCAGCAGCCAACATACTAAACACATATACCGCAAATTTATCAACAAACGTATTGATATTCATATAAATTACCAGATGAAAAATATCATACATTCTAATTAGAAAACAACCGAATCAATCACATCCAGATAAAAGAAACATCGAATCGAAATCCAAAGAGAGAGAAGTTGATATTTTAGTAGCGATCAAAGCGGGAGAAAAAAAAAAGATCTATTCAGATCTTTCTAGGAAAACAAAAGAAGAAGTGTACAACTTACGGATCGAGAGCGAAGCTTTCAGCAGTCTATAATTAGGTATATTGATAGGTATTTTTTTACATAACATAAACAAATAATTAAGCAAACAAATGAACAAAAATCCCAATTCATATTCCACACCTAAAATCTCAAAATTTAATCTACCAAATCCGTTTCAATTCTCCAAAATAATACAACATTTCAACAAAATCAATTCAATAAAGTGTATAAACGTTCTCAGGCATCAAATTGAATGAAGAATTGCAAAAAAAAAAAAAAAAGACCTAAAGTAGGGGAACTTACAATATTGTTGCCGGCTAGTCTCGCCATTACCCGGAGAAGAAACGCACAGCAGCGCGGCCTAGCGGCCTCTCCCGGAGACGCCCTCGCTCGGAGCCTGAGTCGGAGTCGGAGTCGGGTTGGGGACGCCTCGCCTGCTGGTCTCAAGTATCGACGGGTCGGGGACGCCTCGCTCGGAGCCTGAGTCGGAGACGCCTCGCTTGCTGGTCTCAAGTATCGACAGGTCGGGGACACCTCGCTCGGAGCCTGAGTTGGAGCCTGAGTCGGAGTCGGATCGGGGACGCCTCGCCTGCTAGTCTCGCCCTTTCTCCGTCCCTTCTCCTTCCGTGCGCTCCCTCCGGTGGTGGTTTCATGGTTTGTCGGCGTTATTCTCCGGTGGAGGAAGACAAGAGGAAGACAATAGAAGATGTGAGATGGGGAGGAAGAGAGATCTGTAATTTTTGGGCGAGAGAGACAAGGATTGAAGAGGGAGCGGCCAGAGAGGAGAAGAGAACGTGTGAAATGAGGCGGCGCCCAAAGACCCAAAATGAATTAGGGTTGTTCCCAATTTCATAGAGCGGGAAATTTACCGCTCAATATTCATTTGGGCGCTACAAAAATTTCAACACTGAGAAGTGGGAATGTATTCCTTTTTTATTTTTCATTCACAATTTACCTCTAGAAAATAAAATCATCAATACAAATAAAATTATAATATATTTTAAATAAAAAAATAATGGTAAAAATAATAATAGTTTAATATAATAGTTATCGTTATTATTAAAAACAAAAATTAAAAAATATATATTAAATAATAAAATAATAATAACCATAATAATAATAATAATAATAATAATAATGAGGTTAATATAGGGTTTTATACAAGGTTAATATAACGTCGTATTCAACAATTATTAGTCACTTATATTAGGTTTCTTCAAAACATACTCTTATAATATTCTAATAAGAATTTAGTAGTTAATATAAGTTATTATTAAACATTTATTCGTTACTTATATGAGTTTTCCTCAAAACATACTGTTATAGTATTTTAATAAGAATTTAGTGGTTAAAATAAAGTTTTATTAACATCAATTAGTTACTTATATGTAGACCTGTCAAACGGGTCATTTGGGTCGGGTTCGGGTCGGGTCACTTCGGGTTTCGGGTAAAACGGGTCTTGGGTAAAACGGGTTTGGGGTTTTTCGGGTTGACTCGAACTCGGGTTTGATCGGGTTTCGGGTCGGGTTCGGGTCAATTTCGGGTTTGTCCTTTTTTTCTTTTTTAAATTAAAAAAATCATTATTTGATAATTTTGTGATAAATTTTAATTATATATAAAAAAAATTAATTATATATAATTATAAATCGACCGGGTCAATCGGGTAAATCGGGTCAAAATTACCGGGTCAATCGGGTCACCGGGTCGAAACCCAGATTACCCGGAAAATTTCGGGTTTTTCGGGTTCGGGTCGGAAAAAATTTCGGGTCAAAATTTTCGAGTTCGGGTCGGGAAATTTTCGGGTCGGTCGGGTCAGGTCACCGGGTCGGGTTGTGTTTTGACATGTCTACTTATATGAGTTTTCCTCAGAACATACTCATATAGTGTTTTAATAAGAATTTAGTAGTTAAAATAAGGTTTTATTAAACATTTATTCGCTACTTATATTAGTTTTCCTCAAAACATACTCTTATAGTACTCTAATAAGAATTTAGTAGTTAAAATAAGGTTTTATTAAACATTTACTTGTTACGTATATGAGTTTTCCTCAAAACATACTCTTATAGTATTCTAATAGGAATTTATTTGTTAATATAAGGTTTTATTAAACATTTGTTAGTTACTTATATTAGTTTTCCTCAAAACATACTCTTATAGTATTCTAATAGGAATTTAGTAGTTAAAATAAGGTTTTATTAACATTTATTAGTTACTTATATGAGTTTTCCTCAAAACATACTCTTGTAGTGTTTTAATAAGAATTTAGTAGTTAAAATAAGGTTTTATTAAACATTTATTCGCTACTTATATTAGTTTTCCTCAAAACATACTCTTATAGTATTCTAATAAGAACTTAGTGGTTAAAATAAGGTTTTATTAAACATTTACTTGTTACGTATATGAGTTTTCCTCAAAACATACTCTTATAGTATTCTAATAGGAATTTATTAGTTAATATAAGGTTTTATTATACATTTGTTAGTTACTTGTATTAGTTTTCCTCAAAACATACTCTTATATTATTTTAGTAAGAATTTATTAGTTAATATAAGGTTTTATTAAACATTTGTTAGTTACTTATGTGAGTTTTTCTCAAAACATACTCTTATTGTATTCTCATAGGAATTGATTAGTCAATATAAGGTTTTATTAAACATTTGTTAGTTATTTTGTTAGTTTTCCTCAAAACATACTCTTATAGTATTCTAATAGGAATTTAGTAGTTAAAATAAGGTTTTATTAACATTTATTAGGTACTTATATGAGTTTTCCTCGAAACATACTCTTATAGTGTTTTAATAAGAATTTAGTAGTTAAAATAAGGTTTTATTAAACATTTATTCGCTACTTATATTAGTTTTCCTCAAAACATACTTTTATAGTATTCTAATAAGAACTTAGTAGTTAAAATAAGGTTTTATTAAACATTTACTTGTTACGTATATGAGTTTTCCTCAAAACATACTCTTATAGTATTATAATAGGAATTTATTAGTTAATATAAGGTTTTATTAAACATTTGTTAGTTACTTATATTAGTTTTCCTCAAAACATACTCTTATATTATTCTAGTAAGAATTTATTAGTTAATATAAGGTTTTATTAAACATCTGTTAGTTACTTATGTGAGTTTTATTCCACAATCATTATCTACTTACATTATTTTCCCTCAAAAAACACACTTATAGTATTCTTATAACATTTTATTAGATAATAAGAGGTTTTATTCCACAATCATTAGCTACTTATATGGTTTTATCTCAAAACACACACGTATAGAATTCTTATAACATTTTATTAGATAATATAAGGTTTTATTCCACAATTTATAGCTACTTATATGATTTTTCCTCAAAACACACACTTATAGTATTCTTATAACAACTTATTAGTTAATATATGGTTTTATTCAACAATTATTAGTTACTTATATGTTTTTCCATCAAAACACACACTTATAGTATTCTTATAACATTTTATTAGATAATATAAGGTTTTATTCCACAATTATTTGGTACAAATATGATTTTATCTCAAAACACTCACTTAGATTATTCGAATAAGAATTTATTGCATAATATAAAGTTCTATTCCACAATTGATAGCTACTTATATGATTTTTTTTTCTCAAGATAAACTCTCATAATATTCTCATATGAATTTATTAGTTAATATAAGGTTTATTCAACGATTATTAGTTACTTATATGATTTTTTCCCTCAAAACACATTTTATTTAACAATTATTAGTTTTGTTTATGTTCTATTATTTATTTAGATATAAATACATATACCATTAATGGGCATGTTGACGGAAACTGTAGCCGTATTTGGGCCCATAATAAATTAAAGCCCATTAGAAATTAAAGTGTATCATTTGAGTTTAACTGTAAATAGCTACGGCATTAGCCACGGATATGACCGTGGCTATTAATTGTGCTCCTTAATATGCCGAGAGCTATTAATTGGGCTTACATATTCTTTGGGCTTCGACTACCACTAACGGGTTGACCGCCTTTGGACTTGACCATCTTTAGGCCCTACCTTTTTTTTGTTGAGATTTTGGGCTTAAAAACTGATATTTTTTTTCAAATTAATTTGCTTTAATTTGTGAATTTCCTCAATTCGGTTACACCAAAGGTACAATGGGCGCCTTTATGTTAGCGTCGAATTCCGCCACGGATAATTTAACCGTGGCTAAATTCGTGGTTGTTCACCTTCAACTCAGGTCATATATTCCTAATTCCCTCACATTCTTAGTCATGAGTACAACAACAGATATTATTTGTGGCTAAAGTCGTGGCTACATTGCCACCACGTCAAGTTAGACTCGCCAAAATGACGTCGAAATCAGCCATGGAAAATGCGAGCGTGGCCAAAGTCGTGGCTAATAGCCATGACACCAGCCACGACATTTTTATTCGTGGCTAAAATCCACAAAATTATGGACACGAAATTATATCCTCATCACTAGCCACGGTCGTTGCCACGGATATTTTCATTCGACGCTAATATAGCTACGCTATCTTCGTGGCTATCAGCTACGGATGTGGCAACGACTTTATGACGTGGCTAAAAATCCGTGGCTATTTCCTGTGTTTTTGGTAGTGAATGTGATTAATCTAGAGGCTGAATTTGGGAATTTGATAATTTGGGAATTTGTTTGGCATAACATACAGTCTCTCATAGTGTCATATCTTCAATTATGTTTGTATAAATTGATTGTAAGTGTTCATTCTATAGGTAAACGTCCGCAGAGTGTAAGTGATTCACCTGTTCTAGACAGTCAAAATAGAAATTCGAAAAGATCAAAACGATATGGGGTTAAACCTCCAGTAGTTGATTTATCTAGAGACTCACCTCCCTTCAAGGATGAACTGTCTGTTGATACTGAGACTGGAAAATCCTTGGAAGCAGGGGAAGGTTGTAGATCACTTGAATCCAAAGATTTGCAACCGCTTGTAAGAAAAAATAGTAAGAGAGAAGTGCACCCTGCAATTGATCTTCGTCTTAGCACTGTTGCTATGGAGACCATTGAAATTGCAAGGCTGGAAACCCATTCACCTAATGAGACGGTTGTTGAACATGTAAACCCAACTGTGCATATCATAACATCTGATGAGGAAACAGATAACACAGCCATACAACCTGTCGAAGAAAACAGGCAGCTGGTTGTGAGGAGTGAGAGAAACACTAGACAAAAAAATCTCCCATCATTGAAATCACGGTCAAGCCCACGCTTGCTGGTGTCATCCTTGAAAAAATTGAATGCAAGCAAAGGAAAATGATTGAGGATATTGGGTTTGGATTTTTGTTCAACTTGGAGATTGTTACCCTACCACTACTTCTTTCGTATTGGTTAGTGGATCAGTTTGACCCTAACAAGTGTTGCTTGGTGTTGGCTAATGGAGGCGAACTTGAAATTGCAGAAATAGACGTGCATATCACAATGGGATTCCCAATGGGGAAAGTTTTAGTTGGAAGAAAATCACCTAAAGAGAATTTCAATCTTGTGCAGGAGTGGAAAACCACATTTGATGTCCAGGACAATATAACAATAGCTATTGTTATGGAAAAATTGATAGCTGACACTGACTGCAGTGATCAATTCCTTCTGAACTTTATCGTTATACTGGACTCTATTTTGGTTGATACACTAGGAAACGGGCATGCCAACCACAGTTTAATAAGAGTAGTTCCTGAATTGGGTGACCTGAAAGACCTAAATTGGTGTGCTATTGTGTTGGAAAGTTTGGTCGATGCAAAGAGAAGCTGGGAAAAGAACAAGAATGGCCATTTCAGAGGGCCTCTGTTATTCTTGGTTGTAAGTATTGTTTTTCAAACCTTCGCTCTGACGTTAACTTAATTTCTTTACCATATCAGTAGTACAAATGTCACCCCTCATACTTTTATCTACAAGTCTACAATATTCTTTATGTCAGCATTCCCTAATCAATCGTTATACTGATATATGTTTACCACCTTGGTGTGCCAGTTGTTTTACATGGATAGGGTGAAATTATTCACAAGCACATCTCTAAGAAGAATGACTCGTTCTTTCCCGGTTTTTGTTGGCATAAATTACAAAATCTTGCGCCAACGAGAAACTGATGATATAAGTACTAGAGGCTTTGGCTGTGGCTTGGTCCAGGCTCGCCAAGTTGTTCCTCACCATCAAGACGTGCAATCTACAGCTTGTCCACAACCTACTGCACAAACCGATGAAGGCACCAGTCACCATGCTGATCCAGAAAAAGAGACACCCCCAGTTGAGGTTTGTATGAATTATTTCAACCAATTCAATGTAATATTATTACAGTACAACAATGTTCTGGTATTTACTGATGACTTTTTATTCTTATTTTTTTATGTGATGTTATCTTCTAGAGTTGGATAAAGTTGTTTGCTCAAAAGACTTCTGCACTTGCATCTGCTGTTTCTGATTTTGCTGAGTGGTCTACAAAAGTCCCGATTGAACTACAAAATGATGACAAGGTGAAAATGCTTCTACATGGAGCAAACCAGCTTTTAGGAGTGCAAAATGTCATTTTTGAGGCATCGACAGCTACGGATGCTGCTGACATGTCAAATATGAATGACCCTGTAAGCCCATATTTTACCGAATCACAAGAGAAATTC
Source organism: Persicaria tinctoria (assembly GCA_037127255.1). NCBI lineage: Eukaryota > Viridiplantae > Streptophyta > Magnoliopsida > Caryophyllales > Polygonaceae > Persicaria > Persicaria tinctoria. The sequence continues at coordinate 59,505,718 of JBANSL010000008.1, read as the reverse complement.
TGGGCAGACCCTGTTTTATTAGATTGCATCACTCAAATCGAAATGGCATATCTCAACAAGCAAAAAATGAAATCCAGTATCAAAGTGGACGGAGAATTTTCCTTTGATATATTTCTGGATGACCCTGCTTTTAAGAAAGATGAAGGGACGTCATTGAACACATCGGTTGAAATGAAGAATGCTAATGAAGCAGCCCAGACTCCCCCAGACAGCCATGGGCAGTCTCCAATACAACAGCGTGGTGAGGCTACTCCTAAACCCCTGCCCACTCAAATTAAAGCTAATACTCCACCAGTGAATCCTTTGGGAGGTACAATAGAATGCATTCCACCTACTGCCTTGCCACCAAGAAGGTCGCCACGGATCAACATAGCTGATGGAAATGCTGCAGATCAACTTAATAACATGAAGAGAGAAGAAGCTACAAGAAGAGAACATAAACCTTCTGCATCTTTGAGAAGCCCATATTACTCGCGTGTTGTTGACATTACAGATCCTATCTCTGAAATTGAGCGCACTGTTTCAGCATATTTAGCAATGAAAACACCACACAGCAGGTAAGTTCATTTTAAACTTAATCTTCTTAAAGTATGTTCAGTTACAAGTAAAAGGTTATTTTCATATAAACCATCTTCAAAATGATTGACATTACAGGGAAATTTTGTTTAAGCACAAGTCTGTTGAAATTGTTAGAACAGACATGGCTACACTTGAGGATGAAACCCACTTGTCTAGTGTTGTTATTGGTGCCTGGACAGCTATCCTCAACCACAAGGAACATTATAAAAGTGCTCAATCACCTGCAAGACTTTTTGTCAATATCAACAAAACTGTAATATTCTTACAGTTTTAACTTTCAATTACACTCCATTGTTAGGCGTTATTACAATTCGTCTGTTTTTTTACTAATTTCTATTCTTCAACCAGTTTAATGTAGAGAGTGTATCAGTACGAGCTTGTGATGAACAGTTCAAGAGGTTTAACCTCCACATGGATACTGTATTGTCATCGTCACCACACCTTTCTTTGAAGGATATACACACGGTACGCCGTTGCAATTAAATAAATAAAATTCTTCTCGTACCAATTAAGACACTTGTTGTCACTGTGGTCAGCTTTTCATTAAGACGTTTGTTGTCCAAGTGGTTTTTTGATGAGTAGTATTTGTCAAGATGCATACAACTATAACTGCTACTAAACAGTTGTGTTTGTTCTTCAATGTGTCAGCACAATTTTCTGCGCTTATAATCAATTGATATATGTTATTCAAACAATTGTTTTTATAATATCCATTCGTTTGTTGTGAAATTGTAAACTATAGTTTAGCAAAACTAAGATGATGTTGAGCAAATTACGACTAACATAAAAACTTAGTTAAACAGTGTCAGCACTACTTTTAACAAAACAATCAACAAATTAATCAAATGTGTCCGCAGTATAACAAGGTGTAGATGTAAAACTTCAGTCCCAGTTTATAATCTGAAATTTGAGGAAGGAAATTACAAAATAATTATATGATTATTATGATATTAATATGTTGCATCATATCATTACGATAGAACACATATAAACTAAAATAACAAAAAATTAAAAAATACATTCAACATATAAATAAGTACCAATGTTATTACGTATTAATATAGTAGAACTACAGTCCTAAGAAGTCATCAATCTTCTTCCTCCTTCCCATTTTTGCATCTAAAACCTCTTTGACACACCCCATTAGATTGTCCTTTGCGTCTTCAAACAACTGTCTTTGATTGCCCAGTTCTCTTTCCATCTATATAAAAGTCACAAGACAAGACTCAATCACAGGATGGAAAAAAAAATTTATGGATAAAACTTCAAATATCACCTTTGATAATGTTTCACCATCTTCATCTTTGGACGCAATCCGAAGGTGATGTTCAGTTGCTATTATGGATCTTTGGTATTCCTCATATAATGTGTAATGAACGACAACAACCTCCAACAACTCGGCCCTGCGGGCCTCTTTGTTCGTCTCGCAAGCTTCATTAACTAGATTCATGTGATAACCAGGGTAAACAACACTATCCAGTACATCCATCAATTGATGGAAACTCGTGCAAAACCCGACAGTGTTACCATAGTTCATCTTTTTAGAGAGGGATGTGTTTTTGTTAAAACCGGTTTTCAGGCGCGAATGGATATCAAAGAATGATAAATGGATATATATAGCCAACAATTAGACAGTTTTCAACTTGTAACAGTTATTTGTGAAAGTTTATTTCAGAGTAACAATAAAAAAAAACTGTCAAAACTGTAAATCTAAAAACTGAAAACGGATTGCAGTTATTTGAGTTATAGTTATCATTGGAAAACATTACCTAACTCGTGTTAGCACTACTTTTGGCCTTATCCACCTAGTGTCATCACAAAAATATCAAAAACAGAAAACAGCCAAATTTATAAGAATAGTGTCACCAATAGATCCAACTACTCTACCCCAACAATGTAACAAAAAGACTTTGAACACTTACCAATTCGTGCAACATCGTAAACTTGAAAATCACAACAAGAATACTAGCCCAATGTCTCAAGTAAATATACCTAATATCAGTGTCAGCGCTACTTTGGGACTTACCCTAATAGTGTCACACACTTAAGTTTTAATATCAGCAAATGTCAAGACATAATCTTCAATAGCAGAAACCACCAATATGATCAACTTGGGTCACACAAAATGAGATACTTAAATATCAAATATTACCATAATTTGAATATAAACCAGAAACAAATATGATCAAGGACAAATTTAATTCATAGAATGTATTTTAGATTACATCAGTACCGTACAAAATTACATACTACACTTATATCAACTAAAGCTAGAATTCTGCTCGGCAAAGAGGACAGTTGTTTTGAACTAAAAGCCAAGCTCGTAAACAATTTGGATGAAAGTGATGTTGGCATGGCGTTTGAAGAACAGGATCTGACTCCAACATTGGAAGCAAGCAAATTGTACATTCATCATCATCAAGCTCCAGGTGATATATCTCCCTTAATCCGTCAACCTCCATAGGCTCTGGAGGTGCTGGGGGATCTGCTTGGTCAACCTCCATATGAATGTCATCGTTTATGTCGGAATCATGGCTTGAATCAGACGAAGAGTCATCATAAAAATGTACATTGATGTTGATGTTAGGACAAAGACCATATTCAACAAGATCAGCATCGACATCAAACCAACTTCTAGTGTAATCCATTAGAAGTCGATTGGCTACCTGGGTTCTAACCTCAACCGTTACTCCTGCATCCTGTAGAACTTCGTTGCAGCGAGCTAGGCTCATAGGCAAACCATTCCAAGTAGACGTGTGATAGAATGTTAAGGGAATGTTGTCAGAGTTGATGGACACAACAAGTAGACTAGGTCCATACCAGTCTGACTCAAATCCTGATATTTCAACTTCATAAGTTCCGACGATGTAGTCGTAGTCTAGTTCAGTATAGGTTGGGAATGCCATTGAAGAAGAGAAAACCTACACAGCCAAAATCAAAATATACTCAAACATTAGACATTGAATTAAAAATAAAACATTACATCGATATTATAAAGAAATAAACATTTGAGAAAGACAACAGAGAAAAAAAGCCTGAAAAACTGAAAAAACCCTAAGTGATGACTTTTAATGACAGTAAGAATCACATACACACAAAAGGAATATAATGCTATAAGAAATAAGCAAGACAAACACCAATATATGAATATTACTACACTATAAAGCAAGGGGTCGTTCAACAAAACCAAAGAATACAATAATTAGATTCTTGCTGAAGCAGTACATCAAAATAACAGATAATGTTTTTTTTAAAGGAAGAAAACAGAAAGGAATACATACCAAAACAGGAATCGCACCTTGAAAGCAAGAAATCTGGATAAGAACGAGAGAGGATGAAGATGAACAACAAGAAGAAGATGAAAGGACTTGCAGACAATCTGAAAACCGTTTAAGTACAGTATAAATAAGCGGGAAATGGGCCGGCCATCTCTAAACGAAGCCCAACAGTTATGTTGAAGGCAATATCAACGATTTAAACATTTGTGCAAAATTAATGTGTTGATAAGCAAAAATAAGATAATGTTTAGCAAATTTCCCACAATTGCCGGTGTTGTGAAATTTTCATCTGATAATGAGCAAAAATAATAACATGATGCAAAAAACAAAATTATTGGAAAATTTTAATATTATATTGACAAAAATTATAATCATTATGATAACATTTCAACTATAAACTACTGTTGTGCAACTATAAACTACTGTTAAGCAAAAATAAATTGATGTTGAGCAAAATCACACCAATCACCCCCACACATTGTGCAGCTTTATTCTAAAATTGAAAAATTTAAGCCCACATTGTGTAACACTATAGTAAGGAACTATAAAATAAGATTGACAAGTAAAATTGAATCATCATGGACAAAATTTCACAAGTCTCAATCGTGGTGCAAAAATAATATATTGTTGAGCAAGTTTATCTTACACAACATACAATCACAAAACCATAGAATATAATACAGCTATCACCACTAGTTATAACTAATACACGTCTGGTGGCAATACTATTTGCATTAAACACCTCTGGCAACCACATACACTTTGAAATAAATATATACAAGTATAGTGTTACCACTATTTGTAACTAGTATCAGTGTCAGCACTACTTTGGGTCTAAAACACCTAGTGTCACTACATGAAATTCAAATATAAAAAAACGATCAACCTGGTGAAACCACATATTCAAACTAATATAACTCACAATTTCAACAATAATATGGACATTAAACACCTCTTTCACCCCCATACACTTAATAATAAAAAAATACAACACTCGTGTCATCACTACTTGTAATATAATATGAGTGACACCAATACTTTGCGTCTCAAACACATAGTGCCCATCACATAGACTATAAAATGAAAAAAAAATATAAATACATACACTTCAGAAATCATAGAATACAAGACTTCAATAACATGGGGGGTGGTGGGGGGGGGGGGGGGAGGGGGGAACCAGTGTCATCACTAATTGTAACTGATATCACTGTCAGCACTAATTGGGACACCAAACACCTAGTGTCACCACACACACTGCAACATCAAAAAATACAAGTATGGTGTCGCCATTACTTTAAACTAATCAAACAATAAATGTTAAGAATACTTTGGGCATGAAAAACCTCTTTACAAAATATACACTTCAACAAGAACAAAAACCAGGCCACTGTCACCACCCGTAATATACAAGTATATTCATCAACGATAAGGTGGGATTTCTTCCTAAAATAAAAGACAGTATCAAACACAACCAAATTTAACAGTGCATTAATTTCATTAATATTATACATTTCCAAACACCAGTTAGGGCAAATAGTTACAAAAGCCAGTTGGTATGATTAGAATGGAAATCATATACAAAAAGGTGTCAAATACCAACTTCCATTCGTACCATACATTCCATTAGCTTAACTACAACAAAATAGTTGCACCTACAACGTCTTTTCCAACAAAATATAGATTACAAATAAGCCTAAAAGGGTGCTCGACAGAGTGGACAAATGGCTTCATACGACAACCACTCTAGAATACACTCTCTGTGGAAGGTATGGGGACACAGTGACCGAAGGGTCGGCGTTGATGGCAGCATAGGCTCAAGACATATAGAGCACTGGTCCACTTCCGCTGAAGAAGCTGGGGGATCCACATGCTCTGGAGAAGCTGGGGGATCCACATGATCTAGAGAAGCTGGGGGGTCCACATCCTCTTCTTCATGGATGCTCATCTCAGATTGAGAGCTTGAATCAAAGCTCATGTCATCTTTAGATTCTTCAATATAAAGTACATCAACAAGGAGATCAGGGCAGAACCCATATTCAACGAACTCAACATCGCCTGAAAACCACCTGTGTGTATAATCCATTAGCATCAGGTTGGCTACTTGAGTTCGAACCACTGCAGTGACCCCTGCTTCATGTAACAGTTGATCACACTGTTCATAAGTCATTGGCAACCCATTCCACTAAGTGAAATAGTCCAGGTACAGCTCAGGGATCCTTTCAGAATTGATAGACATGTACACAGTGCTATGTCCATAAACAGGTGTCTGCCGTGGTGTGATTACCACTTCAAAAGTCCCTACAGTGTAATGGTAACCCATTTGAACTTCAATGGGAAGTGCCATCTAAGGATACAAAACATACACAACACAAAATAAATATACACTCATGAAAATTGGTGAAATCAAAACCCTAACCGACAGAAAGATGATGAAAAAATCATCTAAAAATTAGGAAAAAACAAAAGAACCCTTGCTGGAAAAATGTGAAAACAATAACCGATTTTATAAGGTTTACAGGAAATCGAAAGGGAGAGAAATAGTTGAGAAAGGACGCACCTTTTGGAAGAAGACTTCGGAAAGAGGAGGAGCTTGTGGAGGAAGACGAAAGGACTTCGAGAGAGGGTAAGGATGAAGAGAATGGAGAGGGTTTGAATGACGTTGGACTTCTGAAGAAGGGAGGAAGAACACCGCTTTAAATAAAGTTACCGACTTGGGCCAACTCCTTTCATCAGTTAATGGGCCACAATCTCATTTCTTAAGGTTTAAAATAAATCAACAACCAATTTGATACAAATCCTATTGTTGTGCAAAATTTAACCTAGTGTTCAGCAAAAATAATATCATGTAGAGCAAATTTCCACAAATCGACCATGGTGTACAATTTAATTTTAATTATGGCCAAATAAAGGACAACATAATGAGATAAATATGTTTGAAAAATCAAATATTATATTAAATAAAAATAATATCATATTGGGAACAAATTCACATAGATCAATTGTTGTGCAAAGTTTAACCTATTGTTGAACGAAAATATGATCATGTTGAGCAAATTTTCAATAATCGACCATTGTTGGCAATTTCATTCTAACGATGATCAGAAAAAAAGGCAGCATTGTAAAAAAATATATATTTAAAGATTCAAATTTTATATTAAGCAAAAATAAGATGTTATTGGGCACAAATTCACAAAGATTAATTGTTTTGCAAAATTTAACCTGTTGGTCAGCAGAAATATGATCATGTTGAGCAAATTTTCACCAATCGACCACGGCATGAAATTTAATTCGAAAGATGACCAAAAACAAGACAGCAATGTAAGAAAATATTTATTTAAAAAGTATAAAATTATATTAACGAAAAATAGGATCATAATGAGCAAGAATTAACAAAGATCAATTTGTGTGCAAAATTTAACCAAATGTTCAGCAAAACACAACAACAGGCTCAACGCTGCTTGAAACTAACATCAGTTTCACCACTATTTTCGTACTTACGCAGCTAGTGTCAGCCCATAATGTTCTCTTATATATCTTGAGCACTTAACTTGTCAGATTACATCCAAATTCCCCACTTACACAACAACAAACTATCTAACTAATTTGGTTCTTTAAAATTTAAAACTCCAAGTTTCTTTGATCAGATCTGCACACATGAGTTCTCTGAAACGAAAGAACTTTTCGTTGTTGAAATTTTTAACGTCTCCCCCAAATACAGAAGCTTCAATCGCTTTTAATGTAAACACACCGCATGAAGCCCTGTAGAGAAAGAAAGAAACAATGTAATGTAAGGACATAAATAACAAGTATCTAAACGTAACCAAAGAACAAAACAAGATAACAAATACATACCCAGTAGAATCATGCATTAACCCAGGAACCATGTATAGGCGGAAAGGAGAGGAATCGAAGTTTTCAAATAGCCCAGCCTTTGCTAAATGAATTGGGAGCCAAATAGCAAACGGTTGCAATTGTTCTTCAAGAACACCTTCCCTAACAGCAGGAACATTGCAATCGAACACATTGATGACCCTATCCTCAATTTTAATCTCCAACGCCACCCAGTGCTTGTTTATAACATTGAAAATTGTGTAAATTTTCTTTACCGATGCCCATGGCTTCCCATATTCAACAGGGCACGTACCGACAAAATAATCCTCAGTGCTGGATTCAAGATCTATGTCTATCCCATAACATGAAGCATAGTCGGGAAGGTACTTCAGATAAAATAGCCAATCAAGAACAAGAACATCTCGATACTTGACGGGGTCCTCATGAATGCGCGCTTCCTAATGTGAATCAAACCTGCTTCTAGATGCTAAACAAAGTAATAAAAAGGTGAGTTCAACAATCAAATAATACAATAAAAAGTAATCCACAAATATATATATAAATATATAATGTAGAAATACAACCAGTTATTACCTGACAATGAAACCACATATTCTTCAATAAAATACACTGGAAAAACTTTCTATCAACCCTTGAGGTTGGACCAACAACGGAAAAATTCCTGCCAAAGAGTACACAACATAAGATGCTGTAACTAATACAATAACAAAATACTAAACATAAAATTAAACCATACCTTTGCTTTTTTACGAGTTCATAAATAAATTCATGATCTTCTAAGCTGATCAGTGATTTCTTAGGGGCATGTTTTGGCATCCTCACTTTCTTCACTTCCACAACTGGACCATACAAGAATGTACTGTTTGATGGGAGAAGTTTGGAAGCCTTTAGTTGGTCCACTTCGATTTGGATTGCAGGATCCTTGGCGAACGAATCCCAATCAACGCCTGCAACCTTGTCGTCCTCATTGTCAGACAGACAAATGTACTTTTCTAGGGATGGGTCAACCGTAACTCCAACAACTTTACCACCAACGCCTCTTTCACCTTCACACTTAGTAGATTGAGGAACTTCAACTGAACTTGCTGGAATCCCAACCTCATCCCCAAAAACCTTAAAATCAGTGTCAGCAACGACAGGTGGAGACTCCTTACCCACTCCTGGAACCTCAATACTTAATGAAGGCAAAGACACGGGCAAAACTTCAGCAGAAGCGGGAGATGATTTGAACATTAACTCCTCATCATGGAAAGACTCCTGAAGATCAGACACAACATCATTCAAAATTTTGTTCACATCTTCAACAACAGCCTTCGCAGGTGTGGCCTGGGGTTCACCACCACTAACACGTTCATCATCGCCTCTCACAAGAGTGTCATCGGGCTTGCTAGGAAAGTGCTTATCATCAGCCTTCATGGGTGTGTCCTGGGGCTTACCAGACCTGACATGTTCAGCATCAACTACTGCAGGAGAGCTCACAGACTTACGAGCAATGTGCTTATCACAAGCCTTCACAGGTATGTAGTGACACTTAGCACCACTAACACTTTCGTCATCAACTTTTGCAAAAGTGTCCTTAACATCAGGCTTGACAGAGTTTGACTGCAACCTCTCAATCAAAGCTTCATAATTAGCAACCCTAACCTCAAGCTCATCGTACCTCTTCGCCATCTCACCAAACACTTGAAGGCTACCATTCAATTCAACAATCTTTATTTCAATTGCATCTACCCTTGCATACAACAGATGCATACTCTTAGGGACCTCTTCAAGCTTCGCAATCCTGCTATAAATCTCCTTCACCCAGGAAGGATCAGATTGGGGAGAAGAAGCAAAAGCATCACCATGGGATTGAGGAGGCAACTCACAAGTTGGATCATTGTTAGCATCCATTTGAGGAGAAACATCTTCAATATCAACCACTTTCTCTGATGACACTGCTATTTTGTCAGCTTCAACACGTGAAATGCGAACATATTCATTTTCACAAGCAGTAGATGTTTGCCCCAACACAGACTGCCCACCAACAGAATCATGTGCTTCAACACTCCCCAGAGGTGACCTCTGAACAGAAGGGGTCGGCACATCACCCTCTCCATCACTGCCAGCAGAAGGTGTCTCAACTCCTTCAACGGTGTCACCACAATCAATGCCATCTGCAAGGTCGGCCAAAACATATAGCCTCGCAGTTTGACAAGCATCCAATTTATCGGATTTAGGGGAATGGGTGTCAGAGTGCAAAACATCAACCTTGTCTTCGCAGACAGGAACTTCACCACAAGATTTGGAAGTATGGGTGTCAGCAGTAAAATCTTCACCCTTGTCATCACCAACACTGACTTCACACCCAAGTGTAGAGACTGCAACATGAATATCTACAGGCTTCACTACATGTGCAGACTCGGTATCAACAACAGGAACTGGAGGAATAATAAAAGACTTATCAACATTACTATCATATAATGGCCTACAGCTACTTAAACCACCGTTCTTCTTCATCTTATACCTCCGCTGAAAGACAACATTCAGCGGGACATCATCTTCTAAAAGGTCACATGAATCAGTACTCAACCGACATCGCTTAGAAGGTGAAGCAACCACATCAACCTCCTTGTGCAAATCTGTGTCAGCAGTAAGTCTCTTAACCTCCTCAGATGGAATAACTCTAGCAACTGTCCTCACTGTTGAAGCCTTCTGTCGAGGCGTCTTTACATCACTCTTGACAGATTTTTTACGGTCTAGAGCAATGTATGGATTGATTAGAACACGACTTGCAGAACGACCCCTCCTCAGGGGAACCCGTTGCTCAGAGCTATCGCTGGACTCAACCTTCTGTTTCTTTTTACCACCCATCACTCCATTAGAAGATTTCCTCTTCTTTGAGGTCCTTGCATCTTCTTTATCACCCTCTGGGAAAACTTCAAAAGCGGTTTCAAAGGACTTACCGTCCTGTTTCTTTCTAGCACCCTTGCCTCTCTTCACATGCGTCTTCTTCTTTGACGTCTCGCCTTCATCATGTTTCTGCAACACATTAGCTTCTTCCTCCTCAGACTGGGGGGGGGGGGGCCTATTTGAAAACTTAGCTTCATATGCCCTTCTACGAACACGAAAACTCTCATACAAAGTCGCATCAACAGGTCCAGAAACTATTTCTTCAACTGATGCAACAACTACTGCATCAACTACAACATCAGCTTTCTCACCAGCAAACGCCATTAATTCGGTGCGTGCAAACTCCCCATAAAGAGGGAACAACGGGCTCTGGACAAAGCACATTTATCAGAATCAAAACCCAAAGATGCATCAAATAAAAATGGTATTCCAGATAGAAAATATAAAAATATTACCAAATCGCCATGAAAGAACTTCTCAACTTCAGCATATACTTGGCTATAATCACATTGCCAGTACAACAAGTATGGATCTAGTTCAGGCATCTTAAAATTACAGTCAAAATTAACTGAGATAGCTGGGAACGCTTCTAATATCCAAGCCTGTTACAAAAGAAAACTCGTTATGCCATTACAAAACAATATTTACATAATGCTCACATAACCATTAAAGTTGTGCTGACACAGACAAAAAATTGATGACATAAGACATGCAATAATTAAAGCACAATACCTGGAATCCAAGGCAATACCCATACATTTGATAAGAACCCCTAACCCCATTCCGATCTGCAACAGAAGAACTCTTCGATGACTTCAACAAACGGGTGTATGACTCTCTATCCCAAGGATATAGTTCAAACTCCTTCTCATTGCACGCAAGAGATAAGAATTGTGCACTTACAACTTCTGACCTCCTATAAACAATTAGCTTCTCAATCAGCAACAACTTTGCCATAATCAACTTCTTCTTAGACATCTTTTTCTCAGATATGAAACGATCAAGTAGCTCATCATGAGTCATTTTCTTCTGCCCAAAAAATTCCAATATTGACACTTTCTTTGGGATATTACAAACACGGTCTTCGCAAGGAAGGCCTGTAATAACATGAAACTCAGCAATTGAAAAACGTGCAAGATGTCCACCAACTCTAAACCACAACTCATGCTCTTTTTTTGTTTGTACTTGACGGAGCACCATTTGATGCATAAGCTGAAAATTCATAACCATTTTGGTGCCTTGCGTCAGCACCCATCCAACGCAACTTTTTTGCAGAGTATTGTAGTGAGAAGGACACAAATGCTCCTTGATAAGATCACAGACAGAAGGGTGTGAATATATGTTGGATCTACAACGAAATCGCTCAGAAACAGGAATGCAATATTCCAACCCCTGATCAATAACAGACAATTAAGCAAAAAAAACAACCATCAGATTAAGAAAAAACTACAACTTGCTCATCAAAATAAAAAATAACTTACATCAGAACCAGGATAAGAGGTGGATGAATCAGAAGATTGAGTTCCTGCAAGCAACAAAATAAAGAAAATGTAAATAGACAATAACAGAATATGTGATGACATAAACAACAACAAACAATGACAATATAATGTTACACCTACAACAAACTAACATAAAAACAGACAGTGTGAGCGCCATACACTAGAACATAGCAGCAGATAAGTACCGTATCATCGACAAAAAACAATCAAAAGCATGGAAAACAGGTCCGCATACACGAAGAACACTAAAAAGGCACTTACAAAGTGCCACACCGCAAATTTGACGAAGATAAACAGTTCAAAAACCCGAATTTACATATGCAACTTCCAAAAACGACGAAAAGTACTAATAACCGCACATAAGAATGCACATAAAGCAACGATTTACCATAGATTGTCAATATTATAATGAACAAACAATAAAATCAACATAAACGAACATACTCCAAAACCCTAGCACGACAAATTTCGCAAAAATCGACCAAATTTATACCTGAGCTACTGGATGACGACATTGAAGTAAACGATACAAACTGTGAACTTCACCGAAGCAAGGACGAATAATCGAGCGAATCACGCAAGAAAAAGCACAAAGTCGGAAAACGAAGAACAAACAAAGCCAAGGGTAGCAAGATGAAAAACTTCGAGCAAAGAGAGAGTTGGAAAGAAGAGGAAATCAATTTTCTGAGAAACAAGGAAAACTGTCCGTACAAAGCGAAATTAGGTATACATAGGGGCTATTTCGCAAATTTGTCCAAACCCGCGTCTATTTTGCAAATTCGTCCAAATAAAGTGCCTGTTTTGCAAATTTTTTCTTATATCTATACCTATATTTATATGGAATACAATAATATAGCTCATAAGTTTAAAATCTTTGATTCAGGGAAGTACGTATGTTTGCAAATTTATAATAAACATATATAGACTAATTTGATCTAATTTAATGTTTGATCAAATCTAGCTCTCTACATTTTTTTTCACTCAGATTAATTTTAGTAAACTACTAGTGTAATACCAGCGTCTTAAACACACGGGATTGTTTAAAATATTATTCGATTATATATTTTATTCGAACTCCATTATATATATATATATACACACACTTATTTACAAAAAAAATGCATAACATAATTATTTTTAATATTACGATATTCTGTAATAAATATTCATTGTATGTGTAGACAATGCGGGGAAGATTATTGTAATCGATTTAGCATAGGAAATACATAATTTCAATTTTTAAAAACAAATCAGTTAAGATTCAACTCAAGTTCAATGTATGTAGACGATTAAGGAGAAGATTGAGATCAAAATAAAAAGAGGAAACATATATAAAAGATTTCCCACAATATAACCAACCAATAAGAAAAGAGAAATCGATTAAAATAATCAAGTTTAATTGTGGGCGTGACACGTCAGCAAAATGCTAACAGAATTAGTAGTATTAATAGATAGATAGATTATCTGTTGTGGATTCATCACATACAATTAGATCCATTATACATATTGCTTTGTTTAACGACAAAATAATTTATTTTACGAAAAGAATAATAAAATTATATCATAAAATTTTAAAATTAAATGTCCTTAATCCAGCCTATAGATTAAATTTTACCATCAAGTATTCACACACTGTGATGTTAAAATGTGTGTGTATATATATGAAGTAGAGAAGAGAAAGTATGTATTTTATAATATTTTAATAATTAAAGTTAGTCCTTCAAAAACTTATCACCAATAATAAATTGATAATAAGTAGGAAATTAAAAGGTTAAAAATTAATATTTATATAATTTTTATAATCTTACACAATTTGTGCGTGAATAATAATAGTCATATAAAAAAACCGCGAAGATCGCGGACAATAATACTAGTAATCTGAAAAAAGAAGCTTATACAAAGATTTTTTTTATTTAAAACAGTTGAAAATTTAAAATTTCAACAGTATTTTCTAGCCTCCACATATCCATAATCTCATTTTCAATTATCAAGCACAACCAAAATCTTCCCATTCAAAGATCCAAAATAAAAATAAAAATACAAGGAAAAAGTCAATGAATCCCATAGTTAGATGAACAGATTAAAACAACAAAGATACTATCTCATATTACAACTAACAAGTCAACAAATGTAAAGGCCCGGATTTTTAAAATAAAAATTTAAAAATAAATAAAATAAAATGGATTTAATTTGGATATTTCAAGGAAAACTCGTCCTAAATTTAATAAATCTAACTTGAAATTCTTAGAGCGAATCCCAGCCCAAAATTTAAAATTATACAAAATAGATTTTATTCCACTTTTCAGGGATTTCGTTATTAAATTCGGATTGAAATTTTAAAATTTATTGTGAACGAATCGGGATAAAGCGGAGTGGGCGAATTTCAACATTGGTTTCCAAGCATTGTAGCAGTAGCTCCCCTTTTCATTTTTTGTCAAAGCTCTTTCTGATTTTGGAGCAAACATCACGCCAAAATACAGAGGCTGTTTTCTCTCCCTTCTTTTACTTGGGTTCAATACAAACACACCCTTAGACATGAGTCTTTCTCTTTTGCCTCTTTTAGAAAACACACCACGCCTACTGATTCCTCCTCTTTGATTTGGCAGAAGATGAGCTGAGCATATCCCCTTTCTCTCTTCCAAGAAAAATCAGAAACTAGCCCCATCCTCACCACATTTCAATTTCAACCCCAAAAGAAATCAAACACCCTCTATTTCCCTTGGGTTTTACCGAGAGCCAAGCTCTCCTCCATTTTTCCAGCAGCCACCACCGCCGACCCTCTTTACCACTACACCGTCACCGGCGTCGACCTCCTCTCCACACCTCCTCCTTGCTGGCAGCCCAACCGAGCACCTCCTCCCCTGCTTGTCCAAGACCGGAGGCGCATCCCAGCACCCCGGGCACCTCCTCCGAGCGCTCCTCCTCCAAGGTCCGACGAAGCCAAGCCGCCCGAGACCCAAGTCGCAGCCGCCGCCGCTGCAACGCCCGACTCCTCTCCTCCCCTGTTTTCCGATTTGAAAACGGTAAGTGGCCGTCTCCGCTCCCTTTCGCCCTCTCTCCTCTTCCTTTCACTTCCAGATGAAGCAAAGTTCCATCTTATAACCTCCTATCTTCGACCTAGGACAAGAAAGTTCGGATCAAGCCTCCGGCGAGCCAAACCATCCCTCCGGCGAGCAGCCCGGCGAGACAAACCCCCTCGGTAAGCTTCTTTCTTCTCCCTCATCCTTTCCTTTCCGGCCTGTGTGCGTGCCGGAGTGGCCGGTTCGGGTGGCCGGAGCCCAGCTCCACCGCCGCCGGAGCCTCTCCTTTCCTCTCCCTCATTCGGTTTTCGGGCACAAATGGAGCCCCTGTTCTTCCTTTCATTCGATCAGAATAGGAAAGAAGAAGACTCCTAGGCCCCGCCTTCCACCTTAGCAGCCACCTCAGCCGATGGGCCCACATCCTCTTCTAATTTCGGATTTCATTTTGATGGGGGTAATGAGTGGGTTGTTGGGCCTTTTTTATTCAAACAACATAAAGGGTTGTAGGCCTAATTTTTAAGGAACTAAATGTTGGGCCTAATTTTCTAAAAAATGAATTTGGGTCTATTTTGCAAAATGGGGCTCGGTTTTGGAAGACTTAAAATAAGGTGCTCGGTTTGGCATTTTTACAAAATAAAGAGGGTTGTTTTATAATCTTTCAAAAATAAGGGCGAGGTCGATAAATTAAAAAGGGTTGATTTCCTTATTAAACAGAATGGTTGGGATCTTTTAGGAATTTGAAAATATTTTATGAAAGTGTTTAATAAAGGGTATTTAAGGTAATATAAGATATTATTTTCAGATTAAAGATATGATGTTATGGAGATTGATTTAATAAAATTAAAAGAGGAATTTTGGAGATATACTAACCTTGTCGGATTTGTCTTGAAATAATAATAAAATAAGTTGGTGAAAGGGTAATGTTTTATCATTGGATTTTTTGGATGATTTGAGAAAGTATTTTGAATGGTGATTTGATCTAACTTGAGGTTTTAAAAGAGTTTTGGAAATCTTTGGAAAATGACTTACCTTGCCTAACTTGGTGAATAAATTGGATGACTTGTGTATGATATTATATGCTTTGTTAACATTAGTAGTAGACTTATTTATATTACTTATATATGTGTTAGGTGATCATATGTGGCATGTAGGCTCTCTGTATACCTAGTTGTTGCCTTTTGCTGTTCTGCACTTCCAGGTGAGTTCCTATATGAGCTCACTCAGATTCGAAAAGAGATCTCCCTGCTTGTAGCCATGTGCATACTAGGTGCTTGCATTCATGATAAAGCATGCCATGTAGTATCCTGTTAGGATTGCACTCATGATTGAGCATTCGTTTACTCATTGCTTTTGTAAACAGAACGGTCGTTATCTATGAAGTAACTAGAGTCATTGCTAGGGTTATAGGACGACCTAGTCTCATCGGGTCCCGTCCTGAGTCAATCGAGTCATGAACTTCCTTATATTATGAGATGCCTGCGGGCTTTATTGTGGATACGGGTTGGGCATGCGTGCCACCCGATTATATGGAATGCATTCACGAGCTGGCCAGTCTCCGCCCTATCGGAAGGGGGTGGAGGTAGGAGAGGGATATACCACTTGGTATTCGGTGCTAAGGCCTTATTTTATTTATGCACTTGATCTTAGGACCATGCTAGTGTTTTAATATTCCGCCTTGCATCTAGAAGCATCTTTATTAGGACTAGCGTGTGTATATGTATGCTTGTTTGGGATTATATTGCGTAGGGCTTCGATCTGACACCGCCCCGCATACATTTTTTTTAGGTTTGTTTTGCAGCATGATTATTCCTTGTTTCCGTGACGTGGGAACTCTCTTGGGCGATCTCAAAGAAATGGTTTAACTCCAATAACATTGTATATTAAATTTCGATAAATACGCTTATTGATTTGGTTTTGACTCGGCTCTGCCGTGTCACCCTCTTGTATTACAAATTGATTCTACTATTTGCATTACTGTTGGTTTTCCATGCTTAGACTTATGACAGGTACAGGGGACTTCCCCGGGGATTCCAACGATCCCTTCGAATTTTGGGTATGAAATCCCACTTCAAAATGTTAGGATAGAATTTCAAACCTTCAACCTGTACTCGGGGCGCAAGATCCTAACGAGGGGTTTCATCCCTCGAAACGTAACTCGGGAATCATAATCCCGGGCCGTTACAAAGATGGTATCAGAGGTCAGGTTATGCAAACCGAGTATGATAGGTTGAAGTGGTTTTGAAAATGGCCCAAGGTTTTCAAATGGTTTTTCAAATTTTTTTTTTAAAGGGCAAAATGAATTTAATATGGCTAACTCAAATGGACTAAATATGAACTTGACTCAATAAATCCGGTAATCAAACAAAGGGAAACGAAGGGGTAGGGAAAGCGCTAGACCCTATTGGATGTAGCTGGGAACGGGTAGGCGAAATATAGCTTGTTCTTTACAGATGGGCTCACAAGACTCCACGGGATTACGCCGTAGTGGCTGGAGTGGCGAGTTAGGTAGAGACCATAAGGTTTTGCCCCTCCGGTCAGTCGCCCCTTGAAGGGCGGCCTTAGGATAGCTTGATTGTTGATTGTTATGTGCTGAGTGCTGTATGCTTAAATTGGAGACTTGGTTGATAATCTTGATTATGAATCATGTGTTGAATGCCTACTTGAATGGAATAGCGGGGGAGACCTTCTGCCATTATAGAGTCGGGATTCCAGTCCTCTTGGGATCGCCTTTGACCTCTTAAGCCTGACTATTTCCTTCTTCGATGTTCTTGTCCTTACCCATCTAAAGGTATTTGTTGAGCTTTCCTTGTGATGTTGGTATGTTGTATGGGAAATCGGGAGGAATAACCACATTTGAGGTCGTATGGGAGTACGCTACTACATGAGCCCTTTTCTACCCTACTCGAGAGTTACACGAGTATTCCACGAGAAATGAGTCATGGAAGTGAGTCAGAGTCACCCTTGTAGATCTCGATCAGATTATCTTAGTTGCTTTGTCCATGATTGTATAATTCTATACGTACTACCCCCTAGACCCACATATTGACCCTTAGTGTGAAATTGTGCCTACATGTCCTAATGTCCATGTTTAGCCATTTTTGGGGTTTGTGTTACATTTGTTATGCCCCATATCATTCCAGCATGATCTACTTAGTATAATGCATTGTCATACTAGTACATGAATGTGTGTGTGTCATATGTTAGGAAACCACATGATTGATGTTCCCTTTGTAAATAGGCTCATGATAGTGTGATCCTTTAATTATAATATCCTGATAGAGTGAGTTCTTTACTTGATGGGTGTGTATTACAACTTGATGTTCAACCTGATTCACATGATGCCTGATTTCCAACATGCTTATCTAACTGTCATGCCATGATGACCTCCATGCTTCTCACATACTTTCATTAATATATGACCTGAAACGCCACACGAGCACACACCACTATAATTACTGGTTTTGTATATGCATGACTCGACATGATGTGTTATTCTCAGCATATATTGTGTTGATGATCCTTAATGTGGATTTGTGGTTGTATGCAATTATGTATCCATGCTTGGCCACCTTGTTTAGGTCTCATGTCATGCTTCATTGTATTTTTGTCATACCCCTAGGCATGTGCAACCTCATTTCATTGGTTTCCCGCATCATCATACTAATGATGGAGTAATGATGGATTGAATGCATATGTCGTAAGTTACGAACTCGCATGATGTTTACACTCTCTCTCTTGGATTAGGATCATGATAGTGTGACCCTTAGCATGTTAGTCTAACTCTTACTACTCCTTGTGCCTTTATGACCACTAAACCATAGCATGCTTACCTTCCTGATTTCCGTGATGTTTCTCCTGCTCGGTGTTATCCTCTCGTGTTTCCTTGAACGTATGACTTGATATTTTATGCATGTGCCGTTTAGATATTTGCCTGGACTCGTAACTGTCTATCATCCTATTCATGCCTAGCTATCTTGCTTTAGACCCATGTTATACTCCGCTATATGCCTGTCATGCTTCTAGATCATTACGGTGTGGCTTATTTGGCTTTTTGCAAAAATTTGTGCTAATCGAATGAATGTATGTACGACTCATGAGTTAGTATCATTTTTCGCATATAAATGACACCTGGATGCTAGGGTGAGTCTAGTCGAAGTATCTTGATTGTATTCATGTTCGATATGTGCCGGTAGTATCCTATAGGGCTTACAAATTCCAATATGACTCGTTGAGTGGTAATTTGCCATGCTTGCTTCATCACGTGAATATGATTGTCCCATGATGTGATTGTTGTTTTACCATTCCATGTACTCATATGACGGTTCATTCCTAGCATGATTTATCATCTATCGTCCGTGATGTTCTCTTGTGCACTCTGTAAAGATACATATGTCTTACCATGTATTGCTAGCATCATGTAGGATCACAATGTAACTTGATATATCCTTGTGTTAAATACGTGCCTTGGTTGTATAATGTCAATCTATACGTGTGTACTTGCATGGATTATATTCATGTGAAGTTGTGCTCCCTTAAGCTCATGTTGTTGTTTTCGCCATATTCCCCTCTTGTCCTCATATGGTCACGTTATGACTGTTGACCCCTTAAATGCATTCGTGCTAGTTACCAAATGAACATGTAACCTATGCTGCATAGCCATGCATCTCATTGTGTTAAACTATATCTTATAGGAACCATAAATTATGACTTGTGTGTATTCATGAACTATCTGCTTTATGACATGTTCTCACATAGGATA
This sequence comes from Persicaria tinctoria, assembly GCA_037127255.1. Classification (NCBI taxonomy): domain Eukaryota; kingdom Viridiplantae; phylum Streptophyta; class Magnoliopsida; order Caryophyllales; family Polygonaceae; genus Persicaria; species Persicaria tinctoria. Next base: position 59,485,836 of record JBANSL010000008.1, on the reverse strand, counting down.
GATTTCGCGAGGTCTTGTATTCTTCCCAACATCTCTGATATGTGATCCTTTAACTGGTTAGGAATTGATAGACCAAGCTATAGAGTTAGTGCTTATTTTCAACGCATGTTAAGTATTAGGTGATTATCAACGTGTGCCTATCATCTCATCACTCAATGTTGTTTCTGCATGTCCCCTGACATTCTTAATGCTTGTGCAAATGAATAATCTAGCACCTCGCATGTCCACACACACATCACGATAGCTATAAAGCACTCGCATGATTATCTTTGCATACATTATGTAGCTTACCGTCCCCTTGAAACATGATACCTTAGGAGCATTGTCAAGTTTCACACTATGTTATGTGCATGACTCCATCACAACTACTTATATTTCTTTTATATGTGCTAATGATTGGGTACAATAGTGATCCTGCTTAAACTTCTATGACACGTCCCACTATTATGTGGAATTGCTCGATGCATCTTATTCATATACATCTGTGACTGTCTAAGCATGTTAGATATTGTTATTCCAATTAGAATACTATGTCTCCGCAAAGTTGTCTCATGCTAAGTGTGATTAGTGGCATGCGTATGAAGTGTTCTTATATGAATTGTTGTCTTTATCACATGATGCTCTTCCGATGCTTAATTAGATAAATTCATATTTTTATGGGATATGTGTCAATTATCAATTGAGTATCTAGTTGCATGTTATACCCTACGACATGGTAGATGCATATATACGTGAAATGCGATTTTGGTACTAAATTATTCCTCAACGATTATCCTTGAATGCGCTCATTCCTTGAATACTTGACAACATATTACTAGTATCATGGAGGACTGCTTTCCAACCATAGCTTATTATATGCTGGCATCCCGCATTTATCCTACCATAAGAACGTTGTTGTGACATGACATGGTTTCTATACTATATGATCCTTTCATGGCATTAGTCCGACTGATATGAAACATCTCGATAGGTCTGCATATGATTCCACATCGATTATGACCTACCTATGTACCTATCCTGAACAATTTACTATACGTGTAATGCTCTGTGTTGTTTACTAGATTCTGCATAAGCTATGTTCCGCACAAATCTATTGTTGCATTCGTGTATACATGTTTCTTATACATACCAAACTTGTCTATATGAAATGAAAAGTTGCTAGCTAGTCTCTTATGCCCATGCAGAACTCGATCATGCTTCTAGTTGCTCCTATATGTTAACATCTTTCATTACGTTAGGCACATGTTAGTGTTCCGTGATGCAACTAGTTTACACCATGATTGATATGTGTTTTGCTCGCTGCACTTGTAACCTCGTAGAGTTCCATAAGGGCACCTTACTCCTTCTTGGGTTGGGATCTTGTTTTTTTTTCGTCGTGTCATCATCAGTTGGTCTGTGTTCGATTCCATGAGGAGCCCGGGTTGTCCTCCTTGTCTCTCCCCTATCTCCACTAACTTAAAAGTTGCTTGCAATACTTTGACAAACGATAGCGTAGAAAAGAGCACGTTTAGCCAAATAGCACGGGAGCGGCGCAGTGGAAGCACGGTGGGCCCATAAACCACAGGTCCCAGAACTGACATATTGATTCTTTGAATGATGAACTAGTGGTGGACGTTACTTGGTTGACTTCTACTTATGATTATGAATTTTAGTGCTTTGGTGTTCTTATGTGACTAACCTTGTGATATGATTGATGTTCTATGTCGGCTGGCCTTGCCTGAATTCTTTTACTCATGGAATGTGAATTATACCTGCTGAAATCCTTACTTGTGTTGGTAATAATGATATTAAATGCCCTGATAATATGTGACAATATGATATTGCGATGTTGGCATGATATTACCTTTCTCGAATTATTATTAGCATGAGGCTATGTGGTAACTTGTCTTGCTATGTCGATACTTGATATTCTGCAATACTTGTTGAGCATGATAGTATATTAGGATTTATGACATGCGACTGTTTGAGGCAATGAGAGATAATGATGTATAAACCTAGTGTGAAATCATATTATATGCTGATATGAAATACCTGGAAATTAAGTGATAATAGAGTGTAGAGTCCATAGTATAAGAATGCATGTTATCCTGATATAATGATATGTGATGTCCTGTTAAGTTAAATGTTGTCGTGATTAGATTTTGTGCTTGCTATTTTGTTAGACTTTGCTATTGCTGAACCATGAGAGCATGACAGGTTTTATGTTAATAACTTGAACATTGAATTGCTGAAAAGGGATTGTGGTGATGCCTCTATGCATTGATATTTCAAAATAGATTTTCGGCTAAATCCTTGACTATGAAAATGGTGAATATCTTGGCTTGCTGAATCTTGTTGAAATGGATTTTGTTGTGCTGACTTGTTGTCTTCCCATTAGAATGAAACCCCAATTATATATAAAAAAAATTATGTTGTGTCGGTAGTGGTTAGTAGGAAACCATGCTGATGTGATCTACTAAGATTGAGGCTTGATGTGTTTGTCTGTTGCCCTTTCAAAAATAACATTCCTGCTTGATGCATTCTTATTTGTTGACACCTAGCACATGAAATGCTAATGTTGAGTGTGATGTTTCAATATATTGGTGTGCGACAATGTTGATAATGGCTATTCATGTTATGGTTTTGGTATGGTCAATCTCGATGGTGGGTTGTTATGAGGTGGCATGTCTTGGTTATGTCGATTCTGATAATGGCTAGATATTCGTAGATTGGAATTGCTTTTGAGATTGTAACCTAGGAAGAGAATATGGGATTAGCCTTTAGAGGTGGATGATTTCACCTCTTGAATTCTGAATTTGCCTGACCAACTTGGGATTTAAAGGGTTTTGAACGATTTTGAAAAAGACTAACGTGGATTTTGAGAGACTGAACGCAATCGAGAACTTCAACGATTTTGAGGCCAGTTTTTTTTCAATTGCGGAATCCCCTTTGAAACTTTTCAAACATGGGCAACTTTATGATACTTCACGAAGTGGATACAAGCATTTTATTAGGGCGCTTGTAGGGTGCTTGCTAAGACCTAGTGATGATATTGTAGAACTGTTAGAGTTGTGGTACTTCCGAAAAGTCGAAGCCATGATGTGATAGGGGCGCTTATTGCATACTTGTCAAGGCCAATTGGAGATGTCACGACCGTGAATAAGGTGTTGTGAGAATCCTGAAAGACGCAACCGAGATTATTACAAGATCCTTAGACATGGTCCTTGGACTCATCAATTTCAAACTTCATCCCCTACTTTGTTTTAGTTTTAGTCTCGGGGACGAGACTTGTTTTTAGAGGTGGATGATGTAAAGGCCCAAATTTTTAAAATAAGAATTTAAAAATAAATAAGATAAAATGGATTTAATTTGGATATTTCATGGAAAACTCGTCCTAAATTCTTAGAGCGAATCCCGACCCAAATTTTAAAATTATACAAAATAGATTTTATTCCACTTTTTAGGGATTTCATTAATAAATTCGGATTGAAATTTTAAAATTTATTGTGAACGAATCGGGATAAAGCCGAGTGGGCGAATTTCAACATTGGTTTCCAAGCATTGTAGCAGTAGCTCCCCTTTTCATTTTTGGTCAAAGCTCTTTCTGATTTTGGAGCAAACATCACGCCAAAATACAGAGGCTATTTTCTCTCCCTTCTTTTACTTGGGTTCAATACAAACACACCCTTAGACATGAGTCTTTCTCATTTGCCTCTTTTAGAAAACAAACCACACCTACTGATTCCTCCTCTTTGATTTGGCTGAAGATGAGCTGAGCATATCCCCTTTCTCTCTTCCAAGAAAAATCAGAAACTAGCCCCATCCTCACCACATTTCAATTTCAACCCCAAAAGAAATCAAACACCCTCTATTTCCCTTGGGTTTTACCGAGAGCCAAGCTCTCCTCCATTTTTCCAACACTCACCACCGCCGGCCCTCGTCACCACTACACCGTCATCGGCGTCGACCTCCTCTCCACACCTCCTCCTTGCAGACCGGAGCCACAACCCAGCACCTCGGGTACCTCCTCCGAGCGCTCCTTCTCCAAGGTCCGACGAAGCCAAGCCGCCCGAGACCTAAGTCGCAACCGTCGCCGCTGTAGCGCCCGACTCCTCTCTTCCCCTGTTTTCCGATTTGCAAATGGTAAGTGGCCGTCTCCGCTCCCTCTCGCCCTCTCTCCTTTTCCTTTCATTTCCAGATGAAGCAAAGTTCCATCTTATAACCTCCTATCTTCGACCTAGGCCAAGCAAGTTCGGATCAAGCCTCCGGCGAGCCAAACCATCCCTCCGGCGAGCAGCCCGACGAGACAAACCCCCTCGGTAAGCTTCTTTCTTCTCCCTCTTCCTTTCCTTTCCGGTCTGTGTGCGTGCCGGAGTGGCCGGTTCGGGTGGCCGAAGCCCAACTCCACCACCGCCGGAGCCTCTCCTTTCCTCTCCCTCATTCGGTTTTCGGGCAAAAATGGAGCCCCTGTTCTTCCTTTCATTCGATCAGAATAGGAAAGAAGAAGACTCTTGGTCCCCGCCTTCCACCTTGGCAGCCACCTCAGCCGATGGGCCCACATCCTCTTCTAATTTCGGATTTCATTTTGATGGGGGTAATGAGTGGGTTGTTGGGCCTTTTTCATTCAAACAACGTAAAGGGTTGTGGGCCTAATTTTTAAGGAACTAAATGTTGGGCCTAATTTTCTAAAAAATGAATTTGGGTCTATTTTGCAAAATGGGGCTCGGTTTTGAAAGACTTAAAATAAGGTGATCGGTTTGGCATTTTTACAAAATAAAGGGGGTTGTTTTATAATCTTTCCAAAAATAAGGGCGAGATCGATAAATTAAAAAGGGTTGATTTCCTTATTAAAGAGAATGGTTGGGATATTTTAGGAATTTGAAAATGTTTTATGAAAGTGTTTAATAAAGGGTATTTAAGGTAATATAAGATATTATTTTGAGATTAAAGATATGATGTTATGGAGATTGGTTTAATAAAATTAAAAGAAGAATTTTGGAGATATACTAACCTTGTCGGATTTGTCTTGAAACAATAATAAAATAAGTTGTTGAAAGGGTAATGTTTTATCAATGGATTTTTTTGGAGGATTTGAGAAAGTATTTTGATTGGTGATTTGATCTAACTTGAGGTTTTAAAAGAGTTTTGGAAATCTTTGGAAAATGACTTACCTTGCCTAACTTGGTGAATAAATTGGATGACTTGTGTATGATATTATATGCTTTGGTAACATTAGTAGTAGACTTATTTATATTACTTATATTTGTGTTAGGTGATCATCAGTTGCATGTAGGCTCTCTGTATACCTAGTTGTTGCCTTTTGCTGTTCTGCACTTCCAGGTGAGTTCCTATATGAGCTCACTCAGATTCGAAAAGAGATCTCCCTGCTTGTAGCCATGTGCATACTAGGTGCTTGCATTCATGATAAAGCATGCCATGTAGTATCCTGTTAGGATTGCACTCATGATTGAGCATTCGTTTACTCATTGCTTTTGTAAACAGGCTTTTGTAAACAGAACGACCGTTATCTGTGAAGTAACTAGAGTCATTGTTAGGGTTATAGGACAACCTAGTCTCATCGGGTCCCGTCCTGAGTCAATCGAGTCATGAACTTCCTTATATTATGAGATGCATGCGGGTTTTATTGTGGATACGGGTTGGGCATGCGTGCCACCCGATTATATGGAATACATTCACGAGCTGGTCAGTCTCCGCCCTATCGAAAGGGGGTGGAGGTAGGAGAGGGATATACCACTTGGTATTCGGTGCTAAGGCCTTATTATATTTATGCACTTGATCTTAGGACCATGCTAGTGTGTTAATATTCCGCCTTGCATCTAGAAGCATCTTTATTAGGACTAGCGTGTGTATATGTTTGCTTGTTTGGGATTATATTGCGCGCGTAGGGCTTCGATCTGACACCGCCCCGCATACATTTTTTTTAGGTTTGTTTTGCAGCATGATTATTCCTTGTTTCCGTGACGCGGGAACTCTCTTGGGCGATCTCAAAGAAATGGTTTAACTCCACTAACATTGTATATTAAATTTCGATAAATACGCTTATTGATTTGGTTTTGACTCGGCTCTGTCGTGTCACCCTCTTGTATTACACATTGATTCTACTATTTGCATGACTGTTGGTTTTCCACGCTTAGAGTTATGACAGGTACAGGGGACTTCCCCGGGGATTCCAACGATCCCTTCGAATTTTGGGTATGAAATCCCACTTCAAAATGTTATAATAGAATTTCAAACCTTCAACCTGTACCCGGGGCGCAAGATCCTAACGAGGGATTTCATCCCTCGAAACGTAACTCGGGAATCATAATCCCGGGCCGTTACAACAAAGATATCTCATGCTCTGCACAGCTAGTGCATACTGCATATACTGCATAGCATAGCTTAGGCACAAGCCGAATCCTTCCATTAGAACATATTTAATTAGTGCATCATTCTAATTAAGTTGTTTGCAGCTCTTAAGGTTCGCTAACACAGTTGATTAATCCCTAATAAGAAGATAATAAGATAAAATAAGCTGTTTCATGCCAAACACGCCCTTTATCCCTGCCTCGCTCAGAAGGCAGGGACAAGCCTACCACCACCACTACCACCATGGGAGCTCTTCGTTTTCGTCGTCGTCGTCGTCATCATCCTCTTGAACTCATCGAAACTTACCATACCATCCCCATCCAAATCCACCTTCCTTATCATCTCCCTGCAGCTCTCCTCCCTCTCCCCTTCCTTCATCCCCATCGCCGCCAGCGCCGCCCCAAGCTCCTCCACAGTTATGAGGCCATCCTTGTCCCCATCGAACACGCCGAACGCCTCCCTCAGCTCCTCCTCCTCCTGACGATGATCCGTTGTGTCGAATACCCCGGAGAACTCATCGAAATCGATGAGGCCGTCTCCGTTGGAGTCCAGCCTCTCCACCATCCGGCACACCTCGTTGTCGTCGTCCTCCCCACCGGAGATCCCCATCTGCCTCAGAGACTCGCCCAGCTCCTCCTTGGTGATGAACCCGTCTTTGTTCTTGTCGAAAGCGCCGAATACTTGCTTCATCTCTTCTTCTCCTGATCCTGATCCTCCCCTCATGGCAGCCTTGCTTCTGGTCGACGCAGGGGCTCTTTGAGGACCAGCTTCGGTTGCTTTACTATGGCGGTGGTGGGTCAGCCATGGGAGGACGCTTAGGACGCTTCCGATGAAAAGCAGGGTGAGTAGGAGAGCTTCTAACACTGTCATGTCTAATGGTTTGGTTGAATTGTGTGTTCAATTTTGCTCACTCATTCGGCTTGTTCACACTGTGACTTGGTTTGTTTTAATTAGGGGTATTTTTCGGTGGGGGCACTTTCGGACTTCGGAGGGGACTTTTAAGAGGAAATATTTGTAAAAATTACATATGTTCACCCAGAATTTCACCCTTTTTTCACAATACGAATAGTAAATTAGAAAACTATAAATACTGTATAAAATCTTTCATAAATTACGTTTCCTTCAACAATAACCGTAGATCTTTTTATTGTAAAAAAAATAACATTTTTAAAATGTTAAATCATCAATTTATAAATCAAAAATAAATTTTAGTGTACAACAAATGAACCAAAATAATTAAGATAAAAGGGATAATTTTTTTCTTTTCTTGAAGTTAAAAAGGATTATTTTGTAGAAAGGAAATCTTATTTGTAGATGATTTTATATTTTTTTGGTCGAATTATAGATGATTTTTGTTATTTTTATACAGTTTTTAAAATTTACAAGTGATTTTGTGGAAAAAGGTTATAATACAAGGTTGTTTGTGGAATTTATCGTTTATAGTTTAAAGCCTTTTGGGCGTTTGTGTAATTTATGATTGGTTTGGTGGGGATGGCGTTTGTGGACCCCACAAACCGCGTCTTTAACTGTCCATTGAGGGAAGTACCGCGACTCGCGAGCGATGTGCTTTTCACAATGCTTTTTCGGTAGAAGTCCAATTGGGCGAGTCGGGTCGGGTTCGGGTTCGGGTTCGATTAGTCGGGTTTTGGATCATTCGGATTTCAGGTAATGTTTAATAATTTGGTCAATCGGTTGGGTCGAGTTCGGGTTTCAGTTGTATCGAGTTTCGATTATTCGGGTTTCGGTTGTCTCGAATTTCAGTTATTTCGGATTTGAATTGTCTCAAGTTTTCATTATTTCAATATTCATTTTAAAAAATTTACTAGATTATATCTTAAAGTTCAGGGTTATTTCGGTTTCGGTTATAACGGGTTCGGGTCTTAATGGGTTGCGGTTGAATCGGGTTCGGTCCAAAATGGACGGGTTGGGTCGGTGTTCAGAACAATCGGTTTCGAGTCGACTGGATCGGGTTTTCGGGTTCGGGTCGGGTTTTGCCAGCTATATTTTTCTGTAAAAGGGTTAATTAAATACTCACTCATCTAACTAAGCGAACGAGGTCACCTGCCCTAAAGAAAAAAAAAAGAAAAAAGATGTAAATGGGATGAACTGGGAGAAGACACATGGAGAGACATATGTGGATTGGGCACAATAGATCCCATCTATTAATGAAGGTACCTCGTCTAACTAAAGGGGTTAACTAAATCTTCATTTTATTTATTTTGTTATTTACTTTATAAATATATTCTTAGAGTAAATAAAAAAATTTAACAAAGTTCCGTCACAGTGTTGCTTATGCAATGCTAATAACGAAGATGGTCATCACCCTTTTTTAACCTGTCCGATTACCAGATCACTAATAAACAACTATACACAAAAAACATGTCGATTCTTCTTTAACTTAAACATGTCGATTCTTCTTTAACTTAAGATCAAACAACCCGATTTTGGAAGATCTTTTGACAATAAAAAAATGAAAACCTACATTTTGAAGATCTCGATCTGCTTCATATGACATGCCATATGAAGCAATTATCACCCATGTAATCACCAACCTTACAAGCTGGAATAAGGCACAACAAAAGGAACATCCCACAAAGCCTAAGCAATGAAGAGTTGCTAGGTGGCAAAGACCACCAAGAGGCTTCTACAAGATAAATGTAGATGCCTCTGCTAAGCTCTCCGAAGAATTCTGCATTTGTGGCATTATCCGGAACATGGTTAAGTTATTGATATGTTTCAGTGTATGTTCCATCAAGGATCTGTGCTTCAAACCGAAGCTCAAACTATTTGCGCCGGATTACAAATAAGCTTGGAGAAAGGTCTTTGAAATGTTATTATTGAAGGAGATAGTCTCGGAGTCATCAATGCTATAAATAATAGCGCCAGTCCCCCTTGGAAAATCGCAAGAGTGGCTGAAAAGATTCATCGCTATAAAGACAAGTTCAGCAACCTTAGCTTCAAGCACTGCTATTGAGAGTCTAATTGTGCTACTGATTATATAGCCAGGTCTACGAACATATGTAATATTATGACATTCCCTTTGGATATGGAGCTTTTTGTACCATCATTCGTAAGGATGATCAAGGATGAACCTTGTGGTCTGAAAGGTCGAGATGTACATGCTCTTACGTACATCGAACATGTCAAGAGAGTGTTTCTCAAAGACCCAACTCCTAAGGACCACAAAGCCAAAACAAATGAGCTAAGGCAAGGAAGCAACAATGACAAGCAAACAAATAGAAACTAAACATCATTCACTCGAATACAGTGTCGCTTGGGGTCCCCATTCATGGCCATGTCCTTTGTGAGGGTCAATAGTGCGATGTCATGGAATGGGCCAAGCCCAATATAGTCTGTGCACATTATATAAATCAAGCTCAATTGCTAAATCTAGCATCAATGAAGAACATTACAGAAACTATTCCCTGCCTTCTTCTTCTCTCTTAATCTCTCTCCTTTAACTCTCCTTCTTCTCCCTTTTCTTCTCAAACCCACCATTGAAGGCTAAAACCTTTCATATCCAACCTTCGGGTCATGACAATTGGTATCAGAGCTCCGATCCCGGCCATGGCAGACGGCACAATTCCGGCGAGGGAAGAGAGCGCCAGATTGGCGACGATGGAAGAACATTGGCTCAAGATGGATGACCAGGTACAAGATCTTCAACAATTCGCGGTATGGACTCAACAAGCCCTTCAAAATTCAGTCAAGCACCAAGTAGATTTAGTCAAGCGCCAAGAGGGGATTAATCAAAAGCTCGACGCATTGATTGAATGGGTCACAAACACCCAAACAAGGGCCGAGCTATTCCAATCGGAGACCGATTCACGACCGAGGCAAGAGTTTGAAGTTTTGGGTTGTTGATGGGAATCAGATGGGAGTTCCGGTCATTGACGAGCCCTTCTCTGACGAGGAGGAACTGCAAAGCTTCTAGGAAGAGATCAACATATCAAGTCAAGGCACCGATTCTTTGTTGAAATTCAAAAGTCGATAGAGTGAGACCTTCTCATACGGTGAGTTCTCAAGTCCTTCAATGGTTTCGCTTACACTTGAGGGCAAGATTCTGAATTCAGATGCGATGAGAGTTCAGTCCACGCTCTTGCATAAGGAATTTAGGCATGAGAACAGTGATATTGTTCTTGAAATTTCTGAAAATTTGGTGTCCGAGAATGACCACAAGGTGTTTGTAAAATTGCCTAAGCCAAGTATGGTTTCAATTGGAATTGTTGAACCCATAGATAAGCCTCCGTTGATGAAGAAAAATACAATTTTTGATCTAGGGATTATTATTCTTGGTATTAGAATGGTTGTGTCTAGTTGTTGTCGACGGAACGATGCTCACAAGGACAGTTACAAAATGGTGGTTAATAAGTACGTAAACTTGGGTAGCTTCAATTATGGAATTGTTGGTTTAAGCATTGAACTGAAGCATAGGGAAGTTCTCTGGCCTTATGATAGAGGAAAAGAATCTACGTTTCGTTCGACAATCTTAATGGAATCTTGGTTTGGAGTGGCTGATGTCATAAGTTTTACCCTCGATTTGGGTGTTGATCGAGATTGTCGGATAAAAAAGAGGTTGAGTTCTTGGATTGATTCGCCACCAGTTATTGTTGCGGGTTCATGCAAGCTAAGATTGTTGGATGAGAATGTTATTTTAAACCAGGAATTGCTAATTTTGTGTGGTTGTCGGTATGAATGATGGTGCCTTAGGTTCTTAATTCTTACTTATTGTGTAATGGCACAGTGTGGAAAGTGGACTGAATGTCAAAGTGGGGCCTCAATTGCCTTCTACCTTGGTGCAGTAAGGATGCCTACAAGTAGGAGGAAATGATGATTGATGCAAATGATATATTTTGCTGCCAAGTCATCACTGCAACATGTCTCAAGGAAGTCACAAGCTTGGTTTGTAAGTGTTGGTCCATTACAGACTTTGTATCTCTAATGGGTGTTCATGTCTAAATGGAAGATTGGAGGCCGCCATTTTTCAATGGTTCCTCTACAAATGAAGCACAAAGCCAAGGCAAGATGAAGTAATTCAATTACACAAAGTTGATTTTATTTTGGGTTTTAGTACATAGTATTCACCAATTGTTTGAGTTTGGAGTTAAGATTTGAGGACAAGTCTTTGTAAACGGGGAGGTATTGTCATGGAATGGGCCAAGCCCAATATCATCTATGCAGATTATATAAATCAAGCTCAATTGCTAAGCTTGGCATCAATGAAGAACATTACAAAAACTCTTCCCTACCTTCTTATTCTTTCTCAATCTCTCTCATTTAACTCTCATTCTTCTCCCTTTTCTTCTCAAACCCACCATTGAAGGCTAAAGCCTTTCCTATCCGACCTTCGGGTCATGACATGCGAGGGCTTGATGAATAATCTCCCTCCATCCAACTCTTCTTTGAACTTCCTCTATCATGTCGGATGTCCCCCAAAGACAACCTCTCACATCTTCGCACAAGGGTGGACATCGGTCGCCTCTACACATGGTAGCTCGAACCATCGCAGTCTAGCCTCTCGCATCTTATCTCCAATGTTTGTTACCAATACTACTTTAGCTCGAATGACTTCGTTTCTGATCTTGTCCAATCTCGTATATCCGCACATCCAACGCAATAGTCTCATCTCTACCAGCAATAACTTCTACTGTTGGGCTTTGGTGCTAGGCCAACACTCTGACCCATGCATATAACAAATCTAAATGAACAACTACCTTGTAAAATGTTATCTTTAGCTTAGGGGGTAGTTTTTTTTTTATCACACAAAACCCCAGACGCAACACTCCATTTTTGCCAACCCATCTGAATTTGATGCTTAATATCATTGACAATTCCACCATCTCTCTGCATAACTGAATCTAGAATGGCACGTTTTGCGAAATGCTAAAGTGACGCAGTTTGCGCAATGAATGAAGTAGTGTTTATACATAACAATTAAAATAATATTATAACACTCTTCATTGGATAAACATCCCTAAATACCACCTCTTTAAAAACCTTATCCTGGAAAATCTTAGTATCACCCTTTCAAAGATTAAAATAATATTAGGATCCCATAGATGTAGGCATTCTCTCCCTTTCAAAGATTTGCTTCTAGCTAGTCTCTTGAGACGAAAAGCAAAAGTATTCGTACCATGTTCATTGCTAGTTTTGATATGATAACTATTTTATCCTGTATCTTTGAAACTTAATAAATTTCTTTGTGATTTTCTTAAATATAGAGCATTCTTGATTTGTATAATTGCTCCTTGTTGTTGCAAGAGGATGGTCAATTTGTTGTTGCAGGAGGATGGTCAAGTATGAAATAAATATGAAATAAAGTTCAGACTGACTTCCCTGTCTCAGCAAATAAATACAAGACTTCCTCCCGTTGTAGTAAGAGAATAGTCAGGATCGAATCCACGAGGAAGCACGTCAGCAGTTCTCAGGTAGCTGTAAATTCTCACAGACAAAGCAGCAGAAGGACAGAAACACAGAAACAAGGAAAGAAACAGAAATAAAACAGAAAAGAACAAACAAAAGTAAAGATCAAACAAAGCAAGAAAAGACAAAGCAAAGCAACAAAGCAAAACAGGAAATAAAGCAAAGGCAAAGGCTCGTCGATCTCGACCAACAGCTACTCGAGATCGACCACAGCAGTCGACAACAGAAACTCAGAAATCACAGCAGACAGGCAAACCCGGCAAGGGCAACTCGATCTCGACCAAGTCAACTCGAGATCGACTAACTTTACTCTATGTCGACAAGAATGCAGAAACTTTAAAATTTCAGAATTAAACACAGAACTCAGATTTTTTACAGAAATAAACTCAATATGCTAAAAGACTTCCAAAGCCAGGGTTTCAACACCACAATGATAACCATGCAAAGTAACACATAAAGGCATAAAAGATCATGCTTTCCATCAAATAACTTTCGTCATTAACAAATAGGCATATAGAGGCTTTCGCATAAACCCTAATTGTTACTAACCCTTTTTCACATAATTAATCCAAGTTGCATTAAGATCACTTTCGCTTCAATAATACAAACAAGGATCACCTTCAACTCTCGCAAAAGAATCATGCTCACAGGGATAGAAGATGAATTGCACAAAAAGATATGACCTTTATCGCATCGCCTCACATGGCCACCGTCGGGCTTACCCCAGTCCCAGAAGTGGGTGGACTACTCATGCCTCATCGCAATAACAGACATTGAATGAAAAGAACTAACGTGCATAAAGTAAATTCAAAAGCCTTTACAATCCCGGCAATCAACTTTCGCAGAAAGCCAAAACCCTAAAAACCTTAGAACTCCTAAACTCTATGTGTAATTGTGCCTCTGAATTGGAATGAATGAAAAACCAGCCCCATGGGCTTTATTTATAGGCTTCTAATCCTTGCTAATCAAGGATAGAATCTCCTATCTATATCTAAAATTATATCTAAAAGGATAAAAGATAAATAAATTGCATAATGGAAATAAATCAACTAAGGAAAAGATAAATCTAACTAAGGTAAGTCTTCATATCTTGATAGATCTCCTTCCATAGATAGACTTTGATCAACTTTGGATAGATCTTCGGCCATTCTCGGATTCCTTCATGCCCAAGTAAAGCTAAACCGAGTAGGACTCGTCACGACGACGCGTTTCTGGAAACTGGGTCTACTCGACCTCGACAAAGGCTTGTCGATCTCGAGTAGAGTTCGTCGTCTTGGCTAACCGGTGCTCGATGTGGCTCGGTCTTGGCTCCTGACGCTCGTCGACCTCGGGTAGCCTTCGTCGACCTCGAGTAGGCTTGATCCGTCGACTAGGTCTCCTCGGGTAGGTGTACTCGACAAGCTCGGACCTGGGCTCTAGGCTTCGTCGATCTCGACAAGGGTTCGTCGAGATCGAGTAGAGTGGTGGTCTCCCCAGGTCGGGCAGCTTCTCCTCGGCACGGACTCGGACTGACGTGGTGGCGCTTGTCGATCTCAACAAGGCTTTGTCGAGATCGAGTAGAGGTATGCTCGGCTTCTCGTCCTCGGCTTCTCGGTCAGCTTCTCTCCTTGTCAACTCCGAGTGTGGCGCTGGGCTTCGTCGATCTCGACCAAGGTCTTGTCGAGATCGAGTAGACTTCCGGAGCTGGGTTGTCTGGTTCTCGACGTTGCTCCTGGTCGACAAGGCTGTTCTCGGACATGCTCATCGAGATCGAGTAAGGCCTACTCGAGATCGAGTAGCCTGGGTTCTCGGCTCGATTCGACTGGTTCCGCTGCTTCTTTGACCTTGGACTTCTGTAGTGGTTTTACGAGCTTTTTCGACCTTCCTTAGAATTGCTGTAAAACGCCTCAAATTCTGCGAATTAAACAGGAACTGGTGTAGATTCCATAATTTGGCAAATAAACATAAACTACATAGGTTATGTACTATCTTAGCCCAAATGAATGAAATGCATGCAGAAATCGATATAAAAGTTACTGTAAAACATGGCAGATTCAGCTCACAACAAACATCCCATACTTAAGCTTGCTTGTCCTCAAGCAATACTTTTATTTGTCATTCAGGGGAAGAAATCAAAACTCTCAACATATCAGATTCATTCTTATATAACCCTGCAATCAATTTCCATCATCGAAAAGGTACTAGTGTCACAGATTCATGCATGTGCAAATATGTCAAAGCAACATCTACTCACAAAAGGAGGGTTATGCAAAACATAATTCATTCGTGACAAAGCATTGATAATCAAGAAGACTTTAATTTAAGCTCAAATAAGGAGTAGAATGGTAAAAGGCTAAAGGTGAGCAATATTTGGCAATGTGGTGCTTTTGATCCGGGGAAATGGAGCATTTCCAAACTTGAGTTTCCACATCCCTTTTCATTTGATTCATCACCTTTCATATTGCTTTTATTAATAATAATGTTTTTACCTCTCTAACCTCAGCACTGCCTTCTCGCGAGTCGCAAACATGGGTGTCATGAATGGCCCCGGATACTTAGTGCTTTGGACTCCTCACAATGTGTCCCATCTCTCCAAACTATTATCTCAGAGAGCAGGGTCAATCTACCTTTATCTCCTGAGGTGATTGGATTTTCTTTCACTCATTAAGTTTTCCATATATTTCAAACAATTTCCTTCCAAAATCCAATAATGATAATTAACAACACAAACACCATATAACATCTCCATAATGTAACATCATTCTCAACATAATCCCCGGATAAGGTAAAGAATGGCAATATTTAGATCATGTGGAGCAATATATGAAATAAGGCATAATATGGCTTTTTGTGATGCATAAGCATAGGTAAGGCTTAGGATTATAACAATATGAGCATTATATGGAAATATAAAGTCCTCCATCTTTTTATCATTCAACATGTCAAAAGCAATTTCAATTTTTACCTCCTTCTATGGTTTTCAAGAAAATATGCACTTCACTGTGACTTCCCTTTACTAGGCAATTTCATGCTATATCTCTAATGAATCCAATTTTTGCATCGTCGAGTTCAATAAAGCTTCCATGACATTATTCAAAAATTTCAATGGGGGTCATTTTTCTCAAACTTATGGAAATCATGCATATAGGCACATAAAGTAAGCCCTTCCCCCACCCCATACTTAAACATTACAGTGTCCTCACTGTAGAAAAACAAGGGTAAAGAAAGAAACTCACTAGACAAGTGTGCAGGGCCTCTAAATTTCGAATGGAAGCACCTCCTGGCCGAGTTTGATTGTTACTTGGTTCTATCCATGGACCTGAAAAGTGTAGAAGACATATACCCACAATAGCAAAAGTAAAAGTGTTCAAAACCAAAACAAAAAACAACAACGTCTCAAAAGTCCTAAAAAGTCTATGTACATGCTCTAGATTTTATAGTCGCTAGGCCGACTTTTCCATTTAGCTCAAGGTGGCATTTGCAGGGCCCATGTAGCTTGGGCCTCAAATAAGACTCCATTCTTGTCCATCAGCTGTAATCCTCCAGAATGGATCTTGTTCACCACGAAAGGTCCCATCCGCTTCTTGTTGAATTTATTAGGAAACCAATGATCCTTTGATTTAGAGACATAGAGCTTGTCTCCAACTTCATACTCCTTGGGCTCATCATTGGAAATCCTACATAAGCGCACATACCAAGGCAAACCTCTCCCATGTATAGATAAATCTTTAATGGAAATAGGAGAAGAAAGATCCATACCTTGGCTTACCTTTACAGAGACGGAATCGGGGACCGCTGTGTTTGGTCGATCTCGACTAGGGCTAGTCGATCTCGACGAGACTGCAGGTTCTGGTGGTGGTTTGCTCGCAGATTCAGAAGTCGATGAAGACGATGGCTCGTCGACCTCGAGTAGACTACTCGACATCGACAAGGATTCTGCTCCTGGTGGCTTGCTCATCGAGGAAGGCGGATCTGGTGAAGCCTGATTGTGGTCGATCTCGACAAGCTTAGTCGAGATCGACGAGGATGGTCCGTCTGGTGGTCTCAGCATCGAGGAAGAAGGATCTGGGCTCCCCGATTGGTGGTCGACATCAACAAGGCTAGTCGATATCGACGAGTCCTCGCAGTCTGGTGGAGTCCGTGTCGAGGAAGACGGTGCCCAAGGATGCTGAAGTTGGTCGACATCGAGTAGCGTACTCGAGGTCGACAAGGGCTCTGGTGCTGGAGTCGTCAGCGTCGAGGAAGGAGAAGTCGGGTTGGCCGAGAGGTGGTCGACCTCGACAACGGTGGTCGAGATCGACGAGCCTGGTTTGTTTGGTTCGCTGCTCGATGATGCTGGTGCTGGTGGAGGCTCCTTGGTTTGGTCGAGATCGACTAGGGTCTGGTCGATCTTGACCCCATACTCAGCTCCTGTCAAGGCATCCGAAAAATAATTAATCCACAATGACTTACCTTGGTCTGTGTCGATTGGATTCTCTGTGTTCTCCTTGAGGATTGCCATGATCTCCTCCACCTGGGCCTCCATGTCCCTCTTTTCTATCTCCTCAGGGGTCATATTTCTGACCTTGGGTTCCCCGCAAGTGATGTAGCCAGCTGAGATAGATTTGACCTCTTCCATTGGACCTGTATGCCTTTCAGTTTTATTAAAGGAATACTCAATTACCTCATCGCTGATGTTGAAGGTGAGCACTCCTTTCCTTACGCTTATGTTGGCATCCACCGTCGCCAAGAATGGTCTTCCTAAGATAATTGGACAAGCAGGATCTTCTTGCATATCAACAACTAAGAAATCAGCAGGGACAAAGAATTTACCTACTTGTACGGGCACATTATCCACCATGCCTGTTGGAATGACCACCGCGTTGTTAGCCATGTAAAGTCTAGCATCCACATGCTCCAGCGCACCTATCTTAATCTTGGACCAAATCGTTAAAGGGATTATACTCACACTAGCTCCAAGATCACATAGGGCATTAATTTTGTATGGACCAAACCCAATAGTTATAGCAAACTTACCTGGATCCGGCCTCTTTTCCAATATGTCCAAGTGGCTGCACTCCTCTGTAATTTCAACCATCGATCGCTTTTTGCTAAAAATCTCCTTCAGGAACTTGACGTAAGATGGCATTTCATTGAGAGCTTCTGTGAAGGGGATGGTGACGTTGAGTTTCTGAAGCATCTTGATGAAGCGCTAAAACTTTTTCTCTACCGGGTTCTTTAAGGATTATGTGGGGAAAGACAGCTTCTTTTTCTGATTCGGAGCCAGAACAGACGTCGGAGGTGATGCAGGCTGCTCTATGTTGACCAGAGGCTCCTCGACATCGACTACAGTTTTGTCGACATCGACCAGGTTGGGCTCAGTCGAGTTGCTGTGTGGTGCAGACGAAGATTTTTGCAGGTTTTCCTCGAGGTCGAGTAGGCCTTTGTCGAGATCGACTAGAGGTTTATCGACATCGACTAGCTGTTCCTCGTTGTTCTGCTGCTTTCCGACCTCTGGCTCTTGTAGTTGATGGCCGCTTCTGAGTTTTACAGCGGCGATGTGTCCAGTCTTTCCCTTCGGATTTGGTTCTGAAGATCCAGGGAGCGCACCTGACTGTCTGGGAATTCCTGCTGCCAGCTGACCAATCTGTGTATCAACTGATTTTCGCTAGATATCAATTTCCCCAAGCCTAGAGTTGACACCTTGCATCTGAGTATAGACGGAGTTGAAAGATTGCCTACTTTCTGAGTGGTTCCTCCGTATTTCCTCCAGGACTGTCTGTATATCATCCTTTTTCTGGTCCCTTTCCGGATGTCCTTGAGCTCTGTAGGGCGGGGGGTTCCTGGGGACACCTTGGTTCCATTGTGGTTGCTGAAACCTTTGGTCCCCCATGTAGCGATTGGGACCCCCTGCGTAAGCTGCCTCCTCATGATGCTCTGCCAGCTTGACTTGCTCTGTGTGTGGGCACTCAGGAGTGGTGTGCCTTTGCGATCCGCATTCAATGCAAAGCTGGTTGACAGAGAGATACTTTACTTGCTTGATGAGCTTCTTATTCTGGTCTCTGTAGTACTGCTCCCTAATATCTGGATCGATCTCCTTAGGTGGCTCATAGAGGGGCATGGATGGTGCTGGCCTGGCGTATGGGTTCTCTTCATAGGTTGCAGTAGACCCATACTTGTTGTCGTAGTTAGTGAGCTTCTCTAGCACACCCCATGCGTCACTTGGCGGCATTGTCAGATACTCATAGCGAGTATAATGGTTGATTCTGTCCTTAGTGACTTGATCAAGAGAGTTGAAGAAGATCTCCTGAATGACGTAGGGTGGTTGTCCATGAGCAGGGCAAGATCGCAGAAGTTCCTTGTAGCGCTCCCATGCCTTTGCCAGCGGTTCCCCTTGCTTCTGTTTGAAGGCGGTGATTCTCTGGCGGAGATGTGCTGTTTTGGCAGGTGGGAAGAATTTGTTCAGAAACTCTTGCTCTACTTGGGCCCAGGTTGTGAGTGATCTTGCTTTCAGCCCTTCCAGCCATTTCAGTGCAGGCCCAGCGAGAGACCAGCGAAAAGATTTCATCTTGACATATTCCAGGGTTGTACCTTCAGCAAGAGTACGGCACATTTCAGAAAAGTTTGTAATATGTTCAAGAGGACACTCATTAAATCTGCCATAAAAGGCATTATTTTTAAGCTCTATAAGAAATTGAGTGCGAATTTCAAAAGAGTTATCAGGGATGAGAATCGCCGATTCAGGCACGACGAGAGTTGGATGCATGTAGTCCTCTGCCGTGGTTGGATATTGGGCAAGCTCAGCCTGTGCTTGTTCCCTTGCTGCTTTCTCAGCGGCGATAGCAGCATCCTTAGCGGCCAATTCCCTGGTAAGCCTAGCGACCAGCTGTTCCTGTGTCTCCGCAGCTGCCATGGCTCTTTGTAGTTTAGCTCGGATGTGAAATAGGCGTTCTGGTTCGTCTAAGGCGTCAAACTCAGGTGTTTGACCAGAACGGCGCATACACCTAAAAAGTAACTCAAAGAAACAGTGAGAACTGACTACCTAAGGCGCGATTGATAGCCTCCCCGGCAACGGCGCCAATTTATTGTTGCAGGAGGATGGTTAAGTATGAAATAAATA
Source organism: Persicaria tinctoria (assembly GCA_037127255.1). Lineage (NCBI taxonomy): Eukaryota > Viridiplantae > Streptophyta > Magnoliopsida > Caryophyllales > Polygonaceae > Persicaria > Persicaria tinctoria. The sequence goes on along the minus strand of JBANSL010000008.1, from coordinate 59,465,987 downwards.
TGAAATAAAGTTCAGACTGACTTCCCTGTCTCAGCAAATAAATACAAGACTTCCTCCCGTTGTAGTAAGAGAATAGTCAGGATCGAATCCATGAGGAAGCACGTCAGCAGTTCTCAGGTAGCTGTAAATTCTCACAGACAAAGCAGCAGAAGGACAGAAACACAGAAACAAGGAAAGAAACAGAAATAAAACAGAAAAGAACAAACGAAAGTAAAGATCAAACAAAGCAAGAAAAGACAAAGCAAAGCAACAAAGCAAAACAGGAAATAAAGCAAAGGCAAAGGCTCGTCGATCTCGACCAACAGCTACTCGAGATCGACCACAGCAGTCGACAACAGAAACTCAGAAATCACAGCAGACAGGCAAACCCGGCAAGGGCAACTCGATCTCGACCAAGTCAACTCGAGATCGACTAACTTTACTCTATGTCGACAAAAATGCAGAAACTTTAAAATTTCAGAATTAAACACAGAACTCAGATTTTTGACAGAAATAAACTCAATATGCTAAAAGACTTCCAAAGCCAGGGTTTCAACACCACAATGATAACCATGCAAAGTAACACATAAAGGCATAAAAGATCATGCTTTCCATCAAATAACTTTCGTCATTAACAAATAGGCATATAGAGGCTTTCGCATAAACCCTAATTGTTACTAACCCTTTTTCACATAATTAATCCAAGTTGCATTAAGATCACTTTCGCTTCAATAATACAAACAAGGATCACCTTCAACTCTCGCAAAAGAATCATGCTCACAGGGATAGAAGATGAATTGCACAAAAAGATATGACCTTTATCGCATCGCCTCACATGGCCACCGTCGGGCTTACCCCAGTCCCAGAAGTGGGTGGACTACTCATACCTCATCGCAATAACAGACATTGAATGAAAAGAACTAACTTGCATAAAGTAAATTCAAAAGCCTTTACAATCCCGGCAATCAACTTTCGCAGAAAGCCAAAACCCTAAAAACCTTAGAACTCCTAAACTCTATGTGTAATTGTGCCTCTGAATTGGAATGAATGAAAAACCAGCCCCATGGGCTTTATTTATAGGCTTCTAATCCTTGCTAATCAAGGATAGAATCTCCTATCTATATCTAAAATTATATCTAAAAGGATAAAAGATAAATAAATTGCATAATGGAAATAAATCAACTAAGGAAAAGATAAATCTAACTAAGGTAAGTCTTCATATCTTGATAGATCTCCTTCCATAGATAGACTTTGATCAACTTTGGATAGATCTTCGGCCATTCTCGGATTCCTTCATGCCCAAGTAAAGCTAAACCGAGTAGGACTCGTCACGACGACGCGTTTCTGGAAACTGGGTCTACTCGACCTCGACAAAGGCTTGTCGATCTCGAGTAGAGTTCGTCGTCTTGGCTAACTGGTGCTCGATGTGGCTCGGTCTTGGCTCCTGACGCTCGTCGACCTCGGGTAGCCTTCGTCGACCTCGAGTAGGCTTGATCCGTCGACTAGGTCTCCTCGGGTAGGTGTACTCGACAAGCTCGGACCTGGGCTCTGGGCTTCGTCGATCTCGACAAGGGTTCGTCGAGATCGAGTAGAGTGGTGGTCTCCCCAGGTCGGGCAGCTTCTCCTCGGCACGGACTCGGACTGACGTGGTGGCGCTTGTCGATCTCGACAAGGCTTTGTCGAGATCGAGTAGAGGTGTGCTCGGCTTCTCGTCCTCGGCTTCTAGGTCAGCTTCTCTCCTTGTCGACTCCGGGTGTGGCGCTGGACTTCGTCGATCTCAACCAAGGTCTTGTCGAGATCGAGTAGACTTCCGGAGCTGGGTTGTCTGGTTCTCGACGTTGCTCCTGGTCGACAAGGCTGTGCTCGGACATGCTCATCGAGATCGAGTAAGGCCTACTCGAGATCGAGTAGCCTGGGTTCTCGGCTCGATTCAACTGGTTCCGCTGCTTCTTTGACCTTGGACTTCTGTAGTGGTTTTCTGAGCTTTTCCGACCTTCCTTAGAATCACTGTAAAACGCCTCGAATTCTGCGAATTAAACAGGAACTGGTGTAGATTCCATAATTTGGCAAATAAATATAAACTACATAGGTTCTGTACTATCTTAACCCAAATGAATGAAATGCATGCAGAAATCGATATAAAAGTTACTGTAAAATATTACAGATTCAGCTCACAACACTCCTTTAGGTAACAATATAGATGCTCTTCCGAAGCCTTATATGAGATTGCTTGTTCGAGGGATAGTGTTGAAATAGGTTTTGTCATTTGTAGGCTTGAGAAAAACTTTGGGGTTTTCAAAATAGTATGAGCAATAGCATTTTCAAGCATGGTTCTCCACCATTAAAAATTCCATTTTACTGATTCATTCTTTTTTCTTTGGAACGATCCATGCTGATAATGTAAGATAAATATAGAGAATAGTAGAGTAGAGATGAGAAACATGGAGAATGAACTGATGTTCTCATTGGGGTCACTAAGCCCTTTATATAAGATTAGATATTAGAAATTAAAATAACATGTTTTGTTTAGTATAAAAGAACAGGAACCCTATTTGTTTTTAGGAATGTAGGTTTAATATCCTAAGAAAATAGACGCAACTCCAAAATTCATTATGGTTGTAGATTTGAAGTTTTAAAATTTTACTACTCCTTCAAAAAAAAAATCTACTACTCCTTTAGATCCAATAATAATTTAAGAGTGAGGCTACTGAAGAGATAGAAAAACGTCTACTGACAAGATGATTTTGATTAAATTGTACATAAACCCTTTCCAGTCTAAGAAAATATTTATGAATCAAACTGAGAGAAAGAAAAAACCCTAAACGAGTTCATCCTATTACTCAATCCTTTCAACAATTATATCAAAATCCATTCATCCTATTACTCATTGCATCATGATCAGCAAATGTTCAACTTGAAAAATGAAGCTCGTCCAAATCAATCTAATTTACTACAGCAATTCAAGTCCATTCATTTTACAGTTTTGAAAAACATCTACAGTTTTGATAAACATCGATTTCAATTACTGGTAGCAAAGCAACAAATTCAGCAATAAGAACTAGAAACTTTGTTAACCCGATGCAATTCCGATCCAGTGGATTACGAAAACAAAAGCGTAGATTAATCCACAAATTTATCCTGATATACTTAAAAAACTCATCAAGAGGTTTGCCTACACGATTTTTCATGGCGGAGGTCTCCGGCTTCGTCAAGGTCCCCAACAGAGCCCCCACGAATGTGGAAATCACCGTCTCCAAGGTCGGCGAGAGGGCGGCTTTCGTCGAAAATCTCGGAGACAACAAGTTTGGGCGGATGCGTGCAGGGATACTGGAGACGAACAACATCAACAACGAGAGAGTGGCATTCGACACTGGCGCTAGGATGGGGCTAGCCTTCGTGACTCTTAAGCACAATGACAAAAGGGATTTCATGTTCTATTGGAACCCTATCACCAATATGCTTTTCACTCTCGACGAGCTCAATCTTGATCTCAATAAATATGCTAAGGTATTTCACTATGTATCGATAAGCTTGATCGTGGAGTTGTGTAGAGTGGCGAGGGTGACAAAGGAGGCCAAGGATGATGAAGAAGGACTTGTTATGCAATTTAATAAAATATGTCTTGCTAATAGCCATTTTGGCATCTTGTCAATCCAATGCCAAAATGTCTTGCTAGGATCGCCCTTATGGTATTGTAAAGGGTAAATTATAGATAAACCCTCGTAAATTAGACTACTTTTTACAACATCACACATAAAATTATAAATTGCAGAAAATCACTTATAAATTAGATTTATTTTCAAAAGACAACTCATTTGTTAAATATCCATTTGTTTCATCTGTAAAGATAAAAATGCTCTCATATCTTAGTTTTTTAAAATTAATAATAAAGAATCACATTTTTGCGCCACCTCGTCAAACCAATATCCTATGTTTTATGTTAACGAGCTTATGATGGTCTTTTTTTGGGTTTATGGCCCATAGTTTGATTAGGATTTCATGAGTCCCTATATATACTCATGAAATGCCACATTATTGTAATTATTTATGTTCTTAGAATCTATAATAAAGAATCCTATTCCTCTACCCGTGGACGTAGGTAACTCACCGTTACTGAACCACATAAATATCTGTCTTTTTTTTTGTTTATCGTTTTTGTTACAAAAAAAAACTGATATCATAGCTTGGTTGTGAATTCTTTCGAGAATGATGTTTGGATATGTGTTGAAGATTGATAAATTTACTAGAAGAAACTCGATCAGTCTGTGACAAATAAAGATGCAGGCTTTGTTGAAGCGACAAGGTTTATGGGCACCACTAGCCTTTGATAAGAAGGGAGTAGATCCATCCACCGTTAAGTATAGTCTTCTAGAGTAGAAGGCCCGTGCAATGATCTTGGTGTGTCTTATAGACGATGTCATAACAAAAGTTGTTGATCAAGAAGCTGTTATTGGCATATGGTTGAAGTTGGAGAGCCTTTACATGACTAAGTCGCTCACAAATAAGTTGATGATAAAGCAATATCTTCTTACGCTAGCTATGTAGGAAGGTACTCCTCTTAGAGACCATCTAGACTAATTTTGTTAGAATTGTGTAATATGGATGAAGAGGTAGATGATGAGGATGCAAACTTTTATTGTTGTGAGAGATATTGTGTCTCTTGAAGAGGGTAGGTCTTCACTTCACACTAGAGAATTGTGGCATAAGGCAATTAGGACAGTTATAGACCATAAGACTTCTAGGGTGATGGCCAACAGAGGAAAATTTGATGGTAAAAAGGGCAAGATGAAGAAGAAGCAAGAGCATAAATCAAGCCTTAAACCAGACGACATCTACATATTAAATATTGTAAGGATAAAGGTCATTGAGAGAATGGATATCCTAAGAAGAAGAAGAAGAAGACAAGAGCAGAAATCTCGGTATGCACTCTATAACAATAGCTGAATACGGAAATACTTTTGAGGAAGATATTGTTATGCTAGCATATGATCACACACACCAGCATGATGTGTGGTGTCTTGACTCAGGGGCATCCTTTCACATATGTCCTGGAAGAGGGTTGTTTACAACATATAGTTGTACAGATGAGGCTAATGTCTCTATGTAAAACGATTCTATTTGCAAGGTTGTTGGGATCGGCTCAATCGGGCTTCAGAGACATGATGTAAAGTGTTGCACATTGTAGGAAGTCAGACATGTTCCACTTATGACAAAGAATTTGATATCCCTAAGTGTGTTAGACAACAAGGGAGTTAGTTTCAAAGGGTAAAGGTGGATGTTTGCATGTCCTTACAGGCTTTGATGTGATCTTGAAGGGAGTCAAGCAGAGAACTTTGTATGTCTTACAAGGTTTAACAGTTAGGTGTTGTAGATGTTTTTTCAGCTGAGGAGCCTGAGGTTAAGGAAGCCAGTTTGGCTAGGTTATGGCATATGAGGCTTGCTATATGAGTGAGTGGGGGATGCAAATTATCTCGAAACCAGATCTTTTGGGAGACCAAAAGGCCAAGAATCTTGAGTTATGCGAGTATTCGTTGTTTGGGAAACTAAATCACAACAAGTTTCCTAAGACATTTCATCAGATAAAGGGCATATTAGATTACGTCCATTCAGATTGTTTGGTTTTTTCTCATGTTCAGTCTTTGGACGTTCACATATACTTTATGTCTCTTATTGATGATTACTCTAAGATGAAATAGGTATTCATAATGAGATATAAAAGTGAGGATTTTAGTAAGATTAAGGAGTGGAAGACTCTAGTAGAGAATCAGATTAGGAAGAATATATAGAGGCTGCAAACCAATAATGGACTAGAATTCTAATTATTTGAGTTTGATAGGTTCTACAAAGATGAGGGTATTACTCGACATCATACATTTAGATATACACTGCAACATAATAGTGTAGTAGAACGAATGAATTAGACACTTTTGCATAAAGCGAGATGCATTATTTCTAATGCAGGTCTTAATAGACAATTCTGGGTAGAAGCGATTACAACAGCTTGATATCTAGTCAATCGGAGCCCACACATAGGTATTGAATGCAAAACACCTTATGAGGTGTGGACTGGAAAAGTTTATGATTACTCGAATCTGAGGGCTTTTGGGTGAACTGCTTATTACCTTGAGATGAGGGTAAATTGGAACTAAGAGCTAACAAGGGAGTCTTCATGGGCTATGGTACAGATATTGTCGAGTCATACACTAACGAGACAAAGAATATACCACCAGACACAAGAATAGGTGGAGTTGTACGTTGGAGTATTACTCTAGATCAACCAAGAAGGGTTGACATCGATCAGACCCCTTGCGAGATATAGGTTTGATGAGTTGGTGAGATATTCATTGAAGGTGGCCAAGGGGGTGGAGGACAATGTTCCATCCTTATTCAAGGCTTATGTTTTTGGAGATGAGTCAACACAGTGACTTGCTACAGAGAGAGAGAAGAGATGAAGTCTCTTCATAAGAATCAGACTTGAGATCTTGTCAAATAGCTTAGTAATAGGAAGGTGATTACATGCAAATGGGTCTTCAAGAAAAAGGAAGGAATGTCATTTGTTGAGGGTATTAAGTACAAAGCACGAGTAGTTACTAGGGAATTCAATCAGAGAATGGGAGTAGACTACCACGAGATTTTCTTGCCATTGGTAAGACATACTTCTATCAGGTGCCACTAGAAATAGTTGCACATCACAATATGGAGCTTGAACAACTAGATGTGAAGACAACTTTCTTACATGGAGAGCTGTAGGTGAGGATATATATGACTCAGCTGGAATCCAATTGGTGTTCAAGTTTCTAGAAAAGAGAATCATGTTTGCAGACTGAAGAAGTCTCTTTATGGGTTGAAACAGTCACTGAGGCTGTAGTATAAGCGATTTGATAGCTACACGTGTCTTCCATTTATGTTTATCATTCTTGTTACAACAATGTGTCTAGGAAAATTAATAATGTAGCAAACATATATTGGACTAATTAGATCACACAACTACTATTTTCGACCATACCATGGATTTAGAATTACAAATTCTCATTCAAAATAAGTTTTAGAATGAACTACTAATATCTTAACCTAATTCTATTCGCTTTCCTTTTTTCTTAAAAAATCCTAATCCTAATCGCTTTCTTTTTTTATTAAAAAAATAGTGTAAATTGATTCCTAGATTTAAATGATCAAACAAAAAAATCTTCTTATAAACACACACTGTACGTATCATAAAATTGAAATGCATATTGCACTATTGCAGTAGTAACTACGGAGTAATAACCTATCTTTTCCTGACAAGTCCACTTGGGCTCTCTTTTGTACTTGTAAGCTTGTTTATTCTCTAAATAAATTCCAACTGTTAGCGTAGAACCAACCCCAAAGGTGATACTCTGAATATATTTATATATATAAAAAACATATTCCTTTTCAAAGTCCTCTATCTTCACACTTTTGACCATTTTATATAGGCGAAATTTGTGCCGCAGGCACAAATTTTAAAGCTAATTTCAGTTTCGTCTAACTTTTTGTAAAATTTACAAAAGTGTTCACTTTTCTAATTTCGGATTTTTATTTTCCGATATTACCCTTCCATTAATTATTCCGTCAAAATCCCTAATCCCGTTGCCGCACAAGCCGATGCCCCAATTTGTGAAAGAGAGACCGCCTGAACAAGGACGAGGAGGAGGAGATCTCGCCACCGCCGATGCTGAACCTCGCCGCTGCACAGCATAGGAGCAGATCTCGATCGCCACCACCGCTCGGGAAAGAGAGATCCATCTTCTGTCGCTCGGCCTAGGAGCAGATCTCGCCACAGGAGCAGATCTCGCGACCGCCGCTGGTCCGCCATTCAATCCAATGTCGAATTCGACGAACCTAAGGAGGAGGAGTGCGAAATCGAAGTGTGAAGATGCGGAGACGGTGAGTTCTTCAAATTTCGATTCTATTTCGTAACTGAAATTTCGATTCTGTTGGTAAATCATCTCTTTCCGTTCGATTCTGTTGGTAATAGTCTCTTTCCGTTCGATTCCGTTCGGTCCCGGGTTCCTGGCCTGGGAATTCACCATTGAGTTTCCAGTTTCTTTTTATTTCAGGGCTCTAATTTTAACCTCACTTTGAAAAATTCATCTGCCTCCTACATTTTGTTGTTATCCTTGCAATTAATCATGAATTTTATGCCAACAGGATATGCTTGATAGTATTGAGTTTGCTAGAGGCAATGCTAATTCCAGTTGGGGTTCTGTCCGAGCTGCAATGGGTCACCCCGAACCTTTTGAGCTCAAATATGTTGCTATTGGAAATGAAGATTGTAACTTGCCAAACTACAAAGGTAGGCATTGCAATTCTATTTTCATATCTTCTTAAATAAAAAATAAAATGTATGTGTAGATTCTAGCTAGCTAATGTGAGACACCGTACCTTAATTTTTTTTATATATATATATACTGGACAGCAAACTATGTCAAGTTCCATGCTGCGCATTCTATTTAGAATTCTTCCTTTGGCAGATATTATAAACAAGCATCCTCTGATTATGGGATTTTGAGGAAAGAGAGGGAAGTCGTTCTCACAGGGTGTTATCTTCGAAGTGCTAATGAAGGCTTTGGCCATCCAAGACTTCTGCCAACAGATTATATGGTGATATTGTTGGATGAGGTAACTACTTCTGTGATCATTCTGTAATTCAATAAGAATTAAAGGAATGAAGAATGCAGAATCATGACTTCTCTAGCTCTAGTGATGTGTGGGATTATGCATATATCATGTATTTGAGGCAACTTGTTCTTCTCCTCATTGACAATCTCATAAATTTGTAGTTTAGATACTTTGCTTCGGTTTCTTCGTTTCTAAAGTTGTTGAAATGGAGAGTTGACGTTAGTTAAGATGAAGATTAAAAAGTGAATACATTGTATTTTATGTCAAAGTAGATTTCTGGTGATAAAAGGTGGGCGGAGGGAATTTGCATAAGGAGATTTGCCCATGCGGGTTTTTATAAAGTAGAATTAGATTAGTGAAAGCAAGGTAACGGAAAGGAGAAGTAAAAATGCTCATTTAAATGAAGGGAAAATAGCCACCAACTGCGTGGTTGTTGGACATAATAGTTATAAGAATGCCCACGTAATATCCATATGGGTATTTTTGTTAAGGGAAGTTATCACACAAAATAGAATTGAAGACTGACGAATTCTCTCTTGTTTTCCTAATAATGAAATGGCTTTGTCATCACTTGAAAATTTTCATTTATTATTGATTACTTTTACATGTAGTCGAACTTCTGAAACCCTTGATAGATGGTAATTGTGTCTATTCGATAAGGTAATAAATGGTAATCGTGTCTATCCTCTTAACTTGCTGCCCTTGTTCTACTTATCAACACTCGTCTTTTGTCAAATTCCCTAGGTAAAACAATTGCTCCGAAGCTGGCCAGTGAGATCAAGCTCATCAATTTTGGTAAGATTCTGGAAAACAACAAGACGGTCAGCCAATGCAAAGCACCGTTTGGTGAACTTGCTGGAGGAGTTATGGTCATGCATGTTGTTGTACAATCATCTCAGGCAAAAACTAAAACAGGTAGCTTTTATATTAATCACAGCTCTATGTAGATACCTTATTCTCATCAACCACTTCTATTTTTGCCTTTTCGTAGATTTCAAATTTCTTCTCAAATAAAGAATTATAATTTCATAAGAGTATTGCTAAACATCTCCATTATTTATTTTCTAACTAACCTTTTACTATTAAATCACACCAAAAATTTGTCTCCCTCCCACCCCTTGGAGAGCAAAGTGGGGCAGTTGACCTCGGATGCTGAAGATGATAAACCAGTGGCTGTGATTGTTCCCAGAAAAACATTACAGCCAGAGACGACAGGTTGCTAATCAGTCTACTCTTTATCCTTACTACCTGTGTTTCTGTGATGACTGGTGTATTCTTGTCAGCGTCTCTGTTTCACTTTATGTAACTCGCTTGTTCTAACCCACTTCTCCATCTTGTCAGCGGTCCCTGAGTGGTTTGCTGCTGGATCCTTTGGCTTGGTGACAATCTTTACCTTACTTCTCCGAAATGTTCCCGCACTCCAGTCAAACTTATTGTATGTTACTTCTGAAATTGGGATGGGAAACCATTGATTGTGAGTGAATCTGAGGGGGCTCTTTTGTAGCTTGGAATTGCGTATATGATCATCATAGGTATTCATTTCCTCTCTCTTTAAATTGTGAATTATGACTTTTTAGCTGCCTTTTGTTATATGATCTGTCACTTTTTGATGCAAAATTTTTGTGACAATGTGACTTAGCTCTCTTCTTGGCGCTCATAGTTTTTAGGGGGTGGATTAGGGGCTGTTTTGGAGCTTTATTGGGACTCGGGAGTGATTTTTGTGTTGTTGTCGGGATTAGGGGTGGGTTAAAAGATGCTGAATTTAGATGAGCTCACTAAAACTTAAGGTACAACCAAAGCAAAGACGGGGCTGCTGACGCCGATGAGTCTGCTAATTTGATGCTGACATCTAATAATTAGAATATTTGATGCTGACATCTTAGTGTGTTGAACTGTCTCGGCTGCTATGCTGACATCTAATAATTTTTATGTTGCTATGCTTCCATTCTATTGCTTTTGAATACATATAGAAAATATACCTTTTTTTCATATGAATTTTCGTGTGTTAAGTATGCTAAATCTTAAATATATTCAGTGTTATCAAACTGAACCCAACAGAAAAATCAAAGTTATCAAACTAAACCCAACAGGGAGGAAAAGTATACCCAAAAGTCCCCCATCATCTATTTACCTCTTTAGGAAGTAAACCCAACAACTGTAGTAACTAGCTAGGAAGAGATGTAGGCTGAGAGGATTGTATAACTGCCTTTGTTTAGGCTTTCAAATTCAGTAACATAAAACCTGGGCACCTTATAAACAGTTAGTTGATTGGATAGATGATATTCATATTCTAGGTATCGACCACCACATAACAGCTATCTAAACCCATTCATTTGGCGGAGAGCAGTTTGTAATCACTTAGTGAAACGTGGCAAACCTTAAATCCATTGCTTAAATTACATTTCACTCCACAATTTTTTTTTTAATAAAAAAGCTTAAATCATTATTCACATAGGGTTCGTATGGGACGGAGTTAATAAACTGACTAAAATTATAAACAGGGTAAAAATTTATAAACTGTTGGTAAAAGTCGTTAAAAATTTATGAAAAAATATAAACTCCGTATGGGGCGAAAAACAGTTTATTTGTAAAAAGTAGAGTTTATTTGGTTTTTATTAGGGGTATTATGGTACTTTCAAACCTAATAAGATAAAAGAGAAGGGGTAAAATAGTAATTATGGAATATAAACCTCAAAATAAGCTTCAATCTGCAGCTTATTTATAAACCCTTTTTTTAACTGACTAAAGCTTATTTGTTGCTCCCATACACCGTTTAAACCCGTTTATTTTTTTAACAGCTAATAATTTCCCACTTTTTAGCTTGTTTATATCCATCCATACACACCCATAGTTATTTGACTTAAATGTGCAAAAGTTTTATCCTTTACCATTTCTTTTATTAGAGGATTGTAGAAGTTTGATATTCTCATATCATGTAACATGATATCAATCTTAAGAATGATCTTATTTGTAAACTTTAACTTTTATTAAATGTTGACATTTACCCGTTGATATGCAAAAGCTTTATCTTTTACCATTTCTTTTGCTAGATGATTATAGATGTTTGATATTCTCATCTCATGTAATATGATATCAATGTTGGGAATAATCTTATTTGTAAACTTTATCTTTTATTATATGTTGACATTTAGCTTAAATGTTGACATTTAGCCGTTGATGTGCAAAAGTTTTATCTTTTATCATTTCCTTTATTAGATGATTATATAAGTTTGATATTCTCATCTCATGTAATATGATATCAATTTTGGGAATGATCTTATTTGTAAACATTATCTTTTATTATATGTTGACATTTAGCTTAAGTACTACATAATAATAGCACAACTGTTCTTTCTTTTATACTGGTCACTATCAATTTATTTTTAGTTTCAATACAAAGAGTAGTAACGTCATAAATTTCAATCTAAATTTGTGCCGAAGGCACAAATTTTACTTCATTACATGAAACGTCAGGAGTGTAATAGATTTTTATAGTAATTCAATTCATTCTAAAATCAAAATCAGATTTTGGTTGTGCATAATCATTACAAGCTACTAACACAATATCTCACTGCATTTTACATTAGAAGTCAATCAACCAGCACCTTATATTGAGCTCAACTAATACTTGTCAGCAGCATCCAAGGTTTGCATATGTACTACATAATAGTAGCACAAATGGTATTTCTTTTATACTGATCACTATTAATTTCTTTTTAGTTTCAATACAAAGAGTAGTAACTTCATAAACTTCAATTTAAATTTGTGCCGAAGGCACAAATTTTACTTGATTACATGAAACGTCAAAAGTGTAATAGATTTTTACTGTAATTCAATTCATTCTGACATCAAAATCAGATTTTGGTTGTGGATAATCATTACAAGCTATTAACACAACATCTCACTGCATTTTACATTAGAAGCTATTCAACCAACACCTTAGATTGACCTTAACTAATACTTGTCAGCAGAATCTGAGGTTTGCATAGGTACTACATAATAGTAGCACAACTGTTCTTTCTTTTATGCTGATCAGTATTAATGTCAGCAGCATCAGCATCTCCGATGTTGGCGTCAGCCGACATTAGCGTCAGCGCTGACACGGAAAATGTTAGTGGTGTTCGCAATGTTAATGGTGACAGTGTCAGCAGTGTCAACAATATTAGTGCTTACACGAAAAAAAGAAGCGTTGGAACAAAAAAAAAACATTTTCGACGTCGGCGTCAACAGTGTTCGCAACATCGATGTCGGCGTCAGCCGACATCTTCGATGTCAGCGTCAGCAGCGTCAACATCTCCGATGTCAGTGTTAGCCGACATTAACGTCAACGCTAATACGGAAAATGTTGGTGGTGTTCGCAATGTTAGTGGTGACAGTGTCAGAAGTGCCAGTAATGTCAACAATGTCAGTGTCAACGGTGTCAGGAATGTTGGTGTCAACAACATCGGATTTGACATTAATGCAATTTTAAAGCCTCTTATGTCAATAAATGGTAGAGCGATGTGCTTATGTGCAAATAAGATATATTAATGCAATTTTAAAATACATATGGATTTGCATATTCTTCTCATAAGGTTTTTTAAGCTTGCATAACATAATATAATATTTGCATATCATAGTATTTTATTTGCATAACATCTGTTTATAGTTGCATATCTGAAAGTGCTGACAATTAAATTTTTTTTTTTTTTAAAAAAAAAAAAAATTTGAAGGAATTGGTCAACATGTCAACGGTGTCAGGAATGTTGGTGTCAGCAACATCGGGTTTGACATTAATGCAATTTTAAAGTCTTTTATGTTAATAAATGGTAGAGCGATGTGCTTATGTGTAAATAAAATATATTAATGCAATTTTAAAATACATATGAATTTGCATATTCTTCTCATAAGGTTTTTTAAGCTTGCATAACATAATATAATATTTGCATATCATAGTATTTTATTTGCATAACATCTGTTTATAGTTGCATATCTGAAAGTGCTGACAAGCAAATTTTTTTTTTAAAAAAAAAACAGAAGAAAAAAAAAAAAAAACTGGAGGGGTTGGTCAACGTTGACCGGTCAAACGTCAGCAGTCAACGGTCAAACGTCAGCAGTCACCGATCAAACATCAGCAGTCAACGGTCAATGATCCAGGGAGGGAGGCAAGGGGATGGACACTTTTGTAAAATTTTCAAATACATGGATACTCTTGTAATTTGGCCAATTTTTATGGATATTTATGTAAAGGCCCCTTTTATACATGCTTTCCACTTCAATTTTATCCACCACTTCAAATACATGGATACACTTCTGCATATTCTGATAAGGTACATGTTTTGGGATGAAGCAAAGTGATTTGTATTTTCAAAAACAAGCCATCCCTGTTATAGGAACGAAGGAAAAATAACTACACAATAAATTAATGAAGAGCCCATATTTTAATTCAACATTATGATTTGGTGTAAGTTATAATCCTATTTTGGTTTCACAACCGCCGAATAATTTGACAATCCACTAGGTTGTATTTAGAAAAATTGATACCACTTGATAAGTTGATAGTATTTGATAAATATATAAAACTCGGAAAATATTTCTCAAATTTAAATTAATTTAGGTTTTGTTAATATTGTTTTCCTAGAATTGATTATTTATTAAATAAGAAATCTTTTTTCATTTCTAACTTGTGTCCCAAGACACTATCTTGAGACACAAGTCTTAAGAGGTCATCTTGAGATACAAGTTAGAAAGGTCGATATACCCACTACTACATAAACGATCTAATGTAGCGGTGGGTTGTGGCGGTTTAATTTAGGTGGCGGTATATGTGGCGGTTTTTAGGATGTCTCTCGTATAGTTCTAAATTTATTTTCCGTTTAAGGCTAATGTAGCGGTTATAATTAGTCTAGTGTGGCGGTTTTTAAAAATGTGAAAAATAAATCAAATGTAGCGGTTTTTTATGTCATAGGCAGCGATGGGCTATTTTCCCATAGCAGGAAAAATGGGCGCTTCGTCTTTCAGACAAATTTTAGGGATAATTTATTTTTATAACTTTTTATTATGAAAAGTAATTGCCCACCGCCCGAGCTTTCATTCCTGCTTGGATTACTTTCGATTTCACTCCCTCTGAGTCATTCCTCCAAAATACTCCCCTCCCAGGCCCCCACCTTCAATTTCACTTTCATTCCAAAATCACTCATGTGCAATCTTCAATTTCGTGTTTTACACTGAGCGATCATGCTTTTAGTGCCAGCAATCACTCTGCGATTCATCCCATCGATGCCTCGCGACATTTCTGCAGGTTTGTTTCCTTTCTTGTTTGTTCCCTCACTAGTACAGATATAAGGTATGTCGGGTGTTTTTTAACGAAACGGTCGGGTGTTTTTTGCCTCCTTTTATTCGCTCTCCTGACAGATATTTCTCAGGGGTTTTTTAAAAACTCCCGAGAAAAACAGTTCGGTCAGGTGTTTTTAAAAAAAACTCCCGAGAGACTCTGTTTCCCAACCAGCGTTTTTTACCTTTAACTCTCTCGGGAGTTTTTTTAAAACCCCCCTGAGAAATGTTGTAATTTTTTTATAAAAAAAAACAGTTTCCTGCCCAATTCATTGAACCGGTAGAAAGCTGCTATTGTGCTGTTACGGAGGGAGTTGAATCAAGTCAAGTTTCATAGCAATTACAACATAAAAAACCAGGTTCCTGCCCACATAGGGGCTTTTAACTCGGTTCAAGCCTATTTCTAGACCAGAAAATTAGCCCCTTTTCACACTTACGTAATTATCCTAACCAGACATCTTATAAATTACATATCAATTACAACATAAAATTTCTAAGGATATAAAAGTTGAATCAAGTCAAGTTTCAAAGCAATTACAACACCAAGTTTCTTATAAATTACTGAAGCATATCCTTACACAATAGGTACATCTAATGGCATATTTTTCACAAAATATCAAAACTCCTTATACTATTGAAAACAAAAGAAGAAAACAATAACAGATGAGCATTTGAACATGATTTTTACCAAGACTTGAGGTGCCAGAAAACTCATATCCTTGGAGCTAACAAATTCATGAGCAATGCGCCTCCTTAAGGACACCGGTTTCTCTATAAGCCACGAACATGCCATCACTCAACCTGATACTGGGTGTTGTAATAAGATGTTAATCAATTGCAGCCAGCTTCGAGCATGTCCCGGACAAAGAAATGTTACCAATCTGCGAGTTGTGGAAACACTTAAATAGGAATGTAATGCTATGGATACCCAAAAAAAAACATATCTACTGCTACACGACATCAAAGACTGAAATCGTAAAAGGCATTTACATGGACAAGTCCGAACACAATATATGCAAGAGGCAATCAACTATCTAAATGTTTATAATAAAACAAGATAAATAAAATCTAAAAGGAGAATAAATTTTCTTAGCGCATCATGGATTAGATGGTCAATCATTCGCTAGTTTATAGCCATATTAAGTCCAAGAATAAAAGTTAGCAATTGCAATACTAATGCATGTTTCATTAAAATTTCCCTGCAGCAGAAGGAATGTTCAAAATTGATTAAACATGCAATTAAAAAATCATTCAGAAATCATGGTAACTTTTCAAGTACTGAGGTATGCTTCGAAAGATGTTTCCCTTTTAGGGCAATGCAGAAATCATGCTATCATACTGAATGATACATGCTAATGGAACCCACTTTTGACAATGTATTAAAAGGAAATATGGGGGAACATACATGCTAGTGGAACAGGTAAGCTGAAAATCGGCTTTCATGCTGAGGGAGAATGACGCACCTCTATAAAGCAACATGTTGGGGCTGATGTGTTGATGTATCTTCTAGCG
This sequence comes from Persicaria tinctoria, assembly GCA_037127255.1. Taxonomy (NCBI): domain Eukaryota; kingdom Viridiplantae; phylum Streptophyta; class Magnoliopsida; order Caryophyllales; family Polygonaceae; genus Persicaria; species Persicaria tinctoria. The sequence continues at coordinate 59,449,544 of JBANSL010000008.1, read as the reverse complement.
AGAAAAAGAGAAGCATCGAGATGGCTTCAAACAACAATATCGAACATGATGTTATGGCGAAGGAAAATAGACGGACAACAGAGGAAAATCTATTCCAGTAAAAGGAAATACAACTATGACAGATGATTAGTTCAAATAGAGACAACAAGAATAATGGCAAGGCTTCTAAAAAATACCTAAAGAAACCCATTGTTATCAAATTAGCAATTGTATATATTACGTAGCTTATTGAGTTTTGTTTACTGTGTCTATAAGAAGCAAAGTCTGTTAGATTTTTCATCCCTTGTTGAACTACATATTCTTCACATAAGGTGTTCATGTTAGAGATCTAATGATCAATTAACATTGCTTCAATATACACCGTGGCCATCATTGGATTTCATATTTCAAAGAGGAACCTCCTCTTTGATCAGTAGGCAATTGGCACAATGTTGTACTAACTAAAGAATCCAAAATATGTTTGTATTTGTAGCCACAAAGCAAGTATGAAACTACAACTGCTAGCTAGTTATGACCATTAGTCCAAAATTTGCATGTTTGTCATCCTCTCATTGATAAATTCCAATAAGATCCATGATGCATCATATTAAAAAAAAGATATAGGAAAACAACTCAACCAACATCACACCAAAAAAAGCTTATTCCACAACAGATATCATGTTCTAACTCATATAGGACAAACAATTCAGCCAACATCCTCTCATTGGATGATTTCTTTCAATTGGAAAGCTACCTTCATTAGAAATAAAGTGGCTCCACTGATATAAATAAATAAATAAAAGCTCCTAAGAGTTTCATGCCTAATTGTAGAGACCTAATTAGCAACCAGATGGAGTAAGTGATACGAACAAAAGCAAACACTAATCGAAGAAATTAAACATGGATAATCACCTCTCCATTAAAAAAAAAAAGTTAAGCGCAAGAGATACCAACCTCAAAGAGCTAACAAGAGCCAAAAGACAAAATCGCCAACTGATTGAGGGCAAAGAGAAAGTTGATGAATAGGGAAATACTGCAAACGATTTGAAGGAAGTGGGCGAAGATAGAATTATCGAATGCACATACGAGCCCTAATTAGCAAGAGAAGACAAATTGCCAACTGATTGATTGAATAGGGTAAAGGGAGAAGCATCTAACGAACCTGAGAGCCCTAATCGATCGAAGAGGGCGAAGGGAGAGAAGCAATGTCTGACCGGATGGTCGACACCTCCTATGCAAAGAGATCTGCTGAAGACGATGATGATCGAAGACGATGATTAAAGAGGGGTGAAGAGTGGAATCGAAAGCATACCTCAACTGGCATAGCTGAAGAGCTCGAAACAATGAGATCTGCTGAAGACGATGTTGATCGAAGACGATGTTGAAGATGCTGAAAACGATACTACAACAGCAGAAGACGAAGTTGAAGATGATGTTGAAGAGCCTCTTCGATCCGCAATTGACAGTTCAATGTGTAGATTGAGCCTCTTCAAGAATCGATTCATCGAACTGCCGCTCAAGGATTGTTTTTTAGGGTTGTCTTTTGAGCCTTTCGGGGCTTTTATTAAAAACTCCTGAGAGAGTATATCCGATTTTTTATTAAAAAAATAAACACGCTTCTATCAGGAGTTTTTATAATAACACCTGAGCGAAAATTGTCTTTCAGGGGTTTTATAAAACACCCGATAATTTTATCCTGATAGACGTGTAATATGTACTAGTGCCTTCGATGCCAAAAAACCAAATCTGGTTACTTTATGCATGCTCCATTCCGTTCAGATTCATTATATTTAGTGCAATTGCTTTTATTCTCTCTGGATTCACATTTGGGGAGCTTCGAGTTCAAAATAGGGTTTTCATTCAATTTAGAGTCTCATGAATTTTATGAGGTTTGGGTGATTTATGGGTTAGGTTGGTGATATTTTTAGGGTTTGGTGCAATTGATTTCGAACTAAATGAGTATGGCCGAGTGATATGCGATAATTACATACACATATACAACTTAAAAAACTGAAATTGATTTCAATCACCAAACTGAGAATGGGAGATGTATATTGTAATTACATATATAACCAACCAAACTGAGAATATGGGAATTGATTTTTCATATAAAATGAGAAAGAAAGTTTTACCAAAACTTTAGCGATTTTAGCAACCATTTGTTATTTATTTTCAAAGACAATGGAAGATTGGTACTATCTGTAATTTTGGTATTATATGTTGAATAGAATATCGGTGATGGTATTCCTTGGAATAATGATCCTAATATATATGGTTGGCTAGCAACTGAAGGTAAGTTCATGTATTTTCTTGGTCCTATTATTTGATCCTTTTTGTCAAATGTGTTCACAGTTTTCCTTGACAAGCTTTTTAAAGTCCTGAGAATAACATGTTTATCTAAACTTTGTCAAGTCGATGAACTTTTGATCCTTATCAGTTATCAGTGCAATAAGAATTTGTTTGTCTTTCCATGGAATGTACCAGGTTGAAGGACTAATAGCAGAGCTGTGTCTTACCTCATCCTATGATTTTATTGATCATGTGTGTGAGATTATATTGAAGCATCTTTCAACAATGCAAAAACATGGGTATGAGAGATTTTGTTAATGTTATTACCAATTATCTTTCTTGTAAATTAATATTCAATGAGTTCAAATTGTTTTCAAAATTAGGGATTGCCTTGAAGATTGCAGGGAGGCTGTTGCATCCTTGATGTTTGCTGCTGCTAGATTTTCTGATTTACCTGAACTGCGTGATCTATGGAACATATTTCAAGAGCAATATGGAAATTCCTTGGAGTATTTCGTGAATCCAAAGGTATGACCTCTATGTGCTATACCGTTTATCTTGTTTCTCAACCAACTAACATATTTCCACCTATTTATAGCTTTTTGAACATATAAATCCTGGGTGGAAAACAGTACAAACCCCAGTAGTTCCAGTTTCTAGAGCAACGAAACCGCTTTCCAGTTAGGCATACAGCAACATACCACGCATGCATTGGACACCTGAGCTTCATGAGGCCTTTTTTGATGCTGTTATAATCTTGGTGGATGTGAAAGTATGTGTAGGTTCTCATCTCCACATAATTATTCTATCTAGTGGCTTTATAAATAATTGAATAGTTCATTTTCTTAAAAGCAAGAGCCACACTTAAGGGAGTTTTAAAGCTTATGGACGTGGAAGGCTTAACTATACTATGTTAAAAGCCACCTTCAGGTAAGAGGCTAAAATCAGTGCCTTTATATATATACTAGTCTAGACCCTGTGCGCTACGCACGGGATTTTTAAAATCAATCTAAGTAAACTCATCTTATTTTTCGAATGTTATTATATTAATCAATGCATTTTATAAATGATGTATACAACATAGAGTATTAAAATGTGATAAACTTCTAGATAACAACAATAACAAAAAATAAACAAAGGAAAAAATGATCATACTATACATTTAAGAAAAATTCAAAATATTTAAACCAAAATAACCTTAAATTCTACACAATTGATGAATTAAAGGTTAAAAGAAATAAAATGAGCAGGATGTTTATTTTGTTATTTAATAGGGATAAAGAAGGAAAAGGTTGATCTTGTACGGTCAGATTGTCGCTCGGTTGAACCTTATTTTCAATTCATATAGTACTAGAAGGAGCGACATGTAATTAACTTTAGCATAATTTGATAAAATGTAATAAAACCACGACGTACGAAAGTAATAATCAACTGAACCATAAAATCGGTATACATATGTCCTCCACACGAATTTCTCTAAACTATACATCATTACATTGTGAAAATCCGAAACAAAACCCAAGCAAGCCTAAAATTTAACATATAATCCTATAATCCTATAATAATATATGTTAAATTAAAAGGGACCATTCCCGATCACAAATCCAATGGGGGAGAATACAATGAGGGTCCATTCCCAAAATAAATCTCATTCTCTCTAAACCGGCTCTAACACAAAATCTAAACAACCCGCCAGCCCCCCAAAAAATAAATCCAATCCTCCCTAAAAACCATGACAGCAAATCCAAACAACCGGTTGGCCCACAAAAGACAAAAATTTTATGACAGTAGAATTGTGGCAAATTTGTCAAAAATCATTCCAGCAGATCCAAACTCCTCACCCAGCCATCAACAATCCACACGATATGCCCGGGCGATCAATCCACACATTCAGCCAGGCTTATAGGATTCATCATTTGTCGACCCCTCCTCATCCTCCTCGTTTTTTGAGAACTGAGCAAAGTACTTGGCAACCTCCTCATCTCTGGCTGAAGCATCAATCGGTGGAAATGTCGATGATGAGATGTTAAAATGAGTTTGGAAACTCGAACTGATTTGTCGCCATGAATTAAAACCTAATGACAGCTTCACATTCAACTCTCTAAAAAATACCCTCAAACTCAAAAATTCGATCTACAATACTTGAGAGTAAGTTTGATGATGTTGAAACATCTTGTAGCAAAAGCATTGATTTCCTATTCATCCTCAATCTAATTAAACTCAATCAAATAATCAAATTAAAGCTCAAAATTTAATAGAGATGAAACTACTTTCGCATAAACGGTCATAAAATGCAGAAACTCAACCAACAATCCAGTTAGCAGTTTGGCACTGCACATTTAATAAAGCTAAGACTAAGAGGTCCTCGCAATCTTGGACCATGCAAACAATTACGAGGCACTATAAGAGCATAAACCTAGCACGATCTTTTCTAGCAAATCCGAAAGCAACTAAAATTTCCCAATCGCAAGTGTTTGATTACAGTTCAAGGCAAGCAAATCAAATTTTGAGTCGCATTTGCTAGTAGTAGAAAAAGAGAGATGAAATAGGGAAATGATTGAAGAATACCCGCGAGGGGATAAAATTTGGCAAAGTGAAAGAAATTGTACAAGATTGGTATTCCTTATTCTGCATTTTGAAACTGAAAAAAGCCAGAGACACCAGTTGCTTTTCAAAGGGAGGGTGATACCGCCAGAAGGTTCAATTAGCAGCAAGTATATTTCAGAGTTTCCATTATGGGTAGTTTCAAGTGTCGCAGCAAAAAAGAACAGAAATTTACCTTCGTATCGACAAGCGTAAGCATTTCTCTAAGATCTTCAAGCAGGTGGGATGATCGTCGGTCACAAGCAGTCGGAGACCCATCGAGAATTGGATCACAAAAACAATAGGTTTCCAGGTCGACGGTAACTTCAATGTCCGATTGATGTGGCCGGTATAGAACAATCGGAGCATTGGCTGAAACCCTAAAATAGAGAAATTCAACAAAAAATCAGCAAAAAAAGAAGAGAATTTACCATCGTATCGACAAGCGTAAGCATTTCTCTAAGATCTTCAAGCAGGTGGGATGATCGTCGGCCACAAGCAGTCGGAGACCCACCGAGAACTGGAGCACAAAAACAACAGGTTTCCAGGTCGGCGGTAACTTCAATGTCCGATTGATGTGGCCGGTACAGAACAATCGGAGCATTGGCTGAAACCCTATAATAGAGAAATTCAACAAAAATAAAAGAAATTTAGGAAACAAAGATCTCTGCAAGAATATCAGAATTAGAAATGAGATAGAACGGGAGAAGAAGAATGAGTTCACCAACCCTGAAATCGACGGAGTCTGTGCCTGTCTGCCTGAGGAGCGGTTCCCGAGCAAGAGGTGAGGAGAGAGAGAAAGCGAAGGGCCAAGAGGGGAAGAGAGGAAGCGGAGGAGAAGAAAGGAATCGCCGCGCCGGGGGAAGATCGCTCTTTCAGACGGAGGGCTAGGAGGAGTGGATCGATCGTGGGAGAGAGAGTAGAGAAGCAGCGCTCCTTTAGGATGAGGAATTGGAAAGGGTAAAAAAGGAAAAAAAAAATCAGAGGAAGCGCCACGTGGATAGGCTGAGAAGGATGCGAAAGACTCAGCTTTAAGATATAGGGGGATATATATATATATAGGGGTGCGCTCCGATGAAAACAAAAAATTAGGGTGAAAATCGTGAGGACCATTTTGATTGGATGATAAATTATACTTACACTCTCGAGCGCGTGTAAAAAAGAGCCGCAAGACTGCAAGAGCGCTCTCTGGTCTCCTCTTCTTCGTCTCCTTCCACCTCTCTTCTTGGCCTCAACTCCTTCCGGCTTCCTCTTCCGCCTCTCGTCGTCCGATACTCGGATCCTGCCGTCGCAGTCGCTGTCACTCGTTCGCTGCCGGCCTCCAATCCTCGTCGCCCTTGCTCGTTGCCTAGTCCTCGTTGCCCTCGCTCGCCCTCCACTCCATTCTCAGATCTGGTGGATCTCGCCATCGCTCGCTGCCTCTGAACTCGATCTCGGTCGCTTGCCTCCAATTCTCGTCGCTTTGATTTTCCATGGAATTAGTGTTTATTGAAATTAGCTCTGATTTTCCATGGAATTATGTACAGGTAGTGCCGTAGTGTTAAATTGAAACTGTGTTTATTGAAATTAGTTGTATTCATTCCCTAAAAGTGTTCCTATTTAGCAATTTATAAATGCCTAGATGCTCAGTTAGGGATCAAATCAGTTTGTGAATGCCATGATTTTATATGTTTGTAATCGGACCTGCTTCACTTCTTGCCCCCTTCATCATTAACGGTATTCCTGATGTACTCCGTCTTTCTGAAATTTTTCTGTTCTCTTTGATTGGGATCCATGCTAAGTTGGAATTCAATGTTTTTTTGGGGATTTTAGGAATTGCTTGTTTTTGTGAGAATTTGTTTGAAACCGTTATATGCACCCATTTGCCATGTTAAAGTACACTTGAAAGAGAGGAATTGTAGATCCATTCAATCCTTTTCATAGCTTATTTTCATACACTATTGAATCATTCCCATCCAATTCGATCATTTAGATCTCGACATTCACTTTAATTGCTTCTTATATTATTGAATGAATTTGGTTGATGTATCACAAGGAGATGATTAATTGACTAGGATTTATTTTTATTTTTAAGAAACATAAATACTTGACAAAACACAAATGAATTGAAAAATAAATTCGTTGAGGATCAAATCAGTTGCATTATCTACGTTGGATATCCCTTCGAGCTATTCTTAACTAGAGTGATAGAAAAATGCGCAAGTTGATCTCATCAAAGCAAATAAACTAGCTTAGATCAAAGTTGATCTTTGGAATTGATTTAACTATGGGTTACATATAACTATGAGTTCAATCGTAATCAAACTCGATGATGCCGGAGTAATTGGGGCAGAGGAGGTGGAAGGCGCCTGAGAAGGTGGAGAACGCGACGAGCGGCTTCTGGTGAGAGCCGGAGGGGATCTCGAAGCGTCTGGCTTCCCCGGAGGCGACGAAGGGGATCTTCACCAAGGCGGCGAAGGCGCGCGACCGGAGGAAGGTGCGACGATGGATAGCGATGGAGGAAGGAGGGACGATGGAGAGCGAGAGAGCGATGGAGCGATAGGAAGAGAGTGAAGCCGGATAGAAAGGGGAACGCGATGAGAGAGAGAGAGCGTGGGGGTACGGGGTATTTATTAGGGCTATTTCGCAAATTTGTCCAAACCCGCGTCTATTCCGCAAATACGTCCAATTAATGTGCCCATTTCGCAAATTTTTTCGCATATTAATGTATCTATCTAGTAGTGTTCTAATTCAAATATAGAAGATTTGCAATATGATTTTTTAATACAAAAAATATTTAGTTTAAGAAGATAAGAGGATGAATGTCATCAATAAATTGTTTTAATAAAATATCTAGAAAAAAATCTTTATCAAATTTATAATTTGTGAAATTTATTTATTTATTTTAGTATTAAGGAGGGACCCACAATTACTAATAATTATTATAATTAATTTAAAATAAATTGAATAACTAAATAATTAATTAAAGTGGGGTCATGATTGATGTTAAGTTGCCACGTAAGCCTCTTTTTAAGGGGAAACTGCCACGTGGCATGTGAAGCAGCTGTTTTAGTATTATATTAGATATAACTATGAGTTCAAGATTTAAAAATCATGAACCTACTTTAAATGATGAATGCAATACACAATGAAAAAAACTTGAATCTACTTAATAAACCCATAATTATATATATATATAAAAAATTGAACCTACTTAATACACTATCACATCCATAAATGTAAATTCAAGATTTTAAAATCTTGAACCCAGTTAATAAAATCTCGAACCATAGTTATTTATATAAAAAAATTCTAAAATTTGAACCTACTTAATAAAATCTAGAATCGTATATCATATAATTATAAAATGTTGAACATGCCATTATAAAAATCTTATTTTTTTTCTAACGACGGATTCATGTCCTTTTTTTATTTAAATAAAAGTCTAAAGGAGTAATTAAGACTAAATGTTACTCCGTAATTAATATTTTAAATATAAATAACAGAGATTTAATTTTGATTATATATAGAAATAAAGTCCAATAACGAAAAAGTAAGTCCATGAAATCTTTATTGCCCAGTGACGCGCTATTTTTGGTAACGGCTACAGTGACACGCTATTTTTTATACCGGCTACCGTAACGCGCGCGTGTAGTGTGTTGTTATCCTCCAATCAAATCACTCCTCACGGGTTTCACCCTAATTTTGGTTTTCACCGGAGCGCAGCCCTATATACAGGGGCGGAGCTGAGGGGGGAACTAGGGGGGCACGTGCCCCCTCTCTCACGCGACGAACTACCTAGGTGTATTCTCCTCGTCGATAGTTTCGTTTTGATATATAATACGCCTTAATCCGAAATCTGAGTAAAAAGTTATGAATATTTAAAAATTCAGGACATATTAATCACTTTAATTTTATTTCAATAGACTATAATGATTTTATATCTTACTTAAATTAACATTTACCTACTATACTTTATCTCGAGAGCTTCGAAATGAGAGGTTATACTAATCATTCCGACAATTAGATAAGAAGTTACGCAAATTTAAAATTTTTATATTTGGTTATACATATATTATATGTTATGAGTGCAATAATTATACTTAACTAGGGTTTTTATTTGAGCCAAACAAGTCTAGTATTAATGTTTGATTATATTTATCTCATTTAAAAACAAGTCAAGCTTGAGTAGAACCTATATTAATGTTTGACTGTATTTATCATAAATCGGTGATATTTTATCTTAAAATAACATAATTAATTATCGTATTATATATAATTTTTCATGTCAATTTAATTCAAAACAATATCGTAAATTTCTGACGGTGCCCCCCCTCCGAAAATTTTCTGGCTCCGCCACTGCCTATATATATATATATATATATATATATATATATATATATATATATATATATAGGGTCGCGTTCCGGTGAAAACTAATCTTACAGTAGAAACCGTGAGGACTAATTTGATTGGTTGAGGATAATAAGACACGTGGACTGTTTAATTAAAAAAACACGCGCGGCGCGCTATTGCTACGGAGTACTCCGTACAAAATAAATACCGCCAGTACAGAGAGTCGAAACTAGGGATGCACGTTGCCTCCATCATTACCGAAAAAAGGTAATACTCCGTACTGTCTCAATTTAGGCTAGAAAATTTGTACTCCGTATATTTGAATCTGTTTAACTTACTTATATTGGTTTTTTAACATACGTATCAATTAGGGGATGAATCCCCGCCAAAAAAATTGTAGGTTTAAGATTTTTTTTTCTAGAAACATGAAAAATTATAGTTTACTTCATAAAAATTTTAATCTATATTTTTTTATAATTTTTATAATTATGGGTTCAAAATTTAAAAATCTTAAACCTATATAATAAAACTTTGAACTTTCCATTTTATAATTGCGGAATAAAAATTTTAAAAATTTGAACCTACTCTTTTATAATTGAGATATAAAAGATGTTTGAAAATATGTTATCTTTTTATTGTATTTTGATATATAATTGATATCAAAATACAATAAAAAGATAACATATTTTCGTTTAAGATAACATATTTTGATATCAAACATCTTTCAATGTGATATCAAACATCTTTCAACGAAAAAAACACATTGAGAGTTAATACTTAACCACATGTGATTAAGATTCAAGAGCATAGGGAAAAAGGCTTGAAATTCAGCTTACATCTGATAGATTTTGGCCTGAAATTGAGTCCTTGGATGTGCATAGGGTTTGAGTTCTAATGACTTTGTTGGCTAGCAGTTTAGCATCTATGAATATTCTTCTAATGTCTTTGGAGCGATTTGTTACTAGCAAGTGACAAGCTGGTTGGGAGCTTGAAAGGTTGAGTTGTTCTTTTGCTCCATTTCACATCAGGAAGGATAGAACTAGAGGATTTCATTGGAATGTAGCTGTCATTTTGCTTAGTTGATTAGGAAGGGATTAGATGAAGGTTTGAAGAGATTAGAAGGCTAATATCATTAAGGTTTTCTCGAGCATCGATTTGAAATGAGGAATTTGGAAAATTAGGATGTTACTTGGTGAGTTCTTTGTGCTTTTCGTTACTGAAAATTCATTTCTGGAATAACTTCTGTAGAAATTCTTATATATTCAGGATAATGTGTGGTGATTTGTAACTCTTAAATATTTACCATAGCCTCTTTTCTATTTGTTTTAGGCTTGGAAGTCTTGTAAGATCGAGTTATCCCTTTTTCATTGGTTTCTTCAAATTTGTGGGAGACTCTTGAGCTTTGCATTGATGTTGTGGATAAGTCATCACTGGATCTCTTGGTCCCTCGTTTAGCTCAGGTGATTAGATCTGGTGTTGGCTTAAATACTAGGTAAGAATTTAAGCAGCACTGCAGTTATTTCCACTATCCATATACTTTTGATTGGACTACAATTGCAGGTACTGACAATGTCAACTGAATTTGTGTTTTGCAGTTTCGTTCCTGATTTTTGTAGTTTCTATTTTATAATAAGCTAGTTACGGTCACCTTTTACGTTGTAATATGAGGGAGAGGAATTGCACAATCAGATTGGTACGTTGTACTATATTGAATGCAGCTCCAAGACTCAGCAGGTACTTGCCATATCAGTGCATCAAGGTTGCTGGAAATAGGGGAGCTAGTGGAATTGATGGTTTACTTAGCACAGCTACTGGGTTTGCAGTAGGATGTGAGAAAAGGGTAGGTGTTTCAGCGCCCTTAACTTTGCAATAGGCAGGATCTAAACTTTGATAAGTCTTTTCCAGCATATAAATCATAGACAATTTAGACGCTTTTATATGCAGTAAAGTGTACTAGTCTTTTCTATGTTGGTTTTGTTGGTGGCAGTTTTTACTTTGACATCTTGGATCCATCTTTTCGCTTCTTGAAAAGGGTAGTTGATACTATATTATGTATTTGGTCTATTTGATGATATTCATCCTCTTATCTTCTTAAACTAAATATTTTTTGTATTAAAAAATCATATTGCAAATCTTCTATATTTGAATTAGAACACTACTAGATAGATACATTAATATGCGAAAATTTTTGCGAAATGGGCACATTAATTGGACGTATTTGCGGAATAGACGCGGGTTTGGACAAATTTGCGAAATAGCCCTAATAAATACCCCTTACCCCCACGCTCTCTCTCTCTCTCATCGCGTTCCCCTTTCTATCCGGCTTCACTCTCTTCCTATCGCTCCATCGCTCTCTCGCTCTCCATCGTCCCTCCTTCCTCCATCGCTATCCATCGTCGCACCTTCCTCCGGTCGCGCGCCTTCGCCGCCTTGGTGAAGATCCCATTCGTCGCCTCCGTGGAAGCCAGACGCTTCGAGATCCCCTCCGGCTCTCACCAGAAGCCGCTCGTCGCGTTCTCCACCTTCTCAGGCGCCTTCCACCTCCTCTGCCCCAATTACTCCGGCATCATCGAGTTTGATTACGATCGCAAATTGTTCCTGGATTCCGGGATGACTACCACATCGAATCTTCAGAGTATCGCCCCTGCGCTCTTTCGTCGTGTGTTCAACTGTTGCTTAATTGATAAGGTGAAATCTGTTTTCGAGCTTTTGTGAAATTCGAAGGGGTTTGGATGAATAATGTTCAATTAGAGTTTTTATCATTCAAAGTATCATTGTGCTTGATTGATTTCTCAACTTGTTGTTTTGCCTAATTTCTGAACTGGTCTCTGAGTTCTTTTCGTTTAAGATTTTGTTTGGTTTTCTGTGGGATTGGAATCTGGTATAAAAGCGATTAAGATCTCATATGAAAACACATTGAGAGTTAATACTTAACCACATGTGATTAAGATTCAAGAGCATAGGGAAAAAGGCTTGAAATTCAGCTTACATCTGATAGATTTTGGCCTGAAATTGAGTCCTTGGATGTGCATAGGGTTTGAGTTCTAATGACTTTGTTGGCTAGCAGTTTAGCATCTATGAATATTCTTCTAATGTCTTTGGAGCGATTTGTTACTAGCAAGTGACAAGCTGGTTGGGAGCTTGAAAGGTTGAGTTGTTCTTTTGCTCCATTTCACATCAGGAAGGATAGAACTAGAGGATTTCATTGGAATGTAGCTGTCATTTTGCTTAGTTGATTAGGAAGGGATTAGATGAAGGTTTGAAGAGATTAGAAGGCTAATATCATTAAGGTTTTCTCGAGCATCGATTTGAAATGAGGAATTTGGAAAATTAGGATGTTACTTGGTGAGTTCTTTGTGCTTTTCGTTACTGAAAATTCATTTCTGGAATAACTTCTGTAGAAATTCTTATATATTCAGGATAATGTGTGGTGATTTGTAACTCTTAAATATTTACCATAGCCTCTTTTCTATTTGTTTTAGGCTTGGAAGTCTTGTAAGATCGAGTTATCCCTTTTTCATTGGTTTCTTCAAATTTGTGGGAGACTCTTGAGCTTTGCATTGATGTTGTGGATAAGTCATCACTGGATCTCTTGGTCCCTCGTTTAGCTCAGGTGATTAGATCTGGTGTTGGCTTAAATACTAGGTAAGAATTTAAGCAGCACTGCAGTTATTTCCACTATCCATATACTTTTGATTGGACTACAATTGCAGGTACTGACAATGTCAACTGAATTTGTGTTTTGCAGTCTCGTTCCTGATTTTTGTAGTTTCTATTTTATAATAAGCTAGTTACGGTCACCTTTTACGTTGTAATATGAGGGAGAGGAATTGCACAATCAGATTGGTACGTTGTACTATATTGAATGCAGCTCCAAGACTCAGCAGGTACTTGCCATATCAGTGCATCAAGGTTGCTGGAAATAGGGGAGCTAGTGGAATTGATGGTTTACTTAGCACAGCTACTGGGTTTGCAGTAGGATGTGAGAAAAGGGTAGGTGTTTCAGCGCCCTTAACTTTGCAATAGGCAGGATCTAAACTTTGATAAGTCTTTTCCAGCATATAAATCATAGATAGTTTAGACGCTTTTATATGTAGTAAAGTGTACTAGTCTTTTCTATGTTGGTTTTGTTGGTGGCAGTTTTTACTTTGACATCTTGGATCCATCTTTTCGCTTCTTGAAAAGGGTAGTTGATACTATATTGTGTATTTGGTCTATTGATAGAGAAAAATGAGATTTTAGGAGATATTGACCTTAGCTGTGACTTTTCTCTGAAGCTGTTGTCACAAATGATATTAGACCTTTCCATTTATTTACACCTCTATTTTGCAAGAGCTTTGTGTCACTTTCATGTACATAGAATTTATTTGTTCTTGATGTTAAAGTGCATCACTGTAAAATAATCCCGTTTACAGTGCTGAAAATAGAGCATAATGCTTAAGCCTGCACCTTTGACCTTTTTTAACTTGAATATGTAAATAAGGAGGTTTGGCTCTTCCTCTTGTCCTGTTAAAACTTTGTTATACCTTTCATTCTGTTTGTTTTAGTGTTGAAACCTATGATGATATGTCTGAATATGTGTTGTATATGCCTGCACCTTTGTTATAACTTGAATATGTGTTGTATATGTCTCACCTATGATGATAAGAAGGATCATAGTCTCTAGTTAATATGCAATTCTGATCTGCAATGGGAACTGATGTGTCACACCTTGCTTGAATTTCTGTGATAAGATAGATTAATAACTGAATATATGTCTTCTATATATTTAATCTTGTCCGTAACAGCAGTGGGAACTGATGTGACTCTTTTGCTGTCTACAGCCACAGTTGCAACTCTGACGCACCTTGGCTTTCTCTGGTTTAGAGAATTTTATCTTGAGACTTCTCGTGTCATCCAGGTAAAACCAAGATTTGAAATTCAGAAGTATAGGATAATAGGCTGGTCTTGCTGAGTTCGTGCTTATGAATAAGACATACACACACACACACACACATATATATAAAAGCAAGCAGATAGTTTCCTACTTTGTGTCGGTTGAATGATAGATTCATAGGCTCCAAATATATATTAGTTTGTGCTCTCTGAATCACTGGAAATCGAAAACTTTTATAGAGTTCCACTATTCCACTTTATTTATATGATCCATTATTAATTCATGAAGATGCATTCCATGCTAATATGCTATTTCGTGTCTCTGCTGTGGATAACAAAAACTCACTTCTGTGCAGTTCCCTATTGAGAGCTCTCTCCCTTGGATGCTGGTTGATTACGTTCTTGACTCTGAAAATTCAGGTCTTATTGACAGTGTTTTGATGCCCTATGATATTTATAATGATGCTGCTCAGCAAGCATTAACAGTTCTGAAACAGCGGTTCCTCTATGATGAAATTGAAGCTGAGGTAATCCAAACTTTTCTATCGAGTAGGAAATGCATCTCTTTTTCGTTCCACTTCATTATTGAAAACTTTGATAGTTAGGTTTAGAGTTAATCTGGATTTTCTAATTTCTAATTGGTATTTGAACTCATTTTGCAATCATTGGTATTTCAATTTGATGAGCAAGATCAGTGCTCATAGCCGCCTTCTCGCAGTACCCTTCAAGAAAGCTAACCTCCTCGGGTGAGTAGCCAAGGGAGCCGAGCAGGACTGGCCAGCAGTGCTGAGCGATAGTGAAGATGGCAAGGCAGCAAGGCTTGTCGACTTGGGCTTGCCCATTGAGGAAGAAGCCAATGATCTCATTCGAGCATGACCTTATGTTGGCAAGGGCCGTCCAGCACTCAGACTCTCCACCGCCATCGTTCTGAAGCCTCGACAAGTCTCTTGCTCCACTGCAGCTTGCCACGAGGAACACGACTACAAAGATCACCAGCAGGTTGAAGGTAACCATGGAAGCCATGAAAACTGAAATGATTGATTGGTAAGATTGTAAGATAAATGGAAGTATTGGGGTAAGAGATGGTTTATATAAGGATGGAGAGACCAGAACTGAATTTAGTACGGGGGTTACTTGAGATGAAATCATCAGTATTAATCTGGTGTTTAGAATGTGATCTGGGCTATGTTTATGGCAGTTGTACTTGGTTCTACATGATGTATATGTCAGATTGATAGAGTCAGTCATTATTAAACTCATCTGGGTCAATTCATCATCAGATTCAAACTTCTTGAATGATGTAACTATGTAACATCAATATTTATGTGAATGCTGGATCAGCTTACACATTAGCTCATTTATGTCAACAATTTAACGAGCTATTTACCAAAAGATCAATGGTACAAAAATAAATAAACTGATGAGCCACATTGCCAATCAACAAGAGCAATCTTTGAGTACTCATCCCATAGCAATTTGCTGCGAGGTGCGTTTGGATGCCAAGGGATCTCCTGGTCTGTACTACTGGTGCTCGCCGATCTCCTGGTCTGCGAGGTGCGTTTGGATGCCAAGGGATCTCACCGAGTTGATGTTGATTGTTTGTACTTGTGATTAGAATCCGACGACGAGAATATAATCGATATATGAACCATCAGTTATGTTCAGCTATTTACAGTGCAAGTAGATTCATTTTGTCAAATGATCAATTGAAGAGCATGCTGTAAACAAATGCACATGGTATGCTACTACTGCTAGGAATTCGGTACATAGCATACACTTCCTTTATGAATTAGAGCAAGGCTGACTCCAACTCGACTGCGACGTTATCTTGGAACATCTCTCATCTTTGGGCAACTTTGAGATTCGATCTTTGATTAAATATCCCTATCAATAATGTACACAGAAACTGGTGCCTCTTTGCAACTTCTGTGTGAACTTCTATGAAAGAAACGTTTAAAAATGATCCTTTATTTGGGCATCATAATAATAAAATGATGGTGCAAGAATAATAATTTAGATTTATAGAGTTGCATGACTCAGTTGTAAGAGTTGCACGACTCAGTTGTAAGAGTTGCACGACTCAGTTGTAAGAGTTGCACGACTCTGTTTTAAGAGTTGCACGACTCTGTTTTAAGAGTTGCACGACTCTGTTGTAAGAGTTGCACGACTCTGTTTTAAGAGTTGCACGACTCTGTTTTAAGAGTTGCACGACTCTGTTTGAAGAGTTGCACGCCTCTTATTATTGCACAACATGCTCTTATTTTTGCTCAACAATTCTTTATTTTTGCACAACATTTGAGACTTGTGAAATTGTGTCTCAACATGATCTTACTTTTTGCAAATATAATTTTATACTTTTTTAATAGATCATTGCACAACATGATCTTGTTTTTGCTCATAAATAGACAATAATTGCACAACATGGGGGATTGGTGAAAGTTTGCTCAACATCATCTTATTTTTGCTCAACAATAGGTTATTTTTGCACAAAAATCGAGACTTGGGAAATTGTGCTCAACATGATTTTGTTTTCTCTCAATATAATTTCATAATTTCTCAATAAATTATTGCACAACATGCTTTTATTTTTGCTCATCAATACTTTATTTTTGCACAACATTTGAGACTTGTGAAATTGTGTCTCAACATGATGTTACTTTTTGTAAATATAATTTTATACTTTTTTAATAGATCATTGCACAACATGATCTTATTTTTGCTCATAAATAGACAATAATTGCACAACACGGAGGATTGGTGAAATTTTGCTTAACATCATCTTATTTTTGCTCAACAATAGGTTATTTTTGCACAACAATCAAGGCTTGTGAAATTGTGCTCAACATGATTTTATTTTCTCTCAATATAATTTCATATTTTCTCAATAAATTATTGCACAACATCATCTTATTTTTGCTCATTAATACTTTATTTTTGCACAACATTTGAGACTTGTGAAATTGTGTCTCAACATGATCTTACTTTTTGTAAATATAATTTTATACTTTTTTAATAGATTATTGCACAATATGATCTTATTTTTGCCCATCAATATACCATAATTACACAACATGGGGGATTGGTTAAATTTTGCTCAACATCATCTTATTTTTGCTCAACTATAGGTTATTTTTGCACAACAATCGATACTTGTAAATTTGTTCTCAAAATGATCTTATTTTCTCTCAATATAATTTCATACTTTCTCATAAATTATTGCACAACATGCTCCTATTTTTGCTCATCAATACTTTATTTTTGCACAACTAATGGTGAAAATTAGTGCTGACACTGATATTAGTTACAATTAGTGCTGACACTGATATTAGTTACAATTAGTGCTGACACTGATATTAGTTACATTTGAGACTTGTGAAATTGTGCTCAACATATATGATTGCTAAATCATTCTCCTTGGTCATATATCAGGAGATGGGCACGAAGCAAAATAATATGAAAGATGGAGTGGGAGAGAGCTCAAACTCAAATTAGACACTCATTTCCATTCCAAAGTTGAAAGCAGTACGGAAACATGAACACAACATCTAGTATACATACACATTTAGAAATCTGATCATATGGAGGAATACAAATATTTCTAGTAGGCACAATTAGATAACACTGGAGATATTTATGATCACAACCATATTACACGACAAGTCGGAAGCATGATAAAGGAAGTCACGCTGCTTATAAGGGCGAATTAAGACCAAAACTGTCGGTTTTTAGAGGGGAACCTTGCATTGTTCTTGGTGCTTCTTCCCTTGTAGTCAAGAGTCCACTTTTCAAACGTGCAATCGACAAAGTCGTAGTAGTCACCGTAGAGAGCAATCCCTTCGCCACCCTCTCTTCTATCCAAGGGTATGTCAGCAAATTTTACAACGGGTAGTTGATAGACTCCTGCAACAGAAACGGAGTGACAGTCGCAACGTTGTTAGAAGTAATGGAGCGCAAAAGAAAAGATATGCTATGAGCCTAAAGCAATTGGTATAGAAATATATGAAATGAGCTATAAGCAACAGTATGTTCAACATTGTGAGAATGCAGCTTGACTAATCTAGTTGCTACCTTTCTCGTACTACATAAGTCAAAGGCAAGAAATTGCCTTTTGTTTTAATTTGCAAATAAGACAGCAGGTGGCTTCCAATTGGGTTGGTGATGAACCATCCGGGAACCGTCTCTAGACACATCTCAAGGGTCTTGAAATCAACATACACACAAAGTTGTTCTATTCCATTATTTATTAAAAATGGGATACATAATGCATCATTCTAGTTATACTGTCACTACTAGTTAAGCAAGGACGTCTAAAGGAATGTCACTACTAGCTAATGCTCAAAAGATTCAACATTTATATTGTACTGTCACTACTAGCTAATGCTCAAAAGATTCAACATTTATATGTCGAAAAGGGAAGCAAGGACATCTAAAGAAATGCAAAATCTGTCACATTTATGCTCAATTTCAAAGCCTTCACAGTGCAATTTGACAAAGAAACATAAACAAAACACCTTGAGACTTCAAAATCGACTCCAATACTTAAAAAATCGAAGAAAATTTGCGCCTCCGGCGCAAATTTTCTATGATTCCATTGCACTGATATAGGGTTACCTGCAACAAGAACAATCAATTGGGATAGGAACACCCTGATTCTCACAGTATAAACATGACAATCCATTCAATTTCCAATCAAGCAATAAAATACTTTGTTTTCCTTATCAATCGATCGAAGATCAATTGATAAGTATACCTCGGCTCGTAAAAATAGTGACTCGGCCTATTGGGGCATTTCATCAAACAGGTTATGTGCAAAACATAAAACAACCTATCAATCACAAATATTTCGTTCAGCAATTTCAAAGCATTCACAATGTACAAAGATGAAAGCAGTTAGCAATTTTAAAGCATTCACAATTTCAAACCATTCAGCAATTTCAAAGCATTCACAATGTACAAAGATGAAAGCAGCAATGAAATGACAGAGGAGAAGCAAGAAAGAAAAAGAGATTCGACCTCGTCCTTGCACACGCACACGCACGCCCTTGACCTTCTCGCTCTCGTCGCTCGCTCGATCTCGCCGGAGAGGGAGTTACAGATCCGCCATGGCGCCGATTGAACACAAAATCATCGAAATCGGAATTATGCTCAACAATCAAGAAGCGCCGATCTGAAGCCCTAGATCTGAGAAGGGGAGAACGAAGATCTGAGAAACGTCAAAAATCGAAGAAAATTTGCGCCTTCGCATGATTCTATTGAAAAAACGTTGAAATCCGCGGTTTTGGTGCGATTGGAGAGTTGATCGGGATTGAATGGCTATGATCGGCGAAGGGCAGCACAAAGAGAGCGCGGGGAGAGATAGCACTCCGAGGAGAGAGAAAGATCCGTGAAAGGGGTTTATATTGCGTCTATTTTACAAAAATGTCCCAAAACGCGACTATTTCGCAAAATCGGCCCATTTTCGTGGCTATTTTGCAAAACCCCCCTTAATATGCATACAATATTCTTTTACGTATTCTATTTTATCTTCATGCACAAAAATATTTTCTTCCTAATTTGAATTTGAACTAATCTTTAATGAAGATATTTTAGATTTACTCAAATCTTTTACGGGAAGATATGGAGATTGTTTTAACGAAATCCAAAATAATGTGATTTTCTATTTTTCACCCGTTGATTGTTTTAAAAATAATGTGATTTTCTTTAGCTAAATTTAATTGTTGGTTTTACCAGTCCTCTTTATTTTTTAATTAACTAAACAACATTTAAAATAATTTATTCATGGTTGAGATCCTTTTATTATTTGATTATAAAAGATTTTTGAAAAAAAAAAGAAGCTTCATTAATAAATTTCTTTGGTGGACATTCAAGAGATTTTCATTTTTAACATACCAATTAAAATACGACTCAATGAAAGAGTTTTGAGCCCGCCAAAAAAAAATCAAAGAGCTTTGATCTTTACCAAAATATTTTAGACATTTTCAATCTCACATTAATGTTAAATAATGCTACAATGATTCCGATTTATTGGAGTTTGTGAGATCGATTGCTATAATGTTATCAATTTTTGTATTCCAAAGACCTAATGATATTTAAAAAAAAATGTTTCTTCCGTGTACCAAAGTTTTGCAAATTAAGCATGAGAAAGAATAAGGTGAAATTGCATAAAACCACCCTTTAAATAGGGTTGTTTGTAGGAAACCACCCTTTAAATTTATTTTTGCAGCAAACCACCCTCTAAATATAGTAGTTTGCGACAAACCACCCTTTAAAATACATTTATTTAAAAAACCACCCATCAGCACTTTTAATTAAAAATCTATTAATTAAACCAAAATTACTCTTTTACCCCCCAAAATATTTCAAGGTTGTTAGAAAGAAAATAAATTGTATTTGTATGCTTTTAATTGCAATTTAATGAATGCCATTACGTTTGAAATCTCATTTTTTCTTTTCTCAAACATTATCCAATTTCCCCAATCTCAAACATTATCCACCCATTGTTTTCAAACTTGACGCCGGTTACTTCCTACATGCCAGGGGCGGATATTCCACCCTTTCATCAAATTGTAAACCATGACAAATAAATTAGGTTCTTCAATTGGTCCCTCCTCCTTTCAATTTCTGTAATCGGTACTAAATCGGTAGAGTTAGGGTTTACTTACTTGAAAACCGTCGGTCCCTCTCTTCTAAACGCTGTCGGGTGGTCTTCTAAACGTTGTCGGGTTTACTTGCTTGCAAACCGCCGACTTCTTCTTCTCCTTACTCGCAGGTTCGTCTTCTTCCTTGGGCTTTTCTTCCTCTCCGATTTCGTATCTCGAATGGCGGTTTCCTGCCTATTGCCCTCTTTCATATCTGTTTTACACACAGTTGAAGTGACGGTTTTTTAAAAAACCATTCTCTCTGTCCTCATCCCTCCCATGTTCGCTCTCTCCCTTCATTAATTACCCCCAACCACCGGTTTCACCCCATTCTTTCAACCGGCTACCTTGCAAATTTTTAGGGGGGTCTAACCCTTGCAAATTGAACCGGGTAGTGGGTTAGGCATGCAAACCAAACCGGGTTGGGGGTTATTTATTACAATTCCCTCTACGATATTCTACATTTTATTAAACAAATGAGTTTAATTCAATACATTGAATTAATATGTAATCTATATCTATATCTAAATATTTATATATATTATATTAAGTGACTTAAGTGAAAACATTTTTTAATGATTATTTCTCCTTGGATTGATATAATATTATATCAATCGGGTAGTGGGTTAGGCATGTAAATTTTTAGGGGGGGGGGTCTAACCCTTGCAAATTGAACTGGGTAGTGGGTTAGGCATGTAAAGGCTCGGATTTATTTTTTTATTTTTAAAAAAAAATATTAATTATAAAAAAAAAAAAATCAATCAATCGTCTTAGCTTCACATTTTCGACATTGGGGCCACAATTCCGTCTCCTATCACCTATTCTTATCCAATTTCTACACTTGTTTTCATGTTTGACCAATTCCAACTCATTTTCTACCCTTTGGGTAAATCTTATCCCCCTTTATGAATTCCCCTATCCCTGTAAAACAACAACAATTTAGATTATCTGAGACTTTGACCCATGGAAAATCACATTTTGGGCTCTCCTTTCACACCCACACAAACACAAGAGGACAAACCTCTTTTGCTTCTTGTGCTGCCGAAAAACAGACCTACAATAGCTCCTCCTCCTCCCATTTTGATTTCAAAATAAAGTATAACCCATTTGGTGTTACAGGGAAGATTCACACAGCCTCACCCTATCTTCCTCCTCTTCTTTCCCCTTGTGTGCTGTGAACCTCACCAACTAAAAGCTCCTCCCTTTGCTTCTCTTTCCGACAGGTCACCACCTCACCGTTTCACCCCCAGTCTCCTCGTCGGCGCCACCACCGGAACCAACAGCTCCCACCCTTGTTCCCTGCCTTGCCGAGGGGAAGAAACCAAACCCCACCACCACTCCATCCTCTCTCCTTCCCCGAGACGTCAGTAGCAGGAGCACCCGCCTGCCCGGAGCCACCGTCAGCAGCAGCGGTAGAAGGAACTCCGGAGACCCGAGAGCGCAGTCCCAACTCCTCTTCTCCCCTGTTTCGATTTCGAACGGTAAAATACCCATTTCTCCCTCCTTTCTCTCCCTTTCACCTTCAAACCGAGCAAGGTTTCTCTTTTAACCTCCCATTCACCTTCCCAGGCCCTCTAGCTCGGAGATTCGATCTCGACGTGCCGAACGCAGCCCTCGAGCCCCTTTTCCGTCGACGAAGAAATCTTGGGTGAGCACTCCTCCTTCTCCCTCCCTTTCTTGCTCATTTCTGGTCTCTTATGTCGGGGTTGGGTGGTCGGAAGCCATTGTCGCCGGCAGCCCTCCTTTTTCTCTCCCTCTTTCCCTCGCCGATTCGAAGCAGAGGCGCGTTTTGAAGACGGTGAACAGTACCGATTTTAGGTCCGGTTTTCTGTTTTCCTTTAATGGGTTCGGTTCAACATTTTCTTTAAGCAAAAACCGGTTCAGTTCATTTAAATGGGAGTTGGGCCTAATTTTGTTCAGGAAGTATGTGGGCCTGTTTTCCAATGGATCTGATTTTTGGGAATTTTTCAAAAAAAGGCTAGATTTTGGGGGTTTGTTAAATAAGGGTTGTTTTGGTAATTTAAAAGGGGCGTTTTTTATAAAATGCAAATGGTTGGGTCTATTTTTATAATAATATATTTACATTAAAGGTATTTAAAAATATATTATATTGGCTTTGTAAAGTATGGAGATTTAAAATGTAATATTGGACTATAAAATATTATGAGACATTTTGGGTGAGATTTAAAAGAAAAATATATGTATAAATATATATATATATATTACTTGGGATTTAGACAATATAATATTATGAGACTTGGATTTTAGAAAAAGGAATTTGATGAGCGTTTTCAATGATCGGAATTTCTAACTAGTTGATTCGGATTTTAAAGCGGTTTCGGGACTAACTCGGGAATTATGTGATTGGTGACTAACTAGCATGATTGATGTGAATGGTTGACTAATATCATGATTGGTGTGTACTAATGGCATGATTGATTAAATAAAGACATGATGAAGTGTTAGACTTGTTTATCATTAATTTATGCGTTGAGATATGATGAGTATGATGCACTTCAGCTATGTGATATGCGAATATATGATTATGAATATATGAATGTGGCGGAATGGAATGATGAGAACGATATGATATCGAGGAATGTGGCAATGTGATGAATGGTTGAACTCGAAGAAATGACGATTGCGATATGGTTGTTATTCCCGTTGAATGATGTATGCTTTGAGTGCTTGAAATGATTAGACGTAGACTTATATATGTGTTCATGTATGTATCTAGGTGATACCTTATGCTATGATTGATGTGTGCCAGACTTCCTATTATGTTGTTCTGCATAGCCAGGTAAGTCTCTTCGGAGCTTACTCAGATTGAATAAAGCTATTCCCTACTTTAGGTGCATGATATACTAGGTGCTTGCATTCATGATCAGCATGCCATGTAGTACCATGCTAGGTTGCATCGATCGTTGAGCATTCTATTTCTTTATGTGTATGTAAACAGAACGGCCGTTATCTGTGAAGTAACTAGAGTCATTGCTAGGGTCATAGGGTAGCCCAGCCTCATCGGGTACCCTGAGTCAATCGAGTCATGCACTTCCTTATATTATGAGATGCCTGCGGGCTTTATTGTGGAGCGGGTTAGGCATGCGTGCCGCCCTATTATGAATGAATGCATTCACGAGGTGGTCAGTCTCCACCTATCGGAAGGGGTGGAGGTAGGAGAGGGATATACCACTTGGTATTCTGTGCTAAGGCCTTATTATTATTATTATGTACTTGATCTTAGGAGCATGTTAGTGTGTTAATATTCCGCGATGCATCTAGAAGCATCTTTATTAGGTATAGCGTATATGTGTGCTTATGGTTGGGATGCAGAGTTAAGTGGGCATCGATCTGATCCCGCCCCATATCAATTTTTTTAGGTATTATTTATGTTCATCCTATCGGTGCTGTTTGCTTATTGTGCGGGTCATTTTGTCGGCGGAGAGTGAGCGCTGGAGTATAGACTTCACCAAACTCTGATTATATTTTTGGATTTACACTGTAGACTCCGTTTTGACCCGGCTCTGTCGTGGCACACTCTTGTATTACACTTGTTTTCGCTAGTCGCGTGATTTCTGATCTCCACGTTTAGACTTACGACAGGTACAGGGGACTTCCCCGGGGATTCCAACGATCCCTTCGATTTTGGGTATGAAATCCCCCTTTGAAAACATTAAAGTAAGTTTTGAAACCTTCAACCTGTACTCGGGGCGCAAGGTCCTAACGAGGGGTTAAATCCCTCGAAACGTAACTCGGGAATCATAATCCCGGGCCGTTACAAAGGGGTATCAGAGCTGAGGTTATGCAAACCGAGTATGATAGGTTGAAGTGGTTTTGAAATGGCCCAAGGTTTTCAAATGGTTTTTCAAAATGTTTTAAAAAGGGCAAAATGAATTTAATATGGCTAACTCAAATGGACTAAATATGAACTTGACTTAATAAATTCGGTAATCAAACAAAGGGAAATGACGGGGTAATAAAGGCGCTAGACCATCCCTATCGGATGTAGTTGGGAATGGGTAGGCAAAATACTAGATTTCTTTTACAGATAGGGTTTGAAGACTCCAAGGAGCCCGAGGGTTGGAGTAGCTTGGGTTAGGAGGCCGTGAGGTATTTGCCCCTCCGGTCTGCCGTCCCTCGAAGGACGGCATAGATCGTCTGTATTATTATTATATGCATTATATCCAACTGGGCCTGAGGCGCGCCAAAAATCACATATATTCCAAGCGAAGCTACTGGCTTTTGAAGGTGTTATTTACTTCACTTGGATGGCTAGGAACAAAGTTATTTTTGGTAATGAAAGTTTTGAACCTAGAATCTGTGCTCAACTTATCATTGAAAGTTGTAAAGCTAGGATATCCGTGAAGTGGAAGTGCAAGTCACTCGCGGATAGTAGTTGGAAGAGGAGACTACTAGGTAGATCGTTGTGAGTATGAGGGTAGGTATGAGAACATTGTGTAAGTAGTGTCGGAGGCTTTTTGAGTATTTTGGCGGGCATAGAGGGGGCAATTTTGGGTATACGGTTCCCTTCTTACATGAGACTCATAGTTTGGTCTCATCTTTTGTAATCCGGTGTTATCACCACATCTCTATATTTACCTTTTCAAGCCTGAGGGCGATCCTCCTCGAAGAGGATCATATTAACCCCGTTGATTGCTTAAATGTTGAGTGCTGTTTTGCTTAAGATAGAGAACAAATCAGTATGTCTTGACTTGAATCATGTATTGAATAACTGTGCAAACGGGATAGCGGAAGAGTACCTCGTTCTTATGTCCTCGGAATTCCTGTCTTGTCGGAATGGAACTTCCTTAATTCAAACCCTTTGATGATTCTGACTTCGTCATCCGTCACACCAAAATATTTAGGCATGTTAGCAAGGGTCAAAGAGCATCCGCTCACCCCGTTTCGAGTCCTGTTTGGTATCCCACCACCTATGCTTCTACCGAGTCTTGTACTAGAGGTTGGTGTCTCCCACGGGAAATTTGGGTTGGTCATCTAATTACCTTCAAAAATCATGTCGGATGTGAGAATTACTTGAGTATGTTAGTGTGAGTGATGACTGAGGTAGTTTTAAGTTAGGAGTGAGTTGTCTCATGGAGTCACCCCTTTGATCCTCGTAATGTTCAACCATGTCTTCTTTCCATAGGAGTCTAAACACGAGTTTATCCTCATCTCTCGGGAACAACGTGAATGTCATTGTGTTCTACCGAGCGAGTCATACTAGTGTCCCACGGAAAACGGGGTGATGAGAAAATGATTGCCTTAGGGAATTCTGTCTGATTATAATGATAGCCTCCTTATGACTTCATGACATGGAATGTCGGGGTATTTTAGCATGACTTGGTTGATAACTTGCATGGTTGCTTCTATGAGGAGATATTTGTACCATATGTATGAAACTTCCAGAATTATTATCTTCCCATGAATTAGGTTCATGATAGTGTGATCAACCCTTGTTGTATGTTTAATATGAGGAATGTATGTCTTAGCATGCTAAATTGACTTAATTGGACCTCGTTGACTATGTATATGTTTAACGAGTATTGCTAGTATCATGTAGGACATATACCTCCCAAATTTGGACCCTCGTATGATTAATCGTCGTACTCGTCTTACTATGTGAATATGAATGTATGTGATATGATAGTTGTTGTACCGCCCCCTGTAGGACTTGACTATACTTGTAGTAGGATTATTGGAATGCATTTTAACATGCCGCATTGGCCCCATATCATCTTGATATGCTTATGTGTGTACCTAAGGTGAGTGATTAATCATACATGTTATATTATGTGATGCTCGCTAGATCTTGCATAACTTGTGTTGCATATGTCCATTGTCGGTCCATGTATAAATTATCTTAATATGTCAGGCATGACTGGTAAATGAAGTGATAGGGTACTTGCTTGTTCGCGTGCATGAAGGAATTGATTAGATGAACGTGTTGTGAACTCATAAATCGTTATTCTTGATATAGGTACATGCTAGTGTGGAATAATGTTGTTGAGATACTTCGTGATTGCTATGTGTTCCTTGCGGCAAATATAACCTCATATAATGACCTAAGGGCATCGTTGTAACTCTCGGGTTGAGATCTTATCTCTAGTCTCACCGTCTAGTCCTGGTCCATGTATGAATCATTGAAGAAGTCGTGTTGTCCGCCCTTGTCTCTCCCCTATCTCCGTAACTCCTAATCCTTGCAATCCTTCAATGAGCGCCGACATGAAAGGAGGAAGCGACGACCAAGTTGCACCGGGACGGCGAAGCGGAAGCATGGTGGGTCCATGGCCCATAGACTCCAAGGACGACGTCACCGATGTCAAAAAGAACGGATATGCTTCAAGGATGGCAGACGTGAGCAGGATCCTCCCAACTGGCTCGAGGAAGAGCATTCTTAATTCGAACCGTGGATTCTCTTATTAGTCGGAATTGATGGTGTGTGATAGGCCTAGAACTGACATGACGAGATTGGTAGTGACGAATATGCCGAACCAGTAGTGAATAGTGACCTGGCTAACTTGTGCTTGCGATGATGTATCTTGATGCTTGAGTGTACTGACCTGCTAGTAAATCGATTATGAGTTATATATGTAGTGGTGTTTCGTCTTAGGCATGAGTCGAGTGATTCCTTGGTGAAATGGGTCGGAAAATGGCAGGTAGATTGAGGTCTTCGAGTGGGTCATTGGTTGTGTGAGATGAGGTGTAGGAAGGATGCATCAGCTTGAGAAGAGCCGAGTGAGTTAGGACTTGTCAGATATTGAGTGTAATTAAGCTTCCAAGTAGGTCTTCGGTGAGGAATAGAGTAGTATGGCAAGATTTCAAGGGAAGGGTCTTCGTTCGAGTTGGTGTGGGACAATAGCGTGTGCGGGTAGTGTAGTTCTAGAGGTGGATAAGTGACTTAAGGGTGGCTTGGAGGGATTCTTGAGGGGATGTGTTGATATACGGGTTAGTATACTGGGAGAGAGTGTCTAAGTAGTCTTGGAGAGAATTGTGGGTGGCATTGAGGATGGTCGGTTAACGAATGTCTAAGGAATCGTAGAATTGGGACTAGGTTGTATGTGTGGCGATTGGGAGCGAACCTGGTAAAAGCTGAGGTTGAGGAATCGCTAAGGAAAAGTAGTATAAGGTTGTTTGGAAAGTTATCGATCTTGGGTATTAGGTTGTTCATATCAAGGATGTACGCGTGATGAGTAATTGGGACTAGGATGTACGATTGGTAGTGCTTGGAGAATTCTTCAGTGAAGGAATTTCTAGATGCGTTGTTGGAGGATTTTAGGATAGGGAATGAATCGAGAGTTGTGAGTGGATGTTATTGTGGCTAGTGAGGTATTTGAGGGCGTGAGATGAATCTCGAAGAAGGGCTGGTAGTTAGACAAGAATGTCGTTAAGATTTCTCGTAAGATTGTGGGTTTGAGGTCAAGATAGGGAGATTTTGAGCATGAAGTTTGGAAATTGGCAAATCATAAAAGTATTGAGAACACTAGGGGAAGAATGTTTTAGAGAGTTGACTAAGTTGCGATAATTGGGAAACTCGGATGAGGATGATCTAGGGACTCTACGGAAATGATGATCGGTAAAAGAGAGCTTTGGACGGTAGGGTGTCATGGTTAAGAAGTAGGAGCTTGAGGAAATTCCGGAATATGAAGAGATTAGGAACTGGAGTAGGACGACTTGAGGTTTTCGAATGGTTAAGGTAGTGAGGGTTGGAATGAGGAAATTTGGAAATATACTGAGACGAGAATCTAGAATAGGTCGGCTGAGGAGTCATGGATGTTTAGGTTTTGTGAGATTCGGAATGGGACGAGTAGGTAGAATCTGTGTTTGGTCATTGAGGATAGACGCGGGTGATGAGGAACTCGGGGATCCGTGGTTATGAGTTAGCACTAGTTGAGTTTCAGTGTTGGAGTTGGTCGAGAGTGACAGGTGTGAGATGGTTAGTATGAGTTGGGTTCTTAGAGGTGGATGGTTAGTAAGAGTGGTTAGTGGTGTGGGAAGTATGGTCAGGTTAGCGAGATGATTTGATACGTCCCTTTGGGAGGTGATAATCAGGCGGAGTCTTGAGAGCTTAGGAAGAATCAGCAAGATTGTTAAGAGGTGTCTAGATTGATCGTGAGAGCGGTTTAGTCGAGGACTTGAGATTCTCCTAGAAGGTGAATATGAGGCTGGTAGAGGACCTCTAGGATGAGGGTATGCTTTATAAAGAGTATTGGTAATCGGTCGAGTTGTTAAGCTTGCCAGAATAAGGAAATTGTGCGATTGAGAACTCCGAGATATGGTTTTAGGTAGTCGAGTAGGATTTGAGGTCGGGATGTCGAAGTAGGCTGGCTCTTAGATGACTTGATGGCACAAGAGTTGGGATACCTAGTAATTCGGCTTGGGATGTAGGCCTTGAAGTGCGGATGATTATGAGACTATAGAGATTGTCTATGAGTGGGACATATGATAAGCGGGATGCAATGATGTCTAGAACTATTGTTGGATTGAGTTGGCAGACCGAGGTATTGATGATCTTTTTGCGAGAGGTAGGGAATGGGGGTCGAGTCTTGTTATGGTTGGTAATTATAGGCAGATTTTCTTGAGGATGTGACTTAGTGTATGCTTTACTTGGGGCTGGATGTGGTGCGAATTCTCTGCTTAGACGATGTTGATTCCTTGATATACTGCCATAGACAATAGTGAATTGTTAGTACTAACATAGTTGCCCCCCTGAACTCGATGAAATGCTAGTATACGAAATTATTTGTTTTGTCTCTAATGTGATGACGCTTGGTAGTTAGCATGATATGACGTGCTTATCTTATTGATGTGATGTGCAACTCCTGTGATATCATATGATGAATCCTACTACGTGCGATACTATGCTAGATCCGTTAAGATATATGGCTATCCTTGACGTGAATATGGTCTGGTTATGAATGCGTGATGTGGTTGCTATGTTGAACGGTTGTTATGTTACATGATGCCTTGAATCGAAATTGTAGAATGATAAGGTTGAATTGATGAATTTTTATTATAACTTGGAACCTAGGATGAAAATTGGGATTAGCCCTAGAGGTGGATGATTCCACCTCCTGAAATTGAAGTTTGCTTGACTAACATCGGGTTAAGGGATTTTGAATGATGTTTAAAAATAACTAACTTGGATTTTGGGAATTTAACGCGATTGAGAGTTTTAATGATTTTGGAAATCAAACCTTTTCGAACTAAGATTCCCCTTGAAACTTTCCAACCGAGCTTGCATTTTGACGCTCCACGAAGTGGATACAAGCATGTATGGGGGCACCTGTAGATCGCTTGCTAAGACCTAACGGAGATGTCATGATGGTTTTCGAGTTATGGTGTGCCCGAGGAGTCGGAGTGGGGTGTGGTAGGGGCCCCTACCACATCCTTACTACGACCGATTGAGAGTATTATGATCATGACGATGGTACTGTGAGTTCTCATGGGGGCACTTATGAGGTACTTACGGGATCGATGACGTGATCCTTGGACTCACCAATTTCAACTTCATCCCCTACTTTAGAATGATTTTAGTCTCGGGGACGAGACTTGTTTTTAGAGGTGGATGATGTAAAGGCTCGGATTTTAGTCTCAGCATTTTCTTTAAGCAAAAACCAGTTCAGTTCATTTAAATGGGAGTTGGGCCTAATTTTGTTCAGGAAGTATGTGGGCATGTTTTTCAATGGATCTAATTTTTGGGAATTTTTCAAAAAAAGGCTAGATTTTGGGGGTTTGTTAAATAAGGGCTGTTTTGGTAATTTAAAAGGGGCGTTTTTTATAAAATGAAAATGGTTGGGTCTATTTTTATAATAATATATTTACATTAAAGGTATTTAAAAATATATTATATTGGCTTTGTAAAGTATGGAGATTTAAAATGTAATATTGGACTATAAAATATTATGAGACATTTTGGGTGAGATTTAAAAGAAAAATATATGTATAAATATATATATATATATATATATATATATATATATATATATATATATATATATATATATATATATATATATATATTACTTGTGATTTAGACAATATAATATTATGAGACTTGGATTTTAGAAAAAGGAATTTGATGAGCGTTTTCAATGATCGGAATTTCTAACTAGTTGATTCTGATTTTAAAGCGGTTTCGGGACTAACTCGGGAATTATGTGATTGGTGACTAACTAGCATGATTGATGTGAATGGTTGACTAATATCATGATTGGTGTGTACTAATGGCATGATTGATTAAATAAAGACATGATGAAGTGTTAGACTTGTTTATCATTAATTTATGCGTTGAGATATGATGAGTATGATGCACTTCAGCTATGTGATATGCGGATATATGATTATGAATATATGAATGTGGCGGAATGGAATGATGAGAACGATATGATATCGAGGAATGTGGCAATGTGATGAATGGTTGAACTCGAAGAAATGACGATTGCGATATGGTTGTTATTCCCGTTGAATGATGTATGCTTTGAGTGCTTGAAATGATTAGACGTAGACTTATATATGTGTTCATGTATGTATCTAGGTGATACCTTATGCTAGACTTCCTATTATGTTGTTCTGCATAGCCAGGTAAGTCTCTTCGGAGCTTACTCAGATTGAATAGAGCTATTCCCTGCTTTAGGTGCATGATATACTAGGTGCTTGCATTCATGATCAGCATGCCATGTAGTACCATGCTAGGTTGCATCGATCGTTGAGCATTCTATTTCTTTATGTGTATGTAAACAGAACGGCCGTTATCTGTGAAGTAACTAGAGTCATTGCTAGGGTCATAGGGTAGCCCAGCCTCATCGGGTACCCTGAGTCAATCGAGTCATGCACTTCCTTATATTATGAGATGCCTGCGGGCTTTATTGTGGAGCGGGTCAGGCATGCGTGCCGCCCTATTATGAATGAATGCATTCACGAGCTGGCCAGTCTCCACCTATCGGAAGGGGTGGAGGTAGGAGAGGGATATACCACTTGGTATTCTGTGCTAAGGCCTTATTATTATTATGTACTTGATCTTAGGAGCATGTTAGTGTGTTAATATTCCGCCATGCATCTAGAAGCATCTTTATTAGGTATAGCGTATATGTGTGGTTATGGTTGGGATGCAGAGTTAAGTGGGCATCGATCTGATCCCGCCCCATATCAATTTTTTTAGGTATTATTTATGTTCATCCTATCGGTGCTGTTTGCTTATTGCGCGGGTCATTTTGTCGGCGGAGAGTG
Source organism: Persicaria tinctoria (assembly GCA_037127255.1). NCBI lineage: Eukaryota > Viridiplantae > Streptophyta > Magnoliopsida > Caryophyllales > Polygonaceae > Persicaria > Persicaria tinctoria. The sequence goes on along the minus strand of JBANSL010000008.1, from coordinate 59,417,619 downwards.
AGCGCTGGAGTATAGACTTCACCAAACTCTGATTATATTTTTGGATTTACACTGTAGACTCCGTTTTGACCCGGCTCTGCCGTGGCACACTCTTGTATTACACTTGTTTTCGCTAGTCGCATGATTTCTGATCTCCATGTTTAGACTTACGACAGGTACAGGGGACTTCCCCGGGGATTCCAACGATCCCTTCGATTTTGGGTATGAAATCCCCCTTTGAAAACATTAAAGTAAGTTTTGAAACCTTCAACCTGTACTCGGGGCGCAAGGTCCTAACGAGGGGTTAAATCCCTCGAAACGTAACTCGGGAATCATAATCCCGGGCCGTTACAAGGCATGCAAACCAAACCGGGTTGAGGGTTATTTACTACAATTCCCTCTAAGATATTCTACATTTTATTAAACCAATGAATTTAATTCAATACATTGAATTAATATGTCATCTATATCTATATCTAAATATTTATATATTATATTAAGTGACTTAAGTGAAAACATTTTTTTAATGTTTATTTCTCCTTGGATTAATATAAAATTATATTTAATTAAATATTTTAAATAAGGTTACAATCGCTATATTGATAACGCAAAAATATAACAAAATTTTCTTTCGAATATCTTTAAAAGAATATATATATATATATATATATATATATATATATATATATATATATATATTAAGGGGTAAAAAGGTAATTTCGATTTAATTGATAAATTTTTAATAAAAAGTGATGATGGGTGGTGTTTTTAAAAAAAATGTATTTTAAAGGGTGGTTTGCCGCAAACTACAATATTTAAATGGTGGTTTGCTGCAAAAATAAATTTAAAGGGTGGTTCCCTGCAAACTACCCTATTTAAAAGGTGATTTCCTGCAAATTCGCCAAAGAATAAATATAATGTTATTGTTATACGGAGTACGTACAATTTTTCCTTAATAATAATAATAACAATAACAATAATAATAATAATAATAGTAATAATAATAATAATAATAATAATAATAATAATAATAATTAATTGTGACGTTTCTTCAAAAATATTTAATCTATCCAATTTAAGTATTTTTTTCTTCTTTGACCTAATAAATCAATATGCTAAAATAATTTTATTATAATGTAATAAATTATAATACAACTTCAATATAATATAATATAATATAATAAATTGTTAATGTCGTTTTTTTGAAGAATTTTATTATTCATCGTAACTAATAATTTTTATGGTATACATTTATCTATCTAAAATAATCCTAAAGCATCTGTTTGTTTGGATTTTTTAAACACCAACTTTTATTTTTTTTATTAATCTCAAGTTTACTCTCTTATATTGTCTTATCTTTCCTTAATATATCCTCCATTTGTATTCTAATAACCGGATATTTTATCAATTTTACACTTTTTAAGAAAGTATAAAATTGTAAAAATTAAATAATATTAAAAAATTTAGCAAATAAATGATGCAAAAAAAAAACACCAATGAATAATGTTCCAAAAATACTTGGCGGATGCTCGACTGTGAGGTAGGGTCTAAGCGGATTTGACGGGGTCTAGACAGAACCCGGACGGATTTGCTATTTTGACATGTATTTTTACTCCTAGGCCATATTCAGGACCTATATAACCTACGAAGTAATAAACTTGAATTCATGACCTATATAAAATAATAAACTTTAGTTCATAATCTAGGGACAACGGGAGCTAGGTCGCGAGTTGGAGGACTGTGAGAGGGAGGGATCAAGAGTAAATATAGAGGTTGGGAACTAAGAGAGGGATTGACATGTAGGGATTTTAAGGGTTAAAACCTTAAAATTAGATTTTTTTTTTTACTAACCCATCGAACCCGTTAGGCCATCCAAGACCCACCAAGGACAACCAAGAAATCTACCAAAGCCAGTCAAGAAATCTGCCAAGGCCAACCTGCACTCGCCTAGACCTACCAAGACGTAGTCGCCAAGAAATCCACCAAGCACCTAAAGGTCGGTCGCCAAGCATCTAAGCAAGGTTCAGGCGACCATTTTTAGGAACAATGCCCATGAACAAAAGATAATAATATGGGAAATTAGAGTATATTGATAGAACGTTATGGATTATTATTATATTCAATTTCTATAATTTTTTTTGTATATATAGGGAACAACTTTAAATTTATAAATGACATGAATATGATTATTATAAATGTGCACATACGTCATATATATGGTATTATATACAACTATAACTTATATGCAAAAAATGTTGATAACTTATATAGTTATTGCAAATGTGATTCCATTTCTTAAAACAAAAATCCCGTGCCTCAGGCACGGGTACTATACTAGTATAGCTCTAAAGTGACATCTTGTTGTCTTACATTTCATATCGGTTTATTAAGTAGGTTCAAGTTTTTATTATGATGTATTGCTTCCATTTAAGGTAGGTTCAAGATTTTCAAATCTTGAACCCATAGTTATATATATAGCCATAAAGTGACATTTTGTTGTCTTACATTTCATGTCGGTTTATTAAGTAGGTTCAAGTTTTTATTATGATGTATTGTCTTTATTTAAAGTAGGTTCAAGATTTTTAAATCTCGGACTCATAGTTATATATAACCCTAAAGTTACATAGTGTTGTCTTACATTTCATGTCGGTTTATTAAGTAGGTTCAAATTTTTATTATATAAAAAAACAAACAAAATATTGAACCCATGGTTATAATATCAAAATATTTCCAAAATGTTTATTATTTTTTTGGTGGGGTCCAAAATGTTTATTTTAATTTGTGGGTTCAAGATTTAAAAATCTTGAACCCATAGTTATATCTAGCCTTAAATGACATCTTGATGCCTTGAGTTTATGTTAATTTATTAAGTGGGTTCAAGTTTTTTATATGGTGTAATTGAGTTCATTTATAGTAGGTTCAAGATTTTTAAATCTTGAACCTATAGTTATATATAACCCTAAAGTGACATTTTCTATTGTATTTATATATACTTTTCACTCATTTAGATACCAAAAGAAGTGTACTTTAGTTTCCAACTGATTTCGGTATATTTAGTTAATACTTGATAGATTCGTTGCCAACTCTCACCTAGTCACATGTATAACAAGTCTTGTATGTGTTTTCTTTTCTTCTCCCGAAATCAGCGGTGTAGTCGATTCCATGATGGATAAGTCCTTTGATATTTGCAATGCATCACCGAAGAAGTTTTTGTTTGGTAAGAGCTGATTAAATACTATAATCAGAACCAATAAGTGCATTAGCTCCTTGTAAGCAATAAGATTAAACACTAATTGAAACGATCGAATCCGAACTATATATGGATGTATAATTGTAGACTAGGGTGCCTTATTCAATCCACATATAGTATGTTACTGCATAAGATATAGCATGACACTTCATAATTAAATCAAATGTATAACTCGACTGATACTTGAACCTGAGACAACTTTTTTCGTGGTATATTGCTCCCATTTAAAGTATATTCAAGATTTTTAAATCTTGAACCCATAGTTATATAGCTCTAAAGTGACATCTCGATGTCTTACATTTCATGCTGATTTATTAAGTAGGTTCTAGTTTTTTTTTATATAGTATTTGTCTCCATATAAAGTAGGTTCAAAATTTATAAATCTTGAACCCATAATTATTATAGCCCTAAGGTGACATCTTTCTGTCTTAAATTTCATGTTGATTTATTAAGTTATTTTTGTCTTACATTTCATGTTGATTTATTAGGTATGTTCATGTTTTTATTATTATGTATTGCCTCCATTTATAGTAAGTTCAAGATTTTTAAATCTTGAACTCAATGTTATATATAGCCCTAAAGTGACATTTTGATACCTTACATTTATTTTAGTTTATTAAATCGGTTTAAGTTTTATGTTGGTTCCAAACAGATCCACAACTTTATTTCTTTTCAGCTTGGTACTCAAATGTTTCTTCTCGATCCCTAACAAACATGAACTCTTAAAAACTCTATGTCCGTAAAGTGAACAATCCTAATGTATCTATGACTGGCATATATGAGTTGCTGTTTTCATCCATTCTAGCAAGGTGCATTTAGCAGAACCTATCCATACACACAAACCCCAAGTTTTGTAACCAAGAGGAATTTCTCATAATTGAAGTAAAATGAGCAGTGTCTTACAACCAATTTCAAAATTCAAATGAAGAAGAAAAGAACTGCCAATGAAGAAGAAAAGCCACAAGCTAAGAATAAGCCAAAAGAGTTGGCCTGAATGAAGTATGCACATTGCTAATCGCTATATACAGAAACCCTGAAGTAGTTCGAAACATCTTCTTCGGTGAATGTGCTCTCAGCTGGAAAGGTCAGGTATATCTGCCGGGAACCAGCAACAACAGGCCCTGGATCCTTCCTATCACTATGACTTTCTAGTGTGTACTTTGTAGGATCTTCAGCTAAAACAACGAAATGTTGCCCATGAGGTCTGCATCAGGAGGGAAAAGTTAGCAATGCATAATGAAACTTTAAAAGGTTAAAAAGTGACCGATTAGCTCAACCAACCTATCGAACAAGTGAATGCTCTTCAGTCGAGCGAGAAGCTTTGTCAAGCTATAGCCAGCTTTCCCGTGCCTCTGGCTTTCGGTGAGATACCCTTCGGCTGCAACCAGAGGGAACAAAACTAATACCCATCAGGTAGAGGAACACTCCTACAACCCTTAGATATAATACCTTCATTGCTGTCAGTTTCAGAAGACAAATATAAACAATGTTAGTCCACTTCAAAAAAAAAAACAAATGTTAGCCTACAGCAATAGCTAAAGCCAAAATTCTCATCCACCAATATGGTCTGTCAAAAAGAGCAACATCTGGCGTTTCTGGGTAACGAAAATGCATATCTTCCACTTCAATGCCACCTCTGATATCTTCCAATATGATCCTTTCCTGCTAATAAATTCTCATCCACCAATATGGTCTGTCAAACGTCAAGGAATTTTGACAGATCAAATAGAGAGTAGCAACATTCAGTTCTTAATTAATCTGTTCGGCAAAGAACGGGTGTCTTTGGATTCCAAAATACATTAAATATAATGTATTATTTTTACCTCGGTTTATGTGCTCGTTTGTTTACATTACATATTTCACCTCGATATTTGCGACTTTTTAATTGTGCAACCAACATGCACATAAACCGAGGTAAAAATAATGCATTATATTTAATGCATTTTGGAATCCAAACACACCCAACGAGGGCGAGTTTATCAATCCATGAATTCTTACAAATTACAATAATCAAATTCTCACAAATCACAATCATCAAATTCCAATTCTATCAGTACAATCTCAATTTCAGCAAACTTATAAAGCCAGGTCAAACAAACAGAAGCAAAATCTCACAAAAGCATAACATCCTCAAATTCTCATTCAACTATACAGCCCCTGCAACCTTCAACGACAATCTCTGATCAACAAGAACAGACAAAAAAAACATTCATTTTTATCCAATCCCAAATCCCTAACTCCAGAAGCAACTCAAGCAATTCCTAAAATCCCCCCAAAAACACTGAATTCCAACTTATCATGATTCCAATCAACAAGAACAGACAAATTTTGAATAGACGAAGTACCTCAGCGGCGAGAGGAAGCGTGCGAGAGCGACGAGGACTAGAGGCTACGAGCGAGGGCGGCGAGGACTGGAGGCAGCGAGCGAGCGAGGACGACGAGGATCGGAGGCAGTGAACGAGGGCGAGTTCAGAGGCAGTGAGCGACGGTGAGATCCACCAGATCTGAGACTAAAGTGGAGGGTGAGCAAGGGCAACGAGGACTAGTGGCAACGAGCAAGGGCGATGAGGACTGGAGGCCTGCAGCGAGCGAGTGAGGGCGACTACAACGAGAGGCGGAAGAGGAAGCCGGAAGGATTTGAGGCGGTGAAGAGAGACGGAAGGAGGTGAAGAAGAGCAGACCTGAGAGCGCGTGTAAGTATAATTTATCATCCAATCAAAACGCTCCTCACGGTTTTCACCCTAATTTTTGGTTTTCACCGGAGTCAACCCGTATATATATATATAGAGGGTGGTTCATGGGTATACACCCCTTATTGAGTAAAATGAGAACACTTGTAGGCCATTGATTTCGGATGATCGGATGGCTGAGATTATTCGACATTATTGATTTAAAAAATAAAAAATTGGTGATTTACAATAAACACTATCCCACAAAGCGCGTGTAAACACTATCCACAACCCTACTGCCCCACAATCGACAAATCAGTACATCGAAGAAAGAGAAAGTGGAGAGGCCGATAGCGAAATCCCAAAAGGCCGATTAGGGTTCCGATTCTCCTAGTGTGTTGAACATCGCGCCGATCGTCGGACGGAACATCACCAACAGTAGAAGCGGCGCCGATTTCAGGTTGTTGGAGGTGCTGACGGGCGCGCACCACCGCTGTTGGAGGAGCGATTGGCCATTTCGAAGCCCCTCTTCTTCCACCTCTGTAGATTGGTATTTTGAAGGAATCGCCGGTATCCACCACCGATTTGAAGCTATTCGATTGCAAAAATGGGTAAGTTTCTTACTTGGGTGACCTACTGTCGGTAATTTTAGGGTGAAATTGGGGGTATTTGTTGTTGATTATTGATTTGGGATGGGTTATTCGGGGGTATTTGTTGTTGAAATTGGGGGTATTTATTACCTGGGGGTATTTGTTGGTGATTATGGATTTAGGGTGAAATTGGGGGTAGTTGTTGTTGATTATGGATTTGGGATGGAGGATTTCGGTTTTGCTGTTAGTGATTGGGGTTTTGGAATTTTGGGTTATTCGGGCATATCATTTTATTATGCAATTGCATAATGGTATCTCAATGTAAATGGATATTACTTATACATATGAGAGAATGTCGAATTGAATTAAGGGAATGAACTTGATCAATTTCCGAATAAGAGTGCATATTTGTTGGGACGAATTGGGATTTGAGTGTTATTGAGGTAGGTCTCACAATTATTCAACTGTATATGTGGATTTTAGGAAGGGGTAACAACAGATTATGCATCGTTATGTGTAGACGGTATTCATTACCGGGTGTCTGAAATAAAAGTGACAGACTATATGTATGATATGGGTAACGTACAATTGGTACTGATTCCACACATTATTCGGCTTCATGTTCAGAATTATTCATCTATAATTGGTTATTTTTTGAAGTTACTAAAGGGAAAGGAAAAGTCATAGCCACACCTAAGGGTGGGAAGAGGGTTGTTTACTCGGATGAAAGCGCGGATGACTTCGTGATTGAGTCAAGCAAGGTTGCGGGCGTGAAGAAGACGAAAACAAATCCACCACAAACACATAAGGCAAGGACAAAGAGAGCCAAGACCACCACAACAGTGGCTGAAGGTAATTAATGTATTATAATGTAATAATGAGTATGTAGGATTTTTTTTATATGTACACATGGCCTAAACGGTGCTTCATTGATGCAGATGACTCGATTGCAACAACTACGACAGCTCAAGTACCCAACGAACCATCCATACCTGAAGCCCCAGAACCTGACACGACCAATCCGGAAGTGACGAAAAAACAGAGGTTGAATACAAGGGGTAAAATGGCAATGTATCAACCATTGGATACCAGATCATCCCCAAGTACCTTTGTCGATGCAATGCATCAGTTGAAGCAAAAAGCTGGTAATGAGAGGCAACTTAGAACGCTGGACGAAATTGGTTTCAGCGCACTGTTGGATTTGGAGGTGAAGAAGCAACCACTCTCCTTGGCTTCCTGGCTAGTCGACCACTTCAATCCTCATAAGTGCAGCATCGAGTTCGACGATGGGCGAAGCATAGAACTAACAGATGTCGATGTACATAGGTGCTTCGGAATTCCTTGTGGGGGTAAGCCAGTGGTGATGAAGGGGCAAAATGAAAATAGAGATGTTCTAGAGGTATGGAGGTCACAATTCGAAAAACAGTATGCTTATCTGAGACCTGCCCAAGTGGGTAATGCAATGCTGAGTGAGGTTGATGGCGGTCTGCGGTTCGTACAGAATTTCCTGGTTTTGTTCGATAGTACGATAGGCAGCAGCCAACAGAGTGGCGGAGTCACGCAACGTTTAGTCAGGGGAATGGACAGTGTTGACGCAGTGAAGGGGGTTAATTGGAGTCAGCTTGTGCTCACGAGTTTGGTGAAGGCGAAATTGAAGTTTGGATCAGACAGAAAGTGGTTCTTCGAAGGGTCATCTCTATTCTTAGTGGTATGTATCCATTATACTAGTGCGTTATAATATGGATAGTATAAGTTATTACATTCTAACCAAACATCCATTTCTGAAACTCGCAGCTCCTGTACGTAGACAGGGTAGTCAATCAAGGAGAAAGAAACGTGCCTAGACTCATACCAGTTTTGAAAGGCTGGACGGACACTATGTTGTCCATGAGGGAGAAAAATGAAATGGCAGGTGGGGGATTTGGTAAAGGCCGAATAGATCCACCATTGGAAGTGAAAGCAATTGAGAGTTCGGGTGCTAGAAACGAGGTATGAAAAGTTGTTATCAATTAGTATATGGAACAGATCAATTGGTCTTTATATGTCATGACGATGTAGGATGTGAGATTTATGCATATATACCAACATTATGCAAATGTATTGTGGTACCGTATTCGGAGGTAAAGTGAGATTATGCATATGTATTGGTATACTAATCAGTACCGGTTGTTTGAAATAATAGGTAATCGGTACGTAAGTAACTATTATTCGTGGGTAACTGTGATATTTATGTATGTAATTTGATTTGCATGTACATTATGAGGGGTTGATCAATGTGGCGCTGGAATTGAGCTTAAAGATGAAGGAGTTTGTGGATATCATGACGAACATTCCAGATGATGTGAGATCGGAACCCTCAATACAAGCTTGCTATGAGTTAGGGCACTCCATTCTTGGGAGAGGTTATCCAGATGAGACGGGGTTAGATGGGATATCACCAACCCCGGTAAGAAGTTCTTTGTCACAAGGGACACAATCTTTCTTCAACGATCCAAAGTTCTTGAGAACTATGCAAAAGATAGACGATGCACTGAAAGCAAGGTCTGAACTAGTAGTAGAAAGGAACAAAAGACCAACATTTAATCTAGGTGTTCCTGGATGTGAGCTGGGGGTGAAGGATCCGGTTGTTGTTGTACTTGAAGAACTGAGAACCGAGCATATGGATGAGGAAATTGATGGCTCACACATTCATGCGACTGAGGTACGAGTTGTAATATTTCCCAACATGAGTTAATTTTTGTTACCAAATGAAATGTAATATCTATTTGATGAGGTAATAAATACATTCCTACTTGTGAATGCAGGATGAAGAGAGACATGGTAATTTGGAGGTAACCCATTCTGCAGCCCCATCAAAGAAGGTATTACATTTCAATATACGAATAGGATGTATTTATCACCTCACTAAAAATATACCAATACATTTGCATAATACCATCTTACCCCAGAATACAGTACCCATATACAGTTGTATAATGTTGGTATATCTAGGCATAAATCTCACATCCTACGTGTGAATGCAGGGTGAAGAGAGACATGCTAATTTGGAGGTACCCAAGTCTGCAGCCCCATCGAATAAGGTATTACATTTGCATATACGAATAGGATGTATTTATCACCTCAACAAGATAGCAATACATATGCATAATATCATCTTATCCCCGAATAATTACCCATATACAGTTGCACAATGTTGGTATATATAGGCATAACTCTCACATCCTACTTGTGCATGCAGGGTGAAGAAAGACATGCTAATTTGGAGGTAACCAAGTCTGCAGCCCCATCTAATAAGGTACTCAATACATCCTACATAGTGTACGAACGGAAAAAAATAAAACATATTGAATATATCAAAGTAACTAAGGTTTTGGTTGAGCAATTTCGCAGGATAAAGAAATCCAAGTTCCAATTGAGTCTGACATGCCACCCCCCAAAACACGGATAGGTCTGAATCCTCCAACCAATAAGGTAATTTAAATTGTCATGTTCGGAAACATATAAAAAACTGCATTATTCATTAACCAACAAACAAATATTCGATTATATTGCCATGTTGCCTTTAGGGGAAGGAGGTGGTAAGACGTGATATGTCTGTTAGATTGATTCCACATACATCAATGGATAAGGTGAGTATATGTGATGGATTATAAGAAGTGAACTGGTGAATATATATTAGGTGATAACACGTTGTAGATGGACTAAGAATGTTATGATGATTTGATAGGGAAAAGCAGTACAGACTACAACTGAAGGGGTCGACATCACACCTCGTCCACGGCGAGGGATTAAACCTTCACTCACGGAGATCAGCCCATACATTTGCAGGCATATTGACCCCGATAAAAAAAAACACAAAAGAGCAGACAATGATGGTTAACGTACTAAAGGAACTAAAACATGAGTGAGTAACTTCTGTTTGAAAATCATTTAGAAGTAATAGTTAACTAGACATAAATGTATATTTGAATTTGGTGTGATTTTGTCTGGCTATTGCACAGGATAATCTTGTTCACTCATTCCACGGGAGAAGGCACTGTGTTGATCGACTTTACGCTGAACAACGAACACATGATGGCGCTGCTGGAGGACAACATACCAATGAAGGTGATAGACGCGTGGGCATTGATTTTGAATCATGGAGAGTCAAAGCGAAGTCCCAATTCACCGTATGTATACTTCGTGCCTCCAAGTGTAATGGTAAACTACTTCATCATAAAATCGTTTTAATTACGATATTTTATTTTCCGTCTCAAACTCATAGTTACTCTCTAAGATTCAATTGAAATTGTAGTACGGTACCGTCATAGCCATACCACCGGGTACGAAGGAGGATGAAGACTTGTCAATTATGTTTACAATGAAATTCTTCGCCGCAGTTGCCAACGGTGAATTGAAAGTTTGCGAGCTGGATATGGTATGTGTATAGAAAATAAGACATACATATGAAATATATACAAATGTTAAATCAATAATCAGTGGGGATGTGGTATATTCGTATATTTGATAGTCATTCTGTTTAACCCGCAGATAATGTTCCCAATATATGACAAAGGGGAATACTATGTGATATGCTTCCATCTCAAAAGAGGTAATGCAGAGATACTAGACTCCTCGAAGGCAAGGGAAGCGGACTATGATAGAAGCTATCTACATGTGTTCTTGAGGCTGTTAAATATGTAGATTAAGTAAATTTCCATTACGTGTCGTGAACATGATTTATACCATATATTTATATGATTTTTCTGCTATAATATATAATCTTTCTAACGAACACATTGGTGATCGATGCAGCGCAAAATGTTAGCGTATGTAATACGCGAAGAACAGAATGAGGCGCCAGCGCAAAATGTTGGAGTGGATGTTGAAACAGGGAGTAAAGGATTCGGGAATATATGCGATGAGACATATGGAGACATACAAGGGGGACGTGTCCTGGAAATGCGGGTTCAAAGTTGGAAGTCGGAAGAACATCAACTCACTACGATTGAAGTATTTACATTGCTTGTTGACTTCACCAATGAATGATGAGAAAGACAGGGTCCTCAGTGCATTCCCAAAGGGAGCAACGTACATCAACTACAAGACCCTAATAGGGGATGACTCAGGCACGAGATCGAAGATATTGCCTGATTAGGATCTTGATGTCTTTTGTGTTGTTCGGGTACACGATATTAGAAGTGCATTTTGGTTTTTGTCGTTTATTCCCACGAACATCCAGCAGGAACTTGGACGGTAGTCGTAAGAACTTTTTATGTGTTTTTTATTTAAGTTAGGGGACCTTAATGGAATGTGTGGTAGACTTGCAATAGGGGAACTTGCAATTCCTTTTTTTGGATCGACTTGCTAATTCTGGTCAAGGAAGGATATATAAATATTAAGCTTTTTAATAATTTTGATATTGCGTACTTTATGGTGTTATCAATGAAAAATCCAACCATACAATTGCATACTGTATGGATACAGTCGTATAACCCAAAAATGAGTCATCCAGAAATCCCGGTGAATAATAATGCGATATACCCGAATGAAATGCGATATATAGAATAACGCTTTCATGAATCTGCGTAATGATTCAAAGCAGTAGTCACTGAACCGGTAAAAATGAAGCTTTTATTCATTTTGATAGTGCGTAACTTATGTAACGTACGGATACTTGGTATGATTTGCTCTATCTGGTGTTATGTATGAATATTCCAATGATACAATTGAATAATGTATGGATACAGTAGTATAACCCACAATGGATTAATCCATTCATCCTGGTGAAAAATATTGGCATATAACCGAATAACCCGAGGGTATATCCGAATAATCCTTTCATAGATCTGAATAATATTGCAATACAAATGAAAATTAAACGGTTAATGATATTCCAGTCAATATTACAGTTTCATATCCGAATAATCATTTGATATATATGAATAAAATTTGTGTAATGATTCAAAGCAGTAGTCACTGAACCGGTAAAAATGAAGCTTTTAATCATTTTGATAGTGCGTAACTTACGGTCGGAAACAATGTCTTGCTTAAGTAACGTATGGATACTTGGTATGATTTGCTCTATCTGGTGTTATGTATGAATGATCAAATGATACAATTGAATACTGTATGGATACAGTAGTATAACCCACAATGGATTAATCCATTCATTCCGGTGAAAAATATTGCCATATACCCGAATAACCCGAGGGTATATCCGAATAATCCTTTCATGGATCTGAATAATATTACAAAACAGCTGAAAATTAAACGGTTAATGATATTCCAGTCAATATTACAGTTTTATATCCGAATAATCATTTGATATATTTGAATAAAATTTGAAAACATAATAATAAATTACTATGAAATAAGGTTAAATCCCAACTAATAAAATATAAGTAGAAGCAATGGTAATTAATAAAAATGGTAATATAGTTCCGAAATAAGTCAACTACTATCAAGCATTCAAAACACTCTAAAACAACCAACATATTGAGCCTGTCTAATTTGGAATGAAACAAATTATTAGAAATAGATAAACCAACATAAAACAGCTGGGCAGTCACTCATCATCAGAGTCTTCCTCAGTTGTGGAATCTTCTATAAATTCATCTTCTTCAACTTCGACTATTTCCTTCCCCTTCCCCTTCCCCTTGCCGTGCAATTTGACCTTACAATTCCTCTTATCACGGTAAGCCATATTCCCACATCTACCACACTTCCTCAAGGTCGACTTAGAAGTTTTCTCGGTTGCTTTCTCCAGTGCACCCTTCAATCGGTGTCCTTTGTTCTTCGCTTGTGGTGGGGGTTCAACAGTGACTACGTCGGGAGGCTTGACCCCAACATACTTCTCAACATATGCAGCTTTGTCGGGTACAGCAGATGCAGATTCAGATAGCTTCTTCATGTAATGTGGCTTCCTGGCCTCAAGCATTTGGAGAAAATCCTTTATGAGATTTGTATCATCCTCTACAAGCCCAACAGTAGAGTATATGCTGCCCCACAGCTTGTTGACCAGCAGCTTTCTTGCCTCCATCGCGGCTGATTGTTTGAGTACTTCATCCCCAACAAACACACTTGCCAATGCTCTTGCTTGTTTTGTCCACCTTGCTTTGACCATCGGATCCGGTATGGTTTTAAAACCCATGAACTTGTATGTTGCAAAAACATGTTCGCAAGGGATACCAATACGATGAAAGGTATTGCACCTACAAGTGGATATTTGGCTTACCACATCATATGTTACTTCAAAAGTACCAACATCATCCTCCTTCACCACGTGTGTTTTCCCATTGCCAGCAACTACCTCACTAATAACATTGCAATAGGTTACCGAATCAGAAATCTCTTTCTGGACCTTATCAAACACCTTCAACGTATACACAGAAGCTGCGTGTCTCTCAATTCGCATACGCGTCTCATACCTTGGAACAAAAGTATCAGTCTCCATTTCCAGCTTAGCTTGAGCATGCCTCTGAGCATCCATAGCACCGTCGAAATGCATCATCAATTCTACAAGGCTAAAATGTCTGCTAGAATAGCGACCGAAGAAACTGTTTGCCGACTCAGATATGGAAGTTGTTCGGATCAACCCGCCTATCGGTACTTCTCTGAAGTAAGCTGGGATCCAATTGGATCTCAACTTATACATAAGGGTAAGCCAACTGTTTTTCTCGAGAGAGAACTCCTTTATCATTGCATTCCACATCTGCTCGAATTCATCAACTGTTATCTCGTAGCTCCACACACATTTGTTGATCTGCATCCGAAACTCCTTAATATGACAAATCTCTTTTGATACCTGTTTATTATAAATCAAACTTCATAACATCAGATACGACGTCATAAATTTATTTACACCCGTAAATCAAGTACATTGTGAAATTTTCGGGATATTGGTTGCGAACTGATACTATATAAAAATACATTGATAGCATCGCATAATATAGGGATACCGTCGAATAACCCAATGATTCAAGATTGTTATTGCACGAGGGCCAATGATTCAAGATTTGAAGAACTTCGATTTGTACGATCACTACACCAAAATTAGAAAGTTTTGGTCGGACTAAGTCAAATAACTGGAAAATACGAATATAAATACTATGTTAACCAGAGCATAAGTGAACTTGAAGATTATGAAATGTACACCAATGTATATACTTGCATACGATTGAATAAGTAGGTAGTCAGCCTGAATAATATCTCGTAAAAACCTGTGATGTTACTGCATAATGCTCGACCTAATATATTGACAGTTGAGAATATATAGTATAGGTGTTAAATTTTACCTCATTCGGAACCTTCATCATGATATGCCACATACAAAAACGATGACGCGTGTTCGGAAACACAACGGGTATGACCTCCCTCAATGATGGATCCTGATCCGTAACAATCACCATCGGATCCTTGCACATTGCTGATTGGAACTTCTCAAGAAGCCACTTGTATGACGGCTTGTCCTCGTGCAATAACAATCCAGCCCCAAACGTGACTGATTTTCGATTATTGTCCAAACCGGTAAATGGTGCGAAAACCATACTATACCTATACCATACACAACCATATCGTTACATAATGAACATCATTATACAGCTAGGGGTGGGGGGTATACACTTACTTGTTTGTTCGGTACGTTGCGTCGAATGACACGACATCACCAAATGCAGCGTAATTGGCCCTCGCGATGGGGTCGCACCAGAATAACATAACAAGCTGATTTTTCTCATTTACAACATGTTCAAAGAAGAATGCAGATGATGCTTGTTTCTTCAGCATGGACCGATCGATAATCATTTGCGCATCAGCTCCTGATATATACGCCATCACGTCACGCTTGAAATTCTTCAAATCTTGAATCATTGGCCCTCCATGGCTAGATCCCTGCCTGGCTTCCTTCATTAGCCGATGGGTCATAGCCGGACCCAAATTTGCCTTAGCACAATTAATCATGAAACGTTGGTGCCCGAAATCTAACTTTCAATGAGCCTTTAGAAACTGATTAGATCCCTCTTGCAACAAGGTGTGGTTATGACGATCCTCCATACCGGTTATTTCATAACCATCCAACCCTTTAAACTTTAGATATATATGCGCAGTGCATCCAACACGGCTAGATAGTCGTTTACGTTTTCCTGTGGCGTTTTTTGATTCACAATATCCTTGCCTATTGCACCACATGATACGATGCATATAAGTCCCATCAACCACCCGTGATGCACCCTTTTTAGTGTCAAACCCAACTATGGCACCATACTTTCGGTAAAACGCAATCCCCGCCTCAACAGTTGGAAACCGCTTCCCAAGCGCTGGTGATACTGATTCGTCACAAGTAGGCAACCAATATCTTGTTTTGTTCGGAGACAGTGATTGCTCAACTCCGACATGCAAATCGTCACCTGTTACTTGCTCAAACAAAAATTCCATAGTATCTACCTCGTCATTCGCATCAACATCCCAATCGCGTCCATTTTCAAAATCTGTATCAATCACAAAAACAAACTGTAATTGCAACTTTGTATACAACAAATATTAAATAAAAATATGATAACCGACATGGAGAAACCCTTGTATACAAATGAATAATGCGCAGTAATGATCGAATAAAAGTCCTACTCCAGTAACTCATCAGAAACAACATATACTACTTGAAATGAAACCCAACATAATTGATTATTGCCCTATAACAACTACAACCTCATTTGACTCAATTCTCTGTACTCGGATCAACTATTCTTGAAATGAACCCTCCTTGGTCATACACCTTGAACACAAACGAGACGAATTGAGTAGAAACGAAACAAATTAAACGACAATACCTGCATCCATTGAATTTCACTGCACTCTTGAGAGACACGTATGTGGAATCAACGTCGCACTTCTCTTCCTCTACTCAACGAACGACCAATATCGGAACTTTGTTCAAAATTCTGTAACTCCAATTGCAATAACGTATTACCCAGGTTTTAGGAAGTTTTTTATTACAAAATCTTCCCAAATCAAATAATGCTATCAATTAGGGTTTAATTTTTTTTAAAAAAAATTCCAAACGTGGATCCACTTTCCACAAAATGGATCTCAACTGCCTTGAAGGCGAAACACGCGCCCCTTGATGAGAGAGTGAAGCAATTTCAGCGAGTGGGACCCACAGTTTTTATATATAAAAAAAGGAAAAAGGTGTAATTTTCTTAGCCATCCATTTCCATAGATGAACGCTCATGATTTGTTCTCATTTTACTCAATAAGCCTTGTTCTCATATGATCTATACTCTCTCTCTCTCTATATATATATATATATAGAGGTCCAAATGAAAATGGGGCTTAAGATGAAAAAATCCCTCTTAAAGTGAAAATAGTCTAATTTGAATGTAATTGGGCCTAATTTAAAGGTAAATGGACCTAATTAAATGAGTAATGAATAAATAGGCCTAATTTTGGTGTAAATGGGCCTAATTTTATGAGTAATTGGGAAAATGGTTAAATTACCCTAATTATGGGGTAAATTTCACACGCCTCCCCCAAACTTTCAATTCATACGAATATTGCCCTTATTTCAATTATGAAAATTACAGATTTTATCCCATAATTTTTATTTGAAATAATATTGTTAGGTGCAACTATAATATTAAAAAAATATAACAAGAATGTTACATCACAGTTTTTATCTTTATTTTAAAAAGGGAAAAAGATGAGATTACAAAATATAAAGTGAACAAATAATACAATAAATGTTATTATTAATAAATGTGCATTTTCATAATGTGTTCTACCAAAAAAAAATTTTATGGACCGCTATTTTATGACAGTTTTGTACTTTAATGCAACATGTGTCATTAAAAGCCTATTAGCTCAAAAAATGGTATAGTGATGTGCCCATGCATAAAGGTTCGAGTTCAAAATCCCGCATAAGCTATTTATGGTTGCTTTTTTTGTGTTCCCGTTCATGAATAAGATTATAAAGTGCAATAATAAAATGATAATGTGCACAAATAAGATGATATAATGCATATATAACATTATATTGTGCAAATATAACTTTAAGTTGTGCAAATATAACACTATGTTTTGCAAATGTAACATTATATTGTGCATATCTAATAATATAATGTTACGTTGTGCACATATAATATTATCTTGTGCGAATATAACATTATTATGTGCAAATATAACTTTAAGTTGTGCAAATATAACACTATGTTTTGCAAATGTAACATTATGTTGTGCATATCTAATAATATAATGTTACGTTGTGCACATATAATATTATGTTGTGCGAATATAACATTATATTGTGCAAAATATAACTTTAAGTTGTGCAAATATAACACTATGTTTTGCAAATGTAAAATTATGTTGTGCATATCTAATAATACAATTGTGCAAAAGTAAGATAGGATTGTGCAAAAGTAGTATACAATTGTGCATAACTAAGATTATAATGTGCATGATTACCAATTTGCGATTGTTGCGCTCTTGTCTATTATGTAATGTTGTAAGAGGAAATCGAGAATGCAAAACAATAAGTAAACAAAGTAAAGCAAACCGATCAAATCCCAGCAAATGATGTTCAAGACTCCCTCCAAATGTAGTAAGAGCGAGTCAGGTTCGAATCCTCGAGGAAGCTGGTCAGCGGTGGAATCTCACGGACAGAAGTCGACTACAGTGGTACTCGACCTCGACTAAGGGCTAGTCGACAGGGGTCAGGCACAGTCGAACATGGCAGAGCTCTCGGCAAAAGTTACTCGACCTCGACAAGAGGCTACTCGAGGTCGAGTACGGTCCTCGTCGACTTCGGGTATGGGCTCGTCGAGTTCCTGCACAATTGAGCTACGACGATCTGGGATCGGAAATTAGTAGTCGAGGTCGACCAGAGCTGGTCGAGATCGACAAGGGGAGGAAAACGTAAAAACAAATGCAGATTCGGTTTTGTGACTTTATGAATTTGGAGAACTTCCATGATTAGGGTTTGCGACAACGATCACCATGCAAGCGGAATATAAATCACAAAAGGCGGTAACTTTATCGATAAAGGAAAAGGCTTTCACCTAATCCGACAAGTAGGAATATAAATCTCGCGACAAATAATCCTAATTGCATCTATTCCTTTTTCATAATTAGCATTTATAATCTTTCGAATAGAAATCCTAATTACTACCCAAGTTTCGCAACATGAGTTCTTTAATCTCTCAATCAAAGATGAAGTACATAGGGAATAGATTAAGATAACGACAAAATACCTCCTTTTGTAATCGCCTAATCCGCCGACATGGCTTTCGTTGGGCTCACCCCAACCCCAGAAGTAGGTGGACTACTCACGCCTCATTGCAATCGCAGACATCATTGATTTGAAAGAAATAACTTGCATTAACTAAATTCAAAGCTTTTACAATTCCGGCAATCAACCGTCGTAAACTGCCAAAACCTTAAAAACCTTAAACTCCTAAATCGTCTCTGTGGAACTACTTGTCTTGCTCTGAAATTGAATGAATAAAACTGAGCCCCATGGGCCTTATTTATAGCCTTCATTCCCTAGCTATTCTAGGAAAGAAGATATCTATCTATATCTAAAACTATATCTAAGATTTGAAAGGATAAATAAATTGTTTTAAGGAAATAAATCTTAACGAAAAAGATAAAACTAAATAGGGTAAGTCTTCATGTCTTGATAGATCTTGTCTCCTTGATGATAGAACTTGATGGATTAGGATAGAATCGACTTCCTTCGCGCCCAAGGAATCCCAATTCTAGTCGGACAGGTCTTCGTCGAGAAGCTGCTGGAAACTGGTCTAATCGAGATCGACCACGGCTCGTCGACCTAGAAAAAGATGGTTCATCGACTGGACCTCCCGGCTAGCTCTGCTCGATGTGCTCGGACTTGGCTCACTGGACTCGTCGACCTCGAGTAGCTCTCGTCGATGTCGAGTATGACTGGTCATCGACTCGGTCTCCTCGGGTGGCTCTACTCGACAAGGCTCCTGGGCGTCGTCGATCTCGACTAAGCCTCCTCGAGATCGAGTAGAGGTGGTCTGCGCCTTCGTCCTCGGCTTGGCACAGCTCGTCAACTCCGGACATGGCTCCTCGATCTCGACCAAGGCTACTCGACATCGAGTAGGATTCCGGGAGTCGGGTTGTCTCTGGTGTCCTCGATCAGCTCTACTCGACCAGGTGTGCTCGACCAGGGCTCGTCGAGATCGAGTAGATGCTCGTCGAGATCGAGTAGATGCTAGTCGATCTCGAGTAGAGTTCTCTCAGCTTTCTGCTCTGTTCTTCAAACGCACTTTTCCGAGTCCTCATTCGTCGGATTGACGCATATGACCATGCGTTGGAAAGCTCTTTCCGAGGGATACAACTCTCATGAAGACATCAAAGCTTGATTAAGAACGAAGAATGATGAAAAATGGCCTTTTCTCCAGCTGCACCATTCTTGGCTTCTCCATGAGTTTCTTTTAAGCTCCAAAGTGCGTCCGATTTCTGCGAAATATAACCAAAACTTGTGTAGACCTCCATATATTGCAAATAAGTGTAAACTACACAGATTCTGTATTGTTCTAACCCAAATGTATGAAATGCGTGCATAAATCGATAAAAAAAAGTAAGTGTAAAACATGGCAAATTAGGCTCACCACAAACACCCCATACTTAAGCTTGCTTGTCCTCAAGCAATACTTTTATTTGTCATTCAGGGGAAGAATTCAAACTCTCAACATCTTAGATTCATTCTTATATAACCATGCAATCAATTACCATCCTTGAAAAGGTACTAGTGTCACAGATTCATGCATGTGCAAATATATAAAAGCAACATCTACTCATAAAAGGAGGGTTATGCAAAAACATTCATAAGTGACAAAGCATTAATAATCAAGAAGACTTTAATTTAAGCTCATGAAGGAGTAGATTGGTAAAAGGCTAAAAGGTGGGCAATTTTTGGCAATGTGGTGCTTTTGATCCGGGGAAATGGATCATTTCCAAACTTGAGTTTCATTCCACATTCTTTCTCCATTTGATTCATCACCTTTCATATTGCTTTTCTCAATAATAATGCTTTTACCTCTCTAACCTCAGCACTGCCTTCTCGCGAGTCGCAAACATGGGTGTCATGAATGGCCCCGGATACTTAGTGCTTTGGACTCCTCACAGTGTGTCCCATCTCTCCAAACTATTATCTTAGAGAGCAGGGTCAATCTACCTTTATCTCCTAAGGTGATTGGATTTTCTTTCACTCATTAAATTTTCCATATATTTCAAACAATTTCCTTCCAAACTCCATTAATGATAATAATCACAAACACCATATGATAATCTCCATAATGTAACATCATTCTCAACATAATCCCCGGATGAGGTAAAGAATGGTCAATATTCAGATCATGTGGAGCAATATTTGAAATAAGGCATATTATGGCTTTTGTGATGCATAAGCATAGGTAAGGCTAGGATTTTAACAATATGAGCATTATATGGAAATATAAAGTCCTCCATCATCTTATTATGCAACATGTCAAAAGCAACTTCAAAATTTACCTCCTTTCATGGTTTTCATCAAAATATGCACTTCATTGTGACTTCCCTTAACTAGGCAATTTCATGCTATATCTCTAATGAATCCAATTTTGCATCGTCGAGTTCAATATTACACTTCCATGACATTATTTCAAAATTTTAAATGGGGGTCATTTTTCTCAAATTTTTGGAAATCATGCATATTAAGCACATAAAGCAATAATGCATTCCAAAATAGCCATGTAGCAATTCAAAGAAATAATGCACAAATAATGTCAAATAAAGTAAATATGCATAATGTAAGCCCTTCCCCCACCCCATACTTAAACATTACAGTGTCCCCACTGTATCAAATAAAAAACAAGAGTAAAGGAAGGAACTCACAGGATAATGCATCGAGGAAGGCTGATCAGTACAGGTCGAGTAGAGGTGCCTTGTCGATCTCGAGTACGGTGTACTCGATCTCGAGTAGGCTTGTCTGCGTCTGGTGGTTTCTAAAGTCGAGGACTGTCTGGTGCTTGTCGAGGTCGAGTACGTCTACTCGAGGTCGAGTAGCTCCTGTCTTCTCCTCCTCCTCCTCGTCGACTTGGCCTTCGTCGATTCCGACTGGTTTTCAGGGACTTCCTATTCCACTTTTCGCGATCCTTATATGCTTTGCCGACCTAAAAGTGTTAGATTGCACATAAAAACAAGACTATCCACATGAAGTATTCTAAAAGACATAAAACCAAAAAAACAACAAAAAACAAAAACCAAAAACTAAAAAGTTCAAAAGTCCCAAAAATAAATGTCTATTTACAAGCTCTAGATTTTATAGTCGCTAGGCCGACTTTCTCCATTTAGCATTAGCCTGGCTCATCTTTGTCCGGAGGTATAGGTGGATCTGGTGGTTCCTCCGGTGGTGGGAAGCGTTGGATGTCATCCGGGGGCATCATGTGAAGAAACTTAAACCTCCCCGAGTGGACGCTCCATGGCTCCACCCATCCATCTTCCTGGGCTCCAGCTGGCATGCATAAAGGAATATATAAAGGAAATTTGCATACCTCATCATCATACCTCTTCCGTTCCATTGGTTGACTTGTTTGCGCGTCTCCACCACAGCAAAACAGTGGAATGGGAAGAGATATTTCCACCTCATCATGCGGAGCAGCATGCCACTTTGCTAGGACCCCATACTTGAACACAAACATCGGTTGCTCAAAATCGTCGCGGATAACCTTCACCTTATAAGGCAAAAGTGACCTTGAAGCACCATGGGCAACGACGTCCGGATTTTGCGTTGGTGGCTCTTCTTTTTCTTGGGATCCTTCCAAAGATTCTTCAAAGATAGATAGTGAAATAGAGGAAGGACATACCTGGGTTTCTGTGGTGCAGACGATTTCGGCTAGTGTTTCTGGATCAGTTCCTCCAGAATGTGTATATATCGAGTCCAGGTAGTCGATGTTGACTGGCTCATAGAAGGGGACATTGTGGAACCAACTTGTCATTGTTGATTTGGGCGATTTAGCGTAATGTTCCCATCTACGCAACACAAGCTTAGCTTCTGCCTGTTCCCTTGCTGCTTTCCCTTGTAAGCCTCTGTATCAGTTGCTCCTGTGTTTCTGCGGCCACCATGGCTCTTTTCAGTTTAGAATGGATGTGTAGGACACGTTCCGGATCATCTAAGGTGTCAAACTCAGGTGGTTGACCAGAACGGCGCATACACCTGCAAATTAACTCAGGAGAAACGTGAGATTTAACTACCTAAGGCGCGAATGATAGCATCCCCGGCAACGGCGCCAATTTGTTGTAAGAGGAAATCGAGAATGCAAAACAATAAGTAAACAAAGTAAAGCAAACCGATCAAATCCCAGCAAATGATGTTCAAGACTCCCTCCAAATGTAGTAAGAGCGAGTCAGGTTCGAATCCTCGAGGAAGCTGGTCAGCGGATCCTAGGCAGCGGTGGAATCTCACGGACAGAAGTCGACTACAGTGGTACTCGACCTCGACTAAGGGCTAGTCGACAGGGGTCAGGCACAGTCGAACAGGGCAGAGCTCTCGGCAAAAGTTACTCGACCTCGACAAGAGGCTACTCGAGGTCGAGTACGGTCCTCGTCGACTTCGGGTATGGGCTCATCGAGTTCCTGCACAATTGAGCTACGACGATCTGGGATCGGAAATTAGTAGTCGAGGTCGACCAGAGCTGGTCGAGATCGACAAGGGGAGGAAAACGTAAAAACAAATGCAGATTCGGTTTTGTGACTTTATGAATTTGGAGAACTTCCAAGATTAGGGTTTGCGACAACGATCACCATGCAAGCGGAATATAAGTCACAAAAGGCGGTAACTTTATCGATAAAGGAAAAGGCTTTCACCTAATCCGACAAGTAGGAATATAAATCTCGCGACAAATAATCCTAATTGCATCTATTCCTTTTTCATAATTAGCATTTATAATCTTTCGAATAGAAATCCTAATTACTACCCAAGTTTCGCAACATGAGTTCTTTAATCTCTCAATCAAAGATGAAGTACATAGGGAATAGATTAAGATAACGACAAAATACCTCCTTTTGTAATCGCCTAATCCGCCGACATGGCTTTCGTTGGGCTCACCCCAACCCCAGAAGTAGGTGGACTACTCACGCCTCATTGCAATCGCAGACATCATTGATTTGAAAGAAATAACTTGCATTAACTAAATTCAAAGCTTTTACAATTCCGACAATCAACCGTCGTAAACTGCCAAAACCTTAAAAACCTTAAACTCCTAAATCGTCTCTGTGGAACTACTTGTCTTGCTCTGAAATTGAATGAATAAAACTGAGCCCCATGGGCCTTATTTATAGCCTTCATTCCCTAGCTATTCTAGAAAAGAAGATATCTATCTATATCTAAAACTATATCTAAGATTTGAAAGGATAAATAAATTGTTTTAAGGAAATAAATCTTAAAGGAAAAGATAAAACTAAATAGGGTAGGTCTTCATGTCTTGATAGATCTTGTCTCCTTGATGATAGAACTTGATGGATTAGGATAGAATCGACTTCCTTCGCGCCCAAGGAATCCCAATTCTAGTCGGACAGATCTTCGTCGAGAAGCTGCTGGAAACTGGTCTACTCGAGATCGACCACGGCTCGTCGACCTCGACAAAGATGGTTCGTCGACTGGACCTCCCGGCTAGCTCTCGTCGATGTTGAGTATCATCGACTCGGTCTCCTCTGGTGGCTCTACTCGACAAGGCTCCTGGGCGTCGTCGATCCCGACTAAGCCTCCTCGAGATCGAGTAGAGGTGGTCTGCGTCTTCGTCCTCGGCTTGGCACAGCTCGTCGACTCCGGACATGGCTCCTCGATCTCGACCAAGGCTACTCGACATCGAGTAGGATTCCGGGAGTCGGGTTGTCTCTGGTGTCCTCGATCAGCTCTACTCGACCAGGTGTGCTCGACCAGGGCTCGTCGAGATCGAGTAGATGCTAGTCGATCTCGAGTAGAGTTCTCTCAGCTTTCTGCTCTGTTCTTGAAACGCACTTTCCCGAGTCGTCGTTCGTCGGATTGACGCATATGACCATGCGTTGGAAAGCTCTTTCCGAGGGCTACAACTCTCATGAAGACATCAAAGCTTGATTAAGAACGAAGAATGATAAAAAAATGGCATTTTCTCCAGCTGCACCATTCTTGGCTTCTCCGTGAGTTTCCTTTAAGCTCCAAAGTGCGTCCGATTTCTGCGAAATATAACCAAAACTTGTGTAGACCTCCATATATTGCAAATAAGTGTAAACTAAACAGATTCTGTATTGTTCTAACCCAAATGTATGAAATGCGTGCATAAATCGATAACAAAAAGTAAGTGTAAAACATGGCAAATTAGGCTCACAACATGTAACCTATGTGGGATTTGAACCCACATCTTTGTGCAAATGCACATTGCTCTACCAATTGAGCTAATAGGCTAAATTATGATTTTCATGCTAAAATAGAAGAACCTAATCGACCTAAAACATATCGCAACAAAATTCTAAAATCCAATTAGCTCATGATTCACAACCAACTTGACAATGCTATGAACATGAAATTAGCTCCAAATCAACCTAACATCAGAACCATATAATCAATTTCAATCAATTTGGATGTTGACAAAAAAAAACCCAAATTCTAAAATATATCGCAATAAAATTCTAAAATCCAATTAGATCATGATCCATAAACAATTTGACAATGCTATGAACACGAAATTAGCTCCAAATCAACCCAACAACACAACCATATCATCAATTTCAATCAGTTTGGCTTTTGGAAAAAAGCCCCAAATTCTAAAGCTTATCGCACTATAAATTCTAAAATCCAATTAGCTAATGATCTATAAACAATTTGACAATGATATGAACATGAAATTAGCTCAAAATCAACCCAACAACACAACCATATCATCAATTTCAATCAATTTGGCTTTTGGCAAAAAGCCTCAAATTCCGCTCCTAAATCAAACCCTAGGTTTTCAATCTCAACCTAAATCATTCAAACAATCTAAATAATTTTAATAAACAAGTTTAGGGTTAGAAATCATACCAAATTCGAGTTGAAAGAAGGAGCAAAATCGGGATTTCGAAGGTATTCCGAGCCAAAAATGTCGAACAACACTTATGGGGGAGATGGGCTCGGTGTGAGCTCGGCTGGGCTCGAACCATGTGGGTTCCGGTCTCGGGGGGTGCGGCTAAGGGAGGGGGTTAGAGCAGGTGGTGGGTGGTGGCCGGAGGTGGCTCGTGGGCGGCGTAGTAGGCCGACAGCGAAGCTGCTGGTGGGAGCGTCGAACAGGGCCACGTCTGGGCTCGTCGGGGCGGCTCGAACAGGGCCACGTCTGGGCTCGGGGTGCGCACAGCGGTGGGCTCGAGGGCGGCTGGTCCCTGGTGGCCGGAGGTGGCTCGAGGTGGGTGTGGGTGCGGGAGTCCGAGAGCGCGCCTCCTTCGATCTACTGTTGGAATGGAACGCAGGTATTTTGTTTTAAAATTAGGTTATTTTCACTTTAAGCAAATTTTTCATCTTAAGCCCCTTTTTCACTTTAAAATTAGGTTGTTTTAAATGACTAAGCTAAATATTAGATATAATATATATATATATATATATTATATCTAATATTTAGCTTAGTCATTTAAATGCTTGTTTCCCCTTAAATTTAGAAATATAGGACGATCATGTTTAAACCGAAACCCTCTAAATATATTCAAATTAGAGTGCGTACATTCTGACCCCCAGACCCTGCTTTGGCGGTATATACTGGGTAGTAGTTGTTGTTGTTGTTGTTGTTTCTAACTTTCTCATTTATCACAAGTTCAAGTCTAGAATCTTGAAAGCCTAGCTATTGATGCAAATAATAGAGGAAGCCTTCATCTTCTAACTTTCTCATTTCTAACTTTCTCATTTATCACAAGTTCTAACTTTCTCATTTTTTCCCCTATTAATTCTTTCTTCTTACTAATTTTGAGGTGATGTTCTTCGGTTATTACCACTAAAGCCTTCATCTTCTGTCCATGAAAATGTTGTCTTTGACAGGATGGATTTTGACCTACAAGTGTGGCTTAAATTAGTTCCGGCTTGGATGGAAGAGAGAAGAGAGCCCGCTAAACCCAGCTAATAAAATCACTATTTTTTAGTTTCTTGGTTTATGTGCTCTTATCTTAATTTTTTTTCCTTGCTATTTTTCTGAGTATTGTTCTTTTATGTAGGAGGTGAAATCCACTTTCTATGCCCACTGTAAGACGATTCCAATGAGTAAGACTCATTTAGCATCTATACAACTAGAAGTGATTACATGGGTGTAAATTTTCGAGAGATGGCAAGTTTGGATTGCTTTCAGAATTCAGGTTAGCAAATTGACTGGGTAAACACATGCCTAGATTTGAACTCTCTGTTTATTTATTAGTTTAGTTTCCTAAAAGCCCAGCCTGTGGATCTATCATTTCATTTTCAGAATATCAAAAGGATCAAATAAACACTTCTACTTTCCAAATCCAAACTAATTTCTCGATTGTATTGCCAATGAGGCAGGAGGCAGGAATGATTACCTCCTGAATTTGAGATGCAGAAAGTTGATTGGGTATAATAACGACTTATATGAACAGAGGTCTCTGAAGTGAAAGTAATAACTCAACGGAGGTAATCACTTTCACTTCAGAGACCTATGTAATGTTTTCTTTATTTCCAATAAATTTCTTGGATTTAGATTGCGTAACTTGTTTTCAGTCTCTTTTAGGTGTTGTTATAACGGCTTATATTGCCAAGGAGGTGGGAACCCAAGCAAATGAATGGTGGCTGTAAGTTCTTGGGGCAGGATTGCTTTTGAGCCATAAGCATGGTATGATACTTGGGTTCACATGCACTTTTGATATAAAAGTTCAATAGCTTACCATTGAGTTATTACTTTTTTATTTTCCTGATCTCTTCTTCATGGACTAGTTACTCATTTATTCAGGTTAAACTGAGTTGTTGATCTATAATGCCCGACCTTTTATGGTTACAAACTGCATTAATGATTATTAGTCCTTTTGCATTCTTCATTATATGATTTATATATGACAATCCTTAGCTATGTGATTTTGGAACCTAATTAACTAGTTTATTTTGAGTCACTTTTGAAAACTTTTATAATTGAAAAGGCTTGTAGTTAGTTTTATTTTGAGGCTATTACTATTTGTGATTTTATCAGCTCCTTCATCTATGATCATCTCTGTTTTTTTTTTGACAGGATAATTTCAGTGTTGTTAACATCTTTTGGCTTGTGCTATATATGTGGGATATGGTGGTGTACGTAACAGGAAATTGCGACCAAAGAAGAGAAGACTAGTTTTTAGGACCTCATATTTTGCCTATGTTTATCAATGTATTTTTGACAGATTGAGAATTACTATATATGTTTACCATTATCCATAATGGTAATGCATTATTCATGTGTAATTTTATTTTCAAATTCTGAATTTTAAATTTACAATCACACATGTCTACATTTAATGGGAATTGATACAATTAATTAAATAAAAGTGAATATGGATATTTTGTCACTGCTTTGTAACCGCCACAGTAGACAAGTAATTGATGTCATGTGTGAAGAAAAGACCGCCACCACAGACTCAAATATCCATCACCTAAGGGTATGCACAAACCGCCACATAAGGACTTTTATGTAGCGCTTTTTTATGTTATTGTAGCGGTTTTGGGATTCATTTGGAAACTGCTACATTAGCTAAATAAAACCGCCACCTTAGATCTAAGGCAGCGACAACAGATGTAGCTGCTATAAAACCGTTACATTTGACTTTAGGAAGCGGTTTTTTGACTTCTTGTAGCACATTTTAGCCGCTACAATAGCCCTTTAATGTAGTAGTGAATATCTTACTAATAAATACAAAATTTAACTTTGTATTTATATACAACCAAATGACATAGTTAAATGAAGAAGACACTTAACTTTCTCAGAACTCCTTCGTAAAGATGGTGTTTAGAGAGGTCAGATTTCATAGGTGACTTCACCTCTAATTGCAGAAACTCTTGCTTTGTGTGATGTTGCTATTGAGGCAAATGGGATGGGTTGTATGTCCAGTGTGAATATCTCAGTGTGTTGAACGGGTCAGACCGGAGATTTAAACTACCTGAAGCGAGATATAAAAATGGGGCCCTTTCTTTATAATCTTGTTAATTTGTTTTTTTTATTCAACTATTTTTTTAATACAGAAACCTCAATTTGAGTGGTTTTAAAAAATATTATTTGTGATTTTGGGTATTTATTCTTTTAGAAAGGAATTGTGAAAATCTAAATTTTATGTTTAAAATATAATGTTGCACAAGAAAAAGAAAAATAAAATATGAATAAAATTTTGTTTATTTTCACAATGGATAATTTTATTTTTATTGATGGTTTTTAGTAATTATTTAATGAAATTTTGGAGGGAAAAAATGAAACAAAATTAATGGGAATTAAAGGGAATTGAACATTGAACTAATGGGGAAGAATGAGGTTTTTAATCAATCACTATAATGGCTTTAATTAATCCTACTAACAAAAAATAATTCATATACCTAAAAACTAAAAAAATTTGAGCCCCTTTAAATTTTGTTCAGGAGGCGAAGGCCCACTGGCCCAATGGGATATGAGATTATTGCCACTGTTCGACGCTTTGATGAGTTCCAACTTGTTCATGTTTTAAGAGATGCAAACGCCATAGTAAATATGATTGCTTTTTCGATTAACTTTTCTTGACATAAGATGTTGCGACACATTTGAAGCTCGACACCATCATCAAAACGGATACCATTTAATTTGTTGGTGATCAACTCGGCTCAACACCTTCAAAATCTTTAATTTAACCAAAACAAAAATGGTCCGTTCACTTGAATGACACGTTCTAAGCGTCTACAGTACACTACAATAGACCAAGAACACTCGGGAGTCGGGAGTTGTCAATCCGTATTTAAAACAAAAAATCTAGGAGTACTCACGACTCGCATCGACATCAAGTAGAGATTGAGTTTTATTGGGTAGATGGGCCAGTTGGCCAAATAGACTAGTTGATCAATTTTGGGCCTTTCAAGTTTGATTTGGATCGATTTAACTAGCCAATTAGTCCATTATTTTTTGGTGTTGTTAGATACACCGCAAATTACCCTTTTAAAATGCACGTTCAATCCAACGTGCAACCTTTTTTAATTAATTAACATGTTTTCTTAATTAATTGGCCCACAACAAACTTGCATATCCATTTCGACGTGTAAATTTGGGGAGTATTTATCCGGACCGTTATTTTTTGATGAATGAAGAAGAGATTATTTTTGTTGATGATGAAGGTTAGGAGAAAAATAATCTCATTCATGTTTGGCGGAATGAGGATTAGTGTTGGGTAGGTAAGGGAAAAAGACAATAATTCCCATCACAATCCCCTCCATCTAAAAAAAGAGGATTATCCGGCAATCCCGTTAATCCCCCATTGACAATCCTGTTAATTACATGTCAAACACCACTACAAGCAATCCGATGCATTTCCTACAATCTTCCCAATCGCAACAATCCCTAGCCAAACACAGTTCGTTTCTTTGTTTACACTTGGCTTGAGATCGATTATTGTGAACTACCTAACTTGCATTGTCAAAGCCGGTCTCGTTGAGAGTCATCAATTTCCTTATCAAGTTATTGGTAAGCTAGGTTTTCATGAATCAGTCAGCCATGGCTCACGTTCTTGACTCACGATGACTTTGATGACTCGATTTTAATCATTATAGCTATATGGGCTCAAGCAAGCTCCACAAGTATGGTTCATAAGCTCACAAACTCTTCCACTTTTACAGTGGTTTTGTTCCTTTGTACTGTGACAAATATCTCTTCATATGTTGACACGCAATGGCCGTCACCTACCTTCACGCAAACCTTAGAGCATGAGCAACCATGGGTTGCCTCTTCTCTTTTTTTTATTTTCATCCCCTGGTCCTAATTTGACACTTCATATATTTTTTCTCTAAATTAACTTCTATTTTTTCTACCTCTTCGTTAGATATTTCCCTTGCAACCGTGGGGTTACCTTATTCCCCACTTTTTCTATCTCATTTATTTTTATTTATAAATAAAATTCATAACTGCTTGGTATTAATATTTTTTATTTCATGCATGTAGATGAAAAATGTGGTCACTCTAAGTGACCACATTGATCCCTTCCTTGTGTCCTCTTAGGCTACCCCTCTCCTCATATGGGTATAGACGCTTTGATCCTATTTTGAAACGTATCATCATTTTTCGTCATGTCACATTCAATGAGACTAATTTCCCTTTTTCTAGTCTCTTTACATCCTCAAACACCTCATCCTCTTCTCATGACTATCCTACCCAACACCTTCTCCACCAACGATATCCTTCTTTCTATCCAAATGCTATTACATCTCTAACATGGGCACCCAATCCTCTTATACCACAACCTACAACACCCGCGTGTTCCGCCATAGGCTGCCCATATCCTGCCCCCTAAAGCACCCATCCACCCTTGTCCTATCACCTCAAGCCCCTGTCCCATCACCTGTAACCCCGAACCTGCCGCCTAACCCACCCTAGCCGGTCAATCAAATCCAAAATGGGAGTGTGAGTGGCATCTTTTGCCCCAAATAAAATTTTGACCACTTTGTTTCTCATATATCTTTCATCTCTACCTCCCACAAAACAACCACCTTAGACCCGAATTGGAATGTTGTCATGCTCGATGTATACAAGGCTCTTGTTAGCAACAATACTTAGGTTTTGGTTCCTCGACCTTGTGGAACCAACATTGTGCGGTTTATGTGGCTCATTCGGCATAAGTTTTGCTCTGATGAATATCTCTATAAGACGGGATTGGTTGTCAATGGCAACTCCCAACAGGTGGGGGTGGATTGTGATGACACTTTTTGTCCGGTGGTCAAGCCGGCTACCATATGCACTGTCTTGCACCTTGTTGTTTCAGGATCCAGCCTATTAATCAATTGGATATGAAGAATGTGTTTCCTCTGCATTGTGTGGATTGAAGGCTTACTTCATGATCTCTCCATATAGAGGTTGCATTGCCCATTCCTCTGCATTGTGACAACATTGTTGCTATTCATATAACAACAAATCTAGTCTTCCATGAATGAACTAAGCACATCAAAGTGAATTGCCATTTTATTCGAGAGAAAGTGTTTGAAGGGTTCATTAGGACACCTCACATACGCACTGGATTGCAGATTGCAGATGTCATGACTAAGCCACTTGGTGAAGATCATCTCAAGCATTTTATTTCCATGTCGGGACTTGTTAATTCTCTCCTAAGTCCAACTTGAGGAGGGGGTATTAAGACACCCAATTTATGCTTATTTACGTTTCTCCTCCCCTTATTCTGTTTTATCTAAAATAAGGCCATGATCATTGACCACTTGCTAGCTGTTTAGTTTTGTCTGTATGCACCTATATAAACCTATGTATTTCTTGTTTTTTGGGGTATGAGAGAATGAAAGGGCTGTAATGGCAGTAACCCTAATTGTTTCAACGGAAATGCTCAAATGAGCTTACATGATTTTTCTCCTTTCTTGCCCTTGTTGATTGCCGCTTGTAGCCGATGTTCAGCTGATTACAGATCTAGCAAGAAATCTGGATTTGTACACCATGCCCTTGGGAAATTGAATTGTTTATGAGCAATATCAAAAGGCTTTTACAGTCTTTCCAGGTTTTGTCATAATCCCATGTGCCCCGCGCGGATAATGCGGCTGACGAGTATGCTCACCTTTAATTATCGCTTTGTTAGCGGGTCAGTACTGGCTTCAGATATAGATCTTTAAGGTCTTATCTGTCGGGATGCTATCGGTTAGGCTTTACAACATATTGAATTCTTACCTTATAAAAAAAATCAAGCGGGGGAGTAGTGATAAGAATTGTTTAGTCTATTTTTATAGTCCAACTAATGAACCATTTGTTTTAATTGATTGAAATTCGTCATTAAAATATAATAAAAATCACCTTCACTTGTTTATAAATTACGATTTTTTTTAAATAGAAAAAAAAAATTAAAAAAAAAGTGTGAAATAGCAAAAAAACCCAAACTATTTTGTAAAATAGCCAAAACAGGGGTAAGTCATTGTTACAAACAACGACTCTAACCCAAATTAAAAAAAAATATTAAAATACTAGAGTCGCTGTTTGTACCAGTGCCTTATGTATTTTTTTTCTAAAAAAATTTTTGTATACGTTTATTTGGCTGAAAATATAAAAAATAAATAAAAAATGCAAGGAAAGTCGCGGTTTTTCGCGGTTAAAAACTGCGACTCTTTTTTTTCGTAATAGCCCTCTCTCTGAATTTCGTGGCCCCCACCCCTCTCTAAATTTTGTGTGATAGACTCCTCCTCTCTCTAATTTTTGTTTTAAAAAAATTAAATGGTGTGAGAAGGGATAGGAGAGAGACATGCATTTTTGGCACATCTGATCTCTACTACGTCTCAGTCAGGATCTGCTGTACCCCAAATTCACTGTCCTTCCCAATCCCTCCTCACACTCTCCCTCCTCACACTCTACCTTTTTCTCATTTTTTTTTATTTTAATTAATTTTTGTTTTAAAAAAAATTAAATGGTGTGAGAAGGGATAGGAGAGAGACATGCATTTTTGGCACATCTGATCTCTACTACGTCTCAGTCAGGATCTGCTGTACCCCAAATTCACTGTCCTTCCCTATCCCTCCTCACACTCTCCCTCCTCACACTCTACCTTTTTCTCTTTTTTTTTTTATTTTAATTAATTTTTGTTTTAAAAAAAATTAAATGGTGTGAGAAGGGATAGGAGAGAGACATGCATTTTTGGCACATCTGATCTCTACTACTCTCGTCCTACTGTGTGGCCCCACCCTCCTTTTCTTTCCCCTCTCTTTGCTTCTTGACCCCACACCCTCCTATCTCCTCCCTCTCTTTCTATCAACGAAGTATCTAATATCTTAAAAAAAAAAGGAGAACAACGACTCTCCATACATATTTTTTTTCTAATTTTAAAATAAATAATATATTTGAAAAATATTTTTCTTAAAAAAAATACAGTTGTTGTTACAAACAGCGACTCTAATATTTTAGTTTTTTTAAAAAAAAATTTTGGGTAGAGTCGATCACTGTTTGTAACAATGACTTACTCCTGTTTTGACTATTTTCCAAAACAGTTTGTTTCTTTGGCTAATTCGCAAATTTTATTTATTTGTTTTGACTATTTAAAAAAATTCATAAATTACTCCGTATATAACAAAAAAAAACATACTATATTTTAACCAAGCAAGGAAGATGGAAAATAAACTAGGAGGAGATCGATCTTCACTGCTACTCGAAAGAGTAAGCTTTGTTTTCAGGTGATGATATCTTCACCGATAATTTTTACTATTTCCACCGCTAATCAACGCATAGGTATGCGGTTGGTTTAATGACAGTCAACGATCCCACCGCATAGGTATACGGTAGGTCACCACAATACTTTACGGTGGGTCAAGAATTACACATGTCCAAAATCGTCGCCATAACAGTCCAAAACCGTCACCATAACCCACCACATCGGTATACGGTGGGTTTGAACCGTCGCCATACACCCCGAAACCCTCGCCATAACGGTCCAAAACCGTCACCATAATTCACCGCATACCTATGCGTAGGGCTGTTATATGAACTGAACAGCTCGAGCTCGGCTCGGGATCGGCTCGAAAAAGCTCGACTCGAGCTCGTTCACTTATTTAAACAAGCCGAGCTTGAACAAAATTTTAACCTCGGTTGAAAGCTCGGCTCGTTCGAATAAAGCTCGAATACCTCGAATTCTGTGAAATTTCAAAATGTTCATTTAAGTTAACATGTTATAACCAAGTAGAACTACTTAAAACTCGAAAAAAGCTCGGCTCGAGCTCGTTAATTTCTTAAACAAGCCGAGCTTGAACAAAATCAAAAGCTCGTTTAAAAATTAGGCTCGGCTCGAGCTCGAGCTCGTTTAACAAATGAACAAGATTGAACATGCCAAGCTCGGCTCGTTAGGCTCGAATAACACCCCTACCTATGCGGTGGGTTATGGCGACGGTTTTGAATAACTTCTACAAACCCTTTCCAATTGCCAAAAACCCTACGCATGTATACCGTCGCCATAACCCACCGCATAGGTATGCAGTTGGTTCGTATACGGTCAACGGACCCACCGCATGTATATGCGGTGGGTCTGGGAAAAAGTGAATTAAGACCACCGCATACCTATGCGGTGATTAGCGGTGGAAATAGTAAAAATTAGCGGTGAATATATCGTTTCCGTTTGTTTTCCCAAGGATTCCTAGCTTTAATCAACATGTCCCTAAACAAAGATGTATGCATGCCTTGGTTTCTGCTAAACCATGTTTATGTTGGGCCTAGTGGCCCATGAATAGTATAGCCCAATTAAAACCACCTTTGACTAATATAAAAGGCATTGCTTTGTCTTTTGTTTTGGTGAGGCACAAAGTGAAGATCCAAGGTTAGTGCCGCCAGTAGCAACAAGGGAAAAGGAGAGAGAAATAAAAGAGAGAGGAGGGAGAAAGGAGAAGAAATGTAGGAGATTCCAGCGGGTGTGTCGTCTCTTGATCCGGTGATCCGTCTCATTCCCCCGACAAGTTAACAACGGGTGTTTGTTGATAGGTATTTTCTCCTCCTGGAATCTAATATGATTACAAGTGTTTAGCTAGGTTTTGGAGATGAATCCTTTCTAGATCGGGTTGTATTTAGATTGGTGTTTGAGATCTCCATGTTTATTTGTCTCGGGCTGAGACTGGATTGTTAAACACTTGTACTGGTTTTTTGATTAGTGAATTGGTTGCTTTGGCGGCGGAAGGTGGGTTTTTTTATCCTCTGGTTAGAGAGGGTTTTTCCCACGTAAATCTTGTGTCAATATTTGTGTTTTTATCTGTGTTTGTGGTTTCTTGTTTGTTTGGTTTCTGGATTGGATATTATGGGTTGGTGGTGGTTTGCTGGTTGATTGTTGTCGGTTATCTTATTATCCGAATTCGCTTCCGGGTGCGGCTGGAAATTGGTTTCTAGCCCAACAAGTGGCATCAGAGCCTTTGGTTGATCTTTGACTGTGTTGTTTTTTGGGTAATAGGAGTAGAGATGACGACAAAGACCGAGGAATTTGCTAGTACAATGATAAAGCTAACGACTTCAAATTTCTCTATCTGGAAGACGTCGATGGAGGATGTTTTATATTGCAAAGACCTATTTGATCCGGTTGAGTTGGGATCGAGGAAGCCAAACATCCGATAATGATTGGAAGAAACTGCACAGGAAGACAGTTGGAACCATCCGAATGTTGGTGGATAATAGTGTTTATTACCACATAAGCAACGAGACAGATGCACATGTATTGTGGAAAAAATTGGAGGAGATGTATGAAAGGAATTCAGCCTAGAGTAAAGCTTTTGTGATAAGAAAGCTGGTGAATCTCAAGTATAGAGATGGAAAGCCTATTGCAGAGCATCTAAGTGAGTTTCAGGAATTGGTGAATCAGTTGAACACCATGAAGTTAGTCCTTGATGATGAGTTGCAAGCGTTGTTGCTCTTGAGCTCTTTGCCTGATAGTTGGGAGACTCTAGTGGTGTCGATTAACAACTCTGTCGTGGGTGGGGTTGTGTCCTTATCTGCAATGAAGCATAGTCTCTACAACGAGGAGACATGGAGGAAGGATATGGGCACGGATTCGTCACATGCTCTCGTGACCGTTTCAGGGAGCAAGTCTAGAGGGAGATCTCGGACTAGGGGGAGCTTTGTTTGTTATCATTGTGGCAAGGAAGGACAAATGAAAAGGAATTGCAATGTGTGGAAAAAGAAAAGGGATGAAGAGGAAAATCAGAAAGGTACAACGTCAGTTCTGCAGGACAGTGATGATGAGCAGGTTGTTCTCACATGCTTGGAGGAGCCTGATTCTTATGTAGAGTGGATTGCTGATGAAGCTGCATCCTTCCATGTTACATCAAGGAGGAAAGCGTTTAGTTCGTACCGAGTGGGACGCTTTGGCAAAGCAAAGATGGGGAACATAAGCTTGTTTGATATAATTGGTATGGGAGATGTTTGTGTGCTAACAAACACAGGTTGCAGGATGACATTGACAGATGTGCGACACGTACCGGATTTGCAGAAGAATCTGATCTCTATTCAAGTCTTGGATAAAAAGGGTTATGATAACTTCTTTGGAAGTAGGAAGTGGAAACTCAGCAAATGGTCAATGGTGATCGCTAGAGGTGTTTTGAGCGGCACATTGTATAGGACTCAGATAGAAGAAATCAGGGAACCTGTGACAGAGGTTCATTGTGATGCTTCACTTGATTTGGTGCAAGGGCTTGCAGGATGCTTGAGTGGGAAGGGGGCTGCAGAATTAGAAAAGAAAGTCTCTCGTTACTTTTGCTGATAAGGAGACCTTGAGCACTTGTGATTTGTCTGGATTGCAGACAAGATTTAGCGGAACTTCTTAGACGCCAGAAGATGATAGCACAAGTGTGGAGTTTGCTTCAGAGGATTGTGATGATGGGATAGCCGTGTCAGAGGAGAGTTCATCAGGTGCTATGACTGGTGGAAGATTTGAGCACGTCGAGACAGCACGGATAGAAGAAACTATCAAAGGGTCAGAGAGAGGAGGTCATGCATTCACCGGGAGTTCTACCTCGAAGTACTAGAGAGTTACGGAGGAGGAGAGCTAGTGGGTGATGGTGACATCTGGCGAGCATCAGTTCCGCGTCTCGGGGGTAAGACGGGACTTGGATGTAGGTGAGGCCAGTACGAGCAGGAACGTCTTCCCCTTGGGCTGGAGGGGGAGATTGTTGGGCCTAGTGGCCCATGAAGAGTCCAGCCCAATTAAAGCCATCTTTGGCTAATATAAAAGGCATTGCTTTGCCTTTTATTTTGGTGAGGCACAAAGTGAAGCTCCAAGGTTAGTGCCGCCAGTAGCAACAAGGGAAAATGAGAGAGAAAGAAAAGAGAGAGGAGGGAGAAAGGAGAAGAAAGGTAGGAGATTCCAGCGGGTGTTTCGTCTCTTGATCCGGTGATCCGTCTCCTTCCTCCGGCAAGTTAACAATGGGTGTTTGTTGATAGGTATTTTCTCCTCCTGGAATCTAATCTGATTATAAGTGTTTAGCTAGGATTTGGAGAGGAATCCTTTATAAATCGGGTTGTATTTAGATAGGTGTTTGAGATCTCCATGTTTATTTTTCTCGGGCTGAGACTGGATTGTTAAACACTTGTACTGGTTTGTTGATTAGTGGATTGGTTGCTCTGGCGGCGGAAGGTGGGTTTTTTTATCCTCTGGTTAGAGAGGGTTTTTCCCACGTAAATCTTGTGTCAATATTTTTGCTTTTATCTGTGTTTGTGGTTGCTTGGTGATGCGGGACCATCTTCTACACCGTCGTCTACACCTCCGGACGCGCCGATCATACTCGGAGATGGACCGATGACTAGAGCTCCAGCTAAGAAGCTCCAACGCGACTCATTCCTCTTTGTGAGTCATTCCTTGTTCTCGAGCGCGGTCCAACTCCCGGAGCCACCAATGAAGGCATACATGTGCATTGAATTGGAACCCGGATTACCGACGCCGGAAGCCCGCACCAAAGCACCTAGACCAGCAGGATTGTGCGCGGGCGTGTGTGGGATTGCGCAGGACATGCACTGGGTCTGCGCGGGTGTGCGGGGGCGGACTGTTGGTTGCTGACCACCGAAGTCCCGTTTTCCGGCTTTGTGATTCCTTGTGATGTTAATTTGGAACCTTTATTACTCATACTATTTTAAGTTATTAAAGGTTTATTTTATTAATTCTCCACGTTAGTATTTAATTCTAAGTACATTCTAAGTTAATTCTAAGTTAGTATTTTATTATTTTATTAAATTAGTGTCGGCCAAAGAGCTTTCTTAGGGTTTATATTGGCCGACCTCTCTCGTAGAACATTTCACGTCTTCCATTATTCAGAAATACAGTGCTTTGTGTGAAACATAACTGTGAGAAAGTCAATCGATTCGAAGCGTTGCTCATCGATTGCACAATTGGTTATAGATCTAACTTGGTTTGCTTTGAGTTCGTCAACCTCGCGAGAGCTTGGTGATCCAGGTAATCACAAGTCCCCTCCTTGTGCCTCCAAGTTGTCCGTTTGGTTGTGTAAGGTTGTAGAGGTCGGCTTTATAGTCATTGGTATTTGGTTCCTATCCTCTTAGGAGGCATGAGGTCTTTGCCTCGTTCTATTTTAGTTCGAATCAGTCCTTATCGGTCGAGTCTTTATTGTTTATTTGTTTCGAGTCTTGCTGCGTTTTGTTCTTATTCTTGAGTCTTTCCTTCCGTTCTTGTCTTTGAGTCTTGATTGTCGAAGATCGGGCCATCCTACGGCTAACCCCGTATCACTTGGTTTCTGGATTGGATATTATCGGTTGATCGTGATTTGCTGGTTGATTGTTGTCGGTTATCTTATTACCCGAATTCGCTTTCGGGCGCGGATAGAAAGTGGTTTCTAGCCCCAACAGTTTAATTAATTGGTTAACATATTCATTAATTTGTTCAAATTAAAAACCGATTAAATTAATGGAGGTGTGCTTAGCTTTTGATGGACAACCACATTCCAAAAGGCAAGCAGCATATCTTGGTAAACAACATGATCCCAATAAAGTTCAAACTAAAACAGTCTAGCACATAAAAATAACATATACATATATGGTGTATAAATTAAAGTTGTTCACCCTCTAGCTACCTAAAAGAAACCACGTACCTACTCGATCCATCAGCCTAGCTAGCACCACAACATAATATATAGATCCCATCTCAACATACAGATCCCATCTGAAATGATATATATATGTATACATATATACATATACGCACATATATATGTATACATATATCTATATATGTATACATATATAGATACATACATGTATACATATACATACATGTATACATATATATGAAAATGTGTATATTGATCTGGATCCAGCTAACCTAGGTATCTAGATCATTATGCATATGCCACAAAAGCTAGCTAAGTGTCACTTTTTCAAAGTTTTAAAGCTTTGAATTATTTGTATAATTAGTTGTACCCATGCCACATCAGTAAATTTCCTTGCAACCAAGGACTGTTTCATCCACAGTTACAGATTTCAATTAGCTAGCTAGTATATACACATTAATTTTGCAGCTTGACTGCTATAGCTAGCAAACTTCAACTGAATTGCACCAATTCAATTTCTACTGATCTATACAGTGGCGGCTGCAAGAATCGCTGGAGGGGGGCGAAATTGTTTGTTGGGGAAAAAAAAATTCCTCGGTATATATAATAAATACCTTTTTTAAATATATTGAAAAAAAACTATAAATTGTGGTATAAATATGATATTTTATTAAAATAATTCATGCAATAATTTAATAATTTATATGTGTGTAGCATGATTGATATTTTTAAAAAAAATATTGAAAGAAAATTATAAATTTTTTTAAAGAATTTGTCATTGGTAAATGAAAAAAAAATTTATAAGATTGAAAACTATGACAAAAAACCTCATAAATTGTGGTTTAACTAAAAAAATTTCATAGGAATAAAAATTAGAAGATTTTTTTAAAATATGTGTAACATAAAGAATAATCTTATGAAAATATTAAAAGAAAAACATGTAATTTGATTTGAATATAACATTTATAATAGAAGTAATTTGGTCCAAAGGCCCGGCCTTTGGACCAATTACTAAATGTCCGAAAGGTTTTTCTTTGCTAGTAAAGGGCCAAAATATTTTCATAATACCAACACTACCCCTGATTTAATTTAACTCATGCCTTCCCCCATTTCCCGTCCTCCCTCGCGCGATCACCTCTGCAGTTTCTTCTCCA
This sequence comes from Persicaria tinctoria, assembly GCA_037127255.1. Taxonomy (NCBI): domain Eukaryota; kingdom Viridiplantae; phylum Streptophyta; class Magnoliopsida; order Caryophyllales; family Polygonaceae; genus Persicaria; species Persicaria tinctoria. The sequence goes on along the minus strand of JBANSL010000008.1, from coordinate 59,377,297 downwards.
AAGTCTCTCTCTCTCTCTCTCTCTCTCTCTCTCTCTCTCTCTCTCTCTCTCTCTCTCTCTCTCTCTCACAGGCGATTCGGTTTTTCGACGGTTGCTTCTGATCGGTGTCGTTCTCTACGCCGTTCTCGCCAACTTGCTGTCAGACTTCCTCTTCTACTTTCTTTTATCGACGTTTCAGCAGTCCCTTCTCTTCCCTTCGGTTCTCTGATCGTCTTTTGCTAATGGCTTCATCGGGTACTTTCTTCGACTCTTCTGCTTCAATGTTCTCGACAGCAACCTCTCATCTTGTTTCCTTTTAGTTGTCGAGATCTAGTATCCATTTTTACATGCAATTTCTCCTGTTCGTTTGTTTAATTTAGCCCTTTCCTCCCGTATTAGGGTTTGTTTGTTGCTTCAATTGTTGTCTACTGGCTATCACTTTGTGCTATGGTTAATGTCTTTTCTTCTGATTTCGTTTCCATTATTGCATTTGTGGCATTTGTTGTTTCTCTTTGTTTTCTGATAATTGGTTACAGTCTAGTGTTAGGGTTACAGTTTATGGATTGTTTTACAAAAGGGTTGCATGTTATTACTTGTTTTAATGGTTGGTTACAGTCTTGTGACAAGGCTATACAATTCATTACTTGTTTTTATGGGTGGTTACAGTCTGGTGACAGTGTTACAATTGATTCATTGTTACAGTTTGTTGCTTTGTTGGTGATAGGGTTACAGTTTATGACTTGTTTGGTGATAGGCTTGCATTTTATTACTGGTTTTAATGGTTGGTTACAGTCTTGTGCCTGGGTTACAATATATTAATTGTTTGGTGACAGAGTTATAGTTCTTTACTTGTTTTAATTATGGTTACAGTCTGGTGAAAGGGTTACAATTGATTTATGTTTACAGTTTGTTACTTGTGTTGGTGATAGGGTTCCATATGACATTTTGATTGTTGTGTGTTTGCAGTTTTTGGTGTGGTTATAGTGTTAGTTTATGTGGTTGTTCAATTTGTTGTTTGTTGGTTTTTGGTGACAATATCTTATTTGTTGTGAAACCTAATCTTTACACTACATTTATGCTATTTAGGTAAAGAAATTGTTGTCCATACAGAAGTTCCTACTGTGGTTCCACCATCTGCTATTCAACCTGCTTCCTTCAAGTTTGTTGTTCCCAAAGAACAACGTTTTCATGGGCACATTAATGTGTATTCAAAGCCTGAATTGATTACAATTATTAAGAATGGTCTGTCTCATGATGACTGAGTGTCTCTTATAGATGGTTGTTTAGGTTCAATTGTACGGGCTAGGGATTCTCTATATTTTTATCAGCAACTTGTGCATCAGATGCTGTTACATGAAGTTGAAACTTCTAAAGTTAATGAGATGTGGTTTCAAGTTGGGCAACATTTGTTTAGGTTTTCTCTAGCTGAATTCTGTTGTATAACTGGTTTGAGTTGGAAAGAACCTGGTGATGACATGCCTCCTTCTCCTCATGTGGATATGGAGGAGTTTTTGGGTGTATCTGAATGTACATTTAGAGCAACTCCAACAGCATCCCTATTTTGGAGAAAATTCTGAATTTGGGGAATTTTGGGCCATTTTCAGGTCCAACAGCTTCCCCAGCCCATTCTCCAAAATAGGGTGAGAATGAGAAAACTAGGGTAGCTTCCCCAAATGTGGAGCAATGCTAAATTTTTTGGAGCAACCCTTTTTCCCACGTTCTTCCACTTTCAACTCTTAGAAACCGACTTTCAATTTGGATTGCTGCTCAACAAGTTCTCAACAAAGAAGACTCTGCTTCTGCAGGTGAGCCTTCTTGAACTATTTTTCTCTTCTTTTACCACCTCTGTTGTGTCAATTAATCAAAGAATTTTTTTATGCTCTGGTGAAATTTTTTTCATGATCTGGGGAAATTTCAAAGTTAATCGAGCCTTCATTGTTACGCAATTCAAAAACGTTTGTGAGAATTCAAAGTTAATTGAACCTTCATTGTTTATTTTGTGATCGATTTATCGATTTCTGGTTTCTTGATGCTTTTCTGGATTTTATCACGATCATGTGAATTCATCCGTGTTTGACTGTCTGATGCGATTGTTATGCTGATGTGGTTTAAGATTTCAGTTGAATTTCTGGATTTTACTTGCTACGATTATGTGAAATCAGCTGCGTTTGGCGTGATCCAGAAATAATCGGTTAAAGTCGTGTGTTGATTGAACTTATGATTTCAATTCAATTTCCGGATCTAGAAGTTATGTATTTTGTTTCTGTCAGATCTTAGCTTAGGTTTATGACTGCATATCAAAATTGATATTTTCCATAGCGTTTCTTTGATCCAAATTACAAGTAAGGCTTCGAGTTCGAGTCAAAATTGATCTTTTCCCTAATGATTCCATAACGTTTCTTTGGTCGCAGATCAATCGTATTGATTGAGCTTTATGATTACAATTCAATTTCCATAACGTTTCCGGAGAAACTCAATTTCCATAACGAGTTCGAATCTTATGCATTTTTCTTCTATTTGAACAAGTAATTCTTCATATTCATTGTCAAGATTCTCCTCGTCATCCATGAACATGTCAACTAGATAACGACTAGCGACCGAACGACGATCCATAAAATAGACGTTCAAAGTGAGACAAATATAAGAAAGCAAATATTGAGAATGAGATGATGACAGTGATGAGATTGAATGGAGATGCTTCAAATAAAAACTAGATTATCTCTCTTAAATATTGACAAACCTTGTAGAGAAATTGAGATCCCGTACAATAAGCGATTACACTAATAATCAATTTGACTTAATTAATTGTGAATAAAGAATTTAATTATCCCTACCAAACCCATTGCATTGCATGTATGAACAAGTCAACAATTAATTATCCTAGCTAGCTACCAAACCGATTCTATGTGTGAATAAGTCAACAAAAATCACAAATGGTGTACAATAATTTTAAATAAATTATTTTTTAAAAATTAAAATGAAGGTGAAATTCTCTATTATAGGGAAGCTTTTAGAGTTTGGTCTAAAATAATTTAGAGAAACTTGGTATTGATTCTCCATTTTAGAAAAACATTTGGGGAAGCTGTTGGAGAAGCTCTTATGGGTCTTGTTCAACTTTTCCTCAAGGAGCCAACTCAGTCTCCAAAGAAGCTTTCCATGGCGTACTTGTTAGTGATTAAGGGTGTGTTTCTCCCTCAACGTTCTAAAGCTCTTGTTCGTCAATGTTATGTGGACCTTGTCTGTGATTTGGATCGTTTAAACCTTTATCCCTTTGGTCGGATTGTTTTTCTGGAAACACTTGGTTATTTGAAGAAATGTATGAGGTCTGAGCCACCAAAAAAGGGTTCAAGGTTTGGTTATAATCTGCTTGGATATCCCATAGCATTCTTGGTATTTCCCTTTCCTTTCCTTTTATGTTTCCATGCTTTTTCCTTTTTATTTATTATTCTTTACTTCTATTTCTGTTCTTACTGTTGCTTTCTTCCCAGTTTTGGATTTTAGAGGCAATCCCTAAGCTTGCTGGCATCTATAATTGTCACTTTCTTCGTTGTGATGGATTGCCAGCATCTCTTGTCTGGTATACTAGTGTCCGTGATTACGGCATTATATATGATAAGTGTCATGATATTTTCTCCAAAGATTTGGTAAGCATACTTTCTTGTCTTATTTTTTATTATTCTGATCTCAGTTTCCGTCTTCCATTTTTTATATTTGTTGTTGTTTAATTGTATTTTTTGTTTTCTTGATAGGGGACTGTCTACTCTTTGTATGCGTCGTTTATGGATTGCCCTGGCCTCTCCTTTTCTGATGAAGTTGCTGATGACAGTGTTGATTCTTACATTTCTTGTTTTGTTGGTAAGGATGCTGATGCCAGTGATGAAGTTTCTCCAAGGAATTTACGGATCCAAGCGTATCTGCTCAGGCAATCAGGTGTCCGTCTTTTTTATGGTGGTGTGGAACCTGTCATCCCTTATTCTAATGTTCTACTAGGAAGAAGGACATAGTTAGAGCCCCACCTTTGAAGAAAAAGGTGGTGGTGACACCACGAGTTATCACAGAGGGTAGTTCTGACTTTGAGAGTCCTGTCCAACCCAGGAAGCGGTTGGTTACAAGGTCAATGGGAAGTGGTGACAATCCTCTTCCTGTGAAGAAGGGTAAGGTGGTGACACGCACTCCTGCTGTTGATGAGTCTGTCAAGAAGAAGAGGGTTTTGAGAAGTTCTTCTACTCTAGATCATCCTGTTCGAAGAAGGAAAAGGTGGTTCCATCCCGGAAATCGTCAAGGACTGAGTCTCCTGCCAAGGTTGAAGTAGATGCATTATGTGGTGAAAAAGGTGTAGATCATGGTGACAAGCCCAGGAGGTTCAAGTTTAAGCTCCCTAGATCTATCCCTCCCACAGGTGATGAGCTTCCTATGAGTGATGATCTTCCTAGGTTGGCAAAAGAGTTTGTTACTAAAGCTCGTTTTCAAGAAGTTGTTAATTCATTTAAAAAATCCTTTGAATCTTTTGAAGCTCAATTGCAAGAGTGTGCTTCTAGGATTCTTTCCCTAGAGGAGAAAGTGTTTTACCTTGAAGGACGTGTCTACCACCCCAGTGATGACAGTGAGGCTGTTCTGAAAAGGGTATTGTGGATGGGATTATTGAATCCTGCTCTCAGAAGACTGAACATGGGCATGTAATTGATCGGTCGGTTGAAAGTGATGACAATGAGGGTGATGCAGTTGATTCTTCCAATGATTCCCCATCTCATCCGGAGTATATTGTTGTTAACTCAACTAAGGAGTCAACTTCATGAGATGCTGATGTTGTTTGCACTGATGATGACACTCTTGTGGGTTCAAAGGAAACACTTGATGACAGTGTTATCCCTTCTCCTGGCATTGCATCTCCTTCTCTCAAGATTGATGACAATGTTGTCTCTTCTCCTAGCATTGCATCTCCTTCTCTCAAGATTGATGACAGTGTTGTTGCTATTACCGAAGTCCTTGTATCACAAGATGTGTCTGTTAACAGTTCTGTCCCTCTTACTGAAGTTATTCCGTCAAATGAAGGAATCCTCAATTCTAGTGCAGCCATTACTGAAAAGGTTGTTGATTCTTCTTCTGCTGCTCCTACTGAAATCCTTCCTTCGTTTGATGAAACTGTTGATTTGACTGTTGCCCCAACTGAAGTAATCGGGTCAGATGAGACTGTTTCTGCTAGCTTTGTTCCTCCTACTCAAGTTCTTGATTCACATCCAATCAATGAGGACATGGTTGCTTCCAAAGAGGTTCCTGGTGACAGTGTTGTTTCCACTACTGTTCTCCCTTGCTCTACTGATTGTGGTGATGACAGTGGTATTGTTGCAACTCTTGTGCTTCCTTGCTCCAATGATGCATCTGATGATAGTGGTGTTGTTGATCCCAAAGTTGTGGTTACAGCTAATTTGAATGATGATAGTAGTTACCTTCCTCCCGAAGAAGCTGTTGGTGGAACAGTTGATCATGGTATTGGCATCATACTTGGATACAGTTCTGATGTCCAAGAGGATGTGCTTGCTGACAATGGTGATGCAACTGGTGTTATTGATGATAAAAGCAGTCTATTTCATAACATCACTGATGTTGCCTACCCTATTCATTCAGATGGTGAGGATGATCTTGAAGTTCCGCTAAGGCGTTCTTATAGGGCGTTGAAATATGCTCATGCAGCCCATACTCCTTACACCAATCCTTGTAAACCGAAGAAACCTCGCCTTCCTAAAGTACCTAAACATTCTATTCTCAGCTCGGAGGAGCGTGTTGAATTTTATACCAATTTTAGAGATCTTGGGTAATTATCTACTTTTGTTTTGATATTTATTTTCTTCTTAGTATTGCCACTTATTATAATATGTTTATTTAACTTGTTATCTTACTTTGTAGGCGTGATGGAAAAGTCAGTGGCTCTGAGGTTGATATGAACAAGGTGTTTTTCACTGAATTATCGAGGAGGACAAAATGGCTTCGTGATATTGTAAGTTCATATTTATATGTATTGTTACAGCTTATATTTTGGTGCCATCAGTTTGGTGACAGTTAGTGTTTGTTCTGTTTTCTTTCACAGCACATAGACGAAGCACGTCATCATTTTAGAAAGCGTCTTCATGATTGTCCTGATCTAAATCCCACCAGTGTTGTTTTAATTAGACACCATTTTTTTCCCTAAGGTTGTGAATTGTGATGTTAATCTTTTTAAAACTGGTGATGCCATTCCGGAAGAATTCTTCCATTACTTCCTTGGTCTTTATCCTGGCAATTATGGGAAGACTTGGGAAGGTGCTAAGAAGGTTTACGCTCATTTCAATCCTGACAACATGCACTGGGTAGCCGTTGAAATTGTGTTGGACGACAAGATGATTCTTGTTTATGATTCCCAACGTAGTTTCATTAAAAATGAAGACCTGCTTTCGAAGTTAGCTAAAACGTGTGAAGTGCTTGCTGTTATGTTGAGTAAGACTGGTCTTTTTCCTAAGATGGATGACACTCCCTTTGAAATGGACCGAGTAGATGACTTGCCTCAAAATGAAGACGGGTAACTTCTTCTGTTTTCCATCTTGTTGTATTTTGTTTTGTGACATTTTATCTGTCCATCTTTTGTCTCTTATTGTTTATTTTTTGCTTCTTATGTAGAGGTAGTTGTGGTGTCTACGTCATCAAGCACATTGAGTCTCTGGTTTTTGGTGGTGATATTCAGCTTGTGAATGATGAGTATGTTAATGCATATCGTGAGAAGATTGCATATGATCTCATGAAGAAGTAGTGGACATTTGTTTAGTTATGAAATTTAGGTTTGTGTTAGTTGAACTATGTGGTGACAATGTATTTGCTGACAGTTTAGACTATATTTTGTTGTTGTAGCAATCGTGGTGATAGCCCATGGTGACACTTGAATTGGTGACAGGTTATTGTGTATTGTGTTGATGTAAAACTCGTGGTGACAGCCATTTGTGACACTTAGATTATGTATTTGTAGGCTACTCCTCTAGTAATTTATATGTTTCTTTGAATCTTTTACTGTTTTATCCCTAGTATATGTTACAACAGTCTATAATTCCACTTCAAAGGCAAGGTTTTATTATTTTTGTTGGCATCCTCAAAGTTTTCACGTTTGGTTACAGTGTCCATAGGCATGTTTTCATAGTGGTTACAGTGCATATGTCATTGTTTATGTCTCTATTTTAATAGTTTTGAAAACATCTATAAGTTTTACTTGTGATTATCGTGTCTAATTCCCTTGTTTTATAGTGGTGACAGTGTCTATGTCCCTGTTTTAACTGTGGTTACATCGTCTATGTCTGTTTTAACCATTCATATGATGAAGGAGAACAATCCATCACATGTCTTTTGGCTTCTCCTTAGCCCCTTTAGGGTTTTTGTTGGCCTTGTCCTAGGGTTTTCCATTTGATTACAACAATCATTTCTTAACGATGTACTGTACTTAACATTTTAGGGTTTAGGGTTAAGTCTTTAGGGTTTAGGGCCAAGGCCCTAAAACCTAAAGACTTAACCCTAAACCCTAAACCATACTGTACATGACATGTTCGTTTGGCTTCTCATTAGCCCCTTTGGGGTTTATTCTTCCATAATCATATGGCCTTCCTTTTGCTTACAGTGTCCATGGGCATGTTTTCATAGTGGTGACAGTGCATATGTCATTGTTTATGTCTCTATTTTAATAGTTTTGGAAACATCTATAAGTTTTACCTGTGATTACAGTGTCTATTCCCTTTGGTTCATAGTGGTGATAGTGTCTATGTCCCTGTTTTAACTGTGGTTATAGCGTCTATGTCTGTTTTAACCATTCATATGATGAAGGAGAACTGGAATATTTTCAAAATTGTATTGATAGAAGAAGAAAAAACTGAAATATGTTCACTCTTTACATTCTTTCTAGTGTAATGATCTTTTTATAGTGACATATTTATTCAATATAAGAAAACGATAAAGTAAATCGTATTGTCTTCCTTAATGCTTTGCTTCTGATTTGCCTCTGATCTCTAGCTCTTGACAATCTTCTTTGATGCTTTCCCTTTGAATTCTCCAATTGAAAGCTTTCTATTCTTTTCAGGTCGACCACATCTTCTACATACCATTAGTGGGTGACATTCCTGGCTTTTGATGTCCTCTGGTACAACCCACTGATCTACATTTAGAGTAGGATATACTGTATCATGATAAGCCAATTTCCAAGCTTTAGTTTTGTAGTAGCTGCTAATATAACTCAAAACACTCAGGTTTTTTTTCCCTGATTACAACCAAAGCATGTACACAAGGTATCTTTTCATAATCAAATACCTTGCAAGTACAAGAGTTCTTCTTTAAATCAACCATAACCCTTTTCATTCCACCGACAACCTCAAACTGGAATTGATTGAGGTGCTTGATAGTATACATTCCAGCCTCACTGCATCTTATGTACACTATATCACTTATATGAGTTGGAAGCTCAAAGCTGTTGTTTTCAGATTCATTTCTACGATCATTGAACCATTTTGTTATCTTCTCTCTGATTGCATTCAGTAACCCTATAATTGGGAAAGCTCTTCCCAAACCAAAGGCACTATTTAATGATTCTGCGTTGTTTGAAGTCATCATATTGTACCTGTCACCTTTTGAATAAGCTCTTGCCCATTTCTCAAACTGTAATTCTTCAAGATATTTCCCCATCTTGCTGTTTGTAGTACTGATGGAAGCAAAGTAGTTGTTGAAATCTTCTTTCGTGTAACTGTTTGCTGCGCTTTCAAACCACTAAAAGAGTGCTTTCTTCTTGAATTTTGACATTATATTTTGCTTTAAGTGCCATCTGCAGTGATAATGCTTTACATTTGCGTAAATCAAGTCTATAGCTCTTGCAATGCTTTGATGACGATCAGAAATAAAAACCAGCTCTTCACTTGATGGGATGACTGTTGCTAGCTTGTTGAAGAACCACTCCCAGGAGTCGTTGTTTTCTGAGTCAAACACTACAAAGGCAATAGGGTATTTTTATGATTTGCATCTTGTGCAGAAGCTGTGAGAAGAGTCCCTTTGTATATATTTTCCTTTTAGAAATGTACCATCTACCACAAGAACTTGTACAATTGAATTCTACTCCCTCCGTTCGGCAAAACTTGTCGTTTACTATTCACGCACGCTTTTTTAGAACGATAAAAACTATATAAAATATTCATTTTTTTATAAATTTTTTTAACAAGTTTGTACTTATTAATAATAACTACAAAATTGTTAAAAAAATTATTAAAAAAACTAGATATTTTATATAGTTTTTATCTTCTAAAAAAGCGTGCGTGAATAGTAAAGTGACAAGTTTTTCCGAACGGAGGTAGTATTCAGTAATTATTTGGTTACAGTGTAATTTTTCCTTATGAAATGAATATGTACCTTTCGTAGGATTGGAAATGCTCGGATACATGGTCCAAAGGCAATGAGCACATACTTGAACTTTGAGTTTCTCTCAAGTTCAATGAAGGTGACAGTTCCAGGATTTGCTTGCTTCAGGACCCAACAATATGATATCACTAATTCATAGTTGTTTTCTGCAGTCCCCATTGTCATCTCTATTGCTAAATCACGAGCCTTCCAAGATTTTCAGTGGCTAACATTCTCTTTGAAATCATTCCTCATCGTGTTTCTAATTTTTCTTGGAGTTAAACCTTGTTTCTCATCTTCAAAACTGTATATATTATGTACAACAGTGAATAAAATATGAAATGAAGCATGATTACAGTGAATAAAATATGTAATGAAGAACTGATTGTAGTCTATGTCACCTGTGTTTTATCCTTTCGGCTATGACTCTGTATTTTAGAGGGCGTTGCTTTCCTATTCGTACTTCTATGTTGCAGGTGTGTTCCTTAAAGTATTTCTTAATTATAAATACAGTTGAACCACCAATTATGGTGCCATGTATTTTCCAGGTGCAGCTGATATCCACACACACTGTTCTGTAATAACATGGTGTTGTCTTCTTCACTTTGTAAGCAAACACCTCTTGTGCAGCCAACAGTTCAATAGTCTGTTTGAGATCTTCATTTGTTCGGAACAGTTGTCCCAAAAATATAAGAATTTCTCCCTTTCTTTCACATATAGGTTGTGTTGTATATTTTGTGTACATTATACTGCCTGCACTAGCTGATGCGACTTTCAATCCCTGTGTCATCATCATTACTATTCATATCCCTTCCATCGTTTATGGACTCTGCATTTCCAGCCTGCACATCAAAGTCCTCTTCCATAGCATTTGTACCCTTGGCAGAACTGTAAGCATGTAAAGCCAATTGATTTTTACCATGTATAGATTCTGTAACCTGTTCTTCAGTGATTTCCTTCACAGCTGTAACATATAAAGGCAACGTCCAATTCACATTCTTCAATTCATTAATTTGCAAAAAACTTCTGAAATCAGTCTCATGCTCTAATGAAAATGGCTCAGTAGTTTCCTTGAATGGATGCAAGTGGCTGAATTGAAGAGTAGGAGACAAATTGTCACTCGTGCTGAATCTGTTCAGTATCTCAGACTTCATCTCATACATGGTTACAGCCTGATTGATGACAATAACCTTTGATGACACATCCCCAGCAAAAACTAAATCACCATCTTCCAACTTCCAATTTCCTCCAAATTTTACTGTTAACAGATTGGCCTCCATTGTACCTGATCATTGGTGACACTTATTAAATTTCATTAATATAGTGATTACAGTCTATAGGTTACAGTGTAATTTTGGTTTCAAGCTACACAGATGCACTCAAACTCAGATATCCACATACAGGTTACAGTGTAATTTTGGTTACAGCTACACAGATGCACTCAAACTCAGATATCGACATACAGGTTACAGTGTAATTTTGGTTACAGCTACACAGATGCACTCAAACTCAGATATCCACATACAGGTTACAGTGTAATTTTGGTTACAGTAGCACAAATGCACTCAAACTCAGATATCCACATACATGTTACAGTGTAATTTTGGTTACAACTACACAGATGCACTGAAACTCAGATACCCACATATAGGTTACAATGTAATTTTGGTTACAGCAGCACATATGCACTCAAACTCAGATATCCACATATAGGTTACAGTGTAAATTTGGTTACAGTAGTATAATCAAAACACAAGCATCTTAAATCAGCAACTACATCAACAATACAATCTAGATTACAGTTCTATAATCACAACACCAGTCAATTATATCAAAATCGACATCTGATGTCAAAATCGCAATCTGATATTTATGTAATCAATTGTTTTCCAAATTGTTATCCAAATCCGAAACTCAGACAATAATTGTGATTCAAAATACAATACTATATTCAAAGCAGATTACATATAATGCTGTTTTCGAATTTTGGCTTCCCTGTTGAAACTCGAATTTTTGCTTACAGTGCTATTTCCGACCAGATCTCTCTTCAGATCTGAATGAAGAGCTCGAAATCGTCGAAAATTGGGGCTGAAATCACTGCGTTGCTGGAGAAATTGAAGCCAGATCGAAATCCCCCTTCTTCGTCGCTCCAAGCTGTGCGCTATTTCTCTCCTTCCGTGAAATTGAAGAAACAAACGGGATTAGTATGGCAGGGGTATAATTGGAAATTGTGAACATTTACCTAATTTTGTAACCCTTGTGTCCTATGACTTAAAATTTGATTCCAAAATGACCACTTAGCAAAAAAAACCCTTTATAATATGGAAAATTTGGTTAGAATAAAAAATAGTGAAAAAAGGGAAGAAATAAGATTTGAACCCATGACCCCTTTTACTTCCTTCCTTCCCTCCTTTTCACCAACTAAGCTAGATGGTTTGAATGTTCCCTTTCACATTTTTTAATATTTTTACCTTATTTTTTATATTTTTTTTAACATATATACTAGAAAATTACGTCGCCAGAGGGTGGGGCAGCCGCCGCTGGATATATATGCTTGGAAGGTAAGTTCATCAATCGACCAAAATTATAAGGTAAATTAACGAATTTCTTCGAAAAGAGAATTAGGACATGACAGAGAAGTCGTGTGATGTAGCAATCGATGGAGTCATCATCGATGGGCTATTTTTGTCGGGCATGATTAATATTTTCGACCTTTTTGTGAGCGTTGCGTTGTTATGATTGAAGGGACTAACCTAACTATATACATGTGAATGACTTACAGAAGAAAGCTTTTAGATGTGGGGATGCAACAAGCCAACAAGTAGGGCTGGATAAGGAAATGTGCAAATTAATAAATATTTATATAAATAAAAAAAGTGGGGTGGTCCTGAATCCTGATCGATTTAGATGACATTCACTGCCTAGCCTGCAGGCTGCAGTCACAAATACTAATTTGGTTTCATGAGTTTAAGTCCTTTCCATTGCAACTATATATATATATATATCTATGTTCCTTGACAGACTTGGAAATCTGGCCCCGAGATCGACATGCATACCATAAGGTCTATTGTCATTTTGTTATGTTGCGCGCAATCTAATTAAACGAGTACATATCCTAAGTGGCATGGCTGTGGCACACACTATACGTATATACATCAATCAATGTATAGCCTTTTCACCTCGATCAACGAATAACCTTCTAAGCTGCAATGTATGTACGTATGTCAGTGAATAATGTTCACAGAGGTTTTTAAGCCATTCACGTTCATGCTATATATATAAATGAATAATTTGCCCCTACCCCTAGTACAATCTTAAAAGCTAAACTTGTATACTTATATATATTTTTGAACGAAATAATACAAATTAGCATTGTTAGTGCGTACGGGTTACATTGCTTCCCTTAGAAGGTTGCGCTACTGATCGATCTGGGTCTGGGTTGATATAGGTTCTTCATCTGTACATGCTGCCAAATCTACCATACCTTTTTCCAACTTAACACACACACCAAAAAATAAAATGACCTCCAAAATATATATAGTAACTGAGAAACCTAGGAACTTTAAACAAATATATAAGGAAGCAGAAAGAGACCGGCCTCCAATATATTAGAATGAATGGATCATGGAAATTGTACCATGCATATATATATATATATATGTGTGTGTGTAAATGCAGGCAGCAGGGACTTCGATCTGTAAAATCAATTTCTAAGAAGGGAGAGATAGAGAATTTAATTAATAATACGTACGTACATTACCCTTCAAATTTGATATGGTTGAGCTTGTTATTGGCGGAGATCGAGATGATTCGATCGGGCGAGTGCTAAATCTCGAAAAAAAGAGGGAGATTTGATTTCATTCGGGGTGGCCCTAGTGTTATCTTCCCACAGCTTAATTGAACTACACATGATCGATCAATGCATATGGTGTGTGTTAATTAAAGACGAGAGATGCAGTTCAAGAAAGCTGTGGAAAAATACAAATAGGGCCATGAATTGAACTATATATTGAAGCCCTTGAAAAGGTTGAGGGAGGGGTTGAATTTCATGGAGGGAAGTAAATAATTAATGAGATTTGAGGGTGTTAATTTGGGGATGAGGAGAAAATGGAAGATGCGAAGTGTACTGGGTTTAGGGGAGGAAGAAGAGTAGTATATATAGCCAAATCAAAGGCTACGGTGTTCTCTTCTTTCTTAGTTTGTTATTTTTCATTTATTGTATTTGTTATTACCACCAATCCCAAGGGGAATAACAGTCGTCGTCGGTCCTCCTCCTCTTCTTTCTCCTTCAAAAGCTGCCTTTGTCTCCAATTAACCCTATAGCCTGTAGCTACTACTCCACTTCCACTCCATGTCCATACTAGGGTACTCTCTAGCTCTAGTCCGTTTTTATGTTTCATTTTATTATTGGTTGAAAATAATTATAAAACTATCTTATCAATAAAAGTAGTAAAATAATTCGTCACATACCAATCAAGCGATACGGACTACATAATGGACCGTAATTGTGGACTAGGGGATCTCAACCTCTCTCTAGCTAATTTTGTTTATTATTATTATTATTATTATTATTATTATTATTATTATTATTATTATTATAAAAATGACTGACATAAAGTTAGTTGGAAGCCTTTTGAACTGCGATGCCCGCTTTGTAACAAATGTCTGCCAAAACATCTCGGATCATGTTGTGTCAGTGCTTAGTCCCAATGCCTCGACCACAGTGTAGAGAGCGTGATCTCCAAACGGGTCCATCTTGTCAAGTTCACAACTCGAACAAGTTGGATAAACACTAAACATAGGGATCGAGAGATGATATTGGAGGAAAAAACGAAGTTGTCGAGATAGCTTGGTCTGGGCAAGGCCGTCAATGGGAGTAGCCAACAAAAAATCATATGCTCTTTCTCCTCTCACCGCTTGTAGAACGTGCAGTTGCCTAGGAGTCGGATTGAGTGTGGGTACTAAGTTGTCATCAATGAACTTGAAGTATCGATTCGCCAATACTGACATGAATTTTTTGGGCGCGGGGGATACAAACAAGTCATCAATATCCGAACCAACACAAGCGGCGTACCTTGAGATAGAGTGGGTGAGAACATTGCCGGGGGTAATGTCAAGACGTCTAGAAAGTGATTGCACTAACTTACTCAAAATGGATGTTTGGAGTCCAGCCGTTTGGAGACGAGATGTGATGAAAACAAAATGACTAACATCATCCGCTGTGGGCACACCAAACCCACTATGTTTTAACGGAAGTGTGGCCTGACGCTACTGGCAAGGACAAAACCCCAGGCCCCTTGTTGTAGTAACATGCCCAAGGGAGGTTCGAAACTCATCATTAAAACAACTAATAGCGCCGAGAAGGGCATGATGGGGGCACATACGGAAAGGAAATGTACGTCAACCCGGATACCCGGATACAATTATTTAGAAGGAGCAATTCACACTAGGGATCTTCGAGCATCAATACGACCTTTAGAACCTATATCTCCTTGTCAACTCTCTTGATAATCAAGCTATTAAAGAATGTATCACTATTGCCGGTCGATCTGCTTAATAATTTCACTCTCAATTTGGGTCTAGAAATGTCAAACGGCAACAAACCAACTTCACACCTTCTTGGATATTCGATCAGTCGGCCAGAACAATTCAGTTTTCTAAATGTTAATGAATAAACCTAGTTCGAACCCTCTCTAATCAGTATCTCAACAGCCTTAGCAACATCCCTGGTATCATCTGATAGGGTACCATAATCTAAATACCAGGCGTTGAAGTCAAGAATGTGTAAAGATCGGAAATATTTAATAATATTTTAATTGAATAATGATTTAAGATGGATTAAAATTAAACTTTTGAAATATTTGAGAATTTTCCTCCTCGAGCATTTGGATTATTTAAAATCTATTGAGACAAGTTCCGGTATTATTTTGAATGGATTTTTCCGACATATTTCAATTTCGCTATTTTGACTTGAGATTTTGAAATATGGACGAGGATTTATCGGATTAATTATTCCGGTTTTGAAATTTTCAATTTAGTCAAGATTGGATCGAGTGAGCGAGTTTCAGGATTTATCATGGGATTTTAAAATTTGTAAGATAGGGGACCACTTTATTTTCATTTCCTCTCCCTCCATTCCTCCCTTTGTCCTTTTCCTCCTCACTCCCTGCAGAACAACAACCCACACACCTCACAATATTCCATCCAATTGCAGTGGATTGTTCAGCCATCTTTATAAAAACTAAGTTTTCTCTTAACCCTAAACTCATCAAAAAAATGCCACCCTTCTCCCTCTCCTCTACTCTAATCTTCATTCACAAAACAACCTAGAAAAACACCCTCTTTAGCCCTGAATTCTGAGCAGCAAATCGCCACCAAACCACCACCATTTTTGATGTATAGCAATCGGCTAGGCCGGCCAATTGCTAAACTAATTCGCGTCGATCTTGCTTAGCTCCTTGTATTTCTTGACGATTCGACACAAATTAACTAAACTAACTAATAACTAAATAAAAGCAAAAGTTCCTTAACTAATGAAATCTAAACTAATTAAGCAATTCCTAAACTAGTGAAATATCGGTGGAATGAATTAATTTATCTAAACCCAGGCTAATGAAGTAACAGTAGAAGATAACAAAGAAGCGAGGCAGAGAGAGCGCGGGGACGAGCACGCCGACGACAGCGAGACCGGTGCGCGCGGACTGGGGCTTTGCTGGAAGCAGCGCCGAGCACACAGGAGCGGGTCTCCTCAGGGTGTGCGGCCGTCAAGCCTCAGCAACGATCGCTGGTGGCGAGGGCGGATGCGAGCTCGATCGAGGGCGCGAAGCCGCGGAGCAAGGTGCTGGGGCGAGAGCAGGCCTGTGAACGAGACCGTCGGCGAAGAGAGCGATCGAGGCGCGAGCGAGCGTCGAGGAAGCGATCACGAGAGCAGGAGCCCGAGCCACCTGGGCGCGCGAGTGCCTGAGCGCGCAGGAGCAGGAGCCGTCGACGTCGGGCTCGCCGGGAGCGAGGACTGTCGTGAGCGCCGCCAAGGACCAGCCTCCTTGGTTGTGACGGTGGAGAACGAAGGTTGAAGATGACTTAACAGGTGAACGATGATGATGATGAGGATTAAAGACGGTATTAGAACAAACGAACCGGATAGCTTTTGGGATTGATAATCGAAGAACCTAATTCCGTTAAGGGTTTCTTCAATTCTATATTCAATCTGATTAAATTCAAAGGGTGTAACATGAATTTATAATAAAGTTCTAAGAGATCTAACCAATCCTTCTTTGCAAAGGAAAGGGGTTTGGATAGATTTAATTCTATCTAAGATAAATGAAATAACTTAAAGATAAATAAATCCTAAGAAGATAGAAATATAATAGCTTGGTGGCTAAGTACTATATCTAGAAGAGATATAATCAATTTCCACCTTTATTTAACTAATTGCATAAAATAATAATTAATAAAATAATAAACGTCGTTTCTTTAACGATTCCCAAGGTGGAGCCTTCTTCTTCCGCTTGAGGATGACATCATTCTCCTCCATTTGAAATCGACTCGTCCTCGAGTCGTCGCCTGGATCAAGATCGTTGTTTGACCCACAGAAGGCCAGCTTGACCCGCATCATTCTCCCCCTCTTATCTTCGATTCGTCCTCGAATCGAATCGGCGATGATCAGCGAGGAAGGAGCAGCAATCTTCAAAGAAGATGATGGAGGAATGAGTGGAATAGGTGCCAGGAGAAATCGAGGTATAGGAACCCCAAAAACAACACCTTCATGCGCGATCGTTGAACGGACTTGATCTTCAATAAGAATAGGATCAATGACCACACAAATCTCAGCAACTGGAACTTCATGAACATGCCCAAGAGGTACAATCGCTAACTCTTGAGACACGTCATCAAGTACCTCGTCCTTGTCAACGGAATCAACATGCTCGTCCTGCAGAACACTACAATCGACTTTAAGTACAGATTCGGAGGTCTTCCCGGAGGATTCTGACAGCGTGTGACCCATCGTTGGAAAGCTCGTCGAGTCAGCTTCGCAACAAGACTGAGTTGACTCAATTCCGAGTTCGGAATCAACGGGAATCTGCGAAACAAAATCATCGTGCAGTGCAGTCTCTTGGCCAACGAAAGTATCCGAAACAAACTCCTTTACCTTCCCGTCGGCCGTATAGTAAAGACAAATCACGTCCACATCGGGGGAGGATATCTCCACGATCACATCGGTAGGTGACGCGTGCGGCTGACTATCAAGAAGTTTGTGAATATAAGCCTTCCTCCAAGCGTCATCAAGCCAATTAGCTTGCCGTTGGGCCGCTTCCTCCAACTTTCGTTTTCGTTTCTCCTCAACTTCTCGTTGTTGGAGAAGCCAAATCTGACGGAGGCGACGTTGTTGTTGTTGTTTCTCCTCCTCAATTGCGGCTTGACGTTGACGCTCAAGGAGTTGTTGTTGTTGTCGATGGGTCTCGTCTTGCCTTTGAAGCCAAAGGTGACGCCTTTGAGCCTCTTGTTGTCGTTGATGCTCAAGTTGTTGTTGTTCCAAGGCTCTCTGTTGCAACAAGCGTTGGCGTCATTGTTGTTTAGCACGTTCCAAAGCAAAGAATCCATCCAATGGATCGGGATCATCGTCCAAATCACCCCAAATTTCCCAAGCCATCAAATCAAAACACCAGTATCATCAAAGAAACAAAGAGCGTAGCATAACCCGTCTCTGAATACCAATTGATGTATAGCAATCGGCTAGGCCGGCCAATTGCTAAACTAATTCGCGTCGATCTTGCTTAGCTCCTTGTATTTCTTGACGATTCGACACAAATTAACTAAACTAACTAATAACTAAATAAAAGCAAAAGTTCCTTAACTAATGAAATCTAAACTAATTAAGCAATTCCTAAACTAGTGAAATATCGGTGGAATGAATTAATTTATCTAAACCCTAATTCCCTTAAGGGTTTCTTCAATTTGGGATTGATAATCGAAGAACCCTAATTCCCTTAAGGGTTTCTTCAATTCTATATTCAATCTGATTAAATTCAAAGGGTGTAACATGAATTTATAATAAAGTTCTAAGAGATCTAACCAATTCTTCCTTGCAAAGGAAAGGGGTTTGGATATATTTAATTCTATCTAAGATAAATGAAATAACTTAAAGATAAATAAATCCTAAGAAGATAGAAATATAATAGCTTGGTGGCTAAGTACTATATCTAGAAGAGATATAATCAATTTCCACCTTTATTTAACTAATTGCATAAAATAATAATTAATAAAATAATAAACGTCGTTTCTTTAACGACTCCCAAGGTGGAGCCTTCTTCTTCCGCTTGAGGATGACATCAATTTTCACCCTTTTATCAAACAACCTAGAAAAACACCCTATTTAGCCCTGAATTCGGAGCAGCAAATCGCCACGAAACCACCACCATTTTTACCCTTTTCTCCTTTGTTTCATTTCCGTTCTCCCTCTCCTCTACTCTCATCTTCATTCAGGGGATAAGGTCTTATTTTATACATCGCGCATGCGATGTATACAATAAGGCTTGGCATGATAAGCACGTCCTGCGAAAGAAGTTCCATCCAGGGGATAAGGTCTTATTGTATACATCGCGCCTTGCACTCTTTCCAAGAAAGTTCCACTCACGTTGGACATGATTATATATACACGGTGGTCCATGTCTATCCTCACGAAGCAGTGGATGTTCACATTGACAAGGAGGATAAAGTATTCAAGGTAAATGGCCATTGTCTCAAGAAGTATCACGAGAGTGTTTCTAGGAAAGTCTTGGAATAGATGCGCCTAGAGGACCCAACTTAGGAGGCTTTAAAGCTTATAGTGTCGAGCCAAAGACATAAAACAAAGGCGCTTCTTGGGAGGCAACCCAAGGTAAGTTTTTTAGTTTTCATGTTTTTCAAATTCGGGTTAGGTCTTTAGTCTTTCACGTTAAATAAAAGGATAGAGTTCCATACCAATAAGTGTTTTGGAGGAGCCTTGCGCTAACCAATGCAAATGTAACTCGGATTCACGGTTCTGCATAAGCGGCACCCGCCGCCTAACCCACGACGCCCGCTACTACCCTCAGTACGCCAACGCTTGTTTATCTGACGATTGTAGCCACCACCGCCACGAACAAGTAAGTTTCCTTTTCCCTCAGTGATTTTATCTTAAATTTTGTTGTCTTTATTTGATTTTCATTGAGGACAATGAAAGATTTAAGTGTGGGGGAGGGGATAGTCAGTTAAGTCATATAGTGCGTAGGTCATGTTTAAATTCAGTTTCATATTTATTTTTCCTATTTATTTTTCCGCTATTTTATTGCATTAGAAAAGAAAAGAAAATGATGTAAAACGTCAAAAATCCAAGAATTTCATGCATTGCATATATGTTCTTATCCAAACACCCACCTTAGTTACCAAAACTCTGCAATTTCTTATGGCATGAACTTGTAAATCCTACGATAAGTTTGAAGTGCTTAGCCTTATCACCTTAAAATGTTTTTCTTATGGAGCATGATTGGTGATGTAATTGGGCATGTATGATTGAGCTGGAGTATGATGTCCACTAAAGTAACCATGTTTTTATGCAAATTTTAGCTCTTTATTCTAAGTACATTGCATATTTCGGGTTGGGAATATGTTAAATTTGTGTAGTATAAGCTTATTTGCTAGAAATAGAGGTCTACACAAGTTTTGGTTGAATTTTGCAGAATTTGGAGCCATTCCGGGACGAAACCAAAAGGAGAAGACGAAAGCAGGATTCTACTCGACGTCGACTACAACTGGGAGAGAAGACTAATCGAGGACGAAAAAAGCACACCTCTCGAGTTCGATGACTACTCGACGTCGACCAGACCTGGAACATTACCCGAGCTTGATGAGAACAGGACCACTCGAGACACCAAAGACATGCTGAGATCGAGAAGACTACTCGACGTCGACTACTCTGGTCGACGTCGACTACACTGTTTTTGGGCTGCGAGTTCGTTGGGCCAATCCGAGGACGTGTGGACTACTTGGGCATGAAGCAAGACCGGTTCTATCACGTTTTTGTCAAGACCTATCGATGGAGAGAGGATTATTCACCACTTGAAGAGATTTAGATATTTACCTTTTTAGATTTATGTTTTATTTATCAAAGTTTTATCTTTAGAAATAGATAGATATTTGCTTTCCTCTATTAGCAAGGATTAAGCCCTATAAATATAGCCCATGGGGCTAGTTTTTCATTCATTAATTCTAGAGAAAGTTGTTCCACAAACAGTTTCAAAGTTCAAAGGTTTTAGGGTTTTGGCGCTTAAGCGAAAGTTGGAGTGTCGGGATTGTAAACACTTTGAATATAGTTTATGCTAGTTTCTTTTACATCAATGATGTCGATTCCTATGATGAGGCGTGAGTATTCCACCTACTTCTGGGGTTCGGGCGAGCCCAATGATAGCCATGGTGGTGGATTAGCGAATTGCAAAAGAAGGTACTTTATTTATCTTATTGTATTCCCTGTGCTTCATCTTTGATTGAGAAATTAAAGAACTCATGTTGTGAAACTTGGGTAGTAATTAAGATTAATATTCGAAAGATTATAAATTCTAATTATGAAAAGGAATAGACACAATTAGGGTTATTTATCGAAAGGTTCATATTCCTACTTGTTGGATTTGGTGAAAGCCTAGTCCTTTATTGATAAAGTTGTCGCCTTTTGTGATTTATGATTCCACTTTCATAGTTATTGTTGTTGCAAACCCCAATCTTGTAAGTTTTTGTTTAATTGTTTACATTCTAAAATCTGCAAAACTAGTTATTTTTTTGTCCACACTTCGATTCCATCCTTAAAATTTTTGGATTTCTTTCGCCGATGCAATAAAACGGCTTCTGTTTTATACTCGACATCGACTAGACCTAGTCGATGTCGACTACTAACGTTCGATCAAAAGTTTCTACTCGCGATCGCTGCTCATTTCTGTCATTGCAAGTACTCGACTTCGACAACCTTACTCGACGTCGAGTAGGTTCCTCGACTACTCCCAGTGACGTCTGCTGCTCAAATTCGACTGTGCATGACCCCTGTAGACTACACCTAGTCGAGGTCGAGTACTCCTGGAGTCGATTCCCGTTTGTGATATTCTTCCGCTACCTTAGATCCGCTGACCAGCTTCCTTGAGGATCGAACCTGACTTTCTGCTGCTACAATGGGAGGGAGTCTTGAACATTATTTGCATCGGAACAGAATTGGTTTGCTTATTTTATTTACATTCTATTTGCAATCTCGATTTCCTCCTTCAACAAATTGCCGCCGTTGTTGAGGAAGCAATCATTCGTGCCTTAGGTAGTTAGATCTCACGTTTTCCTTGAGTTTTGTTTAGCAGGTGTATGCGCCGTTCTGGTCAACCACCTTAATTTGATGTTTTAGATGACATGGAACGTCTTATACGCATCCACTCTATATTGAAAAGGATCATGACGACCGCAAAAACATAAGCTCAGATGATCGAGAGACTTCAGAGGGAACTAGCAGCCCACAATGCTGCTCTCGCCGTTGAACAAAGGAGGCAGGCAGAGACTGAGCTTGCCTTATATTCAACCACCGGTAAGGACTACATGCACCCGACACTTGTCGTGCCTGAATCGGATATTCTAGTCGCTCCTAATGATTTTGAAATTCACAATCCCTTCCTTACTAAAATTAAAAATAATGCTTTTCAAGGGAGATATAATGAATGCCCCCTCGCTCATATTACTACTTTTGCTGATATGTGCCAAACTATTGCTGAAGGCGCAACTCTTGAATATGTAAGAATGAAAGCTTTTTGTTGGTTTCTTGCATGTCCAACATTGAAGTTGTTGGAAGGATTACCAGCACGATCCCTCACAACATGGGCAGAGATTAGGAATGCGTTCCTCAACAGAAGATTACAGCTTTCAAACAAAAGCTTGGGTAGCATAAGCATGGGATCGATATAAGGACCTGCTACGAGCCTGCCCTACTCATGGGCAGTCACCCTATGTGATTCAGGAGATCTTCTACAATTCTCTTGATTTACCTAGCAAGGAAATGATCAATCAACATACTCAATATGAGTATCTGGCGCAAACACCAACAGAGGCTTGGGCATCTATCGAAAGGCTAACCAACTTCGACAACACCTATATGGCTCCTGCGAATTACAACGACAACAAAAACACCAACAACTATGCAAGGCCATCCCCATCCATGCCCTTCTATGAGCCCTCAAAGGAGATTGATCCCGACGTCAAGGAGCAGTTCTTCAAGGATCAGAATCGCAAGATTCTCAAGCAAGTCAAGTTTTTATCTGTTAACCAACCTTGCATCGAATGTGGTTCACAGCGGTACACCACTCAAGAGTTCCCACATATAGAGCAAGTCATGTTAGTAGAAACTCACGAGGAGGTAGCATTCGCAGGGGGGCCCAATCGCTATATAGGGGACCAACGGTTCTATCAACCACAAAGGAACCAATGTACCCCTAGGAACCCCCACCATACAGAGCTCCAGGACATCCAGAGAGAGACCAACGAAAGGATGATCTACAGATCGTCCTCGATGAGTTGCGAAGGAATTAAACCAAGAATGAACAATCCACGAGCACCATGCAGTCTCAACTTCAGAGTCTCAACACCAGATTCGGCGAGATGGACATCTGGAGGCGGAACATAGAGACCCAAGTGGGTCAGTTGGCGGCACAGATTCTACGACCGTTCGGATAGCTCTCTCGGCATACAAATCCATATCCCAAAGGGCAGACTGGACACATTACCGCTGTACAACTAAGGAGCGGACACAAATTACATGAGCCAGAGAACGGAGAAGAGAAAGATGAACCTGCACTCGATAACGACTAAAACGTACTCGATGTTGACCAGAAAGTAGTCGACGTCGACCACTCCCTACTCGACGTCGAGTACTCGGACGACTAGGATTCTTCTGCACAACAATCGAACTCGACGAAGACTCCAGTAGTCGATGTCGAGGAGAAACCACTCGACCTCGAGGACTCTGCATCACCTCCGAAAGCTGTTATGGCTTCGAAACCTAAGAAGACGCTTTCTTTTTCTTCCAAGGCGCAGAAAGATCCAATTGATGGTAAGTTTAAGCGTTTTGTGAAATTGCTCCAAGGTCTAAATATTACTATTCCTTTTACAAAAGCACATCGCGAGATGCCTGCCTACGTCAAGTTCCTCAAGAAGATCCTCAGCAACAAGCGGTCAATGACGGAGAACGTCAGCTAATGCAAGAAGATGGATTTCCTTGAGAAGCGACCTGACCCAGGTAAGTTCGCCATCACCGTCGGACTTGGCCAATATCGCTTCAAGGCACTATGTGACTTAGGAGCGAATGTGAGCATCATGCCCCTATCCATCTGGTCAAAGGTGAAGATAGGCGCCCTGGAACCTATGGATGCCAAGCTCTATATGGTAAACAACACGGTGGTAATCCCCATCGATATTGTAGATGATGTTCCTGTCAAAGTTGGTAAATTCTTTGTCCCTACAGATTTTCTTGTAAGAGATATGGCAGAAGATCCAACTTGCCCTATCATTCTTGGGAGACCATTCCTAGCAACTGCAGACGCCAATATTAGCGTGAAAAGAGGACTTCTCACCTTCACCATTGGGGATGAGATCATTGAATACTTTTTCAATCCTGACATGGAAGAGGTAATGGAAATCAAAGCTATTTACTCTAAATTCAAAGTTATCTCTTGCGCTGAGCCTGCAGGTAGGGTTTTGATACAAAAAGAAGCCTTAGCCAAAGCAAAATCTAAGTTGGAGAAAGAACTGATTGCTGTATATTCAAGCGAGGAAGAGCTCTTCAACGACGCATTATCAGCAGAGCTGAACGATCCACTTGAAGTCGAGCAGACCCAGTCGACGTCGACCAGTCTACTCGACGTCGAGCAGATCCACTGAACTCGACCACTTCTCTGGAGCAGGTAAGTACTCTGAACCAACTTGACGTCGAGCAGTGACACTCGTCGTCGACTACCCTTTTTCCTACAGGTGCACCCGAGGTCGAGAACAACAACTCGACCACCGCTGATGTACTCGACGTCGAGTACACTTACTCGACGTCGACCACTTCTGCAACCCAGGTTAGTTCTGATTTATTATTCGATTTGGACTACGCTAACTTGATTTCGAGTAGTTCTTTGCAACAGTACAACCCTGTGTCCAATTCAACGTTGTCATCGATGTATGCTTGGTCGACGCCAACTCCTGTAGCTGATTTGCATGCTTCTGTCATGAGGATTGAGACGGATTGCCTAGGGGAGATCATGAAGACGGAGGAAGTTGAGCCCATCTTGATTCCACATGGACCTTCTCCGGTGCTGAAACCCTTACCTGACACCCTTATGCATGAATTCCTTAGTCCTAACTCTACTTTTCCTGTGATTATCAATGCTCCACTAACTACACAGGGAGTAGACAAGCTATTGGAAGTCCTACGCACTCACAAGAAATCCATTGGACATTCCTTGGATGACATTAAAGGTATTTCACCCGTTACTTGTATGCATAGAATTCTTTTGAAAGATGATCACAGGGCAACAATTGAGCATCAAAGGAAGCTTAACCCCAACATGAAGGAGGTGGTGAAGAGGGAGATCTTGCGCATGCTGGATGCAGGAATCATCTATCCAATCTCCGACAACAAGTGGGTAAGTCCAGTTTATGTTGTTCCTAAAAAGGGTGGAATGACAGTTGAGGAGAATGAGAAGAGAGAGCTTGTGCCTAAACGAATCACCCCCACCAGGAAGGATCATTTCCCACTCCCCTTCATTGACCAGGTACTCGAAAGGTTAGCTTCACATGATTACTTTTATTACCTGGATGGATATTCTGGATTTTGGCAGGTCCCTATTCATCCCGAGGATCAAGAAAAGACCACCTTCACTTGTCCCTATGAAACTTTCGCATATAGGAGGATGCCTTTTGCACTTTGCAATGCCCCTGCCCCCTTTGAAAGGTGTATGATGGCCATCTTCTCCGACATGATAGAGGACATTATGGAGGTATTTATGGATGATTTCTCTGTTTATGGCACTTCTTTCGATATTTGTCTTTCTAACCTTCATAGGGTATTGGAGCGATGTGAGGAGACAAATTTAGTTATCAACTGGGAAAAGTGCCACTTTACGGTAAGGGAAGGGATCGTGCTAGGCCACACGGTGTCTAAGAAAGGTATTGAGGTGGACTGGGCCAAGATAGAGCTAGTGGAGAAATTGCCCCCACCATCATTAATCAAAGAGATATTTGATGGCAAAGAAGGATGCTAAACCAAGGCTCCTACGGTGGGTGCTCCTACTCCAACAATTCGATGTCGAACTCAAGGACAAGAAGGGCACGGAAAACTCAGTCGCCGATCACATATCTAGGCTCCCTAAGGACATGCTGGAGGAAGCCCAAGACACCACACCTATCGACGACTCTCGCCCCGACAAGCACCTAATGCGAACAGAGACAGACGTACTCGATGTCGACCATGCCTACTCGACATCGAGTACATTGACTCCTGCGGGTAAGTATACGATTTTGCCTATTATTGAACTGCAGGGGTACTCGACGTCGAGTATTATGTACTCGATGTCGACCACGGACAACTCGACATGCCCCCCAAGGTAAGTACAGAACCAACAACCGACATCCACTCGACGTCGAGTACGTCTACTCGACGTCGACCACCTTTTGGTAAGCTTTCAGGTAAGATTTTTCGTACGGATTCCGGTGAGGATTTCTTCCTCACCCCTCCTACTAGTCATATTCATGATATATATGCTATAAAAGGAGCAAAGGTACCCTGGTATGCGGATTTTGCTAACTACCTTGTAGGAAACGAGATTCCGTCAGACCTATCTTCATCGGCAAAGAAGAAGTTCCTCCACAACGTCAAGCAATACTATTGGGATGAACCCTACTTATTTAAGCAGGGGAAGGACCATATCTTCAGAAGTTGTATCCTGGAAGAGGAGGTAGAAAGTGTCATTCGCCATTGTCACACTCTTCCTACAGGCGGAGATGCAAAATGCTTCAAAACTGCATCCAAGGTAGTTCAATGTGGTTTTTATTGGCCTAACCTTTTCAGGGATGTGCAGGCGTATGTCACTTCATGCGATGAGTGCCAACGAGCGGGCAACATTACTTGGAAAAATGAGACACCACTCACATGGATCCTGGAGGTAGAGCTTTTTTATGTTTGGGGCATTGACTTTATGGGAGCATTCCCTACTTCAGGCCCTTACAAATACATCCATATGGCGGTCGACTATGTCTCTAAATGGGTTGAGGTTGTTGCAACTAGGACCAACGATGCAAAGGTAGTTTCAACGTTTGTTAAAACTAACATATTTTCTCGCTTTGGTGTTCCTAGAGTTCTTATTTCAGATGGTAGCTCACATTTCATCGAGAGAGGGTTTGATGCTCTTTTGGCTAAGTATGGGGTGACGCAAAGGTGGCAACACCTTATCATCCCCAAACTAGTGGCCAAGTAGAGGTCTCTAATCGCCAAATCAAAGCAATCTTGGAGAAGACAGTCTCCCGCTCAAGGAAGGATTGGTCATCTAAACTTGATGACGCGCTCTGGGCGTATCGGACGGCCTATAAGACACCACTGCGGAGAACTCCTTACAACCTGGCTTATGGCAAGTCATGCCATTTGCCTGTCGAACTGGAGCATAAGGCGATGTGGGCTCTCAAGGAGCTCAACATTGATCTCGACGAGGCAAGTAAGAAACGCTTTATTGACTTGCAGGAGCTAGAGGAGTTGCGATTGAAGGCATATGAGAATGCCGAAATCTACAAGGAGTGCACCAAGAGATGGCACGACAAGAAATTGGTGCCAAAGACATATGAGGTAGGTGACAAAGTGCTTTTATATAATTCTAGACTCCGTTTGCTTCCAGGGAAGCTAAGGACAAGATGGAGTGGACCTTTTGTGGTTCACCATATTTACCCCCATCGAGCAGTGGAGTTACTTGACACTGATGGAACCACCTTTAAGGTCAATGGGCACCGGGTCAAGAAGTACTACAACAAAGAAGACCCAAAGGAAGAGATTCGCGCCACCATGGCGTTAATCACAGCTTAAACAGGGAAGTAGGTCGAGCTAACGACTTGAACCTTAACGCTTACGGGAGGCAACCCGCTTTTCTTATTTTGTCTTCTTTAAGTTTTATTTTCTTTTATTTTCTTGATGTTCGTGCATAATCTCTTCTCGTTGGCAGATATAGGCAAAATCACGGAATTGACGGTCTACTCGATGTCGACCATACTCCTCAACGTCAACTACATTCAAAGGAGCTTCACTCCAGGTCGAGCACATCTAGTCGAGAACCTAAGGGGAGGTAATTTCTACTCAATGTTGACCACGCTACACAGTTAAATAGGGGTCTACTCGACGTCGAGTACAACATCAGGTCAGTTTTCTAATTTCTCTTTAAAAAATTGTGTCAAGGGTTAGTTTTGATTTCTTTTTTTAAATTTTTATTTCAGTTTTTATTTTTTATTTTTATATAACCCCCCCCCCCCCGGAATACCTCCTCTCTCCTATCTCTTTCTTGACCTCGACTAACCTAGCAGACCCTCGTCGTCTTCTTTCTCTTCCTTGCTCCTCACTCTTGTTGAACCGCCTTGCCAGCCCTCGACAGACACCGCACAACCGCCCCTCCATCTAGATCTGACCACCGAGCATCACCGGCGTATCCCCGAGCCCGGATCTGAACCCCGCTCTCTCGCTTTCGCACTCCTTCGCTCTCGCTCGCACCACCGTTTCCCAGAACCACCGCTGACCACCACACCTCCCAGATCCAACAATCTTGCCCCCGGATCCGCCTTCTCTGAGCATCACACCCACCCTACCGAGCCCGTTTCTCCCTCCCTGCGCCTCTGATAGTTTAAATCCGAGCCCCCTTTGTTGATTTCTTGAAAAACTGCAAACCACTCCCCTCTATTCTCTTTATTTTCATATTTCATCCCACACTTGCAACTCTTCTGGTATGATTTCTCTCCCTATGCTCTCTATTTTTCAGATCTACATTTATTGTTAAGAACCTAGGTAGAGATTTGATATTGAGTTGAGATTTGAATGTTTAGGGTTTGAAATTTGTGCAGGAAATTGAAATTGATTATTTAGGGTGATAGTAACGGTTATATGTAGGGGTAATATGATTTGTGCATATGCTGAATTTTATTTATCTTTATTATTATTATTATGCTTAGTTCTTATTGTCAAAGAAATTCATGAAATTCGGGATCTATTAAATTATACTTGTTTATTTTGAAATTTCTTAAATTTGGGCTCTATTGGACAATTCATATATACGATGCACTTATTTGTTTCATTATGTGAGTTTATTCATGTTTGACAATATGAACTCCCTTAGGCTTATTTGATATTACTTTCAGGGTAGTTTAGTGTTGTGAGCTGAATCTGCCATGTTTTACAGTAACTTTTATATCGTTTTCTGCATACATTGCATGCATTTGGGCTAGGATAGTACATAATCACTACTAGAAAAATGCAATTAGACATCGGTTCACAACAGATGTCTTTCAAAAAAAAATCCGATCTCTTTGTGCGTGTAGTAAAAGATCAACTTTTCTACATCGGTTTTAGGCCGATGTCATTTCTTTGTTAAAACATCTATTTTATTTTGAATATAGATATAAATCAACCCCTCAAATTTATTTTTGCCATGTTCACTTATTTTTAAAGCCTCATTATTTTTCATTTATAAGCTTTTGAAGATGTCCACACAATGCCTAAATTTTACATTTACATCACTATTTTTAAAATAATCAATGTATTAAAACAAAATAAACATATTTTTTTTATAATATTGATTTTGTGTATATTAATTTCCTATATATAATTAGTGATTTTTTTATTGTTTTAAAATAATATATCGTATGAAATATGTACATAAATGATGTATTAATATGATATGGACATCATTTTAGATTTATAAAAATATGTTATTTTTATTAACATATATCAATTTATATTAACATTTTGATGTAAAATATATATTACACATTGATTTAGATTATTTAGACGATGTCTATAATGATAATAACATCAGTTTTTATGTTATGGTTCGATTTCATAGCTATTCAGGCACAACGTTTTTCATCTATAATTCGATGTTTTTTTGTTCGATACACAAAACCCTTTGTTCATATAATACGAATTCGCAAATGATGGGTACTTATTGAACATCTATTAATATTACTAATTCTTCTAGCATTTTGCTGACGTGTCACGCCCACAATTAAAGTTGAATTTTTTATTTAAATGAGATTTTCTTATTGGTCAATATTATTATGGAAACTTTAAAATATTTGTTTCCTATTTTAAATATGATTTGAATCCATTTCTTTTTTTTCGGTTATATTGCCGTAAATATTGAGACATGTTTCCATTTATTTTTTCCGATTGCAATATATCTATCTATCTATCTATCTATCTATCTATCTATTAATATTACTAATTCTGCTAGCATTTCGCTGACGTGTCACGCCAACAATTAAAGTTGAATTTTTTATTCAAATGAGATTTTATTATTGGTCGGTATTATTATGGAAATTTCAAAATATTTGTTTCCTATTTTAAATATAGTTTGAATACATTCTTTTTTTTTTTTTAAAGTTTCGGTTCTATTGTCGTAAATATTGACACATGTTTCCGTTTTTTTCCCGATTGTAATATTCTAATAATTCGTCTACATACATTGAACTTAAATTTGAATCATGGTATATTTTATTTTTTGAAATTTATGTTGTACATAGACCCATATCCAATTGTCAGTTTATAAAATGTTATGGAGTATAATTAAATTAACTTTCACATATGTTCATATTTTCTCACCAATCATGCAAGTTTTCATTTTCAAATAAATTAATCGACTATGTACTTGGATTGGCTGCATTCATTATCTTAACGGATTGAATTCATTTAAATATTTGTTTATTATATCACATTTATCCAAATCATGTTAAAATTTACCACTCTCTATTCGTTTAGCTAAATATGTTGTTTAATATTCATTCGCGCTTTGTTAGGATGGTAAAAATTACTATATAAATATTATTTTTTCAAATTTTTTATAAATTTATTTCGATAATAGGGAATCTATTAAAAATATTAATTCTACTATCATTTTGTTAATGTGTCACGCCCACAATTAAACTTGAATTTCTTATTCAAATGGTATTATCTTATTGATCAATATCTATTAATATTACTAATTCTGCTAGCATTTTGCTGACGTGTCACGCTCACAATTAAAGTTGAATTTTTTATTTAAATGAGATTTTCTTATTGGTCAATATTATTATGGAAACTTTAAAATATTTGTTTCCTATTTTAAATATGATTTGAATCCATTTCTTTTTTTTTCGGTTATATTGCCGTAAATATTGAGACATGTTTCCATTTATTTTTTCCGATTGCAATATATCTATCTATCTATCTATCTATCTATCTATCTATCTATCTATCTATCTATCTATCTATCTATTAATATTACTAATTCTGCTAGCATTTCGCTGACTTGTCACGCCAACAATTAAAGTTGAATTTTTTATTCAAATGGGATTTTATTATTGGTCAGTATTATTATGGAAATTTCAAAATATTTGTTTCCTATTTTAAAGATAGTTTGAATACATTCTTTTTTTTTTTGAAAGTTTCGGTTCTATTGTCGTAAATATTGACACATGTTTCCGTTTTTTTTTCCCGATTGTAATATTCTAATAATTCGTCTACATACATTGAACTTAAATTTGAATCTTGGTATATTTTATTTTTTGAAATTTATGTTGTACATAGACCCATATCCAATTGTCAGTTTATAAAATGTTATGGAGTATAATTAAATTAACTTTCACATATGTTCATATTTTCTCACCAATCATGCAAGTTTTCATTTTCAAATAAATTAATCGACTATGTACTTGGATTGGCTGCATTCATTATCTTAACGGATTGAATTCATTTAAATATTTGTTTATTATATCACATTTATCCAAATCATGTTAAAATTTACCACTCTCTATTCGTTTAGCTAAATATGTTGTTTAATATTCATTCACGCTTTGTTAGGATGGTAAAAATTACTATATAAATATTATTTTTTCAAATTTTTTATAAATTTATTTCGATAATAGGTAATCTATTAATAATATTAATTCTACTATCATTTTGCTGATGTGTCATGCCCACAATTAAAATTGAATTTCTTATTCAAATGGTATTATCTTATTGATCAATATTATTGCTGAAATTTTAAAATATCTGTTTCATATTTTTAACATATTTATTTCCTATTTTTGTACTAAAATATTATTTAACTTGATACGTTGTATGTCAATTTGTGATCTATATTTTAATCGTCTACGCACATTGACCATTCGTCAAGTCTTGGCTGATTTTATTATTGGATATTGAAATTGTCGATTTATCATATTTAACCGATTGCAATAGTCCCCACAATGTCTACATACAACGAACATGTAATAATCAATTTGTAAATATTCGATTTCAAAAAAGAATTATAACAATCAATTAGAGCCAAATTTTTTTTATATATAATTTAATTATTTTAGACATCTTAAATGACTATCGAAAAATATATAATATTTTAAGACTTACAAGCATTACTATTAACTAATGTTTATTTTACATCTTGGATGAAGCTTCTTAGATCACTTTTCTACCTTTAAGGATTTTTTTATTACTACTTTACCTTATTAAATCGTTTTTAAAATTTGTATTGTATCTCTTTCCAACTAATTTATAAATTATAAAAAAATACTTTATACATACTTTTGTTGTAAACACGTATATATATTAATATAGTATTATATAGATATATAAAATGATGTTCAAATTAAAATAATGGATCAAGCTCCCGTGCCTTCAAGACACGGGTATTACACTAGTATACATTAAAATAAACGCGAAATCGACATTTACAAATGTTTTACAAAGGATATATACTTGAAAGATACACTTTTACAATTGATGGGTCTAGGCAATAAACAAAGGGTCAAATACTCATAGAGGATTGCTTGCGCCAGCACCAACTCCACCAAAAATCATAATAGCAACAACTGAAGATTATCAAGACAACCTAAATTTTACAAGAATAACACATATCAACCATTCCATCTCTTGAGCAATTGAGAAATTAAAGCATACATTGTCATTTTGTGGATCTCACATGCACCAACCTTAGCTATCTTCACCAAGTGATCATAGTTGTCATGTCCATAGAAAAATGGCTCCTTCCTAAATACATGTGCATAACAACAATTCAGTAAACGTCTAGGACTGGAGTATAACAACAAAATCAGTCCTTCAAAAGAGAACAAAAAACTAACTTCCCACCGGGCAGTCTCTGCCTCTCAAAGTCCCACCGGGCAGTCTCTGCCTCTCAAAGTCCCACCGGGCAGAAAACTAACAGACTGCCTCTCAAAGTCCAAAGCCTTCAAAAATAGTTCATTTGCATGTTGTTTAACCATTTATCATTCAACCAAACAACCACAACCCATCATCCACATACAAAATAAAATAGAGACACGGGAAAAAACAACTACTTATTGCACATAAACAATAAAAAAAAGGCAATTGCAGAATCTACCAGATTACCACCATTTTGAAGAGATTCAACTTCTTGGGAAGTAAACTTGGATATGGATATTGACTTCACACGATGTGTAAACTCACGACTGAGGAAAAATATCATTGTTCACATTAAAAAAATTATCTAGAAAGATTGCAAAAATGCAAATCTCTGTAAAATATAGAATAATAAGCCTCGGTAATGTACACGACAAGGTGTGGCAAAACTTCTCTCCTATGAAAACCATGCTGCTCCTTTCATTATTTGGCGTGTTGAACAACCTTAACATTTCAAGTAATGGAACAGTGGAACAGCAGAAACCTTCAAGTAGAAAACATGTAATTAATCCAAAACTAACTAATTAACGTCAACTAAAAAATTTAAGAATATTAAAACACTTTTAATTCCATGCGCCAAGCATTTTCTATAGGGGCTAGTGTTTAGGTGGATCCAAAGACACATGGCCTATTTGTGA
Organism: Persicaria tinctoria; assembly: GCA_037127255.1. Classification (NCBI taxonomy): domain Eukaryota; kingdom Viridiplantae; phylum Streptophyta; class Magnoliopsida; order Caryophyllales; family Polygonaceae; genus Persicaria; species Persicaria tinctoria. The sequence goes on along the minus strand of JBANSL010000008.1, from coordinate 59,343,829 downwards.
TGATTTGCTAGCCACTCTATTTGCATTCATCAGAAAAAGAGTCATTTTCTTCTAATAAAATAATGTCAAGTACCTCAAAATAAATCCTAAAGGTACTAATTAAACTCCAAAAGAGGTGGGTGACCGGAATCAAATGGGAAATTGCAAGTTAAATGACAATTGATCAAAAAAGAAAGGTGTTAACTACAACAGGGTCTCATTTCAGGACCCAAGAAAGCTAATAGACACGGGTTATTGCTAGTTTTTAACAAGACATCAATGTGAAATGAAAATAACAAAGTGAGAAACGCTTTCACAGAGAAAGGCATTGAGAATAACTCACAACATCCACATGAACCAAACAGAGAAACTTCCACCAAATAGAGACAACTACAACCAGCCAGTATACTTACAAAACTATACATTGCAAAACTGACCATTAACAACTATATGTCTATAACATGCAGATACTTGCACAGCGGGTAATTTAAGACTTGATAGGTCAATTTTGATTTCAGCGAGTGAAAATGTCAACTGTTAATAATAAAAAAATCAGAACAAGGCAAGATTTATAAGCAATATTGCTAAAAATAAACAATGATTGCAGTTCAAAGGCAAACTATTAGAGTATATAGTCACTAAGATAGTGATAGTTAACAAAAAAAAAAGGATGTTATGCGCACCTTCTTCCCATGGATAACTCCTGGCTCTCCTTGAATTACCATGTACTTTGTGCCACTGACGTGTAAACCATTGGGGGCAAGGGACCCTGGTTCATCAAAATCTTTCATAATTGTCGTGATATCTTCAAGCTTAAACTACAGGGCACAAACAAAAAAACATAAGAATTGCTACCTATTTTAAATGAGTTAGGTAGAACTGTAGAAGACATTAAGATGAATTCTAACACCCTTCTTCAATAAATTTAACCTAAAAGAATAATACACAAATACATAAAACATTATCAAATCCCACACCAAGCGCATAAAGGAAGGAAATTCAAAGAGGTGAGGATCAACCTATCATCATGGGGAGATCCATGCACTAGCTAGTAAACAAATTACGCACACATTAATGATCAATATGAACCATTAAATGATCTAAAAAAAGAAAAGGGAACTTATGCACAAACAAGGATAACAACGAAACATCTTATTATTCAAACTTCTAGCTCAAATCAAAATGCATGTGATTAAACAGGGTGTTACTGAGGGTAGAGTAATATTTAAAAGATTATTAGCCAAACTAAAGTAAAATCCAAAGCTACATGAAATAGTCAAAGAAAAGCATTAAGATTTCGAAGAACATAAACCTAAGTTTCATGTTAAGCAACAAATGCACCATCTTTTAGAAAGAATTACTACTATGAGACTCCAAGCATGGTACCAAGCAATAACGAATAAGCAACTCATTATAAAAAATAAGCAAGTCATTATAAACTAATAAACGGGCAGTTTTTACTAGCAGAAAAAGGACATACTCTTAATAAAACCTGCAGATATGCAAAGTCTGTAATTGAGTGCATTACTTCAGCCATCACAACGTGGCTGGAAGCTGCTAACCATACTCCAAGCTAAGAGATGCATTCATAACTAAAAATAGGGACATACACACATTTCACAATTTGCAAGTGAACAAAGCTAAAGGCTTTAGTAAAGGTCAAATTATATATACCTATGCTCATCATTCTCTGCAATCCTCACGTCTTCTTCTCGAGTTGAAAAATCTGCAAAAAAAGAGGGAAAACAACATTTACGGATTTCAAATTCATGAAAACGGAACAAAGGAGAAATTCGAACAATAAGAAGGTGAAGAAGGAGATGTGCACTTCGCCAGTAGAAATATTTATGGGAGGCAAAATCCACTGGACTGTAACCGTTGCCAATGGAATTGACCTTGGTGACGTATTGCAACAGCGAGATCGTTACTCAAACAAGCTAAGCAGAGAAACAACATCAAACCCTAGATCTACAAAAACAATCGCACAGCCCAAGAATCCAAGATTTCCAAATCGAATTAGCCACAAATTCCAACAAGCGAAGCCAAGAAAGGGAAGAAAAGAGAAGAGAAGAAGGAGAGCGCACCTGTTGCAGAGAGAGCGACGGTGGTGGTGACGACGGTATGAGTTAATGTTGTCTCCGGCGGGAGACACCCTCTCAGTCAGATCTGGAGATTGGAGAGGAGGGAGAGGCGGGGGATTTGGGGAGAGGGTGGATAGATCTAGTGGCGGTGAAGATCTCGACGACGGAGGAGGAGGAGGTGGTGGTGCTCTGGGATGGCGGTGAGGGTTGGTGCCTTGGTGGTGCTCTCGGATGGCGGCGAGGGTTAGAGGGGAAGAGCCAGAGAGGACGTCTGATTTGGAGGTTGAGAGAAGAAATAAAAGGCAGGATTTCAAATTTAGAAAACCCACCATTTTTTTTAAAGTGTTTTAAGTTATGCGCGTTTCAACTTAGAAAATTCAAAATCGCGCATTTTCGTTTTGTGTAGAACGAATAATTTTACATCTGTCAAAAAATTTAACTGATGTCTATTTTATTTTTAACATCGTAAATTTTAAAACTGATAAAATAGACTAATTTAATATCTGTTGTTTTTTTGACAGATTTAAATTACATGATGTCTAATTTGAGTATTCTAGTAGTGAATCTATGTAGTTTATATTTATTTGCCAAATTATGGAATCTACACCAGTTTCTGTTTAATTTTGCAGAATTCGAGGCAAATTACAACAGTTCGGGGAAAGATCGGAAAAGCTAGGAAATCAACTACAGAAGTCCAAGGCCAAGAAGCAGCTGAACCAGTCGAATCAAGCTTGGAGCCCAGCTTTACTCGATCTAGAGTAAGCCTACTCGATCTAGAGGAGAGTTGTCCTAGCACACTTGGTCGAGCAAAGCCTGGTCGAGAAACTGAGTCAGAGACAACCTGACTCCCGGAAGACAACTCAATCTCGAGTACAGCTTGTCGAGATCGACAATGCCTAGACACCATGTCCGGAGTCGACGAAGCTTTGCCAAGTCGAGAAGCCGAAGACGGAGACGCTGAGCCGACCCTACTCAATCTCGAGTAGCCAACTCGATCTCGAGGACCCAGGAGCGCCAGTCCGAGTCCATGACGACCACCAGTTCCTCGACCACACCAGGCCACACATCCTCGATGACAACCCAACTCGATATCGAGTTCTTTAGTCGAGATCGAGGAGCCAAGATCCGAGCTTGATCGAGCAGCTGCTACCCGAGACGTTCAGCCAGCAAAGTCGACGTCAATCCTACTCGATCTTGATGAAGAGCGAGTAGTCCACCCACTTCTGGGGCTGGGGTGAGCTCGACGGTGGCCATGTAAGGTGATGCGGTAAAGGTACAATCTTTTGATGCGATTCATCTTCTATCCCTATGAGCATGATTCTTTTGCCAAAGTTGAAGGTGATCCTTGTTTGTATTATTGAAGCGAAAGTGATCTTAATGCAAATTGGGTTAATTATGTGAAAAGGGTTAGTAACAATTAGGGTTTATGCGAAAGCCTCTATATGCCTATTTGTTAGTAACGAAAGTTATTTTGATGGAAAGCATGATCTTTTATGCCTTTATATGTTACTTTTCATGGTTATCGTTATGGTGTTGATACCCTGGCTTTGGAAGTTCTTTCATAATTTGAGTTTATTTCTGTCGAATTCTGAGTTCTGTGTTCGAATATGAAAGTTTACAGTTTTCTGAGTTTTTAGTCGAGATAGAGCAGTGTCTTGTCGATCTCGAGTAGGTACTGGTCGAGATCGAGTTGGCTTTAGTCTAGGTCGAGTTGAGTTTGTGCTTCTGTCGTCGATTCTGAATTTGCTTTCTGTTTCTGTTGTTGTTAGTCGATCTCGAGTTGCTGTTGTCGAGATCGAGTGCGACTGCCTTTGCTTTTATTTCTTGCTTTCGTTTGTCTTTCTTTCTTTGTTTCTTTATTTCTGTCTTTTCTGCTTCCTTTTCTGTGAGATTTACAGCTGCCTAGGATCCGCTGACACGCTTCCTCGTGGATCGATCCTGACTTTCTCTTACTACATTGGAGGGAGTCTTGTAATTATTTGCATGAGCCTAAATCTGGTTTGATCTATTTCATTATATTTCATACTCGATTTCCTCCTTACAACATTTAGTACTAAGTATGGGGTTCTTGTGATTATTATGAAGTTGCCTTATAAATGTTCTTTGTTCTTGCAGTTTATGCCTAGAACAAAATACCCTGAAATTAGACCTGTCATTCGGGTCGGGTCACTTCGGGTTCCGAGTAAAACAGGTCTCAGGTATATCCGGGTTGATTTGAACCCGGGTTTGACCGGGTTTCGGGTTATTTCGGGTCGATTTTGGGTTCGTCAATTTCAACTTTTTCCGATAAACGCAAAAAATTAAAAAAATATTAAAATAGAATATTAACTTGTAAATAGTACCCCAAATTGATTAAGCAGTAGATGTTAAAATAGAATTTTGCGATGTGTTTAGTTAGGTTAATTTATTACAGTAAGAAGCAATTGATAGGAGAACTCGAAATTTTAGATCAAGGATATAGTCCCCAAATTTCAGATCTAACTTCACCAGCACATAAAAAAAAAGCGACGGACTTCAGATTTGCATCCTCCCAACGCCTTGCCGGAAGTCTTCTTCATCGATCAACCAGTAGATCTACTCTCACTTTGCACCCTTCTTCGCCCACGAGATCTGGGGTCCAAAGGTTGAAACTAAGGCCGCTAGTGAGCCTGAAGACCTCGTCTCCGAGCCACCAGCGCCATCTTGCTTATCATTTTCGCCAGATCTATCATTTCTCTCCTTTTTTTTTTTTTCAGATCCAATATCAAATTACTGATTATATTCAAGTTGGTGTCTGATTTAAGGGAGATCCCCTCGTTTTTGTCCTCCTTAGGCTTCGGTTGTTCCGATTTTGTTCTTCGATCTACAAGGACCCGCCATTGGAGGTCACCATTCCGGAACGAGCAGGAGAGGCAAGGAGAGAGACCAGGACCTCGTACGCCAGCTAGCCCACCACCACCCACCCACCGAGCCCGAAATCTTCTTCTTCTGATTTCCCACCACCTCGTAGCTTTTCCCCTTCTTCTCTTTCTTCTTGGATTTGAGATGAAATCGGCTTATTTGGATGAAATAATTGCTAAACTTTGTCTTTCTTTTGGAGTATATCTTCTTTCTTTCAATTTTATGTGTTGTTTTTGCTGAATTTCGGATCTGGTAGGGGTTGGGTAACCAAAGGTCTCTTTCTAGGGTTTTTCTAGGAGCTCATGGTAAGGAAGAGGAGATCGTAAAAAAAAAAAATCGGTTCGACTCGGACCCTAACCCGGTTTACATGGGAAATTACAAGGTAATTCGGGTTCGTGTAAAAAAAAAATTCTCGGGACGAAAATACCGGGTCTTGACCCTAAATTTACTGGGCGTACAGGTCGGGTTTTCCGGGTCGGGTTGTGTTTTGACAGGTCTACTTGAAATCGATCCCTTAAGAATCGCCGACGCTGCTAGACGTGAGTTTGCAGAGGACCTGGCTCAGCGGGCCGAGCGTGCCCACTAGTATCACCAGCCTAGTATGGAGCGTCTGGGCATGCACTTCTAGATGACCGAGGCATTCAGCTGGATTGATGCCGAGCGGCTCATTGAGCCTCTCGAGCATCACTACCCTATACTAACTGGAGAGTTCCTAGCGACTCTCCAAATACCAGACTCGCCAGCCTCTCATCGCCCGGTCACCTTCCAGCTGGCCAACCGCCAGTTCCGCCTCACCTTGGTAGAGATTAGCGCAACATTCAACTTCTTCCACACCACCAACGCCTTTCACCTCCACGTCGCCAATGTGATGTGGGTTACTTGTCGGGGGAGCTGGCGCCGACCTCCGCCACCACGTACACCAGCAACATCGCCAGCCCGCTCTTCGCCACCATTCTGCGGATCCTAGGGAGCACCATCTGGGCCTGCCCAGAGCTACGGCGGCCCAACCAACACGAGTTGGAATGCTTGCGGCGAATGCTTTTTGAGTCAGACCCTCTGTCGCTCGCTTAAGCATGTCTACAACACTGTATACAGCGCAGACACACTCCCCACGTCGCCATCTACGAGGGCAGCATGGTGGTCGTCCTGGCCATACACATCTAGGTTCGCCTTGACAAGTATACCCCCTTCGCTGTTACGCATATTGATCTTGATTCTGTGCGAAAAGGGCACATTTATAGCTCGCCAGGGGAGGCGATGTGTGCATTACTCTTCCTGAGTAGAGATCCGTCAGGATCTTATGGATCTGCACCACAGCCGCTAGGAGCAGTTTCAGTCAGCCGCCATGGATCACTTTGCCCACTAGGTGCAGTTCCAGACAGCTGTCATAGATCGCTTCGACAGGCTCGAGGCCTAACACTAGGGACGCCCATCACAGTTCCCCCAGGAGAGGAGCATTTTCGACCACGGGCGATCCTCACACTATCAGCATGGCAGCTCTTCTCAGAGAGGAGCTCTTGATTACCAGGTCGGATTCCCGCGCTACCGCCCAGGTGGTTGGTCCTAGTCTCCTTGGTCTTCGCCACATCAGTGATCCTGCTATGCACCTTAGTAAGTTTACCTCCTCCCTTGGATTTTTATTTGTGATAGTGAGGACACTTTCTGTTTTAAGTATGGGGTGTGGTAAGCTATATTTATGATATTGACTCCTTTTGGACATTTTCGGATTGTATTTTCAAAGATTTCATGGTTTGTATTTTGATATTTTTACGACATTGCACAACGCGCTTGAGAGTTTGGTTGCATTATTTTGGATATGGTATTGCATGATTTTATCTTATGTTATTCAAAGCATTTTAAGAAAAGAGTCTTGGAAGCCAAGGCAAGACTCGACGATGCAAGAATGGATTTGTTAGAGATATTGCACAAGATTGCCTAGAAAATGAAAGTCTCAATGACGTGCGATTTTTTAGGTAAAACCACAAAAGTAAGGTAAATTGATGTTGCTTTTGACATTTTGCACAATAAGAGGATGGAGGATTTTTATTTTCCATATATGCTCATTCCTAGCCATACTTATACTCAATCGCATCACAAAAGCCATATTATGAGCCTTATTTGCCTTTATATCATTATTGCTCCACATATGCCTTATATTGTCCATTTTTACCTTATACCCTATCCGGGGATTAAGTTGAGAATGGAAATCAGTTTATGGAGAAATTACATGGTTTGTTGTGTTGTTATATCATTATCGGAGTTTGGGAGGAAAAATTCAAATTTATGAAAAATCTAATGAGTGAGAAAAAATCTGATCACCTCAGAAGATAAAGATAGATCGACCCTGCCTACGTTGAGATAATAGTTCCGCAGGATGGGACACTAAGGTAAGGAGTCCAAAGCACTAAGTATCCGGGGCCATTTATGACACCCATGTTTGTGACTCGCGAGAAGGCAGTGCTGAGGTTAGAGAGGTAAAAGCATTATTATTGATAAAAGCATTGAGCGACTGAGTGAAAGGTGAGGAATCTTATGAAGAAGGAATGCGGTAAAGAAAGTTTGGAAATAATCCATTTCCCCGGATTTAACACCACATGGCAAAAAATTGCCCACCTTTAGCCTTTTACCTATCTACTCCTTTTGAGCTTAAATAAAGTCCTCTTGATTATTGTTGCTTTCTCACAGAAAATTGTTTTGTATAACCTTCTTTTGTGCGCAGAAATTGCTTTTCATTCACAAGCACATATTTGAAGGCACTAAGTACCTTTTCAAGGATGGCAATTGAGTGTTGGGTAATATAACAATGAATCCATTATGTTGAGAGTCTTTGCATGTTTCCCCTGAATGACCATCCAAGTTATTACTTGGGGACATGAAAGCTTAAGTATGGGGTTATTTGATGTCCACTAAAGTAACCATGTTTTTATGCACATTTTAGCTCTTTATTCTAAATACATTGCATATTTCGGGTTGAGAATATGTTAAATTTTTGTAGTATAAGCTTATTTGCCAGAAATAGATATCTACACGAGTTTTGGTTGAATTTTGCAGAATTTGGAGCCATTTCGAGACGAAACCAAAAGGAGAAGACGAAAGCAGGATTCTACTCGACGTCGAAAAGGCTACTCGACGTCGATTACAGCTGGGAGCGAAGACTAATCGAGGACGAAAAAAGCACACCACTCGAGTTCGATGACTACTCAATGTCGAGTAGGTTACTTGACGTCGACCATACCAGGAACCTTACCCGAGCTCGACGAGAAGAGGACCACTCGAGACACCAAAGACAAGCCGAGATCGAGAAGACTACTCGACGTCGACTACTCTGGTCGACGTCGACTACACTGTTTTTGGGTCGCGAGTTCGTTGGGCCAATCCGAGGACGTGTGGACTACTTGGGCACGAAACAAGACCGGTTCTATCACGTTTTTGTCAAGATCTATCTATGGAGAGAAGATTATTCACCACTTGAAGAGATTTAGATATTTACCTTTTTAGATTTATGTTTTATTTATCAAAATTTTATCTTTAGAAATAGATAGAGATTTGCTTTCCTTGATTAGCAAGGATTAAGCCCTATAAATAAAGCTCATGGGGCTAGTTTTTCATTCATTCAATTCTAGAGCAAGTTGTTCCACAAACAGTTTAGGAGTTCAAAAGTTTTAGGGTTTTGGCGCTTTAGCGAAAGTTGAAGTGCCAGGATTGTAAAGACTTTGAATATAGTTTATGCAAGTTTTTTTTTACATCAATGATGTTGATTGCTATGATGAGGCGTGAGTAGTCCACCTACTTCTAAGGTTGAGGTGAGCCCAACGATAGCCATGGCGGTGGATTAGCAAATTGCAAAAGAAGGTACTTTATTTATCTTATTCTATTCCTTGTGCTTCATCTTTGATTGAGAAATTAAAGAACTCATGTTGTGAAACTTGGGTAGTAATTAGGATTTCTATTCGAAAGATTATAAATTCTAATTATGAAAAGGAATAGACACAATTAGGGTTATTTATCGAAAGGTTCATATTCATACTTGTCGGATTTGGTGAAAGCCTAGTCTTTTATTGATAAAGCTGCCGCCTTTTGTGATTTATGATTCCGCTTTCATGGTTATTGTTGTTGTAAACCCCGATCTTGGAAGTTTTCGTTTAATTATTTACATTCTAAAATCTGCAACACTTGTTATTTTCTGTCCATCCTTCGATTCCATCCTTAAATTCTTCGGCCTTCTTTCTCCGACGCAACAAAACGGTTTTTGTTTTCTACTCGACGTCGACCAGACCTAGTCGATTACTAACGTTCGATCAAAAGTGTGCTCGCAATCGCTTCTCGATTTTGTCATTGCAGGTACTCGACTTCGATAACCTTACTCGACGTCGAGTAGGTTCCTTGAGATCGACTACTCCCAGTGACGTCTGCTGCTCGAATTCGACCGTGCCTGACCCCTGTCGACTACACCTAGTCGAGGTCGAGTACTCCTGGAGTCGATTCCCGTTTGTGATATTCTTCCGCTACCAGAGATCCGCTGACTAGCTTCCTCGAGGATCGAACCTGACTTTCTGCTGCTACAACAGGAGGGAGTCTTGAACATTATTTGCATTGGAACAGAATTGGTATGCTTATTTTATTTACATTCTATTTGCAATATCGATTTCCTCCTTCAATAGAGTATGATTGAAATCCTACAAAACATGTCCTTGTGAGATTGTTTTTGGCCTTGTTGGAATCATTTATAACTCCTTTTGCTTTGTTGGGTGATTTACTCTCCATATATTTCTACCGCTTGATATTGACTTCATTAGTTATTGTCAAAGCCGACTCACATGTTTGTTGCTTGCGGAATTTATGCTTTTATGTTATACATTTGGCTTTAGTTGCTTGTGAGTTTTGAGTGAAATAATGTGGAAATGGTTTGATACACTTAGTAATCGGGTCTACGCATGACACCTATGGTTATGATTAGCACAAAACGATGTCAAAAGCTACCCACTAAGGAAGGAAGCTTGATCATTGAGTGACCGGGTTCATTCATGACACCCATGTTTGCAACTCGCGTCAAAATATGTTCACGTGCACTTTATTAAAGTAAGTTAAGGTGTTGAAAAATACCAAAGCTGAAAGAAACCATACCAAGAAAAGAAAAAAAATCATAAAAGAGAGAGAGAGAGAGAGAGAGAGAGAGAGAGAGAGAGAGAGAGAAGCAAACAAAAGCTTAGACCTAGGGAGGATGAAATTCACCTAGGGGCAAAAGTAAGCTTTGAAAAGAAAACAGAAAAAAAGTGAAATTCTAGAGTCAAATGGTCTATTTTTTATTGTTTTCCACAAATGATGGGATTTCGGTGGAGATTTGATTATATTGTTGTCAATGTCTATGAGCTTAGTGCATTTTGGATTGACTTGAGAGTTGAACTTAATTGGCTAAACACATGAGAGCATGAGTGAAACACATATTTCGTGTGAGGTTGGATGATTTCCACTTTTATGCTTTGATCGCTAAATACATGCTATGATGTTTATTCGCTTGATCATGTGCTCATATTAATTGATGTTGCTTTTGATTAAGGCTATTGCATGAATGATGAACTTCTAGGTATAGGGTGCTTTCTATTATTTTGCTTGAGGACAATCAAGATCTTAAGTGTTGGGGAGTTTAATATGCATTATTTGATAATGCATATTAATTTAGATGCATTTAGAGTATGTTTCTTGTGTGTTTTATAGATAATTCGTATTCTTGATCATTTGGTATTCGAAGTTTGGAATCTATGGTTTTTAGTGTTTATTTGTAGGTCTTATGACCCGGACTCAAAAGGTGGAGAAAACATGGAGCAAATAGACAAAGAAGAGCTAAGGAACAAGATCGGAAATGGAGAACTGGGAGAAATTCCATCTTTAAGGTTATGAGAAGTTGGAATTATCTTCTGAGGTCTTCATGAGAATCGTATTTCTTGGAAAGAGTTTTCCAACACATATTCATATGTGTCAATCGGACGAAGGATGACTCCAGAAAGTGTGTTACAAGTTCAGTCTTTCTATGCTGTCAAGCTGTACGGACGGCGCCCGCCGCCAAATCCACGGCGCCCACCGTCTCATCAGATCCAGATTTGCGATACGCGGTCCGAGTTTATTTTTATGGTAACTTTTATCTATCTTTTTCTAGGGTTTTCAAGGGCCGGTTTAGAGCCTTTAAAGACTATTTTTTTAGTATTCATTCATTAGACAACTATGGAGAGAAGAATTGAGGTTTTCTACTTTGGTATGACTCACTAAATCTCTTTAGTTTCGCCGACAATTCGGAGACATAGTTGGTTGATTTGTGAGACTTGAATTCTATGTTATTCCAATGATTAATTCATTACCTTTGCGCTGATTTTGTGTTGTTGATTCTACTTTGATTCACATCCTTGATAGAATTGCATCATGCTAGGGTTTCAATTATTTCGCGAGAGTAATTGTGCCTTTTGTAGCAACCACAAGCAAGTGATTCCGCGAGGATGATCTTGATTGTGTAGGGTAATGACAATTTGGGCGACCATTCTGCCTAAAACTTTGGGAATTTGTGCTATTTGTATGTTAAATCCTGCAAGGTTAGGGTTTTGCCTATAGATGTAAGGGATTTTCGTCTCTGCAAAGAGTGTCAATCCATATAACCAACGTCAGATTAATCCAAATAATTAAAATAACTAGAATGAGGGTCAAGGATCAATAAACTAACCATTGTTGAGAATTTGTAGGTGAAACTACTTCATCCCTATTGTTATCAATCAATCACCATTCCTACTTTTACTTTATTTGGTTACTTTAATCATCTCAGTTACCTTCAATTTATTTACTTTGATAGCAATTTAAGTAGACAAGAAAAGGTATTCTCTCTATGGGTTCGACCCCGTACTTATCCGCTATACTAGTTTACTAGTTAGTTTGTTAGTTTGGGAATCATTATCTTTGGCGAGGTGAAACACACTACATTTCACCCCACCACTTATGTAGTTGGCATACTACTTGTATCACTGGAATTGATGTTTTGAAAGTGAATCAGGGTTTTTATGGAGTGCACAATTGATGTTCAGTGTGTTTGTTTTACCTGCATTCTTTATTTTTATTTTCATTCTCATTTTACGAGTCTAGTGAACATTATGAACTTTCTTATGATTCATGAAGTGGATATTATGAAAATTGGTGGTTGTGTGGTGATGGCTTGAGTTAGAACGAAGTTACCTTTGGTCGCACAATGTCTCTTAAGTGTCACTCTGAAATGTTTTTAAAGGGTATGTTTTCTACTGAGTAGTCTCCGTTTGTTCATATTAGAGTTTATTTCTGTAAGACTCTTGAGAATTAACTACTTGTTATTATGTTTTATTGTGTATGATTGAGAGTTTGAAGACTCGGAACGATGAAGTTTATCTGTTATCGTATCTGACATAACAATCTATCATTTGTTTACTATAAGGCTTCATAGACGTATTAATCTCAAAATCCTTCAGTAGTTCTTTGCTAATTGTCGACTCAATTTTTGAAGGGCCTTGTCTTTTTCTATATAACTGAATTACTCTTTCTGTGCAACATGGCTACCGCACAAGAAAATAATGAAGTGGTTGAAGCAGTGGAGACTATATCTGAAAGAAAGAATGTTGAGCCTGAGATCCCAGAGGTTTCCGCTCACCAAACCACTGGTTCAATGCAGGCTGAAAAAGAGCTAGTTGTTTCAGAGAAGTTTGCCATAGAGAAGGACACGGTGAGCACAAAATAGGGTGAGACACAGACAGTGAGTGAAGAGGCTCTAGCCTCAGGCCGGGTTGATACAACGCCTGTGGGTGAGGAGGTGGTTGCCTCAGAGCAAGCTGAGGTGCATGAGTGAGTACAGAACAGGTTGAGACACAACCAGATAATGAAGAGGCTCTAGTCCTGAAGCAGGCTAAGACACAACCAGCGAGTGAAGAAGCTCTTGCCTCTGAGCACACTGAGACACAGCTAGCAAGTGAATAAGCTCTTGCATTACAGCAGGATTAGACACAAGCCAGAGAGTGAAGAGGCTCTTGCCTCGGAGCAGGTTGAGACGCAGCTTGTGAGTGAAGAGGTGCTTGTCTCAAAGCAAACTGAGATGCAAGAAATATGTGAAGATGCACTAGCTCTGGAGCATGATGAGGCCAATCCAGAGAATATTGATGCAGTTGGCTCATAACACGTTGAGTTGGGGTATGTTGATGAGGAGCCAACAAATATGAAACAGGTTGAAATTGAGGCAGCTTGTACGGAGTCACAGCCATTTACTAATGAAGAGACACATGCTGATTTGACTGATGCAATTAATGTTACAGTAAGCCAACAATTTGAACATATGGAGCCAATTGATGGTGATTATACAAATATGCAGTAGGAGAACTCAGAGCATGCTGATCAGCAGCAACAAACTAGTTCAACATTTGTCCATGTCGAGGTTGTCAGCTCCGAATAGGGGAATGCAGAGGCAGAACCAATGAATGTGGATATTCCTGAGCAACAACCATCTTTTTTTGAGCAACAACCATCTGATTCAGAGTTGGTGTACACACATTCGAAAATTCCGAAAAGAAATTCATAAGTAACAACCATCTTATTTTAATTTTAATTTAAAAGTAATCTAAAAAATATTTTTTGAAATTCAAAACCATTTTTAGGAATAAAATAAAAGAATTTGTTCATATGTACATACTTCAAGTTTTTTTAAATATATTTTTTAAATTTAGTAAAATATATTTTTAAATCTATTTAAGATTCTAATCTATTATATATAATAAAGGAGAAGTCGCATAAGGCACATGACGGCTTCTTCTTAATCGTAGTCATATAAATCAATCATAAAATTTTGAAATAATCAATATATGCATAAGATAAATTTTATTTTAACTCTTTTTAATCAATATATCTATACAGATATAAGATTAAATTTGACCCAATTTCATTAGATATGGATATTAGTCGTATGAACCAATCAATAAGTTTTGAAATAATTATGCATAAGATAAAATTTTATTGTAACTTTATTTAATCAATCTATTATATTATATAATAAAGGAAAAGTCATCTGAGACACATGACGACTTCTCCTTAATTTTAGTCATATGAATCAATCACAAAATTTTGAAATAATCAATATATGCATAAGATAAAATTTTATTCTAACTATGTTTAATCAATATATCTATATAAGCATAAGATAAAATTTGACCCAATTCGATTAAATATGGATGTATTTTTAGAAGATATTAACTAATTTTAAAATATATGCATAAGATAAATTTTTATTCTAACTCTATTTAATCATCATTATATTTATATGTGCATAAGATAAAATTTGACCCAATTTGATTAAATATGAATATATTTTTAGAAGATATTAACTAATATTAAAGACTATTAATATAAGATAAGATTTTACCTATTTTCGTTATATATGAACATATTTTTAGAAGATAATAACATTATCAATATATTACCAGGTCATAATAATTAAATAAATTTATCAATAACTTCAACAATATGAACATATTTTTAAAAGATAAAAAGTTTTGATGAAATTGAAATAATATTTAGCATGGCCATACTAATTAAATAACATTATCAATATGAAGAAGATAAAATGTTTTGGGTAAATTGAAATAATACTTAGTCGTGTAAAGATTATCAACTCATGTAATTCAATTTTTGTTAATTTATTTTCCCTAATTATTTTAGATATGGATATAATTTTGAGGGATTTTGTTCAAATGGACCTTTAAGCATATTTGGTTAGCTAGATAGACCCATTAATTATTTTTTTAGTATGCTTAGCCCATTAATTGTTTTTTTAGCTTGCTTATCCCTCTTAAACGATCAATGGTCAACCGTTGACCGTGACCGTTGACTGGTCAACGTTGACCGTTGACCGGTCAACCCATTTTGATCTCAACTTTTTTTTTTTTTTGATGCCAACTTTTTTTTTTTTTAGTTATGCCATATTTTACCGTTTTGATGCCAACATTTTTGTGGTGACAATTTTATATAATTGATGGCATAAGAGCTTAAAACTGTAACGGCCCGGGATTATGATTCCCGAGTTACGTTTCGAGGGATAAAACCCCTCGTTGGGATCTTGCACCCCGAGTACAGGTTGAAGGTTTGAAATCGAAGATGTGTAGTTTAAAATGGGATTTTGCACCCAAATCTGGAAGGTCCGTTGGAGACCCCGGGGTAAACCCCTGTACCTGTCCTACGTCTACAACGCTGGAAATCCTTTATCATGCAAAGGGCATATGTTCTGAAAGTGATACAACCAGTGCCACGGCAGAGCCGGGTCAAAACAGAGTATAATTAGGGAGAATCCCAAAAGTGTGAATCTAGTGAACTCAGGTTTCAAACACTCACTCTCCGCCATATGAATAGACCCCGTCATAACAACACAAAATCAAGCAGTTTATCGGGTACCTGAAACTATACCACCAAGTCAGGCCAAGAGTCCGCCCGCGGGTCCTCTGACCGCGCTGAGGACATATAATACGTCTATACCTAGAGTAAAGGATGCCTTCATGCAGTACTGAAATAAACCCACACTATCATGCTCCTAATTCATATGCGCAGAATATTAAGGAAGGCTTTAACAAAGAATACCAAGTGGTATATCCCTCTTCTACCACCACCCCCCTTACAGATAGGGTGGAGACTGGCTAGTTCGATGCTATAATCGTATCAAATCTCATCATCATATCATATTTCATCATCATATCATATCTCATGCCCATCTCGTATCTCGTGATATATATAAATGACTCGAGGATGACAACACCCGATGAAGCTGGGCTGCCCTATGACCCTAGCAAGGACTCTAGGACTCACAGATAACGGCCGTTCTGTATTCAAACGCATACAGAATAAGGATGCTCATTCGTAAATGCAATTCCTAAGCATGATACTACATGACATGCTCTTATGCACATGCAACACCTACATACTATATGACACATCAGGCAGGAGGTACTGGTTACTGAGTAAGCCCCGGAGGTACTTACCTGACTAGCAGATCGGCAACAAGAGAATCCAGCATACAGTATTCACAATCACAGAGTATCACCTAGTACATAATGGAAGATACATAAGTCTACATCCAACTATTAAACACTCAAGCACACATCAATCAATAGAACAAGTAGCATATTATGAATGTCATTTCATCGCATCATTCGCTCCTCAAGACCACATCGTTCTCCATAAGTCATTCAACCAATTCCGCATGTTCATATACATCATTTCCGCACATACCTCAACGGTTCATCCAAAATCATAAGACATAATTTGTGTGATATAAAATCCTACTAGATCGTCATAATTATCCAACATTTAATCTCATATAACAATTCACCACAAGTCATGCTATTAGTCATACATATCATACTGTTAGTCAAACGATCATATTATCATGCTAGTTAGTCATCGAATATGTCTTATTCCCAAGTTAGTTTTAGAACCGTTCAAATCCTAAATAAATAGTTAAGTATTCCGACCTTTGAAAATACTCGCCAAATTCCCTTTTAAATTTATTTGTTAGACCACTTTCCAACCTTGAAATTCTTTTCCAAATTCTTTTCTAACAGGCAAGTCCAACTTATTTATGTTAAATCCCAATTATTATTATAGATGTAGTATTATAAAACACCATTTAATAAAACACCCTTATAAGTTATTTCCAAATCCCCTAAGATCCAAACCATTTTTATTTAATAAAATCAACCATTTATAAATCTCCAAAATTAATACTTTATCTTTTAAATCCTCAAATACTATAATAATATATTTTAATTACCGCTAATTAGCTAAATAATAAACGGATAACCCGAACCGAACCAAACCCGCTTAAATAATCTAAACCGGTTAAATAACAAATATATATATAATGTTAGTAAAGAAGGGGCCAGAAAGCCACGTAGGTTGTCTTCCTCCCCGGATTTCCAATGAAGACGAAGCTCCCGCCATGGCCTTGGCCGATGGAGCTCGACCTCGCCGGCAACGTCCAGCCGTGGCTCACCGGCTCTGACTCCATGGACTCGCCCCGCCCTCAGCTCGCTCGCTCTCCCTTTCACGTGCCTGCTGCTCCCGCGCTCTCGCCTCGCACTCTCGGCTCGACGTTGCTCGCTCACGCCTCTGTCGAGCTCTCCGGAGTTCTCGAGCTAACCCAATCGTCTCGCACTCAGCCCTCGCTCACTCCCAACTAATCTAAACATCGAAAGAGACTAAAAAAATGAATCGAAACGAGTATAATTTCGGAGCTCACCGAGATGGATTTTTCGCGACTTCGGAGCTCTTGATCGGAGTTCTGGGCTTCGTCGGTGGCTTGCGATGGCTCGTCGGACCTGTACCGGATCTGGGTGAGTGTGTTGGCGAAGACCGAAGGTGATTTCGATCGGAAACGAAGGAGAACGGCTTACCGGAACGAGGCTTCCCGTTCGAACGGAGTGGATGATTGACAACTGCACTCGTTGATCTCCGAATCCGGGTGGCGCTGCTGCTGGCGTGGTGGTTCCACGGAGGGGAATGATGCTTCTGTTGGCGTCTCGGGGAAGGAGGACGATGGTGGAAGAGGTGGTGAGTGACGGTGAAGAGTGCCAACGATGGTGGAATGTGATGATGGTGGCGACGATGTTGGTGGTGGTGGTTGCAGCTGGAGGTGACGATGAGGAGAGAATGATGGTGATGATGAACAAAGGTGATGGTGAAGTAGCGTGAAATGGTTCCTCCGGATGGTGATGGGAGAGGGAGGGAATGGGTTTGGAAGGGTAAGGTGAGGTGACGGGAGTGGGTGAGAATGGAGTGTTGAATTGGTTAACCCAATACCCGAAAGTAAATCTCGAATACGTAAATTTTGAATCCCGCAATTAGTTTACAAATGTTAGTTTCTTCGACTATCGCTATCCAATAATTATTTTGAATTTTCAAGGAAAAATGATGGGAATTATTCGTCAAATTTTATATTCCGGTCGGAATGCGCTAAGTGAGGTTTTAATTCGATTTAAATTCATTTTTAATTTCCTTTTTCCCAAAAAATAAGGATTTGAAAATTCAAACCTTTACATCATCCACCTCTAAAAACAAGTCTCGTCCTCGAGACTAAAATCATTTCAAAATAGGGAATGGAGTTTGAAATTGGTGAGTCCAAGGATCATGTCATTGACCCCGTAAGTATCTCATAGGTGCCCCTATGAGATTCTCACAGTATCGTTGCCGTGATCATAATATCCCCAATAGACCGTAGCAAGAATGTGATATGGGACCCTATCACATCCTTACTCCGACTCCTCGGTCATATCATAACTCAAAACATCACAACATCCTCTTTAAAACACCGTTCAAAACTTCAAGTTCGGCATTAGTCAAAAGCATTTCTAACTCCTACATTCATCCTACCATCCACTTCTAAAGGCTAATCTCATATTCTCTTCCTAGGTCCTAAGACATTATCAAGGTTCAACAGTTCAATTTCTATCATTTCCATCATCAAGCATCATGTATATATATCGAATAACAATAGCACCTCACGTCTAATAGCATAACATAATCACCTCAAGAATAGCCACATAGCATAGCATATCTAGCATCGTATCATATATGGTAGAATTTATCACATCATCTCACGGAAGTTACACACCATATCAATCATACAAGCACGTTATATCAATCAGATAAGTACATCATACTCCTTCTAACTACCAAGCGTCATCGCATTAGAGGCAAACAACTACTTCCGTGCAGTAGCATTCCATCGAGTTCAGGGATAACTATGTTAGTACTACAGTTCCCTATTGTCAACGACAACACATCAGAGAATCAACATCGCCTATAGCATAGAATCCGCACCACATTCGACCCCAAGTAAAGCGTACGGTAGATCACATCCTCAAGAGAACCTGCCTATAACTATCAATCACTACAAGACACGACCACTACCCATCAGCTCCTGCATTAAAATCAAATTCACCGAGGTCTACCAACCCAAACCACTACTAGTTCTAGACACCATTGCATCCTGCTCACATATTCTAGTCTCATACCTATTTTCAATCAAGGCCGAATACCCCAACCAACTACTAGGTATCCCAACTCCTATGCAATCAAGCCATCTAAGAGTCAATCCATTTCGACATCCCAATCTCAAGTCTTACCTTTCACTCGACTATCATCTCCTAAAGAGACATCGTGAATCACCTTGCTAACTTAGTCATACTCCCCACACCACTAACCACTCTCACTAACCATCCACCTCTAAGGACCCAACTCATGCTGACCATCTTACACCTGACACTTCCGACCAATTCCAATGTAAAACTCAACTAGTGGTACTCCCAACCACGAATCACCATGACCATCAAGCCGACCTACTCTAGATCATTTTCCCAGCATTATCTGAATTTACCTCATGTTACCATTCCTTAACCACGACCATTATCCCCAACGAAACCTTATGTCACCCTAACTCGAATTACACATAACATCGCAACTTGACTAATTCTCCCACGATTTTCGAACCGATAGAATTCCCACTGAACTCCTATGACATCCTCGTCCGAATTTCCTAAGCACCACAACTTCCCGATCCTTCTAAAATATCTTATCCTCTAGCATCCTCAATGCCTTCTGCTTTGCGTAATTACGAATCCATGCTCATAATCTCCTTATCTCAACCTTAAGCCCACAATCTTACTATAAATCTCAATTACCTCCTGGCCTAGCCACCAGCCTTTCATCAAAGATTAATCTCACATCCTCAAATACCTCAATAGCCCCAATAACATCCACTGGTAAATCCCGATTCATTCCCTATGCCAAAATCCTCCAACAACGATATAGAAATCATTCACTCATAATTTCCTCAAGCATTACCAATCCCATCTAAACAACCGCAAATACTCATCACACGATCAACCCTGATGTGACCAACCTAATATCCCCGATCGATAATTTTCCAAGCAACCTCATACTACTCTTCCTTGGCAAATCCTCAACCTTATCCCTTACCGAAAACGCTCCCCACTCATAGCACACATCACCTAGTCCCAAGTTCTACGATTCCTTGAACGTTCCTTCATCGATCATCCTCGACACCGCCCACGATCCGCTCTTAGACTATCTAGACACCTTCCTTAGCACACCAATCTGTCTCACAACACCTCCCCTCAAGAATCCCCTGATCAACTCCTATCTCTCTCATCCACCTCTAGAATTACGCCAACTGCCTATACTCACACTCACTCTCAAGGTCACCCTAATGAAACTAGTCCAGACCTCAGTCAACCACTCTCTCATACTATCCCCATACACTACCCGCCTAGAATACCGCTTCTCACTAGGACACCCCCCTCAAAATCTCGTCATACTAGCCCCACGTACTGCTCACCTAAGACCTACCTAGAAGCTCATCTATAATCACAGACCACTATCTTCGACACATCCCAACTCACTCGGCTCTACTCAAGCTAACGCATCCTTTCTACACCCCATCTCACACGACCAATGACCCAATCCGAATACATTAATCCACCTGCCACTTTCCAACCCGTCTCACTGAAGAATCTCACGACTCAAGCTCAAGAATAAAGCACTCCCATACATATAACCCATAACCTACTCACCCGCAAGTCAGTATATCAAGCACCAAGGCACCTCGTCATAGAAACAAGTTAGCCAGGCAATCATTGCTACCAATTCAGCACATCTGTCATCAAACATTCAATTATGTCAGTTTTAGGCCTATCACAAAAGATCAATTCCGATTAGTATAGAAGAATCCACGATTTGAATTAAGAACGTCCTTCCTTGAGTCATCTAAGAGAATCACGTACGCGGCTACCATCTTTCAAATGTGTTCGTCCTTTGTATACTTTTGGCGACGTCAGTCCTGTGGTCTATGAGTCATGGACCCATCACACTTCCGTTGCGCTACTATGGTGCCACTTGGTTGTCGGTCCTTTCTTGCATGTCGGCGCTCATCGAATGATTACAAGGGTTAGAAGTTACGGAGATAGGGGAGAGACAAGGGCGGACAACACAGCTTCCTTAAGAGTTCAGACAAGGACCAAGACTAGGGACGACGAGACCAAGGATAAGATCACAACCCGAGAATTACAACGATGCCCTTATAATTATGGCACGGAAACACATAAAAATCTAGAGATATCATCACATTATTTCACACTAGTATGCACATATCTCAAGGAATATCGATTTACGCATTCATAACATGTTCATATAGTCATCTTTATATGCGCGCGGAACAAGCTAGCAACCTATCATTTCATTCACCAATCATACTTGACAGACTAAGAACATGTATGCATAGACTGACATGGGACATATATGGCACAAGTTATGCAAGATCTAGCAACCATCACATGATATCATATGCATGACTTATCACTCATTTAAATACACACTAAACAAGTCCTAATATTACGGAAAGCATGCTATGATGTACCCAAAACATCATGCTAAGGGTATGGTCAGTTCATGCAGGGTCGGTATAGCAATTATCTCATCACATAAATCCATATTCGCATAGTAACACTAGGACGTCACATAATCATACGAGGGCCTATAACTGGGAGGTGTATGTCTTACATGATACTAGCAATACTCATTAAACATGTACACAACCAATGAGATCCAATTAGGTTAATCTGGCATGCTAAGTCATCTGATTTACGTGTTAAACATGCAACGAGAGTTGGCAACACTATCATGGACTTAGTTCATAGGGAGACAATAATCATGGGAACTCAATACATACGACACATACATCCACTCATAAATGCAACCATTCAAGGTACTAGGCAATTCATGCTAATTATACCAATATAGCATATCATGAAATCACAATGAAGCTATCATTATAACTTGACAGAATTCTCTAAGGACAATCACCGACTCACCTCCCCGTTTCCCCGTGGGAAGCTAGTATGACACGCTGGACACAAGGACATTCACACCGTTTCCAAGAGAAGATGGTAGAATTCATGTTTAGACTCTTTTGGCAAGGCGACACAGTTGACCAATACGAGGCTCAAGAGGGATGACTCCATAAGACAAAGCACTCCTAACTCGGAAGAATGTCGATAATCAACCTCAGGTAACCCTCACATTATAGACAATCCCCGAAGGTAGTTAGTTGACCGACCCAAATTCCCCATAGAGAAGGTTGACATTAGGTATGAGACTCGATGAACATCTATGGTTGGAATACAAACATGACTCAAGTCAGGAGGAACGGACACTCTCGACCCTTACTAACACATCCAAGTGATTTGGTGGGACGAACGACGGAATCGGGATAATCAAGGGGGTTGTACTATGGAAGAACTATTCCGACAAGACAGAAAATCTGATTACATAAGAACAAGGTTTCCTCCCGCTATCCCGTTTAAACATACAGTCATTTACATGTTCAAGTTAAGGCACTCTGATTAGTTCGCTATTCCTCAGCACAATAGCACTTAACACGGAAGCAATCAACAAGATTAATATGATCATCTTCGAGGAGGATCGCCCTCGGGCCCAATTGCATATATGTATATATAACATAAGCATATAGACGATCTATGTCATCCTTCGAGGGACGGCTGACCGGAGGGGCAAAAACCTCACAGCCTCCTAACTCAATACTCCAACCTCCGTGGTGTTCCTTGGAATCTTCTAGGCCCATCTGTAAATAAAAGCTAGTATTTTGCCTACCGTTCCCCGAGTTCTACATCCATAAGGGATGTCTATCGCTTTAGTCTTTACCCACGAGATTGTTTCCCCTTTATTCATTTTAGGTTTTAAGTCCAATTTAATTCATTTTGCCCTTTATAAAATATTTTCCAAAACCATTTTAAAACATTGGGCGATTTTCAAAACCTCTTCAACCTATTGTACTCGGATTGCGAAACCTCAGCTCTGATACCACCTTTGTAACGGCCCGGGATTATGATTCCCGAGTTACGTTTCGAGGGATAAAACCCCTCGTTGGGATCTTGCACCCCGAGTACAGGTTGAAGGTTTGAAATCGAAGATGTGTAGTTTAAAGTGGGATTTTGCACCCAAATCTGGAAGGTCCGTTGGAGACCCCGGGGTAAACCCCTGTACCTGTCCTACGTCTACAACGCTGGAAATCCTTTATCATGCAAAGGGCATATGTTCTGAAAGTGATACAACCAGTGCCACGGCAGAGCCGGGTCAAAACAGAGTATAATTAGGGAGAATCCCAAAAGTGTGAATCTGGTGAACTCAGGTTTCAAACACTCACTCTCCGCCATATGAATAGACCCCATCATAACAGCACAAAATCAAGCAGTTTATCGGGTACCTGAAACTATACCACCAAGTCAGGCCAAGAGTCCGCCCGCGGGTCCTCTGACCGCGCTGAGGACATATAATACGTCTATACCTAGAGTAAAGGATGCCTTCATGCAGTACTGAAATAAACCCACACTATCATGCTCCTAATTCATATGCGCAGAATATTAAGGAAGGCTTTAACAAAGAATACCAAGTGGTATATCCCTCTTCTACCACCACCCCCCTTACAGATAGGGTGGAGACTGGCTAGTTCGATGCTATAATCGTATCAAATCTCATCATCATATCATATTTCATCATCATATCATATCTCATGCCCATCTCGTATCTCGTGATATATATAAATGACTCGAGGAGGACAACACCCGATGAAGCTGGGCTGCCCTATGACCCTAGCAAGGACTCTAGGACTCACAGATAACGGCCGTTCTGTATTCAAACGCATACAGAATAAGGATGCTCATTCGTAAATGCAATTCCTAAGCATGATACTACATGACATGCTCTTATGCACATGCAACACCTACATACTATATGACACATCAGGCAGGAGGTACTGGTTACTGAGTAAGCCCCGGAGGTACTTACCTGACTAGCAGATCGGCAACAAGAGAATCCAGCATACAGTATTCACAATCACAGAGTATCACCTAGTACATAATGGAAGATACATAAGTCTACATCCAACTATTAAACACTCAAGCACACATCAATCAATAGAACAAGTAGCATATTATGAATGTCATTTCATCGCATCATTCGCTCCTCAAGACCACATCGTTCTCCATAAGTCATTCAACCAATTCCGCATGTTCATATACATCATTTCCGCACATACCTCAACGGTTCATCCAAAATCATAAGACATAATTTGTGTGATATAAAATCCTACTAGATCGTCATAATTATCCAACATTTAATCTCATATAACAATTCACCACAAGTCATGCTATTAGTCATACATATCATACTGTTAGTCAAACGATCATATTATCATGCTAGTTAGTCATCGAATATGTCTTATTCCCAAGTTAGTTTTAGAACCGTTCAAATCCTAAATAAATAGTTAAGTATTCCGACCTTTGAAAATACTCGCCAAATTCCCTTTTAAATTTATTTGTTAGACCACTTTCCAACCTTGAAATTCTTTTCCAAATTCTTTTCTAACAGGCAAGTCCAACTTATTTATGTTAAATCCCAATTATTATTATAGATGTAATATTATAAAACACCATTTAATAAAACACCCTTATAAGTTATTTCCAAATCCCCTAAGATCCAAACCATTTTTATTTAATAAAATCAACCATTTATAAATCTCCAAAATTAATACTTTATCTTTTAAATCCTCAAATACTATAATAATATATTTTAATTACCGCTAATTAGCTAAATAATAAACGGATAACCCGAACCGAACCAAACCCGCTTAAATAATCTAAACCGGTTAAATAACAAATATATATATAATGTTAGTAAAGAAGGGGCCAGAAAGCCACGTAGGTTGTCTTCCTCCCCGGATTTCCAATGAAGACGAAGCTCCCGCCATGGCCTTGGTCGATGGAGCTCGACCTCGCCGGCAACGTCCAGTCGTGGCTCACCGGCTCCGACTCCATGGACTCGCCCCACCCTCAGCTCGCTCGCTCTCCCTTTCACGTGCCTGCTGCTCCCGCGCTCTCGCCTCGCACTCTCGGCTCGACGTTGCTCGCTCACGCCTCTGTCGAGCTCTCCGGAGTTCTCGAGCTAACCCAATCGTCCGGCACTCAGCCCTCGCTCACTCCCAACTAATCTAAACATCGAAAGAGACTAAAAAAATGAATCGAAACGAGTATAATTTCGGAGCTCACCGAGATGGATTTTTCGCGACTTCGGAGCTCTCGATCGGAGTTATGGGCTTCGTCGGTGGCTCGCGATGGCTCGTCGGACCTGTACCGGATATGGGTGAGTGTGTTGGTGAAGAGCGAAGGTGAATTCGATCGGAAACGAAGGAGAATGGCTTACCGGAACGAGGCTTCCCGTTCGAACGGAGTGGATGATTGACAACTGCACTCGTTGATCTCCGAATTTGGGTGGCGCTGCTGCTGGCGTGGTGGTTCCACGGAGGGGAATGATGCTTTTGTTGGCGTCTCGGGGAAGGAGGACGATGGTGGAAGAGGTGGTGAGTGACGGTGAAGAGTGCCAACGATGGTGGAATGTGATGATGGTGGCGGCGATGTTGGTGGTGGTGGTTGCAGCTGGAGGTGACGATGAGGAGAGAATGATGGTGATGATGAACAAAGGTGATGGTGAAGTAGCGTGAAATGGTTCCTCCGGATGGTGATGGGAGAGGGAGGGAATGGGTTTGGAAGGGTAAGGTGAGGTGACGGGAGTGGGTGAGAATGGAGTGTTGAATTGGTTAACCCAATACCCGAAAGTAAATCTCGAATACGTAAATTTTGATTCCCGCAATTAGTTCACAAATGTTAGTTTCTTCGACTATCGCTATCCAATAATTATTTTGAATTTTCAAGGAAAAATTATGGGAATTATTCGTCAAATTTTATATTCCGGTCGGAATGCGCTAAGTGAGGTTTTAATTCGATTTAAATTCATTTTTAATTTCCTTTTTCCCAAAAAATAAGGATTTGAAAATTGGAACCTTTACAAAAACGTGGAATCAAAATATTGTCACCTTATTGTCACTTTTCTAATGAAATGATTGGATGACTTTTTTTTAATGCCACTTTTTTAAAACATTGATGACATTTTTTGTGATGTCATATTTTACCGTTTTGATGCCAAAATTTTATTACATTTTATTTTCACTCTGATGCCACTTTTCTAATTAAATTATTGGATGACACTTTTTTTAAACTTTGATGACATTTTTTGTTTACTCAAATGTCACGTTGACCATTGATTCCATTTTGAAAAATTTGTATCACATTAAAGAAAAAAATGTCATCAAAAAATACTACTTTGAAAAAATATCATCAAAAATATGGCATCACGGTAAAAAAAAATATTATCAAAAAATTGACATAAAAAAGTGGCATCAAAGTGAAAATAAAATATAGTAAAATTTTGGCATCAAAACGGTAAAATATGGCATCACTAAAAAAAGTTGACATCAAAAAAAAAAAAAAAAGTTGGCATCAAAATGGGTTGGTCAACCGTTGACCGGTCAATGGTCAAACGGTTGACCATTGACCAACTCACCCAATTGGGAAGGGGCTAGGGCAAAACTAATTAAATTGATTTATGGGCTAGGTGACTAATTGAATATTCAAAAAAGGCCCTCTACCAAAATCACCCTATAATTTTGGAAGAGTTTAGGGAAGCTCTATCGCCTTTGAGATAAAGAAATAAAATTTTCTAATCTTGAAGGTGTTGATATATTTATGAGATATATTTTTGGATTTTATACATATATAAAAATGGATAGATTTTTAGATTTTGATCTATATATAGTTTAGATTGTTAATGTTATTTCACAAACGCTACATTTTCTCTAGACCTGTCAAACGGTTCATTCGGGTCGGGTCACTTCGGGTCTCGAGTAAAACGGGTCAATCGGGTCGAAAAAAAATAATTTTGCGATAAATTATAATCACATATAAAAAAATAATTATATTTAATTATAAATCAACCCGGTCAATCGGGTCACCGGGTTGAAACCCAGATTACCCAGAAAATTTCCAGTTTTTCGGGTTCGGGTCGAAAAAAATTCCGGGTCAAAATTTTCGGGTCTTGACCTAAAAAATTCCCGCCGGTCGGGTCGGGTTATGTTTTGACAAGTGTAGTCTTCTCCCTTCTTTTTGGTGTTGTTATTTAAGGTTATTTATGACTTTATTTACGATTTCCTTGGTAAGATTTTCGAAATAACATGTTTTTTTTACAGTAGGCAACCAGTAGAATGTCTTTACACAAGATCATTCTTGATCATCCTGACGGATGATGTTACAGAGATCCCTATAAAAAGGGAAACTAGCATTACAATTGGCACTATTCTTAGCTATAAAATCAGCAGCTTTGTTGGCTTCTCTGTAACAGTGCTCAGCTTCTGCTGAAATAAAATCTTTCTGAAGCATTCGAATCTTCTCCACTACTCTTAGAATCTCACATGGACTTGAATTTTGATCTTCAATTGCCTTGACAACTCCCAGACTATCTCCTTCGACAATGAGCTTACTCCATCCTTTAGAAAGCAAGGGATTCTATTAGGATTACAAATCCCTTTAGGAGCTTCTTCTTAGAACATATCAATTACCTGTCCATTCCAATCTCTGACAATACCCCCAATGAGGAAAACACCCGACGGTTTAACCGAACCATTTACATTGATTTTGTAGATAACCATTGGGGGTTTTGTCCATTTTACATTTCTACTCCTTTTGCCTTTTGGTTTCTTATCTTGATTTATGAGCTTTACCCATTCCTGTATACTATGGTTAGCTTTCTGTATTGTTGCTTCCAAGTTGTCCGGTTTATTTCCTTTGAAGATGACAGGGTTACGAAATTCCCAAATATGGTGTCATAACATACAAAGGTGTTCAAAGTGAGTATTGTTTTTTCTTATGTATTGCATGCATGTTTGTTGTTGATGTTATAGGGTCATGGAGGCCATGAAACCTATCACCACTATTTTGTTCATATTTTGCTACTATCATTTTTGTGATCGGGCACTTAATTAAGGAGCAGATGGTCAGTATCTTCAACCTCTGTATCACAGAGACAGCACAGACTGGGAACCCTATTAAAATATCTATTTAAACGTTCAATTGTCGCCAGGCTATCTGAGGTGATTTTCCATATAAAATTATGAGTTCTTGGTGGCACTTGTAGCTTCCAAATCCAAGCATTATCTCCATCAGTTGAGGATGTAATTATAGATTTATCAATACTTGATTTCGTAGTCTATATTCCTTCATTGCTATACTTACAAATTAGCTTATCTTTGGTTACCCACGTAGGGATAACAATCTAATTGATTTGTTGCACTGTGACCTGAGGAAATAGATAGATAATTAAACCTATGTTCCACTTCTTGTCTGCTATAATTAAATCTGATACATTCATGTCCGGGTTGTGGTTGTTTCTGTATTGTTCAAGGTTTTCACCCTTCAGCCACGGGTCAGACCACAAGTTTACACTAGAGCCATCACCGATGACCCAAAGAAGACCCTCATGAAATATGTCTCTTAATTGTAAAAGGCGACCAAACTACCAGGACGTGTTATGTATATTTAAATCCGTTATGCTACGATTTTGAAGGTATTTTTCTATTATGACTTTTACCCATATATTATCAGGGTTGGTGTAGATTTTCCAGAGTAGCTTCATCTGTAATGCTATATTATGTTCCTCTGCTTTCCTGATGCCTAGTCTTCTGATGTCCACTAACATAGCCATGTTGAAATGCACATTTTAGCTCCTTATTTTATACACTTTGCATATTTCTGGATGGGAATATGTCGAATTTATGTAATATATGCTTAATTGTAAGAAATGGAGATCTACATAAGTTTTGGTTTAATATTACAGAATTTGGAGCCATTCCGGGACAAAACCAAGAAGCAAAGACGGAAGCTGAGCCTTACTCGAGATCGAGTACTTTTCCTCGATATCGACCAAAGAAGTCCGAGCAATGCCTAGTCGAGGAGGAGCTGCTCGAGGAACTGAAGACAAAGCCAACCCGACTCCAGGACCCTACTCGATATCGAGTAGTTTACTCTATATCGACCAAGCCTTAAAGCCGCATCTGGACTCGAGGAAATAGTACCTGATCGAGAAGAAGAAGACCAAGAGAACTCGAGCAGCACTTCCTCGATATCGAGTAAGTTACTCGATATCGACAAGACCAGAAGCACTTGTCCGAGCCAAATCGAGAAGCAGTTACTCGAGCAAGCCAGAACCCAAAGTCGACGAGACATTTCTCCTCGATATCGAGTAAACCAAGACCACTTGTCTGAAGCCAGGTCGGGGAGAGGTTGCTCGAGGAAGCCCAGTGAAGCCAAGTCGACGACACATTTCCTCGATATCGAGGAAAGTACTCGATATCGAGCAGAAAGATCCTGGGCCGCGTTACGCGGTTGGGCTGTCCGAATCGAGTTGGGCTTGTTTGGGGTACAAAGATGTCCGGATCTATCAAGTCTATCAAGATCTATCCATGGAGAGAGGATTTATCCACACACGAAGATATTTAGATATTTAGATATATTTCCTTTTATGACAAATGTTTCTTTTACTAAAGTTTTATCTTTATTATTAAATAGATATTTCCTTCCTTGATTAGCAAGGATTGGAAGCCTATAAATAAGGCCTATAGGGCTGATTTTTATTGAATTCCACACACAATTAGTTACATAGAGGTAGAGAGAGTGAGTAGCCGAGAGGAGTTAAGGAGCGAGATCAAGTTGGCTTCAATCGGTTGTAAGCTCTGTTTGGTATTAATGCAAGTTAGTTCTTTTTCATCAAAGATGTCTGCGATTGCGATGAAGCACGAGTAGTCCACCTACTTCTAGGGTTGGGGTGAGCCCGATGATAGCCCTGCGTGTTTGAGGTAAAGATCCGACTTTTATCATGTTTTAGGCATCTACTACTTGTTATGTCTTTATTACCCATCTAATGGAGATCCATGCTAACAACTTGGATTGTAAACATAAAATCGGTAGATACAATTAGGGTTTCTTGAAAGAATTGTCTAATTGTTGGAAAAGGCAAAAGTTTGGTCCTTCGATGCGATTTGCATGATTATCGTTATTTATCTTGCCTTATGCATGCTTGGTTATTGTTGTCGCAAACCCCGATCTTGGAAGTTTTCTTTCATATAGTTTATTTCGAATCCCGCAAGCCTTGTTCTTTATTTATTTCATTTTTAAGTTTTTGTCTCCTCGATATCGACTAATCTTGGTCGATATCGACTATTGATATTCGATCGACGAAGATCGTTGTAGCTTCTGGTGTACAGGTACCCGACGTCGACAAAAACTTTACTCGATATCGAATAACCTCTGCTCGATATCGACCAACTGTCGGGAGCTGCCGCTGCTTATTTCGACTTGCCTGACCTTTTATCGAGGAACCTTACTCGAGGTCGAGGTAATCTGTTGTCGACATCTGTCCGTGAGATTTCTCCGCTGCCTAGGATCCAGACTTCCCACTACTGCATCGGGAGGAAGTCTTGTAATGATTTGCAAGGGACGAAATCTGGTTTGCTTTTCTTTATTCATATTTTCATTGCAAGTCTCGATTTCCTCCTTACAACAAATTGGCGCCATTGCCGGGAAAGCAATCATTCGCGCCTTCGGTAGTTAAATCTCACGTTTGCTTTGAGTTACTTCGCAGGTGTATACGCCGTTCTAGTCAACCACCTGAGTTTGACGGCTTAGACGAACCGGAACGCCTTCTACACGTCCACGCTAAACTAAAAACAGCCATGGTGGCCGCATAAACACAAGAACAGCTGATTGAGAGGCTTCAGAGAGAACTAGCCACCAAAGATACTGCTCTCGCCACTGAGAGAGCAGGAAGGGAACAGGAAGCTGAGCGTGGGAGGCAAGCAGAAGCTGAGCTTGCCCAATACCCTACCACTGCAGAGGATTATATGCACCCGACTCTCGTCATGCCTGAATCGGCTATTCTAATCCCTCAAAATACTTTTGAAATTCGCACTCACTTCCTTATTGAACTTAAAGATAATGCTTTTCATGGAAGATTTAATGAATGCCCTCTTGAACATATTACCAATTTTTCTGACATGTGCCTGATCATGCACATTTAGGTAGTGTTAATATAGGCATTTAGATGGGTTTAGGTAGGGTAAAATGCATGAGTTTAGAGTAGTTTTCATAGTTTCATTATGTTTGAATTAGAGTCGGAATCTGCAAGTCTTGTGCATGATTTCAGGTGATTGTGGAAAGGTGGAGCTGAACTCGTGTAAATGATAGAAGATGAGATGGAAATCGGAGCCTTGAGCCTTGAGCAAGAGAGCCAAAGAGAGGAGCTGAACATATGTGCAAAGGAATGGAACTGTAAAGAACTCGGGCCAAGATTTCATGAAACTCGGCCGAGTCCATTGAAGAGAACCGAGTTGGTGATTCTGGGAAGAACTCGGGTGGGAAGACACAAACTCGGCCGAGTTTCTTTGTGTTGCACCCATGTTTTGTGAAAGGAACAGCTGTTACATTGTGTTTATTTTTATTCTGAATTTTAATTAGTGGAAACATGAAACGTTAGGAGTACCGGTGAGTTTTTGTTTTCTTTGAATCAAACAGAAGGATCGAACAGGGCTTTGGGGGTACGTAGATTTTATTTCTTGCTTTTGCTAATTTATCGATTATGAACCACTAAACCTCTTTGCTCGGGGAATTTAATCGACGCTTCAGGTTTTCTATTTCATTGTGAGATTTCCGTTCTTAATACTCTTCTTTGAATATTATCAATTCTTTGCTTAGATTGTTTAGGGTTCTCGTGAATTTCTGTTAGTCTGATCAACTGATGCCTTTTCATGATAATCTATAGCTAGATATAGGTAATTTCTGGTTGAATTATCTATAGTCTTGAGTAGCAAAGTATGAATCTCTGAAACTGGTTGATTTTGGGATTTATATAAAGAATTGATTTGCAATTGATGCAATAACTGGTTGTGCGTGTCGATTGCCTTTGTTGATTTCCTTTAAGCTTCATCGATTATTGAATTGAATCTTGATAGTTTCAAGATTGTTTGATAATTAGGGTTTTCAGGGTCTGGTTGTCCTGTTAACTAGATTCGATAAGGAATTGGATTCAAATGACCTAGTCTTTCCACAACAAAGTATTCAAGAGGAAGTTATATTTTCGATATCAATGATCAATGAACAAACCTGATTGCTGAGATTGATTGACCTGAGCTATTCTCTCATATTCATTTACCCAATCTGTTTTACTTTATTGTTTTGCTTACTATTGTTTCTTAGTTAGTTAGTTCAAACCATCAAAATTCCCCCCTTTGTTTCTTGTTCTTGTTGAAGCACTCTAACTTGCATACGAATCACTGACTCTCTATGGGATCGACCCGTACTTGCCAAACTACATTAGTTAGGCTAGTCGGATTTATTTGATAGGATTTAAGGCGACTGAAAATACTCCGTCAAATTTGGCGCTGTTTCCAGCAACAAAATTGAACAGTCTCATGAAAAGCATCAGCAACATTGAGCAACATGCTACAGAGAACTTGTATGATAACTATGAGAGGTATAAAAAGCTAGTGGCCAGCTGCCCTTATCATGGCTATTCGAATCAGGACCTCGTTCTCTACTTACACGAAGGTCTATTAGATGATGAGAGAAGAACGGTTAATGCTGCATGTGGTGGTAACATCTTGAATAAGACTCCTGCTGGAGCATTTGAGATGTTTTCTGAGCTTGCAAAGGGGGCAAGGCAATTCAGGAAGACGTCCTCTAAAACTCTGAGCTCGGCAGAAGTAGACTCGTCACTCCAGACAGATGTGAATGAGTTGAAAGAGATGATGCGAAAATTCATGCTCAATGGGAATCAGCAGCAGGTTAAAGCATGCGGAATCTGTCAAGATTTTCAGCATCCTACCGATGCATGCCCCATCCTTCAGGGGCCGAATGTTGAATTGAATGCAGTGGGGGGGGGGGGGCTTTGTACCACAAAAGCCGAGGCATGACCCTTACTCTAATAGCTATAACCCTGGCTGGAGAGATCATCCGAACTTTAGGTATGGGAATCCTCAACAGCAGTAGTTTAATCAGCAAGGAGCTCCACCATTCAGACAGCAGTATGGACCTAGGCCTCAAGGGCAGAGTTCGAGCTCATCCATGTCAGCTGAGGACATGATCAAAGCTCTGACACATAATGTGACTACAATGCAGAACAACATGGTGCAATTCCAACAGGAAACAAAGTCCAGCATTCAGAACTTGGAGAATCAGGTTGGACAGATTGCTTGTGCTTTGGGCAAGCTGGAGGCTAAGGATTCTGGTAAGTTTCCATCTCAAACTAAGTTGAATCCAAAGCAGAATGTGAGTGCTATCACTCTAAGGAGTGGTAAGAAGTTAGAGACTCGGGATGAGAATACAACCCTCATAAATGATGAGGATGAAGAAATTGTGGTAGAGGACTCTCAAGCTGCAGAGAGCCCTAAGGAATCTCAAGATAAGGACAAAGAGACCACGCATGTGGTGAACAATCCAGACATGCCATAGAGTTCATACAAACCAAGCCCACCCTTTCCTGATGCATTGAGATATACCCGCAGGCCAGAGAGTGAAAAGGAAATCTTCGAAACATTTAGCAAATGTAAGGTAAACATCCCTTCACTTAATCTGATAAAGAGTATTCCTCGCTATGCAAAATTTCTGAAAGAATTGTGTACAATTAAGAGGAATCAAAAATCTAAGGGAAAGCAAAAGATTAGGGTTAGTGAACATGTGTCTGTTGTATTTCAGAAGCGTCTTCCTAAGAAATGTAGCGACCCTGGCATGTTTACTATACCTTGTGTGATAGGTGAAACTCGAATCGAAAGGGCAATGTTGGATTTGGGTGCATCTATCAACGTGTTACCTTACTGCTTGTATGAATCTTTAGGACTTGGTCCTTTGCTTGAAACTAGGGTAGTGATTCAATTGGTTGATCTCTCTAATGTGTACCCTAAAGGAGTGATAGAGGATGTTCTTGTGATGGTGGATAAGATGGTCTTTCCCGCTGATTTTTTTGTCTTGGATATGGGGCAAGGTAGTCATTAAGCTCCTATTCTTTTAGGCAGACCATTTTTAAGGACCACGAATACCAAAATTGATGTGTATTCGGGGTCATTAACAATGGAATTTGATGGTGAGAGGGTCGAGTATAACATTTATGATGCTATGAAATACCCCTCTAATGATCATTCTTTGTGCTTCGTTGATGTTCTTGAGCCACTAGTGCAAGATATCTTTGAATTGAATTGTGTGGATGATGTTCAAGTTGCTTTAGAAACTCCTCTAGAGGACATTTCTATGGATTATGGATTGTGCACTAACCTGCAGGAAGTTGTGATGGAGTTAGATTCTTTTTCTAAGCTACATCTCTCTCCATTGGGCTCAAAACCCATGCTACTAACCTCGCCTAGCAAGAAGCTTTTGCCCTCTATTGTTCAGGCATCGGAGGTAGAGCTCAAGCAACTTCCGAGTCATCTCAAGTATGTCTTTTTAGGAGAAGGAGAAACACTACCAGTCATCATCTCAAGCAAACTTTCTAAGGAGCAAGAAGGGGAGCTAGTAGCGGTCCTCAAGGAACACAAAGCGGCTATAGGATGGACTATTGCAGACATTAAGGGGATTAGTCCCTCGACATGTATGGATAGGATCTTATTGAAGGACAAAGCAAAGTCATCCAGACAACCTCAAAGGAGGCTCAACCCACCTATGATGGAGGTGGTGAAGAAGGATGTCCTGAAACTTCTCCAAGCAGGTATGATATACCCTATCTCTGATAGTGCATGGGTGAGTCCCACCCAAGTTGTTCCTAAAAAGGGTGGGATTACCGTCGTTGAGAACCAACAGGGTGAACTAGTTCCCACTATGACACAAACTAATGGCGTGTTTGTATAGATTACCGCAAATTGAATGCTGTAACTAGGAAAGATCACTTCCCTTTGCCATTCATTGACCAAATGCTCGAGCGACTTGCTGGTCGTGCTTTCTATTGTTTCCTAGATGGGTATTCAGGTTACTTTCAAGTGGCTAGTGCACCGGAAGATCAGGAGAAGACGACGTTTATATGTCCGTTTGGGACATTCGCTTATCGCCGAATGCCATTCGGGTTGTGTAATGCGCCGGCAACATTTCAAAGGTGTATGGTAAGTATTTTCTCTAACTATGTTGAACACTTCATAGAAGTCTTTATGGATGACTTTACAGTCCATGGAGACAATTTTGAGTCATGCTTAGAACACCTTACACTTGTGCTCAAAAGGTGTGTGGATACCAACCTAGTATTAAACTCTGAAAAGTGCCATTTTATGGTCGAACAAGGTATAGTACTGGGTCATATAGTGTCCGCGAGAGGAATTGAGGTCGATAGGGCCAAGGTTGATGTCATTCAGTCCCTACCCTATCCAACTAACGTGCGCGAAGTCCGCTCTTCTCTAGGCCATGCAGGTTTTTATCGCAGGTTTATTAAAGATTTCTCCAAGATTTCCTCTCCTCTCTGCGAGCTGCTGAAAAAGGATGTGGTGTTTGACTTTAATGGAGAGTGCAAGAAGGTGTTTGATGAGCTGAAGAAGCATCTGGTTAGTGCCCCGATCATCCAGGCACCAGATTGGTCTCTACCATTTGAGATCATGTGCGATGTGAGTGACTACGCTATTGGGGCTGTTCTGGGGAAAAAGAATGGGAGAGCATCTCATGTGATACATTATGCGTCCATGACTCTGAATGGTGCGCAGAGGAACTACTCCACAACAGAAAAAGAGCTCCTAGCAGTGGTTTTCTCATTAGAGAAGTTCATGTTCTATTTACTTGGCACAAAGGTGATAGTGTATACGGATCATGAGCCTTCCACGGAGATTGACCCAGATGTCGGGGAGCAGTACTATAGAGACCAGAATCGCAAGCTCCTCAAGCAAGTCAAATATCTCTATGTCAACCAGCCTTGCATCGAAGGCGGATCACAGCGGCACACCACTACTGAGTGCCCACACACAGAGCAAGTCAGGATGGCAGAGACCCACGAAGAGGTAGCTTATGCAGGGGGTCCAAATCGCTATATGGGGGACCAAAGGTTTCACTAACCAAAATGGAACCAAGGTGCCCCTAGGAACCCCCCCCCCCCCCCCCCACTGTACAGAGCTCCAGGACATCTAGAGAGAGATCAACGGAAGGATGATCTACAGATGATCCTTGTTGAGATGCGCCGGAGTCATGCACAGCAACAGCAGTCTACAATCGCCATCAATAATCAGCTCCAGAATTTCAACACAACATATGGAGATCTGGATATCTGGAAGAGGAGCATAGAGACCCAAATGGGTTAATTCGTAGCACAAATTCCACAACCGACCGGGCAACTCCCTGGGCAAACAGAACCAAATCCTAAGGGGAAGACCGGACACGTCGCAACTATAAAGCTCCGGAGCGAGCACCAATTACACGAGCCAGAGGTCGGAAAGCACCAAGACAAAGCAGAGCAGCAACTTGAAAATGAGCAGCAACAACTCGATGTCGACCAAACCTTGGTCGATATCGACAAGAAACAACTCGACACAGAGGGGAAGCCAAACTCGGACTCATCTGCACAGCCCAGCAACTCGAGATCGATAACTGTTGTCGATATCGAGGAACCCCTTGTCGATGTCGAGGAGAAATTGGCCGATGTCGAGGACTATGCAACACCACCGACATCTGTTCTGACTCCGAAGCAGAAAAAAAACACTGCATTTCCCTTCCAAACCGCTAAAAGATCCCACTGCAGGTAGGTTCAAACGTTTTTTTAATATGCTGCAAGAACTGAATGTCTCTATTCATTTTACAGAAGCTCTACAAGAGATGCCTGCATATGTCAAATTCCTCAAGGAAATTCTGAGCAACAAGCGATCTATCTCAGAAATCGCCAGCGAATGGAAAGTGCTCCACTTTCCTGAGAAGAGACCTGACCCTGGTAAGTTTTCTGTTACTGTGGGATTTGGACAATATAAATTTGAGTCCTTGTGTGATTTAGGAGCAAATGTGAGCATCATGCCCTTATCAATCTGGCGGAAGGTGAAGATAGGGTCTATAGAGCCTGTGGATGCCAAGCTATACATGGCAAATAATATAGTAGTCATCCCTGCAGGTATGGTTTAGAATGTCCCTGTCCAGGTTGGTAAATTCTTTATTCCAGCTGATTTCCTTATTATAGACTGTGCTGAAGATCCTACTAGCCCTATTATTCTTAGTAGACAATTCTTAGCTACTGCAGATGCAAAGATTAGTGTCAAACAACGATTGCTCACCTTCACAATAGGCGATGAGGTCTTAGACTTCTCTTTTGCACCTTAAAAAGAGGTAATTTCATGGCTAGAGGTGAAGAGCATCAGCAACCGGATCAAGCAAACAACGGAGGAAAGCACCAAAGTTATGTTCGACATCGACAAGACTTCCTCGATGTCGACCAAAGGGGTACTCGATATCGACCAATCTTCCTCGACATCGAATTCCCCTGCTGAGCACCAGACTTGCCAAGAGCCTAAGTATGGGGTCCCTGTACTCGATATCGACCAGTCTTGCTCGATGTCGATCAACCCTAAGCCCGAAGATTTCTGTTTTGGGCCCGAAAAGGTAAGTTCAGGTATGAGTTCTACTCCTCCTCGTTCCATTAAGAAATTTATCAATAATTTAAGGGGAGGTAAGGCCCCGTGGCAAGAGAATCTGCGGAAAATGAGAGCTGGAAAGAAAAAGAAGGAAAAAAAGAGAGACTATGCAAGCAACCACCTATCAGCTGAGCTTGCATACAACAATCAAGACCTAGATGATCCAGGAGAAGGGCCAAGCACAAGCGGGCCCCACATTGACGGTCATTGAGCACAAACGGAGAAGTCGGCCTAGTGACTCTAAAATCTAGAGCATGTATATAAAACTTTTTGAATTTTGGGACTTTGGAACTTTTGATTTTGGTTTTGGTTTTTGTTCTTTAGTTTAGAATACATCATGTGGAAAGTCTTGTCTTCGTGTGAAATGTAACACTTTTAGGTCGGCAAGCATAAAAGGATGGCGAAAGGTGGAATAAGAAGTCCCTGAAAGATAGTCGAAATCAACTAGGCCAGTCGAGAACGACCAAGAGGAGCAGCCCAGTTTTACTCGATATCGAGTAGGCCACACTCAATATCGACCAAGTCAGAAGGCTCCTCAACTTCAGCATTCCACTCGACGGTGACAGCTTACTCAATATCGAGTTGTTTACTCGATATCGACCAGTCCAGTTCCTCGACAAGCCCTGTATTGCCTTCCTCGACGCATTATTCAGTGAGTTCCTTCCTTTACTCTTGTTTTTATTTGATTTTATACAGTGGGGACACTGTATATTTTAAGTATGGGGTGGGGGAAGAGCTCATTATCATTATTATATGTTTTATTCTTGTTTTTGGTTTTACATGGTAAAATTTTGGGTAAAATTTTAAATTTTTGTGCATAATTGCTAAAAGTTCTATAAGACATCTCCCAAGGCTTGTAAATTTTTCAAAGAAATAGTGTCATGGAAGATTTAATTGAACTCGACGATGCAAAATTAGATTCATTAGAGATATAGCATGAAATTGCCTAGTAAAGGGAAGTCACAATGAAATGCATATTTTGATGAAAACCATGAAAGGAGGTAAAATTTGAAGTTGCTTTTGACATGTTGCATGATAAGAGGATGGAGGACTTTATATTTCCATATATTGCTCATTGTTTATATTCCTAGCCTTACCTATGGTTATGCATCACAAAAGCCACATACATGCCTTATTTCAATTATTGCTCCACATGTTCTAAATATTACCATTCTTTACCTTATTTCCTATCCGGGGATTGTGTTGAGAATGATGTTACATTATGGAGATTGTTAAATGGTTGTTGTGTTGTTGTTATAATTATTGGAGTTTGGTAGGAAATTGTTTGAAAAATATGGAAAATTTAATTAGTGAAAGAAAATCCGGTCACCTCAGGAGATAAACGTAGATCGACCCTGCTTACTGAGATAATAGTTCAGTGAGATGGGACACACAGGTGAGGAGTCCAAAGCACTAAGTATCTGTTGTAGGAGGAAATCGAGAATGCAAATATAAAATATGACTAAAGTAAAGCAAACCAGATTCCGTCCCTTGCAAATGATTACAAGACTTCCTCCCGATGCCGCAGTGGGAAGTCAGGATCGATCCACGAGGAAGCGTGTCAGCGGATCCTAGGCAGCGGAGAAAACTCATGGACAGAAGTCAACCACAGGTTGTCGATCTCGACTAGGATTAGTTGACAGAAGATCGGACAAGTCGAGCAGCGCAGCAGTAGACACAGGCTGTTTTGGTCGATATCGAGAAGAGGTTTACTCGATATCGAGTAAACCTTGTCGACGTCGATGACTGGCTTGTCGACCACCCGCACACAGAAGCTACAGCGATCTGGATCGAGAATCAGTAACTCGATATTGCCAAGTGCTAGTCGATATCGAGGAAGCCAAAAACTAAAACGAAAGAAAGTAAAAACAAAGGCTTTGGGATTTCGAAAATAAACTTAATGTAAAAGACTTCCAAGATTAGGGTTTGCAACAACGATAACCAAGCATGCATAAGGCAGAAATAAAACAGATAATCATGTAACTTGCATCGAAGGACTAAGCTTTCGCCTTTTCTAACAATTAGACAACTCTTTCAAGAAACCCTAATTGTATCTACTGATTTTATGTTTACAATCCAAGTTGTTAGCATGGACCTCCATTAGATGGGTAATAAACAGATAACAAGTAGTAGATGCTCAAAACATGATAAAAGTCGGATCTTTACCTCAAACACGCATGGCTATCGTCGGGCTTGCTCCAACCCTAGAAGTGGGTGGACTACTCGCGCTTCATCGCAATCTCAGACATTGATGTATGAAAAGAAACTTGCATTAAACTAAATTCAAAGCCTTTACAATCCCGGCAATCCAACTTTCGTTGAATGCCAAAACTCTAAAAACCTTCGAACTCCTAAAACTTCTCTGTGAACTACTTCTCTAGCTTGTGAATTGGATGATTCCTAAAATCAGCCCCATGGGCTTTATTTATAGCTTTATTTATAGATCTCCTCGATATCGAGGAGTTTACTCGATATCGAGTAAAAATGACGTCGACTTCAGCTTGGCTCGGCATGTCGACTAGCTCTTCCTCGGACTGGCTCGGATTTGTGATGTGGGTGTTATTGATATCGAGGAGTTTCCTCGATATCGAGTAGGCTGTCTTCATTGACTTGGCTGGATCGACTTGTTCGAGCAGCTTTCTTCGACACTGCTCGGACAGGTGCTCTAGGCTTTGTCGATATTGAGGAAGATGTTGCTCAGCGTCCGGGTGTCTGGTCAAGTCGAGTAGCTTATCCGCGGCATCCTCGATCAGGCTATCCTCGACTCCGGATGTGGTCTTCAACTTTGTCGATATCGAGTATGTAACTCGATATCGAGGAAAGTGCTGGAGTCAGGTTGTTCCATTCCTCGGCTTCTCGACATGATGCTTCCTCGACCAGGGTGTGTCCGGGCATGGTTTGTCGATATCGACTAAAGCTTGTCGATATCGAGTAGCTTTGAGCTCCGGTCTTTGCTTCTTGGTTTTCTCCCGAAACGGCTCCATATTCTGCAATATTCAACAGAAACTTATGTAGATCTCCATTTCTGACAAATAAGCATATACTACATAAATTCGACAAATTCCCAACCCGAAATATGCAAAGTGTATAGAATATGGAACTAAATTGTGCATTTTAACATGGCTACTTTATAGACATCGGTATCCGGGGCCATTCATGACACCCATGTTTGCGACTCACGAGAAGACAGTGCTGAGGTTAGAGAGGTAAAAGCATTATTATTGAAAAAAGCATTATGAAAGGTGATGAATCTTATGAAGAATGGATGTGGTATGAATGTTTGAAAATACTCCATTTCCCCAGAACATTAGCACCACATTGCCAAAAATTACCCACCTTTAGCCTTTTACCAATCTACTCCTTATTGAGCTTAAATTAAAGTCATCTTGATTATTAATGCTTTGTCTCATGAATTGTTTTTGCATAACCATCCTTTCTGAGTAGAAGTTGCTTTTTAATTGCACGTGCATGAATTTGTCACACTAGTACCTTTTCGAGGATGGTAATTAATTGCAGGGTTATAAAAGAATGAATCTATGATGTTGAGAGTTTAAAATTCTTCCCCTGAATGACCATCCAAGTTATTGATTAGGGACAAGCAAGCTTAAGTATGGGGTGATTTGATGTCCACTAAAATAGCCATGTTGAAATGCACATTTTAGCTCCTTATTTTATACACTTTGCATATTTTGGGTTGGGAATATGTTGAATTTATGTAATATATGCTTATTTGCAAGAAATGGAGATCTACATAAGTTTTGGTTT
Organism: Persicaria tinctoria; assembly: GCA_037127255.1. Classification (NCBI taxonomy): domain Eukaryota; kingdom Viridiplantae; phylum Streptophyta; class Magnoliopsida; order Caryophyllales; family Polygonaceae; genus Persicaria; species Persicaria tinctoria. The sequence goes on along the minus strand of JBANSL010000008.1, from coordinate 59,302,480 downwards.
AATATTACAGAATTTGGAGCCATTCCGGGACAAAACCAAGAAGCAAAGACGGAAGCCGAGCCTTACTCGATATCGAGTACTTTTCCTCGATATCGACCAAAGAAGTCCGAGCAATGCCTAGTCGAGGAGGAGCTGATCGAGGAACTGAAGACAAAGCCAACCCGACTCCAGGATCCTACTCGATATCGAGTAGTTTACTCGATATCGACCAAGCCTTGAAGCCGCATCTGGACTCGAGGAAACAGCACCTGATCGAGAAGAAGAAGACCAAGAGAACTCGAGCAACACTTCCTCGATATCGAGTAAGTTACTCGATATCGACAAGACCAGAAGCACTTGTTCGAGCAAAATCGAGAAGCAGTTACTCGAGCAAGCCATAACCCAAAGTCGACGAGACATTTCTCCTCGATATCGAGCAAATTCCTCGATATCGAGTAAACCAAGACCACTTGTCTGAAGCCAGGTCGGGGAGAGGTTGCTCGAGGAAGCCTAGTGAAGCCAAGTCGACGACACATTTCCTCGATATCGAGCAGAAAGATCATGGGCCGCGTTACGCAGTTGGGCTGTCCGAATCGAATTGGGCTTGTTTGGGGTACAAAGATGTCCGGATCTATCAAGTCTATCAAGATCTATCCATGGAGAGAGGATTTATCCACACATGAAGGTATTTAGATATTTAGATATATTTCCTTTTATGATTAATGTTTCTTTTATTAAAGTTTTATCTTTATTATTAGATAGATATTTCCTTCCTTGATTAGCAAGGATTGGAAGCCTGTAAATAAGGCCTATAGGGCTGATTTTTATTAAATTTCACACACAATTAGTTACATAGAGGTAGAGAGAGTGAGTGGTCGAGAGGAGTTAAGGAGCGAGAGCAAGTTGGCTTCGATCGGTTGTAAGCTCTATTTGGTATTAATGCAAGTTAGTTCTTTTTCATCAAAGATGTCTACGATTGCGATGAAGCGCGAGTAGTCCACCTACTTCTAGGGTTAGGGTGAGCCCGGCGATAGCCCTGCGTGTTTGAGGTAAAGATCCGACTTTTATCATGTTTTAAGCATCTACTACTCGTTATGTGTTTATTACCCATCTAATGGAGATCCATGCTAACAACTTGGATTGTAAACATAAAATCGGTATATACAATTAGGGTTTCTTGAAAGAGTTGTCTAATTGTTGGAAAAGGCGAAAGCTTGGTCCTTCGATGCGATTTGCATGATTATCGTTATTTATCTTTCCTTGTGCATGCTTGGTTATTGTTGTCGCAAACCCCGATCTTGGAAGTTTTCTTTCATATAGTTTATTTCGAATCTCGCAAGCCTTGTTCTTTATTTATTTCATTTTTAAGTTTCTGTCTCCTCGATATCGACTAATCTTGGTCGATATCGACTACTGATATTCGATCAACGAAGATCGCTGTAGCTTCTGGTTTGCAGGTACTCGACGTCGACAAAAACTTTACTCGATATCGAGTAAAGTCTGCTCGATATCGACCAACTGTCGGGAGCTGATGCTGCTTGTTTCGACTTGTCTGACCTTCTGTCGAGGAACCTTATTCGAGGTCGAGGTAATCTGTTGTCGACATCTGTCCGTGAGATTTCTCCGCTGCCTAGGATTCGCAGACACGCTTCCTCGTGGATCGATCCTGACTTCCCAGTACTGCATCGGGAGGAAGTCTTGTAATCATTTGCAAGGGACGGAATCTGGTTTGCTTTGCTTTATTCATATTTTAATTGCAAGTCTCGATTTTCTCCTTACAACATCTTCCCATGTTTTTTGGGCCACAGATTTTATCCAAGCTTATTAGAGGTCAGTAATTTTGTGATTGAGTCTTGTTCTAGAAAAAATTCTTATTAATTTGATCAATCTTAGTTAATATCCCTTTTGGCAGTAAGAAAATTTGCATTAAGTAGTTTGTTTTCCAGCTAAGATTGGCTTTGATTAAAGCCATCTTGCCTGCTTGAGATATTGAACTAGATTTCCATTTCGGGAGTTGCTTTTTAAGGTTTTGAAGAGCATCTTCCAAGACCTTATTTTTAACTCGCCCATTTAAAATCGGGATACCCAGATATTTTTCCAATCCTGTAGCCATAGAAATATTCATTTGTTGGGCCAAATTTAAGGCTTTGGTTCGATTTACATTCTTTGAGAATTGTATGGAGCTCTTATGGTAGTTTATGGTTAATCCTGACTTATTAGAGAAATGGTTAAGGATATTTTTAATTGTATCAAGACTCTTATAAGAAGCTTTTGCAAAGATTAAGGTATCAACTGCAAAAGTAAGGAGGGGGATTGGAGTACTATTAGGATAAATTTTTATGCCAACTAGTGCATCTTCGAGGTGGGACTCTTTTTGCAGCTGTCTTGCCAAATTTTCTATGACTATTATAAAGAAATATGGAGCTAATGGGTCTCCCTGTCGAAGACCTCGTTCAGGTTTAAAAGATTTCCCCGGATTGTTGTTAACAAGGATAAAGAATGTAGATGTTGTAAGACATTTCATAACCCATCTGATCCATTGGTCATGAAATCCCAGTTTTTTAAGCGAATCTTCAATGAAGCTCCAGCTAAGCTTGTCATAGGCCTTTTCCATATCCAATTTTATTGCCAGCCAGCCAGTCTTGCCCTTTTTTTTTGGGAAAGAATGAAAGATTTCGTGCGCTATAAGGGTGTTATCTTGAATTGATCTTCCTTGTACAAGCGCACCTTGAAAAGGGTTAATTATACTCGGGAGAATAGGTTTTAATCGGTTAGCTAAAATTTTTGTGATAGTCTTGTAAATTGTATTGCATAGACTTATTGGTCGATAATGGTGGACTGTGGTAGGGTTTTGTACTTTTGGTATGAGCGCTAGAAATGTTTGATTTATCTCAGTTAGAATCAAACCAGAGTGAAAAAAAAGCTTTATTGACAGCTTTACACATTGAATCCCCTACTATATTCCAATATTTGGTGTAGAACTCAGGGGGAAAGCCATCCGGGCCTGGAGATTTGTCTTCTGTCATGCTAAACATTGTATCTTTTATTTCTCTCGTTGTTGGTGGTTTGATAAGATCGTTATTTTGGTCCTAAGTTATTTCCGGTTGTAGAAAGGGTAGATCCAAAGGATCAGTTAAGTTCTTACTAGTGGAAATGAATCGCTCCTTTAGCTCATTGGTAATGTGATCTCTGATTTGAACCTTATCAGTGATGATCACACCATTCTTTGTAGTGAAACTTGTTGTTGTATTTCGATTACTCCTAACCTTAGGTAAGGTTTGAAAGTACCTAGTGTTCTTGTCAGTAAGTTGTAAATGTCTAGTTCTAGCTCGTTGTTTCCAGAATTGATGACTATAATTGAGAATCTGCACTCGTTTGTTTTCCAGTCTGTTAAGTTTACTTACATCCTGTGAAGATAACGTTCCCCAGGGCAGTGCTTGTTGAAGCTCCATGATTTTTTTATCTACTTCCTGAAGTTGCTTGTCAAAGTTATTTTTGTTTGTTTTACACAAGGTTTTGGTGTTTTGCTTAAGCAACTTCTGCTTTCGAACTAACTTGAATCCAAAGGACTCTGCCATTTTATTTTTCCAAACATTTGCAATGATTTTCTCATAGTTTGGACTAGAGGTCCAAGCCATTTCAAATCTGAACGGAGAGCACTTATAAGTGGAGGGAGTTCCCAAACTTGTGGTGATCAGCTAGTGATCCGAGGTAGAGAAAGAGTGATGTCGAGCAATCATGTCTCTGAACTTAGTATAAATTTCATGGTGAGCCAGGATTCTATCAATTCTTTCAAACGTATTATCAACCTTGTTTTGGTACTTCCTCCAGGTAAAGGGAGAGCCTTGGAAGGGGATGGTATGATGGTTTAGTTCATTCTTAACTTCTCTTAATCTTCTGAATCTATTGATGGAGGGGCTAGAATCACCAACCTTTTCACTATCATTATCTATATCATTTAGATCCCCTATAATAAGAATAGGGAGATTGTGCAAGTTTGCCTTAGTATATATATATATCCCTAGAACTGGGTTTTTTCACCTTCAATCGATGGGGCATAGACAAAGGTAAGTAGTATAGTTAAATTATTTATGGGGAGTTTAATCATAACTAGTATATCCGTTTGTTCAAGAATATCGTTATCCTCAATAAGTTTTTCATTCTTAATAAGAATCCACATACCTCCTTTGAGTCCAATTGATGCAAAGAAGATCAACTTTTGAAATCCGGCTTCTTTAATTTGTAGCTCAGAGGGAGGGGTCATGGCTTTAGTTTCAGAGACTGCAAGGATATCAAGTTTGTTTTCTAAGCGAATATGTTTTAGCTCTGGCCATAAGATAGGCCTCCTGGAGCCCCTAATGTTCCAATAACCTATATTAATCATTTACTTACTTGTACTTCTGCCCAACATGCATGTGGATGAGGGCGGGGAAGTTTTGGTGGTTGGGTTTGAAATCTTGCCTTTGACAGGGTGATTATTGAAGACCTTCCACTGGAGCCAATTAGAGGACCAGTACTTGTAGTGTTTGGCAGTCAAACAGCCTAGAGGACTAGCGCTGATCAACATGCCTCGTTTATTACCTATCTTGGTGACAATTCTCTCTATAGGATATAGAAAGAACTTGTTTGGTTTTGAAATATGATGTATGCCAATTTTCTTGGAGATTTCCACGGGGAAGTAGATTTTGAGGAGGATTTTAATTGGTAATGGCTGATAGAAAATTTTGGTTTGACTTACCACCATACAACCAAAGTTGATGGGGTTGAGTCGAAAAAGGTAGAGAGAACAACGAGAGAAAGAGGGAAGCCATTTACCGTTCCTGAAAATACGGTCTGCAAGAGCATTGCAGACATCCGCCAATACTAAGTGGAAGGAAGTTCGAGACCAGTGATAACAGAGCCGGAAGCTGGGTGCCCTGATATCAAACAGATAAACCAACCAAAGACGCATACAGAAGAAAATAAAGAGCAAGATATAGTAATTAACCTTCCGGATAAGTTTGATAATTAGAAAGAAAAATCACCCAGCAAGAATTGTAAACAGCTGGGAGCTTCCATACCGGACATAAACATAAGCTCTAGAGGTACTAGCACATAATATGTCTAAAACATTTGTAAGATAGTTCTTATATGTAGATATTGTACAATTTCCTTTGTACAATTGTAAGCTGCTCCATCCTTGTGGTTTTCTAATCACAGCTTGATAGGATTGACTTTGGTATTTGAATTTTATCAGTTGAAGCTTTTGATTTTGTACAGTTGAGGCAGGATCTCCTGAAATTTGAGTGTTATAATGAAGTTTAAGAATAAGATTGGGTTGCAGCCGAAGCTACAGAGTTTTGAGACAGCACACCACCACAGGAGCTAACAAAAGCTCTATGGGGGATCACCTTAAGGATTGGCTGAGAAAAGGAAAGAGGGAGCAAACCTGTGAGTGAAGAACAAATGAGAGTGATACCACAAGCAACCCAGACCATCCCAAACCAAAATGTTTGGGAGTGGCCATAGTTCAAGGGATCGCAGTTCATGAAGTTACAACTTAAACCAAAGATACTGATCACCAGACCAATATAGAGATAGTTCTTAAAGGGGTAGAGCTGAAAAATGCTTACAAAACAATGAACAACAATATGTAAATCACAGCAATTAGTAGTGATTTCTATACTAGAATAAATACAATCAGTAGTATTTCCAAACAGAGTCAGACAACGGGGGAGATACCAGAGAACACTTCCAAGGCAGTTTAGAGTATCAAAATTAATCTTAATAGTTGAAAACATAATACAAGACTTAGAATAGATAGCAATGTAAGAATTGATAAGGGCGTTAATAAAGGAGTTTTGAGGATCCATGCTAAATGGGAAAGGAATGATAGTAGATTTATGGCCAAGAGGCAAATAACAGTGCAAATTGGACGAGTTTGGGTGATGATTATTTATAGAAGAAGAAGAATCATCCGAAGTGCTCCAACATAACATATTCAAAGCATGCAATTGGAAAGGAGAAGCTAAAACAGTGTTTAATAGCAATTTCATAGGATGAAACATACCTTGTACCCATGTTATTGTGTACATCACCTTGGAAGCGCCATTTATTCAGTCCAGGTTCATCCACTACTTTCTTAATTTCTTGCTGGGTTGATTCGTCTGAAGCCTTCCCCCTCCAAAATCAAATTGGGTCTCCGAAGCCGAGGAGACGAATTTGATAGAGGGGGGAATTATCCGCTCCACCGCCTTCAACCAGCCACATCTGAGTCTTGCATGTCCATTAGATCTGTAATTACCATTAGCATCTTCATGGGTTATGCAATTAAAGTTTACCGAAAGTTTATTGTGTGGGGTTTTTTGGTTTTTGAGATTTTGAGACGAGTAAGAGAAGAGCAAAAATGCCTTTCTCCCTCTGTTTTTTTGAAAAATTAAGCATGCCCTGGTTGTGGTTAAGGCTCGCCTTGGTGGGCTGCACCTTCCCAACCAAAAAATCACCATAGGTAGGAGAGTAGCGGTAGCTATCTTTGATACTTGGAGTTGTTGAGATGAATTTGTTTCTGGGGTTTTTTGTGGAGTTTTGCTTGAGTGGTTTGGGAGTATAGATTTTGGAGACAAAGTTTATATTTACATCAAAGGGTTCGGAATGAACAGATCTAATGGGAAACCAACTAGATCTACCATCAACGATGAAATTCAGCCCATAAACCACAGTGAGGAATGAGGAGTTTTTGAGGAAAGAGCTTTTTGGGTAAAGCTTCATCATTCTGGATGCTACCAACAGTATGAAAAGGTTTGTGAGGGGAGTTTGTGTTTGGAGATTTAGGGTTAAATTGATTATTGTTAGAGTAATGAAATTTGATGATGGGAGATTCAAGAGTAGAGCTCAAACCGGAGGCCAAGAGCAGCGGCAGAGCCGCGCCATGGTCAACTGGCCGGGGAGGACGCCGGCGAAGCAAGAGAAACAAAGGTAAGACAGGAGGCACGTGCAAAGAAGAGAGGGGCGCGTTCTCTCCGACTCACTGTTTGAACCTTTCAAAATAACATGTTGATTGGTTACAACTTACAAGGTATGGAGCGAGCGAGGAAGGGAGGCGGTGGTGAGTGAGCGACGGAGCGAGGGAGGGTGCGATCGAGGCCGGAGCGAGCCGGCTGCGGTGGCGGCGAGCACGGATCTAGACCAGTTTCTCTTCGCAGAAATCGCGAGGAAGATGATGACATTTTTGTTAAATTACAAAAATCACCCTATAAATATGAGAAAATAAAAAAACTATCTATATTTTATTATGTGATCGATAATCTATATTTTATTTTATTTTTGCACAACAAAATGTTTCATTTGCACAACATATGGTTATATTTTCACAAGCACAATATACAGTTATATTTGCACGCCAAAATGTATCGATGCGGAAAAAAAGACTTAGGTATTATTTGCACAGCTTACAGTTAAATCTGCACAACATACTCTTATATTTGCAAGACAAAATGCTTAAAAAAAAGTAAAACTAGACTTGGGTCATATTTGCACAACTTGTGGGTAAATTTGCACAACGTACTCTTATATTTGCACGAAAAAATGTTTAAAAAAAACTAGACTTGGGTCATATTTGCACAACTTATAGTTATATTTGCACAACGTACTCTTATATTTGCACGACAAAACGTTATTATTAAAAAAAACTAGACTTGAGTCTTATTTGCTCAACATACGGTTATATTTTCACATCATACTCTTATATTTGCATGAAAAAATGTTTAAAAAATAAATAATAAATAAATAACTAGATTTAGATCATATTTGCACAATTTACGATTGAAGATCTCCGTGCATCTTCCTCCTCTCCTTCGAGTCGTCGATGGATCCCGGTCGCTCGCCCTTGGAAGAGGCCGCGCTCTGACGACGATTTGGTGGTTCAAGCTCTGGTCGAGCGAGGAAGGGATCTCAGATCTGAGCTGAGGTCCCCGGATCTATTGCGGATCTCAACTTTGGCTCGCCGAATATGATCCGACGTATATTTGCACAACAAATTGTTATATGTGCACAACGTAAAGTTTTTTTGCACAACAAAAAGTTTTGAAACGAAAAAAAAAGCGGAAAAAAAATATATTATATTTTGCACAACAAATTGTAAGAGTTGCGTGACTCTGTTTTAAGAGTTGCACGACTCTATTTTAAGAGTTGCACGGCTCTGTTGTAAGAGTTGCACGACTCTTGGTTTAAGAGTTGCATGACTCTCTTGTAAGAGTTGCACGACTATGTTTTAAGAGTTGCACGACTCTGTTTTAAGAGTTGCACGACTATGTTGTAAGAGTTGCACGACTCTGTTTTAAGAGTTGCACGACTCTTGTTTTAAGAGTTGCACGACTTTGTTTTAAGAGTTGCACGACTCTGTTTTAAGAGTTGCACGACTCTGTTTTAAGAGTTGCATGACAATCGAGACTTTTGAATTTATACTCAACATTATCTTCTTTCATCTCAATATAATTTCATACTTTCTCAATAAACTGTAAGCGATTCAGAATAAGTTGAAGCAAGTCTAGTTTTATTTATTTTTAACATTTCGTCTTGCAAATATAACCGTAAATTGTGCAAATATAATCGTATGTTGTGCAAATATAACATTTTTTGTGCAAAAATAAAAATAAAAATATAGATTATGGATCACATAATAAAATATAGATAGTTTTTTTTAATTTCCATATTTATGGGGTAAGTTTTGTAATTTAATCAAAATTCCTTCTTCTTCGCTCCGCGTCTCTAGATCCAGCGTTCGTAGGCCTCCGACTCCGCCTCCGGCTCGCTCGACCTCGCTTGGCCGTTGTTCGAATTTGCTCCGGCATTCTCGCTCTCTGGCGCTCTCGATCTCCATCTCGAGCACTCTCGGTCGCCGACGCTCACGCCTCTCCTCCCGTCAATCCTCTAGATCTCCGTCAATCAATTGCAACTGGAATTCAATTTCAGAATCAGTTGGTCGAATTCGACTGGAATTCAGATCTGGAATTCGACTAGAATCAATTCGACTGGATTCGACTTCAAAATCAATTGGACATAGATGGCGAATTCAGATATGGCCAGAGGAGGGTGCGAGGTGGCGCGAGGCGGAGCGAGTGAGAGCAGCGGCGAACAGGAGGAGCGGCGGCGGCAGCGACAAGGAGGAAAGGAGGAACATGGACGGAATTGCAGGAGAGAGGTTCCGGCGGCAGCGACAGAAGAGAGGTTCCGGGGAGTGAGGGCAGATAATTAGGACAGGAGAGAGAGAGAGAGAGAGAGAGAGAGAGAGAGAGAGAGAGAGAGAGAGAGAGAGAGAGAGAGAGAGAGAAAGGGTATGAGTATAAGGTGTTTATATTTGGGACATTTCACTAATTTGTCCCAAACCGTGGACATTTCGCAAATTAGGTCCTATTTGGGGGCTATTTTGCAAATTGCCCCTTTAATCAATATATCTATATATGCATAAGATAAAATTTGACCTAATTTGATTATATATGGATATATTTTTAAAAGATATATGCATAAGATAAAATTTGATTATATATGGATATATGCATAAGATAAAATTAGGTCCTATGGACATTTCGCAAATTAGGTCCTATTTGGCGGGATCTGGAGGGAGGAGGCGGTGGTGCCGCGGATGCTCATGGAGGCGGTTTGTTTCATTTCTGCTGCTACTGCTGTCTTCAATCTGACACTCAAATTGTATAATCAGAAGTCAGAAGCTTAATTCCCCAGATCTCATGATGTGGATTGCTTGGTTTCATTGCTTTAAGCATCTTTTTTGGTTGATTTTGATGCAGTTTGGTGAGTTTTGCACTCCTGTCTTGTTTTTTCTCATCTGGGTACTCCATAATCTGTCTGAATTGAGGGATTGCTGTCTTTGCTTTGTTCAATTTAGGGTTTCTGGGTGTCCCAAAATTGTGCATATCTTGTGATTGTGAAGACCACTGGTAGAGGGCTTTGACTTTTTTCTATTTCTCATATGGGTTTGATCATGTTTATAGGTGACGTAACTTATGATGTAAGGTATGTGTATAATCGGAGGTATGTCCATCATACTCTATTCAATAGTTATATGTTGTTGCCTTTTAAAGAATTTTGTTGTTGCAGTCGGTAGGTCATTGGTTTTTTAGATAGTATAAATGCTTGTGTCCTTAAACTAAAAGAGATTTTATGTTTCTTTTCTATTGTTTTTTTATGCTTTAGTTAAACTAAAAGAGATTTTATGTTTCTTTTCTATTGCTTTGGAAAAAGTATCTCATGCATAGAAATTTTTTTAAGGCATCAATCAATTTCTTCTTTAGTTTTTACAGTATCGTTTTTGTCCATATGGGCATTTAGCTAAATCCAACTTGCAATACTTAATTGCAGGTGAATGTCGACTGAAATATATTCTGAAACCTGAAACTAAAGAGAAGACTATACACAGATATCTTTGAACAGGGCCATAGTTTAAACAAAAATGGGTATTACTTCAGCTTGTTTGGCAATATAATTGGGTATATCATGGTGCTGCTTATATGTTTGTTCCATTAAAGACAGATTAATCTTTGAACAGGTTTCAACTGTCCGAGTTGACCTTTCAAGAATCGGTGTGGAGTTGTATGACCCGAAGAAGACAGTGTACAGTCTGGTGAGTACAATGATCTCGACTGTATTGCTTTATATATGCATAAATTAAATTCTATGGAATGGACTAGTTGAGTCTTGTTTTTCAGCATGATTTTTAGTTAAATTGCTTTTATCTTACAGGAATAAAGAAGAGGCATCGAAAGAGGAGGAATACGGCGAAGTTTCTGAGGTAGACGAGATCCGGCATGGGTTACTTCTACATTGGCTAAGACATCGTTGTCACTGGCTAGATAATAGTATTTACTGGCTAGTAAGCATACATCGAAATGTGTTATACTTGTACATCGTTGTAAATTTGTTTCTATGTACTAAAGTATGTTGTGATTGAAACCATTAATATTACACTGGATGATGTCATTTAAGAGTAATGTAGGTTTGTTTCTAGGGTTGTCATATGTGTATTACATAAGTGTTTTTAATGGTTGACACTATTGTGTATATACGTGTAGTGTTTGTTCCATTCTATACTTGTGTCAGTTATCATTTTGAGATTATTTGAACATGTGTATTTTTGGGACATATGAATATGCTAACATTTGTATTCGTAGCGTTTGTGTAGTTGTGTCATTTTGAGATTATTTGATTATTTGAACATGTGTATTCTGAGATTAATAATATCCGATAGACTTAGTCTTCCATTGGTTGAGACATCGGTTTTATTGGCTAGACAACAATAGTTACTGGCTAGTAAGCGTAAATCGCATATATTCGGGGTTCGCATCTCCGGCAACCAAAACGGACAACCACATATTGTAATTGTTGTACATATATGCATAATAACAAAAACCAACCCTTAGCAACTCAAAGAATGTCGTTTATCCTAGCTATTCTTGAGGTGGGAAGTTCCTGAGGTAGACGAGATCCGACAGGGGTTAGTCTTATATTGGCTAAGAGATCGTAGTCAGTGGCTAGGCGACAATAGTTACTGGCTAGTGAGTGTAAATCCTAACTTTTTCTTTTTTTTTTTTAGCCCAAGTGAAATCATGTATTATAGGGTTGTATGGATTTTTTTGTGTTTCAACACCTAGTTAGTATTTCTTTTTACTTTGTAACAAGCTTTGAGGACTTCTTCACCTTGAGTTCATGCAAAATAACAAAAACCATCCTTCGCCGACTGAAAAGAAAAGGCGTACGTACGACGAGCGGCATATGATGACCTTATCATTCCACACTTACTTAGGTTTTAATTGTTTAATCGTTTCCACCTTTTGGATGACTTGTGTTTGATTACTGATAAGGTATATTGTGGTCACTTGTTTATATGTGTTATGGATGGTTATTGTGAATTCTGCGTTATGACGTATTTCGTTTGAGTTTAATGGTCGATATACTTAGGATGAGAAGTTTATGAGATAAATAAGATGTGTCAAGGGTTATTATCTTATTGGCATAGACTTTGATTTTATTGGCTAGGGAAAATTATATAATGGCTAGCAAACAAAAAATCGCATACATTTGTCTTTTGCATCGTCGATAAACTAAACGACCAGTTATGTACATTAAAAACCACCAAAATCCCAAAGTGTCATTGAGTTACAAGCAAACTAACAAAATACTACATTCGACTACGCAAAAGAAGAGTTACCCAACTAGACATCAATTTCTTCACCTTGTCACGCCACGCTTGTTTATGTCCTCCGACGCTTTCGGCGAAGGAACTCTCCCCAAGATGGGTACCTGCTTGTCTCCATTATCTTGCTCCTGACGCACCCAAACGACATGCTCTCCTCTATGAGCATTGCCCCCTCCTCCATGTCCATGTCGAGAGCTTTACCTTTCATATCCGGAGCAACGATTGTCGGTTCTACCCATTATGTTGTTTTGTACTTAACTTGTTATGTATTGGTTAGGAACTTTAGTACTTTGTAGTTTTTGGTTTAGGTCTTAATTGTTTAATCGTTTCCACGTCGGGAGCTTTACCTTTCATCTCCGGAGCAACGATTGTCGGTTCTGCCTAGATTTTCTGGTTTGTCTTGCCAGTTGTGTGAATTTCTGTGCCAGATAAATTGTTGTATTTGCCATCCAAATGGTTATCCATGTCATACTCCAAATTGAGATCAAGATGCGATATAGACCAAATTTTACTTCGAAATATTTTTTTCCATAAACATATACAAAGTGGGTGTCTATAGATAGATAAAATTAAATTAAGTTCAAAAATAAATTTATTTTTTAATTTTAACAAAAGAAAATGCCTGAAATTTAGTTTAAAGCAATTAAATAGGTCTCTTTCTCTCCCCCCTCTCTCTATCCCACCCTCTTTCCATTCGACACGTGTCCAAAATTTTCACACCCTCTTTCCTAGTTTGTGCTGAGTGTAACCGGCAACCTGTTGAGATTAATTTGCAAGAATGACAATTTGTCATTCCTTTGCAAATTTTTTGGGTGTTGGTTATTTTTGCAAAGTGTACCATAAAATGGTATATTTATATTATATCTTTTTTATTAGTAACCAATTAAATATATTGTCACAAATAATTAGTTAAACTTATTCAAATTTTTAAACAATAAAATAATATATAAAATATAGCAATAGTTAGATTTAATGTTTGATTACAAGTTGTTTATACGTTTTTTAATATCAAACGAAATAATATTACAAAAACCGCACACAAAATGGGTATTAATATCATATATTTAAATTAAAAAATCACAGAGGGTGCGGGTACTGAACTAGTTTAAATATAAAGCTAAAAATATTATAATATCATATATATTTGACAAAAGGTTAATAGAAATAGACAATGAGTGGTGATTTGTTAACAAAAACATATAATGGGTGGTTTTCTGTAATTTTGTCTTTAATGGGAGGTTAAATGTAAAAGTCTATGTTTAATAAGTGACTTTCTGTAAATTTCCCTAATAAAAAATCGAATGAACAAATCAAACGTGCAACAACTAATTGAAAGGAAATTAATAGATATTCGAACTACAAATAAATTCAAGATCAGATTGAATTGAGAAAGCAAATTGAATTGAGAAACACAAATAAATTTTCATGGTTATTGATGAATAATTTAATTTTAGAGAAATTTCACCATTCTCTAAATTTAGGGAAATTTTTGTTGGTATGGTATATACAGGGAAGCTGTTGGAGATTCTGTACAATCCCACTTTAACAACAGATGACAAGAGTATGCTATTTCTATAACTAATTCAAAGCTCAACCTCAATAAAATGAACCCCTCTACTCTCATTGGGCATTTGATCCAGCTCCAAAGTGACCAACCCTGAACCCGAATCATAACAAAAATCTGCGTTGCTTGAGCCAACGCTGCACCTTCTTGGCTTAGTAGACGAGTAGACACCCAATGTCCCGCACCCCTTCACCTCCAAGTAAACCATTGTATTCGTAGCCCCATTAGCTGTGTATCTTAGAGCCTCAATTGCGCCGCCCCCATTGAACATTTTGATCAGCCCAAGTGGCGCAAAACTGAACCCGGGCGCTAGGACCCTGATCGGTGTGATGATGAACACTTCGTACTCGAGGACCTTGAGTGAGACGGGCAGCGTTGCATTGTAAGGAAGGGCGATCAGCTTGCCTGTATTGTGATTGTATGCAACACAATCCCCATTCCAGTCATCTGGGTTTGTGGAGGCCTCGGCAATGAAATGGACGTCTTGGCCCTTGACGGCACCTGTGATGGCTTCAGTGCTCGTTTTGTGGAATGCATTTTTGTGCTCAGTGCTACTCCAGGCTGCTCCTTGGCAATTGTACACGCCTAGTACTCCAGTATACTTGTTCATGTTCCAGATCTTCAACAAGCTGCAAAAGGCATACAAAAACAGTTTGTCAATGTAGCAAAATATGAGCAGGAAAATCTAGAACCAGCAATGAAGATACAAATGTGCTTTTTACCTTACACCATCACGAGCTGGGTCATTGAACAAGCAATCCTTGGTGGGTCGGCCAGGTAGCCTGGCTCTTAGAATCGATCCGTCAGGCAGCACAAGCTTCTTCAGCAGATCAAAGTTGTGCTTATCCGGTGCATCACTGTCACAATAGAAAGTTGGGACTTCAGTATAAAACTGTGATCAACTCCATTGGTTTGGTTCTTTTTCTTCCTATCCTCGAAATGCAAACAATTGCAAGTAATTACTCGAGTAAGATGCATTATAATTATACCTGACATAAATAGGTCCACCGCTAATCCCTCGTGCAGAGCCATGGTACTCAGCAGCAGGGTGCTGAGAATGGAACATATCCCAGTCAGGCTGCATGAACTCGCCCAAGAACACACTGTTGTAGGAGACAGCCGCAATGTGAATGGTGTGGGAGATCGGGTCTCTCGGGTAGAAATCATCCGATCCCCTCACTACCGCCGTTTGTTTTGAACTATTGAAACACCCAAAGTCATATCAGAATGTGAAAACAACAAACAAAACATCTTTATGCAATAGTGCAATAAACATACCAGTACAACGCATCCGTGTTGTGGCTCATACACGCGATGCATCCATTGTCAGGAAAGTTTCTGGCAATGGAGGCATCCAGTGCTTGGTGGTACTGCTTAGTGAGCTCTGTCCTCCCACCTAATCCTCCCCCTAGAGTCTCCAAGATACACTGCACATCCACCTTTACCCCATCAATCCCATTAGCTGCAAGATAACTATGCAAGTCATTGTAAAACTTGTGGACACTCTTGGGATTAACGAGCCCTAAACCCTGCACCGCCAAGGCATCCGTCTTCCATGCTGGATCATTCTCCAGCACCCCCTTAGACACCTTCGGATACTTCATCAAAGAACCGTACTCCTCCATCCCCTCCACCCCAGGGCGGACTCCTCCCCAGTACCCGGTAATCGCGTGCCACACATACACATACTTCAACCCGTACCTCTCCTTGGCTATGCTCGCAATATTTTTTATGCCAAGACTAGGATCATCCTTTTTCCGGAACTTTTGGTTCTCCTTGATCCCTGTCAACCTAGCCAAGGCTGGTTCTTGCTCCTTGCCATTGGCTTCTTGATCCACCCCAACTGATTGCCAGCCATCATCAATGATGACAAACTTTGGAGGGGTCCCAGCAGAGGTCAGACTGGCAAGGCCGGCTTCTACTCCCTCTTGGGTAACCTCTTGGTAGAAGGCATCCCAGGTGCACCAGCCAAAGTAGTCAAGAATAGCAGGGAGCTTCTTCTCATGGCGTTGACGGAATGTGTCAAGGTGCAACTTCACAACCGTGATGGCGTCTGTGATGGTGGTGAAGGGGTCTGTCCCTGAACTCACAAAGAGCGAGTGGGTGAAGGAGGCCGCCTTTGTATCCGCATCACCGCTCTCCAAGCAAAGCTCTAGCTCATCTTGCGCGTTACCCTGTAACGAAAATGTTAAATTTACGCTTATAATAAACTTAAGTATATCACAAATTTGAGACAAGAACAGACCAATAGCAATGAAATCAGATTTTGATACCTGTATGCAAGCTCTGAATGGGCCCTCGACCAGTGGAAGGAAGACAGTGTAGGTGATACGGTTGAGCTCATCTCCACCGTCGGATTCAATGTCCTTTGTCTCAACCAATAGGAACTGAGTCTCTGAAGGGACCTCACGCCCCGAATCGCCCATCTTCTGCGCCATCCACCAGAGCTTGAACCGAAAGCAGGCCATGAACCTGACGTCACGAAGCGTTCCCAACGGCGTCACGTGCCAAGATGCCGCCTTATCGAAATCCGCGCCGATGAAGATACCGTCCACCGGGCCCGCCGTCGCTGCCGATGTAGCCAGCACATTCTCCGGCAGGCCTGTAAGAATCGTTTTGTCCTTCACCAGCAGTTTCCGATCCGAGATTCTCACAGTTGGCGTGATAGTCATCTCCGACGAACTTCCTCTCTTCTCCTCCGCTAATTCACTCTTCTGTCAACGAAACAGAATTCGAAAAAGTGGATTTAATAACAATTCTACATATTCAGAATTTTACAATCCGCTATAATCGATTTCAATTGTTAAATCACAACACATTTTCGATTAGCATTTTCCTCATTGCCGTACTCGTACATGATATCAAACTTCTCGATCTAAATCTACACAGACAAAAATGTAGATCCTGAAATGAACTCCACATCACACATCATAACACTAACCAAGCGTACCTTGAAAGCCTCGACAGAGAAAGGCCGATTGCGAGTGGGGGAGAAACAAAGACGGTTCCTATAACATCGAAAGTATGAAGAACACGGCCAAAAAAGAAAAAAGAAAATGATATGTTAATCGCAACTCAAACAGAGAAAGAGAGAATCAATCGATCAATACAGATTAGAATTGGTACCAGAAATCGGAAAATTCAGCTTCAGACTATTCGGAATTGGATTGGGATTCGGATTGGGATTGCAGCGAGAGAGAGAACAGCTGGAAAGATGTAGCGTGCACGGGATCGATCTCCGCTTGAAACGGAAGAACGTGAAGGTTGAATTGGAGTTTGGTAGGCGGGGCTGTGATGAATTTATAGCCTGCAATCCGCAGCAGAGAACTGTTCTACTCGCAGGCATCTTGTTTTGTTTTTGTTTGGGTTTATGTTATCTGTTTGGTTGGTTGGGTTGGGGATGGAAGAAAGTGTTTGTTAAATGTGTATTCAGTTGGTTTTGCCAGGGAAATACAGTAAACCTATGTGAATCCAACGGTGGTAAGAGGGGGTTAGGTGTTCGTGGGGAAGAGATCGGACGGTAAAGAAGGAGGTACACGTCGGCAATACGTAGCGAGCCAATCTCCGTCTGACCGGTAAATTGGAGACTGCGGAACGCAACTTGGAATTGTAATAAAAGTTCCATGTCAAATTCTACTAACCTAGGGTTAGGAATAGAGTTTTACTGCAAGTTTCTAAAAGGAATTTATAATCTCAAATAATATAAAAAATAATTAAATTTAATATACTTCACATTAACCGATTTGATACACCTATGGCCAATTTTTCGCCAACTACACGGTGTTGACACCGGTTTTCAGAGTCGGTAGTCTTTTTTGTCTAAATACAGCTTGTCGACAACAATTTTTGGAGTCGGTACTCATTTTGTCGAATCTGGAAGGCAATGTCAACAATATGTTTTAAGGAATATATCTACCTACTCTGAAAACAGGTGTTAACACCGTGTATTTGATGAAAAATTGATTATACGCTAACCCCTAAATTAATTAATGACCAATAAGATTATCTAAACTTTTTTATCCATTTATTTTCTATTTTGTGGGAATTTATTTTTAATTTTATTCTCATAAGCGAAAAATAGCAAAAGAAAAACCATATTCCTGCTATTTAATATGTACGGAGTATAAAAAAATTAGATAAAGATTCTCTAATGCACTTTTGTAGTCTATTTTACAATAAAGATCCCCTACAACACACCATGTATTATTCGGTGTGTCACAAAATTAGTTTATATATGAAAATCATTGTTAAAAAAATTTCAAAATTTATAACAATATTTTATTTGATATTTCATACACATTTGTAAAAAAATATTTTGAAGAATCGTAGTGAAATTATTTTTTTGCTAAAATGTTGTTATTATGTGACTTTTACACATGTGTATTTTTCAGAAAAATATTTTTATGATTTTTCAAAATATTTTTTTTGCAGATATGTATGAATTATCAAATATAATATTGTTATAATTTTTAAAATCTTTTTATTAAGAATAATTTTCATATAAACTAATTTTGTGAGACATTGAATGATATACGAGGGTGTTGTAGGTGATCTCCAATGGGCGATTTGCTAAACTAAACCAAAAAACGGGCCTATTTGCTAAACTAGACTAGCAGCCCAAAAATTGGCCCAAAATACACTTTCTACCCCCATGCAAATTAAATAGCCGGTTTTTTTTTACTGTTCATAACCGGTTGTAGGGGGTTGGGAAATTAAAAGGAGGAGGGAGGGAGAGAGACGGTTACTTTCCTCAAAACCGAAACTCGGAGGCGACGAAGAGAGATACAGAGGAGGCGAAAGGAGGAGGCAACCGAGAGAGAGGAGGCGACAGAAAGAGAGACGGAGAACCGTTGAAGAAGAAGGCCACCAGTCACCGCCAGGGAGGAGAAGGTTGAAGACCTTGACAAAGGCAAGCAACTGTGGAGTTTATTCTTGAAGTTGCGAAATTGGGGTAATGGGGGTGCGGTTTTTTGAAGGATTTGAGACGAATTTGGGGTAGATGCATAGCAGTAGAGGATGAATGAAGTAGGAGGGGTTAGGGGTGCCATTGTGAGTCGATTTTGGGGAGGCGGGTTCGATTAGGGTTTGAGGGTGTCGGGAAAGGGATTGGGGTAGCAGATTTCGTAGGACTGGGTAACGAAATTGGCACGATAAAATTGAACATCTAGTATGCCGAGTGGGATGAAGGAATTTTTGGTTGATTGGTTTTTAATGTTGAAATCGTAAGCGCCCACCAAGTGTTTGATGAAATGCCTAAAAATAAGATGAATAAATGGTGATTTGGTTTTGGTTAATCTCATTGCCTATATGATGTGTTGTTAAAGACGTAAATTGAAGAAAACAAGTAAGACATGTTGGTATGACAGAGTAGGTGTTTGCTTATACGTTTGACACTTAATGTGTGAATTACTTGTTGGTTAAATGCCTAGATGTATGATGAATTGTTGGTCATTTGCTGTTGTTGTTGGTGAATTGCTTTGGCTATCTCTTGGGTTGGGAAAGAGGTAAAATGAACCAAACTTGTATGAAAATCGAAAATGGTAGGACAGAAAAATATAGCAGAGGTGGTAGGAAAATAATAATCTATTGGTAGGAAACAAATACACTGTTGGTAAGATAAAAGTTGATGATCTGAATGTCTGAATGCATGTGTGTGGTGATTGTGTTGCAGGTAACCTTTGTGCAACAACCATAAAAAATGACAAAGGCCGGGAAGAGGAAAGTAAAGGCAGGACCAAGCAGCCAGGGGGTAAGGACACTGAGAAAGTTCCCTTGTTTTGGTAGTTATGCTTGGGAAAAAAATTCAACAACATAAGAGTGTTACATGTGTTGCAGGCTGTCTTAGCTGTGGCGGAGAAGGACCACTTCAGTGGCAGGGCGCTATCCCATGGCAGTTTAGACCTCTTGGACGGTCTTGACTTAGCCATCGACCGTGATGATGTGAAGGCCCTGACGAAGAGCCAATTCGGAGGCATAGTGAGGATGGGGTCGAGGAACAAGTTCTCCGCACAGCTGGTGCACTTTTGCCTCATGTGGCAGCTGAAGACCCGGAAGCAACACGAGACGTGGTACTCCATCCAGGGGCATCACGTGCGATTCTCGCTTCAAGAGTTCGCGTTGATAACGGGGCTAAACTGCGCACCACCCCCTAGGGATGTGATGGAGGGGGATCACAAAGACGCCGTATACCAGCTGTTCAAGAAAGAGAAGGTAAGTCTGAAGGATTTGGAGAGAGCTTGGGAGCACGAAAAACAGACGGAATCGGGCTCCCTAATGAAGAAGTACAAGCTTGCCCTCCTAGTCATTGTGGAGGGCATTCTTTTCGGATTGGAGAAGAAGACCCAAATTAGAGGGTGGGTGGTTAAGCTGCTGTTGGAGGACACGACGCGGTTTCTGGAATTTCCTTGGGGACGCCTTGTGTACGAGAGGCTACACGAGAGCCTTGCCGGGACGTTGAAGGACTTGGTGGCTGCAAAAGCTCACCTGAAAGATAGGCCAACGTACGCGCTCTACGGGTTCCCCATGGCATTCCAGGTTAGTCAAGTTCTGATAAAAGCCTCAACCCCTTGCCATTTCAGATTATGTGTGAATGTTTGGAATGCCAATAAGGCAATTATATCATGCCAATAATATATGTCTATCTTACCAGAGATATGAAGTTGACATGGAAACTGTGTATTTCTATCTTACCAAATCTACGAAGTTGTCATGCAAACTGTGCAATAATAGCTTACCCACATTTATCATATTGTATTTGCAGTTGTGGGTGTACGAGACCTTCCCTGAGATTGGTAATCATTTTGGCCGCAACATCGACGAGACCATCATCCCCAGGTGTCTGCGATGGGAAACGCCAAACTCGCACATACGATACGAGAATGTGAAGTCGTTCCTCAGCCTGGACGCCCCCGCCAACGACCCAATTGATGAACATGTTCTGCTGGCGACGCCAGAGCCCATCCTGCACCCCACCCATAAGGAAAAAGATGCGTACCCCCAGTCATCGTACAAGAAAGACGCTCCAGACGTCTTCTTTGATCAGATTGTGGGCGACCACATGAGGGCACGCAGAGATAAGCGGAGAGGTGAGGATGCCACTGCTGGACCCAGTCAGGGCACCAGTCAGTCCGGGTCAGACGCGTCGAGCGTCGGTTTGGAGGCCCGGATTGTGGCTAAGGTTGAGGCTCTATTGAAGGGCATGATGGTAGAGATGGGGACCAGGTTCAGGGAGCTTGAGGAGAAGGTCACTGAAGTTTCGAGAGAATGCAAGCAGGTGTTATCAGAGAGGACCGGCAAGGGAAAGGTATGTGCTTCATTGTACATCATATGTGAAATTGGTAGGATAATAATTGTGTGTTGGTAAACCATTCTAAGCCTTATGGTATGACATAAATGTATAATTGGTAGGATCCTGTTGATGTATTTGATGACGAGGTTCAGAAGGTTGGTGACAGAGATTTGGACAAGGTTGTGCACGAAGTGGTTGACAAGGATGAGAAGGTTGAGGAAAGGGCGAAGGATAAGGAAGAGATGACTGCTGATGACCAGGGGTCGGTCAAGCAGGGAGAGAACGTTGAAGATAACACGGCGGAGAAAGAAGAGCTGAACTCTGATCTGAAGGGGCAGGGCATGTGCACTGGTGAGGACGTTGAGGAAAAGGCAGTTGTAGAGGAGGCAAAGGAGGGTGACGAGGGCAATGACGATGGAGAGAAGGTGGTGCAGGCTCAGGAACAGATTAAGAAGAGCAAGGAGCATGTCAAAGAAGTTGCAGGGGAGGGTTCCAAGGGTGAGTCTGATGCGGAGGAAAAGGTAAACCTTACTTATTGGTATGATAGTCTGACCCTGTTGGTAAGACAAAAGGTGGGTTTTGGTATGATATAATAACCCAGTTGGTAGGATATAATAACCCAGTTGGTATGATATATTTACCCTTTTGGTATAATATTGAATCTGTTTTGGTAGGATAATGAGAGCTGTTTGAACATAACTGGGGTGTGTTTGACTGTTAGGAGACAAAGTTGGAGCCTAGGAGAGGCAAGCGTGACAGGAGGACCACATCAAAGCTAGGGGACTGCGTGGTTACTCAGCCCGCGAAGCGGGCCAAGAAGGGGGCAAAGTCATCGTGTCCAACCACCGACGCAGCCGCCGAGGGGATGGTCACTGGTAAACAGAGAGACGATTTCTTGGCCTGGCTCCTCAAGTTCCCCGCGCAGGTTAAGGGCCCAGACGGAAACCAGTTGAACAAGGAGTTTTTCAACAACTTAATATCACCCGGCGTATGGCTTTCCACCGAGGTACGCAAAATTCTGTCCTGTAACGCATGTTTCCTTATTCACTTACGTCATGGGACAAGCCCTCAGGGGAAATTGGAACGTACCTCTCAACGCAGCACCTCCACCAGTCACTGGTCTTAGTCCGGAAAGCACTGGACGCCCGGGAGGGCGACAACAAGTCCGGTGTTGTCGTGGTGGACCCATACTGGCAGGAAGCCGTGATGAAGTAGTTGGACGCTGTTTCCGGCGATGTCAGCCGCATTAACCAGCGCAATGTGTCGAGGGTGCTTCTGAGGTACTTCTCAGGGACACTTCCGGACCCCCACGGGAGGACATGGTCGGTGGCCAACGCGAAGATATTAGCTCCATGGTTGTACAAGGCGAAGCACTGGATTGGCCTCGTGATCGACCTCGTAAAGTGGAACATAGAAGTGCTCGACTCTGACTGGTACCAGATAAAGGAGAAGGATCTTCAAGCCCACCTCGAGCCTGTAGCGAAGCTGATACCGGTGGCGATGCAATTTTCTGCCGAGCTCCGGGTCAGGCACACAGTGGATGTCCCCAACCCATTCACCATAACTCGAACCGCCAAGATCCGTAGAAACGAAACTTCGTAAGTTTCTCTTTACTATTCGGTTATGTACGTCTACTAATATTGGTAGGATACAATAGGCCGTTTGGTAGGATATATGAAATCAATTGGTAGGATATAATGACATTAGTGGTAAGACGTAAACAACTGATGCTGGTTGTGAATTCCTTGACGTGCAGAGGTGACTGTGGGGCCTACGTTATCAGGACTATCCAGCTGGTGGTAGAGGGCGTGGACACATTCGAGACCGTGAACGACAATTACATTGCCCCCTACCGCCAGTACTTGGGGCTCTCCATCCAGCGCCACGATTTGTAGGTCTATCCTGTTTGTGAAGACATTCTCTAATGGTTTGGAAACTGTTGTTCTGTTCTAACTACACTTTAGGCTGTTTGGACAATTGTGTTAGTTTCAAGACTTATGTTGTTTGTAGTTTACAAACTTATGCTGTTCCCGGTTGGTACGCAATGTTTTGTGATTGTAATGGTTGAAACTGGTGTTAATGGTTGCACGTTAATTAGTTCCTGCTTACACCCTTCTTTGAAACTAGTGTTTATGGTTGCACGTTAACTAAACTGTTAAAAGTGGTAAGATTATACGAAACTATTGGCAAGATTTTACGACACATTTGGCATGATATAACTAAACTTTGTTGAGGATGTCAATTGCAGTTAAGTTGAGATTGAATTGGTTAGATAAAGCAAATGTGTTGGTCGGATATGTTATAACTACTGGGTAGATAAATAGATGATGGTGGTAGGACAACATGAGAAATACTTCACAGATCCGATAATTCATGTGAGTGTGCCCAATACATGCAAAATCCCAAAGTTTGCATCACAATTACCCCCCTACGAACACGAAACCACGAGACACGTGCAAAAACATACTAGCATAATCCACACTCTGGTCGACAGCGATCACATGCCCAAAATAAACCCGTCAGCTGACTTGAGCGTCCACCAAACACACTGCCCCATCCACACTCTGTTCTTATCTAAGTTCACTACTGTCGACGGCGCTTTGGACCCCAGTATTCGCCCTTCGACGGATAGCGCTTCGTCTTCGGCCTTCCCGACGCACGCTTCACCACCGGGGGCAAGCAAATCCTGGCATCTACTTCAGCAGGCACCACCCATGTCTCACGAGGTGGCACTGGGTACACGACATTGACGTAGCAGGCGCGCCAAGCCTCAGCCCTGTATAGAGGATGGACGAGGGAGTATGGGTCGATCCGACGTACCTTCGTCGCGGCGAGGGCATGTGGACATGGAATCTGGTCAATTTGAAAGTGCTTACATGTGCAACTCCGAGCGGAAAGGTTGACAAGCCAGGCGGACAGCCCCTTACGTACGTCATACTCGTCTTCGCTCAAAGGCCTCACCTGAAGACATATAGCCTGCATGGCGTTCTGCCTCAAAACGGCATCCACGTGGTCGGTGACAACCTGCTCGGGATTAGAACTTTGCTCCTGGCGCTTCAAGAACCACTCACCCACTTTGTTGAGTATGTTGTCCATCAGGGAGGTGACGGGCAGGTCACGAGGTTCAACAAATACGGAGTTCAAGCAATCGGCATTGTTTGTGGTGGTGACGTTGAACCGATTGGCGGGATAGAAAGCCCGAGCCCAATTGGAGAACCCGACCATCTTAATGTACTCAGCACCAGTGGGAGACTTATCTCTGAAAGCTGCGAAGTGGCCATTGAACTCCGCAACGGTGTACGTGTTTGCCATTAGGAAGAACAATTTTTGTAGCCCACCCGCCTTGTGATATGCCTTAACATTCTGAAATAGATGGTAAGTGCAGCGGCCATGCTTTGCAAAGTCGTAACTCGCTCGAATCCCCTTGGCGATGCTCATGTGCCTGTCGCTTACCCACACCACATTGGGCTCATCCGGGACCACGCGTTTCATTTGACGGAAAAAGAAACCCCAGGATGCGTCATTCTCCCCGTCCACAATGGCAAATGCAATGGGGTATATGTTGTGGTTTGGGTCTTGGGCAGTCGCAAACATCAAGCAACCCCGATACTTCCCCTTCAAGAAACTTCCATCCACCGAGAATACCTGTCAATTTCACAGTTTAAACAGTCGGATAACATAACACTATTGATATGACATATGCAGACAGTTGGTAGGATACATGGAAACATTTGGTATGATCGTAAAGGGTGGGATGGTTTGTGCCTATTGGTAATACATGAATTGGAATGACAAATATACACAGTTGGTAAGATGATATATGCCATTTGGTAGGATGATAAAGTTGCGCGGGCGTACCTGTTTGAGGTGTGAGATGGCTGTCCGCCAAACACCCAAGCTAACGAACGCATACTTGAATTGCTGGTTATCATCACGGACTAATGTGGTTATGGTCCCGGGGTTTGCTTGCTCAAGCATGTAAAGGTATGAGGTCATCCGATCGTAGCTCGCTTCGTAGGTCCCGTGCAAGCCCTCCCTTGCGGCTCCCTGCGCCCTACGTGCCTTCCAATAGCTGCAGTCCACGCCCAACCGAGACTTCATCATCGTACTGATCTGACGGGGAACCAGCTCCTTCCCTGACCCAACAAAACTACAAAGACGCGAAGATAAGAGTTCAACCAAAAATTTTCCACCAATACAGTACATAGACGGGGAACAAGACGCCGGGACACAAAACTCTGCCCCATCAGCTTGTAATTGGCATTGCGGTCGTAATTGCTGGCGACCTTAACCTTGCAAGTGTGTGTGGCGACGAACTTACGAACCGCCCACTTCTTAGTATCCCGATACGTTGACGCCCGACAGTACCATGAGCAGTTCGGTTCGGGACAAACATCCACGTACGTCTTTGTTGTCGATCGCTTCACTTGGACCGCGAAGCACCCGCGCAAAGCTTCCCACTTCACTATAGACTGAATGGCAGCCTTCGTATCGAACATCTGCCCCTCACGTAACTCCTTCACACTCTCCCGAGGGTCTCCGACTAGAGGAATGAACCGAGCCCCGTCCTCTTCCACTTTCTCCAACGTCGGCAAAGGTTGTTTGTGTCCTTTGTACGCTCGCTCTATCTCTCTCACCGCTGCCTCAGCCTCCTCATCCCATGAATCAGATTTCTCGTTCGACCATCCACCCTCCACTTTCACAGGGAAACCACAACCGATCATTTCATCGTCGGAGCTTCCTACGTCTATTATGTCCTCCATTCCGTGGGGGGGGGGTAGGTCTTCCACATCATCGTCGGATTCCACGATCACCACTTGCTTTCCGCGTCGAATGGCATCGGACCTGCTCACGGCACCCCCCTTCTCTAGTTCATCCATTTCGTGAAGCTGTCCCACATCATCGCCCTGTCCTACCATTATGTTGTCATCCATCCTACCAACACCATCCTCCTGTCCAACCATTTTGTTTTCATCCATCCTACCAACTCCGTCTAAATGTATACCGCTCCCAGCAAGCTCATCCTGCATCCCACTCACACTGTCCTTTGCAGTCGGACAACACTCTCCCTCCCCCGCTACACACTCATCACACAGGCAGGTCCCTCCAGTTTCGCTGCTAAGGTCGTCCAACTTCCCTTTCTCCTCGATGGAGCCTCGAACCTTCTCATCCGCCCCTCCGCCTCCATCAAGACCATCCTCGAAGTCTTCCTGCGTGGGGGGAGGCCCGGTTAGGAGTATTTCCCCTGGGATGGGAGACGAGAAGTCCTCAGCCCATGAGTCGGAGTTCTCCGACTCTTGTTCTTTGGATGTTGAGGAAGGGGTTGTCGGTTTCATCCTTAAGGTGGCGTGCAGTGCGATTGGCCAGGCTCGTGCACCGGATTCGGTGTTGTAGAACTTGTACGCTTCTAGGTCATCGTCGTCCTTGACCCGAATCGGAGTGGCCCGCCCCATCGAAGGAGGGAGATAGGTGAGCTCAATGTCGTACAACACCATGTCCACGTCGAATTTCGAGACTATCTTCTCCTTCAGTTGGTCGTAGGAAATATTATTTGGCACCACCATTGCTGCAGTACGTGCCTCTCCCTTGAAGACCAATCTCCCACCCACGGGAGCCCACCAACCGCCGCACACGACGTTCATACATACCCTATCACCTGGGGTACGCCACGGGAATAGAGGATCAGCCTAGGGGGTAGTTCTGATATAGGAAAGAGGAACAAGTACAAAGGAAAGGTACAAGATGACTTACCCATCGTTGCCACTGCCACTCACAATATTGTTGCACTTTTCTTGGAATGGAAAGACAGTTGAACACTGTTGGTATGCCAGACCTGTACTTTTGGTAGGATGACAACTGTATCGTTTCCTCGGATCCACGTGTGCCTTTTCCCCCGTCCTTACCAACTCTCTCCTGCTCTGCCTCAGTTTTTGCAGGTCATGTTGGTGTGTTTGAGATCATCCTCTCAAGCTTATATATGTGCTTTGGGAACACCCATCAATGCAATGATTGCATTTTCCCCTCATAAATGCTCCCCCCTCCCCCCAAATGAAGAACCCCGTTTTGGCGCCAAAATTACACTGACAACCCGCCAAAACAGGTTCGGTCATTCCGTTCCAAATTTCTCCAAATTTTCAGGTACGGTAAGACATTATAAGCCTATTGGTAGGATAACTATATGCCATTGGTTAGATAACTGTACCATATTGGTCAGACAGATGCTCTCCCTCTCCCCCCCAGTGAAGATGCCTTTTTTGGCGCCAAAATTACACGGACATCCCGCCCAAATCGCTATATATGGACATCCCCCTCCATATTATCACCAAAATTTCAATGTATGGTAGGATACGTTTGTCCTCTCGGTAAGACACATGTATTCTATTGGTAAGATATTTGTCCCCTTTTGGTAAGCCAACCGTTTCCAGTTCCCAGAAATGAAGGTGATGCTTTGCCATCAACTTTCCACTCGTCTCCTATGTTGGCTACCTTTTTTGCAGATCATTTATTAAGGAATGACACCCATCTATCAAGATTTCTTAAGGGTTGATTGACACCCTTAATTCAATCATTGAAATTTCCCCTCATAAATGCCCCCCCCCACATTTTCCTCTTTTATTTGAGCCACACACCATGTCTACCACCTCTCCCTCCTGATTTTGTTTGAGGAAATGATGGAGCTACAGTGCACCTCTCCCCTTCACCTGCTACCTCCTATGCCGGTTGGCTTTTTGCATTTGCAAAATTAGACCACTTTCTACCCCTAGCCAAATTCTAAGTTACATGTCTAGATTAGCAAATAGGCCCATTTTTTAGTCTAAACACTACCATTTCCTCATCTCCAATTCTCCATCCTCTGTTTTATGATTCATTCATTTATCATAATTGAAGAACCAATTATGTCTAGTACACTATAGGATTCTCACCTTAAGAGAATGTGTATGGACTCATAATCATTGTCACTTAAGGAAAAAAAAAGTATAAAATTATTGCAAGGGACCGAACAAGTAAGTTAAGGCTCATGGATATCATATGAGTATATGACTATTGACAATGGTTATATTTTATCGGTCTTTCTAAGATACATATTTGGACCAATTCATTTTTTCCTTTTTCACGTGTGTAATTTACTGGTGAACGTGATTTGTATTTTTATTTTTAGTCAGTTGTCTTTTTTTTTTTAATAAATCAGAATGGTTGTCTATTCATGTATGAATGGATTTAATAAAGGGGGATTTTGCAAAATAGCCACAAAAATAGACTTATTTTGCGAAATATACACGTTTTGGGACATTTTTGTAAAATGTCCCCGATATAAACCCCTCGTCTCTCTCTCCTACGCATTCCGTCTCTCCCCGGAACTCTCTCGCTCTCTCGATCTCTTCTCCCCGGACCTCTCTCGCTCTGTCCAACGCCGATCATCTCTCCGAGCCGACGATTTTATCGTTTCTCCCATCGATCTGCTCGTCACCTACACTGATTCGTCTGGTCTTGCCGCGGAGGAGCAACGAGCGAGCAAGGTCGAGCAGCCGGAGTGAGCGAGCGGCCTTCATCACCTCAGATCTGGTTGTATTGTAGGTAATTTTCGATTCTTCTGAATATACCGGACTTTTCCTTACCAAATTTGCGCCGAAGGCGCAAGTTTTCTTCGAATTCCATTAATCATTGACGTTTCTGAGAAAATTCTAAAATTTGCACCAAAGGAGCAAATTTTCTTCAATCGATGATCGATTGATAGATTGCTTCCCTCCTGGCCTTCGATTTTGTCTGTGATGGCCTTCGATTTTGGATTTTGTCTGTGATCGAAGAAGACTTTGAAGTGCGTTTAACTATCTGAACTTTATTTTTGCCGTGCTTCTGAAGAGCATTAATAAGTACATTTAACTGTCTGAATAGTTTGAAGTTGGAAATTGAGGATTTGTTTGATACTAGAAATTGGGATTGAACAATGATATGATGAATGCGTGAATAGGTTTTCTGTTTTATGTTTAAATATAGAGACCAGAGCTAAGAAATTGAGGATTTGCTGATGTTCCAATTCCAGTTGCTGCTGATGTTTCCTCACCTCTAGGTGCATGATTTTTGCTGTTTTATAGTTAACGCCGGATTTTCCCTTGAAAACTGAGGAGCTTTTGCCTTTGCTCGACATATTGGCTGATAAAGTTAAGGCTGTCAGAAGACTGAGGGAGCTATTGACTACTAAACTACCTGCTGGCAACTTTCCGGTCAAGGTAAGTCATGTATATTTTTTTGCTTTTGCATATTAATCTCATTACCTCCTAGGGCTGATTAATGCTAAATTGGCATTGAAGTTCTTTGCCAATTTATTTGCTTCATTCTGTAGTCATTTGATTCTTAGTTTTATTTTTATGGGCAACCTGATAAATGCTAAATTTCCATTCAAGGTCTTTGCTGGATCATATGAACCATATCTGTGTACTTCATGCATAAATTATCCCATCATTCCTGCTGATGGTAGTTATAACTCACTCGGCACTACAATCCCTATAAGCAACAGTTCTTCATAAGGAAATATATGCTTGGGATAGTTATATCCTTTTCTTACACCTTACCTCCCTGCATCATGTGTTGTAGTGGGGAGAAGAGGGTTGTAGGAAGTCTTATTGCAGTCTAATGTAGTCAAGCATATTGCAATAAGAGAACAAAAAAGAGTCTTATAATTTCTAGATGACCATTAGGGAGGATGATGATGCAGTTTGTTAAGCAAAACCGCAACAAAATGTGCCTTGTAAGAATATGGGGGATATTATTTTAGAAGAAAAGGGGACAGACATGCGCTGGTATAGTAAATGGTTAGGGAGATGCTAAGAGGCTTCTAACCCTGCAGTAGGCATCCAATAGAGATTATTGTAATGGCTTTTGTCTTTGGCTAGTTGAGCATCCGCTCTCTAGTGGCCGGTTTGAGATGATCCTCGGCTGGTAGGCTTACTTTCAGTTTCCCTCAGATTATGTCCTTGTGTGTGTGTGTTTTGTGAGCTAATCAAATCTGTGGTGAATTCTTGAATTCTAGCTCTATCAAAGTTCATATCAGCTTTGAATCCTTTGTAGTTCTTGTACTGATTTGACACTCAACACATATCTGTCTCAGAGTAAACATGAAAATTTAGATCATCTTCGTTTGGTTTGTGATGTCATAATTCCCATGTTATCCCTAAGTAATGCAAAAACATAGATAGTCTGATTTGACACTGTAATATTTTCATTTTTAACGTAGCATGACGAATAAAAATAGTGTGTTTTAACTTTTACTCGACGCATTGCAATCATATCTCTTTTACATCCAAATTTATATTCCATATACTTTTGACATTGCAGCTTGCCATTCCTATTGTTCCAACAATCCGGGTCATTGTTACCTTCACTAAGCTAGAAGAGCTTCAATCATCCGAGGAGTTCTCAACCCCTCTCTCCAGTCTAGTGCACTTCCAGGGCAAGGACTTGATACGAAGGGGCTTTCGTTGCATGGGACCCACTGCTATCTATTCGTTCATGCAAGTCTCTGGTACGGTGAACGATCACCTCATGTCATGCTTCAGGTACGAAGGGTGCAGTGTCAATCCAAAGAAGCACATCAAACCCCGAGTGGCTGAGGAAGCAAATAGCTTAATCAATTGATCTAACTCCTGATCAGCAATGTAGATGTATTTGTCCAGAAAAACAAGCAGCTAGTTACATTATAAGAAGGATTTGACGGGCTGTATCTGATTGGAATTGTTTTATGCTTTGGCTCTTTTTTTTGATGAAATTTATGCTTTATCATATGAAAGTCCTGTGTGTATTATTTGTGATTTAAGCTGAAGTTTGTAGTCCTGTGTGTATGTTCCCGATTGAGATCATGCAAGTTTTACAATCTTGTTGCTCGTTACTCAAACCATGAATCTTAGGTAATCTTGGATCAATCAAATCCAAAAGATCAAGGCTCGATCAATAAAATCCGATCGACGTAAACATGCATTTGCAAGAAATCTCAAATCAAGCAACAACAACTATATAATCAACCATAAATTGTTCAAATTAAGCGTAAGACAATAAGTTGGGGTGGAAAAATCATGAAATTAAAACCGAGATTTGAAGCTAAGATCATGTTGGCCACAATTTCACAAGTCTCAATTGTTGTGCAAATATAATCTATTGTTGAGCAAAAATAAGATCATGTTGAGCATAATTCCACCAATCTCCCATGTTGTGCAATCATAGTCTATTGATGAGCAAAAATTAGACCATGTTGTGCAATAATCTATTGAGCAACTATAAAATAATATTGAGAAAAAATAAGATCATGTTGAACACAATTTCACAAGTCTCAATTGTTGTGCAAAAACAATCTATTGTTGAGCAAAAATAAGACCATGTTGTGCAATAATCTATTGAGCAAGTATAAAACAATATTGAGAAAAAATAAGATCATGTTGAGCACAATTTCACAAGTCTCAATTATTGTGCAAATATAATATATTGTTGAGCAAAAATAAGATCATATTGAGCAAATTTCCAACAATCCCCCATGTTGTGCAATTATAGTATATTGATGAGCAAAAATAAGACCATGTTGTGCAATAATCTAATGAGCAACTATAAAATAATTTTGAGAAAAAATAAGATCATGTTGAACACAATTTCACACGTCTTAATTGTTGTGCAAATATAATCTATTGTTGAGCAAAAATAAGATCATGTTGAGCAAATTTCTACCAATCCTTCATGTTGTGCAATTATAGTCTATTGATGAGCAAAAATAAGACCATGTTTTTCAATAATGTATTGAGAAAGTATAAAATAATATCGAGAAAAAATAAGATCATGTTGAGTACAATTTCACAAAGTCTCAATTGTTGTGCAAATATAATCTAATGTTGAGCAAAAATAAGATCATGTTGAGCAAATTTCCACCAATCCGATTCCTCATGTTGTGCAATCATAGTTTATTGATAAGCAAAAATAAGATCATATTGAGCAAATATAATATTGTGTTGTGCAAATATAAGTTTATGTTGTAACAATATTAGTTTATAAAATTACACTTTTCATTTTTGTATTTGAGTTATAAAATTGTACTTTTTAGTTTTATATTTGTAATTTTTCAAACTAAAATTGCACATTTTAAGTTCTAAAATTGCAAATTCAAACTATAAATTGCACTTTTTTTTGTCGTGTCAGCACTTTTTTTTTCAAGAGTTTTAACAAAGAGCTAATGTTCATAGCTGGAGATTGGATTACATGTACAAGACAGAGGAGCAAGGTTGTGCTTACAATATACCAAAACTCTGTTACAAAACAATTGACAAAACTTTAGGCCCTTCTTTAAAGAGGGTCGAGATTGACTCACTTATATTGTCATATGGAACAGCAAGGAAAAAAATAGTGTTCATCTGATCATCTAAGAGCATCCCCTGAGGCTTCTGTCGGGATCAATGTCGTCTTTGGTTACATTAACGATTCCAGATTGCTCGTGTACCTTGTCGATGAGGAGCTTCAACAGAGGGACCCGAGAAAGGGTTCTGCATGAGCCAACCATTATGAGCTTCTTCTGCAATGGCATAGGGAACCTTGTTAGCAGGACTGCAGGAGCATTAGCTTTACACAGGACACTTGGCTGAGTTATAACTAAGAAAAATGTTATGCTTTCTCATTGATTAGAAGGTTCTGGATAAATTGATGCAAGAATATTATTCACCTGCACACACATCCCAAATCCAGGAAATGGATTAAGTTGATTCTTTATAGAGAAGAAATTGTGAGAGGACAAGTGAATTAATGTGCTCTTATATTATTAATTGTACCTCAAGTAGCCATCAGATAGAACCCATTAGTTAACTGTTCAGTCATCTATTTAGGCGACTGAATTGAAATGAAAAAATTTTGAGATGCAAATTCTGGATAGGCCAAAGCAACAAGAGTACATACCGACGGGAGCCAGCTGCTGACATTGCCAATCTTTAAATTTATGGTCCCAAATGTTGAACGCTGAAGAACAAGCGCCCCAAGAGTAGACTGTGCTTGAGAAATAACTGAATCCATCTGTAATGCAAGGGCAATGTCAAATGCAGGTCATAGTCTAGGTGATAGCAAACTGAGCAATGGTCTGGCCAAATGGGGAAATTTGGACAAGCATATGATATTTGAACTCTTCAAAACAGGGCAAAAAGAATCAGATGACAACCTCAACAAAAATCTGGAACTGCCCTTTGGACTAGCACATATCTAAAAACAACCTAAAACTTGTTGAAACAACTATCTACTAAATTTTCAATGACTAAATGTGAGATGCAAAGAAAAATATTATATCTTCCCATTAGAGTGCACACACTATACACAGATGCACAACTCTCTCTTGGAGTTGCACAACTCTCTCTTTCAGTTGCACAACAATCAACTTCCATAACTAGAGCGATATTAGAGAAATTCAGATGCACAAAAATGCAATGTCAATGACTATAAGAGAGAGGAGGCAGGGATAGAGATTGCCTCTTTGATGCTCCAAATTCGCACGGTGCAGTCATCACCCCATCTACAAAATAGTGCTGGAGTTACTACCCCCTAAATATCGGTTTACCAAAGCTCTCACCATCCCTTCATGATCAATCTCCACTTGTTCTCAACTGGAAAGGAAAGCAAAAAAAAAAAAAAAAGACAAGCCTAAATAGCCTATGCGGGATTTGAACCCGCATCATTGTGCGTATGCACATTGCTCTACCATTTTGAGCTAATAGGCTTTAGTTGTACAACTGTATTTTAAAATTGCACAACTTTAATTTAGAGTTGCACAACTGTATTTTATAAGCAGTTTCCCATCCCAAAATTACCAAACAAATCCTTCACCATGCCTCCAAATCCACCACCTCATTCCTCCCACTAGATCGATTTACATATGCAGCACTATGTTGTTACAAGATGGCAAACAAAATTGTAGATATAAACAAACAGTGAATAATAATATAAATAGACACAAATACTCTTACCAGTCTCTAAAGCTTAAATAGTTTGAGAGTTCATAATATACATATGCAGCAGCGCCATAAGCGGCATCTTTAAGAAGTAAACCTGGAGTGATATCAGTTACTGAAGCTGGGTAGTTATTCATGGCCTCTTGAAGGATGGATACTACAACAGGACCTAACAGCTGCCATCAAAAATTTGAATACTTTCAAAACTGTGTAATATTTCTTTGTTGAACATAGCTAAGCGAATAATATAGATACATCTTAAAATTTCAGTCACCTTTTATTTTATTCTAATCATGTTAGCATATTCTGTCTTCAGCATTATATAATGTATCTATTTCAGTGAGGTCAACCAACTAGAAAAAATAGAATTGACCTGATCATACAAAGCCTCAATCTGCTGAGCCTGCTGGAGAACATGTGTGGACATGAGGTGATTCAAGGCAGACATCTCGACCATCTTTGTTTCTGTTTGTTGAGCAGCATCCAACAAACCAGTAAGTTCAGCCTGCAAATGAAGGATGGTATCCATCCTCGTCGAAGTTAAATAGAGGCAACAAGAAATAGATGCACAATTTATGGGCTGATTCAAGTATAATCTGCAATGCATAAATTATCCATACCTGAAGAGCACTTGTTTCATCATCCAAGAGTTGTTGTTGAACTCTCTGAGGAGTCGGTTCAGCCTCAGTGATTTCTTCGTTCGTTACATGGATTGATTTAGGCTGGTCTATTGATTGAGAGTTAGAAGCACACTTCAGTTTCCTTCTTGGCATTGCTCTATTTATAGCTTCTTGAAATCGTATTGCTCTTAGCTGGTCAAACTGTGATGTAACTACATGAAGCCTTTCACTTAAAATTAATACCTGAATAGAAGAGAAAAATATCCACTGAGGTTCTCTTTCCAGTTGAAGGAAATCCAAAAGTCTATGCAGGCAATATAACAGTACAACAAGACAAGATCCACAGATGAATGAATATGTTGATGGATTCCCGACCCAAAACATTGCCAGTGGGTTGTGCATTAATCAGTGGGTTGTGCATTCTAGTTCTACTTGGCTGTGGTTTTCAAATAACAATATGTATAGAGCTTCTGCACAAGGTCTAAGTTTTTCTATCCATTGGACCATATCCTGTTCATGGTGGAAGGTCTCAGGATAGATTTCACACATCCATGATGTTTACTCACATCATGGATGCCCAATATATTACAGGTCAAAAAACAGCATAACACAATAGGGAGGGGGCAACATATAGTGAATGCACCTGATGGGCGATGTTATGGATGACGAGAACTGATCTCGTGTATGACATCAAATCCTTCTCCCGATAATACGCTTTAGATACACAGGCAGTAAGGTTGTATGCCATTCGTTTACAATAAAAACCAAATTCCCATCTCCATAGCAGACCCCGCCATAAGGAACATGCCAAGGAACCTCAACAAATGGAATTTCAGATCAATTTGAAACCAAATTGCTAGTCATTTGCTGAAGTTCAAATGCAGTTTCTGATCAATTTCACCATATACAAACTCATACACAGCAGCACAGAAAAGAAGGACTTTGAAGAGCAACTCCAAAAAGCTAGGCCTTTGAAGAACATATACGTTATATCCACGAAGAAAACAAGGGCAGAAAGAAGGACTTTGAAGAGAAACTCCAAAAAGATGTGAATGCTCAGGTTGAGATTTTAATCTTGCAGAAATTCATGAAAGATATGGAAGAAAAACATTACACTCTTGTTTCCGAATGTCAGAAACATGCAGAAACGGAAAAATATTCAGAGATGTTAATTACTGAGTTAGAGAGTGAGAATATAATGCATCACCTTGAAACAGAATATCAGCTGGACAGGGCTGACAAGCTCAGGAGAGGAATTTGTCAGGTCCTGAAGGCCCTTGAGATTGACCATGTGAGTGAGAGTGATCCAGGCCAAGGATAGTGGTGAATGACTCTCTTCCATTTGCAATTTTCTTTTGAACAATTTGGTGAACCAAACAAGCAACGCCCAAGAAAGAAAAAGCACAGATCACCTAAAGGGATGAGTGCACAAATGTAAGACCGTTTGACATTAATCGAGTAAAATTAGTGCCTACAAGCTAAGACAAACAGCAATCCTCTAATGTAATGCACAACAATCCTCTAGTTAATTTCCACTTTAATCGATTGATGAGGAGGAGAGATAATCAGAGAGTACCGGTGTCATAGACGAAGATGAGGCCGCCGATTCCATCGGAGAAGACGAGATGGAGGAAGATGGGCGGCGGCCTTGAGACAGCGGCCTTGAGACGGAGGAAGAGTGCGAACATGGAGCTCCGTTTCCATGGATGTCGATCTGCTCTGAATCAACAGCCAGAGCAACTCCTTGCAAATGTACGACGGCGCCGTCGTTGATCCTTCTCCCTCTTCATCTCTCCACGCTATCGATGAATTGAGCGTATAATAGGAAGAGGAATCGCTCAACTTCTCCAGATCGAGCACCATCGGAGCACCGAATCCAGGAGGAAGAGCACGGAATCGAGCACCATTGGAGCGGACGTCTCAGATCGAAGGGAGTATGAGGTAGTCGACGTCTTCGGTGGAGTCGAAGGCCGAGGGGAGGGTTAGAGCTCCAGCGCCTCCTCCATTGTTGACGGGGCTCGGAGGAGAGGGGAGGGTTAGAGTTTCGCCGGATTTTCCGTAGATCTGTAAAAAGGAGAGAGAGATGGGAGCGTTCAGATCTGTATTAGGTTATATAGTGGCCGTTTTGTTAAATTGTCCAAATACGCGACCATTTTATAAAAACGTTCAAATAAAGTGCCTATTTTGCAAAAATTTTCTTTAATAAATGGTCCTCACAAGTTTTAAAACCTTTTTTTCATTAAACTTGATATTTGATTCTGATATAATCAAGTGTCAGCTTATCCCGTGATTTACTTAGAAATTGACTGTTGTTACTAATTATTTTTCCATCAATAATTGAATAAGCTAAAAATAATTAAACTAATTCATACCCCGGAGTATTTAAGTTATGTTTTAGTGTGCATAATTTGTGTGTATTCATTACTTTTAACAATATTCATTTAATCACAACTACAGGAATTCCCGCGCGATGACGCGGTTGCGACGAAAAAAAAATCAGAATAAAAAATATTTATTATAAGGAATGACCAAATAAAATATAAACAAATATTTGGAAAGCCTAAAACAACAATATTGTTCTTGTGCAGCATAGGTGTTTAGAAATGGCACAAAATTGGTGTTATAGGCTTTGTCCATGCAAATCCTAAGAGAAAATAAATATTGATTAATACAAACTACAAAGTGATGAATTTGTACGATGGATATGATTTATAGGTTAATAATAAATGATATACAGACTAAACTGTAAATATAAAAAGTTGAATAATGAACCAAATATGTTCAATTTACATAAGGAAGACAAATCAGTCAAACTCATGCCGCCCCTTCTTAACTATAAAACCGGTGTTCGATCTCTTGTAGAGGGCATATCCATCCTCATCAAATGTTGTTCTTTCAACATACCCTTTGGGAAAAAATTTGGAGCAAGACCCTTGCTGCATGCAGACGACATTGGTCTTGGATTGACCGCAAGGGCCATGAATCATGAAACTCTTCACTACGGCATACAAAGCTGGCTAGTGGATCGGATCTAGAATTTCTGCAGAGATGACTCTATCAATGTCATCTGCAATAGACAACTTGTCATCTCTCTGCAACCACATAATAATATGAGCATGGGGCAGTCAATGTTTTTGAAACTCCATAGTATATACAACTACAGAAATAGAAAAGTTGTAAGAAAAAAAGTCAACGGTGAGAAACCCACATAGTGACACAACACAATCAATGAAAACTGTAATAAAAATTAAAACACCAAAAAATAGGTTTTGTATTTGATCGAAAATAGTTTAATTCTTGAATTTGCGGAAAGAACACATAATCAGAATTGTTCCAACTCCAAATTACATAAATGATGTTTCTCTATTTTCACATGGGATATAAAATACCAAAAAGCACAAAGTCAAATCAAAGATTCTATATCAAATAAAGCATTGAGGATAATCATAAATTTCCATCATAAAAAATATAACTAAATTCAATTGCATTTGGAAAATATAGGATCTTCAGAAAGTTGACTTATCAATGTGTAAGTTTAACAAATCTCAATTGCAATTTTGATCAGCAAGCTATAATTTCAGTTCAGGTAAAAATGTGATTGATTTATAATGCAATTTCAATTCAGCAATCTAAAAGTTGTTGAGCAATAAAGAAATTCAGCATAAAAGAAACAGAACTAAAGTTACTGATAAAATCTTGTTGAGCAAATGACAGATTCAGCATATTTGAATCCATTTCTAAACAGCAAATGACAGATTTAGTGGATTTTTTAAGCTATCACAAATTTAGCACATTTTTAGCTCATTTTTAAATCTGTAGGCAACAATCTGTCACAGATTCAGCACACTTTAAAAATATGTAAACAACATTTTTGTTTTGTTAAAATCTGTAAACAGTAAATCTGTAAACAGAAATTTGTCACAAATTCAGCATACTGTAATATTGTATATCATATCTATAAATTTATTTTAAAAAGTGTAAATTCAGCAAAAGGAAAATTTGCAAATCTGTGAGGAAATATTTATGAATTTCACTTTCAGCAATCTTTAAATTCAGGACCAATCCTTTGTCTTAAGAGATTTTAGGTTTTAGATTCTCCTTCACAACACTTCCATTATTTGAGTTTGTAATTCCTATGATGTTGTTGCTGCTTCGAAATTTTCAGCTTTGAACTTTTGAGGTTGTTTTCTGCCGGTAGTCTAGTACTTTGATCAAAATTTGGGGGTTGTTGAGTTGGAAAAAAAATTCAGATCGTGAGGCTGATTTTCTAATGGTTTGAGGGCTGTTTTGAGGCAGTTTACTATGATGTTGCTCGTAAAGGTATTGTTCGAGACTAATCTTGAATTGTGTAATAAAAAAAAATTGTAGACCAAAGGAAATTATTAGGAGTCATATACTCGCATATCTACTTAATAAACAATAAAAAAAAGCATGATCATGATGCTAACCATGTTGTCATTTGCGGGCTAGTTCAAGCTTTCGCTGACTTTTTTGAAGTCGGGGCCGGATTAAAGGGATCAGGATAGTGTTCATAGCTCCATGGTGTTGTTGAGGGGAGTTATTATTTAATTGACTGGTGTGCTCTCCATCTTCTATCATAAAATCAGTGGACCTAGAGTGACACGATCCAGGAAGCATCTCCACAAATGTTGAATATGCTTGGTAGGTTTCTGCAAAACATTATAACAATGAGACAAATGGTTGTGCAATATCAGGGCGATGCTAAGAAACAAATAGAAAATAAAAGAATAGAAAGAAATTACGAAGACATAAAACTATGATGGAAATGAACAAGTAATATAACGGATTAAAAGACGGGGTATAAATGAAAGCAAGAAAATGAAAGAATCACCATTAGAAACATCCCTCATAAGAGTCATACGACGGCTTGCAGAATCTGTCATAGGAGTCCTTTTCCAAACATAAAGAAGCCTTATCAGTGGTTTGCCAAACATTCTGGCAAAACAGTTAAAACAAATATAGGGAAGTAACTAATATACACTACTAGAATTATGTTATTTAACATCGGTTTATTAACATCGGTCAGAAAAATCTGCCATGCAAAACAGTTTTTTTACATCGGTTAATAAATTTGTGATGTTAAAAATAAAACAGACATCACATTATTTTTTGACCGATGTTTAAAAAAGGGTTTTTGGAAAAAAAAAATAAGCAGGACAAATCCCGCCCATATGAAATACACTTCGAAATTTTTTAGAAAACCTTTTTCATCCCCTCTTCCAAACCTTCCTCCTCCCGCTATAGCGAAATCCCCAAAATTGTCTAGATCTGAAAGAGTGAGAAACACTGTCCTCCATTCTTCATTCATACGCTCAGAAGGAAACCCGACTCCGACGTCCTTCACAGCTTCACTCGCCCATGGAAGCTAGGAACCCTAACCTCTCCATTGGCCAGATCCCATCTCCAGCTCCATTCTCTGGCAAACAGAACTCTTCGCTCGATCTGCAACAGGTTTGTATCATTCTTCTCTTCTCTTCTCTTTCTTTCCTTCTCTTGTTTCTCTTCTCTTTTTCTTCGATTGCTCGAATCTATGGCCAATTCTGATTTTGATATCTAGGATTCTGGGCTGTGCGAATTTTTTTTTTTGTAGATCTAGGGTTTGTTTGTTGTGTTTTGGGGTCAAACCGTGCTCAAGGAAGACGGGGGAGGCCAGGCACGCAACATCTGCAGAAGACCGTGCTCGAGAAGGTTGGGGAGGCCAGACCAGGAACGCGGCATCCCGATTCGCGCAAGACAACTTTCAATTTTCACTTCCTTCTATCAGGTAAACCACATTTGAAAACCTAGAAATCCTTCTTTCAATTCTAATCGAATTTCAATCCTTCTTTCAATCTTCTGCTTTCATATTTGTTTTTTTTTTTATTTTTCAATATTTCATTGTTGATTTAATTTTCCTTGCCGAATCGAAGTTGGAGGGAGATGTTGAGCATCATGGACGCCTAAATGCCTGACTGTGTGGCTGGTTAACATACATCCCCCCTTCCCTTTCGATAGTTTGTAACTGAGGACAGGTTGGGCACCAGAGCTTGTTGCATTGACCAACATATATGTCTTGACTCTTGAGTATAAAGAGTTCAGCTAACGGCAGACACAAGTATGGTCATTTTAGTATTTGCCAAAAACCTAATTGACATGTAGCTAGGTGTAGAAGAAAGTGAGCTCTTGCCCTGTGCCTGAGATTGATGTTCATTAGTCTTGCACTTAAATAATTTCCGCTTATGCTAGTGAGCTTTCTTTTTTCCATTTTTGAACCACCCATAACAAAACATAGAGATTTGTTGAAATCTGAGAAGCTATATGAGTAATCTTATTAACATAATGAATACTATAGGCATAAATTTATAATTTTTATTTATAAATGTTGCCTGCTTTTTCTCTTGGACATGTACTGAAGCATCAAACTTTTATGTAATGGAATTGAATTTTAGATTTATAATTGTTATTGACAAATGTTGCCTGCCTTTTCTCTTGGATATTGTACTTAGGTATTGAACTTTATGTCATTGAATTGAATTTTATATTCTATCTGCTTCCAACATATTGCCATTTGATTCTAATGGTAGTATATATGTAGCCAAGTATCTCCTAATTATATGGGGTTTGTTGTTCAATAAAGTACAAAGCCTTTCTTATTCTCAATATATATGGTGTGCCTTGTGACTTCTTGTTTTTCTGTGCCAAGCCCAGCTCAACCATTAGGTCCTGAAGACTTGGCATGGAGAATGGTTTGTTAATGCTACTTGTTTATCATCCATTTTCCTGTTTCCCCTCCAAATGTATTGTTCATACAGAATTAGTTTACTTGTTTAAATTATGTTATCTGTTGTATTCTGTTTGCAATACTTGATTGCAAATAATTTGTTCATGTTTGCATCTCATCAACTCCTAGTAGCTGTCTGCTTATTCATCTCAATGTAAGTAGTGAAGAGACTAACTTCATTTGATACTGAAATTTGGGACAGAGCTGGCAAGTTGGTGAATATCAAGCTTCATATCAGGCAGTCTCAACGTGTGGTAAAGGAGACAAGATCCCAGTGTATTTGCAATTGCAGACGTGCTAACTTTACTACTGTATGTACACAAGGTCTCCTGATTGTCTCAAATTTGTTCCTGTTGCTACTCAGGTTTCTATTCTTCTACACTA
Organism: Persicaria tinctoria; assembly: GCA_037127255.1. Taxonomy (NCBI): domain Eukaryota; kingdom Viridiplantae; phylum Streptophyta; class Magnoliopsida; order Caryophyllales; family Polygonaceae; genus Persicaria; species Persicaria tinctoria. The sequence continues at coordinate 59,260,715 of JBANSL010000008.1, read as the reverse complement.
GCTAGCTTCAAGCCAATTCTCTTTATGTGCATATAAACTCATTTAGAAAGATATATGTTTGAAACAAATTTGATGAGTCAATATACAATTTGATATAGACTATATAGTTTAAGCTTTCTCATTTGAATCAGTTGATTATTAATTGATGTTTAGCTTGTGAAATTAAAGAAAAACAATTTCATTTGGCTAAGGTCTGTACTGTGTATTTGGCATCTTGGCTAACTGGCTAGCAAAATCCTAGGTTTGGGTTAAATACCTCAAGATACATGGACACGAGTTCAAGATGACCTTGTATACATTTATCTTGATTCTAGGAGGGAGTGACTTTCTACAAGCTTAACCCAACTGTTGTTACATGCAATCTCCACTCAATTATTGTTAATGGTTCTATTTTTCTGTCAACAGGCTACTCAGGGAAGTGTTATCTTAAACATTCTCTCAAAATATTCAGAAGGTAAGAGTCGGAAAATTGTTGCCTTTACTCTTGTTCTAGCATCTTTTTTAACTCAAGTGACTTTTTTTTATGTATTTGTGAACAACTTTTCCTTCAATGATTGAAGGCTAGAATGAGGAGATATCTACATCTGAGCTATCTGGTGGAGGTCGCTATGAAAGACAACATTTTATTTGACCCGTGCTGATGCCTTGGATCAGGAAAATACACATGTAAATGTCAGTCAAGATCTAAAAGACGTAAAACTCAGGTAGGTACTATCCTTATTTGCACAAGTCACAGGTTAATTCACTTGCTTCTTCGTGTATTGTAATTGTAAATTTGTAACTTTTGCAATGTTAACTATATTAGGTGCATACTTTACTGAAAGGCTTGGAGAAAATTGCAGCTTGTGCAGACATCCCTATAAGTTAGTTTGTGGAGATTTTGATTCAACTCCTGGAAGGTTAATTGGTCGTTTTAGTTAGGGCATCTAGCTTTTGTTTACTATTCTAGTTTCACAGAATACACCAGTGACTGAAAATTTATGATTAAACTAAACCTCGATTTAGCAGTAGACCTCCGGGCATCTTGCGTCCTCATTCAAAGTTGTCACACCAACTACCATTGGTATATTGAAAGTTTTTTACTCCAAAGCATTCATATTTCTTTAGTCATGTATACTTGTTGCCATAAATTGATACGTTTTTTGGAATTATAGGTTAGCACATACTCTTCCTTTGCCAAAGGAATGGAGCCGCATTTAGAGCAACAGAGGAGGAGATTACTGCTGAAATGGTGATTACTGCTGAAGATGGTGAGTTGTAAGTTCAGAAAAAAAGAGCTTATATTAGAGAGAAAACATAATAGTGTGGTTCTTTGAAATCTAAGCTTACCACGTTCTAAGTTGACTCTTATCACTAACCTGCAGCAAGGTTGGCCATAGAAGCTGGTTCAGCTGGGATCATAGTTTCTAACCATGGAGCTCGCTAACTGGATTATGTACCTGCAACAATCACAACTTTTGAGGAGGTATATGATACATATTATTATCTTACATAGTAGAACTGTAATATAAAAATTTTCGTTTTGTAAGAACATAGTAATGTTGTTTGTTGAATTATCTCCGATTTGTGATGTTGTGGTTGCAGGATTGCTGAATGCTACTCTAGTAATTCCCGAGATCCTATCAGCCACGAGCAGCAAAGGGATCAGGTTTGCTTGATATCCTGATTCGAGTTTTTTGTCTAGGGGGTGCAAGTAAATCTACTCATGTGAATGATGGGAATTTTATGTGCCCACTACGAGGCACTTCAGGTGGCTTCGGCCAAGGCATCAGACAAATGAAGGAGCTTTTTCTTCAAAGACCGACTAGTCAAGGAAGGGTGCATACTGAGCCTGCTTTCATCCTTGCAAGTTTGGCCATGCTATTTCTGTGAAAGAACTAGGCCATTTCTAAAGTATGCCAAATGGACTTCCAATAGCCTCTAATGCGTGAGAGTGTGAGTGTTTGCTTAACCAATTAAGCAGGTACCTTTTTTCTATCTTCCTTGAACCATGATGATGTATTTTATACTCTGCAACTTCGGCACACAGAAATAGCAGCTTCTCATCTTGTTACCGTTTTCAAATTTGAATTAGTGCTTCTTTTATTCTTGTTAATTCATCATTGTTTCTATTGACTAGCGAATTGATTGTTTATTCTCTATGTATCTTGCACCAACAAGGGCTTAGTGTCTTTTGCTATTAGTTTCTTTCCATTGTTTCTTAATTTGCTTCTTAATTTTCACATGCTCTTTTTGCTATTATGTAAGAACATTCTATCTAATTTAAAGCCTATTAGCTCAAATGGTAGAGCGTTGCGTTCAAACGCAAAGATACGGGTTCAAATCCCGCATAGGCTACGATAATATAAAAAAAACCGCAAATATGTCATTTAATTTCGGGTAATAGCCGATGTCTTTAAAACAAAACGATGTCTATGTGGGGGATGTAAAAAGTCAAAAGTTTTTCACATCGGCCAGAACCCGATGTCTTTGTATGTTATAACATCGATTATATTTTATAATCGATGTTCTAGGATAACAAAGACATCGGATTTAAAAATATAAACGATGTTATAACATACAAAGACATCAGGTTCTGGCCGATGTGAAAAACTTTTGACTTTTTACATCCCCCACATAGACATCGATTTTTTTTTTTAAAGACATCGGCCATTACCCGATGTTAAATAACAAATTTCTAGTAGTGATAAATGGCAATATATAGAGAATATATATAGTTTAAGCCATAGATGGTCATAAGCCTCAACATGTTAATCAAGCTTTAATATGAATCCACCCTTTTATCGTTACTGTAAAAGCCACCAATTTGATAAAAAAAAAACCCCATAAAAATAGAAAATATGATAAAAGGAAGTTGTAGCACACGGTATTGGGTAACATAAAGGTATAAAACAAAGTAGCACACCAATTTCAATGACAATGCCAAACTCAAGTAAGTACATTGGGTAACTTAAAGGTATGAACTACATGGCCAAAACACCACTTCCATTGAACATAGAAAAGCCTTGTAAGTGGGTTCCCAAACATTCTAGCAGAAAATTTCAAACAAATATAGGGAATGAACTAATATAAATGGAAAAATTTCAAACAAATATAGGGAAGAAACTAATGTAAATGGAAATATATAGAGAAAATGTAAAGTTTAAGCCATAGATGGCCATATGCCCCAACATGTTAGTTAAGCTTTAATATGAATCCACCCTTTTATCGTTACTGTAAAAGCCACCAATTTGATAAAAGAAACCCCTAAAAATAGGAAATATGATAAAACGAAGCTGTAGCACACAATATTGGGTAACTTAAAGATATAAACTAAAGTAGCACACCAATTTCAATGACAATGCCAAACTCAAGTAATTGCATTGGGTAACTTAAAGGTATGAACTACATGACCAAAATACCACTTACATTGAACATAAATAACCCTTATTAGTGGTTTCCCAAACATTCTGGCAAAACAGTTCAAACAAAAATGCATAATCAAGAAAAATACACATGAAGCATGGAGAAAAAAAAAGAAATTAAAATCTAAAAAAGAAGAATCGATACGTGAGCATTGAATCAGCAGGACGCCTTTGAATCGATGCCTGCAAATCCCCAATCTGAATCCCCAATCGATACCAGCGAATCCCCAATCGGCACGAAGGACGCCATGATCGAAGTCAGCGGAGAAGGAATAAACCCTAAGGAACCGTTCGTTCCAAATTGTGAAGAAGGGGGGGAAATTAAATCCTCATGAAGCATGAACCCTAAGTAACGAAATTAAAATTCAGCAGAGGAAGATGGAGATGGGCAGGTGATCTTACCTCGGCGGAGGAGGAAGATGAACGAACCTCTGGTAGAACATCGGCGGAGGAGGAAAACGAAGTCCTATGTCAATGAATCGGCGGATGCAAGAAGGAAGAGCTCAAATCGACGGAGGATTCGTGTGGAATCGAAATCGCCAGAGGTTGGATGAGGGAAGTGGTGAATGAGGCGGATGAGCCGATGAGGTACGGTGAACCCTAGTATAGTACTATAGTGTGTGATAATTGGAAAATAAAATAAAAAGGAAAAAAAAACGAAATAAGTTGATTGGTTGAAAACACACAAAAAACAGGGAGTGGATGACATGTGTCAAAAACTCTTTGCAATTAAGTAGTTACTAGCGTAGTACCCGTGCGTAACAGTATGATTTGTAAAATGTATTATATTTTATAGAAGATATTACCATAATTTATTTACATTATATGTTAGATATATTATACTGTTATAATAATATGAAAACAATATAGCAAAATAATATAAATTTTGATAAAAAAAAATTAATAATGCTTATATTATATCAATATATAATATACGTGGCAAAACGTCAATGTCTCACCTTCCTCGTTGGGTCGGGTTTGAGATTTGAAATACCCGAGGCAGGATATAAAAATGTGGTCCTCTACTATTATTTTTTGTTGTGTTAATGGATTGGAAGGTAAGACCAAATAATTTGGTAGTTCAACTACATATTACACAATGTCTAGGTGAATGGAGCTTTAAGAACTTTTGGATGGAGAGCACATAAAAATATCAGAGAAGAAATATACTTGTAATAAACTTAAAATTAAAAAAAATGCTTCATATATTCCTCCCAAATATAGGTCGTTTTATTTTTTTGGCATGTTTTTTAAGAAGCTACAAACTCTTATATTCATAAGTATTATAATGTAAAAAAAATTAATTAAAAATCAATATTTTATATAGTTTTTAGTTCCTTAAACTACGTGCACAAAAGTCAAACGTCTTATATTTCCAATCAGATGGAGTATTATTTTTAAAACTAATAAAAAAAATTATATTTTATAAAGTTTTTAGCTCCTTAAAAACGTGCTAAAAAGTAAAACGATCGATATTTTGAGACAGAGGTAGTATAAAGTTTAGAGTCACCACTGCCGTTTGAGAATGAGTTTTTTTTAGCCTTCTATGTTTTTTAGTAAGTTGATTGATTACTTAGAGCATTAAACACACATTTGTTTAGGTAATGGGTTGAAAGGTAGAACCAAATAATTTGGTAGTTGGGCTACACATTCCACAAATACACGTGAATGGAATTTTCAGAACTTTGTGATGGAGAGCACCTAAAAAAAGATATATTATATTAATAGACTTAAAAGATTAAAAAGCATCTTAATTTTAAATAGTAATTAATTGTAATAAAAGATTAAATAGAAATTAATAAAAAAAGCATCTTAATTTCTATTTAATATTTTATCAAAGCATCTTAATTTTATTAATTTCTATTTAATCTTTTTATTAATTTCTATTTAATCTTTTAATAAAAGATTAAATAGAAATTAATAAAAAAAAAGCTATCAAAATGAGATAAGTATATAATTTATTTTAACAACAAATAAATAATTTATTTATTGATTTAAACTAATTTTAGACACTCCCTAACAATAAAATATTGTTCGGGAGTGTTTTAAAAATTAGTTAAATATCGAATCAATTGATGATCGATATGAACTTTGTAATACGTCCAAAAATTATTCAGTTAAAAATTTTAAAAATATGATTTAGTATAAAATTAAGATTGAAGTAAAGTATTATGTGATTAAGTTAAACAAAATGTATAAATAAAGATTTGATTATGAATAAATATTTGTATTAAACATATTTAGTTAAATTAATAAAATAGAAGATTTGGATAATTAATACATATTTAAATTACTTGATTACTTTTAAATTAGTTTAATTATTTAGTTAAATTAATAAATTAGTTTAATTATTAAAAGTTTAAATTGAGATAATTTTTTTAAATGAAAGGTGGGCCTATATTTAAGTAAAAAGTGACACATAGGATGATTGAAGGAGAATCCGCCATGTGGGGTCCTCCAACATGTGTTTTAGTTTTATACTAGTTCATCACCCGTGCATTGCACGAGTATATTAAAATATTTGAATTAACAATTAAGTAAAAATAAAATTTGCATAATCATAAAATAAAAACAAAAACAACGGTTAAGTGTACAAAAAATATTTGATTGAAAGACAATATAAATAAAGTCATAAAGTTACATTAATTATTATATATAATTTAGACTTAAAAAAACTGAAAAATAATTATACTTGTAGCATGAATATTTTTTTTAATTAGGAAATAATTCGAAGACCAGACAAACCTGGCACCTCAAGAGGCCGACAATGTCAACATACGGCGAACCATAAAAAAAAACGCAATGCAATGATATGAGTCCATCCATAAAAAAAATCAAACAATGAAAAACCCTACATAAAAATAAAAAGAACAACATATTAGATGAGAGACTATAACAAACAAATAATAATTAATAATAGAAAAAGATGAATATAAATGAAGAAAAGAAATACCGGCTTAGTGTAAATTATGAAAAACTTCTTTATAGACAACATTAGTTGTTGTGTTCATGGATTGCCCATCTTTGTCACAAATTAAAATCTTCAACTTTCTTGATGTCACTCTAGATATTGCAACATACCATGTGTAAAAATAGGGCGTGGAAGATACAAACCGACATAGGAAAGTGATTGCCCTTAACTCTTGTTGATTGTCATGGCAAAGCACACAAGCACCGAATATTGTCTTCTTCTAAGCTTGAAAGGCAAATGAATGTTTGAAGGAGTAAGCACCATACGAGGGATAATATATAACCAATCGACTAATTAATATTGTTGTCTGGAATGATCTTTGCCTTAATAATGTGCTTTCCGAGCTGGGTCGTTATAAGCCTAGTACCATTACACAAACCAGCTGGCTGGTAAATATTTGAAAGCAACATGATGGGAACACCGACCTTAAGCTTCAAATTGTGATTTCGGAACCAGAACATTTGATACTATTCAAGTAGCTAGTCGAGGGGATAATCATCATCATGTAGACTTGCATTTGCATCTTATTTGCAAATAGAATCTGAGCTAAGATACTCCTTTTGATCACTCGACATGATAAATAAAAAATTGTCATTCACCTGGTCAACAATGTCAGGAGTGGGGGCAAGAATAGCACATTCTTGGAAGTATACATCACTTGACAAATTCAACATGAGTGAAGGGTAAATAGATTCCACAATCGATAGAATAGGATCAGTGACATTTGATATAAGTAGATCAGGTGGAATTTCAATTGATATACTTGTCCGTCATTAGGTATACCCAATACAGGGTGAAGAAAGAAGCAATTAACAACCCTCTTTCTCGGTCTACTCGGTGTGAGGTGGAGTAAACCCCATGTTTTGAAATATATATATATATGGGTGCGCTCCGGTGAAAACCAAAATTACGGTAAAAACCTAAGGGAACCTGATTGACCTGGCCAATGAACCTGATTGACCTGGCTAAATCATGTACGCACTCCTTAAATGAGTCCTACAATATCCGATCTAAATTATATAAAGCAAATGAACCTGATTGACCTGGCTAATTCTAAAATAAATGAAAATATATATCCCCCAAACTATTATTTTTAAAAGAAAATTGGTGAAAGTAATCTCTTTTGTATGTGCATGTTAAACTAAAGTAAAGCAGTAGAAATTTATATATGACTTTTTTTTCCTGACTATAATATATACTTCTTTACGATAAAACCATACCAATTTTCTCAATAATGTATGCATAACAAATTAACAAACTCATAAACATAATTACATTTACATATATTTCTCATATAATAAAAATCATAAAAGGGTATTGGTAATCTAATAGGATAACGTAAAAGGGTATTGGTAATCTTTATAATTATGAATTTATGATGAAAAATATGAATGTTTGAAGGCATTAGATTGTAGTTCAAAATAATAAAAATCATAAGTTATATTAGAAATGTTGAATTCAATCATATTTTTTTCATCTGTCCATCTTAATTTTAGATTGATCAAATGCTGAAAATTTGTTCTAAACTCCCTTTGACAATATTTGAGAGATACATAGATTCAAAAGTCCTGTTTTGAGATCTTATGATATTATTAAAATAAATATTGGATTCAAATTCTTATTCACATTTATACTGATTTTTCAATTATTATTTTTTATAAAGAGTGACATCTTTTACAAAGTCATATAGTAATCATGTTTAAAAATATAAATTAGAAGAATCATAAAAATGAAAATAAATACAAATAGATATATGATTAATAAAGAAAAAATAGGACATAAAAATTTAAAAATAATTTACTTTCAAAATAAAAACTATAAGAATAGGAAATAAACTACAGTACACAACAACTAACTACTAAATTCATATTCATATATAGATTATTAATATTTTTATTATATTTTTATTTAAATCGATATGAGCTTAGTGGAAAAAAAGATATATTAGATTTTATTCCCAAATAATAGATAGAAAATAAAATAAAATATTAAGTAAATCAGATTCTTACCAAATTAGGAAAAAGTATCAACAAATATACAAAAACAATTATATGTGGCATTAGGTGTATAGGGGGCATAATATTATTGGTAAAACAATTGATTCGGTAGACAAATAAAAATGAGAAAAAAAAAATTACGTAGCAGATACTATCCATATACATATGTACATAATCATTACCATAAATAATAAAATATAATAAATTAATTATGAAAAGAAATAATGAAAAAATAGGTGGCAAAATTTTCTCACGTGACACAATATTAATAGTTAAAAAAAAGGCGGGAAATTTTTTAAGCAGAATGCAACACGTGGCAGAAACAACTACTACTTTAGTATTGTTTAGGATTAGATATTAGATATTAGATATAGATATAGATTATATAGATAGATGAAAATTATTTGTTTTGTAAATAAAACAAAAATAATGAAAAATAAAACAAATATAGGATTAATGGTCCTCACGGGTTTTAAACCTTTTTTCCCATTAAACTAGATATTTGATTATGATATGGTATAGTGTCAGCTCATTCCATGATTTAATTAGAAATTGAGTGTTGTTACTAATTATTTTTTTCATCAATAATTGAATAAGATAAAAATAATTAATCTAATTCATATTTAAATTATGTTTTTTTTTTCTCCAAAATGGTGAAATTAATTACTCACCCCGGACACCCTCACAACTAGACCTGTCAAACAGGTCGGGCGGGTCGGGTTTGGGTCGGGTCGTCTCGGGTTCGGGTCCATTCCGGGTTGGGTCATTTCGGGTTACGGGTCGTGAAATGCTCAACCCAGACCCATATTTAACGGGTTCGGGTCGACCCAACGGGTCAAGAGCGCTACTCATCCATGACTTTTTAAATGTCATTTACTATTTATACACGTTGTTTTAAAATGATAAAATTATGTAAAATATCAATAAAATTTTATTACTTGTTATAATTTCATTCTTTTTAGTTTTTGAAGTATGAAATTATATATAATATAAAAATGGATATTTTATATAATTATTATCATCCTTAAAACCATACATGAATAGTAAACAACATTTAAAAGTAAACAGATGGAGTATTATTAATGAATATTTACATAGTTCCTAAATCTAAAATTGTTATATTATCCTAATAATAGTTATATTATTGAAAAAAAATAATTAATGTCGCTACAATAGTAATATGTAATTTTATATACATAACAAATTGTAATGTTAAATTATAAAGTAAAGTTGATGATGCAAAATATAATATTCAATCCTAATTATTATTAGTAATAAATTTCAATATTAGGTTAAATTGTAATTTATTTATATTTTTATTATCTTAAAGCTTGACCCAACGGGTGACCCACGGGTCGACCCAACCCGACCCAGAAATTTGCGGGTTGAACGGGTTCGGGTTGCTTCGGGTTTCGGGTTGAAATATTTGCGCCAAAACCCACGTTTTACGGGTCGGGTCCTCGGGTCGGGTCACGTTTTGACAGGTCTACTCACAACCCCCCTCCAATCTGACGGTATTGTGAGAAAAAGTAAAATATGTTGACTCAACCGGTAAAGGTCCGGATTTTAGAATATGAATTTTTGGAAAAAAGAAATTAAAAATGAAATTTAATCGTATTTAATTTGTATATTTCAAGTAAAAATCTTTTCAAATTTTAATGAACTTTGGGATGTCGATATCTTTGAAATTTTGGAGCATTATTTTGATCGAGTCGGAATAAGATTCTGAATGGGTTCCGGGTTTTATTATCAGGTATTTCAAATTTAGTTTTTGGTATCACCCTTTTTCTTTTGTCCCCTTTCTACTTTCCCCCATTTCTTTTGATTTCAGACTAGCTGAAGCAACCCTCTTGCCCAACAACCCACGCCAAACTGCACACCTATTTGTCTTCTTCCTCATTTTGTTCAAAAATAACCTACCTACAGCTTGCAATTGATGTCTTCTTTCCCACCTACAGACCTACTCCCTCTGTATGTATTGCAATACCTTTCTCTCTGCCTCACTTTCGCACTGCATCCCACCAAAACAACCCACAGAAGAGCTCTCTCTTCTCCTCCTTTCATACCCTGCAGGAAACCCAGAAATTCCCATCCCCAAACCCTCGATTTTATTCAAGATTGAGCAACCACTATTCACACTCGAAAATCGAAGCCACAAACACCCCTCTTGAACCTCTGTACAGACTCTGAACTAGAGCACCACTCGAGCCTTCCGAGCGCTGTCCCGAGCAACCGCGGCTCTGTTTTTCGAGCACCGATCCCCATGGAGTGCCCGGAGCAGCAGCACCTTCCCTCCTCGGCAAGCAGAAGCAGCAACCCGCCTCCACTTCTCTCTCGACGTCCCCGACCCGAGCTACTCCGCCTCCGTTGTCGCTTCCCTGTTCTTCTCCGAACCGAGCGGTAAGCCTCGCCTTGCCTCTTTTCGCCTGAAACAGCCATAAAGAACTGCCTTTAAACCTCCCTCTCTCTTTCCAGGCCAACCGCACCCTGATTTCGCCTCCAGCGAGCCCAGTCGAACCTGAATCGATTTCCGATCGAGTTTCCGGCGACATTCTCAAGCGCTCGGTGAGCTCCTCCCCTCTCTTCTTTCTTTTTCTTTGGTTGCGATATGGATTTCCTTTCGTGTGGGTTAGGGTCGGAATGTAGTGTCGATTCAGAAGGGTGAGGTCGGGTCGGAGAAGAGCCGCCAACCGGCCTGGGTGTCTTCTCCCTTCTCCGTCTTTTTCCGTTAGGTTGAAGAGAGCGAGCTCTGTTGTTGGGGAAGAAGATGGAAATGGGTCTTATTGGGCCTAATTTATCAGGTTTGGGCTCGGGTTTAGATCTCTTTATTCCGGGTCATTTTGTGAGGGAGATAGAGAACCGGGTTGGATCTCTTCAGATTGGGTTTCGGGTATTGGATCCGGGTTGAGCCTTCCTTTTTATTGTCTGGGCCTCTCCTTGTTCCAGATTTTTGATTTTGGTTGTTGGGTTAATGGTTTTATGATTTTATGGATTGTTATGTTAGTATTATATATTATCTTGTTATATAACTTATATAAATGATATTTAGTAGATTATTATTATTTTTATGTTATTATACTATTATGATTTTATGATATTATATTTTCTGGAAATATTTAATATACTATAAATTATGTTAAAAAGTGTTATTTTATGGGATATGTATTTGGGGTGATTTAAATGTGTAAGTTGGGAATTTTGGAAAGGACTTGTGGGTTTTGGATTTAAATAGGGATTTTGAAAACAGATTTAATTTAAGGCGTTATGCTAATTATATATTGTTGATAAAGTATTATATAAGAGGGTTTTCAGGTTTCCGGAAATATATCTTAAATGATTTATTGTTTGAAAACCAAAATGTTGGAATTAATTATATAATACGATTTTGAGGTTTAAATGTTTAATGTCGGGATTCCTTGTCTTGGTTTGATGATGTTGGCTTTGAGAAGGAAGTTTGGAAATATTGTTGGTATGTTATCAATGATTTGATTTGAAAGAATGATTTTGGTTGATGGTGAACAATTGAAAGGTTTTGGAAAATGGTTTGACTATCGGTTGGTTTTGAGTATGTTGAGAACTTGGGTTTCGTGCGTATGAATGTTGGTTCGGTGACTTATGGAAATGGTTTGATGATAGGTGTGTATTGCTTTTGGATTACTTTGGACTTGCATTTGGGCCTTTTCTTGTATTATTCTGTTGTTCTGCATCTTCAGATAAGTTCCCTAGGGGCTTACTCAGGTTGGACATTCATGCTTGTTGTTGCAGTTTATGTTAGGTGTTGCAAATGCATAAAAGCATGCCATGTAGTATCCTGTTAGGTTGCACTAATTGAATGAGCATCTGCTTACTTTATGCGTTTGAAACAGAACGGCCGTTATCTGTGATAGTCCTAGAGTCTTTGCTGGGGTCATAGGGTAGCCCAGCCTCATCGGGTGCCCTGAGTCAATCGAGTCATGAACTTCCTTATATTATGAGATGCATGCGTGCTTTATTGTGGAGCGGGTTAGGCATGCGTGCCGCCCGATTATGATGGAATGCATTCACGAGCTGGCCAGTCTCCGCCCTATCGGAAGGGGGTGGAGGTAGGAGAGGGATATGCCATTTGACATTGTCTTGGGCCCTTTATAGTATTTCTGCACATTATTATATTTAGGGGCATGCTAGTGTGTTTGACTTTCGTACTGCATTAGAGCATCTTTATTAGGTATAACACATACTATGTGGCCTCAGCGAGGACTGCCGGTCCCGCATGAGTGGCTCGATCTGACTCCTTTCCCCGTTTTTTTTAAGGTATCTTCTACAGATTTTGAGTGCTCAATGTCTATATGACGGGGTTCCCTTTTGGTGAATCGAAGAACCTGGCTAATTCTCTAACTTGGTGTAAATGGTAATAATTCGCTTACATTTTGGTTTTGACCCGGCTCTGCCGTGACACTTTGTATCCTAACTTTGTTTCCGCTTTACTTTCATTTGAACTGAATTTCGCGACATAGTCTTAGGACAGATTAAGAGTACCCAATGGCCCTCGAGGTTTTTAGGGTTTGAAATCCCTCTTTCTACTAATCTTAAATGAGTTTGAAACCTGGACCCGTACATGGATTGCAAGATCCGAACAAGGGGTTTTATCCCTTGAAACGTAACCAGGAAATCATAATTCTGGGTCGTTACACAACCGGCAACAAAGGTTGGGACCACGCTCATTACGCACCATGAGTCCCTCTCATTTGAGAGGTTACTCTCACATTGCCGCTGATAAGGATAAACTTTTTATAGTGACAGTAGGCTCCACGCCTCCACCACTTTGCGGCCTCATACCCCAGAAACTCAATTTTGAATTGGCCCTACAGATTACAATATATATATACACCGCTTGACTCTACTACTTGAAAGGTTTTTTTGAGAGGTTCATCACCCGCATTTCTTGAATTGGTAAACAAAGAGCGGCCATTCCGGGGTTCGAACCGGGGACCTATGGATATTACCCACAATCCTTTCCGATGAGCCATTGCGGAATGGTTTCATCATCCACATTTCACTCTAAATGATTTATACTCCCTCCGTTTCGAATTAAATGTCGTTTGTCATTTTGTGCACGCATGTTAAGAAGGTAAAAACTCTATAAATTATATTATTTTTTAATCAATTTTTTACTCTATAATAATGTCATACTTGTTAGTATTGAGTATGGAATTTAAAAAATCATTAAAAATAATATTTGATAAAGTTTTTACCTCATTATCATGCATGTCAAAAAATAAGATGACTTTTATTAAGAAACAGAGGAGGCAACTTTTTTCCCTTCAATTTAATTCCAAGTGATGAAAGGGTTAAATGCCTATAAAATTAAATAATCAATTATATATAACTAAGTATTCTCATGACACAATTTTTTCCCAAAAAAATTATTTGGGTTTAATATATTAACTAGTACGATTCCCACGCCATGACGCGATTTTTAATAAATAAATTTTTAATAATATAGTAAATTAATATTATAAAATATTAATAAAAGTTAAGATAAAATAATGAAGGTAAACTTGAAATCTTTAAGAAAATGGTAAAATTGTTTACCATAAAGTTAGACATCATCAAAAAGGCTTTTAAGTATAGACATTAGATTTAATTCAATGTTTTGAATTAAACCCAATGGTTAGTAAATGGATAAAAAATAAAAGTGAAAAAATATAAATGTATGAAAGAGATGAAAGGAAAAAAGAAATAATAAGAGAAAATTGTGATTAGTTGAAAAACCTTAAATTAAGGAGGTGTTGACACATATCAAAAGTCTTCTAAATTAAGGAGGTGTCACGCCCACAATTAAAGTTGAATTTTTTATTCAAATGAGATTTTCTTATTGGTCAATATTATTATGGAAACTTTAAAATATTTGTTTCTTATTTTAAATATGATTTGAATCCATTTCTTTTTTTTTTTCCGGTTATATTGTCGTAAATATTGAGACATGTTTCCATTTTTTCCCAATTGCAATCTCTTTTCGGTTATATTGCTGATGTGTCACGCTCACAATTAAACTTGAATTTTTTATTCAAATGGTATTTTTCTTATTGGTCAATATTATTGCTGAAATTTTAAAATATTTGTTTCCTATTTTAAACATATTTTTTTCCAATTTTTATACTAAAATATTATTTAATTTGATATGTTGTATGTCAATTTGTGATCTATTTTATTTTTTATTCAAATGGTATTTTCTTATTGGTCAATATTATTGCTGAAATTTTAAAATATTTGTTTCCTATTTTAAACATATTTGTTTCCTATTTTTATGCTAAAATATTATTTAATTTGATATGTTGTATGTCAATTTGTGATCTATTTTAATCGTCTACGTACATTGAACATTCGTCAATTCTTGGCTGATTTTATTCTTGGATATTGAAATTGTTGATTGCAATATTCCCCACAATGTCTACATACAACGAACATGTAATAATCAATTTGTAAATATTCGATTTCAAAAATTAATTATAAAAATCAATTAGAGCCAAATAAGTGTTTTTTTTATAATTAATTATTTTAGACATCTTATAAATGACTATCGAAAAATAAATAATATTTTAAGACTCACAAGCATTACTAATGCTTATTTTACATCTTGGATGAGGCTTCTTAGATCACTTTTCTACCTTTAAGGATCTTTTTTGTTTATCATTTTACCTTTATTTTCACTATTTATTTTTCTATCTTTCTAACCATCTTTCTCATGAAAATAATCAATAAGTTATGTACATCTACATATTTAACTTCAAAATTATTCACACAATCACATGCTTATGATTTTTTAATATTTGTACGGGAGCTTATATTTTACTTTTTAGATCTATGCTAATGATAATAATTATATATTTATTTCAAATTATATTAGATGGTGTGTTTGAGTATTATTACTACTTGACCTTATTAAATCATTTTCAAAATTTGTATCGTATCTTTTTCCAACTAATTTATAAATTATAAAAAAATATTTTATACATATTTTTGTTGTAAACACGTGTATTAATATATATATATATATATATATATATATATATATATATATATATATATATATATATATATATATTAATATAGTAGTATATAGATATATAAAATGATGCTCAAATTAAAATGGATCAAGCTCCCGTGCCTTCAAGGCACGGGTATTACACTAGTTTAATTCCAAGTTAATTACGTCACGATTAAGAAGTATTGAAAAAAATTAATTAGTTCATTGAATGAGTATTAATATAAAATTTATTTCAATTAATTAGTCTCTAATTAAAATTATAAGTAATAAACATATATTATCGAATGTAAATTAATACACTTTCAATTTGAACAATCAAATCTAACAGGGGAAAAAAGAATACATTTGAAGATTCATTGCGATGTTTTCCGCTGAATATCCACCGAAATTCCAAATAAGATAAGTAATGGTTGGCTTACGTTGTATTCCACGTTGATTATATTATTATCCATCCAGCAAGATCTGACTTCAACTTAATTCGTAACCTATCCTTAATCGTCCCACTTGTCTTCATTTATCTCTTTCTATATATCCATTCAATAATGGGATACAAATTAAGATCTACCCCGAATAGATTGACATCTTTTGTAGACACTATAAGTCTATAAGACCATCCGCATCAATGCGGGTTTCTTGAGTTTCTTAATACTAATTTATCACTTTCTCTCTCCTTAAAAACCCCAACTTACTTTTTCGTCCACGTCCATGTGAGTTTCTAAAGTTTCTTAATTTACTTTTCACCAATTATTATCTATTATATATTTAAATATACATAATAATAATAATAATATGTTATACATTATCTATATATATGTATTATATTTTGGGTTAATTAATATAATAAAAGTATATAATAATTTTTTAAAAAAATATCCAAAATGTAAAAATAGATAATAAAATTTAATGCAAACAACTTCATTGGAACAAAACAAACACCGAACACTAGTACATATTAGACATTACTCGGGTGTTTTTTGACAAAGCGTTCGGGAGTTTTTCAACTCATTTTATTCCCTTAGCTGATAGATCTTTCTCAAGAGTTTTATAAAAACTCCTTAGAGCCAATTCTCAGTCAGGGGTTTTTATAAAAACTCCCGAGAGAGCGCTTTTTCCCACCCGCCAGCCTACCTTCAGCTCACTCAGGAGTTGTTTTTAAAAATCCCCGAGAAAGACATTCTTTTTTTTAAAAAAAATAAAGGGGTTTTTTACCCCATTTAGACCGGGATAAAAACCTTTTTTTTTTTAAATCGAGGAGCATATCATCTTGCACTTCTGATTCAAAATCGACATATAATAACTCCAGTAGAAAGTCAACTACTTCTGTAAGGTGCTCAAAAGCAAGTATCCTTAGCAAAGTAACATAACGATGGAAAAGAATATGAAGAAAAATGTATAAATCCTAAACTGTAAATGATTTAGCATAGGAATTTACATTGGGTGCATACATGGCAATGAGGAAAAACGTGCTCCTTTAGGACTTGACTATATAGAGGGTTGTCATGAAACATTTCAAGATCCTCCTTTCCCTGGAAACGCATGTAGACAACATGTGCATAATCTTTATTTTGATCAGAGGTTCGTCCTACAAGAATACACGGAAGAACATCCAAAAACCTGTTCACTACCATGAATCATGATATATGAATATATATAATACAAACAAAGATGATGATATAGAGAACAACAACTTCCTAACAGTGAGCTCAAGTGACAGTCTGTGGTCAGAAGTCAGAATCTATAATTCTCAGTTCCGGCAAAGAAACAATGTCAGAAGCTATAATATCAGTTCAGGCAAAGAAACAATGTATTTCCTTGAATAATATGGAGTTGAGATCAATGTTAGACAAGCATGTTGGAGTTACATACTAATCAAGACGACGAAGACCAAATGGCAAATGGAAATATTGACAAAATAACAGAATAAATCAGTGGACTAACCAATAGAAATGGTAATGTGAAGAGTGTTTATTCACCTAAAGATATCGTAACTATGCCCCCCATGTGGTACTGAGATGTATAAAGATAGTCAAGCATATCCTTTTCTTCCTCGTCGGACACTCCCTCCTTAGCCTTTAGCAAGCATATGTGCTCCACAACTTTTCTGCAACAACCATTAGTTTCCCTTTTCACTATTCAGTAAATGACCAAATAACTGAAATTGAGCAATTACTATCTCACTGTCAAATTCCTACGCTAGCCTACATTTTATCTTTTAGGGAGCAATAGTATAGTAAATACCAAGAACTTTTGTTTGAACTACACATTCCTTTAGAATAGAGAACTATCAAGCTCAAACAAAAATCTATAGCTGAAAAAAGGAAATGTACTTATTTTCCTTTGCAAAATTATGTATTCTTGTCTAGAAACTAATACACACATCATTTCTCACTACTAGAAAAGAGGAAAGGTCGAAAGGAGAACACCTTCTTGATTCAGTACAGCTGCTTGAATTCTTTATAGAAGAAGATAATACTACAGGAAATGCTTCTCAAGTTCTTCCATCATGACGAAAATGCACACCCCTCTTCCTCCTAGCTGCCTCCATTTTATCACAGAAAACACAAATTTTCACAATGAACGCAAATTTAAACCTAAAAACTTAAATTCGCGATAAAATGCAACAATAACAACCCCAAAATGTATCGCATAAGATGATCACTCCAAATTAGGAAATGATATGTTGTAACAAGTAATTTTAGCATCGTTACATACATAGGATGTATCAGATAGATACTACGGAAATGGTGAAAACGAGTTCAACCGCTAATAGAAGTACGTAGAATTAGGAAATTTCCATGGTATTTTAAAAACTGACGTACCATTGAATTGAAATGGCTTTGGACACGAAATCTGAAGCGAAGATGAGGTAGGATTTCTCGGCCACAATTGCTGCGGACGAGCGCATGCTAGGCAAGTAATCCAATACTACATCTATGCCAAAGAAGGCATTTTCACTTCTTCATCTTTGACTAATAGAACATTTGACGAACTTTAGATGAGGATGTTAAAATAGAATGCATAATCAACAACAACAAAAAATTTCCAAGCTGTCTTACAACTTTACTAGCCAAGAAGAATTCCTTGTGACAGGCAAAAATAACAAAAAAAAAAAATTTCTTAAAGGGGAAATTATACAAACATTAGGATTGATTGGGCTGAGTAGCATGAACTTACAAAATTCCACAAAAAAATCACAAACTTTTAAGTTGGTTGCACCCAACAACAGTAAATGGACCACTCTCCCATCAGCTGTGTACCACCACGAGTACGTGAACAAGCCAAAAGTTTGCGATATTTTTTTCTGTCTAGATTTCACAGGTTAATCCCACATGGTGCCACTGATCGAGCCTAAAGTCTGTATATTTTATAGAATTACCGTCCCCTAAGGGACATAAACTAGGCCTAAAATTGCAACAATGAATTAACAAAGAAGTATGAAAATAATGCTAGATTATGACATGCCCTGTATCTATCTAAAGTGTTAGCCAGGAACAATGATTAGAAGAAAGCTTGCCTCTGTCATTAATGCAACTGTAGTAGGGTCATGCACCCGCCATCTTTAGTCTCTATGTTTTTCATCCCCTTAGCCGATGCACCTTTCTTTTCAACATTTATGGCAACAAAAAGAAGCACATAGGCAAAAAAAAAACAATAATATGACCAATATTGAAGCACTAAACTGTTCATGATAAAAAAAAAAAAGACGAAGAAGAAGAGTGACTACCAATTATTTTTAGTTTTAGGCTCTACAATGAAAGTTAAAATGTGACAACTTACATCAATGAAGTATCCCATAACAATTGCAATTAGTCCAAGCACCATGGGTATGGTAGATGAAAAGGCTGAAAAGAAAATGAAAGGTGTACAACAAAATTATGTGCATTCCAGAAATAGTATAAATTTTAATTAAACAATCTATAAATTTACAAGCACAACTTGGGCAACTTACCTTCAACAAAGGAGGCTAAATGTATATGATATTATGATAAAGCTTAATTAAACAATCTAAAAATTTACTTGCTCAGTGGCTCTGAATCTACTAATCCCACTCCATCAAACAACTCGACCCTAAAAACAACCTTAAGTGGAAGCAACTAACAAGGGTAAATTGCATCTTTGGTTTTCAACTTTTAGGAGTCGTTTGTCCCTAACCTTTATTTTCTCCTAGAATATTCAATGTATATCCCATCGATCATAGGATGTGATAAATATGTGGTGGATATTTAACCACCACTTGTAAGCAGGGAAACAAATACATGTTTTGGCGATTAACAATAGCCAAGAACTCAAGATCATACACAATGCAAGCTAGGTTACGCTAGACTAAAAGCTAGTGTATCTCAGGAAATGTTCCTTCTTCCTTATTTTGAAGATATTGTCAGAAAAATAGACATTGCAATTCAGTAGATTAATTTCAATGATCGAGCAAGAGATGCCAACATCGATCAAACGTCAGACCACAAAATCACCAACTATTGAGGGCAAATACGGAATCATAGAAGAGAGAATATACCGAACAAGCATGTACTGCAATATGATTGATCAAAATTAGAGGGCGAATACAAAATCGGTGAATGACTTGCAAACCCTAGAACACAAAATCACCAACTGATTCATTCAAAAGGGTGAAGAGAAAAGCATCTTACAAACCTGAGAACCCTAATTGATCAAAGACGACGAAGATAGAAGTAGTTTCTGAACTGCTGACCTATCCCTCCTTTGCAAATGGCAATGAGAATGAACAATGGGCGAACGAACAAAGGGCAAAGACTGCGACGAGGAGCTTGCGAAGGAATAGAGGGAGAAGAGAATTTGCAAAATCGCCTACCCTCCTCTACAATTACATGGTCAATTTGAAGATTTCCGGGGAAGGATGTCTTCTTTAAGAACTGAATCAATCGAGGTTAACTGGTTGTTATAGCTCCAAATGTATTCGATATCGATATATACGAGGGAAGATTTCGGGTGTTTTATTAAAACCCTCCCGATATAAATAGGTGTTTATCAAGAGTTTTTATTTAAACCCTGATAGAATATAGCTATTTTTTTTATAAAAAAAATAAACATGCTTTTATCGAGAGTTTTTTTTTTAAAACTCCCTTGCGAGAATCATGTTTCAGGAGTTTTAAAAGAACTCCCGAGAATTTTCGCCCGTAAGATGACCAATTTGTACTAGTGGAAATACAAGAACAATAAAAATAAAATACAAAAGAGTACTCTCCATCATACATGAAATGGAAAATCATCGAAATACAAAAGTAATAAAAATAAAATACAAAGAGTACTCTTAATCATACATGAAATGCTTGAAGAAAATTTTAATTTTCCTAAGAGCCATTTCCAAACTTTTGCTATATGTGTTCAACCAGATCTTGCTTCAGTGCATAGTGTGTAATTTTATTCCGAAGTTGCGTTCGCTTTTCAATGTATTTCTCCATGAGGACGGGTCGCCTCTTTGAATACGAAGTGTCGGTATCCTCAACTTGATTGAACTGCGACAAATCAAAGGAAAGACTGTAGTTCTCTCGCTCGTCCTCCACTATCATATTGTGAAGGATTATACAAGCTCTCATTATCCTCCCTACCAAAGTAATATCCCATGCAAGTGCTGGGTTTTTAACTATGGAAAATTGGGCTTGTAGGACTCCAAAAGCTCGTTCTACATCCTTTCTAGTAGCCTCTTGGTATTGAACAAACAACCTAGCCTTCTCTCCTTGTGGGAGCTTGACAGATGGTACAAAAGTCGCCCAGTTTGGATAAATACCTTCAGCTAGATAGTAAATTAAATGATATTGATGGTCATTGACTTCAAAGTTAACTGGTGGAGATATCCCTTGTAGCACATCATCGAATACATGAGAACGATCAAGAACATTGATATCATTACACGTACCTGGGGTGCCAAAGAATGCATGCCAAATCCATAGATCATATGATGCTACTGCCTCTAACACGATGGTTGGTATACCATCTTGGCTTAACCGTCGAAAGAACCCTCTCTGGCCAATCTTCATCACTATTGGTGTTGTAGTAATCAGCAACTCTCTGTCAAAAAGCCCCTGCTGTTTGTTGAGTATTTGTTCGACTATCAGTGGTTGTGTTAATCCAACCACTAATAAGTAACAAATCTTCACCTTTGCTCCATGAGTTTCTAGCTCCCCTTTCACCAGTGGCTCTTCCTCGAGCGGATCTCCCACGAGCCCCTCTACCACGAGTGGCCCTCCCACGAGATGCTCCCCCACGAGTGCCTCTTGCATGGTTAGCCTCTAAGGGTGAATCTTGAATATCGTCAAGACTGACCACTCCTTCCGCTTGGCTTCACATATTCACCCCATAAGAGCTCCCATGAGATGTAGGTGTAATAGGTGATTGCGATGAATACAAGTTGGGATTTGAGAAGTTTTGAGCATTAGAGTGATGGGTCATGGGAGATTGTGATGAATATAAGTTGGAAAAATCTGGAGAGTAGGAAAGATGTTGAGGATTCATACTTGAGGAATTCTCCATACTAGTAAAAAAAATTTCGAAAGTTGTACGAGTGTTGTGGGTCATTTGGACCAATCTCAAGATTGTAGAGATTCAATAGGGGAAGCTGAGAATTGAGGAGATGGTGGATGGATGTGTGGAAGAAGCGAATGAGATGGACATATTTATAGGGAAATAGATTATTTAATTTTATATTTTATAAATTCATCTTTAATTAACAATTTCGGTGTAAAAAAATACTTCACATCTTTGTACCATCTTTAACAATTTTATTTAATTTTATGTTAGAGTCTATAAATAGATAATTTTTTTTTTAATAATATCTAAAATAATTTTAAATTTTTTTATAATACAATATGCATAAAAATATTATGTTGTACATTATTTATGTATGTATTATATTTTTTCAACATATATAATATTAGTGTTTATTAATAGCTTAAATAAAATTCTGAATTTTAATAAAAAGATTATTTTTTATTTTTTATATTTAATGACTAAAAACTAGCTAAAATTTTATAAAATTATACAATATAGGTAGAAGGGCTCATGAAAAAATAAATGCAAAAATCACCCATATATATACATGGGACCCACTTGAAGGGGTTTTAGTGAAGTTTGGAAGTTCGAAACCCTTGGGTAGGTTTTTAACCCAACCCCTCCCTCTCTCTTCCTTTCCCTGACAAAAGCCCACTAAAAACTCCTCTAAATCCCCCCGATGTCCATGCTCTAAGTGTTTGGTAGCAGGGTATTTTTTGGAGAATGAAGATTATTTATAGGAATAATGGAATGGATTATTCTTAGGGGCGAACATGATGTAGATATTTTTAAGAAATAATCTCATTTGTGTGTTTTTTTTTATAGAAAGTCACGTATTTTATTCCCTCATCATCAAGTCCCCAAAACAATGTCAAGTAAAAAGGTTGGTAGATCATTCTCCGAAAAACAGAAATAACAATTTAAAGGTCTCATTTGAGAAAGAGTGTGAGCTGCATAGCTTGCCAACTCTTTGATCAGTACGCCTGCCACCCCTCCCAGCTTAGTTCCATGTTGCATACATCTAATAAGGCGTTCGCATTCCGATTCGATGATCACCTTGTTCGCCTCCCTTTCCAAAGCCATTCGTACAGCCCAGATTGCAGCCTCAATTTCAGCTATAAACGGCTCTGATCCCCTCTGTATGGTCCCTGCCGCAGGTCAGATCAGAGCACCATTGGGGTCTCTTGCAATTGTGCCAACACCACAACCATTCTCCTCTGAAACCGCTGCATCACAGTTGATCTTTATGAAGCTTGTTTCAGACAGCCACCATCTCGCATTGTCCCTTGACTCATCAGCGCTACCAGCCCCCGTACCAAGCACTATGGACACCTGAGGCAGTTCGCGAGATGTCCCTCTTTCACACCTTTCCATGGCATCCTGGAGAATCTGCTATGGGAGTACATGAATACCATAAAAAATCCGAAGATTTCGCGCCAGCCACACCCCCTCCACCAGGTAAGCCCATAACCTCAGCTGGCCTCCGTTCTTCAGTGCATCCACTCGCTCTGCCCATTGGAAAAAATCAGCAACCCCTTTTCTCGCCCTCTTAAGCGTCGGCACTAGTTGCCATATCCATCGAGCCCATGGGCATTCTACCATTGCGTGGATCATTGATTCCTCCCTCCCACACACATCACAAAAAGGATCAGCAATCACCTTCCTCATCCACAAGGCGCTTTTGCAAGGTGTAATGCCCCGACAAGCTCTCCAGATCAAGTTTCGTACCCTCAGCACCACGTCTAGCTTCCACACTTTTTTCCAAGCTCTCCCCGCAGCTTTCGGAGTTTACAACTCAACCCCCCCACTCTCCGCAAAAATTTTCTCCTGGATGAAGTGATACGCCGACTTTACACTGAAGTTGCCATCTCTCGTGTAAAACCAAGTCAATGTGTCTTCCACCCTCGCATCAACCAGATGAATCCTAAGGATCAGCTCCGCATCACAAGGCAAGAACGCCGCCCTTACCGCCACCTCATCCCATCTTCCCTCGCCGTTGGATCTCATTTGTGTTTGGTTAAAAGAAGATTTTTTTTTTATGGAATAGATGAAAAAAAAACATATCCCTATCTTTTGCATTATCCTCTTTGATAACTCCCTCCCTTGATGAAAATCGGAATAGATGTTTCAAAGGCTTTGACAGGATATTTGTGTCAAAGGCCTTGGAGCATTAACAGTTGATGAAATACAAAACCTATCTTAATTATTCGTATATTATTTTATCTTATTATATACTTCCATTATATTATATATATATATGTATGCCTAACCATTTCAGGAAGTATATTCGAGATTATATCCTTCCTTAATACATATTGAGGAGATCAGTTCAAAATAGATCATGGCGATTCAAAGTGTCCATAAATAGAAGATTGAAGATCAAACTGATTCGAAGGAGCCGTTGGAGATCCGGTGGTGAAGATCCTCACGCTCCATGCTCTTTTATAAAGGAAAGGAAGGAGAAGACAGAAGATACACAAGTGCTACACGAGTTTCATTCATTCAAGTGATCTGTCTTCCAAGTGTCTCTCTGCTAAGCGCTCAAGAGTTTGTTGTCTATTTCAAAGCCTTTGAGAGTCATTGTGAGCTTATAGGATATATTCATTTCAAGTGTTACTTGAGAGTTTATAACTCGGGAAGTTACACTAGGCTATTGATTTGTGAGAGTAAGAGGATTGTACTAGATAGCTGAGAGAGGTGGGGCTCTTCTAGATTGGTCTAGGACTCCAAGGGAACGTGAGTTGACTAGATTGCAATTGTATAGGAGAGAGGCTTCTCGGTGAGCTATTAGGATCCTAAGCTAAGCGAATCAATAAAGCCTTTTGAATTATAGGGTTGTGGAAGAACCCTAGGCGGGGACGTAGGCCAAGTTCGTGCCGAACCTCGTTAACAACTCGTTCCGTCCTTTACTTATTGCTTTACCTTATTTCCGCACTTGGGTCGAATTGTTTAACTTTGTGATTCAGGTTTTCTCAAAGGGTTTGGCACGAGCTTCAAAAGCCTTGAGAATATCTGCGAAAAACGGGCATACTCTATTCAACCCCCCCTTCTAGAGTATTTCTTATTACATTGTTTTTATATTATTGAACCTTCAAATGGTATCAGAGCTTTACTCACTGTTTTTGATCTAACAATCTTGTGAGTTTTCGATCATGTCTGGTGAAGCAAGCGGAGGATTTGCACAAAGAAGGTCCACAATCAGACCGCCACTCTTTGTAGGAAACAACTTTGTGCACTGGAGATCTTTGATGAAGATGTTCATCATAGACCAAGATCTAGAGCTTTGGAACATTATAGAGAATGGTCCGAAGATTCCAGAGAAGGATGGACCAAATGACACCAAAGTTGCAAAGAAGGAGTCTGAATACAACCAAGCAGATCTTGAAACCATCTCTAAGAACTACAGGGCTATTAACTTACTTTATTGTGGTCTTAGCACTGATGAGTTTAACCGTATCTCTTCTTGTAGGTCAGCTAAAGAGATTTGGGACAAGTTGGTCGTCACCTATGAAGGAACGAGCCAAGTAAAAGACACCAAGATCAGCATCTTCCTTCGAAAGTACGAGCTCTTTAAGATGAAGTCTGATGAGTCAATCAAATGTTGCCAATTCTTAGGAGCATCTTTGATCAGTTGGCACTCAAAGAAGCAAAATTCAGTTGCTCTATCCACTGTAGAAGCCGAATACATTGCAGCTGGAGCCTGTTGCTCCCAAATCCTTTGGATAGCTCAACAAATGCGAGATCTTGGCATCAACCTCAAAGGTATCCCAATTAAGTGTGACAATACAAGTGCCATATCCATCACTAGGAATCCTGTTCAGCATTCAAGGACCAAGCATATTGATGTAAGACATCATTTCATTAGAGATCATGTTGAAAAAGGTGATGTGTCCATATCTTTTATTTCTACTGATTATCAATGGGCTGACATTTTTACTAAGCCTTTGGCAGAGGACAGATTCACCTTCATTAGAAGAGAGATTGGGATGCTTAACAAGGATGCACTTTCGTAGGGGGAGCTTTCCCTTTACGAAAGATAAATTCTACTTAGTGTCAAGACCCTTGAGAACCATGTCAAGGTGTGTGAACTAAATGGTGGAGTACATATATCGGATCATATATTTTTGGTTAATATCTTTTTAGATATTTAATCAATTATATTTGTTTTAATCGGATTTCAAAAATTGCCTATTTCTGTGATTTCCTTAATCGTTAAGATATTTTATTTTTGGAACTAAATCGGTTTGTGTTTAGTCCGATTTTAATGGATATTTGAATTTGAATTTGAAAACCCTTCAAATTGGCAATGTAATGATTTCTTTCCTTGGAACCCTAAATCCGTCCCATCACTCCCTCTACTTAAACCCAATACTGTACCCAATTACAACCCACACTCAGACTTTATCCAAACCCTCTCCACTTCTCCATCTTCAACCTCTCAATCGTCTCTCAAGAAACCCTAACCAACTTTCTCCATGGCACCCAAAACCAAGAAAGTTGTCACACTCAAAAGACTTGGCGCCACCCCCAAGGGACGTCAGACCACTGCTACCTCTCCCACACCTGAACCCGCTCCTCAAGCTATTATCCCAACCGTCCTCCAGAGCACCATTGCTGAGAGCTCGGCCCTTGTTCACAAAGGCTCTCAAAAGCGCTCTGCGAAGAAGCCGATCAGTGCTAAACAGAAAGGGAAGAGGAAGATCTTGGCTGAGGAACCAGACGAGGATGAGGAGGAAGATGATCTAGACGCCCTCCTGGAAAGAGATGCTGCCAAGGAAGCCGAGGAGGAGGCCTTAAGGAAGAAAAAGGCCGATGAGGAGGCCGAACTTGCTAAGAAACTGGCCGAGGAAGAAGCTGAGCGGATTCGAAAGGAAGCCGAAGCCGAGGAGGTTCCATCCGAGGAGGAGCCTGAAGAAGAAGAAGAAGAAGAGCAAGAGGGATCTGGAGAGGACGAGGAACCTGAAGGAGATGAAGCGAGGTCCGGTGAGGACTCGGGGTCTGAGGAAGAGGAGGAAGAATCTCCCTCTCCTTCTCCTTCTCCTCCCTCGTCTCCGAAGAAGCGGAAAGCCCCTGTTGCTGTCAAGCCTCCATCCCCCAAGCGCACCAGGAAGGGCACTGTCAAGAGTCTTGTAGCACCTGTCAAGAGAGCTGCTCCAACAGTTGCGCGCAGAAAGAATACAGACCCCCCGGCCTATATCCAGGTAAATCAAGTGTTCAAAACAAAAAACAAAGTCTCAAATGTCCTAAAAAGTCTATGTACATGCTCTAGATTTTATAGTCGCTAGGCCGACTTTCCATTAATGCTCAAGGTGGCATCTGCAGGGCCCATGTAGCTTGGGCTTCAAATAGGACTCCATTTTTGTCCATCAACTGCAATCCTCCAGAATGGATCTTGTTCACCACGAACGGTCCCATCCGCTTCTTGTTGAATTTGTTAGGAAACCAATGATCTTTTGATTTGGAGACATAGAGCTTGTCTCCAACTTCATATTCCTTAGGCTCATCATTGGATATCCTGCACAATCGCACATACCAAGGCAGACCTCTCCCATGTATAGATAAATCTTTAATGGAAATAGGAGAAGAAAGATCCATACCTTGACTTACCTTCGCAGAGACGGAATCGGGGACCACTGTATTTGGTCGATCTCGACTAGGGCTAGTCGATCTCGACAAGACTACAGGTTCTGGTGGTGGTCTGGTCGAAGAGGCAGAAGTCGACGAAGAGCATGGCTTGTCGATCTCGACAAGACTGGTCGACCTCGACAAGGATTCTGCTCCTGCTGGCTTGCTCATCGAGGAAGACGGGGCTGGGCTCTCCGAGTGGTGGTCGATCTCGACTAGGGTGGTCGAGATCGAGGAGCTTGGTCCGTCTGGTGGTCTCAGCGTCGAGGAAGGCCGAGTCGAAGTAGGGCACTGCTGGTCGACCTCGAGTAGTCTACTCGAGATCGAGTAGGGTGGCTCCTCTGGTTTGCTGCTCGACGATGCTGGTGGAGGCTCCTTGGTCTGGTCGAGATCGACTAGGGCTCTACTCGATGTCGAGGAGGATGGAGTCGAGGCTCCTTGCTGCTCGTCAGGCGGCTTCTGTGTCGAGGAGGATGGAGTCGAGTTAGGGCACTAGTGGTCGACCTCGACAAGTCTACTGGAGGTCGAGTAGGGTGGCTCCTCTGGTTTGCTGCTCGACGACGCTGGTGCTGGTGGAGGCTCCTTGGTCTAGTCGAGATCGACTAAGGCTCTACTCGATGTCGAGGAGCCTTGGTCGATCTTGACCCCATACTTAGTCCCTGTCAAGGCATCCGAAAAATAACGAATCCACAACGACTTACCTTGGTCCGTGTCGATTGGATTCTCTGTGTTCTCCTTGAGGATTGCCATGATCTCCTCCACCTGGGCTTCCATGTCCCTCTTTTCAAGCTCCTCAGGGGTCATATTTCTGACCTTGGGTTCCCCGCAGGTGATGTAGCCAGCTGAGATAGATTTGACCTCTTCCATTGGACATGTATGCCTTTCAGTTTTATTAAAGGAATACTCAATTACCTCATCGCTGATGTTGAAGGTGAGCACTCCTTTCCTTACGCTTATGTTGGCATCCACCGTCGCCAAGAATGGTCTTCCTAAAATAATTGGACAAGCAGGATCTTCTTGCATATCAACTATTAAGAAATCAGCAGGGACGAAGAATTTACCTACTTGTACTGGGACATTTTCCAACATGCCTTTGGGGATGACCACCGTGTTGTTGGCCATGTAAAGTCTAGCATCCACAGGCTCCAAGGCACCTATCTTAATCTTGGACCAAATTGTTAAAGGCATTATACTCACACTAGCTCCAAGATCACATAGGGCATTAATTTTGTATGGACCAAATCCAATAGTTATAGCAAACTTACCTGGATCCGGCCTCTTCTCCAATATGTCCAGATGGCTGCACTCCTCTGTGATTTCAGCCATCGATCGCTTTTTGCTCAGAATCTCCTTCAGGAACTTGACATAAGATGGCATTTCATTGAGAGCTTCTGTGAAGGGGATGGTGACGTTGAGCTTCTGAAGCATCTTGATGAAGCCCTGAAACATTTTCTCCGCCGGGTCCTTTAGAGATTTTGTGGGGAAAGGCAGCTTCTTTTTCTGATTCGGAGCCAGAACAGACGTCGGAGGTGCTGCAGACTTCTCTATGTCGACCAGGGGCTCCTCGACATCGACAAGGCCTTTGTCGACATCGACCAGGTTGGGCCCAGTCGAGTTGCTGTGTGGTGCAGACGAAGATTCTGGAAGTGTCTCCTCGAGGTCGACGAGGCTCTTGTCGAGGTCGACCACGGCTTTGTCAAGATCGACTTACTGTTCCTCGTCGTTCTGCTGCTTTCCGACCTCTGTCTCTTGTAGTTGATGGCCGCTTCTGAGTTTTATAGCAGCAATGTGTCCAGTCTTTCCCTTAGGATTTGGTTCTGAAGATCCTGGAAGTGACCCTGACTGTCTTGGGATTCCTGCTTCTAGCTGACCAATCTGTGTATCAACTGATTTCCGCCAGATATCAATTTCCCCAAGCCTAGAGTTGACACCTTGCATCTGAGTATAGACGGAGTTGAAAGATTGCCTAGTTTCTGAGTGGTTTCTCCGTATTTCTTCCATGACTGTCTGTATATCATCCTTTTTCTGCTCCCTTTCCGGATGTCCTGGAGCTCTGTAGGGCGGGAGATTCCTAGGGACACCTTGGTTCCATTGTGGTTGCTGAAACCTTTGGTCCCCCATGTAACGATTGGGACCCCCTGCGTAAGCTGCATCCTCGTGGTGCTCTGCCAGCCTGACTTGCTCTGTGTGTGGGCACTCAGGAGTGGTGTGCCTTTGCGATCCGCATTCTATGCAAGGCTGGTTGACAGAGAAATACTTTACTTGCTTGATGAGCTTCTTATTCTGGTCTCTGTAGTATTGCTCCTTAACATCAGGATCAATCTCCTTAGGTGGCTCATATAGGGGCATGGATGGTGTTGGCCTGGCGTATGGGTTCTCTTCATAGGTTGCAGTAGACCCATACTTGTTGTCGTAGTTGGTGAGCTTCTCTAGCACGCCCCATGCGTCACTTGGCGGCATTGTCAGATACTCATAGCGAATATAGTGGTTGATCCTGTCCTTTATGACTTGATCCAGAGAGTTGAAGAAGATCTCCTGAATGACGTAGGGTGGCTGTCCATGAGTAGGGCAAGATCGCAGAAGTTCCTTGTAGCGCTCCCATGCCTTTGCCAGTGGCTCCCCTTGCTTCTGTTTGAAGGCGGTGATTCTTTGGCGGAGATGTGCTGTTCTGGCAGGTGGGAAGAATTTGTTCAGAAACTCTTGCTCTACTTGGGACCAGGTTGTGAGTGATCTTGCTTTCAGCCCTTCCAGCCATTTTAGTGCGGGCCCAGCGAGAGACCAGCGAAAAGATTTCATCTTGACATATTCCAGGGTTGTACCTTCAACAATAGTACGACACATGTCAGAAAAATTTGTAATATGTTCAAGAGGACACTCATTAAATCTACCATAAAAGGCATTATTTTTAAGCTCTATAAGAAACTGAGTGCGAATTTCAAAAGAGTTATCAGGGATTAGGATCGCCGATTCAGGAACGACGAGAGTTGGGTGCATGTAGTCCTCTGCCGTGGTTGGATATTGGGCAAGCTCAGCCTGTGCTTGTTCCCTTGCTGCTCTCTCAGCGGTGATAGCAACATCTTTAGCCGCGATAGCAGCATCCTTTGCGGCCAATTCCCTGGTAAGCCTAGCGACCAGCTGTTCCTGTGTCTCAGCGGCCGCCATGATCCTTTTGAGTTTGGAGTGGATGTGTAGGTAGCGCTCCGGTTCGTCTAAGCTGTCAAACTCAGGTGTTTGACCAGAACGACGCATACACCTGAAAAGTAACTCAAAGAAACAGTGAGAACTGACTACCTAAAGCGCGAATGATTGCTTCCCCGGCAACGGCGCCAATTTGTTGTTGCAGGAGGATGTGTCAAGTATGAAATAAATATGAAATATAGTTTAGATTGACTTCCCTGTCTCAGCAAATAAATACAAGACTTCCTCCCGTTGTAGTAAGAGAAAATCAGGATCGAATCTACGAGGAAGCACGTCAGCAGTTCTTAGGTAGCTGTAAATTCTCACAGAAGCAGCAGAAAGGACAGAAACACAGAAATGAAAGAAACAAATAAACCCGGCAAGGGCAACTAAAACAAAAGCAAAGAACAAAGCAAGAAATAAAGCAAAGCAAAGCAAAAACGAAAAGCAAAGCAAAGCGTCTCGTCGATCTCGACAAGCAGCTACTCGAGATCGACCACAGTTACTCGACAACAGAAACTGAAAATCACAGCTGACAAGCAAACCCGGCAAGGGCAACTCGATCTCGACAACCCCTACTCGAGGTCGACAAGAGCATGCAAAACAGAAACTGAAAATCGACGAAAACAGAAGAAAATCAACTCGACCTAGACCAGATCTACTCGACCTCGACAAGACACTACTCGAGGTCGACAAAGGTCTCCTCTATGTCGAGTACAGTAAAAGACAGAAACTTTAAAAGGGCAAATTTTCGAACCAAAACTCAGAATTTCGATAGAAATAAATCAATATGCTAAAAGACTTCCAAAGACAGGATTTCAACACCACAACGATAACCATGCAAAGTAACACATAAAGGCACAAAAGATCATGCTTTCTATCAAATAACTTTCGTCATTAACAAATAGGCATATAGAGGCTTTCGCATAAACCCTAATTGTTACTAACCCTTTTTCACATAATTAAACCAAGTTGCATTAAGATCACTTTCGCTTCAATAACACAAACAAGGATCACCTTCAACTCTCGCAAAAGAATCATGCTCATAAGGATAGAAGATGAATTGCACAAAAGATCTGACCTTTATCGCATCGCCTCACATGGCCACCGTCGGGCTCACCCCAGCCCCAGAAGTGGGTGGACTACTCACGCCTCATCGCAATTTCAGACATTGATGTATAAAAAGGAACTTGCATTAACTATATTCAAAAGCCTTTACAATTCCGGCAATCAACTTTCGCAGAAAGCCAAAACCTTAAAAACCTTAGAACTCCTAAACTTCTCTGTGGAACTAACTAGTTGTCTGTGACTTGGAATGAATAAAACTGAGCTCCCTATGGCCTTATTTATAGGCTTCTTTCCCTAGCTATTCTAGGAAAGAAGATATCTATCTCTATCTAAAACTATATCTAAAACTTGAAAGGATAAATAAATTGTTTTATGGAAATAAATCTAAAAGGGAAAGATAAAACTAAATAGGGTAAGTCTTCATGATGTTGATAGATCTTGTCTCCTTGGATAGAACTTGATGGATTAGGATAGAATCGACTTCCTTCGCGCCCAAGGAATCCCAATTCTAGTCGGACAGGTCTTTGTCGAGAAGCTGCTGGAAACTGGTCTACTCGAGATCGACCACGGCTCGTCGACCTCGACAAGGATGGTTCGTCGACTGGACCTCCCGGCTAGCTCTGCTCGATGTGGCTCGGACTTGGTTCACAGGGCTCGTCGACCTCGACAAAGCTTGGTCGAGATCGAGTAGGATGGCTCTGTCGACTAGGCTTCCTCGGGTTGCTGTACTCGGCAAGCTCGGATCTGGACTCAGGCGCTCGTCGACCTCGACAAAGGGTCCTCGAGATCGACTAGAGTTGTGCGCGTCTGGTCGAGCAGGCTTCTCCTCGGTAAGGACACGGACTAGCACGGTGGGTCTTGTCGATCTCGACTAGGGTTTGTCGAGATCGAGTAGGGTAGCTCGGCGTCCTCGTCCTCGGCTTCTCTCCTTGTCGACTCTGGGTGTGGCGTCTGGCCTTCGTCGATCTCGACTAGGGCTTGTCGAGATCGAGTTGGGTCCGGAGCTCGGGTTGGTCTGGCTCTCGATCAGGCTCTGTCGACAAGGCGGTGCTCGGACATGCTCGTCTATGTCGACTAGGGTCAACTCGAGATCGAGTTACCCTGACTTTCAGCTTGGTTCCACTGCTTTGACCTTGGACTTCTGTAGTGGTTTTCCGAGCTTTTCTGACCTTCTGTAGAATTGCTGTAAAATGCCTCGATTTCTGCGAATTAAACTGAAACTGGTGTAGATTCCATAATTTTGGCAAATAAACATAAACTACATAGATTCTGTACTATCTAAACCCAAATGAATGCAATGTATACAGAAATCGATATAAAAGTTACTATAAAACATGGCAGATTCAGCTCAGAACACTAAGATGTACCCTAAAAGTCCTGCTAAGGGTATGGTCAGTTCATGCAGGGTTGGTATATGAACTATCTCATCACATACATCCATATTCACATAGTAAGACTAGTACGTCACACAATCATACGAGGGCCTATAACTGGGAGGTATATGTCTTACATGATACTAGAAATACTCATTAAACAAGTACACAACCAATGAGGTCCAATTAGGTTAATCTGGCATTCTAAGTCATCCAATTCACGTTTTAAACATGCAACGAGAGTTGAACACACTATCATGGACCTAGTTCATAGGGAGAGAATAATCATGGGAATTCAATACATAAGAAACATACATCAACTCATAAATTCAACCATGCAATGTACCGGGAAAGTCATGATGAATTATACCAATATAGCATGTCATTAAATCACAAAGAGGCTATCATTATAACTTGACAGAATTCTCTAATGACAATCACCGACTCACCACCCCGTTTCCCCGTGGGACGCTATTATGACTTACTGGGTAGGACACAAGGACATTCACGCCGTTTCCGAGAGATGAGGGTAGAACTCGTGTTTAGACTCTTGTGACAAGAAGACATGGATGGCCATTACGAGGATCGGAAGGGATGACTCCATAAGACAACTCACTTCCATCTCGAAACGATTTAAATCCTCACTCCCACTAACATACTTAGGTAACCCTCACATCTGACACGATTTCCGAAGGCATTTAGTTGACCGACCCAAATTTCCCGTGAAAGACCCCAATCACAGGTACGAGACTCGATAGAAGCATCGATGGTGGGATACAAAACAAGACTCTAAATAGGAGAGCAGATGCCTCTCGACCCTTGCTAACATGCCTAGATGTGTTGGTGGGGCGGATGACAGAGTCAGAACCATCAGGGGGTTTGAATTATGAAAGGGCTATTTCGACAAAACAGGAATTCCGATTACATAAGAACAAGGTTTTCTCCCACTATCCCGTTTGCACAGTTATTCAACACATGATTCAAGTCAAGGCATACTGATTAGTTCGTTATCCTAAGCACAATAGAGCACTCATCACGGAAGCAATCAACAATATTAGTATGATCTTCTTTGAGGAGGATCGCCCTCGAGCTCAATTGCATATATGTACATATATAAACGTAAGCATAGAGACTATCTATGCCGTCCTTCGAGGGACGACTGACGGGAGGGGCAAAACCTCACGGCCTTCTAACTCAACACTCCAACCATCGTGGTGTTCCTTGGAGTCTTCTAGGCCCATCTGCAAATAAAAGCTAGTATTTTGCCTACTGTTCCCCGAATTCTACATCCATAAGGGATGTCTACCGCTTGGGTCTCTACCCACGAGATTATTTCCCCTTTATTCATTTTAGGTTTTAAGTCCAATTAAATTCATTTTGCCCTTTATAAAATACTTTCCAAAACCATTTTAAAACATTGGGCGATTTTAAAAAACTCTTCAACCTATTGTACTCGGATTGCGAAACCTCAGCTCTGATACCACCTTTGTAACGGCCCGAGATTATGATTCTCGAGTTACGTTTCGAGGGATGAAACCCCTCGTTGGAATCTTGCGCCCCGAGTACAGGTTGAAGGTTTGAAACCGAAGGTTTGTAGTTTAAAGTAGGATTTCGCACCCAAATCCAGAAGGTCCGTTAGAGACCCCGGGGTAAACCCCTATACCTGTCCTAAGTCTACAACGCGGAAAATCATTCATCATGAAAAGGGCATAAGTTTAGAAAATGATACAACCAGTGCCACGGCAGAGCCGGGTCAAAACGGAGTATAGGTAGGGAGAAATCCCAAAAGCATGAATCTGGTGAAGTCGGGTTTTAAACACTCACTCTCCGCCATATGAATAGACCCCGTCATAACAGCACAAAATCAAGCAGTGTATCGGGTACCTAAAACTATACCACCAAGTCAGGCCAAGAGTCCGCCTGCGGGTCCTCTGACCGCGCTGAGGAAATATAATACGCCTATACCTCGAATAAAGGATGCCTTCATGTAGTACTGGAATATTAACCACACTATCATGCTCCTAATTCATATGTGTAGAATATTGAGGAAGGCCTTAACAAAGAATACCAAGCGGTATGTCCCTCTTTTACCACCACCCCTCTTCCAGAACAGGTGGAGACTGGCCAGTTCGATGCTATAATCATATCAAATCTCATCATCATATCATATCTCATCATCATATCATATCTCATGCCCATCTCGTATCTCTTGATATATATAAATGACTCGAGGAGGACAACACCCGATGAAGCTGGGCTGCCCTATAACCCTAGCAAGGACTCTAGGACTCACAGATAACGGCCGTTCTGTATTCAAACGCATACAGAATAAGGATGCTCATTCGTAAATGCAATTCCTAAGCATGATACTACATGACATGCTATTATGCATATGCAACACCTACATACTATATGCCACATCAGGCAGGAGGTACTGGTTACTGAGTAAGCCCCGGAGGTACTTACCTGGCTAGCAGACCGGCAACAGAACAATCCATCACACAGTATTCACAGGCACAGAGTATCACCTAGTACATAATGGAATATATATAAGTCTACATTCAACTATTAAGCACTCAAGCACACCTCAATCAATAGAACATGTAACATATTATGAAAGTCATTTCATCGCATCATCCACTCCTCAAGACCACATCGTTCTCCATAAATCATTCAACCAATTCTGCATGTTCATATACGTCATTTCCACATATACCTCAACGGTTCATCAAAATCATAAGACATAATTTGTGTGATATAAAATCCTACTAGATCGCCATAATTATCCAACATTTAATCTCATATGATAATTCACCACAAGTCATGTTATTAGTCATACATATCATACTGTTAGTCTGATATGCGATATATTCCATAGCGCATTTAGTAGTTTTTGTCATCATTTACATGTCATTGTGAGAGGTATTTGTGTGAACTTGGTGATTCGGAACCTGTTGAAGAAGTTGAAGAAATCATGCAAGTTACAGAAGAGTTGAAGTGAAGAACTTCGGAAGTAGCTGGAATCTGGTGAAGCTGACGTGCCCGCGCTGTCACATGGCGCGCCCGCGCTGCTACTTGACGCACCCGCGCTGCTAGGAGGAATTGGCCGCGTCGATGCAACAGATGGAAGAGTTGAAGACGAGGTATGGCGCGCCCGCGCTGCTACATGGCGCGCCCGCGTCGGTCCCTGAAGACGGATTCTTATCCGATTTTCCCTATCTTATTAGTTTTAATATTATATTTTATATTTTTACGGGATGTTAAACCCGATTTTATTAGGTTATATTATGGCCAAGAAGGCAAAAGTAGAGAATTAGGTTATTTTCCAGAGACGTATTTTCCCTTTTGTTCATCTCACAAACCCTATGGAGAACTAACTCTCCTTTGTTGCACTTGGTTGTTTGAAGCCTTCAATTGAGTTGGTTGTGAGTATTCTACTCTTGTTTGTCCTTTGTTAATTGTTTCGATCTCCTGAGTTTATCGCTTGATTGCTTATTATTAATTAATCTGGATTGATCACCTAGGTTTATTGATACTAGTCATATTGCTAGGGTTTCCAATTCCAGGTTTGGGGTTGTAGATTCACTGTAGCAAACACAATCACCATACGCGGGTTGCTTGTGGTAGATTGTGAAGGAGATTCGATTACATGCTATTTTAACGGGTTGTTAGAATCGCTTGTATCTCATTATAATTCATGTTTGAATGCTATTGCTTTATTATTTGGTGAAGGTTTTCCCTTGTAATTTGGTGATAAGTGCTTTTAGGACTGGTAGGACTAAAAGCTATTACACGATCTGAATTGAGAACAATTACTGGACATTAGAACTTGAGATTCATAGAATGCGATGATGAACCATCTCAATTGTTGTGCGGATAATTACCTGGTGTGATACTTTTCCATCATATATTCGCAACCTCTTATTGCAACTTGTTCTGTCGTCATTGATAACACACAAAACTCCCCCTTGAATCAGTTACTTTTGGGTAATAATACTTGCTTTAACAATTGATTCTGTTTCCCTGTGGGTTCGACCCTAACTTACCTACTATACTTGTTATAGTTTGCATCTTAGGAATTTACTTTGATTTGGCATAACGACCTTAGGCCTGTCATAGTCAAACGATCATATTATCATGCTAGTTAGTCATCGAATTAGTCTTATTCCCAGGTTAGTTTCAAAACCGTTTCAAATCCCAGTTAAATAGTTAAGTATTCCGACCCTTAAAATACTCGCCGAATTCCCATTTTAATTTATTTGTTAGACTACTTTCCAACCTTGAAATTCTTTTCCAAATTCTTTTCTAACAGGCAAGGCCAACTTATATATGTTAAATCCCAATTATTATTATAGATATAATATTATAAAACACCATTTAATAAAATCACCCTTATAAGTTATTTCAAAATCCCCTAAGATCCAAACCGTTTTTATTTAATAAAATCAACCATTTATAAATCTCCAAAATTAATACTTTATCTTTTAAATCCTCAAATACTATTATAATATATTTTAATTACCGCTAATTAGTTAAATAATAAACGGATAACCCAAACCGAACCGAACCCGTTTAAATCCCAACCGTTTCAAAAAATAACAAAATAAAGAGGTGGGGCCCATGGTGCTGACTGGAGAGGCCCCACGCCTTCTTCTTCCCCGCGTTCAAATGGAGAAGCTCCCGCCAGCTCGCCATGGTGATCGTCGTCGAGTGCCCGAGCTCCTGAGCTCCTCCCGGCTAGCTTGGCTTCACTCGGACTCACCTCCCTGACCGCACCTCGCACCCCCCCGCTTCCACGCACCCGCCTGCCCCGCTCGAACTCACGCTCGCCTTGAACTCCCGGACCCGCTCTCGAGCTCGCTTCGCACTCTCGGACTCGCTCTCAAGCTTGCTGGAGCTCTCGAGCACACCCAATCGTCCCGCACTCACCTCACCCTCACTCGCGACTAATCTAAACATCGAAAAAGAATAAAACTACGAATCGAAACGAGTATAATTTCGGAGCTCATCGAGATGGATTTTTCGCGACTTCGGAGCTCTCGATCGGAGTTCTGGGCTTCGTCAGTGGCTCGCGATGGCTCGTCGGACCTGTACCGGTCATGAATGAGTGTGTTGGTGAAGAACGAAGGCGGTTTCGATCAGAATCGAAGGAGAACGGCTTACCGGAATGAGGCTTCGCGAAATAGAGCAAGGAGGATGTTCGGTGGCTCGTCGACGGCTTCGGTGGCTTCTAGGCGGCGTCAGGGTGGTTGTGGACATCGGAGGAGGTGGTATTGGTGACGACGACAAAGGAGTGAAGGTGATGGATCACCGATGGAGATGAGCCGGAGGTGATGGCGATGATGCGTTGGAGTGGTGATGGCGATGATGGTGATGGAGAGCAGGTGAAGAAGATGCATGTAAGGGTGAGGGATGGTTCCAATCGAAGGGCAAGGTGATTTGAAGGAGGGAATGAAGGGGTATGGGGCGGATCTGAAAGGTATGGAGAGTGATGGGAGTGGGTGGGGTTGTGGGTGGAAACGGGTAAACAATTACCCGGAAATAAATCACGAATACGCGAATTTTGAATCCCGCAATTAGTTATCAAATGTTAGTTTCTCCGACTCTCGATCTCTCGATCAATTAGATTTTTATAATCGACAAGGATATCGTCATCTGATAATTATTTTCAATTTTCGAGGTAAAAGGATGGAAATCGTTCGTCAAATTTTATATTACGGTCAAAATCCGCTAAACGAGCTTTTAATTCGATTTAAATTCATTTTTGATTTCCTTTTTCTGTAAAATTATGATTTGAATATATGAGCCTTTACATTTCCCTATTACCATTGTACCATTTGCAAAAGCTTCAAAACATTCCATTCAGAGGGGCATCTTATGGCCTATGGGGTCGAGGTCGTCAAGATGGTGGAGAGAGGTGGGAAAGAGTTGGGGGAGAACCTGTGAAGATCGTCGGAGATGTTGTTGTCAGATCCTATTTTCACTAACTACAGAATACTATAACCAACAACAAAACAATGTAAGCAACTATTATTATTAATGTGATCCCAAAAAGCAACACAATAGCCTTTGAACACAACCCTATCATTGATAGGGTTGTTATGTGAGTCGAACCGCTCGATCTCGGCTCGGACTCAGCTCGAAAAAGCTCGACTCAAGCTCGTTCGAATACACAAATTAAGCTGAGCCTGAACAATTTTGTAAGCTCAAACCGAGCCAAAGTCGAGCTCGAAAGCTCGATTGTATTATTTACGAAATTACCCCTAGGGTAATACTACGAGGTATGACCGTGTGATATGAGGAAGACACCACTCCTGCCTCCATCTTTGAACCTCTTTCAGTCTCTTTCCTCATCTCTTGGCTTCATTCGGGTGGCGAACTCTCCTCTGTAAAGGCTCGGATTTTTAAAATATTAAACTTCGAAAAAGGAAATTAAAAACGAAACTAAAACAAATTCCAGTCCAATTTTTAATTTTAAAGATCGAATCCGTCTTTCATTTCGGGATTTGGAGGACCAATCGGCGGAAATTTAAATTCCCGACTCGAGACCTCAATTCCGTCATCTTTCTCACATCCTTATCCAAATTCAACCTTGGATCCCACAATTTGATATTTAATTTTAAAATTTTCCATCTCTTTCCATCTTTCCCTAACCAAGCCCTCACCCACCTCCTCTTTCACTCCTCTCTTTGACCCAGCAGCAGGAGAAGCCTCGACGCCCCTCGAGCCACCCAGAACCAGCAGCACCACCTCCCAGAACCGCCGGCGCAGCCACCGTCTCCCCTCGCACCTGTTTTCCCGTTTCGCCTCGGTAAGGCCCCGTTTCGCTCGCTCTTCCTCTCTTCCACCTTCAAATCGAGCAAAGCTTCCATCTTTAACCTCCTTCTCACTTTTCTAGGCGGATTCCGACAAGAGATCGATCCCCGACGCCCCGGACACACCTCCCCGGAGCTCCGACCTTTCCGGCGTCGAAGGCCCTCGGTGAACCCCTTCTTCCTCCTTCCTTTCCTTCCTTGTCCGTGTGTGTGTGTGTGGGTGGCGGGCTGAGTAGCCGGAGAGAGGCCACGCAGATCTGGGAGGAAGGAGAGGAAATGTGGGCCACGCCACATCAGCCTCCACTTCAGCATATGGGGCCCTTCCTTTTCTAAACCTTTCAGATTTAAAAGATGGGAGAAAATGGGTTGTTGGGCCTAAATTTTTTGGGCCAAGGTATTCGGTTTTAAAAAGGAGATTGTTGGGCCTGTTTTATAAACTCTTTTCATTCAATGTTTTATAAACCCTGATTTGGGGGTTTTTACAAAGAAGGCTCGGTTTGGGTTTTATAAAACAAGAGGGGCGGTTTTGGGAATTTTTTACAAAACAAGGGTGAGTTTTGGTAATTTAAAAAGGGATGTTTTGATTAAATGAATATGGTTGGGATTTTATAAATATTTTATAAAGATGTTAAAAGAAAATGGTGTTAGAAATATTATGTAATATTATTGGGATTAAAATATAAAATGTTGTGTTGAGATTAAAAATATGATATTGTGGTGATTTATTATGCGAGTTAAATGTTATATGATTATGTTGAAGATATACAATTATATGCTAAGTAAGATTGTGAGATGATAGCATGCAAATTGGCTAAGTATGAATTGGAATTATCTTAAGTTGATGAATTGGAGAATTATAATGAATATGTTATGAGATAAAGTTAAGATGATGGAAATGGTAATGAGATGGTTATTGTGTTAAGTTGTGAAGTTGTGTGTGCGACAATTCTATGCTTTTTGTGCCTTAGAAATAGACTCATTCATGTACTTATACTTGTTAGGTGATCATCTGTGACGTGTCGGATTACATATTGCCTGGTTGATTGCCTTTTGCTGTTCTACGGTACCAGGTAAGTCTCTTCGGAGCTTACTCAGATTAATAGAGAGATATTCCCTGCTTTACGTGCATGATATACTAGGTGCTTGCATTCATGATCAGCATGCCATGTAGTATCATGCTAGGTTGCATTGACCGTTGAGCATTCTATTTCTTTATGCGTATGTAAACAGAACGGTCGTTATCTGTGAAGTAACTAGAGTCTTTGCTGGGGTTATAGGATAGCCCAGTCCCATCGGGTCCCGTCCTGAGTCAATCGAGTCATGCAACTTCTTTATATTATGAGCTGCATGCGGGCTTTATTGTGGATACGGGTTGGGCATGCGTGCCGCCCGATTATTATGGAATGCATTCACGAGCTGACCAGTCTCCGCCCTATCGGAAGGGAGTGGAGGTAGGAGAGGGACATACCATTTGGTATTCTTTGCTGGGGCCCTGTCTATTAATATGCACTTGACCTTAGGAGCATGCTAGTGTGGTAATATTCCGTCTTGCATCTAGAAGCATCTTTATTAGGCATAGTGTATATGTGTGCTTAGGGCCGGGATGCAGTAGGTGGGCATCATTCTGATCCCGCTCACCATTAAATTTTTTAGGTATTATTTATGTTCATCCCATTGGTGATGTTTGCTTACTGCGCGGGTCATTTTGTTCGGCGGAGAGTGAGCGCTGGAGTTATCGACTTCACCAGACTCTGATTATGTTTTTGGATTTACACTTTAGACTCCGTTTTTACCCGGCTCTGCCGTGGCACCCTCTTGTATTACACTTGTTTTTGCTATTTTCACGACTACTGATTTCCACGCTTAGACTTATGACAGGTACAGGGGACTCCCTCGGGGATTCCAACGATCCCTTCGAATTTGGGTATGAAATCCCACTTTGAAAACATTAAATTAGGCTTTTAAACCTTCAACCTGTACTCGGGGCGTAACGTCCTAACGAGGGTTTTTATCCCTCAAAACGTAACTTGGGAATCATAATCCCGAGCCGTTACATCCTCCTCCCGTTCCTCCCTCCTACCGACAGCAAACCAGGGATTCTGGCGGCAAACTTCCTTCCTTTCGGTCTGTTTG
Source organism: Persicaria tinctoria (assembly GCA_037127255.1). NCBI lineage: Eukaryota > Viridiplantae > Streptophyta > Magnoliopsida > Caryophyllales > Polygonaceae > Persicaria > Persicaria tinctoria. The sequence continues at coordinate 59,218,600 of JBANSL010000008.1, read as the reverse complement.
TGGCTCGTATTTCTACCCCTTACTCCCTCCTCAACATCCTCGTGGCTTGTATGTCCTCGGGTGAGCGATATCTCTTGGCTTCAGTTGAGTTGAGCATCACGCCTTCTAGTCATGCCCGTGACGATTTGCTGCAGCAGCACCCCGAGACCCGAGTCCCTGACCAGGTATGTTCGATGTACTCTCTCGGTCCATCTTTCCTGGATGTTAATTAGGGGATGTGATGATTTGCATCAGCATCCCTTTGTTTAATTGTTTGTAATTAGGGGATGTGTTATTTCAATTGTTTGTTCAATTGCTGAAAATTCAATTTAGACCCCAAAATTCAATAAATCTACAATTCAATTTCTTTTGCTTGTTGTGCACCACTATACTTACATTATACATTTAACATGTTTGTAATGGGGGTGTGTAAATTCACTTGTTTGTTCAAGTGGTGAAAATTTAATTAAGATCCCAAAAATTGAATTTAGATCTACCATTCAATTTATGTTGGTTGGTGTGCCTACTGTAATTACATACTCCGTACATTACATTATGCTTGTTTGCCAATCAGTTTAATTATGTAAATCTGTAATTGCTTTTAGGTACGAATCGAGCTCGAATGAGCTTACCTTGTTCGCTCGGTCAATTATAGGTATTTCTTATTGCATTTAGATAGTGATTTTGCTTATGTTTGAGTTTAGTTTCGTATATTGCTTGTGAAGTATTCGAATTCGAAATCTACGCCTTTTTAGTGTTTATTCTGCAGAATTACATCCCGATCTTGAAGGGACTTTGGAAGAGCTTAGGAGATATGTTTTAGAGCATATGGAGGCCGAGGAAGAAGCTATAGATGAGCAAGAAAGCACGACATTGAAGATAATTGAAGACAATAGAAAAAATCCCGTCACTGTAAGGGCGGCGCCCGCCGTGGGCCGGTTTCCAGCGATTGCGATTTTGGATCCGAAGACCATATTTCCTATTATTATATTATTATTTCTATTAGGGTTTTGACGACTCCTTATGGAGTCTATATTAGGTTTATTTAGTTCATTCACCCGTGTGTGTGCCTATTGTGTGAGACTATGAACCCCATTGGAGAGATTTGGCCTATGAATCAAGGTTCCTTTATCTACAATTGTCAATTGATTAGTAGATTATCAGTCAATCGATGCAAATTTAGGTAATTGTAATCTAATCATAGAAGCTGAATAGAAATCAAGACTAAAAGGAAAAAAAAAAAACAATCTGGAAGCAGCGACCTACAATTCATTAGCAGTGGTGGGGGGATGGGAGACGTCGCCGCATTGAGGGCGGCGTTGGTGTGGTTAGCGACAGTGGTGGTGATGGTCGGTGTAGGCACGCATTCGTTGAAGAAGATGGGGGTGGCTTACATGGCAGGTATATTGGGGATTGCAGGGGTTTGTTGCCTTACTAGGACTACTTCGACATGCCCGTTTCATAGTGGTTTCAACCCCTCACTCTCCAGCAAATCAACCCCGGCGATGTCCGACCACTCCTGCAAGCAGCGACCTACCATCCCCAGACAGTCCCTCGTGCTCGTCAATTGCCATCTGTTCTGAGTACTAAAACAGTAGCCATAGGCGCTCTTCATCTTCTTCATGTTCTATTTTGATTATTTTCCGATCGATTTCAGTCAAGGAGAAATTATGAACATTCAAGATTCAAAATTTTCAGATCTAGGTTTTACTTAGAATCTGGTCCAAGCGGTCTTTCCGGTCCGTGGACCGGAAAACCCGGGACCATATTTCTCGGTTCCGGTCCGATGTGTGGTCCATGTTTCCGAAAATTCCAGTCCAGACCGGATGCCATGCCCTACCATAGATCGAGAATGGCGTACTCATTCTCTACTTCGGTAGAGAAGACAATCTCTTCGAGCTTAACAATGAGAGCAATATGAGCTTTGTCGTCATTGTCCTTGATGAGGCGTTCATATCTTCTTCTATGCGCTGAAGATTTGCCATTCTAATTAAATAAAGTAAGGGTAGTTTGGGGCTTTAAAAATATTATGGACATTTACTGAATTGGTAAAAAAAAAAGGAAAATTGAATAACATTGACAATGGAATAACATTGGCCATAAAAAACAACGAAAATGATATTTCTTCACTGATTGAAATGTTTAGTGATGAATTTATTCATCAAGCAATACACCTTTTTATTAAGAAATTATAAGGGCTATTTGCATAACTATACACTTTTTTTTTACTTTGCAAAATTGTCACTTTTTAAAAAAAAATGGAAAGGGTAGACCATGAGTTACTTTTGCAAAACAAAAAAGTCACCTGCCTAGCAGGTTGCAAGTTGCAAGGTGGGAGGGTACACGTGAGGGAGGGAAAAGATTTTGTAGAATTGGGTTTTGACGCTAAAAAGGAGTGATTGGATGTGAGTGATGTGATGTCTGACCATGTAGAGGGTATAAAAGAGGAGGATGGGAGAAGCTTTTCATTTTCTCAGATTTTTTAAAGCATAAACACATGGAGAAAAAGATGGAGAAGGTTCCACCATGGAAGAGAAGCGGAGAGCTTGCAGTTCCAGATGCAAATCACTTGTCGCCTTCATTATGTGCTTCTGTTAGTGATCAGAATCCTCGTGTCACCTTGGTTTCCCAAAAACCTATCTTCTCGGCTGCAATGGGTAAGTGTTTTTAACAAAGAACTCCTCATCTATGACAAAAACTAGATATCAACGAACGTTTCCCCTCATCCCTCGTTTCACTTTCAGGTGGAAACGCCTTGGTATGCGTTACTCTCATCTTCGATTGTTCTTGGGTTTCCGAGGGGGACCGATGGGTGTTTAAGGGGGAGAAGACGCACAAGAATGTCATGATCCAAGAGAACATCGACTTCACCTCTTTAAAAAATCTGATCATGCTGAAGGTCGGCGATGGTGCTTTATATGAAGAGTGGGCGTTTTTTTACATGCTAAAGTCGAAAGAAGGGGGTCGTCCAATCACGATATCTGACGATGACGACCATGAGGCATTTAAGTTCCTGAACTCGAAGTCTGGAGAACATCCATGGCCCATGGCCATATATGTTGATCCATTGCGTAAGGAGACCTTTGAACTAAAGCAAGCCATCGGGGAAAAACGTTTGAGCGGGACACCTACCTCCGAAAAAGTGGACAAAGTAAGCCATGCGAGGCTGAAGGTAAGTCACAATTAAACCCTGTTTCTATAGATGACGTGTTATGTGCTGAGGGAGAGGTGAGCGAGGCCATAGTGAAGACCAAAGACCTAGTTCTGATGGACATTAGTGACACGGACTTCAAATCAGCTAAGATGGGTATGTGTTCAGGTGACCGGGGAAAATATCCGGATGTGATCAAATTGGGTGGAACGGATAACTCTTCTTCTGACATGGAATAGGGGTTGGAGGTGATAGCCATTAGCAGCGAAGATGAGGATGGGTCAACCCCCGAACTCGACGTTGGGGGCTCCGACAATGGAGATTGTGTCGGGGTGAAGCTCGAAGAAGAGTGGGAGGATTTGGAGTGGCACGGCGTTGTCGAGGATAAAAAGAATGAGGGTGTCGGTGGAGGGGAAGGAAGTTGATGATGAGGTGATGATGGAACTTGAAGATTGCGTGCCGAGGTCTAGCGCACCCCCACCTACAATGGAGATCGTTGAGGCTATGGTGTACAGAATAACACCACACACCAAGGACCCACGACGCAACATCATAGAACTTTCGGAGGGACAAATATTTTCATCAAAGGCTGACCTTCAGACTCAGCTTCGCTGGAATGCGGTGGAGAACTGCTTTGAGTTTAGTGTGAAGAAGTCGACAAAAACATTGTATGTGGTTGGATGTGTGGACAAAAAGTGCACATGGATCTGTAGGGCAAAGCCTTATAATCGCACCACTATGTGGACCATCCGAAAGTATCTCCAAAAGCATACTTGTGACCTGAACGTGGTGCATAACCATAGCCGGCATGCTACGCCGAATATGATTGGACGGAACCTCGTGTCGACGTAAGTTTTACTTTACCTAGGAACACTATTTTACATGTCACCTCTTAATATTCCACTTGTCATCTTAGTTCATTATACGTGTCACACTAACCATACCTATCACTCGTAGGTTCACCGAGACTCAAAAGAACCTCATTCCCCATCAAGTGCAATCGCTGACCAAGTCTCAGATCGACGTCACGTGTAGCTACTATAAGGTCCGAAGGGCACGCTTGGCAGCGAGGGAGGTTAAACATGGGAGCGACGAAGATGGTTACCGATATATTATTCCATACTTGCATATGGTGGAGCAGACTAACCCCGGAACATATACTAGGGTAGAGGTGGACTCATCCCGACGATTCGAGTACGCCTTTGTTAGCTTTGGGGTATGGCGTAGGGTGATCCCCCACCTTAGAAAAGTAAAACTCCTTGTCGGTTATACAATGTCACATGTCACTTAATACGAAATGTCATGTCACATAACTGACATTTACTTATTTTGATGTACAGATCATATCGGTGGACGGGAGTTTCCTAAAAGGGAAGTTCAAGGGCACGCTTCTCTTTGCCACAGCCCAAGATGGGGACCAAAAAGTGTACCCGATCGCGTTTGCGATCGTCGACAGTGAGAACCACGAGTCATGGAGCTTCTTCTACAAGAACATGCTACATATTGTCGAGGACACGTCGGACTTGATGTTTGTCTCTGATCGCCATTTGAGTATCGTCCAAGGTATAAGGGATAACTATGTGTTTGCAAAGCAAGCCTTCTGCGCATGGGATCTATTTCAGAACGCCCGGTGCAAGTATAGAGGGGTATCGGGGCTGCAGAGGATGTTCTTCAAGATGGCGGAGACGTACATGAGGGCGGAGTATGTTGTTGCAGGAGGATGGTCAAGTATGAAATGAATATGAAATAAAGTTCAGACCGACTTCCCTCTCTCAGCAAATAAATACAAGACTTCCTCCCGTTGTAGTAAGAGAAAATCATAATCGAATCCACGAGGAAGCACGTCAGCGGTTCTTAGGTAGCTGTAGATTCTCACAGAAGCAGCTGAAAGGACAGAAACACAGAAAGGAAATAAACAAATAAACCCGGAAAGGGCAACTAAAACAAAAGCAAAGAACAAAGCAAAACAGGAAAAGACAAAGCGAAACAGCAAATAAAACGAGGACACAGAAGCTACTCGATCTCGAGTAAGCTGTCCTCTAGATCGACAAAGGTGGGTCGACAACAGAAACTCAAAAACGAAAGCAAAAAACTCGACAGACAAAGCTCTACTCGATCTCGACAAGAGGTACTCGAGATCGACAAGACAGTGAACAACAGAAAGTGAAAATCGATGAAAACAGATGAAAACCAACTCGACCTAGACCAAGTCCTACTCGATCTCGACCACAGCTTCCTCGAGATCGACAAAGCACTACTCTAGGTCGACTAAAAACAGAAAATATAAAATTGCAGATTTTCGACAGAACTCATAAATTCGACAGAAATAAACTTCAATATATTAAAAGACTTCCAAAGCCAGGGTTTCAACACCACAACGATAACCATGCAAAGTAACACATAAAGGCATAAAAGATCATGCTTTCCATCAAATAACTTTCGTCGTTAACAAATAGGCATATAGAGGCTCTCGCATAAACCCTAATTGTTACTAACCCTTTTTCACATAATTAATCCAAGTTGCATTAAGATCACTTTCGCTTCAATAACACAAACAAGGATCACCTTCAACTCTCGCAAAAGAATCATGCTCATAGGGATAGAAGATGAATTGCACAAAAAGATCTGACCTTTATCGCATCGCCTCACATGGCCACCGTCGGGCTCACCCCAGCCCCAGAAGTGGGTGGACTACTCACGCCTCATCGCAATAACATACATGGAATGAAAAGAAATAACTTGCATAAAACTATATTCAAAAGCATTTACAATCCTGGCAATCAACTTTCGCAGAAAGCCAAAACCTTAAAAACCTTAGAACTCCTAAACTTCTCTGTGGAACTAACTAATTGTCTCTGAAATTGAATGATTAAAACTGAGCCCCATGGGCTTTATTTATAGGCTTCATTCCCTAGTTATTCTAGGAAAGAAGATATCTATCTCTATCTAAAATTATATCTAAAGCTTGAAAGGATAAATAAATTGTTTTATGGAAATAAATCTAAAAGGAAAAGATAAAACTAAATAGGTAAGTCTTCATGTCTTGATAGATCTTGTCTCCTTGATGATAGATCTTGATGGAATCGGATAGAATCTTCCGCCTTCGGCCCCAAGGAATCCCACGTCTACTCGGACAGGTCTCGTCGAGAAGTTTCTGGAATCTGGTCTACTCGACCTCGACCACGGCTCGTCGACCTCGAGTAGGGTGGTTCGTCAACTGGACTTCCTCGGCTAAATCTACTCGATGTGCTCGGACTTGGCTCACTGGGCTCTCGTCGACCTTGAGTAGCGCTTGTCGATGTCGAGTAAGACTGGTCATCGACTAGGTCTCCTCGGATGGCTCTACTCGACAAGGCTCGGACAAGGCTCCTGGGCGTCGTCGACCTCGACAAGGCTCATCGAGATCGGGTAGAGTTCTTCGTCGGCTTGGTGCATCCCGCTGGCAGCGGGTTTTCTTCCGCGGCAGCGAGTGGTCCGCTGCAGCGAGTCGAGTCGCTGGCAGCGATTGTCCCCTGGTCGTCCTCGGCTCCTCTCCTTGTCGACTCCGGGTGTGGCGTCTGGGCTTCGTCGATCTCGAATAGGGCTTGTCGAGATCGAGTAGACTTCCGAAGCTCGGGTTGGTCTGGCTCTCGATCAGGCTTTGTCGACAAGGCTGTGCTCGGACATGCTCGTCTATGTCGAGTAGGGCCCACTCGAGATCGAGTAGCCTTGACTTTCAGCTTGGTTCCACTGCTTTGACCTTGGACTTCTGTAGCGGTTTTCCGAGCTTTTCCGACCTTTTGTAGAATTGCTGTAATATGCCTCGATTTATGGGAATTAAACAAAAACTGGTGTAGATTCCATAATTTGGCAAGTAAACATAAACTACATAGATTATGTACTATCTAAACCCAAATGAATGCAATGTATACAGAAATCGATATAAAAGTTACTGTAAAACATAGCAGATTCAGCTCACAACAGAGTACCAACAGTTGTTCACTGATTTCTGTGCGGTGCCAGCCCCTGCGGGCCAATACGTGAAGGAGGCCAGTTTCCAGAACTGGGCTCGGGCATTCTTCTTGGGGAATCGGTACAACATAATGACGACGAACAACGCTGAGTGTCTCAACTCTGTCTTCAATGAGCCCCGCGACCTATCCTTGACTGCGCTGATTGATGACGTCATCAAAACCTTGTCAAAGTGGTTTTACGAGCGCAGAGAAACGAGCACCAAACTGGGTAAGTTGGTGAGTGATTTTGTGGACGGTGCGCTTAAGACGAACTATAGCATGGCAATTTGCTTGGACGTGAAGGCGCTCAACCAGCACGAGTTCATGGTCCACAAGGGTCCGTTGTCATGGGTTGTGAACTTGAGTGCCCGTACCTATACATGCAAGCGCTTCGAAATTGACCAGTTCATGTGCACCCATGTCATAGCCGCTGCCAAGCATCGAGGTACGAATGTCTTCGCTCTCGTCAATGACTTCTACAAAGTTGACGCATGGAAGGTTTGTTACGCGGATGTGCTATATCCGGTCCCTCCAAGATCAGAATGGAGAATCCCTACAGAGCTATCGGAGATGGCGTGCTTCCCCCCGCCCGTGAAGAGAAGGCCCGGACGGCCTAAGACATCCCAGTACCCATCTCGTGGAGAAACTCCCTGGGTCAAGCGTTGTCGTTCGTAGGTATTTTAGTAGTCTAACGCCTCACAACAAAGGCTGAGTTTGCATTTTCAGTTTGGAGTTAGGGGTTGGACCACGCACACATGATAAACTTTTGGTATTTTGCGGTTAGCACATATGTCACACTTTTGATATTTTGGGGTTAGCACATATGTCAAACTTTTCGTACTTTGGGGTTAACACATTTATGTCAAGCTTTTGACACTTTGGGGTTATGAACATGTGACACTTTTGGTACTTTGGGGTTACACACATATGTGAAGCTTTTATGTATGAACAACTGTTTATGCTATAAATGATGCATGTCAGATTATGGAATTATACGTGTCACTTAACTTATTTTTATCTTGTCACCATGAACAAGAGAAGCGGTTTTATACGTGTCACCTAATATATTATATCATGTCACCAAATCCATCACTATGTTGATTGATGTCATCATCGAAATCATATCGAAGTGGAAACGTCTTGGTATGCGTCACTATCATCTTCGATGGTTCTTGGGTGTTCGAGGCGTTTAAATCTCTGAACTCGGAGTATGGAGAAGACCTGTGGTCCCTTGCGATATATGTTGGTCTATTACAAAAGGAGAGCTTTGAAGTAGAGCAACCTGTGGGGGAAGAATGCATGAGTGAGCCACCTTCCTCCCAAAAAGTGGACGATTTGGCTGAGATTGTGATAGACGAGGCATACAATAAGGCACAACAAAACTCCGTGTCTCTAGATGTTGTGTTATATGTTGGGGGAGAGGTGATCTCTGCCATAGGAAAGAGCAAGGACCTAGATGTGATGGACATTACTGGCACGGGTAAACAATCAGGTGGCACAAGTATATGTTCAAGTGACAGGGTATAGGGTCTGAATGTGATTTAATTGAGTGACACGAATAACTCTTCAGGTGACATGGGTCAAGGGTTAAAGGTGATATCCATTACCAGTGAGGAGGAGGAGGATGGGTCAACCCCCATAATCAACTTTAGGGTATCGGATGAGGATGAAGGTTTTGTAGTGAAGCTCAAAGAAGACTTGGATGATTTGGAGTTGTACGGTGTCAAGGAGGACACGAGTATGAGGGTTTCGGTGGAGGGAGAGGAAGTCGAGGATGAGGTGATGGATTTAACGTGTCACTTGTTTGATTTTGATGTTTCACATTTCTTAGTGTCTTCCAATTTGTTAATAAAATAACCCCTATCACCGGTTTGTATGGTCGTGTCACCTGAAGGAATAAATGTGTCATAGTTTGGGGTTTCACTTTAAATTTGTTTTCAAAATGAGCCATGTCACCTGTTTGTATGGCCATGTCACTTGAAGAATTTAACGTGTCTATTTTTCCACCCAAACATTTCAAAACCAATGTCATGAAAGACTAACATGTACTGACCAACCAATTTCATAAAATATTACACCTACTAACTAACGGAGATCATAATATTCTACATGTTTTGAGCAACAAAGTTCAGAAAATACAACCCCAACAAAGTTCATAACAACCTAGGGGTATGAAAAGTACGCTCTGATAAAAAGTTTTCAGTGGTTTATTACAGTTTACCATGGAAACGGAGATCATAACTCCTTCATAAGCTCCATGTCGTAGCCTGTCATCCACTTCTCCCCATCCCCGCTACACACCCACGATGACAATGTTAGGTGAATGACGTTGTTTGTAGAGTAATTGAAGACAAATACAGATGTGGGCTACCTTGCCATCCACCGGGCTAAGCCATCGTTGTCGAACACCGATACAAGTCCCAAAATCGCGTCTGTCATCCTTCCCTTTTTGGCCCTGTGGTTTCTTCGCGAGGGGGGGCATGTCTTCTCCATCACCTCCTAGAGCCTTCCTAGTCTTCTTGCCTCGCACACCCTCAACTTTTGCAGCCTCAGAGATTTGAAAAATGCTTAGAAAGTTTAAACTCTCATTCCGAGATTTGGATATCCCATGTCACCCAACTAAGTAAACCATGTCACTTAACTGCAATAACCTTGTCACACCAACTAATACAGATTCATATAATCGACATTCATAGACTTTTTTTTATCCCGTGTCACCAAACTAAATAAACCCTATCACCCAACAACAAAAACCTTGTCACATGAACTAATAACAAACAGATTCATATATGACATTCCCATATTTTTTAACCCGTGTCACTTAACCGTAAATACACTATTGCCTAGTAGAAAACTTACCTCCTCATCCTTTCGTGCCTCCTATCCCTTCCTTTTCATCGAAAAGTTTGTCTTTAGCTCCACCCTTCCCAACACCACCCTCCTTCTCTGCATCAATGTCAAAAGAAGCGCTAGCATCCCTTTCTCTTTCTTCCCCGGCTCTTCCCATCCCTTTAGCAACCCACAGTCCATTGACGACCTCCTCCAACACCTTCATCTGCAGAGATTAGGTTTTTAGCATCACTCATACGGACTAAGGTGAACAAAAGCGTTCAGAAAACAACATCAGCTGACCTTGGTATGTCAAAACTCATTTATAAATCAGAAACAAACCCAATTAAAATAAAAAATGACATTGTTGTCCAGCAACCAATGAAATTGAAATAAAAAACAAGAGAATGTCATCAAAGGAAATATGTGGTATTCGTTGGACTATTCAAATTCATATCAGATTCTAATCGTCGCTTAATTTCATATCGAAGTGATTAGGACAATATCATTTAAATATCAATATTTACGTGTCACCTTGAAAATGTCACGTGTTAGGAGTCCATTTACCCTTGTCACCTAAGTTATGCAGATTTTGCAGAAAACGAAGATGTGCGAATGAACGACGTACTTTCCCATCCAATTCGAAACCCATATCACCCAATTTCTCTTTTAAACAAACAAATTCCAAATCAAACAGGCTCAAACCTCAATCGTTCTTCTTCTATCGCCCACCAAAACATCCCCATATCCCAATTTTAACTCCCACCATTGCCTCCCTCTTCGGCCTACCTAAACCTTAATTAACCGCAGGTTTCCCCTAACCATACCCGAAAACCACCCTCCTTGTCCTTCAATCGCACCCACCATTGTCACCCTTCCACAACCCATCACTCAACCCACCATTGCCCTCCAATCCCTAAACCCCATTGCAACTCCTTCACCCACACATCCGACACCCCATGTTCGCACAAAACGGAGAGGAGAAAGAATGATTTTGGGTTGATGAAGAGGGGGACGTACCTTTATAGTCCGGCGGCGGCGTTCTTCGCTTCTCCTCCACACTTCGACATTGGTGGATCTTCTCCGGCCTCCTCCTTTCGAAATCACCGGTTGATTCCCCTTTCCTCTTCTTTCGTTTGAAATGGAGAGAGAAAACTGAAATTGGAGGAGAGAGAGTATTTTGTTTTTTTTTCTTTTCCCTTTTTTTTACCACTTTTTCCTTATTTCCTTTTCTTTTCCTTTTTTATTTTTGGCCCTTTACCTCCTACCCCAGGTAATCAACCGGGATTTTTTTGCAAAATTTTGGATTTTGGGTTACTTGTGCTATTTTGCAAAAAAAGTGCTAGTTTTCCCAAGTTTGCAAAAAAAAGTGGTATTTACTACCATTTTCTCAAATTATAATGTATGTCACTAATAAAAAAATTAGAACTTGTCATAGTTTTTCCCAATTCAAATAGCGACAAAGTGACGTTTCAATTTCAAAAGCATTCCTCGTAATACGTGATCCTATCATGAGAAATTTAAAATTTTATCGTTAATAAATTTGAGTCATTTTCTCCATTTTCACCCAAGTCAATAATAATGAAATGAAATTTCCTTGTTCATTAATATATTTAGTAACAAACTTTTTCCTCGATGAATATTTTTAGGCTTTTAGCAAGAAATTAAAATCTTTTTCACTAACAAATTTGGCGAGGAATTTAAAGTTGGCCAAATTGGGTAGTTATACCATTTTCAAGTTTTTTTTGTAAATGTACCCTTGAAGATTTTGATTTTTTATGACAGATTTGCCCTTGATTTGATTATAACAATTAATTGTAGAATCCCTAATTAATTATAATTTCATTGACACTCATCCCATTCCATCAAGGCTCGTTCTTTTCCTTCTTCAATTAAGTGGCGCTCATCTTCCTTCAAGCACGGTGATTGCGAAGACATTGAAGGTTGGTAAATTGTTCTATTTATTTAACCTTCATGGTATAGTAAAATCTAATTTGAGAACCCTAATTCAACCACGGGAATTAGGCGGCCCGATACAAAAGCATAAACTCGTCATCACCATTTGTAATTTCCAAAAAAGAACGACGACTTAGGATAGATGAAAGCTTTAGGGAATCAATATCTTACCTACGGATACAAATTAGGTATGTCAATGGCAGGAACAATTTGAGTAATCGATCGCTACCTATTGTATTCGCTTCTTGTTAGTTATGGACAATAATTTAGGTTACAATAATTGTTATCTATTTTTACAATAATTGTATGCTACTTTAATTGATACCTTTGTTTATAAGAATTCGGTCATTACAGGAAATCATTCATTACAATAGTTGTATGCTACTGTAGTTGGTTATAGTAATGGGTACAAGCTTAGGATTCGTTCATTACAGTAAATAATTCATTACAAGAATTGTATGCTACTGTAGTTGGTTATAGTGATTTCTTGTAATTCAACTCTACAAGACAAATGTGGGTATAGTAGTGGGTAGAAGATTTCATTCATTACATGAATTGATTACATGAATATTATTGTATTACAAGAATGTGATCTCTTGTAAGTAACGAATGACATTGTATTACATGAATATTATCGTATTACATGAATTGTTAATGTAATGTTTACTTTTATTGTAAGTTGGATTGTATGTGGAACATAATTGACTTTTTTATATATTGGAAATGATGGGTGCAATTGTTCTTAAGGTATACTAGAATGGACATTGGGAATTGGAAAATGGTGTTTGACAATTCAATAGAGTACATGAATCTCAAGCAATTATTTTAAAGTTGGATACAAGTTATGAAGATCTAGTTCGAATAATTGACTAAAGATCTAGTTCGAATAATTGTTCTGTCATCTCTACCTTGCAAACTGGAAAAAGAAAAAAACATTGTTGCAATAAAATCATTTGCATACAATAATTTAGGTTAGAATTGATCGATAAACGATTCTAATCAAACAATTTGAAGAGTCATGTACGTTACATGTAACTTAGAAAATTCTTGAAGTGGTAACTTAGAAAATTCCCCGTTGATAATAATACCTTCATCCACCAATCCGTCTGCAATCATCTAACTGAGTAGTTTTTAAAATGATAAAGTTTATTAAAAATATCTTCATCCACCAATCATTTTGAAAAAGGATTAAAAAAATTTTAGGATAAAATTTGAATTGTTAAAATATCTTCATCATCAATCATTTTAAAAAAGGATAAACATTGATTTTATGGGTAAATATGTAATATCCATCTTAAAAAGGTGCAATTACCTAAAACAAAATTAAAGGAGTACAATTACTTAAAAAAAAAACTTGAAAGGGGTATACCGTATACTCCACCCAATTTCCTATTTAAAGTTTCCTTGTTAATGAATTTGAGTAATCTATCTATCTATTAATCTATCTATCTATTAATATTACTAATTCTGCTAGCATTTTGCTGACGTGTCACACCCGCAATTAAAGTTAAATTTTTTTATTCAAATGGTATTTTCTTATTGGTCAATATTATTGAAGAAATTATTTGTTTTCTATTTGACATATATTTGTTTCCTATTTTTCATACAAAGATTATTTAAATTGATATGCTTATATCAATTTTTGATCTATTTTAAATATATTTATTTCCTTTTTTTCATAGAAAAGATTATGTACATTGATACGTCGGTCCACAATTTTGGATATTATCATTATGTGTGGTCTTTTATATCATTATTTCATTAATCTCATGACTTTCTTTATACATTTCATTCATATCAATAATATTACTTCATTAAAATTTACATTTATTATACAATATAGACATCTTAAATTTTTATTGAAAATTTTTAAAATATTTTTGGAGATGGAACCAAAACATCATTAATTTTAAAAAAATATTATTTTTGCACCTGTTAGCCTACAAAAATTGAGGAAAATAATTATCCAAAATGAATATTTTAAATCTATACTTACTCTGCACATTCTACATGACATCTATATAAATTTTTAACAAAACATTTTTTAGAGATAAATTACATTTATTTTAAACATCTTAAATGACTATTTGGAATACGAAAAATAACATTTTAAGATCTACAAACAAAATTTGAAGAATTTTGAGAAAAGAAAATGTAAAATTTGCATATATTATCATTTAAAAACAAATAAATAAACACTCTTTTATGATTAATTTTGGGTGTTTGGCTTCAAATGTCGAAGAAAAAAAATATTTATCCCCAAAATGAATATTTTACATCTATATTTATTTTATACATTGTAGATGTCCCTTATTATAATTTTAATATTTTAAGACCTGCAATTTTTTTATAAAAAGTTAGTAAAAATAATTAATTTGTGAATATTCGATTTTAAAAGTTAATTATAAAAATCAATTAGAGCTAAAAAAGTTTTTTTTACAATTTAATTATTTTAAAAGTTTTTTCTTGGTGCAACTTATTTTAAAAGTTAATTAAGACTTACAAGTATTACTTATTTTACATCTTAGATGAGGCGTCTTAGATCACTTTTTTTTTTTTACCATCTTACCATTATTTTCTCTATTTATTTCTCCCTCTTTCTAGCCATCTTTCTCATGAAAATAATGAGAAATATGTATAAAATATCTACATAACTTCAAAGGCATTCGCACAATCATGTGCTTATGATTTTTTAAATCATTATATGACAGCTTATATTTTCTTTTTTAGTTTTATCCTAATGATAATAATTATATATGTATTTCAAATTATAATAGGTGGTGTGTTTGAGTTTTATTACTACTTTACCTTATTAAATCGTTTAAAAATTATATTGTATCTCTTTTCAACTAATTTTTAAATTAAAAAATATTTTATACATATTATTTTCGTTATAAACAAGTATATATTAATATAGTATTGTAGTATAGATATATAGAATGATGTTCAATTTGAAATGAATCAAAATCTCGTGTTCACCCAACCCACTAGCGACAGGAATGGAATTTTTTTCATTGATTAATATATTTAACAATAAATTATTTTCTCGATAAATATATACTTTTAGTAAAAAATTACAATATTTATCGCTAAAAAATTGAGCGGGTTTTACATAATTCACATCAAACTTATAACGACAAAATTGAAAAATCATCGATGATTGAATTTTTAGCGATAAAATATTCCTCAATATAACCTTCAAATTCATCTTTATTTTCCTAATGCTTTAGGTGACCACATTATAATAAGAATTAGCGATAAACCCAATAATTTGTCGTTGAATGTCAATTTTAACGAGGAATATATGTTCCTCGCTAAGTTCACCTGTCTTTTTATGAGGACTAGACATGTTTGTCGCCAAAGGCCATGATTACCGAGGAAAAATAATTCATCGCTAAAATTTTGGTCACTAATAGACATTTCTATTGTAGATCGACTTTGTCAATTTTGACCCATTAATTTTTAGCAACAAAACATGATTGGGTTTATGTTTGCTTAACTTCCTTTCTTCGGTGAACAAATTTCTTAACGAGTTCTCAACATATTGTTACATAGTTTTTCGATTAGTCCTCCACTCCCCCCCCCCCCCCATATTTTTTAATACCTCTTCAAAGTTGATGGTATTTTTTTATTAGTTCCATATATTTAAAACTATCTCTCAAGAAGCTCTACTATTCGTGAACACAATGAACATTACTCCATTTGTTTGACAAAACATATCATTTACTATTTATACACGTTTTTTTT
This sequence comes from Persicaria tinctoria, assembly GCA_037127255.1. NCBI lineage: Eukaryota > Viridiplantae > Streptophyta > Magnoliopsida > Caryophyllales > Polygonaceae > Persicaria > Persicaria tinctoria. The sequence continues at coordinate 59,202,946 of JBANSL010000008.1, read as the reverse complement.
GGAGGATACATAAAAAGTATATAAAATATTAATTTTCTTAAAAATAATTTCATATTAGTAGTAATTATGAACTTATTAAAAAAAATTAGTTAATATTTTCTATATTTTTATCATCCTAAAAAACATGCGTGAATAATAAACGGTATGTTTTGCTAAATAGAAAAAGTAATACATTCTTTCAAATAATTTTAATTTGTGACAAAATTTAAAATGTAATCCTAACACAGTTTATAAGATGGAAAAAGCTATCAACAAATCATACTTCTTTATTTACATTTGACAGAAGTTTAACTGCTTATTCGTTATAACCAATGACCTCTTGCCCTAGTGGTAAGAGTGAGGTGCTTCCTTGTGCCTCACTACCATGAGGTCAAGGGTTCAAATCTCACTATGAGCAATTTGTGCTATATATCGTGGGTACTCATGTCTTGGTTTACCTTGGCATGGGTTAGCCTGTCTTGCGGCTTGCCGCTTGGCTTACCCGGCTCGAGTGCTTTGCAGGCTAGTGCTCGACCCGTGGAGGATTAGTCGATAACCTCGGAACCTCCACGTCATAAAAAAAAAAAAAGAAAAAAAAAAAAATTGCTTATTCGTTATCTAAAGTCCCCCCCGACCTGAGACCTCCGTTGCCCTCGCAACTCTCTCTCTCTCTCCCTCTCTCCCTCTCTCCCTCCTGCCCTTACCTTGCGAGTACTCATTCATGATGATTTTGGTCATGTTTGCTAAACGCGTATTAATAGGTAGTTGCATGTAGATGTGTGGGTATATGTATGAGTATATGTGTATTTATTGGTGTAGGTTTAACTAGTTGATAAAAGAGATTTATTTTAGTGAAAAATCTAGTAAATAATGTTGTTAGTGTTTGGTATTTGAAGATTTATGGATAGATGTGAGATAGGAAATTACCAAATTAGGTTTAAAAAAGAAGTGAAAAAATCAAACAAAATAGGGTCATGGTACAAGACCGGTGTACAATCCAAATCAACCTAGCTCACATGAGTGGGCTTTTGGGGGAATCATTTTCCCAATTCCGTAGGGAGTATTTCTAGTTACCACAAATTTAACTGAAAACCAAAGGAGCCAGGTAGAGGTGACTATGGAGGTGTCGACGACGATTGCGGAGGACTGGAGGAGTAGGCTAAGGAAAGTAAGATTGAATAAATTATATATAAATTGTGAGAAGGGTTGCACCACTGAACAAGTTGTCTAAGAAGGAGGATGTGGTTGAGCAAGGTGCATGTGAAGGCAAAGCAGGAGGCTGAGCAAGGCGATTACACGCAGAGGAGGTGACTTTGTGAGATCGAAGAAATTACATTGACCACAAAAAATTAAGGGGTATTGTTGGAATTATCTGTCCAGTAATCTCACAAATCTTGGCTGAGCAAGATGGAGATTTGTGTGCTTTCAAATCTTCACAAATACATATCCCCATCTCCATCTTCTCCGAAAGCTTACTCTGACAAACACCCAAAGTCCAGATAGATACTGTTTCTAATCCACCCAAATCTCTACACATCTCCAAGCAAACACACGCAAATTATCTCACAAATTCTAAAAACCAATGCTTGAATTTGATGAATTATGTACTAATTAAGGTTTGATGGGTTGATTTGGTGAATTTGTCGCTTGCAATGCTCTGTGTGAACATGCCTTATTTTGCTATATGTTTGTAATTTGTAAATGATATGATTCCTTTTTAAAAATCAACCAAACAAAATTAGTATTCAACCTATCTATCTATATACATATACTAAAACCGATGCATTGGGGCCTGTGTGGCGGCACGTGAGTGAATCTGTCTACGTGGCGGCGCGAGAGTGCGTCTCGCAAAGCTTTCTCCCGTAAAAAAGGAAATCTAATAAAAATAATTATTTTATTTTACCATTAACACATATAATTGGATAGATGGAATATCTTATAAAAGAGTAAATATTATATAAGGAAAAAATTATATCAATATAATTAAACATAGTAGTAGTAATAATAAAAATAATTAATAAAACTAATTTTCATAGTCATACTTACCAAAAATATTAATAGATAAATATGTAATATTTGATAGGTGCTATTTTATTTATATTTAGATTATTTTTTGGTGAAAATAATTATTTATATCAAAATCAATCATTTAATAATTGCTATTTTATATCTATCTATATTATTTTTTGAGGCCAAAATAAATAATTAAAATATTATATAGCTATATATGTAGCCACAATCCATCCGTACATAGATATTTTAGTAAACTAATGTAATAAATATGTACTACATATTTAATAAAAAAGAATATTAAAATATTTTTAAAAATCAACTATCTAATTAAATTACATGAGATTTAATTAACCATAGATTAGATAAAAAAAACTTTTACGTAGTACCTTATAATTGTGAATTTTATTTATATTTTAAGAGAATCTAATTAAAAGATATTTAGATTATATATAACCTATCGAACTAATTTTATTTATATTTATATTATTTTTTGGAGGAAAATATAATTTATATTTAGATTAACACATTTCCCGTACACGGGACGGGATCTGCACTAGTATCTATATAAACTCTTAATTTAGAAGAGTTTAGGATGATGTGTCAAACATAGAGGAATTTTAGGAGTCTTAACCAATTAATTTGTTTTTGCCATTTTTCTTTGATTTTCTTTAATTCTAATTTTTTTCTTCTTTTTCCTTTAATTCTCTTTTTGATTTAATTTTACTAACTATCGATATCTATATATAATTACTTAATTCTGAATACTTTCCACTGACGTGGCAACCTCCCCACGTTTCACTCATTTTCGCCCAATGAGATTTTTCCTTTATTTTTTTAATTTTCTTTTGCTTTCCCTCTTCACAGTTCACACTTTCCCTTTTTAATTTATTTTTTTTTTATTTTATTTTTTCTCCCTGTTCTCACTAATGCTTAGGGTTACGGTAATTCTCATTTTTGACGCCTCTTTCTCCCGTTCTTTCTCCTCCTCCCGTTTCTCCCTCCTCTCTCTAATATCTCTTCTGCGAATTTTTGATGCCCCATTGCTGAAAATGGTGATGTTTTACCTTTTGGCCTCATCCTCCAACTCCAATGCCCAGATTGTAACGGCCTGGGATTATGATTCCCGAGTTACGTTTCGAGGGATTAAACCCCTCGTTAGGACCTTGCGCCCCGAGTACAGGTTGAAGGTTTCAAAACTTACTTTAATGTTTTCAAAGGGGGATTTCATACCCAAAATTGAAGGGATCGTTGGAATCCCCGGGGAAGTCCCCTGTACCTGTCGTAAGTCTAAGCGTGGAAATCAGAAATCATGCGACTAGCGAAAACAAGTGTAATACAAGAGTGTGCCACGGCAGAGCCGGGTCAAAACGGAGTTAAAAGTATAAATCCAAAACAACATAATTAGAGTCTGGTGAAGTCTATAACTCCAGCGCGATCAGATACGCTTGTTTTCCTAAAAAAATTGATTTGGGGCGGGATCAGATCGATGCCCACTTAACTCTGCATCCCAACCATAAGCACACATATACGCTATACCTAATAAAGATGCTCTAATGCAGTACGAAATTCAAACACACTAGCATGCTCCTAGTTCATAATAATGTGCAGAATACTGTAAAGGGCCCAAGACAATGCCAAGTGGCATATCCCTCTCCTACCTCCACCCCTTCCGACAGGCGGAGACTAGCCAGCTCGTGAATGCATTCATTCATAATAGGGCGGCACGCATGCCTAACCCGCTCCACAATAAAGCCCGTAGGCATATCATAATATAAGGAAGTACTCGATTGACTCAGGGTACCCGATGAGGCTGGGCTACCCTATGACCCTAGCAAAGACTTCTAGGACTATCACAGATAACGGCCGTTCTGCTTACATACACATAGAGAAATAGAATGCTCAACGATCAATGCAACCTAGCATGGTACTACATGGCATGCTGATCATGAATGCAACACCTAGTATATCATGCACCTATAGCAGGGAATAGCTCTATTCAATCTGAGTAAGCTCCGAAGAGACTTACCTGGCTATGCAGAACAGCATAATAGGAAGTCTGGCACACATCAATCATAGCACAAGGTATCGTCTTGATACATATCGGAACACATATATAAGTCTATGTCTAATCATTCAAGCACTCAAAGCATACATCATTCAACGAGAATAACAACCATATCACAATCGTCATTTCTTCAAGTCCAACCATTCATATTATCACATTCCCCAATACCATATCGTTCTCATCATTCCATTCATATACTCATAACCATATATTCGCATATCACATAGCTCAAGTGCATCATATTCATCATATCTCAACCCATAAGTTAATGATAAATAATCTTAACATTTCATCATGCTATTAGTCAACCAATCATGCCATTAGTCCGCACAAATCATGATATTAGACAATCATCACACCAATCATGCTAGTTAGTCATCGAGCACATAGTTCCCAAGTTAGTCCCGAAAACCATTTCAAAAACCGAGCCAAATAGTTAGAAGTTCCGACCTTAGAAAATGTTCGACAAATTTCTTTTTTGATTTAAATTCCGATAATACATTTTTAAATCTCAAGATCTCATAATATTTCGTTTGTCTTAAATCACTATGATATTATATATTTCAAGTCTCACACAATATAATGTAATATCTCAAATACCATTTTCTTTTAAACACTTTCATAAAGTATTTCTAAATCTTTAAAAATTCCACCCATTTTCATTTAATAAAATCATCCATTTTTAAACTTACCAAAACCTGCCCTTATTTTGCAAAACCCCAAAACCAGACCCGAACCCTTTTTATTTCTCGGAAAACCAAAGACCCAACCCCATCAGATTTGAGGTTAAACAAAATAGGCCCAAAATTACATTTCTATTTTAAAACCAAAAATCTGGCCCAACACCAAAATAGGCCCACTTCCTCTTCTAATAAAAGGAACCAGCATCTCTCTTTAAAATCAGAAGAAAGCCGAGTCAAAAGGAAAGAAAGAAAATTTGTGGGCCCAGCTGACATGGCGGATGAGTTGGCGAGTGGGATGTGGAGGCGTGGGACCCACAAGCCTCTTCTTCCTTGTGTTATTCGAAGAACAGAACAGAGAAAGAGAGCAAGTCCCCAGGCGGCTCGGAAAATCGATGGAGGAAGAGGAGAGGCTCCGCCAACGTTCCGGTCACCCATCCCGACATCAAGGACACAGAATCGACAAGAAAGAAGAAGAAAGAAGCGCTCACCAAGTGGAATTCGAGACCCGCCGGAAAAAAGGAAGCTCGGGGCTGCGGTGGCGTCGAGGTTGGATTCTCACCGGAAAGTGCTCGTCGGAGGCTCGGGGAAGCTTGTCAGGCCCTGGAATGAAGAAATGAGTTATAAAGGTGGATCTTTGCTTCGTTCTCAAGTGGGAAGGAGGAAGGGCCTTACCGGTGGTTTGGATCGGGAAAACAGAGCGAGGAGGGAGGTTCTCGGCGGCGACGGCTGACTCCGGGACAGACTTAGCTTGCCTGGAACGTCAAAGGTGGGGAGCTTGGTCACTGAGGAGGCTGCTTGACTGGTGGCTCCTCGGCAAACATGGCTCGAGGTGCTCGGTTTTCTGGCGGCAAAACAGGGAAAGAAGGAGGGTGGTGGCCGGCCTTTCGATGGAGGTGACGATGTGGTGGTGGAAGCTGCGGAATGGTGGTGCTTCATGGCCAAGACGATGGAGTGTTGGGCTATTGGGAGCTCACGGTAAGGAGAGAAAAGGGAGGTAAAGGATAAGATTTTGGTGGGTTGAAATTGAAATGGGGAAGAGTGAGGTGTGCTTCTCTGAAACAATTTGATCTGTGGGATTTGTTGGGTTTGACTGCCCAAGGTGGTAAGGGGGTGTGGGGGAAGAGGAGAGGAGGGGTGTTGGGTTAGATGGGGAAAGAGGAAAAAGACAACCAATAAATTTAATCTAAATTCCAAGGGGAACATGGCTGAATTTTGGACAAGGATGGGATAAAAGACGAGAATTTGTGGTCCCGGAAGCGCTAGGTTGAATTTCCGACGTTAGGTCTGATGTTAGTTTTTATAATTCCCGCTCTCTCAATTAGTTAGATCTTCGAAATTCCGAAGAAAGATGTTACCATGTTAGCTCTCAAAATTTTACTCATGTCGGAAATCCGCTTTATTTGTTCTAAAATCCGAGTTAGCGAGTTTTTCGTTAAATTCCGCTTTTAATTTCGTTTTGATTTTTTTTTTTTTCGAGAAATTATTAATTTAAAAATCCGAGCCTTTACACAGATCTTGGTCGAGTTCAGACCATGAAGGTCACGCCGACGATTGCAAGTCGGTTGATGACCTCGACTTCTCTTTTCTTCCTGCTCTTGACCCTCGGAGATTGTAGTTCAAGATCCAGGATCTTCCATTTCCAATGGAGAAGCGAAAGCCCCAAATCCCTTTATTTGAGTTTCACCCTCTCTCCTTTTCATTTTAATGAACAATTAGGGTTTGCCTTTGTTTGATGAAATTCCAGTTTGTATCTTTGTTCAATTCTCTTAAAGTTTGGATTATCTGTGTATATGCATTGATTTCTTCATCTCTACCATTACAAGATATTGGTGCCTCCAACGTTGGTGAACATGAATACAAGTAGACCTAAGCATGGGCCGGGCCGGGCGGGCTTGGGTCGGGCCTTTGCCCTTTTAGAGGCCCATTGTACCGGGCCAGGCTTGGGCCAGGCCCGGTTTTCGGGCCTACTCCATTGTCCAAGCCCGCCCTTGTTGGCGGGCCGGGCCGCCCACCGGGCCTAACGGGCTTTTTATTATTATTATTATTATTATTATTATTATTATTATTATTATTATTATTATTATTATTATTATTATGAAAGGATTTGGGACAGAAAAACCCTGCCCGATAGCATAACCAATTATGTTACTAAATTATACGTATAAGTTAATATCCAAGAAGCAAAGTCAATTAAAGACATAACACATATAAATTATAAATATGTACTATATATATAACCTAATATAATACACACTATATGTACCCACTGTATTTTTTCTTGTATATATATACAGCCTAATAAAATACACACTATATAACACATTGTATTTTATATATATCAATATATGTATACACTGTTTTGACAAAAATATATATATATAAATATACACGATGTAATATATACACACATTTATACAGTTTATATATATATTATGATAAAAAAATATCATTATATATATGTATGTATAATTATACGTATAATATTGTAACATTAATATATACCGGGCCGGGCCTCCCGGCCCGCTTGGGCCTCGTACTCGACCCAAGCCCGCCCGGTGGGCCTACCGGGCCGGGCCTATCGGCCCGCTTGGGCCGATTGTTCTACCCAAGCCCGCATTTTTTCCCGGGCGGGTTGGGCGGGTTAGTCCAGGTCTGCTCAGGTCTAAATACAAGTTATACAACTTCTGCCATCGACCTCACAGATAAGTTATCTTTGTCTTCATTATGTTTTTAAAATTCAAGATCTTTAAATTTATTCAGCCCAATTTTGTATAGTCGAGTCATTCATATGTCTTCATTAATTTCTCTGTCTTCCTTCATTATGTTGCCTAGAACACTTGAATCATTTCTGTTTTGTAATTTTGTTCAAAAATCCACTTATGTAATTCAGTTGTTTTCTTCTAATCCCATTTTCATTTGTTTACTTTCAAGTGTTTCTGTTGTGAATAATTGTTGTGTTATACGTGATCTACATGAAGTTGAATAAGCCTATCATGCTGCCAGACTACTTATAATAGACTTTTGTTATAAATTGAAATCATGATTTGGGAAATAAATCATAATCTCCTCTGTTTTCATCTTTTGCTTTTGCTTTCATCCAAGCTTATTTGATATGACTGATGAATTCAGTTTTTTTTTTTGCTTCCTATATCCGTTCATGCATTGTACATTTTGATTTGGGGATATCTTTTTAATTCTATTGTAATCTCCAATATTATTATATAAAAAAATCATAATATCATATTCTTTCCTAAAAGAAAATTATATCTTATCTTCATTACTTGCATCGTTTTCACCTATCGCATTTTTTTTTACCGTTGTGATTTTTTCCAACTCAATCAATTTAATAAAATCTAAGATTCTTTCCTTCTCTATTTTATATTTTTTAATTTCTTCCTATGTCCTATGGTACATAATATTTTGATTTGGAATTATCCTTTTTGCCCTATTTTTTTTACAAATAAGTTCCTTTTAAACACTTTTTTTTATTAGGTAAAAATTCGAATGGGAATACCCTATCCGAAAACATCCTGACGAATGAGGTCGAGAAGACATGTATCTAGGTATAGTTCTGGCCTCCTGGTAGAGTAGCAAAGGTGTGCAACCTTATCCGCTACCCGGTTACCAATGCGGGGAATATGCGATACCACTACATTATTTATTTCTTGGAGGAGGGCTTGGATATCTGACATAACCATTTCTATTTCCAAAGAACACCCAACTTGTGTTTTTAGGTAGTCCGTGATAATCTTTGAGTCTCCTTCTATTATGAGATCAGTTATCTTTAATTCTCTAGCTTTTTCTATCCCAATACGTAGGGCAAGGGCTTCCGCTATGAGAGGTGATTGTGCTCCAATAGTTTTACCACCAATGTTGATAAGATCGCCATACCAATCTCGGATGATGTATCCAATGGAACTGTTTGAGGTTTATTTAAATGATCCGTCAAAATTTAACTTGTATTTTCCAGGCGAAGGTTTCCTCCAACGGTAGGTTTTCCTATTGTTCTTAGTGGGACTTTTCCCCGTATTTTGTTTCCGTAGGCCGTCATTCTCCATCTCGTTCCATCTGCTTGCTTTTCTCCAATTTTCAATATTGTCCTTTATCATTTTCTTAATGCCCTCTGCAGAGGGGATACTTTCATTTCTAAAGATTATTTAATTTCTTATAAACCAAATGGTCCACCATTTGATTGCCATCTTTTGTTTTTTCTCCATAGGGATGGTGGAACCTAAAATTTGTAGAATTTTGTCCATATCTCTGTTTTCGGAAATAAGGGTGTTAATCCTTTGAGATATTTGTCTATGGAATTGTTGTTGGAAATTGTTGATAGGACACTCTATTAATAGGTGGATATCATCTTCTGTGAACTGATTGCAAAGGGTGCACGTGTCCGGTACTGATACCCCTTTTTGTGCTAGACGGGTAGCCGTGGAAAGGCCTTTTGTTTTATTTTCCATATGAAGTTCTTAACTTTTGGAGGGGCGTCAAGTTTCCAGATCCATGAGAATTCATCTGGTGGTCTTTGTGGTATGGATGAGATTAGGTTGTAAGCACTTGCCGTTGTGAACCAGCCCTTTTTGGCGGGCCACCAATACAACCTGTCTGCAAAGGGGGTGATTGGCAAGGGTTTTTTCATAATATCCTCTATTATGGCCTCAGAAAGCACCGACTCAAGTTTCTCCTTCCACCATTGTCCTCCTATAATGAAGTCGCTCATGGAATCATGTGGATTAATGTTGTGTTGGGAATCTATTTTGTCTTTTAGAGGTGTCATTGCAACCCAATTGTCTTCCCAAAACTTAATTGATTTCCCATCTCCCACTTGCTAAATAAGTCCCGTTTTGAATGTCGGGATTAGAGCACTCAGTTTCGACCATTGCCAGGAGGCATTGCCTTTTCTAGAGTAGGTAAAGATGTGGCTGTCTTTTAGATACTTGTGTTGTATGGTTTTAACCCTGTTATTCTCCGGTTCAGCCAGAATTTTCCAAAGAAGCTTTAGTTGGAGAGCTTCATTCATGTCTTTGGTTTTTCTAATACCCAATCCTCCACCCGCTTTTGATTTACATATTTTTTCACAGCTGATTAATGGGCTATGCTGAGCGTCTGTGTTCCAGAAAAAAGTTCTGTTGATTTGATCTAATTGTTTATGGACCGCTACCGGGAGCATAAAGCTCTGCATCGAGTAAAGGGGTTTTGATGATAAATTGGACACGATTAGGGTTGCTCTGCCTTGTTGGGATAGGGCATTTGCACGCCATTTGCTTAATTGATCTTTTGATTTACATATCAGTTCGCCAAAAGTTTCCTTGGTAACCCGCCCATTTATGATGGGACAACCTAGGTATTTTTCCGGATTTCATTATAGGGGAATGTTCATTATTCTATCGAGGTCTTGGGCTCTTGATCTAGGAATTCCTGGGGTAGTTTGACAGGACGACTTGTGGTAGTTTACTTTTTGCCCTGAGAATTTACAGTAGTCTTCAATTATCTCTTTAACTTTTATACATGCAGAATTGATTCCTTTTGAAAATATTATTATGTCATCTACAAAGGCTAGGAACGGAATGCAGGGGCCCGAAAGGCCAAATTTAAAGCCAATGCTGTTGTGATTAGATTCTGCCTCCCTTGAGAGTTTACGAGCTAGAGCTTCTGCCCCAAGAAGGAATAGAAACGGGGAGAGGGGGTCCCTTTGCCTCAAACCCCTAGAAGGTTTGAAAAGGTCCGTAGGACCATTGTTTACTAAAACAGAGAAGGAGATTGTAGTCACACATTCCATAAATATATCAACAATTCTTTGGTTGAATCCGAATTTCTAGAGCACTGCTTTTGTGAATTGCCAATCTACTCTGTCGTATGCTTTTTCCATGTCGAGTTTTATTGTCGTTCATCCCTTGGAACCTCCTCTAGTGCGAAAGGAGTGGAATATCTCGTGTGCTATTAGGATATTGTCTTGGATTGCTCTATCGGAGACAAAGGCGCCTTGTAGTGGGTGTATAAGTTTTCCTATTACCATTTTTAGTCGTTCTGTTATTATTTTTGAGATGATTTTATATAATGTAGAGCATAAGCTTATCGGTCGGTAGTGTGTATTCATGGAGGGGTTATCATTTTTTGGTATGAGGGAGATAAATGTGTGATTTATTTGTTTTAACAGTTTGCCAGAATGGAAGAAAGCTTTTGTAGCCCAGATGATATCAGTGCCAACGATGTCCCAATATTTCTTGTAGAACGCAGCCGTCATTCCGTCAAGCCCGGGGGATTTGTTGTTCCCTAGTGAGAAGACTGCGTTTTTTATTTCACTGTTTGTTGGTTGTTGAGTAAGTGAATTGTTTTCCTCTTTTGTAATAACCGGGTTGATTTATGAAAGATATTCTTCTAATTGGGGGGTCCTATACATTTGTTCGCGACTAAATCTTTTCTCAAAGTCTCTTTGAATTTCCCTTTTAATATTTTCATCGCCTATTATGTTGGTTCCTTCAGCTGAGGTAATTGTTCTAATTATCTTCTGATTTCTTCTCCCTATGGCTACTCTATGGAAATAGGAGGAATTGATATCTGCTAACTTTAAGTGTTTTGATTTAGGTCTTTGGTTCCAGTAAGTTTTGTGGAACAATAGTAGTTTTTCTCTTTTAGACAAGATATTTTGTTCTTTTGTGTATGATTCAGGGTTTTGATTAGCTTGTTGGATTGATTGTATTTCGATTAGGGCATCATCAACGTCTTGTAATTGTCGGAAGATGTTTCCGAATGTTTTCTTATTCCATAGTTTAGCCTTTTGTTTGAGGATTTTTTATTTATGTGTAATTTGGAACATAGCTGAGCCTGCACATGAAGCTCTCCACGCTTGTTTGACAATATTTCGGAAATCTCTTCTTTGTAGCCAAATGTTTTCGAATTTAAAAGGGGTGGTTTAAAGGTAGAGTTTTTGGAGATGTTAATTGAAATAGGAGAATGGTCCGAGTTAGAGAAAGCTCCATTTTTAGTTGCCAAATCGGGGAACATATCGATTATTTCATGATGGACTAGCACCCTGTCAAGTTTTTCCAGTATGTTATCTGGGCCAAATTGTTTATTTCTCCAAGTAAATGGGTTACCATATGAGGGGATCTCCAACAAGGATCATGTATCTTTAAATTCCATTATTCTCACGAATCTACCCGGTAGAGTTTCTGCCCCTCCACTCTTATCCGATGGTTGACTTATTTCGTTCAAGTCTTCCATAACTAAGCATGGAATGTCACTTTGGGTAATTAGATTGTATAGGTTACTCCAGAAGTCCTCTTTATCTTAGGGGTTGGGGGGGGCATATATAAACAACATTAGGCACTCAAAGTTCTCTTTTATGTTTTCGTATTTTACGCCGATAATTCTTGGGAGATGAATAATCACCGAGATAGTTTCGTCTATGAAAGAGTTTTAATTCCAGAATAGAGCAATACCCCCAGCACGTCCTGAAGCCGGGGACCAACACATGTTTGTGAATCCCGCATTTTTCCATAGAGATTCCTTTGGTTCTTTTTGTGTCTTTGTTTCTGCCAAGATTAACACTTGTATATGATCTAGGGAGCGCCATCCATTCATGTTAGTCCAGAAGGTTTTGCTTCCAATTCCCCTACAGTTCCAATATCGTATAATCATGACCACTTTGTTTTTGCATAGGCGAGGAAAATGCGAGCTCTCCTATACCCATACTTTACTCTTTTTACAATGGTCCTCATATTCTGCAGATTCGTTTTTCTTTTGAGCTTATTATGTAAGTTTTTATTCTTTTTAAATATTTCCCTTGTTTTGTTTGGCAATAGTGATCCAATAATTTGATCATAGAATTGTACTTGATAGAGTTTGAAATTCCATTTGTTTTGTTCGGCTAGAAGTTCAATCGGGCAACCTAGCCATGCAAATAAGTTCCACCATAAAGGAATGGTAATTAAAAGGATATTGTCTTTAAAGAATAAGCACCTATGGTTTCTTAATAGAGTAATTTGTGAGTGGTATAATCCCCACAAAATGTTTGACAGTTTTTGTTTAGCTATGATTTCCACTGGGGTATGTAGCCACTTAGCTACAGATACTATCGGTGTAACCTCCACCATGAAACAAATGATGTTTGCAAGTGGGGAGTTTATGCATAGTTTTATTATGCAATTCCTAATGATGTTCTTAGGTTCTAGAGATCTAAGGTGAGCTTTGAGAGTGCTAACAGTTGAGTGTTCTTGATAAATGATGGTTGTTGTGAGCCTAATTTGTCATGTTTTACACTTACTTTTATATCGATTTCTGCATGCATTTCATACATTCCGGCTAGAATAGTACAGAATCTATGTAGTTTATGCTTATTTGCCAAATTATGGAATCTACACCGGTTTCTGTTTAATTTCGCAGAAATCGAAGCAATTTACAGAAAGTCTGAGGTCAAGAAGCAGCAGAACCAGGACAAATCAAGCCGGAAACGAGAAAGTCGACTCGACACACACTGGTCGATATCGAGTACCCTTAGTCGATATCAAGTTGGCCAGTCGATTTCCACTAGAGCTAGCCAAAATCGAGGAAGCTGAAGAAGAAGAAGAACAGAGAGGTCGATATCGACTACCTTAAGTCGATATAAGTTCCCCATACCGAGTCGATATCCTGAAATTGAGTCAAGAAATCTGGGGCTGAGAGATGGAAGTCGATATCGAGTTAATCTACTCGATATCGAGTAAAAACCAAGTCGACATGCATCCTGTTGGCCGATATTGAGTAGCTGAGCTGAAACCGAGAAAGTCAGGTCGATATCGATTTGCCTTACTCGTTATCGAGTGAGCAATAGAGGCCGATTCCGAGCTTAACCGGCTTCTTGTTAAGATTCTATCTCGAATCCGATGGAGATATTTTCGAGAGCAAATTCCATCAAGATCTATCAAGTGCTATCAAGAGGAAGAGATATTTACCTACATTAGATATAATTCCTTTTAGATTTATTTATTTATTTCCATGTTTTAATCTTTAGATAAAAGATAGATAGATAGAGATATAGATAGAGTTTCTTTCCTAGACTAGCTTGGAATGAAGCCTATAAATAAAGCCTTAGGGGATGGATTTTATTTATTGAATTCTAGAGAAGGAGAAGAGGTAGTAAGTAGAGAGAGAGAGAGCTTGTGGCGAGAGCAAGGTGGAAAGGCAAGAACGGATTTTGCTTGTTCGGTTGTAAGCTTTCTTTAGTTTTATTTTAATGCAAAGTTATTTCCTTTTATTATTGATGTCTTTATTCATGATGAAGAGCGAGTAGTCCACCCACTTCTAGGGTCGGGGTGAGCCCGACGGTAGCCATGTGAGGTGATGCGGTAAAGATACAAGCTTTTTATGCAACTCGTCTTCTATCCCTATGAGCATGATTCTTTTGCGAAAGTTGAAGGTGATCCTTGTCTGTGTTATTGAAGCGAAAGTGATCTTAATACAACTTGCATTGGGTTAATTATGTGAAAAGGGTTAGTAACAATTAGGGTTTATGCGAAAGCCTCTATCTTCCTATTTGTTAATAACGAAAGTTATTTGATGAAAAGCATGATCTTTTATGCCTTTATGTGATATTTTACATGGTTATCGTTGTAGTGTTGAAACCCTGATCTTGGAAGTCTTTTATTTCATTGATTTATCTCACAAATTTCAAGTTTTAAGTTACTACTTTAGTCAAAATCGAGTTTTTGCAAGTCGGTATTTTTACTCGATATCGAGTTCACCTAGCTCGAAATCGACCAATTTTCTGCCTTGTGTTTTGTTCTTGTTTTAAGTTGATATTGAGTCACTGTGGTCGATTTGCTTAGTCGATATCGAGTTACAGTAGTCGATATCGACCAAAAATTGTTGCTTTGCTTTCTTTTATGCTTTTCTCTTTTGTTTCTGTCTGTCTGTTTGATTTTTTGCCTGTGAGATTCCTCCGCTACCTGAGATCCGCTGACACGCTTCCTCGAGGATCGATCCTGACTTCCCACTTCTACATCGGGAGGAAGTCTTGTAATCATTTGCGTGGGCACGAATCTGGTTTGATCTATTTCATTATATTTTAAACTCGATTTCCTCCCTACAACAAATAGGCGCCGTTGCCGGGGAAGCAATCATTCGCGCCTTAGGTAGTTAGATCTCACGTTTTCTTTAAGTTTTGATTTTGCAGGTGTATGCGCCGTTCTGGTCAACCACCCGAGTTTGACGCATTAAACGATCCGGAACGTCTTATACACATCCATTCTAAACTGAAAAGGATCATGGCAACCGCCGAAACACAAGCTGAGATGATTGAGAGGCTTCAGAGGGAACTAGCCACCAAGGATACTGCTCTCACCACTGAGAGAGCACGCACTGCACAGGGAGCTGAGCGAAGAAGGCAAGCAGAAGCTGAGCTTGCCCAATACCCCTACCACTGCAGAGGATTACATGCACCCGACTCTCGTCGTGCCTGAATCGGCCATTCTAATCCCTGAAAATAATTTTGAAATTCGCACTCCTTTCCTGATTGAGATTAAAAAGAATGCCTTCTATGGAAGATTTAATGAATGCCCTCTTGAACATATTACCAATTTTTCTGACATGTGCCACACTATTACCAATTTTTCTGAAAGCTTTTCGATGATCTCTGGTCGGTCCAGCATTGAAGTGTCTTGAAGGTCTCCCTCCACGATCCCTAATAACATGGGCTGAAGTAAGGCACGAATTTCTCAACAAATTCATTCCTCCTCCCAAGACAGCACTCCTCCGCCAAAAGATTACAGCTTTCAAACAGAAGCCTAAGGAGCCGCTAGCATAAGCATGGGAACGATATAAGGATCTACTGTGATCCTTCCCTACACATGGACGGCCACCCTATGTCGTTCAGGAGATCTTCTTCAATTCTCTTGACCTGGCCGCTAAGGATAGGATCAACCAGTATACTCATTATGAGTATTTGACAATGCCACTAGCTGACGCATGGGCTACCCTCGACAAGCTTACCAACTATGACAATAAGTATGGGACTCCGACAAACTATAATGAGAACGCCTATGCTAGGCCAGTCCCATCCATGCCCCTTTATGAGTCTTCTAAGGAGATTGACCCAGATGTCAAGGAGCAGTACTACAAAGATCAGAATCGCAAGCTCCTCAAGCAAGTCAAGTATCTTTCTGTCAACCAGCCCTGCATCGAATGCGGCTCACAGCGGCACACCACTACTGAGTGCCCATGCACAGAGCAAGTCAGGATGGCAGAAACCCACAAAGAGGTAGCTTACGTAGGAGGTCCCAATCGATGTATGGGGGACCAAAGGTTTCAGCAACCACAATGGAACCAAGGTGCCCCTAGGAACCCCCCGCCATACAGAGCTCCAGGATATCCAGAAAGAGATCAACGGAAGAATGATCTACAGATGATCCTCGATGAGATGCGCCGGAATCAGGCACAACAGCAACAGTCTACAAGCGCCATCAACAATCGGCTCCAGAACCTCAATACAAGATTTGGAAAGATGGACATCTGAAAGAGGAACATAGAGACCCAGATGGGTCAATTGGCGGCACAAATTCCACGACAGACCGGGGAACTCCCTGGGCAAACAAAACCAAATCCCAAGGGGAAGACCGGACACGTCGCAGCCGTAAAGCTCAGAAGCGAGTACCAACTACGTGAGCTAGAGGTCGGAAAGCAGCAGAACGAAGCTGAGAAGCAACTCGATCTCTACCAACACCAAGTCGATGTCGACCAAAATTTGGTCGATGTCGAGCAACATCAAGTCGACGTCGAGAAACATCTTAGTCAAGATTCGTCTGCACAGCACTCCAACTCGAAATCGACTACAGTGGTCGATGTTGAGCAACATCAAGTCGATGTCAAGGAGAATCAAGTCGACATCGAGAACGCTGCAACAACTCCGACATCTGTTCTAGCTCTGAAGCAGAAAAAAAAGTTGCCTTTCCCGACGAAATCTCTAAAGGATCCAGCAGAAAAAGAAATTCCAGCGCTTCATCAAGATGCTTCAGAGGCTCAATGTCACCATACCATTCACATAAGCTCTTAATGAAATGTCATCATATGTCAAGTTCCTCAAGGAGATCCTAAGCAAAAAAAGATCAATGGCTGAGATCGCAGAGGAGTGCAGCCAAATGGACGTTCTTGAGAAAAGGCCAGATCCAAGTAAGTTTGCTATAACCATTTGATTTGGTCAATATAAATTTAATGCATTATGTGATCTTGGAGCCAGTGTGAGTATAATGCCTCTATCAATATGGTCCATGATTAAGGTAGGTGCCCTAGAGCCTGTGGATGGTGAGCTTTATATGGCAAACAACACGGTGGTCATCCCAACGGGCATGGTGGACAATGTGCCAGTGCAAGTAGGTAAGTTCTTCGTCCCTGCTGATTTTCTAGTTATTGATATGGCGAAGGACCCTGCTTGTCCAATTATTCTAGGAAGGCCCTTCTTGGCGACAGTGGATGCCAACATAAGCGTAAGGAAGGGAGTGCTCACTTTCAACATCAGCGATGAGGTAATTAAGTATTCCTTTAATAAAACTGAAAGGCATACAGGTCCTATGGAAGAGGTAAAATCTATATCAGCTGATTACATTACTTGCAGGGAGCCTAAGGTAAGAAATATGACTCCCGAAGAGCTAGAAAAGAGGGATATGGAAGCCTAGGTGGAAGAGATCATGGCCATCCTGAACAAAGAAGTAGAGAATCCAATCGACATAGACCCAGGTAAGTCGATTTAGACTAACTATTTTTTGGATGCTTTGCCAGGTCTTAAGTATGGGGTCAATATCGACTAGGAGAAATCGACGGGCCTAGAAAACAACTCGATATTGACCACCACAAGTCGATATCGACCTACCCATGTCGAGCTGACCCCACAAAAAGTTGAGCAGGAGAAAATTGACTCAACCAACTAGATATCAACTCATAGTGGTCGATATCGATCTCCAGACGTCGAGCCGATTCCCAATATTGAGCCAAGCTAAGCCAATTTGGAGCAGAAGCACTCGATATCGAGTAACTCTACTCAATATCGACCTGGAAAAACCGGCCCACCTCCCTCCATATCGACTGAGATTCCACCAGAAGAGCCCAACTCCTCGATGTCGAGTAACCTAACTCGAAATCGACCAGACCCTCAAAAGCTTCCGACATCCGATTCTGCAAAGGTAAGCCAATGTATGGATCTTTCTTCTCCTCTTTCCATTAATGATCTATCTATACATGGGAGAGGTTTGCCTTGGTATGTGCGCTGATGTAGGATATCCAATGATGAGCCCAAAGACTATGAAGTTGGTGACAAAGTCTATGTTGTCAAATCAAATGATCATTGGTTTCCTAACAAATTCAACAAAAAGAAGATGGGCCCCTTCACAGTGAACAAGATCCATTCAGGAGGACTGCAGCTGATGGACAAGAATGGAGTCATATTTGAAGCCCAAGCTACATGGGCCCTGCAAATGCCACCTTGAGCTTCATAGAGAAAGTCGACCTAGCGACTATAAAATCTAGAGCTTGTAAATAGACATTTATTTTTTGAGATTTTTGGACATTGTTGCTTTTGTTTTTGGTTTTGAACTTTTAGTTTTTCTATTGTGGGTATTTCTCTTCTACATTTTTTAGGTCCATGGGGATAGAAGCAGCTGAAATCGACCAGGACCATAGCAGCATAGCACTCAATTTTTGAAGCCTTGCACATCTGTCTAGTGAGTTTCTTTCTTTGCCCTTATTTTTTATACAGTGAGGACACTGTAATGTTTAAGTATGGGGTGGGGGAAGGGCTTACTTCATGCATATTTGATCTATTTGACATTATTGGTGCATTATTTATTGAATTGATTATACATGGCTATTTTGGAATTCATTATTGATATATATGTGCTTACATGCACGTTTTCCAAAGTTTGAAAACTGACCCCCATTGAAAATTTAATTTTTGATTAATGTCATGGAAGCTTATATTGAACTCGACGATGCAAAATTGAATTGCTTACATGCATGTTTTCCAAAGTTTGATATCTACAGGCTTACTTCATGCATATTTTATCTATTTGACATTATTGGTGCATTATTTCTTGAATTGCTTATACATGGCTATTTTGGAATTCATTATTGATATCTATGTGATTACATGCATGTTTTCCAAAGTTTGAAAAATGACCCCCATTGAAAATTTAATTTTTGATTAATGTCATGGAAGCTTATATTGAACTCGACGATGCAAAATTGGATTCATTAGAGATATAGCATAAAATTGCCTAGTAAAGGGAAGTCACAATGAAGTGCATTATTTTCTTGAAAACCATGAAAGGAGGTAAAATTTGATGTTGCTTTTGACATATTGCATGATAAAAGGATGGATGACTTTATATTTCCATATAATGCTCATATTGTTATATCCTAGCCTTACCTATGCTTATACATCACAAAAGCCATATTAAACCTTATTTTATATATTGCTCCACATGATCTAAATATTGCCCATTCTTTACCTTATTTCCTATCTGGGGATTATGTTGAGAATGATGTCACATTATGGAGATTTGTTATATGGTGTTTGTGTTGTTATTATCATTATTGGAGTTTGGCAGGAAATTGATATTTTATGGAAAATTTAATGAGTGAAAGAAAATCCAATCACCTCAGGAGATAAAGGTAGATCGACCCTGCTCGCTGAGATAATAGTTCCTTGAGATGGGACACACGGGTGAGGAGTCCAAAGCACTAAGTATCCGGGGCCATTCATGACACACATGTTTGTGACTCGCGAGAAGGCAGTGCTAAGGTTAGAGAGGTAAAAGCATAATATGAAAAAAAAAAGCAATAAGCAATGAGAGAAAGGCGATGATTCTTATGAAAAAGGAATGTGGTATGAAAGTTTGGAAATACTCCATTTCCCCAAATTATTAGCCCCACATTGCCAAATATTGCCTACCTTTAGCCTTTTACCAATCTACTCTTTATTTGATCTTAATTAAAGTCCTCTTGATTATTAATGCTTTGCCACTTATGAATTGTTTTTGCATAACCCTCCTTTTGTGAGTAGATGTTGTTTTTTTTTATTGCATATGCATGGATTTGTGACATAAGTAGCTTTTCGAGGATGGTAATTGATTGCAGGGACATATGGCAATGAATATAAGATGTTGAGAGTTTGAATTCTTCTCCTGAATGACAATTAAAAGTATTGCTTGAGGACAAGCAAGCTTAAGTATGGGGTGCTTGTTGTGAGCCTAATTTTCCATGTTTTACACTTACTTTTATATCGATTTTGGCATGCATTTCATACATTCCGGCTAGAATAGTACAGAATCTATGTGGTTTATGCTTATTTGCCAAATTATGGAATCTACACCAGTTTCTGTTTAATTTCGCAGAAATCGAAGCAATTTACAGCAGTTCTGAGAAAGGGAGAAAAGCTCGAAGTCAACTACAGAAAGTCCGAGGTCAAGGAGCAGCAGAACCATGACAAATCAAGCTGAAAACGAGAAAGTCGACTCGACACACACCGGTCGATATCGAGTACCCTTAGTCGATATCAAGTTGGCCAGTCGATTTCCACTAGAGCTAGCCAGAATCGAGGAAGTTGAGGAAGAAGAAGAATAGAGAGGTCGATATCGACTACCTTAAGTCGATATCGAGTGCCCCATACCGAGTCAATATCCTGAAATTGAGTCAAGAAATCTGGGGCTAAGAGATGGAAGTCGATATCGAGTTAATCTACTCGATATCGAGTAAAAACCAAGTCGACATGCATCCTGTTGGCCGATATTGAGTAGCTGAGCTGAAACCGAGAAAGTCATGTCGATATCGAGTTGCCTTACTCGATATCGAGTGAGCAACAGAGGCCGATTCCGAGCTTAACCGACTTCTTGTTAAGATTCTATCTCGAATCCGATGGAGATATTTTCGAGAGCAAATTCCATCAAGATCTATCAAGTGCTATCAAGAGGAAGAGATATTTACCTACATTAGATATAATTCCTTTTAGATTTATTTATTTATTTCCATGTTTTAATCTTTAGATAAAAGATAGATAGATAGAGATATAGATAGAGTTTCTTTCCTAGATTAGCTTGGAATGAAGTCTATAAATAAAGTCTTAGGGGCTGGATTTTATTTATTGAATTCTAGAGAAGCAGAAGAGGTAGTAAGTAGAGAGAGAGAGAGCTTGTGGCGAGAGCAAGGTGGAAAGGCAAGAGCGGATTTTGCTTGTTCGGTTGTAAGCTTTCTTTAGTTTTATTTTAATGCAATGTTATTTCCTTTTTATTATTGATGTTTTTATTCATGATGAAGAGCGAGTAGTCCACCCACTTCTAGGGTCGGGGTGAGCCCGACGGTAGCCATGTGAGGTGATGCGGTAAAGGTACAAGCTTTTTATGCAATTCGTCTTCTATCCCTATGAGCATGATTCTTTTGCGAAAGTTGAAGGTGATCCTTATTTGTGTTATTGAAGCGAAAGTGATCTTAATACAACTTGGGTTAATTATGTGAAAAGGGTTAGTAACAATTAGGGTTTATGCGAAAGCCTCTATCTTCCTATTTGTTAATAACGAAAGTTATTTGATGAAAAGCATGATCTTTTATGCCTTTATGTGTTATTTTACATGGTTATTGTTGTGGTGTTGAAACCATGATCTTGGAAGTCTTTTATATCATTGATTTATTTCACAAATTTCAAGTTTTAAGTTACTCTTTTAGTCGAAATCGAGTTTCTGCAAGTCGGTATTTTTACTCGATATCGAGTCCACCTAGCTCAAAATCGACCAATTTTATGCCTTGTGTTCTGTTCCTGTTTTAAGTCGATATTGAGTCACTGTGGTCGATTTGCTTAGTCGATATCGGCCAAAAATTGTTGCTTTGCTTTCTTTTCTGCTTTTCTCTTTTGTTTCTGTCTGTCTGTTTGATTTTCTGCCTGTGAGATTCCTCCGCTGCCTGAGATTCGCTAACACGCTTCCTCGAGGATCGATCCCGACTTCCCACTGCTACATCGGGAGGAAGTCTTGTAATCATTTGCATGGGCACGGATCTGGTTTGATCTATTTCATTAGGATAATGCTTATATCCTTCACCACAATGCCCAACCTTTGAATCATCAGATATGTGAATCTTATTAAAAAGGATAAACTAGCGAGTTTGTTATTTCTGTAGGTTTTAATGACCGTATTCATATGCAATTTGATTTTGTGGCATTGTTTTAATCCCTTGAAAGGGATGTGCTCAACAGCAGCTTGACAGATCATTATTGTAGCCCAGTTGATTGTTTGATTAGGCTTTGGATGTTTTACAAAAATACCCTATACTGCACACCGGGGGAAGGTCACTGCTCAAGCCGTTTGAGTCACAGGGGCAAGTTTAGAAACAAGTAGCAGTGTTCAACCTTAGGTGAATACCTAAGCTAAATTGAAACCAAGTAATTGGATAGACCCACCAGGAAGTAGACAACCAGGTTTCTAACTAAACTGGAGAAGGCACATGACCTGAAATTTTACTTAGATTACACCACATTGTAAACCATGGAGCATAGATAATAATTCTACTGAACATAATCGAATTAAACGAAACAGAGATTACATCATAGATTGTTCTACTAGCATCATCCAAATGCATATCAAAACATACCAAGTTCAACAAACCATACAACTGCTTTCTTACATAGCCTACTAGAACGATAAGCAAGTTCATGATTGAACTACCTCTAATGAGGTTAACAACAAAAGGGGCAACCCAAAAAGGAGTACCTTGCCCAACCGATTGGCATGAAGGTAGTTTCATCATCAACCTCTTAGTGCTTGCAGTCCAACTACCAGAAACACAAGCAAGAGGAAAAGTAGTTTTGTCACTTACCATTCTTCCCACGCTTACTGACTCCACCCATCAGTTTGGAACAGGCAGTCTCCATCTTCGTCCTCGAGCTTGTGTTTTCCCAACTCAGTCTTGGAGGAGCCCTCTAGCTGCTGCAGCTCCGACTCATGGACCACCGTAGAAGTCACAGGAGGAGGAGCAGCAGCAGGGGAGAGGTTGGTTGTAGCCTTCCGGGTTGGGTTGCTCAGTGCTAGGAGCTCAAATTCCTCAGATGTCGGGATATTGGCTAGCATGATGTCGAATTCGGCCTGAGTCATGTCAGTCGGGATCCCTCCAAAGACATCCACAAACCCGGGCTCCTCTTCGTAATCCATAGTGGCATCATTGTCGATTACATACATCTCAGGGTCGAGGAAGATAAACTCAGTATAAGGAGAGTGTACATCATTTGGGGGGTTGTCAACAGCTTCAGGGACAGGAACCTCAGTGATAGGGGGCAGAGACTCCCCTTCATTTTCAATCTCAGAGGGCTCATCATCATGGATTAATTTTTCATCACCAAACATAGCAGAGGAATTGAAGGAGGAAGATTCAGATGAGGTACTCACATTTTTCCCAAAGCAGCTCCAAATATCGGCTTTTGAATGGCCAGAGGTGGGAGGAGGAGCACGCCGAGCTGCCACTCGCGCCCATTCACCTCCATTAGGAGGAGGAGCACTCACCCCACCCACCTCAGAGCCGGGTTCCTGTCCCAGTATGCCTTCAGCAAAGGCATTGCAAAGCTTTCTAAGCGAGCAGTCCTCAAAGATATGGTCAAGCATCCCACAACTTCCGCACCCCTCCGGGAAGTCCTCAAACCACACCGGGAAGTGCTCGATTTCACCCTTTTTATTCATCAACGTGACCTCTCTTGCTCTGATAAGCGCAAGATCAGTCGATATGCAGATTCGTGGATAGCGGAGTCTAGCGCCCTTGGCACTAAAAGCCGCTACCCGGAGCACTACACCTATTTTGTTGTCCCCGATGAGAGACTTCAGGATAGCTTCACTTACAAATTTGGTTGGAAGCCCCGGGATCCTAACCCAAAGATCCATTCTGGTCACAGATTCAGACCATAGATCAAAGATCAAAGGAAAGGCTCCAAGGGCGGAGGATGAGGTGATGTCCGGCCACATGGAATGGTCGTCGCTCCCAGACCATTTCTCTGTCGCTCGAAAGATCGAACCTTAGCTCGAACCACTTGTTTGCCACCGGGACCAGTTGGAAACCACCCGTTAAGAACTTCCACTCTACTCTGATCCTCTTGCGAACTTCTTTGGCCTCCACCGGATCGCCAACAATGGTAGCGTAGAAGGAAGACGTGTTCAGAGTTGAGATGTTGGCCTGGATACAGCTTTGGATTGCTTTCAGTTTCTCCAATTTCACCTTGGGAGCCCTTTCCTTCTTCTCCTTCTTTCTCTGCTCACCTCCATCAGCATCCGCCTTGTTGCAGTCCTCCGTGACAGGGTGCTCTTCAATGATAACCTGATTTTTGCCCTTTCGGGATGGTTTTTTTTTTTTTTTGGGGGGGGGGGGACCAGGGGCTCGTCCCCCATTGGTTTTTTCCCTTTCTTCTTAGAGGAGGAAACCATGATTGATACAGAAAAAAGAAGATTAGAGAGAAGCCAATTGAAATTAGAGAAAGCGAGAGAGGAGAGAATGTTGTGAATGGGTGTTGAAGACATACAATCCCTATTGTTCTTATAGATGTAAAAAGGAGAGAGGATTGGAGAGAGATGTAGAGACGTACCCAACCAAAGCCGACCAGAAGTGAAATGTCTTCGGCTAAGGGACCGAACCGACCAAGTCTGAGCACCCCGGGCAACACAGGCGAACTGAAGGACAACAGAACACAGAGACACAATTTTGAACGAAGGCCAGGGTGGAGGTCGGGCGTCCCGGGCCAGGCTTTTTGCCTCTTGATTTGATCTTCTCTGGGCTAGAAGCATCCAACAGCCATCGGCAGGGATACCAGAGACAACACTGTCCCCAAACAAAGATTTGATGTTCAGCAAAGGGGTGATTACCCCGGTACGAATTCCCCACAAAGGAGAGAGATCGCCATACACAGAGGCTTTGCAGATCGATGGAACATAACTTTTGATCCGCCAAAAGGCATGTTTGAGGGTGATTAGACATAAAGCAATTTCTCTGGGGAGATCGATTTCAGATCTAGGGTTTCCAATTGAAAGGTTTTTTAGGGGGAAAGTTTTGGAACGAGGGATTAGGAGTGGCGTGTCAAGCGCATACATTTTCACGTTGTTTCTTCAAGAGTTCCCCTTAAACACATTTCCTCACACAACAAGCTTGTAATTCATTTTCATGCAATTTTTTCTTGGCTTCTTCACAAGGATCTATGTAGGATACATGCATTTTGGCAGTATTAATTACTGGAAGAACGAACTGTTTGAGAGATAAAATGCTCTCTAGATGCTCCTCCAATCTAATCAAATGAACTTGTCTTTGTGCAGGTCATTGAAGTCTTTCACTGTACTATTTAGTTTTTGAGATACTATTTATTGCGGTATTCCATAGTTCCATCTATCATTGGAAGTTATGTATAAAATTATTCTTATTTTGTTTTGTTTTCAAATTTTGTGATATACCCACTTTCCTTCAATTAGATATATTAGGATGATATTGTTGTTGCATAATATTTTTTTTTGAGGTAATTGTTGCATAATATATCATGTATAGCAAATTCCCTCAAATGGTACAATTATTTATTAGTCATTCCATATCTAATTATTAAGCAAATTCCCTCTGGTTGGGTGTCACCTTAAAGATGTTTAATTTTCTCTTAGGGCTTTCTTCAAAGGGTGGGTACCATGAGTACTAGAGATGGATCTACCTACGAGAGATTAAAGCGAGTTTCCTGATGGATATTGAGAAAAGGAAGCAAGATGAAGATGCTTGGAATGATTTGAGAAGTCACTGGTGGAGACTAAGAGAGAAATTAATTGGTTATTGAATTGTGTTAGATGCTTTAGCCTAGCAGGTGTATTTACCGTCATGTTTTTTTTATTAATATTCTTCCTTTATAAATCATATATTGACGTTTGTCTCATTACTTTCGTTACAAGCCGATGACAGGATTTAGTTAATAACATGGTTGATGGCTTTTTCCATGCTAGGTTGATAATGTTTCAGCGGCTGGGTTTGCCAGCTGACCATGGATGTATGAGATTTATAAGCAAGCAACTAATTAATTCTTCTAGCCTAAACTTATTTTTTCCTTACAAAATTTGTCAAGTTATCTAGGACTATAATCATTCTGAAGGATGAGATATTTTTAGTAAGGTTGAGAGATGTAGTCAAATATGCGAACGAGAGAGGAACATCTCTGAGGGTTGGACTCAATTTATTTCAACACCCAATTAAGTGTTCTCTCTTGATGTTGTTCAACCGTATTTTTTTAAGATTTGCGCAATAACTTAGAATCTTGTGAACACGCGAACAATATTATTTTATTTAACTTTCCCATCATTTTTATTTAGATTATTACTTTCTTCTTCCTTATAATAAATTTTTATTTTTTATATTTTTATATTTTCCTCGCAATCGTGCCATGGCTCGGGAATTATACTAGTTCTATTTACTTTTCTTTCCTTTCACCTCTAATGAATCATTTCTTTTTACTTCCGCTAAACAAACGGGGCCTTAGTTACTATAGTACTCGGTTGCCTAAATGCGACTATACAATACACCCGCGCCCATTTCACAACCTCTCAATCTCATTATTTCTTGAAACGGTAAATATATAAATATGGTGATTACCAGATTACAAAAGTATGGAACCGAACAGAGGGTTCCATAGGAAAAGAGGAATCATAAACCAAAAGGATTCCTCAATACGCGCTATACCCCCAAAAAACTAGCTCCTACTCCATATACACAAGTGTTTCTACCCCTCCACTACTCTACTACCCAAGCTCTATACCACTCTACAAAGTCTAATTTTCCCAAGTTAGTTGTCGTTCCAACCTTGCCACTAGTGGTTTGCACTTCCACTTAGCGGAAAAGCGGGAACGACAACTAGCAATAATTTGCATCGCACAAGCCTTAGGATCAACTTGTTCATTACAAAATATAACTTTGTTTCGATGCAACCAAGTGAAGTAAATCATTGCAATAAACACAAGTAACTTAGCTTGAAAAAGTTGCGTTTTCTGGATCTTCAGTGGTTCCCTTGCAAACCAATCAAGCCACTCTTCAACCGTGTCATGGTGACAGTGTATGGCGATCCACCTGAAAACCAGCTGCCGCACCTGACGGACTACTGGACATGCGAACCATAAATGGGCTTCCGTTTCTTCTGCCGATTTACAGAGCCCACAGTCTGCTGCTTCAATTCCTTTCCAGTGTTTCACTTTCCTACCTGTACTGAGTCTTTGTTTCACGGCAAGCCAAGCAACAAAGGACCATTTCCGACATTGTAATCTACTCCAAAGCAGACCACCCCAACTGATTTCATCCCCTTTATCTCTCAGCAAATTATAAATCTTAGAGCACGATAATTTACCTGAAGAGGACAGCAGCTGCTCAAAAGCATCAGTTGAATCAACCTGTGAGGGAAACATCTCCTTTATTTCATCTCTCGTGGCAAGCAAGCTTTTCCAAATCCAACTGTCGGTTACCCGTTTCTGAATGTCCCATATGTCTGCTCCTCGAAGGTGGTTTTGAACACACCAAGTAGTCCATATACTCGGCTGTAACAACTTGAGATCACCTAGCAATTTCGCTTGTATGCTCCTATTCCAGGATAATAACTCCCTAATTTCTAGGCCACCCTCCATCTACGGTTTTGTGACATCAGTCCACTTGACCAAGCACTTTCTACCTTCAGCATTGCCATTCCATAGAAATCGTTTGCACAAGGCTTCAATCCTATCCATCACACCCTTAGGCAAGACAATCACCTGACTCCAAAACGTTGTTATTCCACCGCAGACAGCTTTAAGAAGTTGGAGACGCCCTGCATAAGAGATCCTCCTTGCAGCCCAGGATTGCAATAGAGAACCGATCTTGTCATACAGTGCACCATATTCGGCAATAGCTACAGATTTAGAGTGAAGAGGGATTCCCAGGTAGCGAACGGGGAAACAACCTGGAACAAACTCCAACTTCTGCGTAATTCGTTCAGCAAGCTCAGAGTTCACACCCGCTATGAATACGGTGCTTTTGTCTTTATTAGCACGCAGCCCTGAAGCAGCAAAGAACGATTCCAAACAATCCTTGATAATTCCCACCGAAACCAAATCAGCATGGCAAAAAACAAGCAAATCATCTGCGAATGCTAGGTGAGTCAATTTAATTCCTTTGCACCGAGGGTGGAATTTAAACAATGGGTTCTCAGCAGCCCTCTGAAGCATCCTACTAAGAATTTCCATGCATAGAACAAATAGGTATGGGGACAACGGATCCCCCTGCCTAATCCCCCTCTTGCCTGGGAAGAAACCCTCTAGGGAACCGTTTATGAGTACCGAGAATGAAGGGGAAGTGACACAATCCATGACCAAATCAACAAACCTCGTCGGGAAATTAAAGTATAAGAGAGTGTTTTTGATGAAGTCCCAACTCAGAAGGTCGTATGCTTTTTGTAGATCTACCTTAATAGCGCATCTCGGTGACACCCTTTTTGTACCATATCCATTCACAACTTCAGTTGCCACGGCACAATTATGTGCTATAGAGCGACCCGGAATGAATGCACCTTGATTATCCGAGATAAGCAGATTTAGGTCACTCTTTATTCTGGCAGCTAGGATCTTCGTAACGACCTTCATCACAGTGTTGCAACAAGAAATCGGCCTCAAGTCCTTTATAAAGGTGGGATTGGCAACCTTCGGAATAAGAGAAATGAAGGTAGCGTTGAGTTGCTTGAGGACTTTACCGTTTCTGAATATCTCCCGAACTACCTCACAAGTATCATTTCCCACTATACTCCAAGCATCTCTGAAGAATTTACTCCCAAACCCATCGGGGTCTGGGGATTTATTTACTCCTATACTCCACAAAGTTTTTCTGATCACGTCATAACTGGGCAGCTGTAACAATTCAGATTCTCGATCATGAGCAATTCAGATTATTTCGGGGATTACAAACTCGAACAGAATGGGGTGGAAAATTGAGAGTATCAATTTGGTACCAAACATCCAGAATCGGGTTTGGATTCCCTAATCCGACTTCTCACACCGCATAGTCCCATACCAAACGCCTCCTAAGGATTTCATAGTGGATGATCAAGATCAAGATTCAATAGGTCAACCTGCAATTGTTCTGGTGCTCCCGTCCCACCAAATGATCCATTGATTGTTTGTTTCCAACCGTCAGATTGCATCGAAATCATTTCATCGCTGAAATCCAACGGCTTCCAAAAAATCACCAAAACTCATAAGAATAATAGCCATTTCATTTAAATAAATAAAAAGAAATGAAGAAAATCAGATGAATGCCATTCTAAACAAAACCCCAAACAAAACTATAGCTTCCTCAAAATCAATCCCTTCTCATTCCCTCCTCTCCCTCTCTCTATCTCCGTCTCACACACACACACACACACACACTCTCTCTCTCTGTTCGGTCATCTTCGATTCCATCTCTGTTAATCACTCCGGCGGATTTATTTCGTCTTTCCGACCACGAATCGGAGAATTTGGAGCTGTTTTTGCACTTATCTGCGAGTGTTAGGGTTTCGGAGGTGCTTCGCCATTCACAACAGTTTTTCCCCTTTGATTTGTGATGGATTGTTCGTGATACTAGTTCTAGTGCTTTGGAGCTAGGGTTTTCTTTTGATTTCTTCCACTGCATTCTTTATTTTGCCCTTTGCCTTTTTTCCCCCTTTTTCAGTGGTCCGATTTTCTCTCCTGTGGTGTTATAATTCGATCTGTTTAGATGGATTCGCGAGATTCCTCTTCTTCTTCTCCGATGGCGGTTTCAAGAGACGCTGGCTCTGTGGTGGATGACGAAAGCGTTCTCTCGCTTGCCAAGGAGGCGGCCGTGCTGTTTCAGTCCCGGAAGTATGCCGAGTGCGTCGATTTGTTGGTCCAACTTCATCAAAAAAAGGAGGAAGATCTGAAGGTAGGATATAGCGGTTAGCTTAAATAGTGCACATCTTATCTTAAGTTGCTTCTCCCCGTGTTCTTTACCACATTGACCTCAATCTTGAACTTCCTTTCGTTTTCTCCGTGTCCCCCCTTTTCTTTTTGGGCTTCCCTTGCAAAACATGAATGTTTTTTGTTTTGTTTTTCTGCACTCCTGCTAGGGTTCATAAGTAGGGTTTTGAGAATTTGTTGCTCGTTCAGAAGGTGCATCTTCTCTCCATGCGTGATTGGAATTAAACAAATATATGCTGATGTATTTGATTGATGATGCTTCTAATAATTTTGGTAGGGGAATGTTCTTTAAATTGGGTTTCTGGTAAAGAAAAGTGATTTCCATATACTTGCAGTTAGAGAGCTAAGGGTAATGGATAACATGAATACATATGATTGGTGTACCATGATTCGCTTTGTAGAAAATTGACTACAATTCATTTCATCTGTTGCTTCTTCTCGGTGCTTGCTTTTCCTGAACCAACTCCTTTTGCTCAGATTCTGCATAATATTGCTCTTGCAAAGTATTTCCGAGATGGGTGCTCAAACATTAGGGGATTGATTGAAGAACTCACCAATGTAAAGGTATTGCTCAGTTGATGTAGCTTGTTAACTTTTTGATCTTGAAATAATTGTGCTTGGTGTGATTTATTGAGATCTTTATTTATCAGAATGTTGTCCATGAATTCAGATAGTTAAGGTGTTGACTCACGATGCAAGTGTGGTGAATCATTGTTCATAATTCTTGAATGCTAATTCAATATATACTTCAAATTTATGTCCATCAAAATAGACAGCTCTATTGTGTTCATTGTGGCCCACTGGAAGTTGCTTTATCATCAACAACAACACCCTAGTATATCCCGCAATAAAGTATAGTATAGGTCAGGGTGTATGCACCCTTCCCCCAAACTAGTTGACAGGTTTAGGAAGTTGCTTTATCAAGAAACCCAAATAGTTCGTTTTTTTTTTGCCTTCTTTGACAATTCTTCTTTAAATAGTGGCTTTTTATAGGGAAAAAACGACAAAAGCAAGGACAAAAGCTTCCATGCATCAATGGGGAAAAATAGATTTAGTTGATTGTTTCTATGTAAAAATGACCTTTTGAGTTAAGAAGATCATTGTTCTTTGCCTTTTTATTTGTCAGCTTTTAGTTGGAAGAGATTTAAACATGTATTCATGTGGTCAACATGCAGCTACTGTCAGATTTAAGATGCAAAGGCAAACTACCTCTTTCCCATGACCTGCTCAGGGCCTTGGCGCTTGGCCCTTTGTTGACTTTATTTGTTAAACTTAATGATTTATACTCCATTAGAATTGTCAGATTTATACTGTTCAGATTTAAGATGCAGAGGCAAACTACCTCTTTCCCATGACCTGCTCAGGGCCTTGGTGCTTGGCCCTTTGTTGACTTCATTTGTTAAACTTGATGATTTATACTCCACTAGAATTGTCTTTTTGTTAATTTGCTTTTGTCATTGTTCTTGTTATATATTTGGGTGGTTGGCATGTAGAATAAGTCCAGAGATCTTGCTTATGCATCTGGAGAACAGCTGGAGGCTGGATCACAGCCTAGTAACAAAACCGTTTCAGGCCCTAAGGGGACTAATTCTGCGGGACATCAAATTTCTGAAACTAGTGCTGCTTTGCTTTTCACGGGTGAATTTGATTCATCTGTGGCGACACTGAATATGGTATGCAAAATTGTAATCTCCAGTTTATTAGTTGGTTGGTAACTCAAGTGTGTTTCAACTTTGGTTGATATGATGGCTTCAAACTGGTTTCCAGGCAATTATTTCATACCATCTTCATGATTATCCAAGGGCAATGTCTATTTTGGAGCCTTTATTTCAA
The DNA here is from genome assembly GCA_037127255.1 of Persicaria tinctoria. Lineage (NCBI taxonomy): Eukaryota > Viridiplantae > Streptophyta > Magnoliopsida > Caryophyllales > Polygonaceae > Persicaria > Persicaria tinctoria. The sequence goes on along the minus strand of JBANSL010000008.1, from coordinate 59,171,432 downwards.
AATATTGAACCTATAGATGAGGTACTTTTGCTACTGCTTTGTTTGTCTCATTTTTCCAGGTCAGGTTTAGATCACCTTATATTGGCCATGTTTTTTTACAAGTTTACCTTACATGCAGGGTACAGCTTTACATGTTTGTCTGTTACTTTTGGATCTTGCTGTTGGTAGCCAGGATGCAGCAACATTTGCAGTAAGTTCTCTATCTTATCTTACTTTTTTTAGAACTTTTTGGAAGGAATATTTTCTCTTTGTATTTTTGGAAACTATGAATTTCTGTGATGAATTACAAAAATTCACTAGGCATGTTGTGTTGACATTTCAAATTTGTCAACCTCATCCTTTAGAACCCAGCAGTGTTTTATAAGGCATAACAGAAGCTGAGGGCCTGAGGCAATGGGGGGATTGAGACTAAGACGCACAGCTAAAAGTGAAAAGCCAAAGCGTGTGCCTAGTTAAAGTTGGGCACAATTTAGTTTGCTCTAGAAAACTGAATAATGCTCTGATAAATGTAGCTATTTTAAATATTTAAATATTAATTGAAAACTAAATAAAGTAACTTGTGCTAACAATTAATGACATAAATAGAGGAGACAGTGCAAGCAATTAGTATATAGAAAAAATAGAAGTTAAAATTTCCAGTAAGGGAACGTTTATGTTGGTTTGTATAGTATAGCAAAGAAAATATTGAAAAAAGTGAGACATCATGTAAAAGAGTTAGGAAAGAGACATTTTGGAATATGCGGCATAAACATGGTGAGGTGCGTCTTGGAGCTTATTTTGCTTTGTTGGCGTCTTTATCAGGTGATTTAAGAGACATTTTATGCTTTATCTTACCTATGCTAAGCAACACGTTTAGGTTCAACCCCCCAACTGTTCAAGAGCTTTGTGCGTCAAGCCTATGCACACTTTTCAAATATTCACCATGTACTACATTCTCTTATTGTACTAGATGAGAATTTAATATATTCTTTACATGACCTAAAATCAAATCCACACAATCTCTATATAAGGAAATCATGTACTACATTCTCTTAATGTACTATCTAGCTGAGCATTTAATATATTCTTTACATGACCTAAAATCAAACCCACACAATCTCTCTATAAGGAAACCGCTGTTCTTTCTTGCATTCCTAGCATACCAAAAGTACTCAGATGTAATCTGCCCCCCCAACCATTCAAGTTTTGATTACCACCTTCTGCATCCTTCGGCCTCAAAAGTCAAAACTATCCATGTCAACTGACGAGTGTACCTCAACTCTAGCTTACCAGTGACCATTTCAGTGTCCTTTGGTTATCACTTTCTTGAGCACCTGCGTCCAAATGAAGATGTTTAGCACTTTCTGCTGTGCCATTGCATAGAATGCTATTTCTTCGACCATCTTCATTTTTTTATTCTAACCATAGTGGAAGTCTCTTTTTGAAGAGCAATCCCAGTGATGAAAAGGAAGATATTGTAAATACACCCAAGTTATGTTGACCTAATCTCTCTTCCTGTGTTCTTGCTAAGCCAATTTCTCTCTATACATGAGAATCATGATTGTTAGATTTTTAATGCTCAATGTCATTGTGTTTATGCTCTATGAGTAGTAAAGGATAGGCTAGGTTGAATAAAGTTTGGAGTTTGGATATTCTAAAACACATCTTTTTTCGGGTCGGAAATGATGAATGATGTATGGCAGTATGTATCAGAGAAGTCGAAGGCCTTTTGTATTATCTAATTAGGTCTAATTGAATTTTCCGTGTTGATTCTATTGTCTCATTTTCTTTTTCTATGTTTATCTTCAATGAAGTGTTTCATAAAAGGAATTTTATTTTTTCCACTGCTTTAACTTTTCTGCTTCAAGATAACGACCTGGAAGGCTAGACAAGTCCAAATATTAAAATATAAATCTCCTAGATTTTTTATGCAAGCATGGAATAATTTCTAGTAGATGAGGCTAGGTAGTAATTGCATAGGAAGGAATACTTTCATGCTATTGCTTATGGCATTAGAACATAAATATTGGACACTCTTGAAGGGAAAAGGACATTGTCTATTTCTATTGCCATTTTCTTCTTTTTATGCCATAGGAGCACATGAAAAGTTCCTTTCAGATGAGCACTTGTTATAATGTTCACAGACTTGTGGCTTGCGTTGTAACAATTCTCTTGTGTTTTTTTTTGGGCATTGTTGAGAAACAGGTTGTCATGACATAATACTATAATAGATTTGTATCTTTTACCGTGGATCTATGATTCTACAGCTGAATATATAAAATCTTTTTTCTGAAGCTTAAAAGAACACTTCAATTGTTTAGTAAGTAAATTATAAATGCTAGCTACTCCCGGCATGTTAGAATTAGTTGACTTTTTAATATATGTAGGAGCTGAGGGTAAAATATACATCTGTTCACTTTTTATTGACAGATGAAGATTTTGTGATGGAACCCCAAAAGGTAAGGAAAAAAAAATGTCAATTGCTAACCTATTTGCCCACTACTACTCTTTAGAAGCCTCTTAGTTGGATTTTAGAATATGGTGTTTTAACTGCAGTGATTTTGCAAATGATTTGGTTACATGTTTGATTCTTTATTGATTCAAAAATGTTTATGAGGGAATATTTTACATTACAAATTCATTTGCATTTTTAGATGAACTACATGTATGTTTTAAGGAGAAATTCTGCATGTTTCCATTCTGTTTGGGACCACCCTACGTGGTTGACAGTGACTTCTTTCAATTCTTATAGTTGCTCTTTGTTTTGCCAAGTCCATAATGTGTCTGTGATTTCTATAATTCTCATTAAATTTTGTTGTCATTTTATAGCAGTTTATCTCTTTGAAACTAGTAACACTTATAAAATACAATTATTCAATCATATAAAACTAATACACTTTTATTTATGAAGGTGAAATAATTCTATAGTGCTTGTTTTGATGTAGTTTGTTTTTTTAGATGTTGTTGAGCCTTTTAGCTTTTATCTTATCTGTACCTTAAGTACATATTTTATAGATCCAATAACAACCCTATGTGTAACGATCTCACTTATATGGATCTTTCTTAGGAAGGGAAGATGCCTAATTGATTTTGTGTGATTTATATGGTTCTTGTTATTTCTATTTTGGATTTTTTTTCCCCTATAGATCGATATCTTAAGTTGAGAGTTATAAGGTCATGCAGTATCATGAATGAATCTCATTTCCACATATGAATTCAATCCAGCCACTCGTCTACTTCAGGGACTGACTTTTCCCTTGATAAATTGCATTTTTGTGTGCTGATGTGCAATGGATATTGTTCTGGCCCCTTAATTGTCAGTGCAGTAGTGTAATTGGAGTTATTTGGATGCTTTGAGATCAGCAACCAGGTTACTTATGGTTTCCATAAAGCTTAAAATTAAATATTTCACTGTGTTGTACGTAAAAGATGGACTGAATTTAAAAACTAAGAGACTTCTAAAGGACGAAATTGTCTCTCTTGCGCAGTTACTTCTGTTGGCTAGAGTTATTTTTCTGCATCAATATTTTTGTGATAATTTTTCTTATTTCATGCATGTGGATGTTTGGTGTTATGATACTGTGCTCAGGATGTGATCAGTTATGTTGAAAAAGCTTTCGGTGTTGGTCATATGAATCAAACTGACAATGGGAGCTCGGGACTACAAACTTCCAATTTAGCAATGAAGTCAACCTCAATACCTGTCAATGCATCCACTGTGGATGATATAAATGCTGATGCATCTGCATCTGCTAATGCCTCGGAAGGTTCCTTGTCTAGAACTTTGTCAGATGAATCAGCAGAGTACGAAACATTGTTATCAACTTTGGACATGGGTGGGCAGAATTTATCGAGGCTGACCAACCTCCCTAGTGCAAATGATCTTCCTAGGATCCCATCTGATCAGTTATCATCCATCGATTTGAAGCTCAAGTTACCACTCTACAAAGTCCAGCTTTTGTTTCTTACTAGGAGGCTGAAGATGGCAAAACGTGAACTGAAGTTGGCAATGAACATTGCACGTGGTAGGGATTCTTCTAGTGCTCTTCTTCTGAAGTCGCAGCTTGAACTTGCCCGTGGGAATTATGTGAAAGCTGAGAAGCTCTTAAAGGCATGCTATAACCAAGCTGATATGGGTAGCTCTATTATATACAATAACAATGTTGGCTGCATATTCTACCTATGGGGAAAACCTAATGTAGCTGGCTGGTTCTTTCGAAAGGCTTTGGCTACTTGCTCATCTGTTCGGAAGGAAAAGCCTCGTGAACTTGCAACAATTTCTCAGGATAAAAGTCAGCTCATTATGTATAATAGTGGCTTGCAGTACTTGGATTGTGAAAAACCTGCTCTTGCTGCAAAATGCTTCCAAAACACTGCATTGGTTTTCTATAGCAAGCCTCTCCTGTGGCTGAGATTTGCAGAATGTTGTATATTGGCTTTGGAGAAGGGACTGTGTGCGTCATTTGACCACATGCTTCATGGACCAGAATTTAAAGTCTTTGTTATTGGCGAAGGGAAATGGAGGCAGCTTTCTGTGGAAGATGGCTTGATGAGAAAAAGGCACATGAGCTCCACGGAAATGGAGGGCTCAAGTTTAGTCAGTGATACCCTGCCACATAATCTCTCACTTGTTTTTGCTCGGCAGTGTCTTTGGAATGCTCTTGAATTGAATCGATCTACTATGTTAAAATCAGTGAAATCTAACTTACCATTGAAACCCACTACTGAGGATAATGAGGCTAGTGAGGCAGCACCATCAAAGAACACGAATCCCAAGCACCTTGATGTTGGTGATTCCAAGGGATCGAAGGATATGTTAAGCTCAAGTCAAGGTAATACAAATGGGGATATAAAGGAGCAAAAGAGCGGTTCTAATAATGTCAATGCTGCTCCAAGTGCTTTTTCTGAATATGAAGATGCACGTAAAAGGGAAAACCTGAAGATTAAGCAAGCTATTCTTGTCGATTTGGCTTTTGTGGAGCTGGAATTAGGAAATCCTCTTGCAGCTCTCTCGAAGGCACGTTCTCTCTTGGAAATGCCGGAGTGCTACAAGATATGCGCCTTTCTGGCACGTGTTTATGCAGCTGAAGCCTTATGTTTGCTTAACAAGCCCGAAGAAGCTGCCGAGCAACTATCAGTATACTTCTCCAGTGGAAATATCGACCTTCCATATGGCAAAGAGGAACTTGAGCAGTGGCAGGTAAATAGACCATTGGATCCCGAAGAATCACATCTTGGGTCAGCTGCTGCGAGGAACTCTGCAGCCGAGGAGGTGCACAGTACTGTGTTTTACAAACCAGAAGATGCCCGGGGGGCATTGTATGTCAACTTAGCATCCATGTCTGCAATGCAAGGGGACTTCGATCGAGCGAGTCAGCTTGCTGTGCGGGCATTATCTGTAACACCCAGGAGTAAAGAAGCCAACCTTATGTGTGTATACGTGGATCTCAAACTTGGGAAATTGCAAGAGGCCCGGGCCAGATTGAGAAGTTGTAATCGTGTTAGCTTCGTTCGCTGGGGTTCAAGATCAAAAGGTCCGTCCTAACCGCTGGCGCTATTTTTGTTAGTTGTGTAGCGAAAGATACCTGAGCAAACGAGTTATAACAGGTAGGTCTTCAATCGTTTTATAAAGTACTTGTAACATAAGTATAGTTCAATTCAGGAATAAATTCTCCATTCCTAGATTTCCTTTCTACAATTCTTCCTTTTCAAAAGGTGGTCTTTTTACATGTAGGGTTAAAAAGGCGAGGCATTGGTCTGATTGTTTCAATTTAGGATAGTATCAGAGCTGCCCGTCTTCTGACAATACACATTGTTCATGTGTTGGTTGATTGGTGGTTATTCAGGTTTGTGTTTTTGGGTTATATTAGGAGGCTAATCTAGTTTTTGCTTCCCTTGAATGGGAAATATTGAGCTTCATCTTCTCTCGTTGCGCAAGACAACAGGCATTCATGTTTTTACATAATTACATGTCATTTCAAAACGAATGAACTAGCTCCTGTCGTCTCCGGCCATGTTTCTTGAATTCTTCGGCAGTAGCTAGGTTGCTGTGCACTTCATTTTGTATGTGGCAAAGTGTTCGAATATGACTACTTGCATTCTCACCAACAGCCACAACTGGCAAATGGAATAGCTTTCACTCTCCAGCGATGACATTCGAATTGGCATTGAAACAAAACGAGTATTGTGCAAAAATCAACCCCATAAAAGAAAACCCGAGGAAGCCCCGGTTAGCGAAGTCATTTTCATCCTCTTTCATTGGGATATAGCTTCCATGGCTGTGAGAACTTGGAACAACAAATCTATTCCGTGCCTCATCTGTGTGAAAAAGTGATAGGCTTGTGTTGTGGATCGTCGATTCATTCACTGTGAATCGACTGATAGTAACGATTCGCATCTTAATTAAAGAAGATAAACAACATCCATCCAAGATTTTATTAGTTAAATGTCCACCCGTCATCCGCTAACTACTGCCCGCTTTTAACTATGACAATAAGCTGTCAAACAAAAGTATGACCGACAACTGATAAAACATGACAAACAGCTGACAAACGATAGAACATAAGCTAACATTCGTAATTATGAGGTGAAGACAATCCTGATTATGAAGAGCATGTGCACCAAACCCTGCTCTGAGCGAGAGATACTGGGTTTGTTGTTGTTGTTATATGTGCAAACACTTGTTCAAATTCAGAAACCAAACAGAAACTCAAACCCTTGAATAGAAATCTAATTTTATGTTTAACTTTATTGATCCAAAAAAGAGCGGACAACTAGTATTCCAATTCCGAAAAACTCCTAAATAATCATCTTCTATTCCACACCAACAGAAATTGAGGGGATCTGCACCAAAATATAGTATGTACATAAACTTTAAACCCCAGAAATTGCAAATAATATGGAGACAATTGCAAAACTTAATCCAACAAAAATAAAAAATAATAACCCGACGACATTTACCGAAAGACACGCTCTTAATTGTGAGATTCCTTAATTTCATTTCATACTTTTCTTAATTAATTTACAATATGTGGGCAATATGTGTATTTATACATTGAGAGCAAGGAAGACAGATAACCATGAGCTGTCACACACAATAGCTAGAGGACCATTGTTATGGGCTGATCAAGCCTTGGGCTCGGAAGAGCCTATGTGATGTTCTTCAATCTGCTTTGGGCTACATGATCCACTATCCCCCTCGATTGAAGGAGTTGAAGCTCTAAGAGACAAAGATTCGAGCGGCTTCGAATGAAAGGCAGAGTTGCAAGAGGCTTAGTTAATATGTCAGCCAACTGATCCTTGGAAGATATGAAAGACACGATCAGGGATTTGGCGCGAACACGCTCACAAACGAAATGGTAATGAAGGTTCAGATGCTTTATGCGCGCGGTGATGAAGAACCAGGTTGCTGGCCAAATAGGTGGCGCCAATGTTGTCGCAGCATAAAACAGAAGGAGTAGGCAGGAAGATTCGCAGTTCAACCAACAAGGATTGAAGCCATAAAGTCTCACATGTGGCCTCATCAAGAGCACGATACTCGACCTCGGTGGAAGACCTTGAGACGGTGGGTTGCTTCTTCGAAGACCAGGACACTAAGTTCGGGCCATGGAAAACACAATAGGAACTGATGGAGCGACGATCAGTTTTGTCTCCTCCCCAATCTGTATCCGAGAAGGCATATTGAAAGACACGCTCTAAATTGTGAGATTCCTCAATTTCATTTCATACTTTTCTTAATTAATTTACAATATATATATATATATATGTGGGAAATATGTGTATTTATACATTGAGAGCAAAGAAGACAGATAACCATGAGCTGTCACTGATGTCATTCTCAAGCGGAAGAAGAAGGCTCCACCTTGGGGTCGTTAAAGAAACGGCGTTAATTATTTTATTATTTATATTTCTTATTCTATTTTTAGTAACTCCTATGTTAGTTGGAGTCTAATTATAGAATTGATTATTTTTAGTATTTCTTAGTTAGATTAAATAAGATGGTTAGGATTTTATATTAAGTTTTATCTTCTAGGTTTATTTATCTGTAGGATTAAAATTCTATCGTTATGAACCTAAATTCTATCTTGCACGGTAGAATTGGTTCTTAGGTTTTCTATTTAAACATTGTAGTTCTAGTGAATTAATCAGATTGAATAGAATTGAGAAACCCCTTTATGGATTAAAGAGTTCTCGATTATCAATCCCAAAAGCTAACCGGTTCGTTTGTTCTAAAGTCCTTCGGCAACCATCATCATCAACATCACTTTGATCTGCCTTGATCAAAATCAAATAAACACATCCCGCGTTCTTTAAAATCCAGCCAAGAAGGAGACTCGGCAAGGTCCTGGTGACACCGGACTGCATCCCGGCTCGCTCCCTGCGAGCGCGGCTCCATCGCCGCCGCGCGTACCAGCCCCTGCGCTCGGAGTCTTCGCTCCCGCAACCCGGCGCCTTGCTCCGCGACTCCGCGCTCTCGATCGCGCTTGCGCGAGCCCTCGCACCAGCAGCTTCTTCTTCGCTTTCCTTTGTTAAACGTTGTAACTTAAGTTTACTAATTGAATTAGTTAAGTTCCTTCGTAGTTAGTTTGTTAGAATTCTTAAGTTAGCATTGTTGCTTTTAATTAGTAATTCATTAGTTAGTTTAATTACTTACGGAGGCAATCAGCTTGCCCACGAAATTTAATTTGAGTCGATTTCAACATCAATTCAAAGAAGAGCAGACGCAAGATCGCTTTTAGTTTAGCAATTGGCCGGCCTAGCCGATTGCTATACATCGGTCACACACAATAACTAGAGGACCATTGATATGGGCTGATCAAGCCTTGGGCTCGGAAGAGCTGATGTGATGTTCTTCAATCTGCTTTGGGCTACATGATCCACTAACATTGATTGAATTCGGCGCACCAAACCCCTAAAAAACCCCCCGAAATTAGCACAATTCACAAAGCATGAAAGACATCAGACAACATGACAGACAACTGACAAACCGTCGACGACGGACAACTGACAAAGCTAATCCTATGTTTAAACAAATAAAACAGAAACTCAACCCTAAAAATCAACAAAATCAGCACACCAAACCCCTAAAAAACAAACAAAATAAGCACACCAAAACCCTAAAACCCCTCAAAATCAGCCTGTAGAAACCAAAAACTATCAAGTACCTTCGCCTGGCGGTGGTAGGAGGCCGGAGGCGGTCACAAAGAGGCGGACAACCTCCATCTCTCTCGCCTTGGGTTCACCCTCTCCAACATATCTCGCCCTCGGACGTCGCCGGAAGCGGTTCTCGTCTCCGCAAATGTTTTCGGAAAGGAGAAGAAAAGTAGGAAAAGGGAGAGAGGAGAAGACGAGGGAGAGAAGAACAAAGGAAAAGAAAGAGAAGGGAAAAGAATGAGAAGTCTAGGTTTGTGTACTTTGATGCTTTTGAATCAAGGAACTTGAAAGCTTTAGGATCATCATTGTTAACATATACTCCCTCCGTTTATTTATGTTTGACGTTTTAGGTTGATGCACACTAATTAAGAAAATACACTCCGTACTTTTTCTATGTTGATCAAGGTTAAAAGGCTGCAAACTCCACATCTTCTCATCTTAAATTAAGGGGATTGTTAAATACACCGCTAATTTTTAATGGAACCACCGCTAATCTCCGCAACTCCTTGCGGAGTTAAGTCCGCACCCGGTGCCGTGCCAAACAACCTTCACTCAGCTAAACTCCACAACTCCTTGCAGCGTTAAGTCCGCACCCAGTTGCGGAATACTCTGGATTTTTTTTAAAAAAAAAGAAGAAGAAGAAGAGGTCCGCATCAACCTGCGTACCTGGATTGCTCTTTCAAATTCCTCAAAGAGACAGGGGAATTAGCTTGTAAACGAGGACCTCAAGAAACCCATCACCATAGAACCTCTTTGAGATGAATATATACATACTTTCTGTAGCACTTCACTTTCTACCCTCTCTTCATTTTTTCACTCCCAACCCACTTTTACAATCCACACACGCATACTTCAAATTAAAATTCAAAAGGAATTCAGACCATTCCTCATACTCAGACTCATCCAATACATCAACCGGAGCTCTATTTACCGCCGCCTGCTCTTTGTTTTCTGTGGTCCTAGCGGTGGATTTTTCAATCTCATCTTCCCCGTTGGACTCGATCAAGATAGCAATCGAACCGACGGAGCTGATTCTCCGCTTCGAGGATGATCGGAGCACGATTGTGTTCTTCCGATGGCTAATTAGGATCGCCGGTGGTCGCCGTCGCCGATCAGAGCCGCACGTTGAGCGCTGGTGAACTGATGAGAATTGTACGGGTGGAGGGTCCGCACCAAGTTGCGGAGCTTCTTGAGTAAATATTTTTTTTTACATATAGATTAGGACTCCACGTCCAAATGCGGACCTCAGTTGGTAACGTCTTGCATACGTTTTGTCGATGGTCTTTTAGGACGTGTTTGTCCCGATGTCCAATGAGGTCCGCAAGAGATAGCGGAACTCGGTCGGCAGGGGGTTGCGAAGTTTAGCGGTGCGTGCAGTAAAAATTAACGGTGTATTTAGAAAATCCGTAAATTAACTTTTCATCACTTTCTCTAGTACAAATAAAAAAAATAAGAAAAGTGTTGGGACTATGTACTGGAAGTCTGCAAACGTCAATTAATTTTCTAAAAGTGAAAAAAATTAAAACAACAAATATAATCGAACGGAGGGATTATAAACAAGGAAATTGGCCTGTGGAGCTGTACTTGAGTCTCCTAACTAAGGAGATGGTAGATTAAGTGATAAAGTGATTTATTCTTAAGTTGTTTTGTAAAAGAGTGCGAATTTTTTTTTTCAAAATATTCACAGAAAAATAAAATTTTACGGAAAATTCCCACTTTGAAAATATTTACAAAAATATTCAAAAGTTGCAGAGGGATCAGAGAAACGCGGTCTCAAACCGCGTTTCATTCAAAAGATGTGAAATCTGGGTGGAGAAAAAAACAACACGAAAGAAACGCGGTTTCAAACCGCGTAAACCGCGTTTTATAATTAATTTTAAGTAAAACACGGTTTGAACCCGCGTTTATTATGATTTAATTATATTTCTAAATTAAAAATATATTTTTAAAAAAATGGAATGAAACGCAGCTTCATTCCGCGTTTCATTTGTAAACCCTGGCAGCTCTGTAATTCGCCGCTCCGTCGATGGCGTCCGGCCTTCCCTCATCCATGGCTTTTGGTCCTTCTCCGCTCCATCCAGATTCCTCTTCTTTCACCTTTCCCTCATCCATGGCGCCCCACCTTCCTCTCCGCTATTGGGAAGCAGGAGAGAGGCTTGATTTCGAGCAGGGGGGCTCGAGGTCCGATTTCGAGCAGTCGACGGCTTTGGAAGAAGGGCGGAGGCCCGATTTCGAGTAGGGAGGAGGTCGGAGGCCGGATGTCCCTGGTGGGAAGGAGGAGAGAGGAGGCCGGATTCTCGATTTTGGGCAATCGATGGCTTAGGAAGAAGGTCGGAGGTCCGATTTAAATTCAAGCCGGTAGAAGGTCGGAGGCTAGAGGTTGCTGGTGGGAAGGAGGAGAGAGAGGAGGCCGGAGTCCTGATTTCGGGTAGTCGATGGCTTGGCTGGATGTCCGATTTCGAGCCCGGAGGAGGTCAGAGAGAAGGGCCGGAGAGCAACAGGGCCGATGACGATGGAGTTGCTGGAAGGCCCAGGCGCCATGGACGGAGCGGAGAATTGCAGAGCAACGAAGCAGGAGCCTACGCCGACAGCCGCACTGGCGCTACTCAGCCACCACGTTCGCCGAGACCTCGAGCGCCGCCACCCGGACTCCCTTTCCACGGCCGCCTCTCTCTCTCTCTCTCTCTCTCTCTCTCTCTCTCTCTCTCTCTCTCTCTCTCTCTCTCTCTCTCTCTCTCTCGTCTCATACTCGGTCTCCAATCGGCGACGAAAGTCGGGGGCACCATGGATGAGGGAGTGGAGAAGATCGAAGGAGAGGTGGGGCGCCGTCGCATCCATGGACGAGGATTGATTCCGCGTTTCACTTTGTTTTCTTTTATTTTTTAACATATTTTTTAGTTTAAAAATACAAATGGAAATAGACGCGGTTTGAAACCGCGTTTTACTCAAAATTAATTATAAAACGCGGTTTGAAACTGCGTTTCTTTTGTGTTGTTTTTTCCTTTACCCAGATTTCACATCTCCTGAATGAAACGCGGTCTAAAACCGCGTCTATTTGATTTCTCTGCAAATTTTGAATATTTTTGTAAATATTTTCAAAGTGCGAATTGTTTTGTAAATTTTTATTTTTCTGTGAATATTCAAATAGTGCCTCATGCATCGTGAATTTCTAAAACACTAACCCTAGAATGATTTCAAGTAGCTGATGCTAGGAATTAATTGCTTGGAAACATGAACACTTTCTTATAATTGTTTGCTTAACGTTATGAGTAATTGTAAGTGCAAATGTAGGGCCGCCGATTGGAAAACCAAGTTGAAACCGTCGAAAACAAATGTTTAGAAAAACCAGAAAGGTTGTGGCGTGGTATATGCTGAACCCACTGCCTTAGAAGCGAATTCGCCCCGACCGTAGGTGCAAGTCGGCAACTAGCTTCGCCCCCTAAGGTTACACAGCACACCCTCGTAGTCGTGCACTCGAAACAAGGGTTTGGAATCACAAAGACTTTGCTCAGAACTAAGGTGAAAAGGGAGAAGGTTTTTCTGTGTGTTCAAAACAGAAGAAGAGATGTCTGTTTTAAGGAGGAAGAAGACGCTCCACTTCAGTAGTGCAAGCGAGAATCTCGGACCAGTTACAACAACGCTCCACATTCAAAACGTGGAGAAAAATCAGGGACAATTACAAACAGAAGGATAAACTCGAGAAAATAAATCGGAAAAAGGAAACGATAAGACAAAAAACTTATACAAATATTTTGTAACTTATCTGGCCCAATTAATTAAACGAGAACCAAAAACAGACCACAGCACACCACACACGTGTCACGAACACGGACCGGACCGGCGACGGTGGTGGTGGTGCGCGCGTGTGAGACCCTTATTCCATCACTCAAATCATGGTGGAACAAGTACCCTTTTTAAATCAACTCCCAATGTCCCTAGCAACCAATGTGGGACAAAGTTTTTCACCTTCCCTCAAATTCAAGCATTTACTCCAACAGTCCCCCACAAATGCGAGGAACTGAGGTTTTTCATAATAAAACTTGAAAACAGTGTCATGAGCAAAGTTTAGGAAAAAGTACTTAAATGCTGGTGTCTTGCGATTGAACCAACACATAGTGAAACTGAGAAGACTCTCAAATCAGATAGGTGAACGAGTCTTGAACCTTCTGATTCAAGAGCTGGCATCAGCAGCACATACCTCTTCCATGTTCTTTAGTGATTCCGCGATAATACCTGCAAATTGGTAGTCATCTCTGACCTTGGGTGCTAAAGAGTGCTCTAGAAAGACTACCCATGTCTTTCATAGAAGGAGACCAACCCTTCACACTCTCGTAGGTAGTTCCATCAAGTCTATCTCATATAGACCACCCTTGTAGGGCTATAGAACCATTAAGAGCATTTAGCTCAACCTCTACATATTTCGGTGAATCCATCAAGTCCTTCTCAATAGGACCACCCAATTCTGGGCTATGGACTCATTAAGAGTACATGACTCAACCTTCTTCCAATACACCTATCCTGGGGAATGAGATGTGGTGTATTTCTCATCGTATGGGCTTGAGTCCCATCCCCCTAGACGAATCGAGAACCAACCTCCTTGTAAGTCCTTTCGTCAATGGATCAGCCAAATTTCTCTCAGACTTCACATACTCCAGACAGATCACACCAGTCACAATTAGCTGTCTCACCGCTTCATGTCGAATCCGGATGTGTCTCTTCTTGCCATTGTATGTATTTTTGTTAGCTACACAGATAGCAGATTGTGAGTCACAATGTAGAGAAATAGATGGAGCTTTGCGCCCCCACATAGGTAAATCAGCCAATAAGCTTCTTAACCACTCAGCCTCTTGACCAGCTAAATCTAAAGCTATGAACTCAGATTCCATAGTTGATCCAGCTATGCAAGTTTGCTTTGATGATTTCCACGAAATAGCACCACCACATAATGTAAACACATAACCACTAGTGGAGCTAACCTCATCATTATCAGTAACCCAGTTTGCATCACAATAACCCTCCAAAGCTTGAGGGTACCCTACATAATGTAACCCCCAATCCATTGTACCTTTCAGATATCTCAATAATCTGTGAAGTGCGGTCCAGTGATCACTACTGGGGTTATGGGTATATCTACTGAGTCTACTTACAGCATAAGCAATATCAGGCCGAGTGTAGTTCATCAAAAACATTAAACTCCCTATTATTTTAGCATACTCATTTTGTGAAACACTATTCCCAAATTTTTTCTGCAATTGCATATTAGCATCATAAGGAGTTTTAACTAGCACAACATCAAAACTATCAAACCTTTTCAACATTTTCTCTACATAATGAGGTTGTGATAAAATGAAGCCATTTTCTTTTCTAGTTACCTTAACACCTAGAATCACATCAGCTTCAACCATATCTTTCATTTCAAACTGAGAGGACAAAAATTATTTGGTTGAATTTATAGCATTTATGTGGGAACCAAAAAGCAACATATCATCCACATATAGGCATATAATCACACAATCAGCACCAAACAATTTTGAATAAGCGCAAGCGTCAGATCCGTTTACCTCAAATCTAAAGCTAAGTATGGTTTGATGAAACTTTTCATGCCATTGCTTCGGCGCTTGCTTTAGTCCATACAATGACTTCTTCAGTTTGCACACCTTGTTCTCATGTCCTGGAACCACACATCCTGGCGGTTGTTCCATGTAGATTTCCTCGTTAAGATCACCATTCAAAAAAGCTGTTTTAACATCCATTTGATGCACAAGCAATTTATAGCTAGAAGCTAGAGCAAATAATGCACGAATGGTAGCAATCTTTGTAACAGGAGAATATGTGTCAAAGAAATCAATGCCATATCTTTGAGTGAATCCTCTAATGACTAGTCTTGCCTTCTATCTATCCACTGAGCCATCCACCTTAAGCTTCTTCTTGAAGATCCACTTACAACTAATGGCTCTGTTTCCTCTAGGCATATCAACTAGTTTGATAACTCCTTCCCTTGATGAAAATCGGAATAGTTGTTCCAAAGGCTTTGATAGGATGTTTGTGTCAAAGGCCTTGGAGTATTAACAGTTGATGAAATACAAAACCTATCTTATTATTCGTATATTATTTTATCTTATTATATACTTCCATTATATTATACATATATGAATGACTAACCATTTCAGGAAGTATAAATCTAGATTACATCCTTCCTTACATGTTGAAGAGATCAGTTCAAAATAGATCATGGCGTTTCAAAGTATCCATATATAGAAGATTGCAAGATCGAACTGATTCCAAAAGAGCCGTTGGAGATCTGGTGATGAAGATCCACACGCTCCATGCTATCTCCATGCTAGTATATAAAGGAAAGGAAGGAGAAGACAGAAGTACAAGTGCTACACACGAGCTTCAATTCATTCAAGCAATCTGTCTTCCAAGTGTCTCTCTGCTAAGCGCTCAAATAGTTTGTTGTTTATTTCAAAGCCTTTGAGAGTCACTGTGAGCTTATAGGATATATTTATTTCAAGTGTTACTCGAGAGTTTATAACTCGGGAAGTTGCACTAGGCTATTGATTTGCGAGAGTTAGAGGATTGTACTAGATAGCTGAGAGAGGTGGGGCTCTTCTAGATTGGTCTAGGACTCCAAGGGAACGTGAGTTGACTAGATTGCAATTGTATAGGAGAGAGGCTTCTCGGTGAGCTATTAGGATCCTAAGCTAAGCAATCAATAAAGCCTTTGAATCCTAGGGTTGTGGAAGAACCCTAGGCGGGGACGTAGGCCAAGTTGTGCTGAACCTCGTAAACAATTACTCGTGTCCTTTACTTATTTGCTTTACCTTATTTCCGCACTTGGTTCGAATTGTTTGACTTTGTGATTCAGGTTTTCTCAAAGGGTTTAGCACGAGCTTCAAAAGCCTTGAAACTTTCTACGAAAAACGGGCATACTCTATTCAACCCCCCTTCTAGAGTATTTCGATATTACATTATTTTACATTTTCGAACCTTCAATTGGTATCAGAGCTTTACTCACTGTTTTTGATCTAACAATCTTGTGAGTTTTCGATCATGTCTGGTGAAGCAAGCGGAGGATTTGCACAGGGAAGGTCCACAAGCAGACCGCCACTCTTTGTAGGAAACAACTTTGTCCACTGGAGATCTTTGATGAAGATGTTCATCATAGACCAAGATCTAGAGCTTTGGAACATTATAGAGAATGGTCCGAAGATTCCAGAGAAGGAAGGACCAAACGATACCAAAGTTGCAAAGAAGGAGTCTGAATACAACCAAGCAGATCTTGAAACCATCTCCAAAAACTACATGGCTATTAAATTACTTTATTGTGGTCTTAGCACTGATGAGTTTAACCGTATTTCCTCTTGTAGGTCAGCTAAAGAGATTTGGGACAAGTTGGTCGTCACCTATGAAGGAACAAGCCAAGTGAAAGACACCAAGATCAGCATCTTCCTTCGAAAGTATGAGCTCTTCAAGATGAAGTCCGATGAGTCAATCAAAGCCATGTTCACATGATTCACAGAAATCACCAACAACCTTGACTCTCTCGGCAAGAGCTTTACCAACATTGAGAAAGTGAGGAAGATACCGAGGTGCCTTCCAAAGGAGAAATGGGGTCCAAAAGTAACAACTATAGAAGAAGCTCAGGACCTCACCACTCTACCCCTTGATGATCCCCTTGGGAAGCTGATCACGCATGAGATGATCCTTAATGAAGACGATGGAGAACTTCCAGCTAGCACCAAGAACTTGGCACTCAAGTCTAAGAAGGATGAGTCCAAGGATGGATCTGATTCTGAAGATGAGGATGACGATGAGGATGATCCTTTTGCTCTTATCACAAGAGGCCTTGCTAGAGTTCTCAAAATGAAGAAGCAATTCAACAACAAGGATGGATCAGAGTCTTCAAAATTTCGAGGTAAGCCTCAATACAACAAGTATGAAAAGAAGACTAAACCGTTGTCTTGTTTTGAATGTGGTGAAACAGATCATCTTGTGAAGGACTGCCCTCAAAAGACAAAGAGCCAGCCCAAGAAAGGTGACAAATGGAAGAAGAAAGCTATGGTAGCTACTTGGAGTGATTCCGACTCTGACTCCGACGATGGGAAGACCAACATTTGTCTGATGGCTTCTGAAGATGAATCTCACGATGAAAAGCTTGAAGCTACTGTAAGAGAACTTATGGAAAGTCCAAAAGAGGTATTATCGGAATTCCTTTCAAATATGATTGCCAATGAAGAGAAGCTTATTGCCCAAACTAACATTCTTATTAAGAGAACTATGGACCAGGAAAGAACTATTGAGGATTTGTCTGTGAGGGTCAAAGGTCTTGAAGCTTCTTATTCAGGTCTTGACATTAAAGTCAAGACGCTTGACTCGGAGAAATCTGAACTCAAGCAAGATCTCTCCTCTCTAAGAAATGAGCATCATGACTTAGAGAACGAGAAGATCTCCCTGAATAATAAGATTCTAGACCAACAGACAGCCCTCATAAGTTTTACCAAATCCAAAGGCACTCTCGATAAGATGTTGGGTGAGCAACAAAGTTCTCTAAACAAAAGTGGTATTGGTTACAACCCAAAGTTTTTAAAGAAGCAACACTTTACCACTTTTGTAAA
The DNA here is from genome assembly GCA_037127255.1 of Persicaria tinctoria. Lineage (NCBI taxonomy): Eukaryota > Viridiplantae > Streptophyta > Magnoliopsida > Caryophyllales > Polygonaceae > Persicaria > Persicaria tinctoria. The sequence continues at coordinate 59,153,682 of JBANSL010000008.1, read as the reverse complement.
GGCTAAAGGAAGCAGAACCTCTCCTATATGTCACCATTGTGCTAGAAAGGGACATGTAAAAGAGACCTGCCCTTATAGAAGAAAGGATCCTTATATTATTCGCAATACATTTCCTGTTCATTTGAGAAAAGAACGGATAACACAAGTTTGGGTCCCAAAAGGCACTATTTTACCAAACATGGTTTATCCCAACAATGGATCCAAATTTGCTTATTGGTCTAGCCACAAAGGTTGATGTCTGTTTTGCAGGAGATCACCAAGGTGAAAGAACACAAATGGATTATTGATAGTGGTTGCTCGAGGCATATGAGTGGGAAGAGTTATCTCTTTCATGATCTAAAAGAGCAATCCACGGGAACAATCACTCTTGGTGACAAAGGGAAATGCGACATTGTTGGTATTGGTAGTGTTGGAAGTGATTCCAGCCATAGTATTAAAAATGTCTATCTTGTCAATGGTTTAAAGTATAATTTGCTTAGCGTTTCTCAATTATGTGATAGTGGTAACAATGTCAGATTTAACAAGAAAAGATGTATAGTGTGCAGAGATGATACAGGTGAAGTTATATTGACTGCATATCGTTACAACAACATATACGCTGTAAATGCTGATCAAGTGGCACAAGGAAGCTTAACCTGTTTAAAGGCCTTGACGGACGATCCAAAGCTTTGGCACAGGAGACTCGGTCATGTGAGCCCACATACACTACAGAAGCTTGTGTCCAAAGGGCTTGTAAGAGGACTACCTGAGATGGACTTCAAAGGTATTGACATGTGCAATGCTTGCACACGTGGCAAACAAACACGTAGCTCCTTCAAACCCAAAAAGGTTGTAAGTTCTTCTAGGCCCCTTGAACTTTTACATATGGATTTATGTGGTCCTATGCGAGTCAAATCTCCCAATGGTAAAAAGTACATGCTAGTTGTTGTCGATGATTTTTCAAGATATACTTGGGTTGCATTTTTGAAAGAAAAATCAGAGGCCTTATTTGAGTTTTCAAAACTTTGTAAGGAGTTGCAAACTTTAAGAAATGAGCCCATAGTGTCTATTCGGAGTGATCATGGTAGGGAGTTTGATCAACTTCAATTTGATTTGTTTTGTGCTAAATATGGCATCTCCCATAACTTTTCTGCTCCTAGGACACCTCAACAAAACGGGGTTGTGGAACGCAAGAACCGCACCTTAGAGGATATGGCCAGGACTATGCTTTTAGAAAATGCATTACCTAAAACATATTGGGCTGAAGCTATTAACACAGCTAACTACATTTTAAATCGTTGTCTAATTCGTTCCATCTTAAAGAAAACTCCTTATGAACTTTTCAAAGGCCGCAAACCACTTATATCTTATTTTAAACCCTTTGGCTGTACTTGTTTTGTTCATAACAATGGAAAAGATAACCTTGAGAAATTTGATGCGCGTAGTGATGAAGGTGTATTTCTTGGCTATTCCATGAGTAGCAAAGCTTATAGAATCTTCAATAAAAGGACCCAGGTAGTTGAAGAAAGTATACATGTTATTTTTGATGAATGCAATGATGGTGCTTTGAGTGAAAGTGTTGCAGATATAGATCTTAATATCCATGAAGAGAACGAGGAAGGTGATGATGCTGCTACCATGAACACAGAGAAAAGGAACATGCAGGAACCGATTCTTAACACTGAAGAATTGGCCCAAGGTGTTGAAGATGCGTCCAAAGCCCTTGGTGTCCAATCCAACAGTGTTGAGATGTCAGAAACTGCTGTAACTGAACCTAACAGGACCACGGAGTCAGATGTACCACAAATCAATCCTGATGGTGTGACGAATCAAGGAGCTGAGACTAGCAAAAGGAAATTCAAATACTCCTCATCACACTCATTAAAGGATATCATTTCTGACCCTACTTCTAGTGTTCAAACTCGTTCTAAATTTAAAGACCTTTGTGCTTTTAACGCATTTGTTTCTCTTATTGAGCCAAAGAAGGTAAATGAGGCACTTCAGGAGCCAGACTGGATCATTGCTATGCAAAGTGAGCTTAACGAATTTGAAAGGAACAAAGTCTGGACCTTAAAGCCTAGGCCCAAGCATCAATCAGTCATTGGCACTCGATGGGAGTTTCGAAACAAGCTAGATGAGAATGGCAAGGTTGTGAGGAACAAGGCAAGGCTTGTTGCTCAAGGCTACAATCAAGAGGAAGGTATTGACTACGAGGAGACCTTTGCTCCCGTAGCCAGGCTTGAAGCCATTCGCATTTTATTAGCATTTGCATCTTTTATGAGCATAAAGTTATATCAAATGGATGTCAAGTGTGCTTTTCTTAATGGTTTCTTAGAAGAAGAAGTATATGTGGCTCAACCCCCAGGTTTTGAAAGCTCAGAATTCCCCAATCATGTTTACAAACTTGACAAGGCGCTTTATGGTTTGAAACAAGCCCCAAGAGCTTGGTACGAGCGCTTGTCAAAATATCTTTTAGAAAATGATTTTAAAAGGGGGTTGATCGACAAGACTCTTTTTATCAAGACCAAAGGAAAGGACATTTTGGTTATTCAAATTTATGTTGATGATATATTATTTGGTGCTACTAACACATCTTTGTGCAAGGAATTTTCTGACATTATGTGCAGTGAATTTGAGATGAGCTTGATGGGTGAACTCAACTTCTTTTTGGGGTTACAAGTTCATCAATCCAAGAAAGGGATCTTCGTCAACCAAAGCAAGTACACTAAGGATCTCTTGAAGAAGTTCAAGATGGATCAATCCAAAGCAGCCAAGACTCCCATGAGCTCAACATTGTCTCTAGATCAAGACAAGACTGGAACAAGTGTCAATCAAAAGGAGTATCGAGGAATGATTGGATCTTTATTATATCTCACGGCTAGTAGACCTGACATCATGTTTAGTGTTTGCATGTGTGCTAGGTTTCAAGCTGATCCAAAAGAATCTCACCTAGTGGCTGTGAAGAGGATCTTTCGATATCTCAATGGCACTAAGGAACTTGGACTATGGTACCCAAAGCAAAAGGATTTCACTTTAATTGGATATTCTGATGCAGATTTTGCAGGCTACAAGGTGGATAGAAAGAGCACATCAGGATGTTGCCAATTCTTAGGAGCATCTTTGATCAGTTGGCACTCAAAGAAGCAAAACTCAGTTGCTCTATCCACTGCAGAAGCCGAATACATTGCAGCTGGAGCTTGTTGCTCCCAAATCCTTTGGATAGCTCAACAAATGCGAGATCTTGGCATCAACCTCAAGGGTATCCCAATTAAGTGTGACAATACAAGTGCCATATCCATCACTAAGAATCCTGTTCAGCATTCAAGGACCAAGCATATTGATGTAAGACATCATTTCATTAGAGATCATGTTGAAAAAGGTGATGTGTCCATATCTTTTATTTCTACTGATTATCAATGGGCTGACATTTTTACTAAGCCTTTGGCAGAGGACAGGTTTACCTTCATTAGACGAGAGATTAGGATGCTTAACAAGGATGCACTTTCGTAGGGGGAGCTTTCCCTTAACGAAAGATAAACTCCACTCAATGTCAAGACCTTTGAGAGTTATGTCAAGGTCTGCAAACTGAATAGTGGAGTACATATATCGGATCATATATTTTTGGTTAATATCTTTTTAGATATTTAATCAATTATATTTGTTTTAATCGGATTTCAAAAATTGGCTATTTCTATGATTTCCTTAACCGTTAAGATATTTTATTTTTGGTTACCTTGTCCGATTTTAATGGGTATTTGAATTTGAATTTGAAATTGAAAACCTTTCAAATCTTAGCAATGTAATGATTTCTTTCCTTGGAACCCTAAACCCATCCCATCAATCCGTCACTCTCTCTCTCTACTTAAACCAATTCTATACCCGATTACAACCCACACTCAGAATTTTCCAAATCCTTTCCACTCCTTCATCTTCAACCTCTCAAAGAAACCCTAACCAACTACTTCCATGGCACCCAAAACCAAGAAAGCTGTCACTCCCAAAAGACTTGGCGCCACCCCCAAGGGACGCCAGGCCACTGCTACCTCTCCCACACCCGAACCTGCTACTCAAGCCATCATCCCAACAGTTGTCCAGAGCACCATTAAGGCGAGCTCGACCACGGCTCCCAAAGGCTCTCAGAAGCGCGCTGCTAAGAAACCCTTGAGTGCTAAACAAAAGGGGAAGAGAAAGTTTCTGGCTGAGGAAGATGACGAGGAAGAAGAGGAAGACGACCTTGATGCCGCCCTGGAGCGAGATGCTGCCAAGGAAGCCGAGGAAGAGGCTTTGAGGTAGAAAAAGGCCGATGAGGAGGCCGAACTTGCTAAGAAAAAGGCCGAGGAAGAAGCTGAGCGGATTCGGAAGGAAGCCGAAGCCGAGGAGGTTCCATCCGAGGAGGAGTCTGAGGAAGAAGAAGAAGAAGAGCACGAGGGATTCGGAGAGGACGAGGAACCTGAAGGTGATGAAGCGGGGTCCGGTGAGGACTCGAGGTCCGAGGAAGAGGAGGAAGAAACTCCCTCTCCTTCTCCTCCTCCTCCGTCTCCGAAGAAGCGGAAAGCCCCTGCTCCAGTCAAGCCTCCATCCCCTAAGCGTACCAGGAAGGGCCCTGTCAAGAGTCTTGTAGCGCCTCTCAAGAGAGCTGCTCCAACTGTTGCGCGCAGAAAGAACGCAGACCCCCCGGCCTATATCCAGGTAAATCAATCCTTGCCCTCCTCTTGGTTTTTAGATGCTGAGACTGCTGGTAAGTGGGTAGACGAGTTTCGTACTCGTAAGCTTAGCTGTTCAGTTTTTTTAGACTTTGAATTCTTTGAAGCTTTGAAGATGCCTTGCATTGAGCTCCTCAAAAATTCCCCAGCCTGGACTCTTCTTAACCGAGAAACTGTTTACTACCCTGAGCTTACCTGACTCTTCTACATCAACCTAAAAGCCAAGAACGACACTGATGGTTGGTCTTTGGAGACTGTTGTCAAAGGGGTTAGAATCTCTCTCAACCCCAATGATTTTGCAGATCTCCTAGGCTTACCTACCCCTGTCCCACCATCTGAAATCCACCCCTCAAAAGAAAATTGCATCATCCTAGCCCGAGCCAAATATCTCCTACCCGAAGCGTCCAACAACACCTCAAAGCAACTCACCCACTCATCCCTAACCCTTGAGGCAAAAATTATCTTTAACATCATTGTTAGATGCCTCTTACCCCGTCTCAACTCTGGCTCACTCCTAACCGACAATGCCATGGTCCTGCTCTACCGCATTCTAAATGGCCTTGACCCAGATCTGGCCAACACTATCCTTGGTACCATGGCCCATGCCAGAAAAGCTCGTAAAGGCTCTCCCCTCCCCTTTGCTACCCTTTTGACCCCTATCTTCAAAGCTTCTGGAATTGATGTCAAAAATGAAGAGCAGTTGCGTCATACGGGTATGTTCGACTCTAAAGGCCTTGAAAAGATTGGCATCACTCGGTCTCCCCAAGGGACCTTGAGTCTTTCCACTCCTTCAAAAGCCTTTCCCACTGCTCCAGCTTTCGATGAACGCATGGACAACCTAGAGTTGGGCTTGGAGGAAGTTCGCCTGGATATTAAGGAGTTGCAGAAGGAGGTGATGACGACGATGAGCGGGATTTCAACGATGCTGGAAGGTTTGTGGACGAGGCTCACCGATGATGCTCTGGATTGACCAAGCCTAAACCTAATCCCACCCTATCCCACCCCTGGAACTTATTACTTTGCTGGTTTTTGAAACGTTTTCAAAACATTTGGTAACTTTTGGTGACTGTTTTACCTCCGCCCTTTGTTGAAAGACAAAAAGGGGGAGATGTTCGTTAGACTTTGAAAACCTCTGTTTAAAGGTCGTGGAGGACCTTGGTTTTTGATTTATGGTTTTCAGTTGGATAGTTTTGCATGCTTTAAAAATCTGATCCAACATTTGTCTAACCCTTGCAGGTACTTAGTCTGATTGTGATTATGTTATATTCGTTTGACTAAGTTGCAGGGATGCACAGGTTTTGTCTTTCATCAAAGGGGAGATTGATAACTCCCTCCCTTGATGAAAATCGGAATAGTTGTTCCAAAGGCTTTGACAGGATGTTTGTGTCAAAGGCCTTGGAGTATTAACAGTTGATGAAATACAAAACTTATCTTATTATTCGTATATTATTTTATCTTATTATATACTTCCATTATATTATACATATATGAATGACTAACCATTTCAGGAAGTATAAATCGAGATTACATCCTTCCTTACATGTTGAAGAGATCAGTTCAAAATAGATCATGACGTTTCAAAGTATCCATATATAGAAGATTGCAAGATCGAACTGATTCCAAAAGAGCCGTTGGAGATCTGGTGATGAAGATCCACACGGTCCATGCTATCTCCATGCTAGTATATAAAGGAAAGGAAGGAGAAGACAGAAGTACAAGTGCTACACACGAGCTTCAATTCATTCAAGCAATCTGTCTTCCAAGTGTCTCTCTGCTAAGCGCTCAAATAGTTTGTTGTTTATTTCAAAGCCTTTGAGAGTCACTGTGAGCTTATAGGATATATTTATTTCAAGTGTTACTCGAGAGTTTATAACTCGGGAAGTTGCACTAGGCTATTGATTTGCGAGAGTTAGAGGATTGTACTAGATAGCTGAGAGAGGTGGGGCTCTTCTAGATTGGTCTAGGACTCCAAGGGAACCTGAGTTGACTAGATTGCAATTGTATAGGAGAGAGGCTTCTCGGTGAGCTATTAGGATCCTAAGCTAAGCAATCAATAAAGCCTTTGAATCCTAGGGTTGTGGAAGAACCCTAGGCGGGGACGTAGGCCAAGTTGTGCTGAACCTCGTAAACAATTACTCGTGTCCTTTACTTATTTGCTTTACCTTATTTCCGCACTTGGTTCGAATTGTTTGACTTTGTGATTCGGGTTTTCTCAAAGGGTTTAGCACGAGCTTCAAAAGCCTTGAGACTTTCTACGAAAAACGGGCATACTCTATTCAACCCCCCTTCTAGAGTATTTCTATATTACATTATTTTACATTTTCGAACCTTCATAGTTCCCATGTGTGATTAGACATAAATGATTCTATCTCACTATTAATAGCATCCTTCCAGAAACTAGCATCTAGTGAACTTATTGCCTCATCATAGGTCTTAGGATCATCTTCTATCATATGAAGACTAATGAACGTCTCATCTAGTTCATTTAAATCATTAAGTTCTACTACAAATGCAGTCACAAAATCAGGACCAAAACTAGTTTCCTTCCTACGCCTTTTACTTTTCCTAGGTTCATCATGATCAGCATGAGCATTAGGCACAACAATGTTAGGCATGGAATAAGATGCATCATGAGATGAAGAATCAATAGCAGGCAATACAGATTTCTTTAAAGGAAACACATATTCAAAGAAAACAACATCACGATATTCACACAAGGTACGATCACTCAAGCACATAAAACGATATGCAACACTGTTTTCAGCATAACCAATCATAATAGCATCAAAAGTCTTAGATCCAATAGTATCAACATTGAACGAAGGTAACCCCACCTTAGCTTCACACCCCCAAACTTTCAGAAATTTCAGATTAGGCGGATGCCCTTTCCAAAGTTCATAAGGTGTTTTGTCAAGCTTCTTGTGAGGTACCTTATTCAAGATGTGATTTGCGGACAATACAGCTTCCCCCCACATATTATTAGGCAAACCAGAACTAGAAAGCATAGCATTCATCATTTCCTTTAAAGTTCTGTTTTTCCTTTCAGCAATACCATTTTGTTTTGGGCTATAGGGAGCTGTAAATTCATGAATAATGCCATTTTGTTCACCAAATTCCCTCAAAGAATTAGTGACATATTCACCGCCTCTATCGGATCTAAGCCTTTTTATTTTGCGATTCAATTGGTTTTCTACTTCAGCTTTATACACATAAAATATGCTTTCTGCTTCATCTTTAGACCTAAGCAAGTATACCTTAGTATATCTAGAATGGTCATCCATAAATGTGATATAGTAGCGCTTGCCACCTCTACTCTCAGTGTTCTTAAAATCAGCCAAATCTGAGTGGACTAACTCCAGCAAATTAGTTGTCCTTTCATTCACCGTTTTAAAAGGTTCTTTATGAAATTTGGCCTCAACACATATTTCACATTTGCTATGGTCATGTTTGGAAAGACTAGGAATCAAACCCATATCATGCAATTGACATATAGATCTCACATTCACATGTCCTAGTCTAGCATGCCATAAATCAACAGACTCATCAATATAAGCAGAAGTAGATGCATTCTCATTATTCTTAATCATGGTTTCAAGCACATACAGAAAGTCAGCCCTATAAGCTTTTCCTACAAATTCTCCATTTTTGGTTAAAACCATTTTCCCAGCATCAGTCACTTGCTTAATTCCAGCTAACTCAAGCAAACCACATGAAATCAAGTTTCGGCGCAGAGAAGGAACATAAAGCACATTCACTAGGGTAAGAGACTTCCTTGAGGTGAGCTTCAGTGTAACCTTCCCCTTGCCAAGCACTCGAGAGATGCTCGAGTTGCCCATGTAGACCTGGTCGACATCTGAAGCATCCTCAAATTCAGCAAACAGGTCCCTGTTAGCGTAGAAGTGGCGAGTGGCTCCGTTGTCTAGGAGCCAATCGACCTGGCCGCCTACATGGTTGACTTCGGTGATCATGACAATCAGCTGGTTGTTGTCCTGGACAACGTTGGCTTGCTGCTGAGCTGGAGCTGCGGACTTGTTGTTCTGCTGCTGTCCTTGGTTCTGGAAATCAGCCCGATTGCGACACTGCCAAGCCTTGTGGCCTGGCTTGCCACAAACATACCAGCCAATTCCAGTCCCTCCCTTCTTCTGCTGCTTGTCTGGCTGGTTGCTAGACTTCTTGAACTTTTGACCCTTCTGTAGGTTCATGTTAGGTTTAGAGCCACCAGCTTTGTTCCCTGACCTCTAGCAGGACGTAGTCCACCTCCAATTGCTCAAAGAAGATGAGCATCTTCTGCGACCAATGCTTGTAATTGGTCCCGTCGAGCGGGTCTAACTTTGACAGATCCAACAACGGCTTGAAGAACTGGAAAGACATTGCACGAACAAACAGTAATTCGCTTCTAAATTGTATGGGCAAATGTAGGGCCGCCGATTGAAAAACCAAGTTGAAACCGTCGAAAACAAATGTTTAGAAAAACCAGAAAGGCTATGGCGTGGTATATGCTGAACCCACTGCCTTAGAAGTGAATTCGCCCCGACCGTAGGTGCAAGTCGGCAACTGGCTTCACCCCCAAGGTTACGTAGCACACCCTCGTAGTCGTGCACTCGAAACAAGGGTTTGGAATCACAAAGACTTTGCTCGATCAGAACTAAGGTGAAAAGGGAGAAGGTTTTTCTGTGTGTTCAAAACAGAAGAAGAGACGTGTGTTTTAAGGAGGAAGAAGACGCTCCACTTCGGTAGTGCAGGCGAGAATCTCGGAGCAGTTACAACAACGCTCCACATTCAAAACGTGGCGAAAAATCAGGGACAGTTACAAACAGAAGGATAAACTCGAGAAAATAAATCGGAAAAAGGAAACGATAAGTCACAGAAATCTTATACAAATATTAGGTAACTAATCTGGCCCAATTAATTAAACGAGAACACGGACCGGCGGCGGTGGTGGTGCGCGCGGGTGAGACCCTTATTCCATCACTCAAACCATGGTGGAACAAGTACCCCTTTTAAGTCAACTCCCAATGTCCCTAGCAACCAATGTGGGACAAAGTTTTTCACCTTCCCTCAAATTCAAGCATTTACTCCAACAGTAATGACAAGGAGAACATATGTATATCTGACACTCTTGAAGGGAAAGACACCGTCTACTTCATTGCCATTTTCTACTGTCTATGTGGTAGCAGCATTTTAACGGTTCCTTTCGAACGAGCACTCGTCGTAATGTTCATACACTTGTGGCTTACTTTGTAGAAATTCACTCCTACCTAGGGCGGCTCAAAATTTGTATTGGACCGAAAATATTACTCAGATTTTACTCTCTAGAGTCTAGTCCATAATCCACAATCCATAAAAATCATAATTCCGGTTTTCGCACCAAGACCAGGATCGTAGCGAAATATGTGTGTATGTATATATATAAATGATTTTTTATTCATGTATTAGTAAGATTAATATTTAATTAAGTCTATTTTCACATTTAATAAATCACTTAAAAATATTATAAATTATGTTTTAATCCATTGAATTTTTAAATTGGTCCAACCTTGAATTGGTAAATAAAGAGCCGCCATTCCGGGGTTCGAACCGGGGACCTGATGTGTTCCAGCCCCCGTAGGATGTGACTCCGACGTCGCGTTAATAACGCATTTATTATTAGAAAAACATATTTCTATTTTAAGTATTATTTATTAATAATGGTGTGGACTTACTTTACATAGTAAGTCCAGCCCGTTAGTTAATTAGGTCCATTAGCAATTTAGAGGATTGCAGAGCGATGAGTTGATACTCCCCCTTTCCTCCCTGACGTCAAACCCTAATTTCTCTTGATACCTAATTTACTGCTGAATTCATTGGATCATTAATCAAAGGTTCTCGCTTGAATTGATTGAAGATCGGAATCTCATTCCTCGTTTGGAAGAGATTAGCTTTGTCCATCACCACACCACCGCTACCGCACCACCATTCCGCCTCCGCCCTCAATACCGTCTCACCGATCACCAATCACCGCTCCACCGTATTTGTGATTGTATTGCGCACGTGTGTGCGATCGGATTGCCCCCCTGTTGTTGCGCACTTGAACCTACGTCATCTACTGTGAGACCAATTTGTGGCGTGATCCATATATATATAAATATATATTGAATTGCCTTGCTAATTAGCCTAGATCGGAGTTCACAGCCACCGACTTCAATTGCAATTCGAATTCAAGGAGAGGAATTTGGCATGGAAAGTCAACGCATATTTAAGTAGAGGTTTCAATTGGCAATTGTTGGATTCGATCAGTGCAACGCCTTATGTCGGCGCCAAAGTCGACTTACGTTATTAATTCCCAACCGAGTTGAGTCCGATCCCACGACACGAGGGTCGATCGATTTACCTTGACACCGGACGATTGGGAGTTGTACTTGCTCAACCCGAGTCGAGTACATATCAGGACCTATGACTATTATCCACAAGTCCTTTCCGGTGAGTCATTCCGGAATGGTTAAATTGGCCCAACCGGAAACGCTAAATCGTCGGTGAAAAATTGTAATTGGAGGTCTTGGGATGCTTTGAAATGTACGTGGAGCCAGGTTCCTTAATTGCTGTACGTATGTACGTTTGGGCAATGCTAGTTTGTGGTCTGCAGTCAGGTTAGGTTACTGGGTTGGTGCTTGTTTGTAGCCATGCTTGTTCCACTTTGTCCATCACGTGAACACGTTTAGAGTACGTTTTTATCCTCTGCTCACTACTTACCTTGAATACTTGTGTAATTTTGTAGGGCGGAAAAGCTAGCTAGTGTTAGAATGAATGACTACATCTACGTACAATTCTACATGCATGCATTCACCAACACCCACAACTGTCAATGGGATGGCTTTGTCTCCATTTGCCGACTCACATTCGTACTGCATTCAGAGAAACTGTCACTATACTGACCGAAAATCAACCCCATAAAACATGGCGAAACTCCGGTCCTTAAAAAAAAAAAGTACAAAAAATTTAGCGTTTCGACTATATAAACCGCAAATCCACACGTTGTTAAGGACGTGCATGCACGTCGTATTTAACGTGCATGCACGTCCTTAACAACGTGCAGGTGAGTTTGCAATCCACCTGCACCGGACGTGCAAACACTTTTTTTTTAACAAAAAATGTGCAATCACTAGTACACATACACCCTTTCACGGCGTTTGGAAAACGTCATAGAAGACAAAACATGGCGTTTTTAAACGTCATGCCTAAACGCCGTGCTTTTGTCCACTATTTTATGGCGTTTGCCAAACGCCATAGAAAATGTAATCCATGGCATGGATTTTTTTTTTTTGAAGTGCACATTCCATGACGTTTTTTAAACGCCATGGATTTTTTTTTTAATTTTTAAGTGCACATGGCATTTTTCAAACGCCATGGACTTTTATTTATGTAAAAAAAAACAGCAATAACAATATAATACAGCTTGGTAGGGGTGGGCATGGGACGGGACGGGATTGGGGTAATCCCGCGTCCCGTCCCGCGCATATTTTGCGGGACGGGATCGGGACGGGACTGAATTTTTTTTTTTCAAATCCCGCCGGGTCTTATCCCTCTCGGGACGGGACGGGATCGGGACGGGACGGGATTTGTCCCTCGTAAAAAAATATTAAAATACAATCCAAAAATAACAAATAGAAAGTTACAAATGAGGTGCAAATTAAGTCATGTAATGCCATTACATATAAAAAAAACAGTAGGCAAATTAAGTCATGTAATGCCATTACATATAAGAAAAAACAGTAGGCAAATGGAGGTTTTCCTGCTCATCCGAGAGCTACCAATTGGGAACTCAGTAAGTGTTTTTTTTTAAAGGACAACACTAACAGTAAGTAGTTATTATTTCTTATATATTTTTATCTTTTAATGTTTTTATTATTATTTTAAATTTTAGTTTAAATAAATGTTAAAGTATAATATAAATATATTCTTATTAATTTTAATTAAATATATAAAATATATAATTTTATTTATATATATGCGGGACGGGACGGGATTTGCGGAATTCGAACTCTCCGTCCCGCGTCCCGTCCCTCGTAATTTTTGCGGGACGGGATGCGGGACGGGACGGGATTTGCGGAATTTTTGCCGACCCCTACAGCTTGGTGTCTCCACATCAATTATGTTGCATCAGTAGCAGGTGTCTCCACACCAATTACATTGCATCAGTAGCATCTCTTCAATTCAAAGCACAATTACTTATACTAAAGCATATACAGAACTACAAAAAAAAGTTTGTAAAATTAGCCAAATATGTGCTTGTGATACCAAGTCGACTTCAACTCCTTCTGTTGTTCATACACCTGTAACATAATCACAAGTCTATGAATACAATGAAAAATTACACAAGCCACACCACAAATAAAAGGAAGGATTCACTCTACAAGTGCTATATTTTATTTTAATCTAAATCTCATAGAGTTAAATAACGTATAAATAAATCTTCTTGCGAATGAACTAAATCAAGTAGAAAGCACTTAACCAAATGTAGAAAACACAAAGTATAACATTTTTTTCATCTATACTGAATTTTTGTTATTTTAGTTTTATAGTTACAAGGCTTATGGAGATTTTCTAATCTTTCCTGAATTGTCAAACAACATGCCACATTATAAGAGTTGAAAGATAAGAGAAAGCGTACCCCAGGGTACAATTTTCTCACTTGTGCACCCACATTCATCATCAAGCTCCTAGTACCATTAAACATGAAGTATAAGTTGATATGAGAATTAAATCCCTCCACCGCAAAAATAGGGCAGAAAAAAATATTCATGAGAAAGTTGATACGTTTGGGATATCCAATCCTTCGCCTGAGGGCTCAAAATCAAGAACCAAACCGCATATTTGCCCGATCTTACAATGCTCTTCCAATATCTCCTCATTAACCAATTAAGTAAATTAATTTAGGAAACTAACTAAAGTAATAATTCTTAACTTAAGAAATTCAAATACCTAACAACTATGGATATTAATGAATTAGCTTTAAATTAATAAAGTAACAGTAAAAGGAAAGCAAAGTTAGCGAAGAAGAAGAAGGTGCGATGTCTGGCGCGCGTTTGCGGGACGCGACCGAGCACACAGGAGAGAGCTCCTCAGGGTGTGCGGATGCGGATCGGTGCCGGACTTGCTGATGGCGAATGGAGGCGATCGAGCGTAGGACAGCGAGAGCGAGCATGCGCGAGATCGAGACAGCGAGAGCGAGAGAGACAGCGAGATCCGAGGGTGCCGGGGATGCCGTGCACCCACTGCGAGCGTTTGGGGCTACCGGTGTCACCAAGGTCGGACGCTCTTCGTGCACAGCTTCGGTGTTGAGAGTTGAGTATGGGTTCGGCGCTGTTGAAGAACAAGGAGGACGGTGATGATTGTGAAGTGCCGTAAGAACATAAGAACCGGATAGTTGTTTTTGGGATTGATAATCGAGAACCCTCTAATCCTATAAAGGGGTTTCTCAATTCTAATTCAATCTAAGAAAAATCAAAGTACATGAGTTTGTTTAAATAGAAAAACTATGAACCAATTCTATCATGCAAGATAGAGTTTGGTTTCTTAAGGATAGAAATTTAATCCTAAAGATAAAGTAAGATATAATTCTAAAACTTAAAGGACAAGAAATATCTAGAGGAGATATATCTTGTACATTATTAATCTAATTGCATAAAATAACAATTAATTAAATTAAGACATATAATATCTCGGCCCACTCGACTAAGGCCCACTCGAAGGGTGTCTTCAAGGCGGGTGTTGTCGAGTTTGCATGAGCTTTAGTTGAGGACGGAAGCTCATTTCTTGTGTCGGTGGTGTAGACTTGAGCCAAGTGATCCAGGGTGGTCTGAACTCTTGCTCCATCGTTCCTTGGTAACGGACTAGAAAACCTTTGGTTGCATCTTGAATTCTCTTGGCCCTTGCACGAGTGATAGGACCATCGAACGGAACATTCACATTTTCCTCAGTGTCACCAAGAGTCATCGATAATTGTACTGCATCAAAAGTGAACGACAGTAAGAATAATACATCAACAAATATGTCGAAGAGATCACAAATCTTGTCTTCTAGTGTAGGATCTACGTTAGAAACTTAACAAACTCAAACATATGGAAGTGCTAAAATAAGATTCATGCCCATTTGTATTGTTTCTTTCTATCCTCTTATTATGCTCTTACCTTCACACTTAAGCCATTTTCTTTCCTTTGGAAAAAAAAAATGCCCTTCTAGTATCCAACAATCCGTGTTTCATGAAAATTAAAATCAATTCATTTGTCACTGCATTTTTAATCAAAATTCTTTTATTTGTTTCACATATAACAGATTTATATAGGCTATTGACATCAATATCAAACTTCTACGCATACATATTTTACTAGGGGAGCAACATTGTAATACTTGAATAATTACTTTAAAATTGCATTCGAAGAATCGACGTAAGTATGGGCTCATATCAATACGTACCTTAAAAGAAACCGATGACTTCAAATTATCATCAAGATCTGGTAAGTTTCACGCAGCTTCGAATCAGTCATCAAGTTAACTATTCATAGATCTTATTCTTCTTTTAAGGCAAACATGCCAATCATGTATGAACATGCATATGTTTCAAGTTAGTATTTACTGTTGACCATTACACAGAAGGTACATTCATTAACAAATTTAGGAACCATGCATTGACCATAAATGAAGAAAAGCATATCGCCACAGGTACAAAAAAAAAACCTTCGAGGTATAGATGCACATGCCTCAAATAAGGTACAAAAGCTGCAGAAAAGAGGCTAGAAATAGGAGGAAAAAAATCACAGTTGTCAACACATACACACATGCTAAATTTGCACCAAGTCTCCTATCTAGTAGCATCAATTATTAACTGATCTAAAATATATTTTGCATTAAAACTCTTGCAAACGAGACCATTTTTTATGCTAACGGATCATCTAACGAACGAACAAGTGACAAGTTTCAGCTACCCATCTATTTATTGGGAATAATCTAGCCACAGCCTCACATGAAGCAAATATGCCTAAGAGAATTTCGGAATTCATCAAAAAGTAGAATGATACAAGTTCCCCCACATTTAACATGAAAATGTATGTAGAATTCATCAAAGCCTAACATTTAACATTCAAAGAATAATATAAGCTCCCCCAACTCCCCAATATCATCAAAAGGTATGTAGAAAATTTGACTTGGCGATATTAAAAGAAAATTGCTTCCTTTCTATAATTTCAAGAAATAAAATACACAAATATACTACATGAGAGCATTTACCTTACCAAGTTGCATCGTTCTTCTTCTATTCTTTCATCATGATAATCACTTCATTTCTTACACTAGCCTTGTGCAATTTAGTAATCCAAACATCTCTTTTAAACTTAGAGGAATGCATCTGGTCAACAGCCTACAAGACTTATAAGAGAACTCACTATAAGTCTATAAGCAATTTGTTGGTTGATGATAGTATTTTCAACATTAACAAAGGAACACTTGTGTTTTCAATTATCCTACTAGAAAGTGTGCAAACTTTCAGAACAGACAAAAAGAGAGAAGAAATTAAGTTGCCACAACTACAATCAAAGAAAATTGAAACAAAAAGATATAAACAAATTTGATTAGGGAACAATTTAGAACTTCAATTAGGTTTTTTTTTTGGGATTATAAGTAGGGATGATCGATATTATGAATTCACAAATAATAAATACAAACCTAAAGCAGAACTGTTTTTGAACTTCGAATTTCCTAGAGGACGAACAACCCTAAAACCATATGACAGAGAGGATGGAAGCTCCAACACGACCACACTCGATGACGTCCAATAGAACTTGGACAACCTACTGCACAGGTAGCAATGAGTTGCGCCCTAGAATCTCTTACCGCAACAACGAGGTCTGACCGGAGGGAGGGAGGGACAAAGCAATATCGAAAGAAACCGGAGGGAGGGACAAACAGAGAGAGAAAGAGAGAGGGCTGACCGTTTGTTGCGAACAACGAGGTCGGATGAGGGCGGGAGCGACTCTGACGGAAGAGGCAGAGGAGCAGCAGGGCTTTATAAGGCGGCAGACGTCTCTAGCGGCTTGAGTTTGGATGATGAGATCTCCATGGAAGAGCTTGTCAAAGAGGGAAATGTAGAGAGGCAAAGGGTCGCCATTGCTGCTTCTTGTGTTTCCAGGGAGAAAGAGGTGAGGCATCGAGGCGTGCAAGGACGGATTTAGGGTTTTGTTTTTATCACGCATTGCTGCTCTAATTGTAGGCCAAAATTTTAAAATGAAAAATTTGCCCCTAATTTCATGACGTTTTATAAACGCCATTAATTTTACGGCATTTTCAAAACGCCATAAAATACTTTGTCAATTTTACAATTAAAAAGCATGGCGTTTTATAAACGCCATAAATTTTACAGCATTTTCAAAACGCCATAAAATACTTCGTCAATTTTACAATTAAAAAGCATGGCGTTTTATAAACGCCATAAATTTTACGGCGTTTGTAAAACGCCATTAATAAATTGTATTCTTAAAAATTATAGGGTTGTTGTATTTAAACGTTATAAAAGATACTTTTAATGGCATTTTTTAAAAAACGTCATCTTTTGAATGTCATCAATGACTATATATGTAGTAGTGAATATTGCACGTCCAAAGAAACGTGCAAACATGCACGTCCAAATGGACGTGAAGAATTGCAAGTCCTTATAGGCACTAAAAGTCATTAAAAATCATTGAAACTCAT
Organism: Persicaria tinctoria; assembly: GCA_037127255.1. Classification (NCBI taxonomy): domain Eukaryota; kingdom Viridiplantae; phylum Streptophyta; class Magnoliopsida; order Caryophyllales; family Polygonaceae; genus Persicaria; species Persicaria tinctoria. The sequence goes on along the minus strand of JBANSL010000008.1, from coordinate 59,136,280 downwards.
TAAAAGCCATTAAAAGAAATGAAGGGACATTACAAGACTTTAAAAGGCATTAAAAGTCATTGAAACTCATTAAAAGCCATTAAAAGAAATGAAAAGACATTCCAAGACATTAAAAGCCATGAAAAGACATGAAAAGACATGAAAAGACATTAAAAGTCATTAGAAGTAATTAAAAGCCAATAAAAGACATTATAATACATTGAAAAGTCATTATAAGCAATTAAAAAGAAATTAAAAGTCAACTGCATCTAATTAGCATAAGTAATAAATGAAGTAACATATTCTTAAACATTTCATAATAACAGGCGGGGAGACTCTTGATGCATGATGGTACCCTACGGCCGGTCAGTGTAGGAGACCGGGCAGCGGTCAACTAGATTGAGGAGCAGACGGTACTCCATGATATTCACGATGAGACACACAGTAGATGATCTGCTTATGTCTGCAGAGGGCTACCAGCAGTCGATGGGGAACCCCCCCCCCCCCCCCCCGGCCGACGAGGATGACAACTTCTTGGAAGGGTCTGCCATATTTCGATCCTTCTGGCGATCCGACGGAGGGGCATCAGCCTTCTTTGGAGCCCGCCAATGTACCGAGCAGCTGCGTCACTGATGTAGTTGCGGGTCGACAGGGGTAGACCGCCTGCTCGTCTACCCCCCACTATCCTCGAGGCATCTACTTCAGGTGTCCACGAGGCTTCTACTTCCGCCACCCAGGACGCTGAGGCTTCGACCTCCCCAACACCAGCGGCGATTTCTTTGGCTTCTGCGGATGACAGGATATCTGACGTCGTAGAGGAGGTTGACGATGGGCAGGATAGGGAGGCGGACAAGGAGCAGGGGCCACGGGAGGGGAGGGGGAGGAGGGGCGGGTTGAGGGTCAGGGGAGCCGGAGCCCGCGCCCATCCCTGCGCAGACTACTGCACCGGCTGTGCAGGTCGACCCATTCTTACCGTCGGGTGATCTGCTAGTGTCTTACAGGCATCACCGAGCGTACCGGGTGTGGTGGGAGCCGACTGTGGATCTGCCGCTGTTGAAGTTCCACCATCAGGCGACTCACCTACTTCCGTTTGACCCACACATATTCGAGGGCCCGAGGACCTGGTGGCAGGATCTGATTCCATCGGGCATCCCGCAGCTAAGGTCCCTCCGTTGGGAGGGTGTGGACGAGTTCACGACCATCGTATTTCTGGAGCATTGGCACCCGGAGACCAGCTCCTTCCACTTTCCATGTGGCGAGATGACCATCATGATGCACAACGTTGCCTGCCTTCTGGGCTTCCGATTGAGGGTCTGCCGTGTCTGTCACATCTGGCCCAGGGGGTGCTGATCCACACGATCGCTCAGTACTACCAGTTCATCCCACATGCCCTGACCTCATACAAACACACTGGCAGCCCTCCCGTTACTTGGTTGATGCAGAAGTGGATCGCGAGACACGGGCCGCTCATCGACCCCTCATGATATGTTTGGAATCCCCGATCCTTCGCATGTGGGCTCAGAATCAAGAACCCCAAACTATTGATGGCCCGATCTAGCAATTATTCTCGCTATTCTCGATGTTTACAATTAATTACAATAGAGACTTTGAACTATTGCAAAAGAAAGAAAACAAACAAATAAAAACTAAAGTAAAGGCAAAAACAGTAACAGCGACGTAAGCAATGAAGCAGTGTCGGCGCTGGGATGGCCGCGGGGCGGCCCGCACAGTGGCGACGGTTCTGGCAGACTCAGCAACAGCTTCTCTGATCCAGCGACGGTTTCTCAGGGTGGGTTTCTCCTTTGTGTGTGGTTTTGGATTGTGTTTAGATCTTGATTTGGTATCGGATGAGCTAGAACATAAATTGATTGCGAAGGCTTTTGGATTGGAAATCGAGGGAACCTTTTAATCCTTAAAAGGGTTCCTCAATTATAATTCCAATCTAATTTTATTGAATGTAGGAAAGTGTTTAAATAACAAAGCATGCCAATTCTATCTTTGCAAAAGATAGAGTTTTGGCTTAGATAAATAAATATCAAATCCTAATAATACTAATAAATAAATCCTAGATAAATATACCTACTTAGATAAATCCTAATAATACTAATAAATAAATCCTAGATAAATATTCCTACTTAGTGGTCAAGGAAAATATCTAGAAGAGATAAACTTTCCCTTTTCCACATTTATTCACCTAACTAATTATTTCTAAAAATAAGGCATTCCATAAATAGCTCCAACTACATAGGAGTTACTAAATATGGAAATAACTAAAAATAATAAAAATAATAATTAAATAATATCTTTTCCTTAATCCATGGTGGTTCCTTCTTCTTTCTCTTGAGGAAGACATTCTTTGCCATCAATGACCCTTGAATTGGTCTTGAGAGCTCGCCTGGATCAAGATCATTGTTTGACCCACAAAAGGCCATCTTGATCCGCATCATTCTCCCCTTCTTAGCTTCGATTCGTCCTCGAATCGAGTCGTTGATGATCAAAGGGGAAGGGGCAACCATCAAAAAGTAACTTCCTTGACAATCAACTTGAGATGGCGCCAGCAGAATTTGAGGCAAAGGAACCTCAAAAACAACACCTGTCAAAGGGCACATTGAGCAATCAAGAGGAACAATATCAATAGGCTCAATAACCCTATGAACTTCAGAATTCTCAACATTAGAAACATTCTCAAGAGGTACAATAGCTAATTCAAGAGAAGTGTCCCCAACGTCCTCATCGTTGTCGTAAGAAGCAACCACATCATCTTGCAGAAAATTACAGCCAGCTTGCAGATCAGATTCGTATGCCTTCCCGGAGGAATCTTGCAGCGTGTGACCCACCGTTGGAAAGTTCGTCGAGTCAGCTTCGCAACAAGACTGAGTTGACTCAATTCCGAGGTCGGAGTCAACGGGAATCTGCGAAACAAGTTCGACGCACTGTGCTGTTTTCTGGGCAACGAAATCAACAGAAGACTCCTTATGCTCAATTACCTCGTCGTCGGTTGAGGCAACTTTAACCGATGGAGTAGTGGGAAAGTGTAACTCCAATGCTTGGCGAAAAGCATCTGAGAATGTCGTCTTGAAGCCTTCTATCAATTTGGCCTCTAGGTCGCCTGTTCTCTGATCCAGCGACGGTTTCTCAGGGTGGGTTTCTCCTTTGTGTGTGGTTTTGGATTGTGTTTAGATCTTGATTTGGTATCGGATGAGCAAGAACATAAATTGATTGCGAAGGCTTTTGGATTGGGAATCGAGGGAACCTTTTAATCCTTAAAAGGGTTCCTCAATTATAATTCCAATCTAATTTTATTGAATGCAGGAAAGTGTTTAAATAACAAAGCATGCCAATTTTATCTTTGCAAAAGATAGAGTTTTGGCTTAGATAAATAAATATCAAATCCTAATAATACTAATAAATAAATCCTAGATAAATATTCCTACTTAGATAAATCCTAATAATACTAATAAATAAATCCTAGATAAATATTCCTACTTAGTGGTCAAGGAAAATATCTAGAAGAGATAAACTTTCCTTTTTCAATATTTATTCACCTAACTAAGTATTTCTAAAAATAAGGCATTCCATAAATAGCTCCAACTACATAGGAATTACTAAATATGGAAATAACTAAAAATAATAATAATAATAATTAAATAATATCTTTTCCTTAATCCATGGTGGTGCCTTCTTCTTTCTCTTGAGGAAGACATTCTTTTCCATCAATGACCCTTGAATTGGTCTTGAGAGCTCGCCTGGATCAAGATCATTGTTTGAGCCACAAAATGCCATCTTGATCCGCATCACCTCACCCGCTGATGACCCCGAGGCCGGAGCTGATCCTCAGTAGATTAGGATGCGCACGCATACGGGAGGGGGGCAGCCACAGGATGACACTGCACAGCGTCGGTTTCTCCACCTTGGTTACCTAGCCACCGCTGTCGCCGCGACTCTGTTTGTGGACAAGTCGTAGAGCCGGATCCCATGGAAGATTTTCGGCCTTGTTTGGTACATCCCCCGGACGGCCACCCTTGCATGGGCTGCAGGTGCCCTCGTATGTCTCTACAGGAGCCTAGGCGAGGCTACCCGAGAAGGTGCGAAGGGTATAGATAGCTGCACGTCGCTTCCACTACAAAAAAAAAAAACAAATTAGCCACCCTTGGTAGCAACGACAAAGATTTACCGTGGCCACTAGGTGGGAAAAAAACAAATATATCACCCTTGGTAGCAACGGCAGAGATATGCCGTGGCCATTGGGTGGAAAAAAAAAATTTCGCTATAAATAGTAGCAATGGCAAAGCATCTGTCTCATTTCTCCACTCTCATAACCTTCAGATCTGAAAACCGGCCCTCAACCCTAGCTCCTCGCACCTCGCACTTCAGATATGAAAAACCCTTAACCCTCGCCCTTCTCACTTTCAGATCTCGAATCTGAAAACTCCCAACCCTCTCCCTCTCGACTTTCAGATTCGTCCGCCCTTCCTCCTTCCTCCTTCCTCGTTCATCGTCATCCACCACCACTGGAAGCTGTCCCGACACTTCGACCTCTCTATCCCTCGTCCTTCTTGCTCTCCGTCTCATTGAAGGAGGGCACTGCTCGACCTCCATTATCACCGAATAACTCGATCTCGTCCACGGCCGACCAGGTCTCTTTAGCTTTACCTCGGGCTTTGCTCTCTCATGGCGGTGAGCCCCTTCGCGATCCCCTCTCCCGCTCGGCGTCTCTCTCCATTCCCGCTCGCACTCTTGATTTTGGCCAAACATGAGGTAATTTGGGCATGCTCTTCCTCTTTCTTCTATAATTCATTCAGATTTGTTCAAAATTAGGGTTTTTTTGCTCTTCGAATGCCTGGCCAGCTTATCCTCTCCTGTTTCTAAGTTTCCTAGGCTACGCGTTTTGCGGCCGGTAAAGTGCTTAGGGGTGACTGACTATGGGTTGCAGCCTCTAATGGGCTGCACAAGCTAGACCTTCTTGCTGTAGAAGGCTGCCCCAGGGTTTCTGAAAGAAGTGTTATTGGCACCGCTAGATCAGTGTCATTTAAGCAAGATCTTTCGTGGATGCACTGATTGGTCTTATTCCCTCTCTCAGGTAATCGGATAACCAGAACATTGTGTATTTGTGTTATGTATATTTATTTACCTTCCGCTAATCCCTCTTGAAAGAAGAATTGATTATTGATTATGTGCATCTCTTTATAAAGCCTTTGTTTGATAACTCATCAAAATTGTCCTTGTTATTTGTATATCCATTTCCCATAATAATATTAGTGAATCTAAATTAATTGCCTATTATGTTTGCTAAAATTTATTGCTTATTATGTTTATGATCTTGCACTTTTGTGATGATATGTGGATTGGTGTCACTGATCTTGAATTATTTTGATTAGCATTTAGAAGTTTGAAAGAACATGAATGCTATTGTTTATTAGACACACTTCGATTCTTCTTGGCAGATTTCCTTTCAAGTTATTAGACCTACTCATCATAGAGGACCTTAGGTTACTCAATCATGAGCACAAAGCCATAAAGTGTTGAGGAAAGAGTACAGTTAGTAAAGAACATGAAAAATCAATATCGAAGGAATGGCATGGTTGGATACTAGGAAGTCTATCACTTAATAGGCTCCTTGTTCATTTTACACAGGATCAAGGGACTCTCATGGCTGTTAATTATCGATATGCCTTGAGTTCATTTTTTGCAGAAGTAACTATATCTAGTGCATTTTCCAAGTGTGCAGAATTTTATAGTTAGAAACAGTATGTGTGATATTTGTAGGGTTTGTATAATTTCTCTGATCCACAGGAAGTCCAAACCTGCAAATGATTATTGATTCATAGCTCCGGTTGGCCACTGTTGGGAGCGACTATGGTGCAATTCGACATTAGCCAACAACGTGATTCATGAACATGGTACCTGGCGAGCCATACGGCAACGTGCTACCGAGGTGCGCTACTGTAACTTTCTTTTATTTTGCTCTTCTCCTGCCAGGCTGCCATTCCATAAGTCGTACTTTTTCTCATTAATGGATTACTTGTGAACCAAATCCTCATAACACTTGAAATGTGATCCATTTATATATACGATAAAATACATGATATATACAAACTAGTACACCAAACCTCATCACAGTTGCTATGAAAATTTCACTCTCTACTGTGTAAGAACAATTGAAGTGTTTGACCCAATTTACAGATCAACCAAAAACCATTCGACTTCTTATATTTCCATTGAACTTTTCTTATAATAATAACACCTTGATTTGAAATCTTATTGAAGGATTGTCTATAACTAACAGTCCCTTAATTTTGATGCAAGATTTTGGAAAATGATACTTTCTATAGAGTTGGTAGAATTCAGATAATATGATTTACTTGATCTAAATATAATAGTGTTTATAGTTTCTTACGAGCTCCAGCTTAATTGTAATCTGATAGCTTGATTGATTCAGTTACGGGCCCCATTGTTTGATTGATTTCTTCTTCTTTAGTACTTTTGACTCAAATGGAAGATTGTTATCTGCAGCGAGTAACTTCTCATTCTAAGGAATTATATTTGTGAACTGGCCCTGTTTTGCTTCAACACGGCTTGTTTGTTCAACACCTTATTCTCTTAGGATTGATAACGCCGATAGGGATTGGATCATAAATTGAGTTACATTAACTTGGTTATTCATGGAAATCTGAAACGGAGTTGTTCTATTTGAAAGGAATGATGATTGGATCAAATTGGTCTTAAACTTTTACTTCATGCTCCAAGTGTAGAAGTATAGGACTTTTGGGGTTTAGAGTTTAGTGGAAGGTATTGGGACTGAACATGGATATGAGATTTCTTTAATAGCAATTTTATTTTGGAAATAAAAGACCTCAGGTTTAGATTGTTATCTTCAGTCGATCACTAAGATGAGCTAGCTTTTCCTTCACAGCTTTGGGTTCTTATAGTAAATAATACCCCTCTGCTTACTAAAGAATTTCCAATTTAATAGCAATTTTATTTTGGAAATAAAAGACCTCAGGTTTAGATTGTTAGTGTTCATTTAGTAATTACTTAAAGCACCTTCATTAGCACATGAGCACGAGAAATATAAAAAACATTCAAAGTTGTAAGATTTGTCATATAGCAATGCATCAAAAATATAAAACTTAAAAGGGACAGAATGCAATTGACAGTCTAACTGATATGCCTTAAATTTGTATCCTTTTATTGCATGAAATGATGTGATATAAATTTGTAATAGCACTTTCATTTCTGATTTATGACTTAAATTTGTATCCTTTTATTTGTTATTAGCATTGTTAAGCATTGATCTTTTAAGTTGATGTTCAAGTATCTTTGGTTGGTATGATGAGTGTTTCATTTGTAACTATTGGTCTTATTTTTGATATCCCTTCATTCTTATTTTATTTTCAAGAAAAATGAACATTTTTCATAGCCATTTATTCTTTAAGGCGCCCCTTTGGCATATTTTAGTCCATTAATCTAATAGGTTATATGTGAACATCACTTCAATGGAAGCAGTGGATATGAGGAGTATCTTTCAAGGTTTATGATCTTCATATAATTCTTCAATTATCATCTATAGGAATAACTAAGAGAGGCAATCTTCCCAAAGTCATTTGTAGTTTTATCGCACTGTCTTCATATGATGCCTAGGCAGAAGGCTAAACCTGGCTCAGATAACAACCAGGTAAGTGATATTTGTTTTCATGTGATTGTTTCATCTACTTTATTGAACTATTTTAATAAATGCTCATTTGTGTGTAGAAAGCAGAACTATGGGTTCCAGGAAATGTGAGGACTCTAGAAGCTTACATCTTGAAGGACCAGGTACTTGCTTGTATGTCAGTTGTGAACTGTGTTTAATGGGTTGAATTGATCAGTTCATATAAACAACATTTTACAATACTTATCTTATGAACCACAATGATATTACAAATTAGAACATTCAAGAAGCTCAAAAAAGTTCTTTACATATTTGCAATGTTCTAAAAGGCGCTAGGCGGCCGCTAGGCGGTAGGTGACCGCCTAACGCCTAGGCGGCGCCTAGGCGGACTTAGAGAAAACATGATTAATGCCTTATATTTTAACGAATAACACTTTTCAATAATTCATATAATGTAATAATAATCCATAATATCACTCTTAAACCCAAATTTACGATGCTTAACTCGCACTTAAGTAAATAAACACAAAAGTACGCATCTGACTAATAACTCTAAACCTCCTAAAATCCAAAACTATAGGTTCGACTTAAAAGCAAATGCATTTCGACTTGGGGGATAAAAAAACCCTAAGTCAAATAATCACATACTTACAAGCTAAAATTGAATAATCGTTGGAGTAGGTGTGACTAGGCGACGCCTAGGCGGGACTAGGAGAGGTCTAGGCGGTGCCTAGGCGGGTCAAGATGAGGTCTAGGCGGGACTAGGCGAGGTCTAGGCGGATTTTCCGCCTAGAGGGCCGCCTAGGCTTAAAAATTCCTAGGCCCCGTCCCGCCTAGCGCCTAGGCGGCGCCCAGGCGGTGCCTAGGCGCGATTTTTAGAACACTGCATATTTGTGCTTGAGAACAAACCGTGCTAGTACAGTGATGTCCCATGGTGCTCTGTTTCTAATTATATTCTCTAGTTACTGTATTTTTCAGTTATGTAGTTCTGTCGAGTCTATTTGATCTCCTTAAAAAAAACCATATTTGAAGTAGTGTTAGGTATATTTATTGAGTGCCATACTATTTGTAACTTATTGATGAAAGTTCTGTTCGTAGGAAACAAGATATCGTCAAAGATATCTTGACTTGATGTTGAATGCGGAAGTGAGGGAGATATTCAAGGTTCGTGGTTGGATCGTTCAGTATGTCAGGAGATTCCTTGACAATTTGGATTTCTTGAAGGTAATCGCTTTACACTTCTATTTACGACTTTTGTGTTGATGCCATGTTAATTGAATCTACTCAACTGCACGACAGATACATGAACTGGATTTGAAAGTTGCATTTTGTTATGCTGTTTGACCTTTCAGCGAATGTCTGATTAACTTTACATTCAGCTTTCTATTTATATTCCCATGCATTTGCATAACTGCACTAGAGGCAGGTAAACTAGTATTAAAATGGTGTTTATTGCTCAATCTTTCATTCTCATTTCCTGGTAGAAACACCTATGATGAACATGATTGCTAGTGGTGTGGCTGCATGTCCATTTGTAACTCATCACAATGAACTGAATATGAGACTATTCATGAGAATTGCACTAGAACTTTATCTTAAGCAACTTGTAGTTGGTGGATTGGACCGAGTCTATGAAATCGGAAAACAATTCAGGAACGAGGGAATTGATGTGACTCATAATCCCGAGTTCACCACATGTGAGTTCTATATGGCCTTTGCGGATTACAACAATATAATGGAGATAACTGAGAAGATGCTAAGTGGTTAGTGTACTTTTATTTTTCACCACATGCTAAGTGGTTAGTTTTGAGAAGATGCTAAGTTGTTGGTACTATTTGTATAGTTTTGGATATTTATGTAGTTTTGAGAATCAAATGAGTGCTTTTTAGCCGTAACTATTTGTGTATTATATTTTTTTTTAAATATGGGACTTTTTAGCCCGGGTCTGAAGAACCTGGGCTAAAATGTAGCACTTTTTTTTAATTTTCCAGAAATAATTTAGCAACGGCTACAACCGTGGCGAGCTACTAGCCACGGCTGGAGCCGTGGCGAGACTCTTTTGCCACCGAAGGTTTCCCCACGGCTGGTTTCCCGTGGCTATAGTCGTGGCTATAACCCTTTGGCCACAGCAGATGGACTTTTAGCCACGGCAAATAGCCGTTGCTAAAATGTTTTTTTTGTAGTGTTCTATAGGTACGAGTTCACGGCTTTGTTTGTTTTATAGTTCAATAATATTTATATTATATTTTAACCACATTATGTATTGTGTCAAGGCTTGGTTATGGGCGTATTTCCCTCGCTTCCAAGGCGATCGGTCCAGCGGTCCGGCTAGGATGGCCGATTGACGCTGATATGGGAAGTTCATCCCTCCGAAGGCGCTCATCTGCGCGAAAGAAGAGGCCAAGCAGGCGAAGGTGAAGAAGATGCGGGACGAGGTCGACCGCCTTACCGTCGCCGATGTATGTCTTCGAGGCTTTAACTGTATTACATATATTTCGTAAATGTGAATTACGCCTGATTTTTTTTAATTATAGGTGAAGTTAATGCCCTTTGGGCATGATATGGACTTTGACGGCGAGTACCGTCAGTCACCTATCGGGGCACCATCACATTCTATGGGGAGGAGGAGCCATATATGCCCGATAGGTGCCTTTGGCAGTTCGGACGAGTCCAGGGAGTCCCGTTGGCCGTCATCGAGCACGACAGGTGGCAGGACCACGAGGTTCGCTTCTACCGACTGGCTGATCACAGGCGCACTAGCGAGGACTGTCAGGCAGGTGTCACTGCTGATTACCTGGCTTGGTACGCATCTCAGAGAGGGTCGTACGTGCTGCCCACCACGCCACCCTATTCGGACCCTCCAGCGCCCGTCCATCCGATCGCCCTCGATCCATGGGTGGACCTGCCTCAGCCTCCCGTATGCGGGACATAGATAGCTATATACGGCCCTTGGCTACCGACCCTAGGATTCAACATATATTAGACGAGGTTACCGATATCTTGGATGATGTTGTACGCCATTCCCCTGGACAGTGATGTACATGTAGTATCTATCTTTATGTTGTATTCACTTTTTGATGTTAAATTTCTATGTTCTTTGTATTATCTATCTTCATATTATATTAGCCATTAAGTAAGAGCTCACCCATGGAGATGCAAGAAATCAGCAGTCAAGAAGGATTATATTAAAGACCACTTAAAAAACAGATTAAAGTTATACGGAGTATTACTGGTTAATATTGTTTGCAGAATTGCAGTTGAGAATGAATCTCTGTTATCTCAATTGTATCGAAAGGGTGGTTAGGGTTTAGGGTTATGGTTTAGGGTTGGCTAGGGCTAGGGAGGGTTTTCCAGGATCTTCGGGTTAGGTTTTGCACGTCCTTAACGACGTGCATAATATGCACGTCGTTAAGGACTTGCATAATGCCATCGAGCCTAGCGTTCTTTTGACGCACAACTGCCTATATTTGAAGCGGAGCGGAATAGCTTGAATCCGCATCCTCCAAAACAAAACAAAGTCTCACGTAGTTCGATATGGCCGAGTCGCAAGGCAATCGTCGTCTCCAAGTTTGTCAGGTACGGATACGTTTCGTATCGTGAATATATTTCGTATGCCTTGCGTTTTGTTTATATTTTTACTAATGTTATTACAGTTTTGAGACTTCACCTCTGAGTTCTCTGACCCAAAGGTTTGGAATGACCGTAACGAAATGGTTACGCATTTCAAGGACTTGGGTCTGAGACACTGCATGATTTTAGTAATCAAGCGGTCTTGGACGGGGGCGTCGAACGTCCAGGCGGGGTTCTCCTTGCTTGTGAGCATTATGGGGAGTACCGACTATGCGGGAGGAAGCTCCGAAGCATGCAATCGAAGATAAACGGTTGTCTATTCTCCCTACACGGGCACGAAGCTCCGCCGGGTCACTGGGTTATGACGGTAACCCACGGTGTTCATAACCACGGGCTTCCCATGAGCTTGAAGGGTCACGCCATCGCCGGACAGATGACAGAGGGGGAAAAGAAGATGGCTAGGTGGATGAAGGAAATTGGTAATCCTCCAAAAGGCATTGGGTACGGATTGAGGCAGTTAGATGAGACAAGCGTCACGTCATCGCGTTCCCTTACCAACACGCTCAACAGGATGGTCGCTGAAGGAAGAGGTAGTCGGACGATGATCCAAGATACCCTGCATCGTCTGCGGGAAAGAGGGTATTTGATAGAGTCTATTTTAGTCATGTTTTAGGTAGACATTTCCATATTATTTTAGAGCATTTTTACATATTTTATAGCTTATTTCTTATTATTTAGTTTTCGGAGTCTACACTAGTGCTTTTATATATTTCAGGTAATTTCGGTTAGATCGTATCGATTTGAAGGTTCGTTTTTACGGGATAATAGTACAAATTGGAAGCCAATTTGGTGGGCCGGAAACATAGCCTACATAATTACATATATGGGGTCGGGCTGAGCAATTACGGAAGGAGGCAGATTAATGAATTACGGAAGAAAAGTGTGGCTGATATAGGCAAGAGTTCTAGTGAAACAAAAAATACAGTGAAACGGTGAAACGAATGAATATTGCGTTATATCAATATGAATATGACATTATGTGGATATGAATATGTGAATATTATGGTGTATGGATATGAGTACGGTGTTATTCACTTTATATTATGTGAATATAAATAATAACATATTCATATACCCATATTTAAATCATATTTATATTCACACAACATAATATTCATATTCATATATTCATATAACATAATATTCATATGAATATGGCCCAATATTCATTCGTTTCACCGTTACACCGTATTATCCGTTTCATTAGAACCTTTCGCTCTATATATATATATACGGCTTATGCCGTGAGCACCGAGGCCAGTGGCTGACAAGGATTTTCAATCGCCTTAAATCCTATCAAATAAATCTGACTAACCTAACTAGTGCAGTTTGGCAAGTACGGGTCGATCCCACAGAGAGTCTATGATTTGTATGCAAGTCAAGTGTGTCAACAAGAACAAGAAACAAAGGGGGGAATTTTGGATGGTTTGAACTAACTAGCTAAGAAACAATAGTAAGCAAAACAATAAAGTAAAACAGATGAAGTGAACAAATATGAGAGAATAGCTCAGGTCAATCAATCTCAGCAATCAGGTTTGTTCATTGATCATTGATATCGAAAAGATAACTTTCTCTTGAATACTTTGTTGTGGAAAGACTAGGTCTTTTGAATCCAATTCCTTATCGAAATTAGTTAACAGGACAACCAGACCCTAAAAACCCTAATCATCAAACAATCTTGAAACTATCAAGATTCAATTCAACAATCGATGAAGTCTAAAGGAAATCAACAAAGACAATCGACGCGCACAACCAGTTATTGCATCAATTGCAAATCAATTCTCTATACAAATCCCTAAATCAACCAGTTTCAGAGATTTATACTTTGCTACTCAAGAGCATAGATAACTCAACCAGTAATTACCTATGTCTAGCAATATATTATCATGAAAAGACATCAGTTGATCAGACTAACGGAAATTCACGAAAACCCTAAAAAATCTAAGCAAAGAATTGATAATATTCAAAGAAGAGTATTAGGATATAGAAATCTCACAATGAAATGATAAACCTGATGGTTCAATTAATTGTCCCAAGCAAAGAGGTTTAGTGGTTTATGGTTGAAAAATCACAAAAGGGTCTCCCATGGTGCTGCATACTGTTCGTGGTCTTCCCCATTGGAAAAACAAAACACACACCCAAACTACTAGATGTTTCACCGTTTCATCTCCTCCCCCATTAACAATAAATAAAATAAAAACATCTTTCAACAATTAAACATAAGTAATAGCTCACGTCTTGAACTTGCTAAAAAGCTCGGGTATGCAGTAGAACTCGGCCGAGTTTCCCATGCCCCACCCGAGTTATATTCAGCAGCCACATTTCAAGTCCAGATTTCACTGTTTTCGAAGCCGAATTTGGAAAAGTCGTAAATACAAAAGTTGTAGGTCTTCGAATCGTCTTTCCAACAAGTATAAATACGCCCAGATCCGATAACTACAGCCTTCGAACGACTTGTTTTAGTGCCGTGTCGCCAGATTCGACAGCTCCAATCAATTCTTCATGCTTAGCTCCTCTCTTCGACTCTCGTTCTTTTCTATTTTCGTCAAATCTTTGAGCATTGGCTCGAGCTTAGCTTCACCTCTTTGCAATCACCTGAAATCATGCACAAAAATTGTAGATTCCGACTCTAATCGTAACATGATGAAAACATGAAAACTACTCTAAACTTATGCTTTTTACCCTACATAAACACATCTAAATGCTTATATTAACACTACCTAAATGTGCATGATCAAACTCCCCCACACTTGAACCTTTCTTGTCCTCAAGAAAACAAAACCAATCCAATCACACATCCCACAATACACCCTTCATGCAATCACCTCGTCAAAACACAATCCAAATCCAAGTAGGAGACACAAGACAATAATCAACATCATCACATGTATTTGGGCAACTCAAAAGTTTAGGCACATTTCAATCCAACCTCACCGGGTATATAAAGTGTTTCACTCATCGCTCTTGTGTTTAGGCTTATTCAATTCCGCTCGAACTCAATCCAATGCACAACTAAGGTCCATGAAAATTGAAATCAACATCAAAATGTCCACTGTTAGTGACATTACAAGCAATAATCATCATGAGGTCTTGTAAGGGTTGCAATGGGGCTCGGTAAGAAAATCAAGGTAGGGAAAGATTTAGGCTTTGTGGTGCTAAAAATCCGGGAAAAAGAGATCTCAACTACAACCGGAAAAAACACTCACAACCAAACATTTCTTCAACCAAAAGAATTCAAACTTTAACTCCATCCACAAATAAAAACTTAAGCACAACTCTTGTTAACCAACTCACTCTTTGTTAATTCTTTTCTCTCTTGATTTTTCAATGATTTTTCTTCTTCTCTTTTCTTGATTTTTTTTTCTTTTATGATTTTTCCTCGACTCTTACTCCTAAGTGAATTTTATCCTCCTTAGGCCCCGAGTATTAAGCACAATAATCATCCATACGAAGCTCAAAAAGAATACATCACCCACACATAATTTCCAAATGCTCAAAATACTCCACTAATACACATTTTCACCAATCTTCTCCCTAATTCCCGGATAGGGCAAGGCTAAAATTGGCTAAAAGACATTTTTGTGGGGCTAACAAAAATGGGCTAAAAGGCTCAAATTTGGCTTCAAGCAGAGGATAGTATATACGGGTAGATACAGAGTAAGATATGGCTAACAAAGTATTGCCTCAATCATATGAAAATCACAAATACTCAAAATATACAGCCTTGACATGGATATCAATCTCAATTCTCAGAGGTAGTCAAATTGGAGAGTATCACACACAAGAAGCAAATAGGACATCCATAAAGCATAGTCCCAATAAGGCTAACAAAAACTCACAAGGTAAATTTTTGTTGGATTTCAATGCCACCTAAAATGTAAGAGTTATACATGCTCAATCAATCCATTCTCTCATGCTCCAATAGATCAAACAAATTAGACGAGGATTAACAATTCAAGCATACCATGGGACTTATAATCAGATTAAGAAGACAAGTGGTGCAGATGGGGTTATCTGAAAGATCCTAAATCTAAAATGCAATGCATGATATTTTTGTGGTTTTCTATTTATTCAAATTTTTTTTATATATATAATGTGCAAAACTAAGAATAATAAACATGAAATGCCAAAATATGAAAGAAATATATAGAATGCAATCTAAATGCAAACATGTAAATGTTCACTCCCCCACACTTAATTCACACATTATCCTCAATGTGAAAAATAAAAGAGAAAGAAAGAAAACACTTACAGAGTCATCTACATGTCAGGCGGAGGCGGAGATGGAAAATTAAAGCGCAAGAGTAAGGCGAGCCAACATTCCTTCTGGTCTTGACCCTACAACTAAATCTCTACAAACAAGAGACAAGGCAACACCAACAATAAATATTTGTTGTCCCGGCAAGGACAACTCACAATAACAATCGATGGTGTTAAACCACTTACAATAACACACAACACCACAAACCTCAACAATTTGCAAATTGATAACAATTAAGCATAATTGATCAAAACTAAAATCAATAAACTCAATAAGAAACTCTTATCAAGTTCAATATCAAAAAGCAAGATCAATTCAAATGCTAAACACTCCATAATTTCCAAATTTGCAATTTCACAATTAAGCACAGATTCTCAATCCAAGTCAAAACCTCTCAATCAATCTAAATCCACCATCAAATTCAATGCAAATAAGCTTTAATCTCATCAAAACAACTTCTACATTCCACAAATTAACAAATTTGTAAAAACCTAGAATTTGGGGATTTTGAAAACTCACCTCAACACCTTCAATGGAGGAGAGAAAGAAAGAGGAAGGCTGAACGGAGGTGGTGGCCGGACACGGGGCCGGAAATGGCTGGACGAAGTCGGCGGCGTTCTGGTGGCTGCAGGGGCGGGAGTGCTGGCGAGGTCGGTTGGGAGATAGGCGTGAGGGCTGCGTTGGAGGGCGGCTTGAGGGCTCAGGGACTCACCGGGGTGGCTGCTGGTCGGAGGGAGGCTAGCGCCGCCGGCTACAGTGGCTGGAGCGAAGTTGATCGGTGTCGGCGCGCTGCTGGTGGTCGGAGGGAGCTTGGGGGAAGGGTCGGGCAACTGGGCGAGACTCAAGACGCGTTTCCTCCTTCTTCTTTTTAAAGGACGCTATATAACTCGGGTGTGGCAAAACAACTCGACCGAGTTTATTTATTTCCACCCGAGTTCTATCTCGGACAACTGTTCGCCACTCGGATTGACCCATGAACTCGACCGAGCTCTTCACCCGAGTAACCTACTGTAATTCTCTCAACTTTGGTCCTTTTTTTTTTTCAAAAATACTAGAAAAATAAAAACAACTACCTAATAAAATTATGAAAAATTGATAATATGAAATACTAACCTTGGGTTGCCTCCCAAGAAGTGTCCTTGGTTAACGTCATAGACTTGACATTTTGGTTGTCCATTTAAGGCCTATCCGGACATCGTCAGCGCCCTAAGCAACAAATCAAACTCTTGTGCACACCATCTAGGTGGGCGGACACTACATACGAATAAGTTGAAGTCAAAGTATGTCCTCAACGTCTCATATGCCCGAGCGTGACTCTCCGCCACAGGTATGTAGAACCACCAATTCAGTTCCATTGGTTGTATGTCGAAATAATGAGCCCAAGGGTCGACATAATCACCGAACTTCTCACCATTGCAGAGGATATCAATTCTTTGTTCAGGAGCCACAGAAATCAGCTCCGGACTTGGTTCCTTGATAGGCGAGCTTGAGACAATCTCATCGAACGAAGGAGACAAGAAATCACATGGGATCTCATGTGTCGACTCATGACACTCCATGTCAAGAAGCACTGTACTCTCCTCTTCATCACTAAAGAAATTGTCATCATCTGCGAACATATCCTCCTCCGCCAAAACATTGTCATGCTCATAGCTCAAGGGTAGGGGAGGTGACGGAGTATGATCAGATGAGCTCAATGAGGGCGGAATAGGAATCACGCACTCACCTTCATTGTCATGACTTTCTAAGTTTCCCTCGAGTGTGACAAACAGGTCCTTGCCACTCCCTAGAGTGTTTATGGTAAGGCTCTCTATCGGGTTAACCACCGGTTGAGACGGTAGTTCACTCGCTTCACATGTTAGAATCTCATTCCCCACTTGGACCATTCGGTGCACTCGTTCATCTAGTTCTGCGATCTGCTGACACAATTGCTCAATCTCCTCGTAAGAGGCCTTGGATAGATCCTCCAAAGGTGCGTTGAAGTAATCCATTGGTTGAGGTTCCAGCGCGAATGACACTTCCTGCAAGGCCTGGTGACCCATGTAGCAGATAAGATCCCAAATTCCCACCAAACCTAACCGTGCTAGATTTCCGTCGCTCATGTATATAGCATGCGCCTTTGTCTCAGCAGTCATTCCCTCTACAACGCAGACAACCATATCTCGCAAACTATCGTGGAAACCCCGCACATTGCGGATGTCCACACACCTCTGCAACCTAGTGAGATATAGGTGAAAGTTTTCACCTTCGAACTGCAATAATCTCAACATCTTAAACTGTTAGTAGCATATGTGTTATGAACCATAAGATAGGTTCACAACAAAAGTTAGTAGTTAAATTAACACACAAGACAAACACACAAATAATAACTTGACTCCTCGGCAACGGCGCCAAATTTGACAAGGATTTTCAGTCGCCTTAACTCCTATCAAATAAATCTGACTAACCTAACTAGTGCAGTTTGGCAAGTACGGGTCGATCCCACAGAGAGTCTATGATTTGTATGCAAGTCAAGTGTGTCAACAAGAACAAGAAACAAAGGGGGGAATTTTGGATGGTTTGAACTAACTAGCTAAGAAACAATAGTAAGCAAAACAATAAAGTAAAACAGATGAAGTGAACAAATATGAGAGAATAGCTCAGGTCAATCAATCTCAGCAATCAGGTTTGTTCATTGATCATTGATATCGAAAAGATGACTTTCTCTTGAATACTTTGTTGTGGAAAGACTAGGTCTTTTGAATCCAATTCCTTATCGAAATTAGTTAACAGGACAACCAGACCCTAAAAACCCTAATCATCAAACAATCTTGAAACTATCAAGATTCAATTCAACAAACGATGAAGTCTAAAGGAAATCAACAAAGACATTGGTCTTCCCCATTGGAAAAACAAAACACACACCCAACCTACTAGATGTTTCACCGTTTCATCTCCTCCCCCATTAATAATAAATAAAATAAAAACATCTTTCAACAATT
This sequence comes from Persicaria tinctoria, assembly GCA_037127255.1. Classification (NCBI taxonomy): domain Eukaryota; kingdom Viridiplantae; phylum Streptophyta; class Magnoliopsida; order Caryophyllales; family Polygonaceae; genus Persicaria; species Persicaria tinctoria. The sequence continues at coordinate 59,117,778 of JBANSL010000008.1, read as the reverse complement.
AAACATAAGTAACAGCTCACGTCTTGAACTTGCTAAAAAGCTCGGGTATGCAGTAGAACTCGGCCGAGTTTCCCATGCCCCACCCGAGTTATATTCAACGGCCACATTTCAAGTCCAGATTTTGCTGTTTTCGAAGCCGACTTTGGAAAAGTCGTAAACACGAAAGTACTAGGTCTTCGAATCCTCTTTCCAACAAGTATAAGTACGCCCGGATCGGATAACTACAGCCTTCGAACGACTCGTTTTAGTGCCGTGTCGCCAGTTTCTACAGCTCCAATCAATTCTTCATGCTTAGCTCCTCTCTTCGACTCTCGTTCTTTTCTATTTTCGTCAAATCTTTGAGCATTGGCTCGACCTTAGCTTCACCTCTTTGCAATCACCTGAAATCATGCACAAAAATTGTAGATTCCGACTCTAATCGAAACATGATGAAAACATGAAAACTACTATAAACTTATGCTTTTTACCCTACATAAACACATCTAAACGCTTATATTAACACTACCTAAATGTGCATGATCAGTGGCCGTCACTTTGTTTTACCCTAAACCCTAATTATCTTTTGTTTTATTTTTATGGAGACCTAAACTCTTCCGTTTTGTCTACAATTTGAAGCTTTGTTTGGATTGATGGTGAGTTTCTAATTCTTGTTCCTTATTTCCTATATTGAATGTTTCAACTTCTTTGTGCATGAATGTTTGATTGTTTTATTCTATCTCGACTGATCAACTTGGTAGAATCAATTCAATTGCTAGGGTTTTGTAGAGTCCACAAGCGACCTCAGCTCGACGTGGACGTGGTGATGTGTTCGGAGGGTTCAACTGGGGTCGAAACAATGTTGATCCCTTCATTCTCGGTCAAATTGAGGGTGTGAGGGACACTATTGGAGATGGTCATTGTGGCTACCGTCACTACTAGAATTCTGTTATTTAACATCGGCTCATTAACATCGGTCAGAAAAACCTGCCATGTTAAACAGTTTTTTAACATCGGTTTTTAAATTTGTGATGTTAAAAATAAAATAAACATCACCCTATATTTTAGACCGTTGTTAAATATTTATTTTAAATTTTTTTTAGAAGGCGCGGAATCAAATCACGAAAATTTAAACACCCGCCCATGAGATTCAGGACTATTTCCAACACTCTATCCCTTTCAATTTCAGCCAAAGGGTTTCCCCGTCTACACGTTCCTTCTAGTTTTACTGTCTTCTCTCTTGTTGGAGCGAAAAGCTCATCTCCATCTCCAAATCTGCTCCACCACCCGCCCTCCTCATCCCCTCTGCATCTTCACCCCCACAGATTTGCATATCTGAATCCCTCTTCGGCCTCTCTCTTTCTCTCAAACACATCGACGATTCCAAACCCCATCGACGCCAGATTCAAGGAATGGAGGACAAAGCTGCTACTGAAGGGCCAATCGACGCCAGATCCAAGGGACGGAGACGCTGCTGATGTTGAAGAGCCAATCAACGCCATATCCAAGTTCGTCGCTTCTCGCTTCCTCCATCTCGGCCTCTTCTCATTCTCTCTATCCCGAGCGCCTGAGCACCGACGCTGGGGAAGTAGCCAACGATAGTTCTCCCTAGGTCTTCTCAACTGTGAGTCATCCGCTTCTCACAAGGTTTGATATACTCTGATATTATTTTTCATATTCTTCTTGGCTTCTTCTTTCCGGTTGATGTGGTACTTTTCAAGATGATAATTGAGATTGTTTGTTCTACGAGCAATTCAATATTTACATTTAGAAACCAGAAGATTTCTTCCATTTACTGAAATTTTACTATCAAGCATGTTCTGAATTTGGGTGCTAAAACTAGGGTCTCTAGATAATCTTGATTCACCTAAATCGATAGAAGTACACAAAATAATTAGGGTTATTATACTCATCCATAATTGTTCTGATCCTAATTTGCCCCTTTTCACTGCTGAGAGACAATGTAGCCAAGTTCAGCCAGTAGATTAAATTTTGAAAGCTTTTTGTCTGTGAAAGATAAATTTAACTCCAAAGTAAACTCATTCTAGGGTTATACAAATTGCCAAATTAATTTAGAATATGACTATCAACTCTAGATTTTCCAATGTTAATTGGAGTTATCTAGACTATTCATTTCTAGCTAATTCGAATTTGCTTACCACTGTCACTTACAAGACTAGGATATAGTCCAATTTTAATAGTCTGTTATGCTTGCTACCCTATAAATTATATGTCTTTGTCTTTGCAATTTAGTAAGTACTATTAACGGATTAAGAAAAAAAAATTAATGCTCTTTAGTTTATGTAACTGTATTTAGGATTTTATAGACAAGTAATATTGTACTTTCTAATATATTAAGAAGGAATTGCTAACCTTCCCTCTTGGTATTGCTTACAGAATAGTCAGAAAGAAGCAATTTAGTAAGTACTATTAATATTAATTTTGTGAGTTTGATCTTCTATTATCTGCTCATTTATTTTCTCTTCTGCCATAGCCATTGTTCCAAAAAACGGCCTGGGTGGCCGCCTAGACGCTGGGCGGTCCTTGACCTTCGAGCCAAGGAGCTTGGCGGGCTTGGCTTGGCGGAGAGCTAGCTTGGCGGGATTCTGGGCGGGTCTTGGGCGGGTCTAGGCGGTTTTGGGCGGGTCTGGGCGGGTCTAGGCGGTTTTGGGCGGGTCTAGGCGGGTCTGGGCTGTTTAGTTAAAAAAAGCAAATTCAAAGGTTTTAACCCAAATGAATATATAAAAGTCTAGAAGATTAATGTGCAACCATGATTATGTTTGAAAATTTAAGTTTTATTATACAACTTCTAGGTTGTTTTAGACTTTGATTATATTTTATATTATTATTTTTTTCCCGGTTGAACAGGAAGCGTTATGGTTTCTGCTTATTGGCTTCGATACATCAGCTTGCTAAGTAAACCTTTTATATCTTCAGGCAATGTTCTGAAAGGCGCTAGGCGGCCGCTAGGCGGTGGGTGGCTGCCTAGCGCCTAGGCGGACATAGAACAAACTTGATTATTTCCTTATATTTTGACGAATAACACTTGTCAATAATTCATATAATGTAATAATAATCCATAATATCACTCATAAACCCAAATTTGTAGTACTTTACTAACGCTAAAGTAAATAAACGCAAAAGTACACGTCTGACTAACAACTCTAAACTTCCTAAAATCCAAAACTATAAGTTCGATAGCAAAGCAAATACATCCCAACATGAGGGATAAAAAAAACTCTAAGTCAACTAATCATATGCATAGAAGCTTAAATTGAATAGTCGTTGGACTAGGCGGCGCCTAGGCGGGACCAGGCGGCCCCTAGGCGGGACCAGGCGGGACTAGGCGGTTCTTGGACGAATTTCCACCTAGAGGTCCGCCTAGGCTTAAAAATTCCTAGGTCCCGTCCCGCCTAGCGCCTAGGCGGCGCCCAGGCGGCGCCTAGGCGCGATTTTTAGAACACTGTCTTCAGGTACATCAGCCTGCTAAATCTTCTGCTTGCCTTTTTTTTGGTAAAGTCCTGCTTGCGTGTTTATTAGTCAAAGGTTCAATAGCTTTAGATGCATTTGCAACTCATTTCTTTCAATTCTTTTTTAGATTCTAGATATAATTATATTCAATTTTGGTAAGTTAGGTTTTAGATTTTAGTTTAAGTAAAATACATATTTTAGCTTTTAGTTTAAGTAAAATGCAGCTGCCTGATATGCATTATTATCAAGTACCTGGTGTGACTGATGTTGGGTTAAAACCAAGTGCTGGTAAATTCTGATCAAGTGCATCCTTCAGTTGAAGGAGTTACCTGCTCAGTGCATCATTATTGTCAAGTACTTGGTGTGACTGATGTACTGAGCAGGTACCTCCTTGTTGTTTATTGGTGTTGTTTTATTTGTATTGGTTGATATGTGATTAAGAGTTAGATATATATTATATTGGTAAATTGGTTAAAATAAAGAATTAATATTTAAAGTTATTTGGTGAAAGTTTGGTTGCATATACATGGATTGGACGATCAAGCCGCTCTTAGCATTAGTTATTTTAAATGATTAAATTTTCTAAGGCTCTTCTGATATTTGCTAGTGTTGTTATTCTCATAAAGCTATACCATTCTTTTATGATATTGATTTGATGTTAACTTGTTCTTTATTTTGTTTGCATCCTGTTTTATATCCAATGACGCGTGTCATGTTCTTTTTTCTTCTTTCTTGATTAAGGTACATAGATGGATTGAGGGATATTGATCCAGATCAGTTACATGGCTATATTGATCCAGATCGTGTTTGACTGCACTTATCTGTCTCTAGGTGATTGTTCCTTTTCTGAAAAAATCATTGCAGTTTGACCTGACTCATTAATAGCACTATTGTTTACATGTCCAAGTTAGTTTTTGAAGAGCTTGTACTGTTTTTTTTTCTTTTTTCTTTTTATGCAGGTATGGTGTTGGGAGGATTAGGGAGTATTGCTTGGATACAACGGCATGCAACTTTGAGGTATTTGTAGACACAAGAGGCTGCTGAGCTGGACAAGAGAGATGAGAGTGCATTCCTCTTCGACAAACGTTTAGAGATGCTGTTGCTGGTGGCCTAGAAAGAGAAGTCTGGCTCTGATGATGAGGCTTGGGAATGCTCTGCATAAGGTGTGCTTCCTCTTCAACTTTTTACTTCTAATTATAGGAACAAAAATACGTGTGGTTGATAAAAAAAATTTGTTACAAATCTTGTTGTAGCATGCTAAAGAGGAATGATCTCTGCTCACCCAAACGGGGGTTTTGTGCATGTTATATTAGTGATCATTGTGAAAAAAGAGTATGGCTTCTTGATTTTTATAACGATGGTGGGTTGAATTTACCTTGTCAAATGATAATGATCTAAAATCACTAGTACAAAAAAGGTTTTAGACAATGGTTATTTATCAACATAGACAACGGTTATTACATTGTTGTCTATGTCAGTGCGCTTTTAGATAAAACAACGGTTGAACGTATGACAACCGTTCTTTAAGACAACGGTTATAACCGTTGTGAAAGATGATCCATAACCGTTGTCGATGTGACTCCAAAATTTGGAACAATCGATATTAAACAGTTATAATCGTTGTTTATGTGTCATATAACCGCTGTGTATGTATTTTATAACTGTTGTTTATGTACAATTCAATTGTTGTCTAGGTAACCATAACCGTTGTTTATGTGTCATATAACCGTTGTTTATGCGGGTATCCCCGTTGTCTAAATTCCTTTTTAACCGTTGTCTAAATACAATATACCGTTGTCTATATTCAATATCATTGTTGTCTAGGTACACCTAGGTACCCATAACTGTTGTCTATGTACCATATAACCGTTGTTTATGTCCATTATCCTCGTTGTCTAGATTCCTTTTTAACCGTTGTCTAAATACAATTGAACCGTTGTCTATATTCAATCTCATTGTTGTCTAGGTACACCATAACCGTTGTGTACGTACCATATAACCATTGTCTAAAATTAATCAAATATGTATATATATATATACCAGTAATAACGTGAACCCAGCATTCAGGTTGTGTTAAAGTGACCTGCTTATATCAACAGCTAACTATGCACAAAGGAATACGTCATTAATTTACAATCCAAGAAATACATATGTGGCTATGTACTACACTAAACACGAAGAAAAAAAACAGAAGAGCTGGAGCAATCGAATAAACAATATCACTTGGAAGACATTTTCTTACACTCAGGAGTATGGAATCCTATAAACAATATCATTATTGCACACTGAAACTTCTTGCTTGTCTTCATGGGCAATGTCTCTCAAGAGCTGGAGCAATCGAAGCAATCACCTTCCTTTTGTCATTTCCATTGACTGCTATACCGAAAAGAGAAGGAATAATACCCTTCACTGTGTCCATATTAAAACATTCTTCATATTGAGAACTCAACGGAAGCATAATTGATAATGCATGCTCTTGCTCCTCACAGTTCCCGATTTCAAGCACTTCTACAATGGCAGCAATGCATCCTTATGTAAGAATCAGATTCAGTGTGCTTGATGATTTGAGAACAAAAAAACAACCAGCATTTTAAGAATCAGATTAATCCTATAATATAGAGAAAATGAAGTTGATTTTAATGCAGGTGCTAAGCTTAGAAGTTTTGGGCAGTAATGGAAAATTTTATCCTGACAAAAATCATGTATCTTATAGAACTCTTGATCAGAGTTGTTGTTGGAGAGTCATCAGAATCGTGTTTCATAAACTTGCGTTTCTTATAGTTAACTTCTCAACAAGGAACATCAATAAAAATCACCATATACTTTGAGATTTCCTTAAACTAAACATGATAAAAAGGAGCAGAAGTCAAATAGGTAATATAATGAAATTGCAAATGGCAAAAAAATAAAATAAAAAATGATGAATTAATATAGAAAACTCTAACATTGATTACATCAAAATTAAGTAATGCAAGTATGTGAAATCCACTTCAAAGAGAACTGAGTCAAAAGGGTTTTTCTTGCACTGAGATTTGTATGGAATCAAGGAAGGTGGTCTAGTACCATTAGGAATTTATGTGAAGAGATGGAATTAGATCAAGAACGTACCTGAATTCATGGTGTTCATCAACTTTTCAAGTTGTTCAGTGCTTAATTCTTGAGCAGCAAAACATGATGATATCCGAAAAAAGTGAATCTAAATATCACAAATGAAATATGAGCAACTGAGCAGACGATGAACACACGGTTAACCCCAGATAAATATCACAAATGTGAATCTAAATATCAACAAATGAAATGAAAACATAAAGAGAGCTAATTCAGAATATATAACCAATACAAATATAAAGAAAGCTAACCCATCTTGGTTAACACCAAGATGGTTTTACTTCTATTTTTTCTAAAAAGAAAGAAAAAGAAATTATCAATAAATACATGATAGGCAGAAATAAGGCAAATAAGAACGTCAAGGAGAAAAGGCAACTTAGAATTAACCATAAAGGTAATTTTCTCAACTACCTTTTAATGATCATGAAGATCAACCAACAAAAATGGCCAAATTCCGGTTATTCACACTTAAATAAAGGGTTGTATACTATAATAAAATTATCAGGTCAAGATGGATAAGTGTTCCCACATAGTTCAGTACCTTGCTGGAAAGAGGGGGCAGGGCAAGGGGTGGTCTGATCAGCAATTCAAATGACTTGTGAGGAACTTTTCAAATTAAGAAAGACATGCATAAGTGTTCCCACATATAAATAAGACAAATTGAAAGTAAAAATGAGCAAAACATGCAACTCCAGAATATGTGAATTCAACGAAACTCTGCCTACAGCCTAATTGAATCACAAATAATAAAAACAACAAAACCTCAATCTTGTAGCAACCTGTCCACATAAATCATTTATATTCAAGAAAGTTTTTGATAAAATTATTTGAATACACAGAGGCAATAGCAGTGATGTTGAACGCGTACCTGACAGCAATGTCAAAAACGGTTCTTGGTGTGAGAGCGAACCTCAGAGCAATGGCAACCGCATCGAGCCCTAATTAGTGGGATAACACGAAATCGGCAATCAATTATCAAAGAGGCTGAATACAGAGGCAGTAAATCAACCTTTCAAACAGCGAATTCGCTACTTGATCAAACAACTAGGGCGAAGACAGATTAACAGCAGCCCTCCTATGCGAATGAATAGATAGAGGATAAAATCGGCTCATGAGCCGACTTATATTTAATACTATAAATAAGAAATAAGAACCAAGTGACTGAATGGACTCATAAGATGGAGAGTTAAAAAAGAAGAAGAAAACAACACACTAGCCAAGTGACTGAAGTGATTTCCTCTGCTTAGGAAACCAATAAATATGTCAAAGTCAAAATTCGTTAAGCAGCATGATGTGAAGGTAAAATAGAATGAAAGGAGAGTTAGTCAAAGAGTCAGATCATAAAACCAGTTCATGGGATAAGGGAATAAATAGGTATAAACTAAGGGAGGAGGTATCAATATCACTACCTTCTAGAAATTAGTTAAGTTCACTATTTTTTACAGTATTAAGTATTAACTATAGTTGCATTAAGACTTATAGGCAGTTTCTGTAGTGGATCATCTAAGGAAGAACAATTTCAAGTTTTTGGCTTTTAGCTAGGGGGTAAGGGGTTCATCGCTTGTACGAAGAAATTCTTTGGATTTTTTCTGTTGCAATAATGTTCATCTAGTGATATCTAGAGTCTCTGTCCACAAATTCTAATCTAAATTGATTCAAAATGATAGCATCACAATTTTCCATAGTTCGTGTATGAATATTCCCCAAAATGGTTTTTCCACAAATTCTAATCTAAATTGATTCTCAATCAATCAATTGAACTTAAAAATAATCAAATTCAAAGGAAGAGAAAGAAAACTAACAAACCTATTTCTCATAAATCAGAAACCCTAATCGAAATTCCCCAAATTGATTCTTAAAACAAATTCTAATCTAAATTGATTCTCAATCAATCAATTGAACTTAAAAACAATCAAATTCAAATGAGGAGGAAGAAAACTAATAAACCTATTTCTTACAAATCATAAACCCTAATCGAAATTCCCCAAATTGATTCTCAAATCCACGCATTCTAATCTAAATTGATTCTCAATCAATCAATTGAACTTGAAAACAACCAAATTCAAAGTAAGATGAAGAAAACTAACAAACCTTGAAGTGTAGATCGATGCGGGAAGAGGGACTAGTGCGTCGGCAGTAGAAGGCCTTCGCAGACGCGGTTGCGGTGGTGCGCCGCTGGTACCAGGGTCGGCTGGAGGTGGAGCTTGTAGCGGCGCTGGCAGCCTGCTCGGCTCGGCCTCTCGGGGTTTTGCCTTCGCCCTTCGATGTGTGTGAAAATGGGGTTTCACCGTTTGCTACTTTGCTGTCTCTGCGTTCTGTAAAAAAATATAAAAAAAAGGGGTCTTGATGTTTCAAAAAAATATGCGGCAGGGAAAACCTGTAAGGAGGGAGATTCGAACCTGGATGACATTATACATTATTGCATACTACCCACGTCCTAACCATTAGGTCCTAACCATTGAGCTAGGTTGTAATTAAGATTTTATTCTACTTCCGTTTTAATTGGGCAAAGACAACGGTTCTAACAGCCATATTATTTAAGATGTCGTCTTTATATATGACAATGGTTCTTTATATCTTCGTTGTCTATGTAACTACAAAGACAACAATTTCAATTGGACATACACAACGGTTTAGTCAACCGTATGTTTTGCGATGTCTTCTATATGTATAACAACAGTTATGTATATATTTGTTGTGTTTGCAATTATAAAGACAAAGGTTTTAATTGGGCATAGACAACAGTTCTGGCAACGTATTATTTGAGATTTATTCTATATGTATTACAACGGTTCTTTATATATTCGTTGTCTTTGTAATTACAAAGACAACAGTTTCAATTGGACATAGACAACGGTTATGTTCAATCGCATTCTTTGAGATGTCCTCTATATATATGACAATGGTTATTTATATATTCGTTGTCTTTGTAATTACAAAGACAACGGTTTCAACTCGACATAGACAACGATTTTCTCAACCCTATTTTTTGAGATGTCTTCTATAAGTATAACAACGGTTCTTTATATATTCGTTGTCTTTGCTATCACAAAGACAACGGTTTTAATTGGGTATAGACAATGGTTCTGTCAACCGTATTCTATGAGATGTATTCAATATGTATCACAACAGTTCTTTATATATATGTTGTCTTTGCAATTACAAAGACAACGGTTATACCTTATAACCGTTGTGCGTCCCTAAAAACTCTAATTTTTGCCAATATAGACAACATTATTGTAAAAACGGTTGTATATAAGACGTTGTGTAAAACCATTTTTGTACTAGTGAATAATGCAATCCCCAAAAGTCCAAAATTAATTAGGATGCCCCAAATGCTACTGATTTTAATGTTCATGTGTGTAGAACTATGTAGAGAAGTAGATTTTAACCTATCTAAATACATAAAATTAGCCTTCATGTGTAGACATACTTCAGTCGTTCAATTATCAAGTAGCTAAGAGAAGTGTTTGTCATGAACAAGATGTACAGAATAATTTGCTATGTAGTATTAGTTTATTTTCCTTGTTTTCTTTGCTTCTTAAGTTTCACATTCTATCTAATTTAAAGCCTATTAGCTCAAATGGTAGAACATTGTATTCAAACACAAAAATGCGGGTTCAAATCCCGCATAGGCTACGATAATTAAAAAAAACCACAAATATGTCATTTCACATCGGGTAATAGCCGATGTCTTTAAAAAAAACAATCGATGTCTATGTGGGGGATGTAAAAAGTCAAAACATTTTAACATCGGGTAATAGTCGATGTCTTTGTATGTTATAACATCGGTTATATTTTATAATCGATGTTATATGATAACAAAGACATCAGATTTAAAAATATAAACGATGTTATAACATACAAAGACATCGGGTTCTGGCCGATTTGAAAGACTTTTGACTTTTAACATCCCCCACATAGACATCGATTTTTTTTTAAAGACATCGGCTATTACCCGATGTTAAATAACAAATTTCTAGTAGTGCGTGCTTTGGCGTCATTGACATCACCGATCGGCTAGTCTGCTTTCCTGGAACTCAAAACGTTATTATGCAATCACTTGGAGGATCACGCCGATCTCTACGCCGGTTGTTATATGGGAGGGTACCCATTCCAGCAGTTCGTCGACTACCAGAGATGGGTAGGACATGTGCATGGTGAAAGGAGATGGTAGATAGAGCTACCCATCATGGGTTTAGTATTTGCAACGGTATATCAGATTCCTCTCGTCGTTCTAGCTTGGCATCATCCGTTCACATGTCTCCCCATGACCTCGCTGACACCTGCTAACAACCCTCAATCAGCAACCCTTGGTTTAGCCTGCATCGGAAACCAAGACCATTTTGCCGCGGTACGACTTCAAACATCTTATTTTATTACCTATTCTTGGTTTTCATCTATATGTCAATACTCTAACTCTAATTTTCGGTTCTCATAGATCTGGTTACGTCCTAACGCTCCTATTCCGCCGTCTGCGCCAGAATGGGTCGCACATCATCAACCGAGCGTCGAAGGATGGGATGCTCCTTTTCAAGCTCGGTTTGACAGATTTCGAGCCTTACGTGTCGAGTCCGGTCGCCCTTTACACTTTTCCTAGATTTTATTCCACCAGTTTATTAAGGATGCATGTAAACCTTTTTTCCCGTGCCTTGTAACTAGACCTGTCAAACAGGTCGGGCGGGTCGGGTTTGGGTCGGGTCGTCTCGGGTTCGGGTCCATTTCGGGTCGGGTCATTTCGGGTTACGGGTCGTGAAATGCTCAACCCAGACCCATATTTAACGGGTTCGGGTCGACCCAACGGGTCAAGAGCGTTACTCATCCATAATTTTTTAAATGTCATTTACTATTTATACACGTTATTTTTAAATGATAAAATTATGTAAAATATCAATAAAAGTTTATTACTTGTTATAGTTTCATTCTTTTTAGTTTTTGAAGTATGAAATTATATATAACATATAAATTGATATTTTATATAATTATTATCAACCTTAAAACCATACATGAATAGTAAACGACATTTAAAAGTAAACGGTTGGAGTATTTTTAATGACTATTTACATAGTTCCTAAATCTAAAATTGTTATATTATCCTAATAATAGTTATATTATTGAAAAAAATAATTAATGGTTCTACAATAGTAATATGTAATTTTATATACATAACAAATTGTAATGTTAAATTATAAAGTAAAGTTGATGATGAAAAATATAATATTCAATCCTAATTATTATTAGTAAAATATTTCAATATTAGGTTAAATTGTAATTTATTTATGTTTTTATTATCTTAAAGCTTGACCCAACGGGTGACCCACGGGTTGACCCAACCCGACCCAGAAATTTGCGGGTTGAGCGGGTTCGGGTTGCTTCGGGTTTCGGGTTGAAATATTTGTGCCAAAACCCACGTTTTACGGGTCGGGTTGGGTCGGGTCCTCGGGTCGGGTCACGTTTTGACAGGTCTACTTGTAACATTATTCGCATATTATCCGAATGAAAACCTTAACAATTATTGTTTCCCATTTAATTAGACCCTAAATCCTTAAACTCCACTAGGTAAACCCTTCAATTTTTTCAATTAACGCTAAAAAACCCTCGGAAAACCCTAAACCCTAAACGCGAAACCATAACTAGGGTTTGCACGTCGAAAATAACATGCAATATTTGCACGTCGTTAAGAACGTGCAAAGTCGACATGCACAATTCCACACTTACACGTTGTTAACGACGTGCATGCACGTCAATAATTAAGGACGTGCAAATCCTTAACCACAATTTGCGGCGTATCCCTTTAGATTACCTTCCCTACATGCAATGTAGTTTGATGCTATATTTACTTTCTTCTAGCTCTGTGCCTCCTTATAGGCACTACATGCATTAATTAGCCAACAATCAAAGTGTAGATTAAAGGGCTTTTCACTCAAAAAGTAATTCATGTGGTTTAGATAGGCAGTAGCTACAGATCGATTGAGTTTTATCTGTTAATTGTAAACAATCCATCACTTTCAGAACCCAATAAATCAACAATTTAGGGATTGCATCAATGTATGAGCTAGCTTTTCTCGATCGAACTCGTCTTTCTTTATGTTGCGGAATTAATTCGATCTTGAAGGAATACTATATATATATATGAGATGAGCTCATGTTGTCAGTTGTGGGTGTAAGTAGCTATAGCCATGTTGAATAATGGCAGAAATCAATGTGTGATATGGCAAAGAGATACAAGACAAATGAGTTTAGAGTAGTGAAACAGAAAGATAACGTACAGCTATGTATCAGCCCATCACCCAATTCAATCAACAGACACCGCATGTTTTGGGTAGGGTTATACCAGACAAACGAGTTCATGTGAGCGACCCTGAAGCAGCGCCAACCCAACCCAACCCCGATTACTTCCTCCATACCATCGATCATCGATCAACACGTCTCCTCAACCTTGATGTGTACGTACTATTTTATTTTTTATTTTTAACCTAGCTATGATATCTATTTGTTACCGTGTGTATTTTTTACATATTCTTCTTTAATTGGTTGATTTAAATCAAATTAATTTTATTTTTAAAAAACATAAATAATCAATGGAAGTGAGTTTCTCAAAAAAAAAAAAGGGATAATAAATACGAGGGAGATGAACTATTTAAATTTATACACTTGAAGTTCAAATATTCATATTTGAACAACCAAAATACATCCGCACATTTTCATGAAAATGTTCATATTTAGGGGTGTTTCGCAACAGATTTGAAGATGTTTTGGAGGTGAAATAAAAATGACACATCTTTTTCTCCGTGTTTGGCAGTGTCTTTGGGTGAAGACGTGAGAGTTGAAGGTGGAGTTTATTTGGTCTGAAAATGGAAGCTAGCCGGGGGTAGGCAACTTTAGGCGGTGGAGTTTTTTTTTCCTTGGGGTTTGTTCCAATTTGCCCTCTGTAGGAGGTGTCTTCTGGGGTTTTGTTCCAATTTGCAAATTTTTTCTGTCAAGTTTCGATTATTTAGCAAGTTCAGAGTTAGTATTCAGTGATTTGGGAGTCATTATTCATTTGAGTATCAAGAATTATTCGCTTTTATTCAATGATCATGATTTGTTAACATTTAACACCATAAAGGGCGAGTACACCGGAACTACCATTTAAAAGATTTTCGAGTGATCTATCCTCTCTCTCTCTCTCTGTCTGTCTATATATATATATATATATATATATATATAGGGAATAGGTAAATTGTGCACACCCCTTAGGGTAACGCTCTACTATGGAGGGTGAGCGCGTGTGGTTTGTGTGAATAAAACCCTAATCCCTAATTGCTTCTTTTTTTTTTTTGGCCGGCAATTGATTCTTCTTCATTGTTGTTCACCCATGGAGCCGAAGAGATTAGGGATTAGTGTTAAATCAAAATCATTCAGTTTGAAACGCTTATATCAACCCTCCCATGAATGATCTCAATCGGAGGCAATTTAGCAGACGGCGATTGTGGAGTTGAAGGCGGAGCGGACAACCGACGAAGGCGAAGCCATGGAGGTGCGGCGAAGAAGAGGGGATTGGTGAGCACACTATCGGACCTTTGTTGTTGCCGGAGTTCAATTTCAGATTCTAGCGGTGAGGCGAGGCGTCCCCCAAGGGTTGAGTTGAAGGCGGTCGAAGCGGCGGCGATTCATCACGAGCTCCGATGTCGAAAGCGGAATGAAGGCCGACCACGCTAGACGCTTCAATCTTCATCTCCTTCGATTAATTAGGGCTTTCAGGTTCGTTTGATGCTTCTCATCTCCTAACTCTCTTGAATGAATCAGTTGCGATTGTGTGTTCTAGGGTTTGCAGTGCTTTAAATCATGGAAAAATATATAACCCTTCTCGATCAAGGAAGTTGTAGAGAAATTACGAGGAGCGTGGATTTTGAACAAATCAAGGACATCCTCCATCTTATGGGTTACATCTCAGATCTTCCTGATAAGGTCTTTCACCATGTTGCTGGTGTTTTAATGTATTTTATTTTAGAATGTGAGGAGCAGGGCTTCACGTCATGGAAAAACATATACTTTTTATTATTATTTTGTAGCATTTATGAAATTCTGATTTTTAGCCTAATATATATTTTTGGTTTTCGAGATGCATAATTTGATTAATTATTTGTCAATTGTTCAGATGTATGTGTCGAATTTTGGTTACTACTAGTAATGAGTTAGTAAATTATTCGGTGAAATCTGATTCATTATTCGGCAGAATACGGAGTCTTTGATTTGTAAACTACATAAAACAAAACATTATTCAGTGAAATATGAGACATTATTCGGTGAAATATGAAGCATTATTCATATTAATGTGACAAATTATTCAATGGAATTGGAAATTTTTTATATGAAATAAATGAAACAAATAACAGAAAATTATTCGATACCAGGTGAAACATTATTCGGTGGAATTGTCAAATCTGTAAAACGAACTAAATCAGGTGGGTTTATAAAAACATTTAATTTTCACCGAAAAAAAAAATTTCACAAATATTTTTTATATATTTTTTATAAAAAAAAGAAGAAAAAAAAAAAGAAGCAAAGTGAAGGGTGGTAAACACGCACCAAGTGGTCTAGGTGGAAGAGATTGGTTTTTTTTTTTTTGCCCGGTGGGCCCACTGTATTAAAAAGAAAAAAAAAAGAAAAATCCCTTTTAATCTCGGCCTTCCATCTTCTCTTCATCAACGGCTCATAATTGTGCACAAGGTACACTATAAGGGGTGTGCACAAGGGAACCTTGAATTGACACAAGGTACACTATAAGGGGTGTGCACAAGATCTCCTCTTCATCAACGGCTCATAATTGTGCACAAGGTACACTATAAGGGGTGTGCACAAGGGAACCTTGAATTGACACAAGGTACACTATAAGGGGTGTGCACAAGGGACCCTTGAATTGGTAAATAAAGAGCGGCCATTCCGGGGTTCGAACTGGGGACCCATTAGTACTACCCACAAATCCTTTCCAGTGAGTCATTCCGGAATGGTTGTGCTGTGTGTGTGTGATATTTGTATAGAGAAATATGGAATTTATCGGTAATAATAAGTTGATTGCAAAACTTAAAAAGTAGTATATAATAACTAATAAGTCGGGTTGGTAGTTAAATTCATTCATATTCTGTTCTGATACATATCGCAAATTCAAACTTTCACCAATGAAGGGTTACGAGGTAAAAAGTGTGAGAAAATGACAAGACGAATCTTCCCGATTCATCTTTTGTTTATTTATTTCTGGAGTATAAAATTTTTGTTTTAGCCTCCTGAGGAGGTGATGCACTCCGGGGGCAATAAATCTTGAATTATTTTGTTTTTATTTGCGTTTTTCAGAAAAATACGTTCAATAATTTTTAAAATTCAAAGATAAAACTATTTTAATTCACTTTTCAACTTCAACTAGATTATAAACTCCTCCTGACAAGTTGATTCTTCAATTTACAAACTCCTCCTGACAATTTAGCTTATATTGTTTCAAAGGATATGGAATGAGAATCAAGCGCTTTTTCTAAAAAAAAAAAATATTACAATTTTTGGTGGTAAAAAACACACCTCAATTTAACCTTTGACAGCTCAATTCAATTATAAAATGCAAAATGCTGTTAAACAAAATTACTTGTCACTTAAAAATAAAAAACAGGTTTTAAGAATCTGATTTGGAAAATATTTCAGGATAGTTATCTATTTATTATTAAAAACGGTTTTTATATCCTATGCCCTTGGATCATAGGATAAGAAGTCAAATTGAAAAATATTTCCCTTAGATACATCCGGTTTAACCATTTCTAAATTAGATTATAGGGCTCAACAATTTTATTTTAGGGTTTTCTTTCCCAAAATTAAGTATCTTTATCCCATGCTCTTAAGACATGACAAACCGTATTTAAAAAATATTTTATGGAATTTATCCATTTCAATTTATGGAAAAAAATTCCAATTAAATTTGGGTTTTCAATCTACCCCTTCTGATATATGTTATTAGAGAGACTATAAAATGGGCTTAATTAAAACTTTTTTTTTTCAGATAAGATAAAATTAAAAATAAGAAGGAAAAAAAAAGCAATATCCAAATATATATATATATATATATATATATCAAAAGGAGATAATATATTAATTTTGAGGAATAACATGAAGAAATTAACATTATAGTGTTTGATTTCTTGGCGGGGCATATTCATAATATAAAAACATAAATTACACACACATGCATGAGAGAATACTACGTAGGAGCAGCTGCTACCCCTGCTTAATTATCCTTCCGTACAAATCAATTTTTTGTGTTCAAACAAATTAAACCCAAACTTCAACATTACATCCAAATCCAAATCCAAATCCAAGAATCAATCAATAACTTCACAATTAAAAGATCCAGATCGAGAGAAACGAGAAAGAAAACAAGAACTTGTAGATACTCGTCGACATCCTCTTATGACGAATCGATCCCTACTTGCATTAAAATTAACTCAACGAACCTGCGAATTGAAAACGACAAAGTATTATATACAACTCAACAAATCAACATAACATACACATAGTTATGTTGATCACATAATGACATTGTATTTGCGTTGTATATATGTAATGCAAGTCCATGTTTGGGAGCGAGATTAGGTTAGATTGTCGAATTTCTCCCGTTCATTCTTGCTCGACATATTGTATACGATACGAAGTGAGAAAAAGGGAAGGGAGCTTACAATTTAGAGAGAGCAAGTAAAGCCAGGAGGAGGGGTCTTGCCACAGGTGACAAGGAGCTCAAGTGCAATAGGGACAAAGATCTTAAGGTTGAGGAGCTTTAGCTTAAGTGTAGTGCAGAGGCAAACTGCAGCCTCTAGTTCAACAAGACCCTTCAACACCGGGCAGCACTCATTCACAGCTGGGTCACCTAGCCCAACGTGGACAAGGCCACCGAGGAGGTCCACACATCCCCCAAGCTTCAAAGTGTCAATGGGGCACTTGGGGGCAGACGGTTTGGCCTTGCCCGGCGGCGGTGGGCAGGGCGTACCTTTTGGCGAGGGCCCAGGGGTGACCGGTGGAACGGGTAGCACCGGTGGGAGGGGCAGTTTGGGCACGATGGGCGGGATTGTGACTGGTGGGATGGGCACGACTGGGGGGACTGTGACTGGTGGGATGGGCACTTTGGGCACGACAGGCGGGACTGTGACCGGTGGGACGGGCAAAATGGGCGGCACGGGCAACACCGGTGGCAAGGGTGGGAGGATCCCGGGTGATTTAGGGGTGGGCTTGGGCTTGGGCTTAGGTTTGGGTTTGGGCTTGGAACATTCACCGCAACCGAAGACGGGTGCGACGGAGGAGACCAAGAGGATGCAAAGGAGGAGGAGGGCAGAGGCCTTTGAGGACTCCATGCTGTGGATATGTTATGTGTGTGTTTTTGGTGTAGAGGGTTTAGAGAGAGTTAAATAGAAGGAGATGTTTTTTGGTAAATTTTGAAGACAACAAAACCCAACATAAAGGACGGGTGGGAGTGGGGTTTGGGATTTGTGATTGGAAAGCAGATCACGTGAACCCATGGGCTCACAGTTAGGCCCATTTTTGGAGGGATGTTCATGAGAGATTCCAAAAAACACCAGTTGGCCTGCACTTGTTGTTATATATGGACTAAGGGGTATAACTGTCCAACCAAACTACATTTTTAACCCCTTCACACTTCCTAGTTAAATCAACATATTTAGACTTGTGAATCAAGTTTTGCAGACAGATTATAAGTTTTGATTTTAAGTCCTATTTGGCATTTGGAATTTTTACAAATTTCAGCGTATTACAGGACAAGTCATAGACATGTGCAAGATGGCCGATCGCACATGATCTCCTATTTTATAAGGCCTCATTTAATAAACACTATTACTCCTTATATACTCTATCCGTCTCGCAAAACTTATAGTTTAAGCTTTATGCACACTTATTAATAATACCTATATTTCCTTTACTTTTATAGGATAAAATACTTAAAAGCACGAATTATTACCTATAAAAAGAGCAATCATTACCTATAAATATAATAACTATAGCTAAAACAAAAAGTTTTTTATACAAGTTTACTACTCTAAAACTACAAGTTTTGCGAGACGGAGGGAGTGATAAAAAGTTATACAAAACAATCACCAAATCTCTGTTGGCACGCTGGTAATTAGAGCATGCACATGGGAGCGGCAAGCCAACGCCCTTAATGTCCACCTGGACAAATTAATAAAAAAAAATAATAAGGAAAATGGGGAAGAACATCATGAAAAAGCTCTTATATACGCGGCAGATCAAGAGGCCGAAGTGGTGAACTTTGGCACAAAATTCAAATAGTCCTATATAGAAACAATCCAAATCAATTTTAAAAAAAATGTTGTTGGGGTTGTAGACGATCTATAGATATGAAAATATACAATGTGATGTAAAAGAAATACCCCAGATTGATTCTCAAGCAAACTCTTAACAGATTTGTGAACTATAGATTGGACCTCTTCATCAAACATCATCAGAGATGTTGTGCCAGACACATCAGAGACGTTGATTTTCAGCTTGTACCTACAATAGTAGAAGAAAGTAGAGTGAATGAAAACAATTTTCAAGGAGAAAAAAAAATATTGACAGGTGCGTATCTTGAAGATGTTAAGACGGAATGGATTGTACCTTTGAACGAGGTAATCAATTTGCTTATCACAATTGAGACAATAAAATATATCCCCGTCGCTAGCAACAAACCGCTTGCACTTAAGGCACGAACTTTAAAACCATGTATTTTTGTCTTCAAACTCGGCAATGGTTGCAAGCACAACACAAACACAATCCTGTGAAGCAAAAAAAATGGGATAAGAAAAGCGGAGAGATAATTGAGTATGAATCAGGTTGTTGATAAATGGAAATAAATTAATACAATTGTGACCTTGGTGATGGAATCAAGTTCACTCAAGAGTTTCATGTCACTGACTGCAGAAACTGTTAGATAGGAGAAGATGAAGAGTAGCTTCGGACATGGCTTATGGGGTGGGAAACTAATGCCCCGTCAGAAACACAACTGATGAAAAATAAAAGTTAAGACCATTATCATATATAGATGGAAAGAACATGTTAAGATAGATAAAATACGAATAATTAAGATACATACGTTTTCTTGAACTCTACAATTTCATAAATATCCTGATCAAGTAGTAGCCTGGAACCCCAAAGTGAATTTGACACAAAAATTTCTCCTGGAAAGAGATAAGATGAGGATCTTATTATTATATGATAATTGGATATAATAAAAAAATTAGAAAAAACTAAAGCAATAAGGTGAAAAAAAGGTGGGAAAATGTACCCATGTATATTGTAATTTTTGCAAACTGCAATATAACAATTATCCGATTCCCTTGAAAAGAGGATAAATAGCTTGACATCTCAGCAGCATAATCCCCCCAAAGAGTACAACTCAACACAGTTTTGCTGTAAAAAAAAAAAGAATATGAGTGAACAAAAAAAAAAACAAAAGCTATTGTATGAAATAAGAAACGATTTATAAGGTAGGGAGGTAATTTACGTGTGATCTTCCAACTTAACGATAAGTCTACTCTTGGTTGGCTTGGCTGCAGGGTTCGAAGTGATCTCTTTATTGGGGAATATGATAACATCTTCAAACTCAATAAGCTCACCAATAATGTCTAAATGAAAACGTAAATATCATGTATAGACCGAGGTCGATGCAAATGAAAAAATTGAAGATGGATAACGTAATTTTGAAGACATTTACCTATCAAATACTCATCCGGATGAGTAGTGGACAAAACAGTAGAGAAATCAACAAAGAAAAAACCATGTGGTGATCCGGGTAAAGCATCACACGCTTTGACAATTGTGGTTTCTCAGAAAAAAATTTCCTTCCATGCTTGCTGAGCTTAAATGATCCCGTATGATCCACAAGTCCAAAGTTGGAGATGATAATGGTAGAAAACTCGTGTAATCGACCGGCAAACCTCCAACACATGTTTCCTTGAACAATGGCTTCAATCCGAGTTCCCTGTAAAAAAAAACAATTGTTAGAGATAAATGAAAATAATGTGAAGAAATGTAAATGAATGAAGATGGAAAGAGGTTGGAAAATACATTCTCATCCACGAGAACCAATTCCAGTGGAAATTTCGTGTGGGGGATATTCGAAGATGTCCTTGCATACATTCGAATAATACGCACTTTGATGATGGAGGAGGCAGAGATCACATCGAGCATGGTGTATTGCTCTGACATTGTGGAGGTGAGAATAGATTGACTCGGTGTTGTGATGATGTGGTCCACACGGCTGATGGATATATATATATACCTTCCAACTTTTAAAATGGTGTTTGGGAGAAGATTGTTTCCAAGTTTAACTCCAAAGATATCAATCCAATATATAAAATATATTAAAATAAAAGGGAAGTGAATAATCAAGGTAAAGAAAGCGGATAATCATTGTGTACAATATAAACAAATCTATCCAAATGTATCAAATATATGCATCCACACTTACCTTTGTCCAATATATCTAAATCTATATATTACAATGAAAGGAAAGTGGATATATAAACATCTATAATTAGTAGGTACAGAATTTGTATAATATATTTATGGATATTACTAATCTCAAACCTTTCCATATTCGTGTGATTTTCCTAATCTCTGTATGGCTATGAAAAATCACAATCGGGAAAAAAATAAAGGGATCGGAAATCAACCTCACGCAAGATAAGTTCTGTAATCGACAACATGCACATGCAAAAGATGAAGCCCTTTTTTGAATCGATAAAACCTATTTTGAATCCCCCATCAGACTGGAATAATTCGATCCATAAAAAAGAATGAAAAATTCGAAATTAGATAAAAAAAAAAGAAGAGAGAAGAGATCCAATCAAAAGTGAGAAAAGATCAAATCAACCTTAAGCAGGCGACCTCAAATTCGGAGTGGAATCTCCCATCAGATGAACCCTAGGATGATCGGAACGTGCATCAATTAACGTCATATGTAACAATAAACAAACTTCCCCTGAAGCAATAACAAAGAATCGATCAAATCCAATCAAAAGAGAGAAGAGATCAAATCAACCTTAAGTAGGCGACCTCAAATTCGGAGTGGAATCCCCAATCAGATGAACCCTAGGATGATCGGAAAGTGCAGCAATTAACGCCATATGCAACAATAAACAAACGTTCCCTGAAGCAATAACAAAGAATCGATCAAATGCGAATTTCTTGTGAAGGGAGCAAGAACTGAACTGAAATATCCAACACAGAGATTTCGCAATACCAAAGAATCGACATAGATTAAGCCAAAAAGATCGAAATTGGGCTCAGTGGAGAGAACAAAAGGTAAAGAAAGAGGGAGAAGAGTGTAGAAGGTATGCCTGGGCAGAGGCGGACGTCTCACAAAATTCACAACCCTAGGTGTGTTTTGGGTGAAAATTGGAGGGAAAAGAAAAGACAAAATAAATAATTGGAAAAAAAATCCCATTGGATGAAAATGAGTGATGTAAGGAGAAGACGTCACGTGGCCAAAAGGCTTTGGGTTTAAGTAATATATAGATATAGATGTATCTTTTTACATCTAGATTACAAAAATACTACAAAATGGAAAGTCCTTTGTAAGGTTGAATTCATTTTTACTCGGTATAAACTAGTGATATAGTTTATTTCGCATTAAATCGGTCAAATGAAGGAGAGGAGTGCTCCCTCAAAATACTCGTATCTCCATTTAAAATGCAAACTCACACTAGCCTCATAGGTTGGATAAATTTATGCAAGGTGATTCTGACCTAGCTCGTTTAACGTATAATTTACCTCTTACAAAAAATCCTTATGGATAAAAATAAACCTCTTAAAGATTTTCCAACTTTTAATGCTCGATCAAGTAGTTGTGGACAGTGTGAATATCCTTGACGCTCTTGATGCCTTTGATTTGAAGGACTTTGTTTTGATTGGCACACCTCCAACGAAAACCAATGAGGTTGTCACCACTAACACTACTCTTGCAACATCGGATCCCAATCCCGGCTTCTACTTGGAGGAAGAAGGACAATTTATTCTCATATGGCTCCGCACCACGGTTTCCACTGTCCTCACTTGCTATCTCGTTAAGTGCACTAGTACGCGAGGCTTGGATGGCTATTAATGACATGTATCAGCACCAGTCTCCAGCCAAGGCCATGCACCTCAAACATAAACTTCACAATGTTCCTAAGGCGAGGTCTTTTATGCTTGAGTACTTTGAGAAGAAGCAAGCTAGGGTGGAAGCGCCCTCGCCAGCTTTCTTCAACCTATTTGTTAAATTCCGGTGGGCTCCATATAACGTGAGGGGTCCACACGTCTGAGCGCATCATGCGCACCCAAGCCGAGCACAAAAGACCAGCGGGGTTCCATCCTAAAACCAATTGGCAATAGGAGGAGTGGCTCACTGACTTATATGCAAGGCCCGGGGTTCCGTGTTTTTCGATGTGGGACAATCATCCACACATCACAACACTCTGACCAAGACTTTTTTGCTTGCATCCTTCAAGGCCTGGGCGCTTCATATGGTTCGTTTTGAGTTGTTTTCAATATGCACGAGGAGCTTTATCGACGAGCCATCAACAAACTACGATCACTCTCACTCCACTACCACCATGCAGTAACGTTCTTCCTCGAATTGGTTTCAGGCCACTTTTGTCAGGTACTTCATCTTGTGTCATCAGCCCCATCTGATTGCTCAAAAGTTTCCAAACAAGGCAGTCACTCTCCCCCAAAAGCACGTCAAAAGCTTGTACAAGAGCTTGGTTGGTGGCTTGAACTACCTGATCGACACACTCCCGACCTGACATAGCATACCCTGTGAGGATCTTGAGATATGTTGCAGGAACTCACAAACTTGGTATATAGTATGAGAGTGCCAAGGATTTCAAACTGAAAGGGTATATAGACAGTGATTGGACAGGGTGTCTTGATGACAGATAAGCACCTCTGACTCTGTGTTTGGGACTTTGGGCTAGGATCAGGTGCCATTACCTAGAACTCAAAGAAGCAGGAGACTAGTGGCTTTTGTTCATGTTCAATGTTATCTGAAACTGCTCTTAATTGCACTCAGAAGCTGTCCTCTTTCTCTCCCAAGATCAATGCATGGTTTGTGTTGCTGTGTTGTTGTGTTGTCACTGTCGATATTGGTGTGATATGGTGTACACATTGGAGCCAAGTAGGAGTTGTAAGCTGAAGGTTGTTTAGGTTGTTACAGAAGGGCATTTCCGTAATTTCACTTAAAAAGTTGTTAGTTCTCTAACCAATTTGTTTTGCGATTAAGAGGCGGGAGTTTGTTGCTTCTTCTTGACTGGAACATTTTCATACATTCTGAATTGAGAGTTTTCCTCTCTTGTTCCACATGAATCTGGTTTTCCTTCATCCATTTTTGGTCAAGTTTGTTCAATTTGGTTAGATCAAATTGTTCCAAATGGTATCAGAGCTGGTGATCGCTTGATCGTCTGTGGTTTTGCTCGTTTTTTTGGGGGGAAAAGCTGAGATCCAGCCAGATCTGTGGTGTGTGACGCCATGGTTGGACGAGGACGAGGTGCTGATGGACAGGCACCTGGAGGCGATGCAAATAGTGGTGGAAGAGGAACTTTTGTGTCTACTACTCCTCCTACTGGACGCGGATGGAATATGAATGGCATTCAATTCGGAGACATGATGCAAGGCATGGCTGGAGCACATGTCAATCCGTATTTCCTTTCGAATTTGGATCATCCAGGTATGGTCCTTGTTTCTACACACTTTAATATAGCTAATTTTGCGAGTTGGAGTCGTAGTGTTAAGATGGCATTAGGAGCGAAAACTAAGCTTGGTTTTATAACTGGTAGCTGTGTGAAACCACCAGAAAATAGTGAAGAGTTTATACAGTGGGCTAGAGCAGATTCGATGGTGAGATGCTGTCTAATAAACTCGATGACTAGTGAGGTTGCAGAGGGATTGATGTATGTTGAAACAGCGAGAGAGCTTTGGGATGAGATTAGGGAGAGATTCTATGAATCTAATGATCCGCTAGTTTATCAATTCAGACGAGATCTTGCTAACCTGAAGCAGGACAACAAGTCTGTAGGCGCGTATTTTGTAAAATTGAAGAAAATCTGGGACGAATTACAGTTGCTGGATTCAATTCCTAACTGTACATGTGGAGGAATTGCTCAATGTTCTTGTGCAGTGGTGAAGAGAATGTTAGAAAGGGAAGAAAGAGCAAAGGTGATGCAATTTTTGATGGGACTCAATGATGTTTATGAACAACTTAGAAGCAATGTGTTGTCAAATGAGCCTTTTCCTAGCATTCAAAAGGCATATCAAATGGTTGTACAGATTGAGCGCTCAAAGGGAGTTACTGGTGTCCCCCAGAGTGATTTGGGTGCCTTAGCTGTTTCTAGATTCTCTCAGAATCAGTTTGATGTTGATATCAATGCTGTTAATAGATTCAGATATGGTGATCAGTCTAGGCAATATGATCAGTCTAGGCAATTTGATCAGCTTAGGAGAGATTATAAGAAAGCCAAGTTGGAAAGAAAGTGTGATCATTGCGGTGAGCGTGGGCACACCAAGGATTATTGTTTTAAGCTTGTTGGTTACCCTGAATGGTTTAGGGGACCAAAGGAAGATGACAAGTTCAAAGGCTTAGGCTCGGGGAAATTTGCTGCTCAAATGGAATTTCCTCAGCAAGAAAGTCCATTTGATCACTCAATTACTGACCCCAAGCCAGATCAGGCAATTGTGAATGCTGTTTTTCAGGAAGTTCTCAAAATGATGAAAGGGAAAACTCTTGTTGAGAGTGTAGACAGTTCAGCCAATCAGGCTATGGTCCACTTTGCAGGTACTTTAAGTGCATCTTTTCTCATTGGAGTGGATAAAGCTCAAAGTGATGTGTGGATAGTGGATTCTGGAGCCACTGACCACATAGCATTTGATAGAGCTATTTTTTCTGAAATCCATGATTTTGATAGTCCTAGTAATCTTGGCCTTCCTGATGGGAAATGCATTTCAGTTTGTCACTTTGGTACCGTAGGGGTTACCAATGGTTTGTGCTTGCATAATGTGTTATTAGTACCTCAATTTAGACATAATCTGTTGTCTGTATCTAAGAGTGTGCATGATAAGAATCTGAGATTCAGTTTTGATGCCATGGTGTGCTGGTTACAGGACCTTTCAACTAAGAGTGTGATAGCTACTGGCAGTATGGATAGAGGTCTGTATGTGTTGAAGTCTGGGAGCCATCAAGGAGACAAGATAAGAGCCTCTAATCAAGCCGTGCTTCATGAAGAATGTAATACAGTTAGTATGGATTGTAATAAGCTGCAGTTGTTGCATGCCAGATTGGGTCATATGGGCCTCTCTAAACTCAAACACATTTCTGATTGTAAGAATGTTGATTTCAGTACTTTTGAGTGTGACATTTGTGCTATGACTAAGGCACACAAGTTAAGCTTTGATAAGAGTACATCTTTGGCTGCAGGGTTGTTTCACTTAGTACACATGGATATTTGGGGTCCCTATAAAACTCCATCTATGTGTGGTGCCAGATATTTTTTGACCATCTTGGATGATCATTCCAGGTGTACTTGGGTGTTTTTGATGCAAGATAAAATGCATGTCTTGAGGATTATTACGGGTTTTGTCAACATGGTTGACAATCAGTTGCAGTCATATATTAGAGTGGTTAGGACTGACAATGGGACTGAGTTTATTCAAAAAGGTTGCCTTGAATTGTTCAGTTCTAGAGGTATTATGCACCAAAGATCAGCTCCTGGTGTTCATGAGCAAAATGGAAGGGTTGAAAGAAAACATAGACATTTACTTGAAATAGCTAGGGCTCTTAAGCTACATGCTGGTCTTCCAATCAAGTTTTGGGGAGACTGTGTCTTAAGTGCTACCCATCTCATAAATAAAATGCCATCTTCAGTACTGGGATGGAAATCACCCTTTGAAATCTTATACAGAACTGCTCCAAGATATGATATGTTGAGAGTAATAGGTTGCCTTTGCTATGTTGTGCAACTTAATGACTACAGAGATAAGCTTGGGACCATTGCTAGAAGATGCATTTTCTTGGGTTACCCACCTGGCCAAAAGGCCTATAAATTTGAAAACAGTGATCATTAGTAGGCATGTCAAGTTTGAAGAACACACCTTTCCCTTCAAATCTCAGAGACAACATTCACCTTATCCACCTCCTCTTGCTCCCAGTGATACAGATGATGCCTTTCTCTACTATGACCAACAACCTCACACCACTCCACCTAATCTATCTCCTCCTACCTCACCATCGCCATCACCTCCATCTGTGACAGATTCCAATGATCCTCTTGATCATTCCCCATCTCCTACTCCAGTTCAGCAAGTTAAAAATTCCCCATCTCCTGATAATACTCGCGTGGCTCTAAGAAGAAATGTTAACAGGCCAGTGCATCTTCAAGACTACATTTGCACCAACCTGCCCCACAGAGGTGACCCTCAATCCTCTCCATCATCTGAAACCTTCAATGTGTTTTCTGTTGTGAATCTAGCTCACTTATCCCCTTCTTATATCCATTCCTATGTTCATGTCTGTGATACATGTGAGCCTAACTCTTACTCTCAAGCAAAAGGAATTCCAGAATGGGAACAGGCCATGGCAGTTGAGTTAAAAGCTCTAGTTGACAATCATACATGGGTGGTGACAGAGTTGCCTGTTGGTAAGAAGGCCATTGGTTGTAGATGGATCTTCAAAATTAAATTCAGACCTGATGGTGCTATAGAAAGATACAAAGCTAGGCTGGTTGCAAAGGGGTATAACCAGATCAAAGACAAAGATTACAAGGAAATCTTCTCACCTGTGGCAAAGTTAGCCACTGTAAGGGTTATGTTAGCTCTAGCTGCTTCAAGAGGTTGGGTCGTACACCAGCTAGATGTCAACAATGCATTCCTCCATGGATTTCTAGAGGAAGAAGTGTACATGAGTCCACCTCCAGGATTTAAGGTTCCAGTTGGGGAGGTGTGCAGACTTAAGAGATCTCTATATGGTCTCAAACAAGCAAGTCGTCAGTGGAATCATGAATTGACTAAATTCATGATCAAGCTTGGCTATGTTCAATCATCCCATCATTTTTCTTTATTTGTCAAGAGCACCAGTGATCATATGACAGTTGCACTTGTCTATGTTGATGACATGCTATTGATGGGTAGTTCTTCCTCTGAGATCATCTCCACCAAAGCTACTCTTCACAGTGCATTTACCATTAAGGATTTAGGAGTGGCTAGGTATTTCTTGGGGATGGAAATAGCTAGATCATCATCTGGAATCCTTCTCAATCAAAGGAAATATGTTCTAGATATTCTCAGAGATGCCCACGTGGAGGGTTGCAAGCCATCTGACTTCCCTATGCAACATGGGATCAAGCTTTCTTCCAACATTGGGGACCCCATTCCCAACCCTGAAGACTATAGACGTCTGGTTGGAAGATTGTTGTACCTTACCGTCACAAGACCTGATATTTCCTTCACTGTCCAACAGTTAAGCCAGTACTTACAATCCCCTCTCAAGCCTCACTGGGATACCATTGTTCACCTTCTCAGATACTACCTCCGTTCCATAATACATGGGCTTTTCCTTTTTGACACGTTTTTTAAGGAGTGAAAAACTCTATGAAATATTATTTTTTTAATCAAAATTTTTATATCATTTGATACTTATTACTAATAAGTATCAAATTATATAAAAAATTTAATTAAAAATAATAATATTTCATATAGTTTTTCGCTCCTTAAAAAGCATGCCGAAAACTAAAAACCCATGTATTTTGGAACGGATGGAGTATCTTAAAGGGAGCTTCAACCTAGCATTGTCTTACCCTGCCACCTCCTCTCTCAGCATTAATGCTTATAGTGATGCTGATTGGGGCAACTGCATTGACACTAGCAGATCTCTAACTGGTTACTGTGTTTTCCTTGGCTCATCCTTGATTTCATGGAAAACAAAGAAGCAAAGAGTGGTCTCCAAATCCTCCACTGAAAGTGAGTACAGGAGTATGTCCATGGCTGCCAGTGAACTTGTTTGGATGCAGGGTTTATTGTCTGATATGGGAATTGCAGTGTCACTGCCCATCACTTTACATTGTGATAATAGATCTGCTCAGCAACTAGCATTGAATCCCGTCTTCCATGACCGTACCAAACATGTCAGGATTGATGCCCACTTCATTAGAGAGATGGTACAGCAAGGATTCATCACAAGTCATCATGTTGCCTCTGCACTCCAGCTAGCTGATATTCTCACCAAAGGTCTTGGAGCTAAACAACACTCCTTTCTTTGTGCCAAGCTGGGTCTTGTTCTCCCATCTACTGGCCCAGCTTGAGGGGGGTATGTCGATATTGGTGTGATATGGTGTACACATTGGAGCTAAGTAGGAGCTGTAAGCTGAAGGTAGTTTAGGTTGTTACAGAAGGGCATTTCTGTAATTTCACTTAGCAAGTTTTAGTTCTCTAACTAATTTGTTTTGTGGTTAAGAGGCGGGAGTTTGTTGCTTCTTCTTGACTGGAACATTTTCATACATTCTGAATCGAGAGTTTTCCTCTCTTGTTCCACATGAATCTGGTTTTCCTTCATCCATTTTTGGTCGAGTTTGTTCAATTTGGTTAGATCAAATTGTTCCAAAGTCACACATCAACACAGTGTTGATGTGTGAATTGTTAATCTAACAGCTACTACTTCGGGTCAGGAGGATAGTGGATTGTGGCGAAAATCATCAAGAATCAATTCAAATGTTTGTAAATCTACTACTCCGTAAATACTTATTATTCAAACAAGCTAGCGTGAAACAATTTGCGTCCTCAAAGATTGTTTAAACTTTAAATAATACATCATGTGTGAGTTATATCAATTTCCTGTTTAAATAATTTCATACAATAATTAACTACTAACTGCTCCACTATTAAACAAAATATATATGTCATTGCGTGTACATGCATGTTATCGATCATCAAATAGTTCCACTCTATAGGAGCAAAAAAAAAAAAAAAAAAGTTCCAGTCTATTTAAAAATATGAAAATAAAAGAAACTAGCTTATCCTCAACAACACTAAATGAACCTCAAATCCACTTGCTTGCAAAATTTGATATTGGTAGCTAGCTATAGTGTAGTATCACTTAGAAGTGTGCATGATTCGGTCCAAATCGAATGTTTGGACCGAACCAATACAAATCGAATCTAACCGAAGTTTTTCGATTCGGCTTTCGGTTCGAGAATTTCCATTTTTTGGTTTCGGCTCGATTTGTGTTCGGTTTCGGTTCGGTTTGTATATGTTAAACCGAATTTTTTTTACACACTACATAAATACATTGTATATATGTTTTTGTATATTTTATATATACACACATGTATTTGTATACATATATACTGTGTATATATACATACATTGTATAAATACATTGTATATAAATACACATATATACACTAGATTTGCATGTGTATACAAATACAGTAAGTATGTGTGTATATATAAATACATTGAAAGGTGGAGTTTATTTTTTTTTAAAAAGCTTGGTTGGGTGTTTGGTGATTGTAAGGTTTGTAAATGAGTTTTAAGATGAAAATCCCCTTCATTGCTTCAATTCCATGTAATCCGAAATCCGCAGCCATCACCGCTCCTGAAACCCCCAATTTCTTACAATTGAAATCAACATCCATCACCACCCCTGAAACCGAGCTCTCTATCGCTCAGAGCCTTCGTCCGATCTCTCCCTCTCCCTCAGACCCTTCGTCTCCCCTCCATCTCTTTTATTCAGTTCTCGCAGTTTCCATTGAAAGACTGAAACTGAGCCTCTCCCCGGTTGTCGGGGTTGCTTCCTCCTCCTTAGATCTGACTCTGGTGCCGACGCCGGAGCATCTTCCCGGTTGTCGGGGTTGCTGTAAGTGGGCTGCTTCAACATATCCGATTGAATTCAAAGGGCAAAAAAATAAACTCACAAAAAATAACCCCCAAAACCTTGGGTGCCCAAGCTTTTTTAGGGCCAAATTTAAACTCCCCAAAGTTACACCTTAACATCCACCTTCCATGGCAAATCTCTTGCCAAACACCACGAGTTGCAAGTTTTATTTTTTTTAAACTCCAAAACCCCCCAAAAAAGACGATATCAAACACGCTCTAGATTTGCATGTGTATGTATAATTGTATATGTATATACTGTATTTGTTAATATTTGTATAATTTAAAGTATTTTGGAATATGTACACATATTTTGGAATGTTTATATATGTGTATATATAATATATTTTAATCATTTTATATATATTTGTATACTTAATTTTTTTAATGAAAAATCGGTTCAATTATGTTAAAACATAACCGAACACAAACCAAATCGATAAATAACCGAACCGAATCTAATGATTTCAGTCCGACTTTCGGTTTGAAATTTTGAGATTTTATATTTCGGTTTGATTCAGTTCGGCCTGGTTCGATTAGATTTTAGACCGATGCACAACCCTAGTATCACTCCATGCTATATACATCAGGGATCGTAAGGGATCAAATAAGGAAAGGAATAATATAGCTATTTAGTATTTTAGTTTGCTTACTTACCTATTTATAGCTACTTTTATACGTATCAACAAAATTGTTTGATTATAATAATAATTTTAATACAAAATATTAATTTGTAATATTCAAATTAATCCCCTAACGATCTTTTGGTGCGTCGTACTATGGCGGTTCTCGGCTGCGTGGCTGGTTGTTCTTGGCGTTCTTCGTCTGGGTTGGAGCTCGATCTGGCGGTTGATGTCGGGTCTGGCTAGGGTTGTGGCGGTGTGTATCGAGGCGACTCCGCATTACGGAAATTTCCTTGGAGGATCGTCTTCACTGCCCACAGGACTCCTGATGTACCGCTGGCCAGCGGTGTCACTTCTATGTGGTGCTTGGCGTCGTCTCTTGTCTACGTTGTCTCCAGCCTGGTGGGCTTAGTTCGCTCGTTCGACTTTTGCTGCGTGTCTCTCTCCGCTTGTACTGCACTTTTTTTCTGTTTCTATGTTATATTTTTTATTTCTTTGTTGTATGTTTAGACGGCACGCCGTCTGCCGACTTAGTCGGCCTCTCGAGGTCCGGGGATGTCCGGCCTCGAATTATTTCCTTATAAAAAAAATAAAAATAAAAATTGTTTGATTATTCTTTATCCAGATATGTATTATATTCCTTGGTGATTTATGTGTAGCTAGTTAAGCTATATAGTAGGATGCATGTAAACATTATTAGTTGATCAATTTTATATATATAGCATGGACCAACCTTATATTGTGCACAATTCTTGGGGAATAATCATATAGTTCTCATCCAATGGGATTTCATGCATCTTGCAAATTGTGTATATTTTTGCAAAATTCCACTGACTTTGGTTAAAAGGATAAAGGCTTTGGCATTATTTAAGAAAGAAATTGGTAAGTACTCTTTTGTTTCATGACAAATCTTTTTGAAATGAGCATACATTAATAATCGATTATAAAATAATAGTCCCTAAAGAGTAGAGTTTCAATGAATTAATATATTGAAATGATAGCAAAATGAATATTATGTTATATGTAACACAATATTCATTTATTTTATTGTTTATCGTAACACACATATATGTATAATATTGGCCGTTCAAGTTTCAAACTGATAAAATGAAATTACCTGATTAATAAAATTATAAAGAACGAAAAAATATCAAAATTTACGATCAATTAAATATTCATTTTATATTTATTTTTTTAGAGAATGCTTTTTCAATATAATAAAAATTAATGAATATGGCTAGTTTACTTGACACGGCTTTATGTTTGCACTTGTTTTTTTAAGGGTAAACGGCAGAAAACCACCCCTTAAATATGCCACATTGCTCCAAGCCACCCCTTATATACTTAATTATCAAAAACCACCTCTTATATACCTCCCGTTTACAATCAACCACCCATGCACTAGCTCTGTCTTCTTCTTCTTTTTTTTTTTTTTAAACGGAAAAAATTTGGCAGAGTGGGATTCCCCAATCAGCCAAGAGCACCCCGAAGGATGAAATCATCCAGCTCAGGGTCGTTAGGGAGCGACGGCCCTGAAAAAGCATGAGCAAGATGCGTTAGTCGGTCGGCAGCCATATTAGCATCCTTGTAAATGTGATAAATCGAGACTGATTCAAAACGACGCAGAGAGAGGACAAGATCAGAAATGATTATTTCAACTTCTCTAGGCGGCGACCAGAGTCCTTTTAGACTATTAATGATGGAGATATTGTCGCCTTCAATGTGGAGGTGGGTAATGTCCCAATCTAAGGCAACACTAACTCTGTCTATATCACCGTTAAGTACATATTTTTTAAACACGTTTTTTAATTTTTAATTCTGAATCAGTTTTAATATACAGTATTATATTGATTAAACAAAAAAAGAAAAGGAAAGCCCAAATCTGAATATCTTCTTCTTCCATAGGCAACCAAGAAGACTCCCACATATTAGAGCCCAGAATTGACCACCCCGCCGACGAAACCCACCCAGAACAGGCCACAAAAAATCGCGAGAAGAGCACCGCGGAAACACAAGAAACACGAAGACAGATCTAGATCCGAGCAAGAATTAGATGACACTTGGGAAACCTCAGATCTAGATCCCAACCCACCGATGTTCGCCCGGACCTGGGCTTGAGGACGTCGGAAAACAACACCGGAAGATTCAACAGAACCGATACCCATCTGACCAAAAACATCAAACAACCAAGAAGAAAACCCTACCACGCGCAAGAGCCGCCCCAACCCCCGAAAAGCGAAAAGAAAACAACAACCCTCCTCATATTGTAAAGCAAAGAGGAAGATCAATCCCACCCCCAACCTGTAGATCTGAAAATGAAGAAGCTAAATCGAATCTAAAACCAACAATTTCAT
This sequence comes from Persicaria tinctoria, assembly GCA_037127255.1. Lineage (NCBI taxonomy): Eukaryota > Viridiplantae > Streptophyta > Magnoliopsida > Caryophyllales > Polygonaceae > Persicaria > Persicaria tinctoria. The sequence continues at coordinate 59,084,324 of JBANSL010000008.1, read as the reverse complement.
TCAAGGCCAAAAACCAAAATCCTATTCCCAGGAAAAAGATCCCCCATTCCCAGGGAAAGAATCCTAAAATCCACCAGCAAGGCAGCAAGCCACAAATTCATATAGGGGGTGGATTCCCGGAATGGAGGGTTTTTGTTCAAATTTGCCCTCGACATCGTTCACATCCCTCGACCCATTCTTCTGCGAATTGAGAGGCTAATCCACGACGGTGTGCAACAGTCGAAGGCGGTAGAGGTGGGCGAGTAACGTCTGCCGGGAGGGCTCACCGGAGCCGATGCTCGCTGGGCTGGTGGCCAGTGGCCGTAAATCCCACTGCGTGGATAGGGGGATGTTCACATTCTTCCCTCCATAGGCCCCGATTATGCAAAATGGTGAAGTGGGGTTTTGGCTACGGTGGAATTTGGCAGGAATGAACACCCCTAATTTAATTTTGTTTAAATCCACTTAATAATATTAAAATGTTAAAAAAAATAAGGGTATTTTTGTCATTTAACATATTTAACTGAGTCTTGGATGGAAACTTCAATAGGGTGGCTTATTGGTAACGGATTGTGTATAAGGGGTGGTTTCCGGTAATTAAGTATATAAAGGGTAGTTTTGAGCAATATGCCATATTTAAAGGGTGGTTTTCTACCGTTTTCCCTTTTTTTTATTAGTACAAATCAATGTCAAAATTTAATAAACAATCAATAATACATCACGCAAAACAAACAATACTAATTAAGTTTCACCCGTATATATGTTAAATCACGGTGGGTCATCCGACGTGGGGAGCTACGCACGCGTTAATCAAGCCGAGCACAAAAGCCGAGTGGAGTTCCATTCTAAAACCAATTGGTGTTAGGTGGGGTAGCCCACCGGCTTATATGCAAGGTTTGGAATCATTTTCTAACCAAGGTGAGACACTCCCACAAACCCGCTCAATCAATGCCTTAAGGCCACCCAACCAATTAGACCAGGAACCCAAATTACACCGCACCATGCCGAACCTCGGCTCTGATACCAGGTTAAATTCCGGTGTGTCATCCGACGTGGGGCGCTACGCACGCCAAGCGCACGCACCAACTAAGTCGAGCACACAAGCCGAGTGGGGTTCCATCCCAAAACCAATTGGTGTTAAGTTGGATAACCCACCGACTTATATACAAGGCTTGGATTCATTTTTTAACCAATATGGGACACTTCCAAATCATATTCTCCACAGTATAACATATATATCAAAACGTATATACGTCGCTACATAGAAATCAAAACAATGAATTGTAAATTCTTCATTAAAAGTAAAAGTTTTCATTGATCATCGATATTAATTTATTACGGAGTATTGTATAAAAAAAGTAAGGATATTTGGAAGCAACTTGTGACTGAAAATGGGCCAAACTAATATCATTCACCAAGACAAAGTTGGGAAAATTTGGGCCACAAAAAAGAAGATGAAATCACAAGCGATGGAGAAAGGAAAGGAGAAGTGGGGATAAACAACCAAACCAAGAAGAGTACAGAATTACAGCAAAGGCACCCCATGTGAAATGTGATCAATGAATGGTTGCATATCCAAGCTAGCCTGTGTTTGCTTTGTTTTTATTTATTTTTTAATATTTGATACGAAAATAATTTGACGGAGAGGGAGGGTCCTCTCTGGCCAAGAGCATCCGAGTGGATGAGATCAGCAAGCTTCAAATAATCCGGGATTGAAGAACACGAGAAGTCAAGATAAAGGCACGTGAGGCGGTGATCAGCAGCTTGATTGGCTTCTTTGTAATTGTGCCGAATCAGGACAGAGGCAAAATAGCCCAAAGAGATAGAAGAGTAAGAAATTAGCATTTTGACTTCCCCCGCGGTGGACCAAATCCCAATAAGGCAATTGATGGTCGTGAGATTGTCACCTTCAATCATATATAACATGTTATGGGTGAAGATCCGATGCCGCTTGGATAACTCGCCATAGAAAAGCCTTCAGCTCCAATAATCGAATTAAGAGGTGATATTTGACTGAGGGTAAAGTCATTGGTCCCTATTAAAAATAATAATCAAAACATACCACTTAGTATAGTAGGTAAGTACGGAGTCGATCCACAGAGAGATACCATTGGAATGTGTTTCTATGCTAACACTAGAAGTAATAAAATAACAAGGTTGAGAAATATGAAATGATGCAAAGAAAGTAAAGAGAGGAGTGATTGCGAAGTTGTTACCAATAGGAGTAAAGCACTTCACCTGTGATTTCTCAACAATGGTTGGTGTTCATAATCCTTGACTTGATTTCTAGTTATTCCAATTTAATTAGTTATTCTGACATCGGTTTATATGAATTGCTATTCCTTATGGACATGACAATCCCTTACACATATATGCAACCCTAGCCTTGCATGGATTTAGCATAAAGTCCAATGTACTTGGCAGAATGGCAGTATACCAACCCTCCTAAGCAACTAGTATATGTCGAAAGTTGCCATCTCCTCAACCCTAGCAACTCAGAAACCGATTGTGATTGCTACACCATCAAGATCCCCTTTTACATACTCACTCGATTGTGATTGCTACAAAAGGTATAAATTATCCTTACGAATCAATTAAAACTCTAGCAAGATGCGTTTCTATCAAGATGATTAATCAAGAGAGAATTAACAACATAGAATAAGAACAAGAGTAACAAAGTAATCATAGGAATAAATGAGAATTCAAAGCCTCACAATATCCCTTGCACTGTAAGACTAAAAAATGTTAATAAAATAAAATAACTTGACATTGTAAATCCCGTCCGAAAAGGCTTGAATTAAATCTTGAAAGGGCTTGGCCAAGAGTTGTGTATGTTTGGATTGGTTCTTCGTGGTGCATTGTGCTCGGATTATGTGCGGCTTCGTTTGGCGTATCTTGATGATCTACTTCTTTGTTTGAGGTTCTGACATTCAAAGTTGGGACTGGCTGAGATCGTGAAAATTTGCACAGGGCAACTCCGTGTATGGAAAGTTTCCTTGGAGGTTCATCTTCACTGTCCACAAGGACTCTTGAAGTATCGTCGAGCATCGGTGCTATTTTTATTTGGTGCTTAATTGACTTCGCTCGTAGTTTATATAGTTTTAGGTCTATTTTGATTCATCTTTCACCGTTTACTGTATTTTTGTTGTATGTTTGGCGACCTTCTGTCTCCTGATTTGTCGACTTTTCAAATTTTAGGTTTGTCTGAACCCATATTATTAGAATTGCGATCCGGATCTCACGATCCTATAGAGATCCTATGATCCCATCCATGGTCATGATCCAGATTGGTACAAAAAATCGTTTTGATGTACGTAGAATCAGTCATGGAATCTTTAGAATCTTATAGGAACGGTGGAATCCTTTGAATTGCCCTTTTCAGCTCATTTGAAGTGTAAAAAATGGTCCACTTTGGACCAAATTGTCGAAATTGTCCAAATGGTCCATTAGAATATGTAGTGCACCTCAACCTTCTTCTCACAATGACACAATCTAACTCAAACCCTAGCATCGTCAATCGTTATTTAACTATAACTCAACCTCTTCTTTCTTAGTCTCTCTCAACTTTAAGCTCCTCAACCTCTTTGACTCCGATTTAATCTCTGGTAGGCTGTGGCTCATCTCTCAACTTTCGACATGTTGAATGAGTTGTTGCCGGCGTGTTTGATGATGAGTGCAATGAGTCCTGAACAGAGCGAGTACATAGCGAAGCGGAGTGCGAGTGGCTGACGTCGGACGTATTGGGGCCTTATTCATCTTATTAAGGTAATATTTCTTGGCTTCCTTTGCAATGTCAACTAGTGGTGCTTTAGTTAAGTCAACATCAAGAAAAATGACACTTGGTTATAAATTAGACCCAAGTTGGGAGCACGCAGGCATTGAAGGCACTAAAGTCATAAGTAACAATGAAGTTTACGACTATGAATATGATGATTGATGATTCAATATCTTTATGTTTCAAGCTTATGGATCATATGATGTAAGACATTTTGTTATCTATTGCATTAGACATATTTTGTAATACTGTATGTTGTCGCTTTAAATTCAGCCATTTTGCCTAAGAGACACTTTTTTTTATCGCTTTGCTTGGACAATATGAATTCTAGAATTTTAAATAAAGCCATTTTGTTTTATATCTTTTAAACACCGTTGTATTATGTAAATTGTTTTGCTATAAAAATATATAATTATGTTTTTATTTAAAAATATCCTATTTATATTTAGAAAATCCGCGCATAAAAAGATATCAAAATGCCAAGGATCAATGGTAAGGACTATAAGGAGTGTTGTAAATCAAAATCAACTTTATGTACATTAAATTAATCAAAATAGGAATAAGGTAAACAAATTCGATGCCTTTTAACATTATTTTCATTATAAAATGATTGTGAATATAATTCTTCAAACACGATAAAAATATAATTTTCTTAAATTTTTTATATGACTTTCGTAATAAGTTCACAATTTTTTTTTAAAATTATTTTGGGGGAAAGTCCACTAATTTCTGTAAGCGATGAGCTTTGTATATTTTTTTAAAGAGAAAGAGAATAATTTTTTTGAATGATTAAAAATATAAATTAAAAGGTGGAAATTCCTTGAAAAAAAGACCCCTTAATAAGCTAAAAATAAAAAAATATATTTACATTAAGAATATTACTATTACTACGCATTTTTTATGATGTTATGAAAGAAAAAAAAAGAGCAAATTATACAAAAAAAGAAAAAAGAAAAAGAAAAAGAAAAAGAAAAAGAAAAAGAAAAAATAGAAAATACATGTTGTTGTAAAATGGGACTCGAACACTGGACAAGGGGAGAGCATTAGGAAGTTTGTAGTGCAGCAAACCAGTGGACCTCATTGGTAATATAACTCATAAACAACCTTTGTTTTTTTAAAACTAAAACTAAAACGTTATTGAGCCCCTTAAAATTTGGGGCCCTGTTCAGCCGATCCATCTGAACCACCCCTTGGCACGGACCTGACTCTGGATGGATTCGGGATCCTGTTCGGTATACAGAAGCTCTAGGCAACTACCTCTAGATCGACCTATCGATCAAGGATCCATCCACCTTGCACGAATATCACGTAAAACTCTATGCACAGATTTAGTAATAGATATATATAAAGTATTAAAGATAACCCCTTAAAATCTTACCAACAATTTTACACACAAGTTGTAGCATTAATTTTATATTACGTACTTGGACAATTATTCAGTTTGAGTTACACACTTTTTCCTCACCTTCCTTTTTCTTTAAAAAAAAAAAACAATCACAGTAAGTAACGTTAGCATATCATTTAATTAATTTCGATTGTTTATATTAATTAATTTGCTAGTGACGTGGAGCGCCCCCATAAGTAAACGGAGACTCAAGGATATCGATAACTTTAGGGTCCACATGGAAAGCCTTGGAGAGGACATCGTCGGAGATGGACGGCGTCGGTCCAAACACCGCATTGGCAATTGTAATAACGCCGGGGTTCTGGCTAGTAAGGGCGTCGATGGCGACCGCAGGGGTGTCTCCAATGTTGCGCTCGAAGTGGATGAGGCCCTGCGGGAAGACGAAGACGTCGCCGGGCATGAGGACCTGCGAGAAGAGTGTATTGTTGGAAGAGCCGTAGTTGTTGGGGAAGTCGGAGGCGACAAAGCCGACATAGAGGGTGCCCTCGATGACGGTGAGAATCTGGGTGGCACGCGGGTGGATGTGGGGAGGGTTGACGCCGTAAGGGGCGAAGTTGAGTCGACCAAGGGAGATCGACAGGGTGTTGAGACCCGGTAGAATGGCGGCGGTCACTCTGGTGATGTTGAAGCCTAGCTCGTTGTTGGTGTTCCCGCCGTTGAGCCCTCGGAAGAGGAAGTCTTCGGGTTTTGCGTCATTCGGGTTCTTGCAGAATAGCCCGTTTACGAACACTGTATGCAATTACGTACCCTACTATATATTATTTTTATATATTCCTGACGAAGGAATTGAACAACAATATGCATTATATATATAAAGATATATAAATTTCTATATGTATTGCATTACATAAAAATGTATTAATATATTGAGCGAATTGGAATGTAAGATTTAATAGTAAAAACTAACAATTCATCATAATTTTTTTATAATAAGATCATATAAATATGAAAGCTAGCATCAATTGTAATAAATATGTTGTTTTTTTTAAATTAACACATAAAGTAGCAGCAAGAAATTAGACATACATCCGTGAACAGGAGGGTCGACAGCAACACAAAAATCTTGAAGTTGGTTAGGATCAGTTGCATAAGCCACTCCTAAAGCCATCCCAATCAACCACATACATACAAGTTGAACTCTGTTCGCCATTCGATATATATGGATGGATAAATCTGCAGAGCTTGTTAGTACGTTTGGTGCTCCCGGCTAATGGAAGTAACTTCTATTTATAGGTGCAAACATATATACAAGTTGTATATTGATCAAGTGGCATATGATCTGTCCCTGTACAAATTGAATCTATCTCACTCCATCAATTTAGATGGTGAATATATCTCAAATTGATTTCAAATAAGACATTATATTAAAATAAATGTATATATGTATTCAAATATCAATCTCAATCGATAACTTGTTTGTTTTATAATTGGTTTGTCCGTACGTGATTCTCACTACACTTAAGTCACTTAGATATGTCTGATACACTGAAAGTACTTTCAGTTATATATAAAATTTATAATCATAAAATAAATTTTTGGATGTATCTACATATAAATGGGCATTATGACATGTTGTTATTTTAAATAATCAAAATCCAAAATAATAAATTCATAAATACATTTACAAACCCCGTATATAACCAAAACTTGCAAAAATAAAAAAAAGATTGATCAAGCGTTGATGTTAAATTACGGTGGGTCATTCGATATGGGAGGGCAACACACGCCCAAGCGCAAACGCGCTAACCAAGCAGAGTGGGGCCGGTTTCATCATAAAACCAATTAGTGTTAGGTGCGGTAACCCACCGACTTATATGCAAGGCTTGGATTCATTTTCTAACCAATGTGGGACACTCCCACAAATCATATATTCTCCACACCATTAATCAGGGAGACAACATATCATGGGAGATTGTGTAAATAGTTCAAGAAATCCGCTCATTCAGTCAAGAGTTTGAGACCATCACATTCCATCATTGCTATATAGAGGCAAATTTTGCATCCGATTTCCTACCTAAATCTCAGTTGAGTTGTAATGTTATTTTGAGTTCTTGTTGTGAGTTCCAGAACATCATCTTTTTAGATAATCATGGATGTGGGTAGAATTCAGGCGAGCGAGCTTTACCCGACAGCATCCTTTCCTTACGGATGAGGTCTAAAAGACCAAAATCGTTATGAATATCGACACCCCAGGCAGAGTGGCAAATGTGTGCAACCTTATCCGTCACTCTATTGCCTAACTGGGGAACATGAAAGAAGGAAACTTCTTTCATAGTCGATAATAAGAGTCTAGCATCTGACAAAATTAGTTCAATTTCCCATGGACATTTAGATGTGTTCTTCAGGTGGTTCATGATTATAATAGAATCACCTTCAATATGGATTTTTTCGATACGGAGTTGTAGGGCATGTTGGATTCCCAACATAAGGGCAATGGCTTCTGTTTTCAGGGGACTTTTTTTTTTTACCAAGTTTCTGATAACAAATGTGTATCGGCCGACCATCCTAGTCCTGGATTATGGCTCCCGCCGAGCTGTCATTATTTGAAATTGTGGATCCATCAAAATTTAATTTGAGGGTTCCCCTCGGTGGTTTGCGCCGAGTAATCTTACCATGCTTCTTTTTTCCTTTGTGTGATTGAGGTTTTGTTTGTGTGTAGGGAGGTCCTCATCAAGACTACTTTCAAAAAGAGAAGTTTTACTCCAATTCTCCTTATGAGTTTTAATAGTGTGTAAAACACAGCCTCTGTGAGGGAGTGTGGCTTGTCTAAACACATATTGGTTCCGAATGTACCACGTCATCCACCAAGAGAAAGCAAGCCCGGCTCTTCCTTGGCAACGGAAGTAAGGTTGTTTCCAATGAAGGACATTATATGTTTTATATCTCGTTAATGCGTGTAGGGAGTCGGAAGAGAGGGCGCGCATATTGACATTCAAATATAAAGTGACCATCGTCTTCCACCGCGCCATTGCACAAACTGCAGGTGGAAGGAACAGAGGTCCCTCGTTGGGAAATCCTAGATGCAGTCGGAAAACCATCATGGCACACATTCCATAAGAATTTTTTGACCTTCGGCGGAATATCCAAATTCCAGATCCATGCGTTTTTATCTAAGTTTAGAGAGGATTGGCTTGTGATTAATTTTTATGCACTCGATGTGGTGAACCAACCTGCTCTGTCATGCCACTAATACAATCGATCCTCAAAGGGAGAAACAAGAAGTGAGATGTTCAGGATTTCTTTGAGTATGCCATTTGGTAGCACATTGTTAAGTTTTTCCTTCCACCATCTTCCACCCAAAATGTAGTCACTAACAGTTTCTTCTATGTTATTAATTTGGGGGTATTCTTCCCTAGCCTGTAAAGAAGAAGTTTTTATCCAACTGACCAAATTAGTCCTAACTTAAATTTATCAATGAGAGTTGTTAGTTTGGCCCATTGCCTTGAGGAGTCACCTTTTTTTTTTGTATTCAAGGATGTTAGCATAGCGCAAGTACTTGTGTTTGATTAGAGTAACCTAGACAATATCTGGTTCAACAAATAGTTCCCATAGTAATTTCATTTGAAGTGCCTCATTCGTCTCTTTTGATTTCCTAAGTCCTATTCCCCCATAGTTTTTCGATATGCAAATCTGATCCCAACTAATAAGCGAACGATATTGAAGATCTTTATTCAAGAAGAACATCTCAATATGCAAATCATATCCCAACTAATAAGCGGACGATATTGAAGATCTTTATTCAAGAAGAACATCGTATTAATCTGATCTAGTACTTTATGTATCGATGAGTGTAACAAAAAGTTTTGCATTGTATACAACGGCTTGGCCGATAAGTTGGTGTTTATTAGAATTGCACGTCCCTGTTGTGATAAAGCATTGACTCGCCATTTACTTAGTTGTTCTTTAGATTTACAGATGATATCCTCAAAAGTTTGTTTGTTTACTCTACCATTAATAATTGGGCATCCGAGGTATTTTTCCAATGAGTTATCGTTCGTAATATTTAAACAACTGCTAAGCTCTAATATTCTATAATTCAGAATGCCTTTTGTAGCTTGGAAACTAGATTTATGGTAGTTAACTTTTTGTCCAGAAACTCTACAGTATGTATCAATTATTGGTCTAACTTTCTGCCCGGTGGCAAGACTACCTCTTGAGAAAATAATGATGTCATCGGCAAACGATAGGAAAGGAACCTGAGGGTCGTTTCTACCAAAAGCAAAACCAGTAGGACTATTTTCCATATTTTTGTTTGCTAAGAGTTTTCGAGCTAGGATTTCTGCTCCTAGGATAAACGGGAATGGAGAAAGCGGATCCCCTGACGAAGGTCACGAGAGGGGAAAAAACATGTCGGTCGGCCCATTTTTAACTAGAACTGAGAAGGAGACAGTCGTTACACATTCCATAACCCAAGTAATAAAAGTAGGGTGGAACTCGAATTTTTCTAAAATTTTTTTTTGTGAAATTCCAATCAACTCTATCGTACGCTTTCTCCTGTCCAGTTTTATAGCCAACCATCCCTCAGATTTGCAGACTGAAAAAATACGGGGGAGTAGGGTTGGACTACGCCATATATTTCTTTACAGTTGACACCAAAAAAAAAAACTCAAATTGACCAATAAAATTGTGATGTTATAGATCAATTTTATATTATCAAATATGTTTAATACTTAAGGCTCGTTGGGTTTAAATTTTGAAAAGTAAATAGAAAAAATAAATAAATGTAACTCATTTAATGTATGTTGTTGTTAATTTTAATCATTACCTTCTCCTTCAATCATTACCTCTTTTATCTTATTTTTCATATAAAAAGTAATATTATATATTTATACATTTGATTGTATTCTATTTTTATACTACCTTCGTCCTAAAATAAACGAGTTTTTAACATTTTGCACAAGTTTTAATAAAACTCTTCACTTTTAAAAAAACTTCAACATTGCACTATCTTTTTTTTTAAAATTTTTATTATTTTTTAACAAACACTACACATTTTAACCAATCAAATTTTTTTAAAAAGTCAACAACATAAAAATCAATACAAATCATTATAATTTCCTTTCTAGAAAACTTAAAAGCCCATCTATTATTAGACAAAAATGTACCTCTAAAAACGCACCTCTAAAAACCATATATATATATATATATATATATATATATATATATATATATATATATATATATATATATATATATATATATATATATATATATATATATATCCACCCCTTATACTTATTATTTTAGAAGCAGACTCTTTGTAAAAGAATGGGCCACGTGTCCTCCTTCTCTGAGCAAAAATAAAAAGCAGTTTTCCACTTTTTCTCACTCACGTTCTTTTGGTTACCAATACTAAAAACTGAAATTGTTTCTCAAATTACTTTCTCAACCCACCTTCTCTTCAAGTGCTCAAATCCCCTTTCTGAAATTGAAGTAACCATGGATTTCACCTCTTGCAATTGGTTTCTTTTCTCTTCACGTTATATTTTCTTCTTCCTCACAATCCTTATTTCCATCAGTGGCTGGTGGTGGCAGTCGTTGCTAGAGGCGTGGCGGTCGGAGGAAGGTGAGTGGCAGGAGGCGGCTTCGTCGGCAACGGTGTGAGGCGGCAATCGGTTGGAGGCATAGCGTAATCGGATATGTGGCTGGTGGCGGTAGTCTTTGCCGGAGGTGTGGCGCAATCGGGCGGCGACCGAATAAGGCTAGGGCAAGTTGTTTGGGTGGTATGAAGAGCCCGACGACTGTGTGTGTGGTGCGAAAAAACCCAATTTCTCTCCCGGTATGTTTCTTGAATTTGTATAGGGGTGGTTCGATTTGAGAATTAGGGTTTTGATTTGGGGCTATGTTTTGATTTGAACTTGATGAATTTTGCCAATTGGATTTGAATTTGAGGAATTAAAATTCTTACTTTCTCAATTGGAACCTCATAATTTGCTTATGGGTTATATTTATCGCATATTCCTAAAGTATTCTCCCAATTTGAACCTGCTGTCATATTAGCAAAGCATCTTAGTTCTCTTTCATTATATCAAAATTTGCAAGTTTTGAATATTTGATCTATCATCATTAGTTCATAATCAATCATGTACATATGAAATATCGTTAGTGCCCTAGAATATGGTGTTTTGATGGGAATTTATATTGTTCATGTCCAATCTACCCTAGAATATAGCGATAGTTCAGGTTCTTCACAAAAGAAGTTAGAAGAAACCACTGACGATTTTTCTATCTTCAATGTTGAGAATTTGCTGAAGAACACCAAAGTTATTAACGACATGTATGTCTTTGATTCCATCATTTGCTGAAAGTAGGAATTCCCTGCCTTAAAGAATGTTGGATTGCAATTGTTTTGTTAAGTGCTGAACTAGAATATGGAGGCTTTGAAATCAATCTCCGAAGGGGTGTCGTTTCTGCTTTCTAATTCGAATTTAGATGTTCAATATGATTACATATATAGCAATATACTTACAGTGATTGAGAATTACATATACCGCAATATACTGTACAATATGACTACATTTCATTGAGAATTTAGTCTTGATTTTGTTTACTACCTGCTTCTATGCACATCTATGTATATTTTTAATTTTTGAAAAATTCTGTCATGAATATGACTAAATTTCATTGGAAAAAATGTTGTCATGCACATCTATGCTTGATTTCTTCTTGGGTATTTTTTTGATCTTATATGGCTGATTTCGTATTTTTGCTTTTGATTTCGCTCTGGGACTAATTTCGCTTCTTAATTTTTAGTGCCCTAGGACTGATTTTGTTTCTAGGATTGATTTATGATTTTTCGCTTGCTTCTGAATTTCTGATTTTTCGCTTACTTCTGATTTCGCTCTAGGACTGATTTCGATTATTTTTCGCTAGCTTCTGAATTTCTGATTTTTATTTCGAATATGCTTTTGAATTTCAATTGCTCTAGGACTGATTCACATATGTTGCTTCTGGTTTCGCTTCTATGACTGATTTTGCTTCTGATTTGGCTTCTGGATTTTGAGTGCTCTAGGACTGATTTTGCTTCTAATTTCGCTCTAGGGCTGATTTCTCTTCAGAATTTCGAGTGTTTTTGCGTGGATTGTTGTTGTTAGAGTACTTCTGAATAACATATGGGTTATAACTTATAACCCATATGTTGCACACATTCTGTCAATTGGGATGTGCTTCGCTTATATTTCTTGATTTTTGTACATATTTCAATCAAAATTGAATTTGACTACGAAATGTGCTTAATAAAAGTCATTATTTGGTGTTAAATACCCGAATTGTTTTAGGTCATGTGTATTTGTAATTTAATGTAGCTGACATCTTAAATAAGATATTTGGTTATAGTTTATGTTGAGTTGTTATGTTTGATTACTGTTTTTATAACCATAATGTTTTTCACGGCATTGCTGTTAAATCTGTTTAACACATGCCATTGTTGTTGTTATGGCCATATTTGTTTTCATGCATGTGTTGTGAACTGTGCTGAGTAAAAGTCATTAGTTTGTTATTAAGCACCATAATTGTTTTGGGTCATGTATATTTGTAATTCAATGTAGCTTGCATCTTAATTAACATAGTTTCATATAGTTTGGGAGTTTCATATAGTTTGGGTCGAGTTGTTATCTTTCATTACTGTTGTTATGACCATACTTTATTTCATGGCATTGTTGTTAAGTCTATTTAACACTTCCAAGGATAGGATGCGGATTTTTTTTTTTGGGGGGGGGGGGGGGTGTTGCTGCTATAAAGACTAAGGCAAACAATGGGCAGAACGTTGATTGCCAAGAGAAGAAGCAAGGGAATGGGAATCAAGCAGAAAAGGTGAATGAAAAGGAAAATGCTAAAGGGATAACACAAGAATTCGATGAGACTGCTTGAGAAGTTGTGAATGGACTATAGAGAAGCAAATATCTAATTCTTTAGTAAATAGGTCAATCTAGATATGGATGTTAAGGTTAAGATTTTAAAATGAATGTGATAACTCCCTCCCTTGATGAAAATCGGAATAAGTTTCAAAGGCCTTGACAGTCTGTCTATGTCAAAGGTCTTGGAGCTTTAACAGTGTTGATGAAATACAAAACCTGTTTTATATGATATTTTTTTTGAAATATTATTTAATATTCTTATATACTTCCATTATATTATTATATATATAACTGACCTTTCAGGAAGTATTTTCGAATGATTTCCTTCCTTGTGATACAATTTGAGAAGATTCAAATCGGAAAGATAGTGGCCTTCGAAGTTTCCAAAGATAGAAGATCCAGCTCAAGCCATGATCTAGACTAGCCGTTGGAGAAGATCCTTGGTGCCGATTTGTCTCAATATAAAGAGAAGGAAGATGAAGACAGGAGAGTTACACGGTGAGCTTATAGGATATATTCATACACTACAAGCCTTCAAGAGAAATCTGTCTTCAAGAGCTTTTCAAAGCATTTGAGAGTTACACGGTGAGCTTATAGGATATATTCAGTTATAGTGTTATACTCGAGAGTTTGTAACTCGGGAAGTGAACACTAGAAGATTGATTCACTAAGTGTAAGAGGATTGTACTAGATAGCATAGAGAGGTGGGGCTCTTCTAGATTGGTCTAGGACTCCAAGGGAACGTGAGTTGACTAGATTGCAATTGTATAGGAGAGAGGCTTCTCGGGGAGCTACTAGGATCCTAAGTCTTGTGAATCAATAAAATCCGGTTGAATCCTAGGGTTGTGGAAGAACCCTAGGCGGGGACGTAGGCCAAGTTCGTGCCGAACCTCGTAAAAAACTCATCGAGTCCTTTACTTATTGCTTTATCTTATTTCCGCACTTGGTTTGAATTGTTTAACGTTGTGATTCAGGTTTTCAGAGAAAAGACTAAGTCTGATCTCAAAGGGTTTTGGCACGAGCTTCAAAAGTCTTGAGACTTTCTGCGAAAATCCGGCATACTCTATTCAACCCCCCCTTCTAGAGTATTTCTATATTACTTAGTTTTATATTATCGAACCTTTAATTGGTATCAGAGCTTTACTCACTGCTTTTTGATCTAACAATCTTGTGAGTTTTCGATCATGTCTGGTTAAGCAAGCGGAGGATTTGCACACGGAAGGTCCACGAGTAGACCACCACTCTTTCTAGGAAACAACTTTGTCCATTGGAGATCCTTGATGAAGATGTTCATTATAGATCAAGATCTGGAACTTTGGAACATTATAGAGAATGGTCCGAAGATTCCAGAGAAAGACGGACTAAATGGAACTAAAGTCGCAAAGAAGGAGTCTGAATACATCCAAGCGGATCTTGAACTCGTCTCCAAAAACTACAGAGCTATTAACTTACTTTATTGTGGTCTTAGCACTGATGAGTTTAACCGTATTTCATCTTGTAGGTCAGCTAAAGAGATTTGGGACAAGCTGGTCGTCACCTATGAGGTAACTAGCCAAGTAAAAGACACCAAGATCAGCATCTTCCTTCAAAAGTATGAGCTTTTCAAAATGAAGTCTGATGAGTCAATCAAGGCCATGTTCACACGATTTACAGAAATCGCCAACAACCTTGACTCACTCGGCAAGAGCTTTACAAACGTTGAGAAAGTGAGGAAGATACTGAGGTATCTCCCAAAAGAAAAGTGGGGTCCTAAAGTAACAACCATAGAGGAAGCCCAAGACCTCACCACTCTACCTCTTGATGACCTGCTTGGGAAATTGATCACGCATGAGATGATCCTTAATGAAGACGATGGAGAACTTCCAGCTAACACTAAGAACTTGGCACTCAAGTCTAAGAAGGATGAGCCTAAAGATGGATCTGATTTCGAAGATGAGGATGACGATGAGGATGATCCTTTTGCTCTTATCACAAGAGGCCTTGCTCGAATTCTCAAAATGAAGAAACAATTCAACAACAATGATGGATCAGAGTCGTCTAAATTTCGAGGTAAGCCTCAAGACAACAAGTATGATAAGAAGACTAAACCTTTGTCTGGTTTTGAATGTGGTGAAACAGATCATCTTTTGAAGGATTGCCCTCCAAAAGACAAAGAGCCAGTCGAAGAAGGGTGACAAATGGAAGAAGAAAGCCATGGTGGCAACTTGGAGCGATTCTGACTCTGACTCCGATGATGAGAAGGCCAATATTTGTCTTATGGCCTCCGGAGATGAATCCCACGATGAGAAGCTCGAAGCTACTGTAAGAGAACTTATGGCAAGTCCAAAAGAGGTATTATCGGAATTCCTTTCTAATATGATTGCCAATGAAGAGAAACTTATTGCCCAGACTAACATTCTTATTAAGAGAATTATGGACCAAGAAAGAACTATTGAGGATCTGTCTATGAGGGTTAAAAGTCTTGAATCTTCTTATTCAGGCCTTGACATTAAAGTCAAGACGCTTGACTCAGAGAAATCTGAATTCAAGAAAGATCTCTTGTCTCTGAGAAGTGAACATCATGACTTAGAGAACGAGAAGATCTCCCTGAATAATAAGATTCAAGATCAACAGACAGCCCTCATAAGTTTTACCAAATCCAAAGGCACTCTTGATAGGATGTTGGGTGAGCAACAAAGTTCTCTAAACAAAAGTGGTATTGGTTACAATCCAAGGTTTTTAAAGAAGCAGCACATTACCACCATTGTAAAGGCAAAAGGAAGCAGAACCTGTCCTATATGTCACCACTGTGCTAGAAAGGGACATGTAAAAGAGACTTGCCCCTATAGAAGAAAGGATCCTTATATCATTCGCAATACTTTTCCTATTCATTTGAGAAAAGAACGGATAACACAAGTTTGGGTTCCAAGAGGCACTATTTTACCAAATATGGTTTACCCCAACAATGGATCCAAATTTGCTTATTGGCCTAGCCATAAAGGTTGATGTTTGTCTTGCAGAAGATCACCAAGGTGAAGGAACACAATTGGATTATTGATAGTGGATGCTCGAGGCATATGAGTGGGAAAAGTTCTCTCTTTTATGATCTAAAGGAGCAATTCACGGGAACAATCACTCTTGGTGACAAAGGAAAATGTGACATCGTTGGTATTGGTAGTGTTGGAAGTGATTCCAACCATAGTATTAAAAATGTCTATCTTGTTAATGGTTTAAAGTATAATTTGCTTAGTGTCTCTCAATTATGTGATAGTGGCAACAATGTCAGATTTAATAAGAAAAGATGTCTAGTGTGCAGAGAAGATACAAGTGAAGTTATATTGACTGCATATCGTTACAACAATATATACGCTGTAAATGCTGATCAAGTGGCACAAGGAAGCTTAACCTGTCTAAAGGCTTTGACGGACGATCCAAAGCTCTGGCACAGGAGACTCGGTCATGTGAGCCCACATACACTACAAAAGCTTGTGTCCAAAGGGCTTGTAAGAGGGCTACCTGAGATGGACTTCAAAGGTATTGATATGTGCAATGCATGCACACGAGGTAAACAAACACGTAGCTCTTTCAAACCCAAAAAGGTTGTAAGTTCTTCTAGTTGTTGTTGATGATTTTTCTAGATATACTTGGATTGTATTTTTAAAAGAAAAATCAGAGGCCTTATTTGAGTTTTTAAAACTTTGTAAGGAGTTGCAAACTGTAAGAAACGAGCCCATGGCCAAGACTATGCTTTTAGAAAATGCATTACCTAAAACCTATTGGGCTGAAGCTGTTAACACATCTAACTATATTTTGAATCGTTGTCTTATTCGTTCCATCTTAAAGAAAACTCCTTATTAACTTTTCAAAGGTTGCAAACCACTTATATCTTATTTTAAACCCTTTGGCTGTACTTGTTTTGTTCATGACAATGGAAAAGATAACCCTGGGAAATTTGATGCGCGTAGTGATCAAGGTATATTTCTTGGCTACTCCACAAGTAGCAAAGCTTATAGAATCTTCAATAAAATGACCCAGTTAGTTGAAGAAAGTATCCATGTTATATTTGATGAATGCAATGACGGTTCTTTGAGTGAAAGTGTTGCAGATATAGATCTTAACATCCATGCAGAGAACGAGGAAGATGATGATGCTGCTACCAAGAACACAGAGAAGAGGAACATGCAAGAACAGATTCTCAACACTGAAGAATTGGCCCAAGGTGTTGAAGATTCGTCTAAAGCCCTTGGTGTCCAATCCAACCGTGTTGAAGCGTCAGAAACTGTTGTAACTGAACCTAACAGGACCATGGAGTCAGATGTACAACAAGTCAGTCCTATTGGTGTGACAAATCAAGGAGTTGAGACTAGCAAAAGGAAATTCAAATACTCCTCATCACACTCATTAAAGGATATCATTTCTGACCCTACTTCTAGTGTTCAAACTCGTTCTAAACTTAAAGATCGTTGTGCTTTTCACGCATTTGTTTCTCTTATTGAACCAAATAAGGTAGATGAGGCACTTCAAGAGCCAGACTGGATCATTGCCATGCAAAGTGAGCTTAACTAATTTGAAAAGAACAAAGTCTGGACCTTGAAGCTTAGGCCAAAGCATCAATCAGTCATTGGCACACGATGGGTATTTCGAAACAAGCTAGATGAGAATGGTAAGATCGTGAGGAACAAGGAAAGGCTTGTTGCTCAAGGCTACAATCAGGAGGAAGGTATTGACTACGAGGAGACATTTGCTCCCGTAGCCAGGCTTGAAGCTATTCGCATTTTATTAGCATTTGCATCTTTTATGAGCATAAAGTTATATCAAATGGATGTCAAGTGTGCTTTTCTTAATGGTTTCTTAGAGGAAGAAGTTTACGTGGCTAAACCCCCAGGATTTGAAAGTTTGGAATTTCCTAATCATGTTTATAAACTTGACAAAGCTCTTTATGGTTTGAAACAAGCCCCAAGAGCTTGGTATGAGCGCTTGTCAAAATATCTTTTAGAAAATGTTTTTCAAAGGGGGTTGATCGACAAGACTCTTTTCATCAAGACCAACGGAAAGGACATTTTGGTTATTCAAATTTATGTAGATGATATATTATTTGGTGATACTAACACATCTTTGTGCAAGGAATTTTCTGACATAATGTGCAGTGAATTCGAGATGAGCTTGATGGGGTGAACTCAACTTCTTTTTGGGATTACAAGTTCACCAATTCAAGAAAGGAATCTTTGTCAACCAAAGCAAGTACACTAAGGATCTCATGAAGAAGTTCAAGAAGGATCAATCCAAAGCAGCCAAGACTCCCATGAGCTCAACATTATCTCTAGATCAGGACAAGACTGGGAAAAGTGTCAATCAAAAGGAGTATCGAGGAATGATTGGATCTTTATTATATCTCACAGCTAGTAGACCTGACATCATGTTTATTGTTTGCATGTGTGCTAGGTTTCAAGCTGATCATAAAGAATCTCACCTCGTGGCTGTGAAGAGGATCTTTCGATATCTCAATGGCACTAAGGAGCTTGGACTATGGTACCCAAAGCAAAAGGATTTCACATTAATTGGATATTCTGATGCAGATTTTGCAGGCTATAAGGTGGATAGGAAGAGCACGTCAGGATGTTGCCAATTCTTAGGAGCATCTTTGATCAGTTGGCACTCAAAGAAACAAAACTCGGTTGCTCTATCCACTGCAGAAGCCGAATACATTGCAGCTGGAGCCTGTTGCTCCCAAATCCTTTGGATAGCTCAACAAATGGGAGATCTTGGCATCAACCTCAAAGGCATTCCTATTAAATGTGACAATACAAGTGCCATCTCCATTACTAAGAATCCTGTTCAGCATTCAAGTACCAAACATATTGATGTGAGGCATCATTTCATTAGAGACCATATTGAAAAAGGTAATGTGTCCATTTCGTTTATTTCAACTGATTATCAATGAGCTGACATTTTTACTAAGTCTTTGGCAGAGGACAGGTTCACCTTCATTAGACGAGAGATTGGGATGCTTAACAAGGATGCACTTTCGTAGGGGGAGCTTTCTCTTTACGAAAGATAAAATCTACTTAGTGTCAAGACCTTTGAGAATTATGTCAAGGTTTGTGAACTAAATGGTAGATCACATATATCGGATCACATATATTTGGTTAATATCTTTCTAGATATTTAATCAATTATATTTTTATCGGATTTCAAAATTGTCTATTTATGTTATATTTTTATTCCGTTGAGATATTTTATTTTTAGAACAAAATATTTCGGTTATTCCCTCCTATTTTAATGGATTAATTTTAATTTTGAATTGGAAATGTTTTCAAAATTGGCAATGTTATAATTACCTTCCTTGGAACTCTACACCCGTCCCATCACTCCATCATCATCTCTCTCTACTTAAACCAAATTATGTACCCAATTCCCTCACAAAATCAGACTTATCCAAAACCCTTCCAACTTCTCTTTCTTCAACCTCTCAAGCTGTTCTAAAAACCCTAGCCGATTTCCTCCATGGCTCCCAAATCAAAGAAAGCTTCCACACCCAAAAGACTTGGCGCCACCCCCAAGGGACGTCAGGTCATTGCCACCTCTCCCACACCTGAACCCACTCCTCAAGCCATTGTCCCTGCTGTTTTCCAGAGCACCATCGCTGAGAGCACGGTCACTGTTACTAAGGGCTCTAAAAAATGCTCTGCAAAGAAGCCCCTCGGTGCGAAACAGAAAGGGAAAAAGAAGATCATCGCTGAGGAGGTGGACGAGGAAGAGGAGGAAGAAGATCTCGACGCCATTCTGGAAAGAGATGCTGCCAAAGAAGTCGAAGAGGAAGCTTTGAAGAAGAAAAAGGCCGAGGAGGAGGCCGAGCTTGCTAGGAAACTTGTCGAGGAGGAAGCTGAGAGAATTCGGAATGAAGCCGAGGCTGAGGATGTTCCTTCTGAAGAGGAGCCTGAGGAAGAGGACGAAGAGCAAGACGGATCTGGAGAGGACGAGGAAGCTGAAGGAGATGACGCGGGGTCCGGTGAGGACTCGGGGTCTGAGGATGAGGAGGAAGAGGAACTAGAACCTGTTGCCTTTCCTTCTCCTTCTCTTCCTCCCCCGTCTCCAAAGAAGCGGAAAGCCCCTACTGTTGTCAAGCCTCCATCTCCCAAGCGCACAAGGAAGCGCACCCTCAGAGGCTTTGAGGCGCCTACCAAGAGAGCTGCTCCAACTATTGCTCGCAGGAAGAATGCCGATCCACCCGCCTACATCCAGGTATACCAATCCTTACCCTCTTCATGGTTTGAAAATGCTGAAACAGATGGTAAGTGGGTAGATGAGTTTCGAACTCGTAGGATATGCTGTTCTGATTTTTTGGATATCGAGTTCTTTGAAGCTTTGAAGTTACCCTGCATTGCTTTTCTAAAAAAATCCCCAGCCTGGACCCTTCTGAATTTTGAAACTGTCTACTATCCCTAGCTTACCCGCCTGTCCTACATAAACCTAAAAGCCAAACACGACGCCAATGGTTGGTCCTTGGAATCTGTTGTCAAGGGAGTTAGAATCTCTTTCAACTCCACTGACTTTGCAGATTTCCTTGGCCTACCTAGCCCTTGTCCACCCTCTGAAGTACACCCCTATAAAGAAAACTGTATCATCCTTGCTTGATCCAAATACCTCGTACCCGAAGCATCTAACAGTACCTCAAAGCAGCTCACCCACTCATCCCTTACCCTAGAGGCAAAAATTATATTCAACATCATTGTTCGATGCCTCTTACCCCGTCTTAACTCTGGCTCGCTCCTTAGTGACAATGCCATGGTCCTCCTTTACCGAATCCTCAATGGCCTTGATCTTGATCTGGGGAACACCATTTTAGGATCCATGGTTCACACAAGAAAAGCCAGGAAGGGAACTCCCCTCCCCTTTGCAACCCTTTTGACCCAAATCTTCAAAGCTTCTGGAATTGATTTAAAAAATGAAGATCAGCAGCATCATATGGGTAAGTTCGACTCCAAGAGCCTTGAAAAGATAGGCATCACTCGGTCTCCCCAAGGGACCTTGAGTCTTGCCTCTCCTTCAAAAGCTCTTCCCACTGCTTCAGATGTTGATGAGCGCAAAGACAACTTGGAGTTGGGCTTGGAGCTAGGAAGTTCGCCTGGATATCAAGGAGCTGCACAAGGAGTTCATGACGGAGATGAGCGGGGTCACCAAGATGCTGCAAGGTCTGTGGACGAGGCTCACTGATGATCAATGTTGTTAGGATCGAGATTCTAGATCGGATCGATGAGGGTGCAGTAGAATCGGATCGTAGGATCGGATCGTAGGATCGTAAGATCCTACTGCATGTTTAAACTTTTTGATAAACTAATTACAAAATATTGCATATCACTTATATGTAAAGTTAAATCAATGGTCAATAGCTATAACCACTTTATTTGTCTATCCATATATGAAAAATTCACACATGTGTATATAACAACCCAAACAATACGAGCAGTAAGTCATAATTCTAGATTTTTTATATCCTTATATAGAAAGTGAATCAAAACATTATTTTAAAAAATCAATATAACTATATCAATCAACATATTAATTCAAATTACCTAAAAAAATATTTAAAAAATCAAATTACCAAAAAAAATATTTAAAAAATCAACATATTAGTTCATGCGGTAGGATCTAGATTCTATTCCCGATCCTACTACGATCCTACGATCCTGTACGATCTTGATACGATTCTGTACGATCCTGCTGCGATCCTGCTGCATCCGACTCTGTATGTGCGATCCAGATCGATTGGGCCACTTTGGATCGTAGAATCGTAAGATCCCACGATCCGGATCTAGATTTTAACAACCTTGCTGATGATGCTCCGGACGACGAAGCTTAAACTTATCCTATCCCATCCCTATCCCAAACTTGATACATTGCTGGTTTTTGGAAACTGTTTCAAAACTTTTGGTGACTGTTTTACCTCCTCCCTGTGTTGAAAGACAAAAAGGGGGAGATGATCTGTGGTTTAGACTTGAAAACCTTTTGTTGTGAAGGTCTTGGAAGACCTTGGTTTTTGATTTTTTTGGTTTTCGGTTCGATGGCTTTTCATGCTTTAAAATTTTGATCCAAAACTTGTCTAACCCATGCAGGTACTTAGTCCGATTTCACTTATATTTTTTATGCTTGACTAAGTTGCATGGATGCATAGGTTTTGTCTTTAGTAAATAGGTCAATCTAGATATGGATGTTGAGGTTAAGATTTTAAAATGAATGTGATAACTCCCTCCCTTGATGAAAATCGGAATAAGTTTCAAAGGCCTTGACAGTATGTCTGTGTCAAAGGTCTTGGAGCTTTAACAGTGTTGATGAAATACAAAACCTGTTCTATATGATATTTTGTTTGAAATATTATTTAATATTCTTATATACTTCCATTATATTATTATATATATAACTAACCTTTCAGAAAGTATTTTCGAATGATTTCCTTCCTTGTGATACAATTTGAGAAGATTCAAATCGGAAAGATTGTGGCCTTCGAAGTTTCCAAAGATAGAAGATCCAGCTCAAGCCATGATATAGAATAGCTGTTGGAGAAGATCCTTGGTGTCGATTTGTCTAAATATAAAGAGAAGGAAGATGAAAACAGAAGACATACATTCATTGAACACGAGCTTTTCATACACTCCAAGCCTTCAAGAGAAATCTGCCTTCGTGTGCTCTCTGCTTGTCCTAAGAGTCTGTTATTTCATTTCAAAGCATTTGCAAGTTACACAGTGAGCTTATAGGATATATTTAGTTATAGTGTTTTACTCGAGAGTTTGTAACTCGGGAAGTGAACACTAGGCGATTGATTCACTAAGTGTAAAAGGTTTGTACTAGATAGCATAGAGAGGTGGGGCTCTTCTAGATTGGTCTAGGACTCCAAGGGAACGTGAGTTAAATAGATTGCAATTGTATAGGAGAGAGGCTTCTCGGGGAGCTACTAGGATCCTAAGTCTTGTGAATCAATAAAAGCCGGTTGAATCCTAGGGTTATGGAAGAACCCTAGGCGGATATTACTTAGTTTTATATTATCGAACCTTCAGAATGATTAATGAATATTATATAGACTCAAAGATCTCAGTGGCTTAAGTATTGGTAATGAATTTAGTTATTTCATCATCTCCTTCACATTCTCTAATTCAGGCAGTTTTTTAATCTATAGAAAAGTTGTGTTTGCTTGTGCTGCAAATATTTCTATACAACTAGAGATCCTTATCATGTTCTTAATGTGGAACACATGTGCATATGCAAATTCAATTCATTTATATAGTTTAGGTTGATTATTCTTTCTCCATCAACTTATTTATGTAAATCCAATTCCCATTTCTTTTACTTTCTGTGTTGTATCACTATTTAATGTTTTGTTGTATTTTATTAGTCCGATTCACAGGCAATGTGTGAACTATATTATGACAATGAAAAATGAGGTTTTATTATTACATACAGTAAAATTAAGAACATCTGAAAATAAATAGTCTATTAGATGTCAAAATGAAAAATGAGGGTTCATTCAAATTTTAATGTACTTAAAATTGTTATTGAATAGATTTAGTTGGTGGTTATGAGTCTATGGTAGGTTGAGTTGGAATAATTGGACTACCATGATAACACACGAATTTAATACGAGTATAATCATAAAACAATTATTTTCTTCAGCCCTTTTCACGGTCATGGTATGAAGTATATTATAATCATGAAAATCAGGTTTCAATATCAGCTAGATAGGTTTCTTATTTTTTTGTTTAAGATTGACTAATTGGTTAATAAACCAACTAGATAGGTTTCTTTTTCCCTTTCTCTTTCTCTATGTTTGCATAACAAAATCGCTCTTTTAGGTAAAATTGATGAAGCTTCGGTAGATAAACAATTCAATGCGAGGAGGTCATCTCTTCAATAGAGAATCAATATGATGTCCGACGATGAAAAAGGCACTGCGTTGGAGATTCAACCT
The DNA here is from genome assembly GCA_037127255.1 of Persicaria tinctoria. Taxonomy (NCBI): domain Eukaryota; kingdom Viridiplantae; phylum Streptophyta; class Magnoliopsida; order Caryophyllales; family Polygonaceae; genus Persicaria; species Persicaria tinctoria. The sequence continues at coordinate 59,060,370 of JBANSL010000008.1, read as the reverse complement.
TATTACAACATAGAGAAGACCGACAATGACCACAAAAAGATGTCACGCCGACCAGTACGCTACCACTCTTCATTTCCCTCATGATGCAAGCTTTACTTTGGTTGTTTCTTCATTTATTATCACTGTTTTCAACCAAATTTGATTTTTTTAATGTTGATTCATTACATTTTGGATTTGAGCTAATATCCCCTGATGTGAGGTCTCTATTTTTCCTTTTTCCATTGGATTTTAATTTAGTAAGTAGTGAGATTGGTATTACTTTCTATTTTGGATTGGAGCTAATTTTTTTCTCCTTATTTTTGGGATTGATTAATAGTAAATTCTCCATTGAGTACCCGCGTCATTGAGAGAGAGCGAGATCTAGCCAAGCTGAATCTCCACCACGAACTCTGCCCCAATCAATCATCTGTCGCCACCCTTACGGATGTCGTGATTCTTAGGCAATCTCCATCTCCACCACACTTCTTCCTTGTGATGGTAGTCTTATTTGAATGGATCTCATAACCACATTTTGTGGATGCTGAATTGAATCGTTTCCTTCGACGATTATTAAGCGTGGGTATGGTGAAAATGGAAGAAATTGAGAGAATTTGATAAATTTCTTTTACAAATAAATTGTGAACATGGTTTCCTAATAATTCATTGAGAATGTGGGATGATAAATTGATATAAAAATATTTTTAAAAAGGGACACGTGGACCTTCTTCTTTTTTTTTTTTTGTAAAGAATTTGCTTCTAATTTTATAAGGATGCAAAAAAAATTTCCTTATATGTGCGAGTCTTTTGTCAAATCTTTCATACAAAACACCAACTATAAGAATGTTATTTTGATTAGTTATCATTTACGATCTATCAATTTCTTGCATCTAAAACCTAACCGAGTACTCATATTTTTTTTCTACATACACAAGTCATGCCCAACTAATTTTCACATTCCATCAACTTGAGAGGTACGTATAACATTTTTTTAATGTTTTGGCCTCTTTTTTTTTTTACAGTAGGCAAGAAGTAGATCGATCCAGCGATCTTGAAGCCATCAAAAGATGGCTTGAATGACCCAACACAGAGGGTCGCCAGTAAAAAAAGAAAAAATTTCTAAGATTACAATTACAGAAATTTAAAATTTAAAATATCTATAAATTAAAACTATGTTTCTTCCGATCAATAATTGGAGCCTTGATTCTTGATATCTATAAATTTCCTTAATGTTTTGGTCTCTTAATGTTTATACACTTACAAATAGAGTTCCTTTTTTTTCTAATTAAGGGTCTAAGTATTATAAAAACACACACTAAATATCATTTTTAAAATTCTTTAGCTATATAGGGTTTATACATTTAAACTTAGGGTATCTTTATGAAATTGGTTTATAATTTAGATCAATTTAAAAAGTGTAGAATGATGTGTAATAGATAAAATATCATAAAGGATCTGAATTCGGCTTTCTTAAGCTAAAAACTATAAGGTTTCTTTTCTTTGTCTTCAATTAGGATGGATACTAGGAGAAGTGTAGAAGCGGGTGATTTACTATTTTTTTGTCAAATTTGAAGTATCGATTGTCTCAATAAAAAAGTATTTCATCATGATAATCAAAGATTTCGAAGAACAACATGACAAGAAGCAAGAGCAATATGTTAATTAGTAGAAAATTAATGTGTCAAATATTTTGTTTAAGATATCAAACTTGACCGTAATTATGAGACTTTTGTTTGTGATTGTAAGTGTTATTGTATTATAACGAGGGTTATAATTGATAACATGACAATAATTCAAATGAAATGAAATATATTCATAGTTCGAGGGGGAACTAAAACGGTAAATTTCAATAAAAATACTCACCCGTATAAGATACGGGAAAATTACTAGTATATACAAATTTGATTATATTCTATTTATCTAGTATCTTTATACCAAACTATCCCAATTCTAACCAATCAACTATTCCTTGCCTTGATACGGAAATCAATAACGATTATGGCACATAAGGTGGATGGGCATTGATTGATAAACAGTCCATATCAGCTATTCCTTGCCTTGATACGGAAACCAATAACGATTCTAAATATCTAGGGTGTGTATGGCTGCAATAAAAGCAGGTTAAAAGTGTGAAATTATTAGTTGTTAAAAAAATAAACGGGTTTAAATGGTGTATGGGAACAACAAATAAGCTTTAGTCAGTTAAAAAAAGAGTTTATAAATAAGCCGCAGATTGATGCTTATTTTGAGGTTTATATTCCATAATTACTATTTTACCCCTTCTCTTTTATCTTATTTGGTTTGAAAGTACCACAATACCCCTAATAAAAACCAAATAAACTCCACTTTTTACAAATAAACTGTTTTTCACCCCATACGGAGTTTATATTTTTTCATAAATTTTTAACTACTTTTACCAACAGTTTATAAATTTTTACCCTGTTTATAATTTTAGTCAGTTTATTAACCCCGTTCCATACGAACCCCTAATCTAACAACTACTCCGTATTAAGGACTATTTGGAGTAGAAAAGGAGAGGATCCGGATTTCCTCCCATTTAAGCGTTGACGGCTACACGACTTTCTCTTAATTACCCATCAATAGAGTTAGTAATCCTGTGTTTAGGTCGGATTCGGATGGATTACATTTGGATCGGGTCATCAACTGGAGTAAAATTTTTATGTTGGGTTTGGCCGAGTAGGGACGAGTTCAGTCAACATAAATCTCAAATTGGTCGGGTTTCGGTCTAAATCGGGTTGGAATCATTTGGATTTTCGGTCAAATCGGGTCGGCCATGTTTGGGTTCAAGTTAGTATTCGAGTCAGTCTCATTCATGTTTTAAATAGAAGTGGGTCTATATTTGTTTTAAAATTTCAATTTTTTTTATTTTTTTTATTTTTTTTATTTTTTTTTATGACGTGGGGGTTCCGAGGTTGTCGACTAATCCTCCACGGGTCCGAGCCCTAGCCTGCAAAGGACCCGAACCGGGCAAGCCAGGCGGCAAGCCACCAGGCAGGCTCACCCAAGCCAATGAAGGCTTGAGCATCCACTTAATTACACAAAGTGTACGTAATGGGATTTGAACCGTTGACCTCTTGCAAGGCTTGAGCACCCACTTAATTTCAATTGTTTGAGTTGAAATACATTGTTGAATCATGCTCGTTCGGAACTTTCGGGTAATCAATTTTATTAAATTGAATATGTATTTCATGTTATTTGTGTATTTCAAAAAATATTTTTCAAGTAAAATTAAATATGATTCAATCAATATATAATCTACCCATTTGCTCGTAAGCTCGTTCTATCCATCCTTAATTTCATTGACATTTTGCAATATATATATTATTATCAAAATCATACTTGATTCCCTAACTATCGGTCGCACGAGGGTCAAATTTCCCTTTAGCGTACGTTGGTCATAGCGAACATGGCCGCACTGACTACAATAGCAGGGCCGTCCAATCAAATTTGGAGGCCCGGTACATAAATTTATTAATAATAAATTTTATATATAATTTTTGAAATTTAATAATATCTCATATTAAAATTTCATTATTAGTTTTTTTCATTTAGGGTAAATTACAAAAAATTATCCTTAAAATAGGATACATTTTAGAAAACCACCCATAAATTTTTTAATTAAAGTTATCTAATCCAAAGTACTACGGAGTAACTACCAAGCTATTCTTATCAGTCTTGTGCTATATTAAGTTTATATTAAAAATAATTTAGTTACTACACATTTAAATTTATTTGAATAATTTTTATACACGGTTCACTAATTTTTTTCCTAATAATATACAGATTCCTCAAAATATGTAGTTAAAAATAGTCCAAAGTCATTCAATTAAATTCTCCAGTATAATATACTTCTTAATGATTAAAATAAGAAACATAGTTATCGAGTATATGAATTTTTTTTAGTCGATGTCCATATAATAAAATTAAAAATGTTCCATAATGAAATAACTTTAAAAAAAAACTAAAAGATAAATGGTATGTATTTTTTTACTTTCAATAAGTTAAATGACTAATGGACGTTTGTAATTTGATTAAAAAACACATACAGTAATTATTAGGTAGTATTAATGAGAAACAAAAAGGAATATGAAAAGTCAATAGCATTTCTATCAAGTACGTGTTAATGGCTATGCATTGAATATTGAATTGAGAAAGTGAAAGATAAAAAGAGAGGTTAAAATGCACAGAAGCACCTGTTGGGTTTCGAACTCGGTCTGCCAGCAAAAAAAAATACGCTTTATTCTTTCAAAAACCACTTTGGCAAGAAGCATTTGTGAAATTCTACAAACCCTTTTATTATATAGTAAAATTACATAAATGAGGCCCCATAAAATCGGAGGCCCTGGGCAATCGCACACTCCGCACATGCCCAGGGCCGGCCCTGTACAATAGCTATCGGTCGCAACGAACACAATAGCTACCGGTCGCAACAACCTTTTATATAATAATAATTAAAAAAAAAAAGAACATTGGTCGCAACGATGTATGTAACAGATCGTTGCGACCATTTTTTTTACTTTCCAAAACCAGGCTAAAAGCATAACTTTTTTAGCCCGGTTGTTTTTGGAACCGGACTAAAAATTCCCTAATGCAAAAAAACAAAAAACACGGTCTTCTTCTCCATTATCTGTGCAAAATAGAGGGCATTTTCCATTAATGGCGAATCCTTTTTTAACAATTTCACTCAATCTTTAGCAATTTTGAATGAACTTTAACCCCTTAAATTCAATAAATTAAAACATCAATTAATAGTTTACTATCAAATCTAAATTGATAGTAAAAAAATCGTCCCTCAAAATTAGGAAATAGAATGTGAGAAAAGTTAACAAATTTTGTGTGAAAGTGAAAGAAGAAGTGGAACGATTAAAGTAGTGATCAATGAATCTTGACTTAAATATAAACTATATTTACAAAGGTAATAATTATCTTTCTCTACAGAAAAACAAACGGGTAAGTTATTCATTACTCCCTCCGATCGGAAATAAATTATGTTTTAGATTTTTATGCGCAAATTAAGAAACATCATAAGAGTAATAAAAAATCAATTTTTTTTATCCAAGTAAGTACAACTTGAGACATGCATTTAAATTTCTTTATGATGATTTAAAAAAAAAATGAAGTCAACCTTTAAACTTGTTGGAGCCAAGATTATAAGTAATTTTTTAATCTCAAAATTGATAGATTACATAGGTCTTCTCACGTATAGTGGGTCCAAAGGTCCGATAAGACCCAATACCTTTATAACATATGTATATGTTTATCAAAAAATGGAAATCTTCAAGGAGAACATTACAATAAATCTTGTAATCTTACAAAAACATCAAATTATTTCAAATAAAGTGTTAGCCTCAAAACATCATTTATTTCCGACCGGAGGGAATATGTTTCTTTTCTCATTTTCTACCGGGAAGCGCATTCACTGCTACGGAGTACATATCTCAATATTACACTTCACACGCCCAAGCACCAATCAAGCCGAGCACACAAGCCGAGTGAGGTTCCATTCTAAAATCAATTGGTGTTAGGTAGGGTAGCCCACCGACTTATATCAAAGACTTGGATTCACATTCTAATCAATGTGGGACACTCCCACAACTCATATTCTCCACATATATATATAAAAAAATTTTGATCCTAATAGTTGTTTGATTAGAATTGGTTGCGTTTTCGATATCAAGGGAAGGGAATAGCTAACCATTCCGGAATGACTCACCAGAAATGACATGTGAGTAGTAACTATAGATCTTCGATTCGAATCCCGGAATAACCGCTCTTTATTTACCTATTCAAAGAAGAGAATAGCTAATATGGACCGTTATCGATTAATGCCCTTATGGCTGATGCCCGAAGGGAGTAGTTGCTTAATTAGAATTGTTCTCAAGTGCAGATTATTGGTTTCGGTGCAAGGCAAGAGAATAGCTCATTTTGTCATTTGGACCGCTGGATCCAAATGAAAGATGGGGTACCATGGGCTACTTTTTTTCAACAGGTTATAACGCCACTCATTTTTATTTAGATGAGTATTGAGTATAGTTCCCTAATTAAGCTATCATAAAGATATATTTCACCAAATTTTATCATTTTTTTTTATGTATATATAAAAAATATTTTTTATATATATTAGAAAAAATGGAAATTTGTTTTTGAAATAGTTTCTTTAGGAGGATAAATTAACAAAAAATAAAAATTGTAATTCCTAGTCGTTCTCAACCTTTCAGATCGAATGCTAAGAACGGGGTTACGAAGCGAAAGACGCAACAGAAAAGTAAACGAGCGACCAACAAGCGACCAACAAGCGGTTTTACGTGGTTCGGCCGGAGCCTACGTCCACGGAGTCTCAGCCGGATCGGCATGAGATCTCAATCCACTAATCAAGAAGCAAGGTTACAGAACAGGTTGCCCTAGATCTAGACTAAGGCAAACTAAAGACGGAAATACACGATACAAGATGAGTATGCAAGAGAAAAGCAAGAACGAAGCAAGCAAAGGAAGAGGACACCCTGGATCTGGAGAACAGAGCCAGATCTTCGTCGGATTCAACCAGAGAAGGAGCACTTCGCCTGAACATAGAGCAAAGGCCTTCTTCTTCTTCTTCCTAGAACTCGGATCTAGAGTCTCGGAACGAGATTCGCTCTAGATCGGACTGCAATGAGCTTCGTCGGAGCTGGGTTTGGGAAACCCTAGCTTTTCTCTCTCCGTCGCCTTTTCTCTCTCTCTCTCTCTCTCTCTCTCTCTCTCTCTAGGGTTTTGGTTTACCTATGAAGCTGGATCGAAGAATGAGGCAGCCCTAGCTCCTCTTTCCTTTATATAGACGAGCCAAAGTGAAACGCTGCGTTGCGGACGTCCAGAAGCTGGAGGCTCGCTAGGTCAAACAAGGTGAGCTCGGTCCAGGTAAGGAAAGCAGGCCGGGTTGTTGGGCTTGACAAGCCCAATAACATAATAGCATACATAGTATCTAGTTATATAACATACACTTATACATACTATGTACATATGTGAGAATAAGTATAAACTTACACTTCTAACACATGTTTTAGCACATATATAAGTATATATTATATTTACAAGTGTATTTGTCTAAGTCTACCAATTAATCTAAATCTAGGACCATCCAATGTTCCTAGATCTATATGCTATCGATTAAAATAGACATTACAATTTTCCCTCCTAATCGAAGCATTAGACCTATTAAAACCTTACTCTATCATAGTGATTAAAACCTAATCGAAGCATTAGACCTATTAAAACCTTACTCTATCATAGTGATTAAAAATACTCAAGAGATCCAGTATCATCATCGACTCAAGTTACCTATGAGCTAAGGTGATTCTCCAAGGTGGAGAAAATCCCTGCAAAACTCAAATTTGTTAGCAGGGACTACCTTTGTCCCGAAGTCAGCTGGGTTGATGTCGCCTTTTATTTTCTTTACATCTAGCTCTTTAGCAGCAACCATGTTTCGAATAAAATGAAAACGAACATCGATATGCTTAGTCCGCTCGTGGTACATGGGATCTTTGCACAAGTAAAGTGCGCTTTGGCTATCCGAATGAATTACGGGTTTGAATGGCTTCTTTAGGATTTCTTTTAGAATTCCTTTGAGCCAAATAGCCTCTTTAGCAGCCTCAGTGGCTGCCATATACACAACTTTAGTTGATGACAGGGCAACAACTGATTGTTGCTGAGATTTCCATAACACACAGTTGCCTGCCCACGTAAAGTAGTAGATAGTAGTGGACTTGCGAGTATCTTTATTGCTAGCATAATCAGAGTCAACATAGCCATATAAATGATCAACAGATTCATGCAGGCCATAATGTAAACACAGATCTTTAGTACCAGCAATATAACGAAGCAAGTATTTCATAGCAGTCCAATGGTCAGAACCAGGATTGGACATGAAACGACTAAGCACAGATATGGCAAAAGCAAGGTCTGGGCGGGTGCATAACATAGCATACATAACCGATCCTACAACTGCGTCGTAGGGGACCATAGCCATTTCTTTTATATCTTCAGGTTTAGAGGGACATCTCTTTTTGGTAAGCTCTAGGTGCCCTCCTAGGGGTATGAATGTTGGTTTAGAGGAGGTCATATGAAACCTATCTAGAACCTTAAGAACATAGTCATCTTGAGATAACCATATTTTCTTATTAGGTCGGTCTCTAATGATAGTAACACCAAGAATCTTCTTGGCTTTCTCTAAATCCTTCATGTCAAAGTATTTCTTTAAGTCCTTTTTGACAGTGCTAATCGGAATCATAGAATTGCAGACAAGCAAGATATCATCTACGTACAGAAGCACATATACCAAAGACTGTTTAGAAGTATGCTTGAAGTAAAGACATGAATCATAACTACTTCTTGTGAAACCTAATTTCTTAATCACATCATCAAATTTCAGATTCCATTGCCTAGGGGACTGCTTGAGTCCATAGATGGAACGTTTAAGATGGCAAACATGATCAGGAAACTTGGGGTTTACAAACCCCTTAGGTTGTCTCATATAGATGGTTTCATCCAGAGATCCGTGCAAGAATGCAGTTTTTACATCCATTTGCTCAAGTTCCCAATCGAAAACAGCACACATAGCAAGCATTAATCTCATAGTTTTGTACTTAACTACAGGAGAGAAAATGTCGTTATAGTCTATGCCTTCTCTTTGGGAAAACCCTTTTGCTACGAGTCGGGCTTTAAACCTAGGGGGTTCACTAGGGCTTAGACCCTCTTTTAGCTTAAAGACCCATTTAGAGTCAATAAGCCAGGTTTTAGAGGGTCTTGGAACCAATGTCCACATTTTATTTGTGTACATTGATCACATCTCTTCTTTCATAGCAGTTAGCCAATCTTTGGCATAACTGTTTTTAATAGCGGATTCATAAGAGCTAGGAGTGGTAGGATGCCTAACATGATCAGCAGTCAAGAATGCATATTCCACAATATAATAGGTGTACTTCCTATTAGGTATGACAGTTCTAGGTTCTCTATCCCTAGTCAATTGATAGTCATGCAATGTAGGTAAAGCAGGTAAAGCATGCAAATCAGAAGGGGATGAGGAGAAAACAGAGGACTCTTTTTGGGAGTCATTAGAACGACCATTTACATCACCAGAAATAGGAGAGGGAGGAGGAGAAGTAAAAGGAGAAGAAGGAGGAGAAACACCATTGTTTTGCTCTACATCAGAGTCAGTGTCTGGAGGTGCAGGTGTTTCTGTTGTAGTTTCTTCTTCTTTGTTATCTTCTTTTCCTTTGTTTCCCTTGTGTAATGTTGAATTAGTTGCTTTCTTAGCTAATTTTGTTATCCTTCCAGTGTCGTGCTCTGAATCCTCATCCTTAGAGGAATCTTCATCATCTGGAATCAACTCTTTAGTCTGCTCAATGGTACCTGTCAGCTCAGGATATGTTGTTAGTTCAGATTTGAGAGGGAAGATTTCTTCATTAAATTTCACACTTCTAGTAGTTATCACTTTGTATGGGCCAGGTTGCAAGAGTAGCACCCTGTAGCCCTTTACTCCATCAGGATAGCCAAGCAGCAAGCCTTTCAAAGCCCTTGGTTGGAGCTTACCCTCACTTACACGAGGATAAGCTGCACAACCAAATGGTTTCAAATAAGCTAGGCTAGGATGTTTTCCTGTCCATTTGAACTGGGGAGTATCAATGATAACACTGGAAGGTGATCTATTTATAAGATATGCAGCAATTAAAACAACTTCACCCCATAAAGAATTCTTAAGCCCAGAACTAATCAACATGCATCTAACCTTTTCCAATAAAGTTCTATTCATCCTTTCAGCTGTACCATTTTGTTGTGGAGTGCCAGGAACAGTTAAGTGTCTTTTTATCCCAAGTGATTGACAATATTCATTAAATTCAGTGTTACAAAACTCTAAGCCATTATCAGTTTTGAAGCATTTAAGTTTGCGGTTAGACTGACTCTCTACCATTACCTTCCACCTCTTAAAGGCATCAAAGGCTTGATCCTTTGACTTTAGAAGACTTACCCAAACTTTCCTTGATCAATGGTCAATGAAGCTAATAAAATACCTCATACCTCCTGCAGTGGGGACTGGTGAAGGTCCCCATAGATCAGAATGTACATACTCCAAGGGATTAGTAGCAACATAAGTAGAGACAGGAAATTTAAGCTTGGCAGATTTGCCCAACACACAATGCTCACAGAATTTAATGTCAACAGGTTTCTTAGGCAATATTCCAGATTTATGCAATTTGTTTAATCCTTTGTTGCCTATGTGACCAAGCCTGTTGTGCCAATTTTTAGTTTCAGAGATAGTCATAGAATCAGTGCAAGCAGAAACATTGAGCTCAGGCATAGAGGAAAGCACATGATACAATCTCTTCTTTCTAACAGCTTTAACAATGACTTTACCATTTCTAGAAATTGTTTTAATGCCATCAATAGAATTAACATTGCAGCCAATTTCCTCTAATGCAGATTCAGACATGAGACTTCTCCTTAAACTTGGGACCCACTTAACATTAGTGAAAATTCTAACAATGCCATCATGCATAAGTAAAGGTACATCTCCTACTCCTTTTATTTTCAGAGAAGTGTGATCACCTAGCATAACATCACCACACACAGATTCATTTAAGTTCTTAAAGAAATGCTTATTAGGTGTGGCATGCATTGTGCAACCTGAATCAAGTATCCATGCATCAGATGTATCAAGAGATGTCAATGCAGAACACATAAATAATTCAACAGAATAATCACCCATATTCTCAAGCATAGCAGCAGACAATTCAGTGTTGTTCTTTTTAGCCAATTCCTCAGCTCTTTTCTTTTTCCTACACTCCTTAACCCAATGACCAGTGTTACCACAATAGTTACACTTAGAATTAGGGTCAGATTTCTCAGATTTAGGCTTATCTTTCTTATTCTTCTTATTCTTGTTTTGCTTATTGCCCTTCTTGTCATTTCCTTTAGTGAACAGAACCTCAGGTTTGTCAACTTTATCATTTTTCAGACCTTTAATCTTGAACACCTTCATGATTTCATTCTTTTCAATGATAGATTCAATCAACTTATCCTTAGTCAGTTCATCACGACTAAATTGAATGACATCTTTGAAGTTATCAAACTGAGTAGGCAGAGAATTAAGAAGTAAGATAGCCTGGTGAGAATCTTTTATGTCATCATTGCATCTTTCCAGTTCTTGAGTCATCTTTAAAAACTTATCAAGATTATTATCAAGAGTAAGAGCAGTATTCATCTTAAAAGTGAACAAACGACATAGTAGAGAAATCCTGGAGGGCAAGGATTTAGATAGAAAGAGCTCCTCCAGGGCATGCCCGAGGGAGTATGTTTTACCACTTGTCGAGCAATGCCATCTGTAAGACGTAGCATTATCACTGAGTGGGCTTTCATGTCCATCTCGAGCTCCTCAGCAGTGCACTGAGTGGTAGAGGATCCTCCTTCAGCTTTCTTCAGTTTTTCATCAACTTTAGGTGGATCCTCATCATTGATGTCAACTCCCTTGAGTAGGGAGGTCATCTCAGTGGTTGTGGTTGCAGGCTTCAAGACCGCCTTCCAACAACCCTCCTTGATGAGAACGGCTCTCATCTTGACTTGCCACATGGCGAAGTCGATAACACCATCAAATGGCTTGATCTTCAAAGCACTATCCATGATGTTAGGTACCTGCAGTGTCCATGAAACAAGTAAGAATCAAAGTTTATATAAGCGGAAGCAAGAAAAAGTGCAGCAGTATACAAGACACTTTATAAAACCCTAGAATCACAGGTCTTCGAACGGATCTAGACCAGCGGTACGTCAGACAGGAGAGGAATAGCCCAAGCCTGAGCTTTTTGAAGGACTACCCAATGTCCTGCCTCCAATCCCGCTCCCTGAAGTCCAATAATGGCACAGGTAGGTAAGGAAAGGGACTTCTCGCTCTGATACCACTTTGTAATTCCTAGTCATTCTCAACCTTTCAGATCTAATGCTAAGAACGGGGTTACGAAGCAAAAGACGCAACAGAAAAGTAAACGAGCGACCAACAAGCGGTTTTACGTGGTTCGGCCGGAGCCTACGTCCACGGAGTCTCAGCCGGATCGGCTTGAGATCTCAATCCACTAATCAAGAAGCAAGGTTACAGAACAGGTTGCCCTAGATCTAGACTAAGGCAAACTAAAGACGGAAAAACACGATACAAGATGAGTATGCAAGAGAAAAGCAAGAACGAAGCAAGCAAAGGAAGAGGACACCCTGGATCTGGAGAACAGAGCCAGATCTTCATCGGATTCAACCAGAGAAGGAGCACTTCGCCTGAACAGAGAGCAAAGGCCTTCTTCTTCTTCCTAGAACTCGGATCTAGAGTCTCGGAACGAGATTCGCTCTAGATCGGACTGTAATGAGCTTCGCCGGAGCTGGGTTTGGGAAACCCTAGCTTTTCTCTCTCCGTCGCCTCTTCTCTCTCTCTCTCTCTCTAGGGTTTTGGTTTACCTGAGAAGCTAGATCGAAGAATGAGGCAGCCCTAGCTCCTCTTTCCTTTATATAGACGAGCCAAAGTGAAACGCTGCGTTGCGGACGTCCAGAAGCTGGAGGCTCGCTAGGTCAAACAAGGTGAGCTCGGTCCAGGTAAGGAAAGCAGGCCGGGTTGTTGGGCTTGACAAACCCAATAACATAATAGCATACATAGTATCTAGTTATATAACATACACTTATACATACTATGTACATATGTGAGCATAAGTATAAACTTACACTTCTAACACATGTCGCACATATATAAGTATATATTATATTTACAAGTGTATTTCTCTAAGTCTACTAATTAATCTAAATCTAAGACCATCCAATGTTCCTAGATCTATATGCTATCGATTAAAATAGACATTACAAAAATTATATAAAAATGAGAAATATCTTTTACATGTATACATTAAAAAAATGTTTTCATTCAATATATTGTAAAAAAAAATCTTAAATGTGTGATTTATTTACTCACATGAAAAAAAAAAGTAAAAAAAAAAGTGAAGTAATCAGTACTTTCTTTACCTACTAACCAAAGCAATCTTTCTATTTATTTTTTTACCTCTTTTTAACAAGGAAAAAAAAATCTTTAACAAATGATGTTATTTTAAGTTAATAAATGATGTCATTTTAAGGTAACTTGATTCGAATTATGATAAAAACTCTATTATATTTTTTCGTTTCGGCTATATACACCGCAAATCCACACGTCCTTAAGGACATGCAGGAGGATTTACAGCTACCCGAGCCCGGACGTGCAAGCCTGTCCTCTAAAATCGAAGCCGACGTGCTTCGTCGTTCCCAATTCCATCCAAATCCAGAGAGAAAGAGAGAGCGGCCGAGAGAGCGATTGCCGGAGAGAGAGAGAGAGAGAGAGAGAGAGAGAGAGAGAGAGAGAGAGAGAGAGAGAGAGAGAGAGAGAGAGATTGCCGGAGAGAGAGAGAAATGGATCGATACAGAGAGATGGAGCCGGAGAGAGAGCTGGAGGCGGAGGCGGTGGTGGTGGAGCCGGCGGTGTCGATGGAGGAGACGGCGGAGGTGGTGGAGCCGGTGGCTGAGGAGGGTGGTGGTGGGGGTGGAGCATTAGGGAAGGTGGTGGTGGTGGAGCCGGTGGCTGAGGAGGGTGATGGTGGGGCGGTGCCGATGGAGGCGACGCCCATGGAGGCCGAGGAGGGTGGTGGTGGTGGAGTAGTGGCCGCGGAGGCGTCTGGTGGTGGTGGTGGTGGTGGTGGAGCAGTGGCGGAGGTGGAGGATCCCCTATTACCACCGCGCAAGCGGCGGACTATGGAGGTGTCTCCGGTCCCGACCCCACCGGTATGTTATTTGAATTATTTATTTTGTTTGATTTATTTTTATAGTTTTATAATATAGTTTGATAGATTATAATATAGTTTTATAATATAATTTGATAGATTATAATATAGTTTTATAATATAATTTGATAGATTATAATTGATAATATATAGTATTTATGATTTGTTATATGTTAATAGTATATAGTTTGATAGAAAATAATATAGTTTTAATTTGATATAATATAATAGATAGTATATAGTTTGTATGGTTTGATAGTATATAGTTTTTATGGTTTATAATATAATTCGATAGATTTAATTATAGTTTGTACATAAAGTACAAACTACATTAAAATATATTAAAATACATAGAAATAAATTAAAATTGAAAGACAATAAAAAACATTAAAGACGATTAATATATTAAAAGACATTAAAACATATTAAAATATATTAAAATACATCAAAAGACATTAGAATAAATTAAAATAAAAACATTAAAATATATTAAATTACATAGAAATAAATTAAAATTGAAAGACAACAAAAATTATTAAAAGCGATTAATATATTAAAATATATTAAAACATATTAAAATATATGAAAATACATTAAAAGACATTAGAATAAATTAAAATAAAAACATTAAAATATATTAAAATACATAGAAATAAATTAAAATTGAAAGACAATGAAAAACATTAAAAGCGATTAATATATATTAAAATATATTAAAAGACATTAAAACATATTAAAATATATTAAAATACATCAAAAGACATTAGAATAACATTAAAATACATTAAAATAAAAAATATTAAAATATAGTTAAATATATTAAAATACATTAACATATATTGAAAATACATTAATAGCCAACTAGGTCACAATAATAGGCACGGAGGATATTGAGGGGGGATGGTACCCTACGCCTTGTTAGGTTCGGCGACCGGGCAACGGTCAGTCATATTGAGGAGGAGACGGTACCCCACTCTGCCGTAGATGAGACACATACAACAGATGATCTATTGATGTCTGCAGAGGGCTACCAGCAGTCGATGGGACCCCCCCGGCCGTCGTTGGAGGACGCGTTTACTCTCAGCAGCTGCGTCACAGATGTAGTTGCGGGTCGACGGGCTGCCATGGGTAGACCTCCTGCTCGTCTACCCCCCACCATCCCCGAGGCATCTACGTCCGACGTTCCAGAGGCTTCTACATCTGACACCCACGACGCCGACACCTGCTAACAACCCATGACCTCGCCGACATGTGACCTCGTCGACACCTGCTAACAACCCTCAATTAGCAACCCTTGGTATAGCTTGCATCGGAAACCAAGACCATTTTACCGCGGTACGACTTCAAACGTCTTTTTTTATTACCTATTCTTGCTTTTCATATATATGTCAATACTCTAACTCTAATTTTCCGTTCTCAAAGATCTGGTTGCGTCCTAACGCTCCTATTCCGCCGCCTCCGCCAGAATGAGTCGCACATTATCAACCGAGCTTCGAAGGATGGGATGCTCCGTTTCAAGCTCGGTTTGAGAGATTTCGAGCCTTACGTGTCGAGTCCGGTTGCCCTATACTATTTTCCTAGATTTTATTCCACCAGTTTATTAAAATTATGGATGTAAACCTTTTTTTCCGTTCCTTGTAACATTATTCGCATATTATCCGAATGAAAACCTTAACAATTATTGCTTTCATTTAATTAGACCCTAAATCCTTCAACTCCACTAGCTAAACACTTCATTTTTTTCAATTAACAACACAAAACCCTCAGAAACCCTAAACCTTATACCCTAAACCCTAAACACAAAACCCTAACTAGGGTTTGCACGTCCTTAAGGACGTGCAAAGGGTTTGCCAGTGGACGTGCACAGTCCCACACTTGCACGTCCTTAAGGACGTGCATGCACGTCGTTAAGGACATGCAAATCCTTAATCTTCATTTGCGGTGTATCTATCAACACCCTATTTTTTTTGTCATTAAACAAATAAACAAATAAAGAAATATATGCAAATAAATGAAATAGTCGAAGAAAGAAAAACTAACAAAATAAGGATAGGAAATACAATAAATAAACATTAAGGCAACATTTAACTTGTTGTATTCTTAACATGTAATAGTGTATAGCTAGATTGTACAAGGGTATATTGTGTAATAGAAAGTATTAGGGTGTGATCTTGTAAATGGCTTTGTATGAGACACGTGTAAGGCTGTGATGTTAGAGGTTGTTAGACATTGTGTATAAGAGAGCTTTTCTCCCACTGTGTAACCAATTTCGGACAATTCATCAAATTCAATCAGTTGTGTTCATCATTTTTTCTCCCAATTTCACCTCATTTCAATCTTCATAGTATCATAACTAATCCAGTGAGATTGATCGGAGAGCATGGCAGCAGGTCGACGTTTCCCTTCCTACGCAGAGATGCAGAGTCCTTTGTTTCTACATCCGTCTGATGGTTCGACGACAATTGTGGTGTCGGAAAAACTGGCGGGTGCAGGGAATTACAGATCTTGGAGAAGAAGCATGGAGATCAACCTGTCTACCAAATGAAAGCTTGTCTTCGTGACATGCACATTGATCAGAGCTTTGGACGATCCACAGAAAGCAGATCAATGGGACACCTGCAACAATTTGGTAATTGCTTGGATTATGAATTCAATTTTAGATTCAATTGCGAAATCAGTGTTATATGTGCAATCGGCAAGAGAAATATGGATTCAATTGGAAAAACATTTTTCATTGGGTAATGGATTAAGAAAGTACAAGATCAATAGGGAAATTTACTCGATGAGGCAAACTGGAAATACGATCAATGAGTATTACACGAAAATGAAAGCATTGTGGGAAAAACTAGATGCTATGGATAGCTTGCCACATTTGGTTGGGGTATCGACAGATGTTGTTAAGTATCTAAGAAAAATTGATCAACTGAAGCAAGAGCAAAGGCTGTTTCAGTTCTTGAATGGCTTAGATGAGTCATTTGGTGCTCAACGAAGTCAAGTCTTGTTGATGTCACCACTGCCGAGTGTTGAGGAGACATGCTCGATGATTCAGCAAGAAGAATCTCAGAGAGAACTGCTTGACACTTCGGGAGATAGATCTGCTATGTACAACAAGTCTGAGGAGAAGTGCAAGATTTGTGGAAATGAATGGCATCCGGAAAAAAAATGTTGGGCTGTCATTGGATATCCAAGCTGGCATTCAATGTCCAAAACGTTTCCACAAAAGCAAGGGATTGCTGGCATTGATAAGAAGAACAAGAAAGGGTCAGATGAAAGGAAGCAAAGTGTGGCAAAAGGGAGTAAAACAGCTGCTCAGGGCATGACTAAAGATGAAGGTACTGGCAATGTGTTCTTCACCCAGCAGCAGTTTGAAGAATTATTGAGGAAGCTACCTCACAGTGTTGCAGATGATGATGAGGATGACGACTTAATTAGATGGTGATTTTGCAGGTAATGCTCTTTGTTTTAATACTCACTCTATGTCAGATGAGTGGATTATGGACACTGGAGCAACAAACCATATGACTCCAGTGATTCATGACATTTTGGATCCAAAATACAGCCTCAAATATTCACCTTCCTAATGGTCATATATCCAAAATCACACATCATGGAGATCTTACTCTAAAAAACAACCTTCAAATGAATAAAGTTCTGCTTGTCCCTTCATTTCAATTTTGGCTAATGTCTATTTCAAAACTGGTTAAGCAAAACCAGTGCTTTGTGACCTTTTGCCCTGGTTTCTATCTCATACAGGATTGTGCCAGCAGGAATCTTTTGGAGATTGGTAAAGAGCGTGGTGGTCTCTACTATCTAGGGAACAAGAGTCTAAGTTCCATGGATTCTGTATATCTCAAGAAAGTCATAGCTTCTTGTGTTCAGCCATGTAAACCTTACTCTTTGACTTCTAGCAATTTTATTTTGCCTAATGAATTTCATACTTGGCATATGAGATTGGGTCATGCCCCAATTGTCAAACTCAAACATGTACCTTGTGTGCCTTCAATAAAAGATGCATTAATTGTGTGTCCCGTGTGCCCTTTCTCCAAATTAACCAAATCTTCTTTTCCTGCCAGTGAGACTAGATCCACTGCTATTTTTCAGCTCATTCATTTGGATATACGGGGACCATATCATGTCTCAACTAATCATAATTGTAGATTTTTCTTAACAATTGTGGATGATTTCAGTAGAGCTACTTGGATTTTTATGTTACAATCCAAGGCTCAGTCATATACTATGATCAAGCATTTTTATCAACTTGTTCTTACTCAATTCAAGTGTAAGATCAGAATTATAAGATCTGATAATGCATTGGAATTTTTGAGCAATGAGTGTCAACAGTTTTATCATGATCAATGCATTGTTTATCAAACCTCATGTGTTGATAGACCACAACAAAATGGGGTGGTTGAGAGGAAGCATAGACACATTTTTGAAATAGCCAGAGCCCTGCGTTTTAAGGCTCATTTACCTTTGCATTTTTTGGGAGAGTGTGTGTTGACAACAATGTATCTCATTAACAGACTTCCTACACCTATCTTAGCCAGCAAAACTCCTTTTGAAATGTTATTCAATAAGCCCCCTACATATCACCATCTCAAAGTGTATGGATGTCTTGCTTTTGCATATAATCCATCCAGGAACCATGATAAGTTTCAACCAATGGGGGTTCCATGTGTTTTTTTGGGCTAGCCTTCCACACAAAAGGGGTACTGACTCTACAATTTAATTTCAAAGTCTTGGCTTGTGTCCAGAGATGTGAAATTTTTTGAACACATCTTCCCTTACAGGGTTGAGTTTAAACAGCAAGTTACTACAACTCCTTTGTTTTTTCCATCCACAATGCCTTGGTCTGATGAACTGCGTGTCTCTGATGCAACCCAGCCTCCAAACAAAACTCCTATGCCTAACACAACTTCTGTGTCAAACATAATTCCTATTCCTGCACATCCTCCTGCTGTGAGGAAGTCAACCAGAACCAAAAAAGCTCCTTCTTGGTTGATAGATTATGTGACTGCCACTGCTCAAGCTGATTCCCAAGAGGTAATTGCTTATCCTTTGAGTTTATTTGTTTCATATGACCATTTGAACCCTCAAAACCAAAAATTTATTTTGGCATTGAATTCTGTTTCTGACCCCAAATACTTTTCTCAAGCAATTTTGGATCCTAAATGGTGTGATTCAATGAATCTTGAGCTCAGACATTAGAAAAGAACAAGACTTGGGTAGTGACTGAATTGCTAAATTGAAACAGGGCTATTGGATGTAAATGGATTTATAAGACTAAATTCCTAGCTTATGGTTCAATTTATAAGTTCAACGCTAGATTAGTTATACAAGGGTGTAGGCAAAAGAAATGAGTGGATTTTGATGAGACTTTTGCTTCTGTTGCCAAGATGACAACTATAAGAACTCTGTTAGTTGTAGCTGTTGTAAGGAGATGGAATATTGGGCAAATGGATGTCTCCAATGCCTTCTTGCATGGAGACTTACATGAAGAGGTGCATATGAAGTTTCCCTAAGGGTATACTGGTGAAGGGGAAACTGTGAGTGACACAGTGGTCTCATCAAAGGTTTGCAGATTGATAAAAAGTCTATATGAACTTAAGCAAGCCCCACGTCAATGGTTTGCTAAATTGTCTTCCACATTGCTGGGAAATGGGTTTCAGCAATCTAAGGCAGATTACACTTTGTTCTTAAAACGAACTAAGGGAGTTTTTACAGCTATATTAGTGTATGTAGATGATATGATAGTGGTGAGAAATGATTTGTCAGCTTTGGAAAAGGTTAAGGACATGCTCAGCAACAACTTCTACATGAAGGATTTGGGAGATATGAAATACTTTCTAGGAATTGCAGTGTTAAGATCATCTAAAGGTATCTTTTTTTTTCTCAAAGAAAGTATGTGTTGGATTTGTTGAAGGAGGCTAATCTTCAGGATTGTAACCTCTGAAGTTACCTTTAGATCCCAATGTAAATCTCTCAAATGATTTTGGGGTTGTGTTAGACAAGCCGAATGACTACAGAAAGCTCATTGGTAAGCTGATTTATTTGACTATTACGAGGCCTGCATATCTCAGTTCCACAGTCCAATTGCTTAGTCAGTTTATGTCTAAGCCAACTAATGCTCACATGAAGGCTTCTATTCGTGTGCTTAGATATCTTAAAGGTTCACCTGGTCAAGGGATCCTTTTGTCTGCTGAATCAGACTTGAAGCTCAGGGTGTTAGTGACTCTGATTGGGCAAGTTGTCCTTTCACTAGAAGATCTACATCTGGTTTTTGTGCACTCTTAGGAGGATCTTTGATATCCTGGAAGGCTAAGAAGCAGCAGGTTGTGTCCAGATCTTCTGCAGAAGCAGAATATAGAGCTATGGCTCTTGCTTTTACAGAGTTGAAATGGTTAAGGTGGTTGCTGTGTGATCTTCAATGTCACCAGGTATCATCATTTTCCTTGTTTTGTGACAATCAGGCAGCCTTATACATAGCTCAAAATCCCGTTTTCCATGAGAGAACAAAGCACATAGAGGAAGATTGCCATTTCATTAGAGATATGGTGCAGGACAAGACTATAATTGCTGCTTATATCCCTATACCAAATGGCAATTGGCTGATTTGTTCACTAAGCTCACCTCTTTAGATACCTTTGTGAGGTTTTTGAGCAAGCTTGGTGTTCGAAATATTTTCCACACATTAGCTTGAAGGGGGGTGTACAAGGATATATTGTGTAATAGAAAGTATTAGGGTGTGATCTTGTAAATGGCTTTGTATGTCACACGTGTAAGGCTGTGATGTTAGAGGTTGTTAGACATTGTGTATAAGAGAGCTTCGCTCTCACTGTGTAACCAATTTCGGACAATTCATCTAATTCAATCAGTTGTGTTCATCATTTTCTTTCCCAATTTCACCTCATTTCAATCTTCATAGATATACAACATTTAAACTTGCGTAACTTCTTACCAAATTCTCAAAATAAGTAATATAGTCTATGGTTTCGAAGTTTTCGAGATAAATTATAATATTTGAATGTCAATTTAAGTAAAATATAAAAGTATTATAGTTCATTGAAATAAAGTTAAAGTGATTAATAGTTAATACACCTACAATTTTAAAACATCTATAACTTTTTACTAAAATGTCAGATTATACTATATTATATATCAACACGAAGCTATCGACGAGAATAATACACATATGTGATTTGTCGAAGGAGGCAAATTATGGGCACGTGGCCCCATGCACCCTGGCTGAACCGCCACTGCAAATAATCGATCAATTCCAATGCTACCTATCAAATGGGTCGTAATAGTTGCTTGATTAGATCATATCAATCGTCGACATGTCAATCTATGTGTGTCCATAGTGATAATATACAGCGGCCAACATCTATAAATAGGAGTTACTTTCCATTTGGCAGGATCATCAAACTAAAGAGTTGTCTCCCGATTCAAGTTATTCAACTATATTGTATACTCTCCCGTCGCTCTAAAAGACTCATCAAATGGCGATAAGAGTTCAACTTGTAGGTTTGTTGTTGACGGCAATTGCTTTAGGAGTGGTTTATGCAACCGATCCTAACCAGCTTCAAGATTTTTGTGTAGCAGCTAAAAATCCCTATGATGGATGTACGTCGTTTTTCTAATTACTTAATTGTTGCTAGCTAGTACTTCAATATATTTATTTAACGTGTCTTTATATTAAAAAATAACATATATTTATGTATATAGTCACTCTTAACTTATATGCTTATACGGATGGATGCATGTAGTGTTTGTGAACGGGCTATTCTGCAAACCCAAAGGATGCAAAACCCGAAGACTTCCTCTTCCGAGGGCTAAACATCCCCGCCAACAACTACAACAAGCTAGGCTTCAACTACGCCCTAGTGAGCCCCTACAACTTACCGGGGCTCAACACCTTAGGGATCTCCCTAGTCCGCCTTGACTTCGCCCCCTACGGCCGGCCTCAACCCTCCCTTCATCCTCTCGCGTGCCACCGAGATCCTCACTGTCATCAAGGGCAGCCTCCTCGTTGGATTTGTCACCTCCGACCTCCCCAACAAGGACGGTAACAAGCTCTTCTCACAGGTGCTCAACCCCGGCGACGTCTTTGTCTTCCCCCAGGGTCTTATCCATTTCATGCACAACATTGGAGATACCCCTGCAGTCGCCATCTCCGGCCTTAGTAGCCAGAACCCTGGTCTTATTACCGTTGCAGATGCAGTGTTCGGGACATCGCCACGCATCTCCATCGACGTCCTCACCAAGTCCTTCAAGGTAGATCAAAGTGTTATTCAGAAGCTTCAGTCTCAGTGTTCAAACAATGGATATAATTAACAAAAATCCACATGATCTGTTACTTGCAATATATATATAAATATATAAGAAATAAAGAATAACTGTATCTGAAGTTAATAATTGTTCAAGTACTATAGTACTTGGATAAAAAACAATTATTGTATCCGTTGTGTATTTTCTAATTGTAATTCCAATGCTTGAAATGAGATTTTGGATCTGATTGAAAAAGGTACGTATATATATGGATTGAATCTTATAATCGATTTGTATAACAATATTTTTAGAATGTGAGGCATAAACGGATTATTTCGAATAACAAATCCGAATCAATGTCGTCTTACCTTCGAATAGAATTTGAGAAATAAACGGATTATTTCGAATAAAAAATCCGAATCAATATCGTCTTACCTTCGAATTCGATCACCGAGTAGATCACAATAGTACTAAATCTCGTTATAGATTCGGAAATAAGCGAGAACATACAATTCACACCTGCGTTGTAGATGAATTAAATTAAAAGAAACTCTCTCCACTGAGGATAGAGATGAATCTCATCCTTATCACTTCTCTTATTAGATTGTATATTGATTATAAATGTATATTAGATTGCGATTTTAATAACGAATATTACTTTTTAATACCTACACATAACAAGTTTTAGTGTTATTTGACATATAATTTCAAGTTTCAGATGGTATAACACACATTCACACCAAATATAATATGGTAGCTACACTTAGCCATAACGCAATTTAGACGACGGACATTAAGTCGTCGCTTGAATGGCCCTTAAATCACTTAAGCATTCAGGTTGATAGATTACATAAGTATCCTCATGTATAGTGGGCTCAAAGCTCAATAAGGCTCAATACTTTTGTAACCTATATATATGTTTATCAATGAATGGAAACCATCAAGGAGTACATTACAATCAATCTCGTGATCTTACATGGTATCACAACCTAAAATCATCACACCCTAAATTTTCTTTTTCTCCTAGGCCTAAAACCCTAGCCGCCACCTCCTCCTTGCCGCCACCCTCCCGCCGGCGCCGCCACCCTCCCCCCTCGGCCACCCCTTTTCCGTCGACAACCTCCTACTCTCTCTCTCTCTCTCTCTCTCTCTCTCTCCCTCTCGTTGCAAGGGCCGACCCTGCTCTTGCCACCAACAAACCGCCCTTCCACTCCGCCCTCACGATCTCTAATATCAAAAATTGCATCCCCATCATCCTTGATCACGAATCCAGGTCCTACACCATGTGGTCGCACCTCTTCACGTACGACCCATGTTAAAGCTCATAAAGTCCTCCACCACATTGACTCCTCCGTCAATCGCCCCGAAAGCACTAGTAGAAAATAGTTAATATACCCCGGATATTTTTATACATATACCCCGGACCTGACAATATAATGCTCCGGGGTTCAGGTAGGGTGGGGTTAAAAATAGGTCTAACTTTATACCCCGGATATATTTTAAAAAATCCGGGGTATATAACCTAAGCAAATTTCAAAAAAAGTGATATGAAAAACACGCCCGGGGTATATTACAGTAATATCCGGGGTATATTATGCTAATATCCGGGGTATAAAGTCTGTCCAATCCGGATTGTAAATTTTTTTATCCGGGGTATAAAACCAAAATAATCCGGGGTATATACCTTTACCCAATTTTCTCAAAAAGAAAGCCCGGGGTATATTCATCTAATATCCGGGGTGTATAGCCTCTTATGTGTATGGAGTTTGTTAATGTCATGATATATATGCCGGATAAATATGACCCGGGATATATAATTATTTTTTTATATAAATTTTTTTTTTAATATCAAATCGTATATTACAATATTAATTCAACCTGTTATTTGACCTATAATTCCCATCCATTCAAAGCAATATATAGACATCCACTAAATCCACAACTGAACGACACATACATTAAACAAAGTTCCAACTATTTACACATTTTCAAGCTATGGCAATGCCATTCAGAACAAGCTAAGGCAATGTCCTTCAGAAAGGCTAAGGCAATGTCATTCAGAAAAGCTAAGGCAGTGCATCAGAATATGTTCAATGACAAAATTAACTAGAATAGTATCTTACAACCAACTCGGCTTCATAATACATAGATGAACAATACCCTTCAAAGACGCTAGAAAGAGACGAGTTGATATGTCTTGCAACGTTGTTTCATAATCAAAAGGCGAATGGTCTAAAACCTCCTCCAAAACCAGAGATACTGTAATCAGCCTTGCCTAAAAAAATGATCAAGATTAACAGAATGTGCATTAGATTGATAAAATGGAATTCATTACTATCATTATTTTCTCTTGATACCTTGTCAGGAAATTTTACTAGACAATTCATTTTTATGCAGTGATAATAAATGATGAGTTATACATCACTAGCATTAAACTACTTCGTTATCTCTGATTTCTAGATTCAATAAGTATAAAAAAGAAGCAGGGATTCACTGGACTAGTTTTAGGCTTCTAGCTGAAAAGTGAAAACCACCTTTTTATATTAGTAATATTTTGATATTTTTTCTCCATATTTGATAGTGGTTTTTATAAAGAAAGTTTAAATCCAATCCCCATTAATTATTTCATTCAGACAATTATCCCACTACAATAATATGGGTAAAAAAAAAGTCTTCTTGACTCATTTCATAACTTCTAAAGGACCAAATGCAAATGCTAGTCTAATCAAGAAATATCCTTTCGCAAAGGGCAGTTGATTCATAACACTCAACAAGCTCTACCTCATGGATGTTCAGATGTCCAGTGTTTACAGATTTCATGCTTAACTAAAAATGCCACGAGCATAAATTTTGAAGAATGACAAGAATATCACACACCTCAGTGTATGTTCTCATACTATTGGTTGATTCTCAGTTCTCTTTTCGCCAACCCATTGAAAGCAGTAGACCTGCAACCACAAGAAGATACAAGCTAGGTAAGCAATTAGCTTCAATGATGTTTGAAAAAGAGGCAAAGATTGTATCATGTAGAAAAAATAAATATGAAAGAGGCATAACTTTAGTCTATAAGTGAAACATATGGTCCAAGAAGCTGACTTAACTATGGGGTTGGAAAGTGCAATGAACTGACTTAACTAGTTACATACAGTATCAATTATGGGGTTGTTAACAAACATTGGCTGTTATATTTCAGCCCCTTCTCATCAATAGGCCTAACTTCAGTCTCTTGTCGAATAATCAATCCAAATGTCAGAATTCTTGGGTACTAACTACTAATATCAGGCATGTTATACTTCATACCTGAAAATGCAATTAAAAAGTGCTCTTCTCATATCCCTAGATGCGTCTGCCACTTTCTGTCAACCAAAATTTAATTGTTGTTAGTCATTAGTTAAAAGTAACCAACTGCTTAATAATAAGGTGGCAAACAGGCAAGAGTATTTTGTTGGAAATCTATAGCTTAGTTGTCATTCTAATCGAATGCCCAAATATCCAGCATAGGAAATTAGTAGTTTTTTAAGGCTAGAGGTACTTCAAGGCAATTACTAGTTTGCTTGCTTCAGCAAAACAAGCAATGCTATGCTGATGGGTATGGAAATTTTGCTGCATTGCTAACTCGATATATAAGATCACAAAATGTCCAAATTGAGTAAGAGTTAAATAACCAATACTTACTCTGGCACATAGTTCCAATGCTCGAGGTTGAAAGACTTGGTAAGGAAGTACCTATTTCAAAACAACAAAGCTCCAAGTTAGAAACCCTTGCTGCCTTACCAAGTCTTTCAATTATTAGTAGCATGTTTCAAAACAGTTGTAAGTATAAATAGTTCATGCAGAACTGCCCGGTCTCTTGTAATGAGATAGTCTAGCTCATCAATTATTAGTAGCCTGATCAATTAGAGAATCAGACAAAGGTGGATCAACAATCCTGATTGTGATCAAAACTCGTATACTGTAAATACAAGATAAAAATGAGCAAAGAAGTAGATCAAGTATAGTAACTGCTAAATAAGCTGAACTGAAAGCATTAAGCATTGGTTTCTTACGTTATTTTGCATGATGATTCATCCCTACAATAGAGTTCTTGAATTTGCTTTAAAGCCGTAGTTGAACCATTAACCTTCTTCTTAGGTTGGATCTTTTGAAGTATCTATAGATAAGCACATATAAAGGTTACATCCTCACAAAATAAATGCAAATGAAGTATAATCTTCCTTTAGTTGGCAGTACTACCTTCACAAACACTTCAGATGTGTTTGTTAAAGAAGTGCAATTTATTGATAGTACATATGGCTCTTGAAGGTCTGTTTGGTAAGCATGAACATGTTTAGGTATAAATATTTAAGCAACATCATGTAGAAATAAAGGGTTGCTTTTTACAGTTCTCTTAGATTTATTTTCATATCTATTCAAGTTCTTAGACAACTTTATATTAAATTATAGTACTCTGTAACCTAAATTTCTCAAATCCAAAATACATAAATAGCGATAATGACCGGATAAAGTATGATGTCCAAAGCCATTTCAAACACCACACCACTTGAAATATGTCCCCACCACTAGAAATATGTCCTATTTCACTGGAAGTGTATCCTTTATATTTGCAAGTTGCAACATAATCACTTATCAAGGTATTGGGCATATAAATTTAGTAAAAGTATTAGTCACATTCTTCCTTTACTTGGTTAATTGTTCATAGTTATATAACAATAGTAGTTTGTCATAAATATGAAGATTGTATCAAGGACTCTTACTTTCCAGCTACATAGGGAAACCCCTTTGGATAATCAGCCGGAGCTTCTACTTGCAAGCCAAGGATGATCTCGGTCATCATCTGAACTATTATATGGTCTTCACTCTAACTCTCATAGCACCTTCCCCGTCTTGGATCCCTATGAACCTGCAACAAATACAATGAGAAATCCTCGGCTGAAGACAATGATAAAATCAACTGATCCATAATTTAGAATAGGGATTCGATTCAATACCGCAATACAGGGAGCAAAGTTGTAAGGAATTTCTGTAGCTTTAACTCCAGTGCAGTTGCAGCTCCAATCCTTTTGATAAGGTTAGGATCCCTATTACATTTTCAGATAAATTGTTGCTCAATTTCAACTTCATAAAGATAAAAATAGCAGTATAGCACACAAAAATTCAATCTCAGCTTGTGTTTGTGGCTTGCCTGGTGACACCAACCCCCACATTGTGAGGGAAGATGGTGGCATTCTAGACATTGTTGTGGCCATGAACAACATCAATGCCATAGATCATGGGGATTCCGAGATGGGTAGACATATGGCTCCCCTTTGGAATTCATTCACCATGTTCACTCAAGCCTCTGCTGGTGCCTTTGGAGTAGGCACACTACCACCTCCACTCAATACACTCCCTGCAATCAACTCCCAAATCACAACACATATTCAGCACTTCCAGGTCAAAAACCTTGAGCAAATTGTAGATTCACCTCACCTGGGTGGAAATCGAGCAAGAACCTGAGCAAATTGGCGTGCTAAGAGTTACAATGAAGCTGAAAGTTGCAAAATAGGGTTCTAATAAGAAGAGGGCGAATACAAATTAGGGTTTTGAAAGATCTGAAAGTTAGGGGTTTGTTTACCTAGGAAGAGGAGGCTTAAAATTTCTTCAGGAAGAGGATGGCATCGAAGAGGACGGTGTCGAAGAGGATGACTGCGAAGAGGAGTCAGCGATGGAGGTCGGCGGGTGAGAAGTCTGCGAGGTGAGAAGGTGTCTGCAATTGAAGTCGGCGAGGCGAGGCGAGCGCGCGGGTGAGGATTCGGCGAGGACAGCACGCGGGTGAGGAGTTGGCGAGGTCGGCGGGTGAGAGACTGAGGGGTCGACAAGGTCGGCGATGAAGCCGGTGAGGAGTCGGTGAGGAATCAGAGCACGCACTGTGAGGAGGCGTGGAGAGGGAGAAATGAAACCTTTTCCGCACCCCCGAGTCCTGAGAATTCTTTGCCTAGGTCTGAAAATCTCATTAAAAATCATTAACCTTATACCCCGGATATTTAAGTGGTGTTTATATTTTTTGGGGTAAAAGAAGGGTATATACTAATATACCCCATTGAGAAAACGCCCTTAAATCATCTTTATTGGGGTGAAAACAATATATACCCCCGGATATTTGTCTAAAAAAACGCCCGGGGTATAAAATCCAGTTCAACTAATATCCCAACATAATATACCCTGGATATTTTTTATATGATCCGGGGTATATTAATTTCAATTTAAAAAGTTGAAAGAAAGCTTGCTTGTTATGCTATTACACCCCACATTTATGAGATCCGGGGTAATAGGCCATGGGGTAAAATCCCAATTTTCTACTAGTGAAGTGAAGACGACGATCTCTTCACTCCACTCGACACCATTGTCCTTCCATGGATCTTCAACACCATGTCAAAAGATCTATTGACCACCATCCTCAACCCCAAGGACACCGCCTTGGATGCTTGGAAGAAACTTCAGAATCTCTTTCAAGACAACAAGTCCACCCGTGCTCTCTATCTCGAGCACGAATTTTCAAGTTGCAAGCTTTCCTCCTTTCCGTCGATATCCGCCTATTGTCAGTACATCAAGACCCAGTCTAATCAACTAGACGTCGTCGACTCCAAACCTAGCGCCACCCGTCTTGTCTTCCCGGTACTTTCGGGTCTTCCATCTGAATACAATGCTGCTGCAACTCATATCCAGTAGACAGAACCTCTCCCTACATTCGAAAAGACCCGGTCTCAATTGATCCTGGAGGAGACTCGCCTTCAACGTCATACCACCGAAGCCATCAAGGACAAGACGACATTGGTCTCATCAAGCGACATCGACGAGACCTATGCCCCGCAGCCCAGCCAAAGCAACGGCCAACAGGGATCGAGAGGCGGTGGCTGCGTCTACGGCCGCCTACGACACCCCTCGCCCCTCCTGGTACCCCAACCCCAGCAATCCGCCTTGGATGCCCTTTGGCTACCCCGGCGCGTCGTATTGCCCACCAGCCCCGTATCCCAACCGTCAGCATGGCTTGTTGGGTCCTGCTCCTCGACCCGCCGGGCATCAGGCCTACCCGTCGTCGTCTGATCCGGCATACACTCCAACTGATGTGCATCACGCCTTCTCTTTGATGCAGCTAGCACCTCCTGACTCCGCTTGGTACATGGACACTGGCGCCACTTTTCATATGGCGAACTCCTCAGGTACTTTCTCTTCTCTTTCTCTTAAGGGTCCTGCTCATTCTATTATCGTTGGCAACGGTGGTCGCCTTGCTATTTCGGGCATTGGCCACACCACATTACCAACCCCAACCAACCCCTTACACCTTAACAACGTCCTTGTTGCCCCCAAACTCGTCAAAAACCTTATCTCTGTCCGTCGGTTCACCACTGACAATAATGTTTCTCTTGTGTTTGATCCGTTTGGTTTCTCTGTGAAGGATCTTACTACGGGGGTTACTCGCCTGATATGAAATAGCATCGGGGAGCTATATCCTGTGTCGTCGCCCTCACCATCCAGCCCGTCAAGTCCAGTCGCCCTCTCGGCATCATCATCCAGTCTTTGGCATGCACGCCTTGGTCATCCCAGTCCTGCAGTTTTAGATTTACTTCGTTCAAAGAGTCTTGTCCAATGTAATAAAGAGCCTCGCTCTAGTTTATGTTCTTCTTGTCAGTTAGGCAAGCATGCCAGACTTCCTCTTCAGCGGTCTTTAAACACTACGTTTGCCCCTTTTGATATTATTCATAGTGATATTTGGATATCTCCTGTGCCTAGCAAGGAGGGTCATAAGTATTACCTTTTTTTTCTGGATGATTATACACATTTCTTATGGGTTTTCCCTTTGCACTTTAAATCTCAAGTGTTTCCTATTTATGCCAAATTCCATGCTTACATCAAAACATAATTTCACACCTCTATCAAGTGTTTCCAATGTGACAATGGTCGCGAATTTGACAATAAAGAATTTCACACTTTCTTCAATACCAATGGGATCTCCTATCGCTTGTCTTGCCCCTCTATCTCCCAAAAGAATGACAAGGCCGAACGAATCATCCGAACCATTACCAATATGATGCGCTCTCTCCTTTTCCACACATCCATTCCCCTTCTCTACTGGCCTTACGCCTTAGCCACCACGTGCTACCTCCTAAACATCCTCCCTTCCACTACCCTCCACCAACGCTCACCCACTCAGGCACTTTATTTCACTTTGCCTAGGTATGATCACCTTCGTACCTTTGGATGCTTGTGCTTTCCAAATCAGTCATCCACCGCCCCTCACAAGCTTCACCCACGCTCCACCCCTCGTGTCTTTCTTGGCTACCCATCTGATCATCGCGGTTACCTCTGTCTCGATATCAAGACACACAAGATCATTTTGTCCCGTCATGTCACTTTCGATGAATCTCGCTTTCCCTTTGCATCTCCTACACCCCCTGTGTCTCAGTCTGAGTCAGAGTCCGAGTCATCGTTCCCACATTTCCTTGTTCCCCAAAGCTCTCCCGGTGCTCCTGCCTCTCCCCCTCCCCCACCACCACCATCAACCCCTACAACCAGACCACACACCCGCAGCGTCTCCGGTGTATTCCGACCCCGTTAGATCATCTCCATGAACACCGCCCATCGCCCCGCCATCCACACCCATGAATCTGCCCCAACCATCCCTCGCCAAGAACCAATGCCGTGGCCGCAGCAAGATGCTGCGGCTGCAGCCCATCAAAAACCCACCCCCCACCCTTGCCCCACCTACTGGCGGCGGCCGCAGCATCATGTTGCGGCTGCGGCCAATCAACCAACGGCGGGCATGCTACGTCCGCCGCATTGCCTGCAACTTCTGCCTTCCCTGCCTCCGTCCCTCCCGACTCCTACTCCCCCCTGCCTCCACCCCGACCTCCCTTTCCCCCATTCCCACCTCCCACAAAACAGCCCTCCTCGACCCGAATTGGCGGGTGGCTATGCTCGACGAATACATGGCCCTTACGAAGAATGGTACTTGGGTTCTTGTCCCTCGCCCTCCTAAGGCAAACGTCATTCGTTGTATGTGGCTCTTCCGTCACAAGTTCCGCTTTGATGGGACGTTGGAGCATTACAAAGCCCGTCTTGTGGTCAACGGTCGTTCTCAGCATGCAGGTATTGATTGTCATGAGACGTTCAGCCCTGTGGTCAAGCCTGCCACTATCCGAGTGGTCTTGAGTCTAGCTTTGTCGCGCAACTGGGCCATCCATCAGTTAGATGTTAAGAACGCCTTTCTACATGGCCATCTAAATGAGACAGTCTACATGTTCCAGCCGCCGGGGTTTGCTGATGTTGATCGTCTAAAGCACGTATGTTTCCTCAAGCGCTCTCAGTATGGTCTGAAACAGGCTCCACGGGCTTGGTTCCAGCGCTTTGCTTCTCATCTGCTACGATTGGGTTTCATTAATTGGCAGTCGTTCGGATACATCTCTCTTTATCTATCGCAGAGGCTCAGACTTGGCCTTCCTGTTACTCTATGTCGACGACATCATTCTCACCGCCTCTTCTGATGCTCTTCGGACGTCTATTATTTCGCAGTTGAGTGCGGAGTTCGCCATGTCTGATCTGGGTCAGTTGTCCTAC
This sequence comes from Persicaria tinctoria, assembly GCA_037127255.1. Classification (NCBI taxonomy): domain Eukaryota; kingdom Viridiplantae; phylum Streptophyta; class Magnoliopsida; order Caryophyllales; family Polygonaceae; genus Persicaria; species Persicaria tinctoria. The sequence goes on along the minus strand of JBANSL010000008.1, from coordinate 59,028,706 downwards.
TTCTTGGGAGTTGCTGTTCAGCGTCATGCGTCTGGCCTGTTTCTCTCTCAGAGTAAGTATGCTGCTGAGATTGTTGCTCGTGCCAAGATGGGTAACTGTAATCCTATCGCCACCCCTGTCGATACATCCAACAAGCTCAGTGCTCATTCTGGCTATTTGGTTGATGATCCGACGTTATACAGGAGCCTCGCTGGTGCACTTCAGTATCTCACCTTCACCAGGCCTGATATCAGTTACGTCGTTCAGCAGATCTGCTTGTTCATGCATGAACCCGGGAACCCCACTTTCAGGCCTTGAAGGGGATCATTCGGTACATCAGCGACACTCTCGAGCTCGGCACCACGATCACTCCTTCCTCTAAGCTTGATCTTGTTGCTTACACTAATGCGGATTGGGGTGGTTGTCCTGACACACTTCGCTCCACGTCTGGTTACTAGCTAGGTCTTCCTCAACGACACCCTTGTGTCGTGGTCAGCCAAGCATCAGTCCGTCGTGTCTCGCTCCAACGCCGAGGCCGAATACAGGGGTGTTGCCAACATTGTCTCAGAGTGCTCTTGGCTCCGCAATCTCTTGTTTGAGCTCCATTGCCCTCTTCAAAAGGCCACTCTCGTCTACACTGACAACGTCTCCGCCGTCTATCTGGCTAGCAACCTAGTCCAGCATCAACGCACGAAGCACATTGAGCTTGATCTCCACTTCGTCAGGGACAAGGTTGCCATTAGACATGTCCGCGTTCTACATGTCCCGTCCTCTTATCAATACGTTGATATATTTACCAAGGGTTCGTTCCAGTCTCACTGTACGGCCCCCTCTAGTTTTGACTGCGAGGGTTTGATAGATTACATAGGTCTCCTCATGTATAGTGGGCTCAAAGCCCAGTAAGGCCCAATATCTTTATAGCATATATATATGTTTATCAATGAATGGAAACCCTTAAGGAGGACATTACAATCAATCTCGTGATCTTACACAGGTGACGAACATGTTGTCGCCTCAATACCGATTTTGCTTCAAGCGCCCCCCCCCCCTCCGGGGCCCAAATTCAGGTGATGAACAACCAATTAGTTTGTATATATATATATATATATATATATATATATATAGATAGATAGATAGATAGATAGATAGATAGATAGATAGATAGATAGATAGATAGATAGATAGATAGATAGAGAGAGAGAGAGAGAGGGGGAGGGAGAGGTTGGTTCCGGTGTACTCAACCCTTAACTTGTATCATCTACTTGGAAATTATTCGCCTATTTGTTCATGATTATTCGTCTGTTTTCACATAATTATTCATCTGTAAAAAGAGTGTAAAAATGTAAATTTTATTCTAATGAATAATCGCCCAATACCACCGAATAATTTCATTCCACCGAATAATCTCCCAATACCATCGAATAATCAGAAGTTACTTTTAATCTCATCCGTTGATCTTCTTAATTCAATGGCCCAAATTTGTTTACATGATATACGTTAAGGGCTTAGTACATATGATATATATATATATATATATATATATATATATATATATATATATATATATATATATATATAGGGTGTGGTTCTGGTGTTCACAACCCTTAGAGTGTACCTTGTACACAAATATGGACCATTGATTTTGTTGAATGGATGGTCATGATTTAAGTGAGTTTTTTTAATTTTCCTTTAAAAATCTGGTGGGACCCATACACAAAAAAACACTCACTCTCCTCTTTCCCATTGTGGTGTACGTGAAACTCACCCACCCTCCCAACTTTTTTTTAAGCTTATTTTCTTGAAATTGTAGAGAATATTTATAATTTTGTATAAAATAAATGATTATGGATTTTTTACTAGTGGAACTCGTCTAATTTCGTTTGTTTAAAAATTTGACAATTTCACCGAATAATGTTTTATATTCTATCGAATAATGTTATGTTATCTTTTTCTATCCAATTCAAATCAAAATTTACCAATTTCACAGAATAATTTTTCACATTTTATCGAATAATGTTTTTTTTGTCGATCAATTTAAGATAAAATAAATCTCAAATCTCTAAACAATACTTGCAATTTTTACGAATAATGTTTAATATTTCACCGAATAATTTCTTACATTTCACTGAATAATGTTTCATTCTATGTTGTTCGTCAAACTCCATATTCTGACGAATAAAGAATAAGATTTCAACGAATAATTTATCAACTCATTCTCATTTAGTAACCAAAAGAATAAGATTTCAACGAATAATTTACCAACTCATTATCATTAGTAACCAAAAGAATAAGATTTCAACGAATAATTTACCAACTCATTATCACTAGTAACCAAAATTCGACACATATGTCTGAATAATTGACGAATAAATCAAAATTATACCTCTCGAAAACCCTACCAGCTTACTCGATTTCGCTGACCCTAACACACACAAACCATCCCCCAACCCCGCCCACCCAGCCACCCACCCAACCCCCCAACCGCCACCCATCCACCGCCATCGTCTCTTTCTTTCGTTCAATTTTAATGTGCCCCTTCGCATCATCGCTTCCGTTAATCTTCGTTGTCGCTCCGCCATCGTCCAGCAACTTGATTGACCGTCATCATCGCTCCGCCATCGTTGCTCTGCCGACGGTCTTCACCACCCACCACCGAGTATTTCGTCCTTCACAGCGGTTTCGAGATCCAGTACCTTGCCGGAAAGCTCGGCTTTCAATCGCCGCTAATCGCCGCCCCTAATGGAGGAGAGAGAGGGAGAGAGTCCAGAGGTGGCGGCTTTCAATCAACAATTGATCAATTTGTGAACCGAATCTATAACCCTAAACTCGTCGAAAGTCGAACCGAATCCATAACCCACCACAATTAAAAGTCCAAACAAATGAAGAAGAAGCCCGATTACCTGCTCGAGATGTGGATGAATGAATGGAGGCGAGATGCAGAGGGATTGCAGAGGTCGGGGATGAATCGATGTGAGAGGCAGGGCAAGCCGGCAAGGGTTTTATGCAATATGTTTTACACGCGCTTTACATACCTCAATTAAGAATTTGGGCTTTCTTTTTTAATTTTCTTTTAAAAACTAACCCAATTACGTGGCAAATTCTGTGCCATTTATTTGATATAGATCAACGACTCGGATTTGTGTACAAGGTACACCCTAAGACTTGTAAACAAAAGATCCATACTATATATATATATATATATATATATATATATATATATATATATTCATTTAGAACAGCGGCTTCAGGATTCGCTGGAGGGAGGCAGAATTAACACTTACAATTACAAATAGAGAATCAAACATGAGAGTCAAACACACCAATTAAAACATCATTGTTTATAACCACAAAATAGCGCACAATACAATTTTACCAATAAGTTCAAATTTTGAAATAAAATGCATATTAGGATGTTTAATGGTACATAATTCAAGTTTAGACCGATGACAGAGGAGGTAAATCCAACTTGCACGTCCTCATAGCTTGGAAATGTTGTAGAATAGGTTCATTGTCAATGCTGTTAAAGATCTCTCTCTCTCTCTCTCCCTCTCCCTCTCTCTCGATTTAGCAAACAAGATTATCGAATAGGTGATCATCCGACATCCTATTACATAAATTTGTCTTCACAACATTCATTGCAGAAAACGCCCTTTCAACTGATGCAGTTGCAACTGGTAACACGAAAATCAACTCTAAAAGCCGATAAACCAAGGGAAAAACACCGTCAATTCCTTCCTGAACCATAAATTTAACATCTCCAATGCCTTGCAACCCATTGAAGTTCTTGGCATCTCTCATGTGAACAATCCCTGCATCTAGTTGATCTCGAAGCTCATCAAGCTCTATATTAGTGAAGTCTTTTGGATACAATTTTACAAGCTGGAGTGCAGTCGACCAACTAAAACTAGCGAACGAATTTGTGGGATCAAGGCATCCTATACATTTGAGTAATTCTGTATTTGACTCACTAAAACGATTCTCCATCTCTTAACGAATTCTATCAATAACCTACAAATGTAACGTTGTAGTAATTATCTTACTATAACACGATGAAATTAATAGTAATAGTTTCCCAACAAAAAATACAAAGAAAGAATCAAGAATTACCTGGTAGAATATTACAACTCGTAAGAAATATTGGTTTGTTTTGGAAAGACGTCTGCAATGAAATGGACCAGTAACGTTATCCTCCATCTTCCATATGACAATGTTATTCGCATCACAGAAATCATTGACATCCCTCAAGAGGTCATCCCATCCGTTATCCCTCAATTATTGAATCCGTCTTTTACAACTCTGAACAAGATTCACAACTTCAAGAATGTTCTGATCCTTTTTTTGCAAGAATTGCGACAATGCCTTTGTCATCCCTAATAAAAGGCTTAGAAAGTGAGCAATGAAAACAAACTGATAGGTATGCATCTTCTCAAACAAGCCAAAGGCTAGTCCTCGAGTTTCTTGTTCACCTCCATCATCATACACATGTCGAAGCACCTGAATAGCCGAAGACCATAAATGTAGAAGATGAACAATGGTTGTATAGTGAGAACCCCATCGTGTAGCTCCTAGATGAGTCAAAGAGGTTTCATGATTTAATCCTCTCCCGCTTGAAATTTCCCCTTTCTCTAATCTGTCAAACAGCTTGTCATGTCGACTTTGTCGCAACTGATCCTTTCTTTTGCAAGAAGATCCAACCATGTTAGTAATCATAATCATATGACTACAGAAATCACTCACATACTGATTATCTTTTGCAATTGCAATAACAAATAATTGCAACTGATGAGCAAAGCAATGTATAAACTTTGCAGATGGATTTTCAACCAACATAAGGCTCTTCAATCCATTAAGCTCACCTCACATATTAGAGGCTCCATCAAACCCTTGACCTCTTAGCTTGGAGATTGATAAAGAATGCTCTGCAAAAAAGGCATCAATTGCACTCTTCAAAGAAATGGTTTTGGTGTCAGTTACATGAACAACCCCTAGAAACCGCTCCACCACTTCCCCATTATTGTTTACATATCTACCAAAAATGGCCATATGTTCTTTGATAGAAGAATCACGTGCCTCATCAATCAATACAGAGAAGAATCTGGCTCCAATATCACTAACAATGAATCTTCTTATCCGTGCTCTATATGAAGCAACAAGATCTGTTTGAGTGCGATGACTAGTGAGTTGGTGATTCAAAGGTGCTTTGCCCACCACTTTCCCAAACTCAACCATCTTCTTACAACACCAATCATGCCACGATTTGAAATTACCTCTATTCAGTGAGTCATTCGACTCATCGGGCCCCCGAAATACTAACCCTTGCAAAAGTAGCTGTCTAGTAAGCTCTAACGAGAAAGTTAAGCGAAGGCGATAATCAGCCTCTTGGGAATTTGTTGCACTTGACACACATCTTGTCAAACTTTGTTTCCGATTAATGAAACCAAAGTACAATCCCCGAGTTACATTATGTGCACCACCTACGGGAACGACATGCTCCCTAAATTTCTCAGGCCCTTTCTTCCAATTACGGAATCCAGTCTTCACAAATGAATCATTCAAGTATATGTTTTTCATTGACCCTTTGAAAAGGTAAAACAAAAAACAGAAAGCCATCCTGAGAAACACTATAATCCAACCACTTCCATTCCTCAAACCACTTCACCACAAAACATCTATTTGTCCTATCTCATGGAAACATATGGGCTAAAGGTTAACAAGGACATTTATCCACATATTCTCTTCTAACTATATCCCTAAATGAAGGTTCTTAATCATTTATAGGCTTCCGCAAAACAGGATCACTAATAATGGTAACCTCACCAAGTCGAGCTTTCTTCCGACTCGTAGCATTATCGCTAACAACATCATCACTAACATCAACTCCAACATTTACACCATCCCCATCAACAATTTCATCCTCAATACCAACATCATCGGTCGCAACATTTTGAGTCGTTTCATCCACATTAGAAACATTATGCGGAGTAGATGAACCAACACTCGGTAGTTTGTTCATCCTACTAAAATATCTATCCATATTCCTAATCATAAAAAAAAACAAAACAAACAAAATTAAAAAAAAACAATTCATAAACTCAATTCCTAATCTAACGATGTCATTTCAATTTTTCAAATGAATTCAACATTGCAACAAAATCCTAATCAAACCTAAATCAATTCAACAAAGAAGACCTAAATTTCATTTCAATGTTAGTATCTAACAATTTCATTTCAACCCTAATCCAACAAATCAAACCCTAATCTAACAATTTCATTTCAATCTAACAATTTCTCAAAACATTTCAACAAATCAGACCTCAATCAGAGAAACTTACAAGTTCTTGGACCTCGAAGCCTCAGAATCGGAATTCAGAACGGGACAGTCGAGTGATTAAATCGATCTCTAGCAGCCGCCAAGCCGCCACCACACACTAGGTGAGTTCACCGGCGGCCACCACTCTCAAAGGCACACAACACTGTAGCAGACCGCCACCACCAACGTAGCTTGCCCTCGCAAGTCACCGCCCCACCCTCGCCAGTTGGGATTTCTCTCGCCTGAGCATAGAGAATTTTTCTCGCCTTTCGTACTGTTGGACATTTTGGGGAAGCCTTGAAATCAAACAACTAAACCCACAGACAAAAACGACATCGTTTAAATGTTTTTCTTTTTTTAGGTCAGAGGGGGGAGCCCCCCCCCCCCCCCCCTCCCCCCGATTTAGAACCTTATATTAGATCAGTATTTTAGCAACCAATTAGTTTGCAATATTTATCCAATTAACCGATTGTCCTCCCGATAACCTAAATTAGTTAAATGTCTACCCATACAGTTTTGTTGTTTACCGATCATCTCTTTTCCTCTCTTCGTTTCAAAGACTTCCTTTTTGCTATCGAACATCTTCTTCACATAGTTGATTATCGATTTTTTCTTGCTCTTGGTCGTCGTTGAAACTAACAATGGCCGAAACAAGCATGTGAAGATTAATGTACTTCTTGCTTTCTCTCTCCCTTTGTTAGGGTTTTTTGTGTTGTTTGTATTATTGAATTCAATTTTAACATAGTTTTCATCCTTTGTAATGTCTTCTAATATGTATAGTTGTCACTGGTTTTAACATGGAATCATACGAATTTCAGTTCGTTGTGAGTATTTTCTTTTGATTATTAGTCCGTTGTTTTTATATTTATCGTTTGTATTCAATGTTTATGTGTGCATGTTTGTTTGTTGTATAAAATAGATTACTAGTAACCCGTTGAAGAAAGATTTCATGCTCACGCTAATATCTGCTTCTACCCCGAAGTATATGTGATGTTATTAAGGAGGGTTTATTTATCTGTACATGTTTGTGTTTAGCCTAGCCACAACACCAGAAACACTAAGCGACTTTGGCTAGCTAGACTCATATATCTACGGTACCGAAAGTTGAATATTTCTGGTGATTCACTCTTGAAATCAAAGCTCAATGGAAGAAGATTCAGAACCCGCAAGCGTTCAATTGAAGGCATGGTAGGGGTGATGGACAGTGTGCGCTTTGATTAATTAAGGTGTATTATTTCAATGATGGTATGATATGGTATGATGGTTTTAGGGATATGTGTGGATTTTTAATTTTTTTTGTTTTGACTCAATATACAAAATTGATATTATTTTTCATATAAATTTAAAGCATAATTTAGGAATGTGAGCATTATTGGTGTTAATGTGAATGATTATTCGACAGTGAGTATAATTATTGTTTAAAATTTTGGAGATGTACATAGTATTCATCAAAATTGGAAACATTATGCGTAGAGATAGTAAGTATTGTTTAGAGTATTTAGAGATGTGCATATTATTTGTCAAAACTTGAAATTTTCTTCGTCGATATGTTGGGTTTCCGAAATGGAAAATGGATTGGAAATTATGTCACTTTTTGAGATATTTCATGTAGGTAGTAATAGTAACAGGAGTATGTGAATTATTTATTGATATTTGAAACATTATTAGTATGAATATTGAAGATTTGAAGGTATGTAGTTTATAATTTTAAAAGTATAACATTGCTGCCTGTCGAACATTATTTGTTGATAGGAATGAATTATTCCATCAAGTTCTGGGCAATCCACTGATCTTGTTGTTAACGATCGAAAAGATTATTCCATCAATTCATATATATGTGTTTTTGTATTAATAGCCACTTAGAATAATTATTGTTTATGTATTTGGAGTTTCAATAGTATTAATTGGAAATGCATGCATTATTTGTATAGATAGTGAGGATTGTTTACACTACTAAAAAAATAGGAAATAGCTACGGAAAATAGCAATGGATTTACCCATGAATGTCCGTTGCTAACCGGTTTAGCCGCGGAATTAGCCACGGACGGGCCATCCCTATCTATATGCCTCGTAGCTAATAGCTACGGACCGTCATCGATGGATTTAGCAATGAAAATGTTTTGTCGTGGCAAAGTCCGTGGCTAATAGTGGAAGACATATGCCGTGGCTGTGACTATAAACCCGTTTCGAAAACAACATCCAAATTAAGGCGTCGCTAAAGTCGTGGCTAGGTTCGTTGCTGCGTTCGTCTTTGCAAACAGGTCATGAGCATGACTGAGTCCATTGCTGATCCGTTGCTATGGTCGTTGCTAAAGTTGTTGCTAAGGTCATGGCTAGTGTTGTTGGTAGGGTTGTTGCCAGGGTAGTTTCTAATGTTGTTGCTAAGGTTTTGGGTAACGCCAGTTATCTTGCCGTTGCTATTTTTTAGGCTAATTTCGTATCGTTGCTAGTGTTGTTGCTATTTTCATGTCATTGGTGAGTTTCATTTGTGTCGTGATTTGTAGCATATTTCTTATCCTTATATTATGAGCGCATTATATATATATATATATATATATATATATATATATATATATATGAAAAATATACATATAAAGTCATAAAATATGTTTCAATAAACGAAACAGTCATGCAACAAAAATAACAGAAGTCTAAAACAAAGTAGTTGTTCGACATCAAACGAAACACATTCAGCCGGTCATAGTTGTTCGACATTCCAAAAGAGATACATCCAAATCCAAACAATTATAAGAACCAAGCAAAACAACAGAAGTCTAAACCAGCAAATTGCACTTAACCCTGCTTACTTTGATGGACGTTTGCCTTTGTAGAAATCCCTCATGGTGCTAAGAAGCGTCTCTTGCATTCGATATCCGAAAGATGACATATCTTCCATGAGATTTGTGGCCACTTGTGTCTGCACTTGATCCCCCAACTCCACCATTTCTTTCCTCAAGTCTTCCTTGATGATTGAGAGTTCAAAGATCATGTAGTCCTTCAGATTACTACAACTAGCAACTACGAAATCTTGGCCAACAATGTGTGCATAATGTCCTGAATGCAAGATGGGTTGAGACTCCGATCCTATGTCGTGAACACGGCCTTTCTTGACACCACTTGTTTCCTTGATCTGAAGCTGATTCGTGTCAACCGAATGGGATCCATTATCAGAGATTGCACCATCGTCCAATATTTCTTCTTTAAGCAGTTGGTCATACTTGTCCAATAAATTGAAAGGAAATGAAATAAACATACAAACCAATCATGTACAGATACTAACATATCAATATATAGACGAATCAGCTTGCAATAGCAGTAGCCATAACAAGGATGAATCATGGAAATTAGTTGGTATATAAATAACTTCCAACTTAGCAGAAGACAAGAATAATAGTATACATATAAAAACAAGGCCAAATCTTAAGACAATGCAGGAATAACAAAGCCAAATCATGGACACATTCCTTTCTAAAACATAACAACAAGAACGGCAAAGTAGCATCAATCTTAAGCCAATGCAGGAATAACAAGGCCAAATCATGGACACATTCCTTTATGAAACATAACAACAACAAAAAAAGTAGCATCAATCTATAGTATACAGAACAACAGCAGTATACGGAACAACAACAACATGACACAAAAAAAAAAATTAAGGGTCACTAGTAGAATCAATCATGGACATAACACAATCAACAAGCATTTAAAATATTAAGGGTCCCTTAAAATTCATGCTACCATAGTTTCATGGCATTGAGTGCCCGCCCAAGAACCATGTCGTTTTCTATGAAACCTTTCAAATGTTTCCTTGGTGTGGGGTCCTTTCCAACCTCTGTCCTCTGTGAAAACAAAGGTATTCGTTTATTTATGTAGGAAAATAAAATGCATTGAAAAGAAATGGGGAAAAAAAGTTAAGTAGGTAAATAAACTGCATACAAGTCGATTCTTGTTAACACTTGTTGAAACCGAACCGCTGCTGAAAATTGGACTGCCCTTTTGTGTTACTTTTTCACTTCAGATTGGTGTAGGAATTTGTCCTCCTTTCCCCATATCTCTCACATTTGCTTCCATATCACTTGCTTGACCCACGTAGGCTTTTTTATTTGTTCTTCCAGTGCGTGCCCTCCCAAAAACGTTCCTCAAGTGGTCCCCTCCCCAAGTGTTTAAAGCCTTGCGAACTACTGATTCTGGGAATCCATTTTCATGCAACGAAAAGTATTAAAAGTAACCAGTAAAGAGCTAATTGTATTGTACCTTGAACATTTCCCACCATAGCTCCGATGTTTGGTCAGGAACATCACTCCACAGTATGTATGGGCCATCGAAATGCGAATGAATGATCCGCGTCAGGACTCCAAATGTGATGAGAGGGTTTCTCGACCAAATAAATTTATAGTCAAGGCCCCGCTATAGTATAGGGAGTCAGGATCGTCCACAGGAGATAGTCAGTGCTTCTTATTTAGTTGCTTTGTCGGGTTGAAACTAAAAAAAGAGATGGAAGAGAGATGGGTGGTGGTAAGAGCATAAAATCTGAATTTTAGTTAATAAAAGGAAAAACTTCTAAGGCTAAAGATCACCACAACAACAAATACATGTGCAAATCAATGAATCAGATAAAAGATCATGCTTCTATCATCAAACAATTGAGTTTCACCAATCAACAAGTAAATCAATTCACTTTCGCATAAAAGACCTACTTGTTTCTACCTTCCCTTAATTAGGATCCTTTAACTTTCATTAGAAAACCCTAATTACTATCAAGTTAACAATTTCCTTTGTCAAGTTCAATTGCAACTATGAATTCCTTTAGATTTTCATCGAAGGGTAAGCACATATGTAGAAGACAATAAAAACATCACACAATCATAGATCCATCAATTCAACACACATCTTTATTGTTGGGATCACCCCTGATACGTTTGGGATACCCGATCCTTCGCCTGTGGGCTCAAGATCAAGAACCACGCCGTATATTTGCTCCGATCTTGCAATGCTCTTTGATATCTCCTGATTAACAATTGAATTAAACTAATTAAACAACAATCTTAATTTAATAAATTGCAACTAACTAACCTAACTTAAACTTATACGTAAACAACCTGAAACGAATTAAGTAATACTAACTAAAGCAATAACTTTTATAACTTAGAAAATTAAACAACTAACAGCTATCTACTAACTAATTAGAACGGCAGCAATTAACTAAACTAAGTTAAACTAATTAAACAATAGCGATGGAATAACGAAATCAAGAAGCGAGGACGTCGAGGGCGCGAGCGTGGAAGTCCGGTAAGCCCGTCACGATCGCTGGAGGAAGGGCGGCGCACACAGGAGTACTCTCCTCAGGGTGTGCGGACGCGAAACTGGACCGGGGGCTGCGAGGGCAAGCTTGCGCGAGATCGAGACAGCGACGACGCGAGACGCTGCGCACAAGAACGAGGTCGTCGGCGGGAACCGCGCGCAGGAGCCGCCGACGCCGGGCTCGCCGGGAGCGAGGACTGCCGTGAGCGACGCCAAGGGCCAAGCTCCTTCTTGGTTGCGACGGGCTGGTGACGGAGGTTGATGATGATTGAACGACGGTGATGATATTGTAATTGGATGAATACCGTATGTAACAATAAAGAACCGGATAGCCTTTGGATTGACCTAATCGAAGAACCCTAATTCCGTTAAGGGTTTCTTCAATTCTAATTTTCAATCTGATTAAATTCAAAAGGTGTAACATGAATTTATAGTAAACTAATGAGCTATCTATCCAACCCTTCCTTGCAAAGGAAAGGGGTTTGGATAGATTAATTCTATCTAAGATAAAAGAAATAACTTAAAGATAGATAAATCCTAAGAAGATAGAAATATAACAACTTGGTGGCTAAGTAATATATCTAGAATAGATATAATTAAATTCCACCTTTATTTAACTAATTGCATAAAATAATAAACTAATTAAGTAAGTAATTTTCGGCCCATGCACAAGATAATTTCGGCCCATGCATGAAGCCCACTCGGCCATGTCTTGCTTAAGGCGGATGTTGTCGAGTCTGCATGAGCTCCGAGTGTGGGCGCAAGCTCATTTCTTGTGCTGGCGGTGCAACCTTGAGCCAAGTGATCCAGGGTGGCCTGAACCCTTGCTCTAATGTTCCATGGTGACGGACAAGAAAGGCTTTAGTTGCATTCTGAATCTTCTTGGCCCTTGAACGAGTGACAGGGCCATCAAATGGAACCTTCATGTTGTCCTCAATGTCACCAGGAGTCATCGATAATTGAGCGACATCATTCTCCTCCACTTGACTTCGATTTGTCCTCAAATCGTCGGCAGAGTCATCGTCAGGCACGAACAAGGATAGATCGGCGACGTTGAATGTAGAATGGACGCTGTACTTATCGGCAGGGAGATCCAGCTTGTAGGCATTAGGACCCATCTTCTGGACCACTTTGAATGGTCCATCTCCCCTGGGGTCCAGCTTAGATTTCCGTTGCTGCGGAAACCTTTCCTTCCTGAGATGCAGCCAGACCAGATCACCAACGTTGAACTGCACATCCTTGCGATGCTTGTCCTTCGCGGCCTTGTATTGCGCAGTCTTCCTCTCCAGCTGCGCCTTGGTACGCTCATGCAAGCTTTTGATGAAGTCCACTTGCTTAGCTGCATCCATGCTCTCCTTGTCCTTGTATGGCCGAGGCATCATGTCCACTGGAGTCAATGGATTTCGGCCATACACAACCTCGAAGGGGGTCATTTTCGTTGCAGAGTGCCTAGACCTGTTATATGCAAACTCTACAAATGGTAGACAGTCTTCCCATCTCCGGAGGTTAGTTCGTAGCATGACTCTAAGGAGAGCCCCAAGAGTTCTATTTGTGACCTCAGTTTGGCCATCAGTTTGTGGGTGACAAGAAGTAGAAAATAGTAATTTTGTACCCAATTTAGACCATAAAGTTTTCCAAAAAGAGCTCAAGAATTTAGGATCACGGTCAGAAACTATAGACAATGGCAATCCATGTAAGCGAACAACATCTTTGAAGAATAAATGAGCAACATGAATAGCATCATCAGTTTTATGACAAGGTATAAAGTGAGCCATTTTGGAAAATCTGTCTACAACAACAAATATAGAATCATGACCCTTAGAAGTTCTAGGCAATCCTACAATAAAATCCATAGAAACATCTTCCCAGGGTGCATTAGCAATTGGCAAAGGTTGGTATAGACCATTAGCACTGGATTTCGATTTAGCTTTAGCACATGTAACACAACTTTTGACAAATCTCAGCACATAATTAGACATTTTAGGCCAAAAGTAATGTTCCTTTAGTCCAGCTAGTGTTTTTTCGAAACCCCCATGTCCCCTAGATTCATGTATTTCTTGGGTTAGCAATCGGCGAATAGAAGAAGATGGGATACAAAGCTTGCCCATCTTAAATAAATACCCATTATCAACAAAAAATGAATCTACTTTACCTTTAGACACACATTGAGCATATATAGTTTTAAAGAAACTATCAGAAGCATACAGTTCCTTTATTAATGCAAATCCCAAAATATGTGCATCCATATGGTTTAAGAGGACATACCTTCGTGATAGCGCGTCAGCTACCACATTATCCTTTCCCTTTTTGTGGTGAACCACATAGGAAAAGGTCTCTATGAACTCCACCCATCGAGCAAGTCGCCTGCTGAGCACTGCTTGTCCTTTGAGGTACTTAAGAGCTTCATGATCCGAATGAATCACAAACTCCTTAGGCCAGAGATAGTGTTGCCAAGTCTGCAAGCAGCGAACCAATGCAAATAGCTCCTTGTCGTAGGTAGAATAGTTGAGCTCAGCGGTGCCCAACTTTTCGCTGAAGTAGGCGATAGGACGCTTGTTCTGTAGCAGGACCCCTCCAATGCCAGTGCCAGAAGCGTCACACTCCAGCTCAAAAGGTTGAGCAAAGTCAGGTAACTGCAGCACTGGGGCGTGTGTCAGGCGATCCTTGAGAGCGTCGAAAGCCTTTTGATGTGGGTCAGACCAGCGAAATGTCACATCCTTCTTTGTCAGCTCATGTAGGGGGGCGGCAATCAAGCTGAAATCCTTGACAAATCGTCGATAGAAGCCAGCAAGGCCCAAGAATGAGCGGACATGGGTGGGTGTATTCGGCCTAGCCCACTCCTGAATAGCACGGATCTTCTCCTCATCCACCTTTAATCCAGATGTAGTCACTACAAAACCAAGAAAAATGGTAGACTCGGATGCAAAAGAACACTTCTTTAAATTGGCATATAATTTCTCTTTTCTTAGACAATCAAAAACCAATTTTAAGTGACTTAAATGATCATGCATATTCTTACTCTAGATTAAAATATCGTCAAAATAGACAACGACAAATTTTCCTAAGTGTCTTCTAAGCACATGGTTCATAAGCCTCATAAATGTAGAAGGTGCATTTGTCAAACCAAAAGGCATTACTAACCATTCATATAAGCCATACTTAGTTTTAAAAGCCGTTTTCCATTCATCACCCTGTTTCATCCTAATTTGATGATATCCACTTCTAAGGTCAATTTTAGAAAAAATAGCAGCACCATGAAGTTCATCAAGCATATCATCTAAACGAGGAATAGGGTGGCGATACTTAACCGTTATTTGGTTGATTGCGCGGCAATCAACACACATGCGCCAGGAGCCATCCTTCTTTGGAACCAATATGACTGGCACGGCACAAGGAGACAGGCTTTCACGAACAAAGCCTTTATCCATCAATTCCGTGACTTGACGTTGCAGCTCCTTTGTCTCCTCAGGACTAGCTCTATAAGCGGCGCGATTAGGCAAGGCTGCTCCAGGCACAAAGTCAATCTGATGCTCAATACCTCTAATAGGAGGCAAGCCTTGGGGTAGTTCAGCTGGAAACACATCCAAATAATCCTGCAGAAGAGCAGCAATAGGTGCAGGAATATGACTCAA
The DNA here is from genome assembly GCA_037127255.1 of Persicaria tinctoria. Taxonomy (NCBI): domain Eukaryota; kingdom Viridiplantae; phylum Streptophyta; class Magnoliopsida; order Caryophyllales; family Polygonaceae; genus Persicaria; species Persicaria tinctoria. Next base: position 59,013,484 of record JBANSL010000008.1, on the reverse strand, counting down.
TTCAACATTAAGTAAAACTTGTTTCATTACCAGAAGAATATGAGGTCGATGAGCATTCCATGTGATGGTCCCTTGCTGAGGGTGAGAGACCAAGGATCGACGTTCCACAGAGCCCGTAAGTGAAGCAGAAGAGGGCGTAGAAGACGTCGGATGGGCAGGAGGGTGCGTCAAGGGGGCTGCAGCGGGCGCCGCTGTGTGCGCCGCGGGCGCGGCATCTGGGGCCGCGGGTGCGGCTGGTGCAGCCGGAGTGTCCTTGAGCGTCTCCATTCGCTCAGCTTCGCGTTCGGCGTTCCTTTGTTGCTGCTTGCGCACCTGGTCCTTCAGAATAAGTTGTGGCGATAAGGGTAGGAGAGTAACTCTCCTCCCGTCATAGGTGAAAGCATATGTATTTGCACGACCATCATGAAGGACATTACGATCATATAACCAAGGACGCCCTAACAATATATGACTACAATCCATGCGAGCAACATCACATAATACTTTATCATGATATGTTCCAATTGAAAGGGAAACTAAACATTGTTTGGTGACCATTATATCAGAACCATCATCAGTAATGCCATTTAAACCATAGTGAGTAGCTCTAGGGGTTGTAGGTAAATGGAGGAAATTTACTACCTTTTCACTGATGAGATTGCAGCAACTCCCACCGTCGATGATAAGCGTTAAGGTAGCCTCTCGAACCAAGCATCTGGCGTGGAATATGTTCTCCCTTTGATCAGCCATGGGAGATTCCTGAATGTGCAGGACCCGTCGATTGATAATGCAGAGCACGTTGTCGTACTGTGAAGTATCGATCTCCTCACAAGGCTCAGTCGACTGGTCCTCCTCCACTTCACTCGAAACCACCAGGTCCTCAGCAGTCTCCTCCTCATAGTAATGGTCTCCCAAATCGTTGAGAAGAACCTTCCGTTTCTGGGGGCAATTGCGAGAGACATGCCCAGAACCTCCGCAAGTGAAGCAGCGGATATCTTTGTTGCGATCTGTAGAAGGGGCAGCAACTCTTCTAGTTTCAACCTGATAACCCTATTGAGGTGAGTTGGGAACTCCCTTTTGCTGCATAGAAGGGTTAGAAGTAGAAGGTTTAGATTGACCAGAAGGGTTAAAGGGAACAAACCTGCGACCTTGAGAGGTCTGGTCAAGTCGATTCCTTTGCTGCCGAAACTGTTGCTGCTGTTGCTCATACAGAAGCTGTGCTTTATGAGTCAAAGTGTTAATATCTCTAATGGAATGGATAGCTAAAGGATTCTTAATAGAAATATTAAGACCAGCAAGAAATTGAGTACACAAAGCACGTTCAGTAAGATAAACATTAGCCTGATGGGAGAGTCGTTCAAGTTCATCCCTAAAGTCATTCGGCGAGCGAGTTCCTTGTCGGCAGGAAGCGAGCTGCATCCTCATGGACTCCGTGTATTCCTCAGGCACATGTCTCTTCTTTAGGAGAAAGCGAAGTTGGGGCCAAGTTTCAACAGGTTGCTTGTCCTGACGGCGGCGCATCTCACGAGTGCGGAACCACCAGTTGCGAGCTTTACCTACTAAATGCAATATAACAACTTCCAATTTCTCCGTTTCCTCATAGCGCAAATGTTCAAGCAGATAGTCAGTATGATTTTCCCAGATAAGATAAGCTTCAGGATCAGTATTACCATCAAAAGTTTCTAATTTAAGCTTAACATCTCGTCTCTGAATAGCTTGAGCATTATCAAATCTAGGACGACCAAAATTAGGAGGAGGTAAATCATCACAGTTAGGATTTACCTCATGGTAAGAATCCTCCAAATGTGGTGTCTCGTTCAGATCAGCATTGCTACGGCTATCATCCCAATTAGCACGAGTATAGAACGGCTGTTGTGGACGCTGATGGGGTTGGCCCTGCTGCTGCCGTGGGTGCTGGGTCTCAGGGTGATCCTGATGGCCATTGAAGCCCGCTAAAGGATCGTCGTCATGCTCTCCAGGGAAAGGATTAGTAGTAGCAGATCTAAGCTGATAATGTAATTGACCCGAAGGAGGGGGTTTAACCACATAAGAAGTATTACCTGGTATGTTACCTGGCTGTGGGGTAGGGTCGGCAGGGGGCGGCATCCCATATTGGGGTGTAGAACCAGAAGCCTCCTGTTGTTTCCTTTCATCCAGGTGTCGCAAAACGCCGGTTATTGACCGAGAAGTAACCAAGTTAGCCTGATTGACTACTTGATCATTGAAGCGCTTGTTCCAACGTGCCTCAACAGCCTCGAGCTCTTTCTTATGCTCTTCCTTAGCAGCTTCGAGTTCTTTCCGATGTTCATCCCTAGCCGCTTTAGTAGCGGCCTGTATAATATGGTTTAAGGCCTCATCGGAAATAGGGATAGGGGGGGTAGTTCCTTCGGCTGACATGTTCCTACAATATCAGAAGAGCAACAAGTAACCGAAGCAAAGACCAGAAACCAAGTAATGCAAGCTCTAGTGATTCCTAAGAGTGATTCAAGTTTTAGAAATCAAAGAGCGAGAAAACAAGGCACAATATTCAAGCAAGTCCCCTGGACACAGAATTTTGCAATATTGAAGACAGCAAGTAATAATCCAATTTGCAAATTAAATCAGCCACAAGTCGGATATCAAGGATAGTAAGTATAAACAAGCGGCTTAATGTGGAAAAATAATAGCTACAATGTGATGCTTTGAATAATATGAATGTATAAGTATCGAAAATAGCAATCACAAGGGCAATCAAGTGCACACACTCCGTCAACTATTATCTGACGGTTGCAACACGGTTCAGAGAAAGAGGGGTGTGACCAAGGCTCCAGTGTCGGCACAGCACAAAATCACACAAGTAGGGTTTTTTTGTAATGCTTAAAACCGATTAGATCATCTAACATGTAGCAAGAAAAGAATTAACAATAGAAGAGTTACTAACTCAACAAGGTAATGTATGCTAACTTTTCTTTCTTTCTCCCTTTTTTTTTTTTTTTTACTATTGCTCTCGGTTTTTTTTTTTTTTTTTTTTTTTTTTTTTTTTTTTTGCTATGGAATAGCTGCTGTAAAGGCTGTAATAACCGAAATAAGGGAGAAAAAATAAAAATAAAAATAAAATAACAAGCTACGATGATCTAAAAGTAAGCAAAAATAAAGAAAATAGGGAAAATAGGCTAGAAACTGGAAAAAGTAGGGTTCTTTAGTGGTGCAAGTTTATATAATGCTTCAATCCAAGAATCACAGTCATAGGCATGATATGTAGCAACTAGGAATAAAAGATCACAACTTGCAATCAAGAACTCAATATCTTCCAAATTATAGATCCAACAAGGAATAACAAAAATAAAGTGCCAATTTTTATGGGTGAATAATAAAGATTCAACTTTTATGCAGCGGCTATGGTGAAAAAATAGGCACGAAAATAAATCACTCAAATAAGAAATCAAGAGAGTAAAGAACTTGCATTAACCTGAAATCCGATACCACTTGATACGTTTGGGATACCCGATCCTTCGCCTGTGGGCTCAAGATCAAGAACCACGCCGTATATTTGCTCCGATCTTGCAATGCTCTTTGATATCTCCTGATTAACAATTGAATTAAACTAATTAAACAACAATCTTAATTTAATAAATTGCAACTAACTAACCTAACTTAAACTTATACGTAAACAACCTGAAACGAATTAAGTAATACTAACTAAAGCAATAACTTTTATAACTTAGAAAATTAAACAACTAACAGCTATCTACTAACTAATTAGAACGGCAGCAATTAACTAAACTAAGTTAAACTAATTAAACAATAGCGATGGAATAACGAAATCAAGAAGCGAGGACGTCGAGGGCGCGAGCGTGGAAGTCTGGTAAGCCCGTCACGATCGCTGGAGGAAGGGCGGCGCACACAGGAGTACTCTCCTCAGGGTGTGCGGACGCGAAACTGGACCGGGGGCTGCGAGGGCAAGCTTGCGCGAGATCGAGACAGCGACGACGCGAGACGCTGCGCACAAGAACGAGGTCGTCGGCGGGAACCGCGCGCAGGAGCCGCCGACGCCGGGCTCGCCGGGAGCGAGGACTGCCGTGAGCGACGCCAAGGGCCAAGCTCCTTCTTGGTTGCGACGGGCTGGTGACGGAGGTTGATGATGATTGAACGACGGTGATGATATTGTAATTGGATGAATACCGTATGTAACAATAAAGAACCGGATAGCCTTTGGATTGACCTAATCGAAGAACCCTAATTCCGTTAAGGGTTTCTTCAATTCTAATTTTCAATCTGATTAAATTCAAAAGGTGTAACATGAATTTATAGTAAACTAATGAGCTATCTATCCAACCCTTCCTTGCAAAGGAAAGGGGTTTGGATAGATTAATTCTATCTAAGATAAAAGAAATAACTTAAAGATAGATAAATCCTAAGAAGATAGAAATATAACAACTTGGTGGCTAAGTAATATATCTAGAATAGATATAATTAAATTCCACCTTTATTTAACTAATTGCATAAAATAATAAACTAATTAAGTAAGTAATTTTCGGCCCATGCACAAGATAATTTCGGCCCATGCATGAAGCCCACTCGGCCATGTCTTGCTTAAGGCGGATGTTGTCGAGTCTTCATGAGCTCCGAGTGTGGGCGCAAGCTCATTTCTTGTGCTGGCGGTGCAACCTTGAGCCAAGTGATCCAGGGTGGCCTGAACCCTTGCTCTAATGTTCCATGGTGACGGACAAGAAAGGCTTTAGTTGCATTCTGAATCTTCTTGGCCCTTGAACGAGTGACAGGGCCATCAAATGGAACCTTCATGTTGTCCTCAATGTCACCAGGAGTCATCGATAATTGAGCGACATCAACCCCAACCCTAGAAGAGCAAAGAAATACTCAAACATAGTAACGGAAAACCTGAATTTAAGTGAAGAAAACATAAATTGAAATTAAACTAAATAAAACCTGGAAATCAGCGTCTCGATCGCAACAAACACGCCCAAGCTTTCGCCCAAACGCCGAAACAAAACCCTAAAAACCGTCCTAAAGTTGCTGCGCGCAGCCCTCATGCTGAACAACGTGTCTTCTCCTCCCTTAAATCAGCCCCTAATAGGCTTTATTTAAAGATAAAAATATAAGACTTAATCTCCAAGGAAAGATATTTTATCTTAGGAAAATAATATAATCTATCTAAGGAAGGATAAAATATCCCAAGTCTATCTAACTAAAAAGATCCTAAAAGAAATTTAGATGAAAACCCTAATTAAAAAGCCCATTAAGTAATAAAATCAGTCCGCTAAAACTTGTCTTGGTGCGCAGGGTATCGGCACCGAGGGTCTGGGTGTCGGCGCCGAGGGTCTGTTAGCTTACAGTGTTACTGGAATTCGCTGGGTTTTTGCGCCGAGGGGGCAAGGGTCGATGCTGAGGCTCTGTTCGAATGCAATGACCTCTGTTTTTCTCCAGCTTTTCGACTTTAACTTCAATCGCACTTTTACAAACTCTTTTCAAGGACTACAACTCTCATGAAGGCTCTAGAACATGAATCGAAGTGATGAATGGCGAAAATAAGGCTTTTCTCCAGATACACCACTTTTTCGTTTTTGCTTTGCATCCCCATTGCCTTCATGATTTTTCATTAAGCTCTAAAGTGCGTCGAAACTCTTCCAAATCACCTCCAAAACCTATAAAATCACACCAAAGCTTGTGTAGACTCCTTATCTTTCAATATTAAGCATAACTACATATTTTCCTTACTTTCCCAACATAAAAGTAAATAAAAGGACTTGAATGAAATAAAAACATGATGCAAAATAAGACTAAATATGCAGACATCAAAATCCAAGATTGGTTGCATCGAATCTTCATCAGGTAATTCATAAGTTCGTACATAGATAGTAGGAGATGTATTAACATTGGTCAATTGCTTATAAATTAGTTAGAAAATATAATAACACAGGACAACAACAGTGTAATGTCAATAAGAGGACTCCGAATTCATTACTTACATAACTGACTCATCAATCATAAAGAGCTTCTTGATTTGATTTTATACAGAATACGTACAATTGAAATGATAAAATGGGCATCACACAGTCCTAATCATATATTAACTACCTACTCAAAACTTGAATTTATTCAGAATTCAGTTTTATATAGAATACATACATAGTGAATAATATATACCAACAACATCAATCATTGAGCAACCGAGTTCAATTACTTAGAAATTATGAAACAAAAATCAAAACACATTTCACCTACGTTCAATTCACGAGTTCAATTGCAACTTTTTTGTTCCACCTAGAAGATTCCTCAATTCCTTGGGCAGCCGAGTCATTTTGGTTTTCAGAGATGGTCTTCTATGTCCTTGACAATGACTCAATGTCATTGTTGTTTGACAACAGTGGAGGTTGAGATTGGAAGGACGCTAGAGTTGCCGCCAAGGAAGTCGAGGGCCCAGGTTGAGAGGAGTTGGGTTGGGGCGGTCGTAGAGTGTTCGGAACTCACCACTAGGGTAGGGGACGTCACCGTTGGGAGGGGGCAGGGGGTTGAAATCTTATCCGTGTTTTGGTCTGGTGCGGTGGGGGTTGAAAGGGCACAGCGGGAGGAGATGTCGCCATTGGGGCGGGCCGAATGGGTAACACTCTCCGGGCTGATGCTCTGATAGGATGGTTGACCGGTGGAGTGGGCGTAATCAGAGGAAGGTTTACCTATGGAGAGGGGTCAGTGGCTTGATGTTTCAGGGGCGACAATCTAGTAGAAGGGTGGACCGGTGGAGATGGTGCAGTGGAGCGTGCGTCGATCGGAGCCAGAGGTTCGTTTATCGGTGGAGAGGGGGTGGTAGGTGGATGTTTCCGGGGTGAAGACCTGGTAGGAGAGGCGAGTTTTGGAGAACACTTGATTATTAGTAGAGAGGGGGCAGTGGGTGACACAGTCGGTGGAGATCTCGCCTTTACTGCCTTCTTCGTTGTTCTGGTTGGAGCCAGTGGTGGTCTGGAGCTCGTATTGCGAGTAGATCTCCGTGTCACACCTCCTCGCATGATTGGAGCGATTGAGAGAGTGGTGGTTTGAGAAATTGGGAGGAGCGATTGAGATGGCGGAGAGATGGAAGAGTTATGGTTTTATGAAATGTGAGGAGAGAGAGGATCGATTGAGGGTTTTCTGAAAGATGAGGAGAGAGGATCTTTTGAGGGTTTTATGAAATTTGATATTTCACTCCCACATTTTGGATTTCTCTCCCAATTTTTCACTTTATGGAATTTATACACTAACGTAATTGTACACAACAGAACACAATTTTATTTTATTTTCATTCAATAAAAAATTAAAAATTGTACACTACCTATATATATAATATACAGAGATTAAAAAGTTTATTTTATTTTCATTCGATAAGAAATAAATCTTATTTTATTGTCATGATTATGTATAAGTAGCATTTGTAATATACTATTGATTATTACTATATATATATATATATATATATATATATATATATATATATATATATATATAATTGCTAAAGTTTTTTCAAAAAATATATGTTTGATATTTACCAATAAAACCAAGGTCTAAACAAATTGTCTCGATGACAACATTAATTGAGTACTTAACATTCCAACTTGCTTGATCGAAACCATCTCGGTGAATCAAGAAAATATATAAACCCTAAACCCTACTACTAACATTTTTTGAGAACGGAAAAAACTATGCCGATCAAAACACCAAATATAAGAAATGTGAGTATATATTTTCACGACGGTATAAGAATGATAATTGAAAATGAAATGCCTGTAACATTCATACACATACTTGTAAATATAAGGTCAACGCCACAAACTATCTCGATCCCTATATGCCGTAATCAATTTTCAACTTTCTTGATCAAAACTACCTCGATCAAAAGTATATCCCGATGAATCGAAGAAATATATTTATTTCAACCCTATAAGAGTCACATTTTCGGAAAACGAAATAAACTATCTCGATCACGAGCAAATATAAGAAATTTGCATGAAATGTAAAAATTACATTAATTGATAACGAGTTGTAAGATTCAAAATTGCAAATAGACAAGCAAAAGAAACTATCTCGAACACTGTACTTCGTGATCAATATGTTAACTATCTTGATCTAAACCCTAAACCCAAACCCTTAACCTTAACCCTAAATTGGAATAGAGGAGGCTTCTTCGGATAAACTGGGTTTAATAATTTGGGTTTGAAAACTTGGCCTAATACTAGAATATTAATTTGGCCCAATACAATTATATGATCCGAGTTAGGGTTTTAACGCCCTCCACTGGTTGATGATGGGTGCTCGCAGTGTGAGCGGTGGGAACTTCGACTGTCTGTGTCAATGGAAACTCCAAGAGTCCGAGCGGAGCGAGCGGTTCTAGTTCGCCCTCCACTGGCAATCTCCTCGCCCTCCATTGGTACTCTTTGTTCTCTTCTCCCCCCCCCCCCCCCCCCCCCCCCCCCTTTATTGGCAATCTCCTCACCCTCTCAGCTGCGAGTGTCTTTGTAATTGCGATGAACTCTCTGACACCACGAGTGTGTTTGTGATTTAAGGATTTACGAGTGTGTATGTATCTACGATTAGTAGATATTTTTTGTATTTGTGAATTGCATACGTATATGTGAATTGCATCAGTTGCGAGTGTGATTTCATTATTTGCGAGTGTGTTAGTTTTTTGTGTCTGTTCACTGCATTTGTATATTTGGTCGATTTTGAATGTTTTAAGCGGTATAATGCATCTGTGTGAATTATAACTTAAATGCATCTATATATGTGGTCGAATTGGAATGTTTTTTTGTATCCTTTGTAAGTGTATGAATTGGTTATCTGTACGACTGTAATTTGGGATCTGGGTGAATTGCATCCTTTGAATGTGTGCCAGTTAATTGATTATCTATATGCGATTTGTGGTTTGTCATATAATTGCAACTGAAATTGATCTGTATGACTGTAATTATTTTTTTGTATCCTATGTAACTTGCGAACTACTGATTTTGTGTAAGTCATGGATGAAGAAATAAGCAAAACTGATATTCATAAAATAAACTAAGTGCAAACACTTAGTTGGTAGGCCTATTAGCTCATTGGAAGAGTGTGTTGTGTGTCTCACAAAGATGGGTGTTCGATTTCCTCATAGGCCAGTTAGAGCACGTAAGTAAACAACATTCATAGAACACATATCAGAAATATAGAACACAGATACGAAGGCGATAATTTGATAGCACTGTTGTTGGTATATGATATGAAATCCTTTTAAGAATGACCAATAGAACACAGATCGGAAACTGATAATGTGATAGCACTGTTGTTGATATATGATATGATTTTCCGAAGGTGTTTTCATAAAATGAATTTACCTACAGGGCATCAGGAGCTTCTTGTCACCATGTTAATGGTCAGTCAGAGCATTCTTCAGCGGTTGTTGTGGCCTGAAAGTCGTCTTCTTCTCCTAACACATGAAACATGTTGTAGGAGAAAATCGAGTTCAAAATATAGAAATATAATTCAAACCAGATTATGCCCACGCCAAATAAATACAAGACCTCCTCCTGATGTAGCAGCGGGAAGTCAGGATCGATCCACGAGGAAGTGTGTCAGCGGATCCTAGGCAGCGGATAATCTCACGAAAGTCGACCGCAGAAGTCCTCGAGCTCGACAAAAGGGGTTAGTCGACAGAAGCTCGGACAGTCGAACAGGGCAGAGTTCTCGCCAAAAGCTACTCAACCTCGACAAGAGGCTACTCGAGGTCGAGTACGGTCCTCATCGACTTCGGGTTGGGCTTGTCGAGTTCCTGCTCAGGTAAGCAACAACGACTCTAGGTCGAGAATCAGCAACTCGAGGTCGACCACAGTTGGTCGAGATCGAGTAGACAGGGAACAAAAACGAATAAAAATAAAGAAAGTAAAAGCAAATGCTTTTTAGGGTTTCGACTAAACTTAATGTAAAAGAACTTCCAAGATTGGGGTTTGCAACGACAATAACCAAGCATGCATAAGGTAGAACCAAACAGATAATCATGTGAATCGCATTAAAGGACTAAGCTTTCGCCTTTTCCAACAATTAGACAACTCTCTCAAGAAACCCTAATTGTCTCTACCGATTTTATGTTTATAATCCAAGTTGTTAGCATGGATCTCCATTAGATGGGCAATAAACACATAAACAAGTAGGAAAATGCTCAAAACATGATAAAGGTCGGATCTTTACCTCAAATATGCATGGCTATCGTCGGGCTCGCCCCAACCCTAGAAGTGGGTGGACTACTCGCTCTTCATTGCAAACTCAGACATCATCGATTGAAAAGAAATAACTTGCATTAACTAAATTCAAAGCCTTTACAATCCCGGCAATAACTTTCGCAAACTGCCAAAACCTTAAAAACCTCAAACTCCTAAACCGTCTCTGTGGAACTACTTGTTTTGCTCTGAAATTGAATGAATAAAACTGAGCCCCATGGGCCTTATTTATAGCCTTCATTCCCCAGCTATTCTAGAAAAGAAGATATCTATCTATATCTAAAACTTTATCTAAAATGCTTAAGGATAAATAAAAGACAAAAGAATTAAATCTAAAATAGGAATTATATCTAAAAAGTCTTCAATGGATAGAATCTTTCTCTTCATGGTAGATCTTGATAGTTTTGGATAGAATCGGAAATCTTCATGCCCAAGGAATCCAAATCCGAGTAGAGTTGATCAAACCGCGCCGTTCAGCTTCTGGAAGCTTCGTCGACCTCGACAAGGCTCTTGTCGATCTCGAGTAGAAGTCTTGGTCGACAGGCTTGGTTCGTCGTCTCGGCTAGCTGGTGCTCGACAAACTCGGACTCTGGCTCACGGTGCTCGTCGACCTCGACAAGCCCTAGTCGACCTCGAGTAGACTGTTTCGCCGACTAGGTCTTCTCGGGTAAATCTCCTCGATGTGGCTCGGACATGGCTTCCTGGGCTCGTCGACCTCGACTAGCACTCGTCGATGTCGAGTAGGGTTGGTCTTGCCGACTAGGTGCTCTCGGGTGGCTTTACTCGACAAGCCTGGATCCGGACTCAGGGGCTTGTCGATCTCGACCAAGCTTCGTCGAGATCGAGTAGACATGATCTTCTCTGGTCGAGCAACTTCTCCTCGGCAAGGACTCGGGTAGGCGCTGGAAGGCTCGTCGATCTCGACAAGGGCTCGTCGAGATCGAGTAGGGTTGTGCTCGGCTTCTCATCCTCAGCTTCTCGGGCAGCTCTTCTCCTTGTCGACTCCGGGTGTGGTGTCTGGGCTTCGTCGATCTCAACTAGGGTTTGTCGAGATCGAGTTGGGTCCGGAAGTCGGGTGGTCTGGCTTGCTCGATCAGGCTCTGTCGACAAGGGTGTGCTCGGACATGCTCGTCTAGGTCGAGTAAGGTTTACTCGAGATCGAGTAGCCTTGACTCTCAGACTGGTTCCGCTGCTTTGACCTTGGACTTCTGTAGTGGTTTTCCGAGATTTTCCGACCTTCTGTAGAATTGTTGTAAAGTGCCTCGATTTCTGCGAATTAAACAGAAACTGGTGTAGATTCCATAATTTTGGCAAATAAACATAAACTACATAGATTCTATACTATCTAAACCCAAATGAATGCAATGTATACAGAAATCGATATAAAAGTTACTGTAAAACATGGCAGATTCAGCTCACAACAAAACACATCCTCGACGTGCTCAACTCTCACATCGTCGGTATCGTCGCAGACTTCAGTCGCACCTAGAAGATCTCACAAGTTTGTCGACGAGTTGTCTACTTTTATGTTGATGCAGAATTCTGGGATGATGACTTCATCCAACTGATAAGCATCTACGACAGCTTCGCCCTCGACATTCCATCGTTGTTCAATCCGGTTGCGAGGCCTTGTCTTGCAGAGATGCCACCAATCCATACGCTCACGTGTGGCTCCTGGATATTGAAGGTAATAAACCTGTAGTGCTTGTTGTGCGAGCACAAAAGGTTCATACCTTCTATACAATTTCTTCTTGTTGATTTCGACAGACTTCCATATTGGAAGGACCTTCTATTCCGACACAATCTCGATGTTATGCAAATTGAGGAAAATGGGTTTGACAATTTTTTCAACACTGTCATGGATATCCCTGGGAAGACAAAGGATAACTTGAATGCTCGGAATGACCTTCACCTATATTGTCATCGACCTGAGTTGGAGGTAGATGATTACGAGGGTGTAAAACCTAAAGCAATATATACATTGGCAAGAGAGGTGGAGAGAAAGGTGGGTCAATGGTTGAGGACTGTTAAATTTCCTGACAGTTACGTTTCTAATCTAGGAAGATGTGTTCAGAGTGATGATTGTAGTCTCAGTGGGATGAAGAGCAATGATTGTCACGTGTTTATGGAGAGACTCCTGCTGATTGCTTTCAAAGAGTTCTTGCATCCTGTTAAAGGACCCCATAAGGTTGGATGCAACAACTCTTTGAAAGCAATCGGCAGAAGTCTCTCCATAAACACGTGACAATCATTGCTCTTTATCCCACTGAGACTACAATCGTCACTCTAAACACATCTTCCTAGATTAGAACCATAATAAAGCAATCATGGTCACTAAATAGATATATTGATCAAGACAATCAGAATTAATATATACGTGTTGGTTTTTTCCTTACTCAATGTATGGTTGCACTTTCGGACAGTTGAGAAACACATATGTGTGTGTGTGGCCTTTCACTCTTCATCTTCAGTCAACCACCATACGGTTGAAGAGTGAAAGGCCGCACACATATACATGTTGCTCAACTGTCCGGAAGTGCAACCATACATTGAGTAAGGAAAAACTCAACACGTATATATTATTTCTGATTGTCTTGATCAATATATCTATTTAGTGACCATGATTGCTTTATTATGGTTCTAATCTAGGAAGATGTGTTTAGAGTGACGATTGTAGTCTCAGTGGGATGAAGAGCCATGATTGTCACGTGTTTATGGAGAGTCTCCTGCCGATTGCTTTCAAAGAGTTGTTGCATCCAACCGTGAGGGGTCCTTTAACTGTATGCAACAACTCTTTGAAAGCAATCAGCAGGAGTCTCTCCATAAACACGTGACAATCATGGCTCTTCATCCCACTGAGACTACAATCATCACTATGAACACATCTTCTTAGATTAGAAGCGTAACCGTCAGGAAATTTAACGGTCCTCAACCATTGACCCACCTTTCTCTTCACCTCTCTTGACAATGTATATATTTCTTTAGGTTTTACACCCTCGTAATTATCATCTACCTCCAACTCCGGTCGATGACAATATAGGTGAAGGTTATTCCGAGCATTCAAGTTATCCTTTGTCTTCCCAGGGATATCCATTAAAGTGTTGAAAACATTGTCAAACCCATTTTCCTCAATTTGTATAACATCGAGATTGTGTCTGATTAGAAGGTCCTTCCAATATGGAAGTCTTCCGAAAATGCTTTGTTTTATCCACTCCATAATCATCCGACTTGAAGAAAGGATCCTCCATGACCGTTGGCAAATCACGAACCCTATCCCATATCTGCTCCCCCGATAGCAGTGGAGGTGGCAATGTTGTTTCAACATGCCATATGTAGAAGTCCTTCCTATTTCTGCGGAAGGAATGTGAAAGATCTAATAATTTCTGATGGCAATCGAACTAACAAGCCTTCCGTCCGTTTTGAAGGCAAAAAGCATCTGATCCTGCTTCCATACAAATTGGACAAGCCAACTGACCCACAGTGCCCCATCCAGACAACATAGCATATGTAGGGTAATCACAGGCAGTGCAAAGTAAAGATGCACGCATAACAAAGTTTTTTCTCCTCGAGACATCACGGGTTACGACACCTACGTTCCACGACTGCATCAACTCATCAATAAGAGGTTGGAGACAAATATCAATCAACTTCTTTGGGTTTCGAGGACCTGACACTATGAAGGACAGAAACATGTGCTCGTTTTTCGTGCACAAATGTGGTGAAAGATTGTAAGTAGTGACAATCATGGGTCAACATGAATAATTATGACCAGATTTGTGAAATGTTGTAAAACCATCCGTGCATAAGCCCAAACGAATATTACGAGGCTCGCAAACAAAATCATGATGCTTTGTGTCTAACCTCCTCCATGCCGCTCAATCTGAAGGATGACACATCATTCCCTCCTCTATTATGTGTTCTGCATGCCAAGTCATATGGCTGAATGTCAACTCGTAAGCATATAGTCTCTGTAGCCTCAGAGTTAAAGGCAAGTAGAATAAAACCTTATGTTCACGACTCTTCGCTGTAGCATTAACAACATATCTTGCATGACCGCATAACTTACATGATTCTTCGTTCACCGCATTCTTCCTATATAACATACAACCGTTGGGAGTTGGGACACATGGCTATTCTTTTCACTGGTAGCCCCAAATTTTGAACTATCTTCTCAGTTTCATAATAACTTGTGGGAATCTTGTGGGCAGGAGGTAGCACTTCTTCGTACAATTGCATGAAACCAGTGAACATGCTTTGAGAAACATTATATTGACACTCCAAGCTCATAAGTCGGCTCACAAAGGACAACTGTGTATGTGTAGTACACCCAAGATACACAGGTTCATTAGCTGCTCTCAGCACTTCTGCAAACTGTGTGGACAATAGATTAGCCTCCTCGGCTGCTACTAGATCTTCCCTCATTTCATCGACCTCATTAACTTTAGCTGGTTGGAATTCAACCTCAACTCCATTATTCAGAACACCGTTGACATTATAGGGGCTAAACCATGAGGGAGGAACAAAGTTTGGCCCTACAACGTCAAAGACCATCCTCTGTTCTGCAGTTAACTGGTTATACATAGCCCACTGGTTGCCCCCTACCATTTGCTCATGGTATGGAGGTGCAATAGTTTCACCATGTGTTGTCCAACGATAATAACCGAACATAAACCCACGACAATATAAATGCTCCTTCACATCATCTACTTTCTCAAATTTGCAATTCACACATTTCCTACATGGACACTTTATCTTACGTTCATCGACGTAGTACTCTTGACTACAAGTAAAATTTATAAACTTATCCAACCCTTCGAAGTATTTAGGCTTTAATCCTCCACGATCCGACAAGTACATATCATACATCCATGTACGATAATCCATTTTATCAAATTTAATCCATTTGTATGGTAGATATATAGGAAACGTACATTACAAGTTAATTTGTAATGATTGAACATTCCTAAATTTCCAATTCATTATATATAAATACACATTACTAAACTTTCAAACAGTTACATACATAATATTGAATAAAATTGTAATCATTGATCATACAAATGTCAACATACAACCAATTTTTAATTTCATCACCTATTTACATATAAACATTTACAAATTCTTCCAAAACCCATTTTCAAATTATTACATACATAATTTTGAATAAAATTGTAATAATTGATATCATAAAAATGCAATTTCCAACCAATTTTTAAATTACATCCTATTTACATATAAGCATTTACAAATTTTTTCAATTAAAACTCAAACCCATTTCCTAACTCGTTGTAATAACAATTCATTATATATTGTTACCCATTATATCGATGTGTGTGTGTGATTAACATATACTCTTGAAATTAAATAAAAAACGAAAATATAATGTACATATACTCGTTGTAATAACAATTCATTATATATTGTTACCCATTATATCTGTGTGTGTAATTAACATATACTCTTGAAATTAAATAAAAAACGAAAATATAATGTAACATATGTAAGTAATTAAGAAAAACTCACTTACCTTGTACAAGTTGGTTGAAAGTCTTCTTATCCATTTGCAGATGGTCATGTTCACCCAAGCTAGAAGAAAAACAAGTGGGCCGACCCCAATCAATGAACTCAAGCACTAAAAGGCAGGTGAAGTACAAAGCGCATTAATGTCGACATCATCCGTAATAGCAACGGATTTAGCCACGGACACAGTCGTTGTTAAATCCACATTTCATTCTACGGGCTAATAAGGTAATTGGATGTCGAGCCCATAACATTTGTTCTTCTTTGTGTCACGGATTCAGCTACGATTCAAGCCCACCCACCCATGTCACCCCATGCCCGGACCGCCTACATTAACGGATCTAAGCCCACTCACCTTATGTTCATTATATCGTTGGATTTCTGATGCTGATTAGCCATGGATTTAGCCACGGGGAGTATGTTGTTGCCATATCAGCATCGAATACAGCCACGAAAAACTTATTCGTAGCTACTTTCGTGGCTATTTACCACTGCTATCCACATGTCGAGCCACAAAATCAGCTACGAAAATATTGTTTGTTGCTATTAGCCACGAATTTGATGATGTGGCATTCTAGGGTGAGCACCATCCATGAAAATAGCCACAGTCAAGAACAGTTGTGGCCAATGGCATTGCTATTGGCCACAAAAAACAGAGTCGGCTAACATTCGTGACTAAAAATCCGTTGCAATTTCTTGTTTTTTTTAGTAGGGTTAGATATTTGGGGCATGAGTATTATTCATGAAAAATGTGAAACTTTATTCATAGATAAGATAGGTTTTCCAAATTCACAATGAAAAACTATGTTCCTTTTTTAGATACTTCATGCAGATAAGTAATGGTAACGAGGAGTATGTGCATTATTCACTTGTATTTTAAAGATAATTAGTATAAATATTGATGTTTTTAAGGTACTTTATAATTTTAAAAGTAACATTGTCATATATCAAACATTATTCGTTGATATGAATGAATTATTCCCTCAATTTCAGGGCAATCTGCTCTTTTTGTTGTTAACTAAAGAATTATTCCATCAATTCATATGTGTTTTGTATTATTCATTTCTAAATAAAGAATTATTCGTTAATAACTTAAGGCACACAAATGCATTTCAGACAAGGATCGAGCTGAAAGCGCTGACGTCCTCAAAAGGAAAGCCGATGGCTGAGCCATGGGAGAGAAACCAGTGGAGATTGATAATCTAACCACGGAGAGCATAGAACTTCCGAAGAGGATAGGGGCTGAGGGTGGGCCGGAAGTCGGCATCGGAGCCGCAGATAGGCGTCAGGCTATCCTGAAGAAGAAGGCCGGCCGGAGACGAAGATGGTAGAGCCCGTGAGTACCAAGGTGGACGACGTAGACCTTATATGACAAGAGAGACTGACACGTAGAGGCCGGTGTGTGATAAA
Organism: Persicaria tinctoria; assembly: GCA_037127255.1. Classification (NCBI taxonomy): domain Eukaryota; kingdom Viridiplantae; phylum Streptophyta; class Magnoliopsida; order Caryophyllales; family Polygonaceae; genus Persicaria; species Persicaria tinctoria. The sequence continues at coordinate 58,996,361 of JBANSL010000008.1, read as the reverse complement.
TAAGATCGATGTGTGGCCATCGGAGCCGAGAGCGGCGGCCCAGGTCGTCAAGGAGGAACTAGAGTGTCTCAGGACGACCTGAAAGGAGGAGGAGGGGAGCCGACGAGGCCAAAGAAGGTCGGGTAGAAGCATCTGTGCTCGGGCCCGGTGGTGAGCCCGGTGGAAGAGCCATCGCTGGTGGCGGCGGTTGTAAAGGCCCGGATTTTCAAATCTTAATTTTCGAAAAAATGAATTCAAATCGGAAATTTTAAGGAAAACTCGTCCTCAATTTAACAAATCGAACTTGCAACTCTTAAAGCGGATTCCGGCCTAACTTTGAACTTTGAAGGACAATTCTGTCATTTTACCTTGGGATTTGAAATAAACTTTGGGATGTCGATATCTTTATAATTTTGGAGTGTTATTTTGATCGAATCGGAATAAGATTGTGAGAGCGGGTTTCTAGATGTATTATCAGATAATATTTTTATGACTTCGGACCACACAACCTTTGTTTCCCCCTCTTCAATTTTGGCATCTTCCCCCTTCAAATTACTACAACTTGTGGCATCAACAGTACCAGTTGCCCCTTTCCAATCTTGGTTAGGCATCCTCATCTCCCATCCTCTTCCCTTACACCTTACTCCTTCCAAACTAACAAAATGCTAATTCAACCTTGCAGTTTGACCAAGCCAAAGAAACAATTGCAGAACACCACTTTTCTATTCCCCTTTTTATTTAACCCAAACTCACACACTATCCCTACATTTTTCAGTTTCCCATCTCCCTCTCTCACCTCTGTCTAAACACACACTATGTAGCCTAGGGGTGTGTAGAAAAACCTGACACGACTGATACGACACGAAAATACGACACGAAAAAACATGAAACCAAAAAGATACGACACGAAAAAGAAACGAACCGCTAAAACACGACATTAAACAGTTCATGTTCGGTTCGGGCAAACACCCTTGTCGGTTACCCAACACGAACCGTTTAATTTTTTTTTGTTTTTAATTTGGTACGGTACTATAGTGATAGTACTAGTATTATATAGTCTCAAGTGAAATATCAAAGTGAATTGACTCATTTAGTTGGGGACTCGCGGGATCCCGCAATAAATGTGGGGTTTGAATCCTATTCCCCTCAAGTTTTTGATTCAAAAAGGTGCGTTTTTTAAAATAAAAAAAACTCCCCTTTTCTTTTGAAATTTGTGTTGTTTTTATTTTTTTAATTGCAAACCATAACAGCATAACCGAAGAAGGAGACCGTCACAAACTCTCTCTCTCCAATTCTCCAAATCCAACTTTCTTAATTCTCTTTCTCTCCAAATCCGATGAAGTTGTGGTCTGGTGGAGGCGAATCGACTTTTCCGCCGGGGATAGCCTAAGGCTGACTCAGTGCTCAGCCCCAGATTCGCTCGTCCTGGCGGTGACAGGTTGAACCGCCGCTCGAGGATTGCCGCCGCTTCAAAGAGATTCGAAGTGAGGTCGAGATCCCGAATCTAATGCGCAATGGAGTGTCTTCAGCAGCGATGCCTCCGGATATGGGCAGACGAGCATCGACGAGGTTTCCATCTCCTTTCACCGGGGCAGATGCAAGAGGGAGAGAGAAGATGGAGTGAGAGGAGCAAGGGTCTGAGAGCGGAGAGCGGCCCTGGATGGGGGCTCGAGTTGGACCACCGAGGGGGAAGAAGGTGGAGAAGGAAGCCATGGAAGCTTCAGCTCTCAGATCGTACAACATCTCAATTTTCGGTTCGTGGCGGGTTATACAGGTATCCGACACGGAACGGCTTCGAATTTTCGTGTCGGATATCCGGTATTAACCGTGTCGTGTTCGGATCAGCGTTTTTAACCTTAACGGTTTCGGGTACCCGACACGATTAACCGTGTCGTGTCGGGTACCCGGTTATGCACACCCTACTTGTAGCCTTGGTTGTTTCCTCGGAGCTCCATCCAGCCGCACCACCCTTGTCCTTCTCCGGGCAGCAGTAGCTCCTCCCGAATGTTACCCGAGCCACATCGAGCGCCATCAACACCTCTTCCTTTCAGCCGTAAGCAGCAGCAGCTAGGAGTTCCTTTGATATCAGGAGCCGAGCTGGAGGCCTGTCGGAACCGCGTCACTCACCACCTTCCCTGTTTCGCTCAAGTCCGAGTGGTAAGCCTCCCTCCTTCCTCTTACGCTCAAAATACCCGTAAAGGCCGTCCCGATGTCGATCCATATCCGACGCGCCACTCAAGCCTCCTGCGACATTCGAGCGGATCCAAAGTGTTTTCCGGCGAATCAAACTCGGTGAGCTCTCCCTAACCCTCTTTTGATTCTGATGTGCCCTTGAACCTCGGTGCTGCCTTTATTTTCCGTGGGACTCGACCCACCCCTTAGTACTTGGACTGACCGGTGAGAGGGTGCCGGCGAGAGAGCGTGTGAGGTTGAGAGCAAGTGAACGAGGGTGCGAGGGCGAGATGAGAGCAGGCGAGCGAGCGAGAGCGTGAGGTAGGGAGGATGACGCTGGTGAACTTGAGCGACGTTGACGGGTGCGAGAGGCGGAGGGTGCTGCAGAAGGCGGTGGTGAACTGGGAAGCGGAAGGATGAAGAAGAAGACCTCGTCGTGGGGCCGCTGCCATGCCACATCAGCCCAGCGTGGGCCCAGCTCTTTTCATTTCTCTCTTGTTCAAATTCAACAGATGGGAGAATAATTGGGCCTGTTTCTTTCAATACAAAAAGCATTGTGTTGGGCCATCTGTATTGTTTAAAAGCTAACTAGTCTAGACCCCGTCCGTCCCCGCACGGGATTTTTAAATTTTATTATGTAATTATATATATTTATGTCTTCCACACGAGTTTTTACAGACTATGGGAAGAGGAAGGAGATAAGAGAGAAGAGTTTAGACAAAAAGAGGGTGAGAGAGATAGTGATTAGTATCATTCCTTATGTCCTCTAATGATTACAAATTTACAATATAGACTATTTATATTATTAATATGTAAAGCTAATTCCTACCATATAAACCTCATACATGACAAAAGTTTTTTTAAAAAAATTTCTACTAATTAAACAACTTTGTCATAACTGCCACTTTTCACTAACACCCCCACTTATATTCTTTTTTCATCATAATAATTATTATTCATTAATAAGTAAATCAATTTCACAAATAAAAAAAAAGTAATAACAAAAATTAACGAACTTGGAAAAAAGCCATAAACGATGTGTAGAAATTTTTATCACCGGTTAAAAAGGCTACGGGAAATAGATGTTCGATCAAAGAAGGGTTCTAAACCGAAACATTGAAACCCATAGAACAACAAATAAAAATCTCTTACAAAAGTTACACAATGTCGTCTTTATTGTCGAAAGATACAAGACCATTTTGAGGAGATTACGGCCCTGTTTGATAGTGTATTAGATTAGGTTTCAAGAGGTTAAAAAAAATTTAACCTCTTGAAGGGGTGTTTGGCAAGGGTTTTAGGTTGGGGTTTTGGGGGTTAAGGTTGAGTTTATTTTTCTTGAAAATGGAAGCTGCCCCCCCTAGGTTTCGGAGGTTAAGGTTGAGTTTATTTTTTTGTGGAGGTTTGAAATGTCAGTTTTGCCCTCCACTTTTTTTGCCCCTTTTGCCTCCTAGCATTTATGAAGGGCATTTTGGACTTTTTCACTATAATAACCTTTTATAAACCTTACAACCACCAAACACCTTCATCTTTTTTACAAGGTTATTTTAAAAAAAAAACTCCATCTCCCACACCTCCATAATACCCCAAATAAACTCAACCTCTTGAAAAAACCACAACTCCTAAAAAACCCCCAATTTGCCAAACACGCGCTACATCATTCTAGATTAGAAATAGTGAAACACTAGCACTAATCTAAAGGAGATTTGTACACAAGACCATTTCACCACATCTAATATCTGCTCCTAATGCCTTACAACGGTGGTGCAAGGTAAAAGCTTCTAGCGAAAGTCTATGAGTTTTTTCTCTCGGACATGTAACTTTAAGCTAGCATCACTTTCGGGCACTATGTTGTCCTCAGGTTAACCTGTGCCTCAATTGCTAAGCATTTTTCAAAACCTTCATTCAAAATTATAGCATCTGCAGCAAACATCATAACTGATTCAGACAGTATCAACACAAAAATCTATTGAAAAAAATAAGTTTGGTATGATAAACAACCATCATTTAATCCATGAGTGCAGTAGTAGTTATCATCCAAAGACTTGTCTTTCTTTGGGGTCTATTGTCATCAGAAGTAACTATGGCATCAACTAAATCCTCTATACCCTGTTCATCACAAACACAATCGTTATCATTCAATTCAGCGTCGTCATTGGCATTCCCCCCAGAACCATTTGATACGGGATGATCTTCTAAATCTTCATCATCCTTCCGTTTGCACAAGAAACTAAACCCCAAGTCAGTAGTTCAATATTGTTTTGCATAGTTATAATGAGAGACATACTTCCTTTGAATCCTATTTTTCAATTTCTTCTCTATCAGGCCAATGCCTTCTAGAACATTTGTAATGTCATAAATCCGTCTCTTTTGTACCTGGATCTCACAATAGCAGGCACATCAGAATGATCAAGAGGAACAAAGGAACCCATTTAAATATAAGTAACATCCACCTCTAAAGTATCTGCAGCATTATTTAAATCAAGAACACCATCTTCAGCATGTTTGATCAAGTTAACAAACTTCTTTGTCAAAAGACCTGACATAGGCAAAGGAATGGAGATTCAGAGATCCATTTAAGACTACAATTTTAGTCAACAAAAAAGGATAATACTCTTAGCATTTCATTTATAATCCAGTCATCTGCTCGTTCTGCTCTCTACAAAGTGAATATGCCAGAAAAGGGTTAAAGCATTAAGCGATGGATACTAGATACAATAAAGAGCGTCGGGGATTGGGAATGTGTGGGTTTGAGAGCGTTACTTACACTTGGTTAGCAATTTTTCACTATGCTTCTCAGGCTGAATCTCAAGTACGGTAGAAGTAGTATTGAACCCAACCAAGCCAGCCCAGAGGTTTCTGGTTGCTGAAATGTATAAAAACATGAGTGTTATCTTAAATGAGTGCGCATGAACTAAGCGAACTCTAATAGATCAAGTATGTCAAAATTTCAGTTACCCACTAGAAAAATAGCTAGATAGTAACAGCACTATGGACATATGTTGGATATTTGCAAAATTACATTTGCTCTTGTAGTCATGTACCTTTTCTTTTATTCAAAATAAAAATGGAATGTGTTTCCCCATCATCTAAAAGCAATCTCAAAATACATACAGTTCCACCTTTGCGAGGGAAAATTAGCATATTCCACCCGTGTGAGGGAAAATTAGCATAAAAAAAACATCTTGGACAAGGCATTATTGATATTAGAAACTTCAAAGACAGATAAATCCTCTTTATGTGACAATGAATAAAAAAACGACAAAGCCATTGTATATGCTCACATACTTGACTCTAGAGAACAGGAGTGAATCATTCTAAATGATATAGCCATGATCTATGGTGACATACTTTAGAGAATAGATGAGGATGAGTGACTTCGTCAAAGAAGGCCAAAGACAACCAACAATAGCAGTAAGATATCCTGACAGAATATCAGCTCAATATGTCAATTCTTCAGTCGCAAGAAAGAATTCACAAAAGATAAAGATTCATACGAGACAATTTACCTCCAATCGAGTTTCCGACAAGATGCACCGGCTCACCCACAACCTCAATAATGAAGTCTCGTAACAATTCTGCCCACATTAGCTCAGTATAAGAAATATTGACGTAATCTGTATATTCACTTCCAGTAAAGTCGAGGTTCCACATCTAGGCTGTAAATATCTACAACACATATGATGCACTTCACCAAAACACCTAGCAGTCCTATAGCACTTCCTTATCAAATCAGCATGCACATCGATTAATTTAATGCGGCTAGTTGTTTTGAATTACAGTTAAAACACTTCAAACACAAACAGTAGATACAAAAAAATAGGACCCCATTGGGAAGGGGAACTCTACCTCGCCGTTGATATCAAGCCACCAGATTTGTTGTAGGTACGCTATGGTGGAGAATATGCATCTAAGAGGAACTGGAAGGTTAATAACAATATTGAGTTGAGGTCCCCATTTCTCGGTGTTTCATTGATGCCATAACACATATTGAAACCAACATATAAAATGATGAACACAAATGAGAAATACAGCTATAGAATAAGTCAAAGTCTGATCAAAGTCTGGTCAAAGTCTGATCATATCGTCGGCACCACCATCTTCCCACTCTTTTGCCTAACCTGAAATTCAGGAGCAACCAAATTCATTCAATTTCATTCCTAACCTGAAACCCTAACCCGCAATCTCAGATCCAGAGGAGAGGAAGAAGGAGAGTGTATCTGGAATCGAGTCGCATGAAGAAGGAGAGGAGAGGAGTGATGGAATCGTGGCTTGAGCCTGATTACACAGTGGAATGAGCTGCTAGCGCCAGGAGTTGTCAAGGGCACCTCCGGAAAACCTCCGGTTGAAGACCCAACAACCTTCCTTCCCCAAGGTTGGGAAACTGCCGGTTTTAACCGGCCTACAACCGGCACAACCTCCACCGGCCGGATCCAGAACCTGCGCGCAAACAGGTAGCCAAGGGCGGTTGTCTGATTTCTTCGCCTCCATAACCTTTCACGACCTGCAAACGAACAGGGCCGAAAAGGAGAAGCGGTTTTTAAAATTGAGAGCCCTAGTGGTCGACCGTGTCATATCTGAACATTGCAAGCGGTTGTCGCCCCAACACCCCTCGTCTCCAGATCTCGAGCCCAACCCTAGAATCCTCGCCATGGCCGTCGGCATCAGGCGCGGCCTCTAGATCAAATCTCTAACCCTAGAATCCTCGCCATGGTTGTCGGCGACAGGCGCGCCCTCTAGATCGGGAGAGAGAACGGAAAGAAGGAAAAAATTGGAGAGAGAACGGGAGAAAGAAGGAGGAAGAGAAGGACAAAAACGGAAAAGGGAAAAAAATGGAGAATGCTCCACGTGGATAGCCTCACTGCTCTCCAAATTACTCAGCTTTAAGATATAAGAGGATGAATCTAGGGGCTTGTGTTCAAACGAGGCTCGGTTGGGGTTTTAAACAAGGGAGGCCGGATTTGTTGGAGATTTATAAATATGGGCGATGTTTGGTAAAATTAAAAGGGTCGGTTTGGATAAAATAAAAATGATTGGGTTATTCTTATAAAGTAATATATATTAAGAGTATTTGAAAATAAATAAATGATGGCCTTGAAAAAATATGGAGATTTAAAATGTATTATTGGAATATAAAATATTATAATATATTATTGATGAGATTTAAAAATATAAAATAATAGTTGAGATTTAAAAATATAATATTATTGTACTTGAATTTTACAAAGGGAAATTCGGAAAAGGTTTTCAATGGTGGAAATTGATTTGATAAATGGAAATGGATTCAATAAATTAAAAAGAAAGTATTCGAAAATATCCTAACTTTGCCGGAATTGTTTTGAAGTAATAATAAAAATAAGTTGTTTAAAGGGAAATGTTTTATAAAGTGATTTTGGGCAATGTAATTTGAGAAAGTTATGTCTTTAAAGATGATTTTACCAAAATTGGGATTTAAAGAGTTGGGAAAATCTTGGGAAATTGACTTGCTACAATAGCTAATTTGTGCGTGATCTACGACATGATATGGTATAATATGCTATGACCTGCTATGTTCTTGTGCGATAAGATATTTTATGAATATGTATATGTGTTTAGGATGATTTTCGATTTGATAGGCCTGATGAATACGGTGACCTATGAATTCCAATCATGATTATTAATATTTAGTTATTATTTATATTTATTGGAATATATATCTAAATTATATATAATATTGTATTAATATATTTTCCGTGCACGGGACGGGACAACACTAGTATAGCTAATAAAGTTACACAAAACTAAGTACAATACCGATAATATAAAAAACTCACTAACCACCCACATACTAAACTATTTTAAATAAGTTTTTTTTTACTGAGGCTTAAAAGTAACCACTCTACTCCTTTACAAACCCAAAAAACCCTACTAGCCCCTTCTTCCCCCTCGAAACGGCGTCTTTGACTCCTGTTTCCATCCGCCCTTTAGCCATGAAAACTCCTCCCCAAATCTGCAAAGCCTCAAATAAAAAAACGTTACTCAATAATAGTTTGCTACTCCCAAGCTCCAAAATCAGAACGCTAGGGGTTCTACAGCGCGTTTGGCCCCCCTCCTCAGTGTTTCACGCTCGAAACTCCACCACCCTCAGTGCATGCTTTTACCTCTTGCCGACAGCCAAACAACCCTTTACTTACCATATATCTTGAAAAAACATTTTTTCAAAACCTACTATTTAACCAAAAAAACTTCAAATAAAAAATTTCAGGACAAACTATATAATTTAATCTTTGATTATCTTGAAATTTTCGGTATTAAATTGTTTACTCCTCAGGTCCCGAGCTTTGCATGTAGCTTGAGCACTCAGAGATTCAACTCAATTCAAGCGATGCTTCTACAATTAGATGCAAATATAGGAGTGAACCTAGTTTGCAAAACCCTACCTAAGACAGATAAGTTTAATTTTAGATCTTTTATTATTGATATCTATACAATTTCTCAGATCTTTAGTATATGCCTGAAATGTATGAATCACATGGAGAGGGTTTTGGTTGAGAAGGCTCGTTGCCTCTTACCAACTCAAATCTTTTCATGCAAACGAAACTCTCAGTGGAGTAACCCAAAGATGAACATCTCGGAGTGGGCTTGGTCTAAGAAGGCGTGTGGCCTCATTCCAGCTAAGTACCTCTATAAACCTATAATTCATCATCTATATACCTTAAAGCATCTATGTATTTCTATAAAATTCCCCTATTCCCTTGTAAATTCTTAGCTATTAGTAGTGAAGCTTGATTATTCCACTGGTTTTATTATGATATGTACGTCCTTGTATCAATCTAGACTGCGAGCATTACATAAACACTCATCTTTACTTGATATTCTACCTCCACGTGTTTACTTTTAATTTGTTAAGGGACATTCCGTTAGGGTTTAGAGTTGATCGTTATGACCTAAATTCCCTGATTTTGATGCTCGGTGGGAATGCTTCTATGATGCCCTTGTACGGCTCGGTTCTTCCTAACATTAAGATGACTAAGATTGGATGGAGATCAGGTATGGTCTTACTCTTTCCCCTTACTCCAAACCTTTAACGACGCCCCATTTACCTCCCTATGAGAGGTGTGGTGGCAAGCGACCAAAACTTTGTCAACAAACATACCCCACACAACATTGCTACAAGCTTACATATCAAAACAAAAAGCAGAAGAAACTGCCACTGCAAAGATATCCCTTTCAACTGGTACTCTATTCAGTTTTGCAAGACACAACTAACCATCAACAAGCCATGAATGAACTATCATCTTAGCACAAGTGTAAGCACGATCATTCAGCTTACATGTAAGTATATTATATACCTGATGCTTTAGCATAATCAATGTTGTTCTTATGATTAGTATTGGATATTGGAATGTTAGAGGTACTAAGAGACCACTTTTATGGCAAGAAATCAACCTACTACGCTTTGCAAACAAACTTGACATTGTTGTCCTAATTGAAACAAAGGCCACAAAACCTTCAAATGAAAATCTCTGGCTTTCCCTTTGCATAAAAGCTTCTAGCCTTAAAGGTGGCTTATGGATGCTTTATAAATCAGAGATCATGGAAGATTGTAATATCATTGAACAAAATAATAGAGTCATCATGCTTCAAGTCAAGATAGAAAACCATGAATTGGTCATTCTCTTTGTATATCCTCCTTCAATTGATCTTGAGAAAGATCAATTATGGGAAGAAAACTATGCTCTTATTCATAAACATCATATTCCTATCATTATAATAGGAGACCTAAATGACATCGAAAATGATACAGAAAAGGTAGGTGACATTATCCCCACTTGCTCTAGATTTAGAAGGCTAAAACGTCGAAAGATAATCTACATCCTCATACTGTACATTTTAATGGTTAACCCTTCACTTGGATGAAAAATAAAACAGAGACAAATAATACCTATGAAAGGTTGGATAGAGCTCTAGCCCATCAACCCATTATTTCATATTTCCCTACCCTGAGAACTAAGCATCACTCTTTTTTCTTCCTCTTATCATTACCCTGTCACTCTCGATATTGGTAAGCATATATCAAACAAAGGAACCTCTTTTAGATTTGAAATGGCCTGGACTACAAACAAAGCTTATGAAGAAATGGTTAAGAAAGTATAGAGTAATAAGCTATCTAGATCTTTTGCCTACAAGCTAATGCAAAAACAAAAACTCCTTAAGTAAAACACAAAAAATTGGTGTAAAAAGCAAACAAACAACCTGCCAAAACAGTTAGCACAGGTTGAATTACAAATCAAGAACTTCCAACTTAAACTCCCATGGGGGAGGATTAAAACAAATGAAGAGGCCAAACTGGCTAGATTGGAACATAAGAAATCAAACTATTGGAACATAGTCACAAATTTTGGAAGCAGGGAGTCAAAATCAAGCATCTACAACTTTCGGATCGTAACACATAATATTTCAAAACGACTGCCAGAATTAAAAACTTTAGAAGATCTATGCTCTACTTTGAATCTAATAACAGACAAATACTAACTAAACAAGAGGCCATCTCCGACAAAGTTACCCTTAAAATGTCATAAACATTCATTACAAACCATCAAAGGCATATACAACCACATGATGACTGGAACATTCAGCCACAAATTACTTTTGAAGAAAATAGAAACTTGACAACCCAGATAGCTGAAATAGAAATCAAAAATACCCTTTGGGAAATGGTAGAAGATAAAACTCCGGCAAGGACCAGATGGCTCCCCTCTAGAATTCTATAAAAATATTGGCATATAGTTGGGACTTCCTGCTGCAAAGCTATCAAATCCTTCTTTCATTATGGACATCTGCTATATGAGTCAAATCATACCTTTATTGCTCTTCTTCCATTTGAGGCTTTGAATTTATAAAAGATAAGAGTTACTGACAACTTTGTATATTTCTACTTACATCCTCGATATAAAGGGACTTCTGCATCTTCCACTTTCTTCTTATAATCTTCCTCCGTGACATTACTTTGTAGACTTCCACCTTCATAAAAAAAGCTAGCATCCTTATACATTTGAAGCACGTCTGGAAGTTCATAGTCCACATCAGAAGGATCAACACATTCACTATCTAACACTTCGTCAAAAGGAACCTCTTCACCATGTGCACACCAAACATCATAATCAGGATCAACACCACAATGCAACAAATGTACCTCCATGTCGTCAACATTTTTCCGACTAAGGTTACGACAAACTGCACAAGGGCATATAAGCATTTATGGATTTCTTCCACGCCTCTTTGAATTTGAGACAAATTGTTTAACCCCTTCTCGTACTCCTCACTGTTTTTATCTAATTTTACCCAACTTTTATCCACACTAAGGGACCTCTAACATGATGGATCTCCTTACCTAAGAAAAATTAGTATTTCTTGAACAAAAGGAATGAGTAGACATGCATTAACCTAACCAGTAAAGACAACATAAAACTGAAATGTATAAACTTGAAATGTATAAAACTGAACTGTATTAACCCAAGAAGGAAAAATGGAAACTTGTTCCAATGGAGCAATGAATACTTCAATCTCTCTTACACATTTGAATATCCATTATAAGAATTTCTAGAATCATTCCACATAGAAGATCTAACTCATTTTTAACAACACATACATGAGTATTAAAATAACTTGATACTTTATACACATAATTATCCAGTATAGAAAGATACGAGTTAAGTAAGACAACATCATTTGCATAAGAAGTATTAATATTACTTGGTAATTTTAAGATTTTCGAGAGCATTGATCTTTCCTATTCAGTTGGTATTTTTATAGGCAAGATTTACAGAAATCATCTTGTGGGAATGCGTTGATTTAGTTAGTGTTGTTTTCTAAGTTTTCCCATTCATATAATAAATTAATACTATAAAATGATAAGGAATCATCTTAAGGAAATGGTAGCTATATACGTAATTAATAAAGTGCTCAATCAAGTTAACGAGAGCAACTGATCAAACATAAGGATTAAAAAAATTAATACTATAAAATGATAAGGAAATATCATTGCTGATGTTTCATTAGATGTCAGTGTCAGTAGCTAGATAAAATAGTTATGCAGGTACCGTTCTTTATATGAAAGTGTAGAGTTAATTATCATCAAAATGGTAAGATTTGCTTGAAAAAACATTTCTACCAATAAGGCCCAAATTTTCCAGTCTTAGATACCATTAAATCTGTCAATCTTGATTCACAATAGGAAGGAAGATAAACCACATAAAAGAAAAGGGGATTTGATCATTCCGACCTTATAAAAGATTAATAAACGGCTAAGCAAATTTTAAATCTAAATAGATTAAGACTTCAAACTCTCACCAATTAATCGATGGAAAAGGTCAAATATTCTTAACATTCACCATTAATTACCTCTTTAAATCTCGAACAAATGTTTCCAGTTGTTGCAATCCCTTTCCTAAAGCTTTAGGCCTTGAATCCCCTACAAAAGATGAAATCCATCAAAATTAGGGTGTTTTGATATTGCAATTTAGTCATCTATTTACAAAACTAAAAACAAATGAAACATACATAGAGAAATTGGGGGCTTTTATGTTGCCATTTTTCAATTGGAAAACAAAATTACCTTATGTGAAGAACATTTAGGGTTTTGATTGGAATCAATTGCTTGAAACTTTAGGGATTTGAGGATGAAGCAGCAACGATGAACAGGACAACGACGAGCAGCAACCGCATATGATGAACAACGACAAGGATGAGCAGCAGCCACGATGAACAACGACGACGACGAGAAACAAACCCGACGAGCAGCAAATCCGCGAGCAGCAAACAACGACTCTGCAAACCCGGCGAGCAGCAAACCCGACGAGCAGCGCCCAAACAACGATTGGCGAGGAGAAGTAGTGGGAACGCAGATTTGAGTATGCGAGCAGCGATTTCTGAGCGGAGCGAACACAAAGATTTTTGCTCGGTGTTTGATTTAGGGTTTGGATTTTGGAGAACGTGCAGAGAAAGAATGATGTCTCCAACTTGTCTTTGGTTATTTCCTTATTTTCCTTTTCATAGAAAAAAAATTATTTCATTTAAAAAAATTTGACTCAAATATTTTGCGCGAAATAGCATCAAATTTGCGGGAAAAAAATTTCCGCCTAATACATCCGCTAACCATGGCATTTACAAACGCCATGCTTTTTTAAAACATTTGGTATTTTTTTTATCCTATATCTCATTATTTTATGACGTTTATAAACGCCATAAAATATTATGGCATTTTCCAAACGCCATTAAATAATGGCATTGTTTAAACGTGATTAATGACTACATTTGTACTAGTATAGCTACGGCAGACCCTTGCCGTTGCTACCGTGCGTGACAAAATTCTTTTTTTTTTTGTAGTGAATATATGGGTTCAGATCATAAATGAAAAGTATTTTCAAAAGGAAAATATTAGAAACCGCTCCACTCATTTTACTTCATAGCAATTCGGTCGTCTACTCTCCTTAAGAAATAAATTTGAACAAGGTCTCCTTCCGTTAATTGAGAACGGAAATAACATAAATGTTTGGTCTCACCCTTGGGTCCCAAATCAAGATCTTGAACAATGTAGAGGAAACCATGATCTGGAAATGAAAGTATCTCGGCTTTTTAACTCACAAAAACATTGGAATACTCCACTAGTTAATAACCTCTATCCCCCGGAAGTCTCTTGTAAAATTCCAGATATACAAATCCTGTATTGGGATACACAAGACAAACTTATCTGGAAGCTTGACCCAAGTGAAAACTTCACTACGAAATCGGTCAAACGAATAACAAACAACGTAACTCAAATTTCAAAAGATCTTAACTAGGTTTGGAAGCTAAATCTACCCCCTAAAACAAGAAGCTTTATGTGGAAAATAATGGTAGATGGTCTTCCTACCACTCAAAGGGTTAATAAATATGTTAACTGAGTTCCCAGGAAGTGTAGTCTTTCAATCAAGCAGAAGAAAGTGTGGAACACTTAATGAGAAGCTGTCCATTCACTAGGAATATAATTTCCCATTTTGAGCTTCAAATAGGAAAATACTTCTAACATATGAATATGAATGAATCCCACCCTTTTAATATAGATGAAATCCGACTTGGAAACAATAATTTTGAGGAACTAGTCTTCATTTGGCAAACTATTTGGGAAATAAAAAAATGAACTTATAGTTAGAAATAAAACTCCGGCCCGAATAGAAAATATCAATCGAAGAATCATTGCAAAAATTTATGATTGGATCCAAATTGAAAAAGATAATTATAGGAATAAAGCAACAAATAGGAGAATTAAAGTTAAATGGAGCAGACCATCAAGGGCTATGTTAATCCCACAGACGCTTGTCATAATGTGGGAGGGATTACTCGGGACTCCCGGGGCCATGTCATTGACATGTTTTACAAGGAGACTGTCAAAGCCTCAGTCATTCAAACTGAAGTTATCTCTATTCAGACAGGTATGGAGCAAGCAATTAGGAAAGGACTTCCAAGAGTAATAATAGAAGGGGACAATTCTACAGCCATCAAAGCCATCACAAGCAGCAATAATGTTAGATGGGAGATTGTACATCACATTGAAAAGATCAAGCAACGTACTGGAATCTGCTTTTGACCTTGTTAAACACAGACACTGCTAGTCTGCTACCGAGAAGCGAATGAAGTAGCCGGCTTTATAGCTCAGAAGGGTATCATTAGTAATAGCTCTACTATCCCTTTTAATAAGGAACTTTGTATCATCATCCTTAAGGATGATCAAGGAGCCAAATTATAACTTGTGTAATCGCTTCTAATTCTTGCCTACTGTTAAAAAAATGGTTTTTTTCCACCAAAAAAAAAAAAAGGTTTTTTTTGTTGTAATTAAATCGGTTTGTTATACCATCTAAAACTACAAATTACTAGTTGACGTGCCCGTGCTACGCACGGGTTTTATAATAGTTCATCCAATTAGCTTAATTAAAATTTGATAGTTTTGTTTTGTTAGTGTCGGAAAATAAAACTCAGTTTATTTTCATAGATAATGTTATTTTGATATATTCATAATTTTCGTTAACATTTTGTTTTGTTAGAGTCAGAAAAAAAAATTTAGGTGAGTTTCATAGATTAATTTTTTTATATATTCATAATTTTCGTTAACAATTTCTTTACACACCTAAATGAAAATTGTGATATATTTAAGCGAGTAAATTGACATAATTGATCCACATGTTATCGTTTGTGTTAATCTTAACCGATAAAAAGTTATAAAATATTAACATTTTAATTAAAATTTTAAAATAATATCATAATTATTAGTAATAAATATGATATTTATGTAAAAAAAATGAATTAAAATTTTTAAACAATTTAGGTGAGTTTTTGAAGTGAAGCACACCTTAAAATATTTGTATGTAATTTTTTCAGTCCGAAAAAAAGCAGGGAGTAATATTTTTATGTAATTTTTCCAGTCCCAAAAACTATATAATATATATTAATTTTTTTTTTACAATTTAATACTTATTACCAATATATATTAAATTGTAAAAAAATAATTTAAAAGAAGTTAATATTTAACTTTTTTATAATACGTGTTGAAAAGTTAAACGACGTATATTTGGGATCCGACTATCGGAGCCAGTACTATTTTTTTTACAGTAATATTGACTTTGACGGCTCCATAAGTAACTTTCTCGAAAATAGTGGAATATACATATAGTATATTTTAATAACTCTATTTTAGAAATGGAGAGAGAAATTTTCCATTATTCGTTCATGTCTTTTTCTTGAATTTTTTTCATTTGGTTTTCCTTTTTGGTGGGAATTTGGTTTTCCATTTCTTGTTCTACTGGTTCATGATTCAGCTCTCAAATGGTCCAGGTTCTTCATTTCCTTGGATTTTTGGGGATGATTGATTTGTAATTTGTACAGCTGGTTGCTGGAAGTGCAGGGTGAATGCGATGCGGTTCCTGGGGCAAGTTGCATGTGTAAGAGCATTGAAAATTGGAGGTTTGTTCTTTAATTTTGTCATCCTAGTGTTGGGCGTTTTGATTTCTGATGTATTGGGGCTCGAATGTTGATCGAATTTGGGTTTTTGGAGTTTTGTTATTGTTTCCCCTCAAATTTTTTCCCCTAAAATGGTATGGAATGAATATGGGTATCATATTTTAGGCAGAAAATTAATAATAATTAATAATAAGTGATTGGAGTTAGTATATGGTCAGAAGGTTGTCTAAATTGGAAGCAATTAAGAGATGCAATTGGAATTAGATTTGACAGTTTGTAGGGTTAAGGGAATTTAAGGGTTAAGGGAACTGATGTTAATAAAAATGGAGGAGAAAAGTGAAATTAGGAAATGCATGTACTAAAGGAAAAAGACTTAATTTTTGTGGCTATGTGCTATATGGAAGGCAATGATTCATGGTAACACTTTTTTCACCTTTTCTTGTACATGAAGTGGTTGAGTTGCGAGTTTCTCCGTTTTCAAACAACATTATTGTGAAAAATGTTATTATGTGAAGCTAACTTTGACCTCTTTTATTGAGAGAATGTGTAGGATCCTCTGAAGTGCAATTGGAGGTTGTACCTTTTTCAGAGATGCGAAGGAGTGGATCATATGAACAACGTGTTAGTGGTTTAAATATCGAACTCGCAAGGTGATCAATCCAGGTGATTTATTAGCTGTGCAAATTGTAGTTCAAAATGTTATTAAATGTCTTTTTATTCATTTGATTTCGGTTGTGTGTTAAATATTGGACAGATTGTAGATTATCTTGCATTTGTTTATTGTGTGTCATTAAATATTTGGTTTATGCATTTGATTAGAAGAGTAATTTTTTGTAGATGTAATGTTAATAGGTTAAAAAAACTGAAAGAAATACCAGCTGATCATAGGTATTACATGTCTTATGACTTCAAGAGAAGGTTACAGTAGGAGAGTGAACATAAACAAAACTTACCTTTTGTTCGAATAAAAGTTATTACATGTTATAGCTTCAATAGATTGAGCCACCTAATCATAGTTTGCAGTTGAATCTCCATGCTGGCATGATTATGGGTTGACAACAATTTGAACAGATTATGTTCCTGCATGTATAAGGGTCGAAATATTAGTATAAATAATCTATTTAGCTTGGGTGGTGAGAAAAAGAGAATGAGTTAAATTTAATATATAGAAATTAATATGCTTAAATCTCATGTGAGCAGCTGTCATACCTTGATTCAAGTTGTTAAATGCTTCCTTGAAAACAATGTTTCTTGTCTTGTTGTTTGAGTGTCTGGCTTCATCCAACATGATGATTTTAAGTCCTTTTGGGTCCGTGACTCTCGATATTGCCACATACAGTTGTCCATGGCTGAATACAGGCTTCGGTAGATACAATCCTACATGATGGAGAGATTGTCCTTGACTTTTATTTATTGTCATTGCATAACATGGTTTGATTGGAAACTACCGACGCTTTATGATAAAAGGCCATTTTGATTTTGTGGAAGTCATTGTGATCCTTGGTATTAAGACTTTTTTCCCAAGGTTGCTGCCAGTAATTATTGTAGCCTCAATAACCCATTCACCTAGGTGGGAGATTAACAACCTTGTGCCATTACATAGACCTTGACTGGGATTGACATTTCGAAGAAGCATAATTGGCAATCCTTCCTTGAGATTTAGACAGTGGGGTGGAATACCAGGGAACTGAAGACCATTTAGAAATTCTATAGGATACATTTGGTCTTGTTCGGGTGCATCAGTTGACGCTTTGCAAATTTCATCAAAACTTCTGTATGCTTTCATTTTCCCTTGTAGCATTTTGAACATATATTCATTGATTGCATCAGCTTCTTCATTTAGAGGCGTGAGAATAGCCCTTTCTCTAAGATAATCCCCATCATTTTGGTTAGCTATGAAATTTGGGAATATCTGTTCCACAATCTGCTGCACTGGAGAACTGGTTGTCTCGAGAAGGAACTGTTTAGGAATTTCTATCCATGTGGGTTCATCCTCTCCTTGTTTTGCAGTGGCTTGGACATCTCCATCTCCAACTTTTAGGACCCACCGGTTGAATCTCTGCTTAATAATGTCAATATTCCCATTAGCATCCACCTCATTGACTCTCATGCTTCGTGCTAAGTGTAGGACTTGGCAATGTTTCCATAAAGGGGAATTGTTGATGCATGCTTGTACAATATCGGGCCTTCTTCCCTTTGGTATGACCGGCAAGATTTGTCTAAAGTCTCCTCCCAGTAGAACTGTAATTCCTCCAAATAATTTTTTCCTGTTTGCCTCATTCTTGAACCCCCGTATGTCTCTCAAAGTTCTATCAAGCGCTTCGAATGCAAATCTTTGAGTCATTGGAGCTTCATCCCATATTATCAATTTCACTTCATGCATCAACTCTGCCAAATGCGTGTTCTGCTTTATGCCACATGTGCTATTCTCCATTAATTCTATAGGAATGACAAATCTGCTATGAGCTGTTCTTCCACCGGGTAGTAGTAGGGATGCTATACCTAAATGATGTTGCCATTGCAAAGGAAAATTAGATGTAGTTGTATATTTTTGTGAAATGATATTTAACATGAAAATACTACCGTTCATTTAAAATTACCTGAAGATGCAACTGCCAGAACTATGCTCTTGTCCGATCTCAGTCGAGCTAATAAAGTTCGATATAAGAAAGTCTTCCCTGTACCACCTGCACCATAGACGAAGAAGAACCCTTCCTGGTTGTTCTCTATTGAAGAAAGCACCTTGTCATAGATGAGTAGCTGATCTGAATTTAGAGATGCACGAAGCCGTTGATGTTCTAAAGCTAGGTCATGGAAATTATAGTTCATCTCTTCTAGAATGAGCCGATTATCCGTGCTTGTCAACAATGTTGTATCTGGCATTGGGAGATCTGGGTAATCTGCCAAAGATTTGCCATTCCTGTTAAGAATTTGTTGAATATGTAACAGGCAATAGTTTTTGATTTGGTGTTCTGTGAGCCTTAAACTCGAAAAGTTAAACAACTTTCTCTTTTCATAGACAATATCCTCTGACAATGTTTCTAAGTTCTGGTCCCATAGGTTCTTAGGGCTGCTGACTTCACAGAATAATAATATTGTGACAAAAAGTTCACGAAGTTGAACTGCTGTTGCCCATAATTTGGCCTCTGAAATTGCATCTGTCCATTCTCTGTCATCATTCACCATACCCAGAGCATAGCAAGCCTCTCTAAAAGTGCTGAACAATCTGCCATTAACTGTTCTGATTTCTTCAAAAGACCGTGGGCCTTTGACAACATTTAACAACATTCTCAAGTAATATCTTTCACCTGATGTAGGATGAGCATATGTTATCCTGCCAATGCTTCTTCCTTGTATTCTGGTAGTCCATCGCTTCTCTTTTGCATTCCATACGAACGCCTTTGGTATCTGTCCGTATGATAATTTCCTTGCCTCTTCATCAGCTGCATTTAGTTTGAACCATTCCGTGAACATAGTGTCTTGAATACCATCTCTACGAAGCAGTGCCGGGAGGCTTTCAGAGTCTCGAAGTGTCACAATGTTTTGATCCGGCAAATGGAAGGTTAGCCTCATGACCGACGGTGTGCAGTGGTGTATGTCAAAACCAAATATACGCCATGAAGCTTCGCAGGCAAATAGATACCGACAATCTAGATATTGCTCTATTTCATCGACTTCAATGATGTTTGCGGGCTTTGAAGTCTCTGTAGGGATGAAGTTTTCTTGTATTATTACGGATGTCCTATCTGGCCCTTTAGTCAAATATTTGAAGAGATACTTGATAGCCCTTGATTGATTGCACCACTCAACATTGATATGAGCTTGGTATTTGATTAACAAATAACGATTATAAGGCACAACATATCTGTTATCCAACCTTACTTTCTTCTTCATGACATGTTGTCCATTATCTCGTCTCTGGTAGGTTGGAAAACCATCATCATCAATTGTTGTTTCTGCATGATATGACTTAGGGAAATGCTTTGTGCATACACCATCAATTGTGCATGGAGATTTTTTGTTGGCTTCCCCGCAAGGTCCATGGATCATGTAGTCTGTGACAACTTTATATCCAATTGGATCTTCATTCTTGCATGGGATTTCTGCTGAAATGATATTGTCAATATCACTTGGTGTTTGACATTTGTATTGTTCACTCACCCATAGTAATATATGCGCATGCGGGAGGCCTCTTTTCTGGAATTCAATGGTGTATACAACTGCAGAATATGCATATGAGATTAATAGTTTAGAATATATGGTTTTTATATATATATATGAGATAAATAGTTTAGATTACATGATGGTTTGACGTTATCTTACCAGCGGGGCTTTTTCCAAAAATTGAATTCTTTTGAATATCTGTCATGAGTTGCGATAGCTTGATTTTGAAAACCCTGGTGATGATGTCTGGTCTATCTTGTGGTTGTTGTCCAGGTAAGTGAGACAACATTTCTTCTATCTCTGGCCAGTTTTGGTCCGCTGTAAAGGTGATGAAGAGTGATGGATTTCCAAGTGTGCGACAAATCGCCATTGCATCTTGGTAGTTTTGAATCATATACCTTGGACCACCAATGAAAGATGAAGGTAGAACAATTCTCTTCCCTACTGCAGTTGCTTTTGTGTCACCTCTAGTCACTGCATCACATATGTTTTGATATAAATCTGCACGTAGGTCATCTTGATTCAGTCTCAACCACCTCAGTCTTTGCTCCTCAATTGCAGTATATGCATCAACTAAATACTGTTGGAATAATCTCCCGCCTCTTATCACTGTCAATCCTTCATTCAATCTCTGTTGGATTCTGTAGCAATAGAACTCCCTCATTGTGACAAAACATCTCTTTGTCTTCCTTCTTCCGGTGTTGTCATAGTATTCTATCTTCTCATGGTATCCGTCTTCACCATAAGGAAAGAGTAGAGGATATTGCATTGCCATGTACTGCGGGTGTAGGTCACTTATTCTTTGCAATCCAGATGCTTTGCTATGAATTACAACATCTCGGGGTGCAACGGTTTGGCCAAAATCTCCTATAACCAATGCAGCAATTTCAGACACTTGCGGCATGTTATATTCTCTCCCAGTTGATTGTCTTTGTCCTATCAGCCTTAGCTTCAACTCATATGAATTATTGTGGGTACTCCAATCTCTTGCCATTCTGAATGCTTTTGCAACACAACTATGTCTGTTGAGCATGTGTATGAAGTCGTTGACTATTGATTCATCCACTTCGTTTGCATCTTGTCCCATGCACCCCATTCTGTTTTTTATCTCATTTTCTGTATCATAAAAATACATTTGTGCAAACTTTGGCTGGGTTCCTTCTATGGGCAAAAGAGATCCAAACCTATGATAGTTTTGCCCTGAAATTCTGAATGTGTACGGGCCTCTTGATTCGTTAACAGAGTTGTCAATTTTCCCTCCAAATGATGTGAAAGAAAACATGCTGTTGTAAACTCTGATTTGTTGACGAAACTTTGCGGCCTTCGAACCACTATTATACTGAAGTAGTTGATTCAAGGGTGATGGAGTATCTTGGAGCTTTTCCAATCTAACCTTTCCTTCTTGGCAACAAATAGAGAATGTGGGATTTCCACGTTTTTTTGATCTTGAATTCTTCTCATTGAGCCACATTGTTGCATTGCAAAACTGACATATATATGACGGGGGGTCAAGTTTGTTATATGAGACTTGCGTTCCTGTTACACATTGACAATATTAGTATAGAACTGAATATTTTAGAAAGTGAAATGACGATATTCAAAGACAAATGTACTTACTGCATGAGTTGAATGCTTCCCCTATAGTAGAAACCTTGAATTTTGAAGAAGAAACAATAGCTTCCCCTATAGTAGAAATCTTCAATGTCGAAGAAGAGGCTTCATTGCCTGTAGTCATTTTTCATTCACGATTTATATAAATGTGGTATATATGCTTATAGTCAATAAATAAAGTATATATTTGTTGATAGAGAATGAGATTTATTTGGTCATTCTTATTTGTTTAGGTAAATGTACAATTGGAGAACAAATTTTTTATATCATCACTACATGTATATCACCTCTAATTTCTGAGTGTTCGGTGAGTTTTAACCCACATAAGGTCTGTGTTGTGCCATCACTCCTTAAATATGTTTGAAAGGCAACTGTTACTGAGTTGTTGGAGGTGTGTACTGTTGCTTTTGATGCAATAAACCTTCTGAATAAATCTGCAATCATGTTAATGAGTATGTTATATACTTGCAATTTTATATAATGAGGTAAATAACACTGAATTTTGTTAACAAACTATCTTTTTTTAATTTAGGTACACAATTATGCATATTGTGTGTTTTGTAGCTTGATAAGATAGATGGAACTATGGTTTTATATAATGTTATGGTGTGAGTGTTTTTGCAATATTATACTATATAATAACTAAATATTTTGTTACAGATTTCGTAGAGGTATCAGATCACAATATATGTACCTTCCTCCATTTCTGATTTGGTCTCTTTGATGAATTCCCTACATGTAGTAAGAACAACACAGAATGCAAAAAAACTTGCTAGCATAGGTGAGAATGTGATACATGTGTAGTTTTATATTACCAACAATGAGTTTACTAATCAGTATACAATGAGTTTAAGTAGGTACCTTAATTGCTTGTTCCGATTTTGTTTTTATTCTAGGAGACAATCGTAGGTTGAAGATGATGCACCATACTCACCTGCATATATATGAAAATATTAGTACGAATGAGTTCAATCTAATATTCTTTATTTCAATGGAGAATGGTATGTATGTACCTTAATTTATATCCTGTGATTTGTGGTATGTAATTTTGGAATGAAATCTACCAATGGAATTGGTTTGTTTCGTTGAAGGTAATGGTTTTATGGTTTGATTGGATCAGATGAGATATAAAGCATACCTAGATGAATAGCTTTAGAAAACTACCAAGGTTGGTGTTTCAAATGGTTGTCTTTTCAGTTCATCATTTAATGTTAATGGAGTTACATATCTTTGTTGTCATTGCTCTTTAATAATATATTTTGGCAATGAATTTTATATGTGTTTTCTCTGCGTATGCTGAATTAGTTCACTTCATTTTATATTTTGTTCTCTTTACTTAATGGAAATTAGAATATATTAAAATATTCACTTATTATGGTTTTTTTTGGTCTTATTGTAGCTACACCACTCAAGGTCCAAACTCCTCAGTCACAAAGAAGAAGATTATGTGAAGGAGGGTCATCCAGCACCAGAATCTCCAAGTATGAATGTCAAGGAGAAAGTGGTGAGATATTGACCATGATTCCCATTCTTGTTTTGTCTTTTCTCTTTCTTAACATAGGCAAATCCCTCATTTACATCTCTACCAAAACCTAGGGACCAGATAGTGGGGTCTTTTAGGAGGAGGGTTTCGTGTTTTTTTTAAAAATAAAATTATTCACCCTTTCTGCATAGCTATATATATATATACATTATACTGTTAGATAATCAACATTTCAGGTGGCTGAAAACTGAAGCTCTGAAGCTTTATCAGAGCTGAACTATGCTGAGATAATTTTGAGAACACCCAATAACACATAATTTTAAAATTGACTATTTCATTCCTGAAATTTCCATTTTTTTTTTGTTATTGGAGCATTTCTGAAATTTGTTGTACCTTAATATTTACGTACATAATTTCTGAACATAGCTTTAAGCAAGTCTAATTTCTGGGGAACAAAATAATTTGACATTTTTATGTGTATCTTGTAACCATTTTGGAGGAACATAATAGATATATTAAAAAAGAAAGAGTTACCAACTGTTGACAATTCGGTAAAGCAAACACAACTTTATTTCTCAAAACACTAAAATAAAAACCATAGGTGAAGCTGTATATAGTCAAACATTCCCTTATCTAAATTGCGTAACTTAGCCAACTATTATAACGACAGAGATAGATTGTCTAGCTATGAAATTGAAAGCTATATGTGAAGCTATATTGCTTCATACTACATTCATGTTCTGACATATTCTGACTCTCTAGTTAGAAACTATGTGTGTTGCTTTACTGATTCAGCCATACTCAATCAGCGCCATCGAGTGTCGGTTTGGCAGAGACTTCTAGGTCTTCACTCGACACGCTTGCTTCTTCACTGCGGCTGTTAATATTAAATAGGAACAGATTATGGTAACATATTGGTAGATTGTAAGCAAAGATGATGCATTAGATATAGAAAATACTAACATTTGTTTTTTGCTTTCCACTGTATCAGATGCACAGGAGGATCCTTCTTCACCTCTTACACGCTTGCAAGGACTCTGTGCAGGTAACGAATGTTGAAATTGTTATATTTAAAATTTATGATACAATATCCGCAAATGTCAAAATTAACCTACTATTATGTTATGGATATAGATCCATAACTCATACCTTAGAGGAAGGAATGGGGTGGATGATATTGCTACATGCAAAGCTCTCAAATGTCCTATATGCATAGTAGGTATGGGATTTAATCTCAAATGTGTGTCGAGTGTTGATGAGGTTCGATAAAGCATTTGGCAGCACATTCTTGTCATTCCCAGCCTAATGAAAAAGTGTAAATGTTAAGAATTCCATTAACATATATTCATTTACGTAGGATAATGTAAACATACTTCTATCTCCTTTAGCAATGTCTCAGCTGATGCCTTCACTAATTTTTCAGCGGTGTTATCAAATAGTGTGATAAATGTAGAAGTCGTTTCATCTTCTATCTCAAGTTGTAGCTTATAGCTGTAATAATACACAATATACAATGTTATCTAATAGCACGCAGATGTGTTCATCATTAGGGTGTAAATTGGGGAAAAGAAGTCATATACCTTGGTTTTGGAAAACTAATCATTGCTTCGCAGGATTCACACCAGAAATTTCCATCACGGGGTGCTACACCTTTCTTGCATTTGCCGCTACTACATGCAAAATAGTGCCACTTGGTTGGTGTACGAATACTTATAATTCGTACATAGCATTCAAAGGTCACATCCTGTTGCATAAACCATGCGTTATTGTGAATGATTGGTTTTGTTTTTTGAAATTTATATGTTCAGTTAGGCTGGACAATACCCTTTTTTCCCCCTTCCGCACTCTAATAGATCTGATAATGGCCCTTGTATTATTTGATTTTCAGCATGGTCAACGATGATCTCAACATGGCTATAATCAAAGGGGCAAAAAACAATTGTTAGGGGCTGCATAAGTTCAGATACAGGTACGTAATTGTTTTAATGAGCGTAATATGCATTCATATTTCATGCTAAAAACCAATAAGGTTCATACCTCATTCGATTGTTGAATTCAAGTAATTGAGGAATATGGTTCCCATCAAAGATTTGTGTTGATGTAGAGCTTGAGAGGTATAACTCATCTACACATAAGGTCATTATGATTCAAGATTAATAATAAATTATGAAGATAATAGTATATAGTTTGAAATGAACATAACTTACCTTTAAATTCTTTAACATTCATTGCAACCAATATGATGTTGTACTTCACCCCATCTTCAGATTTTTGCCTCAAAAGTTCATCTCCCAGCTTCCCCCATAAAGTCACCTTGACCTTTTTACCTCTATATTGAACAATTAAACACTGATTTTCCATATTCAACCGAGCAGAAACGAAGATGTGTAACTAAAAATTGAGTTGTGTGAACTTACCTTTCATTGATTAAAAAGAAATCGAGTGTCGTTGAGTTACCGGTCAGTTTCGGTGCCTTTCCAACATTTGTCACACAGCCTATGACATCTAAATTGGGCTCAAGCGAAAAAAATGAATGTTTCAGAAAAGGGAATATGACAAAGGTTGCCAAAGATATTCCAGGATGAAAACAAAAACAACTAACTGAAACAATTATACCTTAACATCTCAGAGCAAGTTATGAAAGTACTTCAATATATACTGATATGATAATTTTGAAACACTTCTTACCAATAAGAAATCTCTTCCCTATAGGCTGAAGATTCTCAAATTCAACAAAATTAAAAGGATAGCGAAGGAATCCATCATTTAGTATCTTCACTCCACTAACGGTTGTAGATCCTTCAAGTTCAAGCATATGAGCATTGGTTGTAACAATCTGGTACTCAAGCCTATTAGGAAGGATACTAAAGCCCTTCAACCGATACACGCATCCTTCTTCTAACTTGTCAATGATAGAATGAGCAATCTTACTCTTCACATAACAATGTATAATATTTCCCTAAGAAGACAAACAACAAATCCAAACTTAATAAGTAAGGCATGAAATTAAGTATATATTTATGTAATATATAATAGTATTCTATGATATTCTTAACATACCTTATCATCCGAGAGGATAAAATCAGTGCTCATATACCTCCCATAAACACTCAAAACATCCCATTTCCGACTAACCATCACTTTGATCTCAGCATCAAGCCCTTCAACCAATTCATTTAGGGGGACACATAGCATATCGTCACCCATGGTGTTTGGTTTTGTCGCAGGTAAAGCAGGAACAATGGAGTCTAATCCAATTACATTCTGTATTTATGCAATGAAAGGTATAAGTGGAATTCAAAGGCTTGTGATGTCCCACTGAATACTCGGAATACAAAAAGGTTGCTGTTTCTTCTATGTCATTTAAGTGCAGATCTTACTTATTACAGAAAATACGAAGGGGCTGATGTCTTGCCTCATTTCCTTATTTATTTATGCAGGTTACATGTTGATCTAATATGTCCAATTATTTAATTGGAATACGAAAAGGGGAGGTTGTTATTTCTTATGGGTGATTTAAGTACAGGTCTTACTTATATTACAAATTACAGAAAATATATGAAGAGGCTGATGTCTATTTATTTATGCATTTTATGCAGGTTACATGTTGTCCAATTAAATAATTGGAATACAAAAAGGTGGGAGTTTTGTTTTTTGTCTCATTGAAGTCCGAATTGTGTTTTTTTCATTTCAATTACCATCTTATCCAAATGTTTGCAGGTTACATGTTGATCTAATATGTCCAATTAAATAATTGGAATACAAAAGGCTGGGAGTTTTGTTTTTTGACTCATTGAAATCCAAATTCCAGCAACCTATTTTTTGAGTCCTTGATGTTTTGAGTGTAAATTAATTATCAATTACATTCTGCAGGTTACACGTTGTTTAAGAACCCTATTTATTGTGTTATGCTAAACAACCCATTTACTCAATTAAGAACCCTATTTACTAATAAAACATGTTCAAAATTTAAACAATTACCATTAGAAAACACACAGATGGATACATTAATTTTATCCAAGTACACTAATTATGCTTGGTGCCTAAGTGGGTACTTGAACAATTATTTAATTTGAGAAACACTTGTTCTTCCCCATCTATCATACATAGTCATACATTCATATATATTATGAGTAACATATCATGTTGATTTGATTTTTTCTCTTAATTCCCTTTCTTTAACTTTTCTAGTGACGGAAACCGCCCATGGAGTTAAACTGAGATTCAAGGATCTGAATAATGCTGGGATCCACCTGGAAGGCCTTGGAGAGAACGTCGACGGAGATGGGCGGCGTGGACCCAAACACTGCATTCGCAATGGTAATGACGCCGGGGTTCTGGCTACTAAGGGCGGCGATGGCGACCGCAGGGGTGCGCCCAACGTTCATCTGGAAGTGGATGAGGCCCTGTGGGAAGACGAAGACGTCCCCAGGGTTGAGTAGCTGCGGGAAGAGCTTGTTGCCGGCGTTGTTGGGGAGGTTGGAGGTGACGAAGCCAACGAGGAGGGTGCCCTGGAGAACGGTGAGGATCTCGGTGGCACGAGGGTGGGTGTGGGGAGGGTTGAGGCCGTAGGGGGCGAAGTCGATGCGGGCTAGGGAGATCCCAAGGGTGTTGAGCCCCGGTAGGTTTGCTGCGCTCACTAGCGTCACGTTGACGCCTTGCTTGTTGTTGGTGTTTCCGGGGATGTTGAGCCCCCGGAACAGAAAGTCGCCGGGGTTCGCATCCATTGGATTCTTGCAGAATAGCCCGTTTACAAACACTGCTCATATATATGCAATTACCCTATTTGTTATGATCGGGAGTGACAATAATGGATAACACTGAATATACATGTATACATTTTATTAACTGTGATATCCATCTATATAGATATACTAAAACCTATGTATATCGTTCGATGTGGCATGTTATGGTTGATTTTTTTTAAAATTATTATATTGTTATAGTTTATAGAAAGGTATCATAAGTCACCATCTAATTACTATATATATATTTATATATATATATATATATATATATATATATTTGTTAATTGACTAATAAAAATATAAATAAAAACTACATAGTATTTCATAGCTGTACTTACCAAAATATTAAAGATAGATATTTAGTATTCAGTGCTATTTTATTGATATTATTTTTCATGGAATTTTTTTATATATTCATATTTTTATTTATTTATTGGAATCTAACTGAATTATTATAATATTGTATTAACATATTATCCATTCATGAGATCGACGAGACCTACAAAAGTAAAATTCTATATTGCATGGCATAATAAAAATCATTAATTAACATGTTTAAGAAATGACAAATTGAGCGTCCAATTGTAATATATGTGTTGTTTTGTTAGACATTAAATTGAAGTATCTAGCACTAATTATGTAATTAAGAAAGACATACATCCATCAAAAGGAATGTTGACAGCAACACAAAAATCTTGAAGTTGGTTAGGATCAGTTGCATAAGCCACTGCTAAAGCCATCCCCATCAGCCACAACCCTACAGATTGAACCCTCTTTGCCATTCGATTTAGATGGATGGACCTGCAGAGGTTTTTAGAGTAACAAGTGTGTACTCTATAGTTTCTTTGGGTTTGGAAGAACTCTCTATGTCGATGATCCTTGCCAATGGAATTAACTCCCATTTATAGATGCTGCTACTCATCACTATACATATGTACATCTTAAATTAATATATTAATCAAGTGGTCATATGATCTGGCCATGAATACATTGGATCTGACACAAGCAAGTCACTAACTAATTCATCAACCACACTTGAATATTGGTGAATATATCTTAAATTGATTCTCAAGAAAATATATCATTAAACTCATGTGACAGCATTAGTGAATTCTATTTTTTTTAAGGAAAGAGTTCGGGTGAGTAGGCTCTACCCGAAGGCATCCTTACGGATGAGGTTCGTAAGGCTGGAATTATTATAAATATCGACACCCCAGGTAGAGTGGCAAATGTGTGCGACCTTATCAACCACTCGATCTATTGTCAAGACGGGGTACATGAAAGAAGGACGCTTCTTTCAGAGTTGATAGTAGGAGTTGTACGTCAGACAAATGAGTTCGATCTCCAATGAACAACTGGGCTTTTTGTTCAGATGGTTAATTATTAAGTTGGAATCTCCTTCAATTTGAATTTTGTCAATATGTAGCCGGAGGACAAGTTTTACTCCATGTTTGAGAGCTAAGGCTTCCGCTTGCAACGCGCTTTTCATACCTAACCGCTTATATCCTATGTGTATCGGGATTCCATTCCAATCCCTGATAACAACACCTGCGGCAGTGCAGTTATTAGAGATTGTTGATCCGTCAATGTTGAGTTTGAATGTACTAGTCGGTGGTTTACGCCACAAAACCTAGCGTGCATTGCCCTTCTTTATGGGACGGTTGAGGCTGCGTGATTGAGGGGTGGTGTTCTCATCTAAGATGTTGTCATGTTGGTGCGTGTTGTTCCAATTTAACTCGTGAGTTTTGATAAGTTTCAAAGGGGTGTCCCTATGAGGGATTGGAACCTGTTTGAAAACATACTGGTTTTGAATATACCAAGTTATCCACCAAGCAAAAGCAAGTTTACCTAGCGCAACCTTAGATAGGTTATTACCTACAAATGACATGACGGGGTTTATGACTCTTGATCGTGAGACAAGACTGGATATTGTAGAGTTAATGTGACCCGTGAATTGGAGGAGAGATCTCGAATATTGGCATTTGAACAGCAAGTGAACGTCATCTTCCATATAGCAATTACATAAACTGCATGTATTGGGGACATGAACCCCCCGTCGAGCGAGACAAGTTTCTGTAGGGAAGCCGTTCAGACGGATTTTCCATAAGAAAATTTTTAACCTTAGGTGGGATATCGAGACGTCATATCCAAGTGTTGCTATCTAATGGAATGAAAGATTCGACTGTTACCAATTTGTATGCACTTGACGTGGTGAACCACCCGGCACGATCCGACCACCAGTATAATCTGTCCACAAAGTTTGATATTGGAAGCGGAATCTCAAGGATTTCCTTCACAGTATTGGGTGGGAGAACAACAGAGAGCTTCTTCTCCCACCATTTGCCCCCTAGAATATATTCACTTACTTTGTCGTTTATGTTCTCAATATTTGGACAGGCATCCCTTGACTGAATAGAAGAGGTTGTAATCCAATGATTAGTCCAAAATTTGATAGAGGTCCCGATGCCGACTGACCAAATAAGACCTGTTTTAAACTTGTCGATTAGAGTTGTCAGTTTCGCCCATTGGCATGAGGAGGCACTACAAAAAAAAAACATTTTAGCAACGGCTATTTGCTGTGGCTAAAAGTTCATCTGCGGTGGCCAAAGGGTTGTAGCCACGGCTATAGCCACGGGAAACCAGCCGTGGGGAAACCTATGGTGGCAAAAGAGTCTAGCGACGGCTAGAGCCGTGGCTAGTAGCTCGCCACAACTTGTAGCCCAGGTTGTAGCCGTTGCTAAATTATTTCTGGGAAATTAAAAAAAAAGTGCTACTTTTTAGCCCGGGTTCTTCCGGTTCGGGCTAAAAAGTCCCATATTTTTAAAAAAAATATAATACACAAATAGTTACAGCTAAAAAGCACTCAATTTGATTCTTTCTAAAATCAAAACTACATAAATATCCAAAACTATACAAATAGTTACGAATTTTTAACTTAACATTTACATATACATAACTATCCAAATTTACATAAATAACAAAATATTCAAAACTACATAATTTACATAAAACTATAAAATACACAAACAATATATATTCAAAGTGTTTCTTCTCTACCATATGATATAAGATAATTATAATAAAAAAAAATATACTACTCCTAAACAAATCATCATGTTTCTGACCGTAGAAACTAAAAGAACCTAGCTTGATGTTCTTGCATATACATACACTACTTGAGAAGTACCTTGATCTTCTTGCGTATACATATACTCCTCCTAAACAACTCCTCATGTTTACGCTCTCAATCTGATGACCTCCCATTTATGCACAGGTTTTCAGAAACATGAGTTACTTACTAGTAGAAGGATAGAACATTAGAACCATAATCATAGAAAGCAAATTTCCATTTCCTTTGTTGGCGAGGACACCATTGCATCCTGCAAAGAGAAAAATCAAACTAGAATTTAGGCTAACAAATTAAGAGAAAAGGAAAAAATAAGTATAAAAAAAAAGAAGATAGAATTGTTTGGAAAATTTGAAGATCTTTGGAAAGAGAGCAATGGCAACAAATACTTCTTTGTAAGCGAGCATGCATCTAAGTAATTGGTGTTTTGATTGGATTTTTATATTTATTGTTTTCATAAAAGTCAGGCTTAATGGTATAGAATACTACTTGGAAGATGATGCTCTACTCACATGCTGCGGAAGCTGAGCCACAAATATAAAATTCCTGCTGTAGTTGGTGTTTTGGTTGCAGATAACTTCTGTTGTAGTTGCTTTATGCGATCCTGGTATAATTTACTGAGCTCTCTCTGTTAAAACAGGGAACTTTTAGTTTGTATTCAAAAGACTCATAGTCTCACACTGCCACCCATCAGCATTTCAAATATCTTAAATATAAAAGTTATGATGATGATAAAACATCACCTCTGTACTGAGAAGTTCTTCCAATTGAGCATTTTATGACTTGTACTCTTGAAGACGGGATGAAAGTCCTACACAAACCTGAGCCACAAATAAAAAATTCATGCAACCTGGCTTCAATAGGCAAATAGATGCATTGAAAAATGAAAGAAATATTTTAACAGACGAATAAACTTAGTACACTATATTACTGAATTGATACATATATATGTGCAAACAAGAAACTTTAAGTCTTGAAGAAAAGTGGGGAATGACAGAAGTAAAAACAAGCCAGAAAGCTTTGGTGCAACCCCTCTTATGATGAATTCCAGTCAATGAAAAAAGTTTAACAAGGAATAAAACTCCCAAAATGATCAAAAGAACAAGTAAATAGGCATGTTGCAAATGCAACCGTCTTCTTTTTACTCTAGTTATGTTACAGATTCTGTAGAGGATAAATAAAAATAACTAGCCTTAATAAATATGCGTTAAGAACTTGTGATATATGTCCAACATGAATACATTAATATATTTAATAGACTAAAGAAGAGATCATGAAACAATTGAGCAAAAGAAAATAGTTCTCTGCTTACTAATGATTATTTTCATGACTATGTGTAGAATTAAGATGGATGACCATAGGGAAACAAAGGATCCATAATCTAAATGAAGGATTGCTGCTTGGTTTCTTCAAGAATAATAAATAAGAGTGATTTATATAGGAGACAATTTATTCTTACCTGCACTAACCTTGTCTCTTTGGACTGACCAGTAGCACTAGTTGATTTAAGAAGACCTTGAGCCTGCATATCATCTAAGGAAAACTAATGAATGATTACAAATTAAAATATTAATGTTCATCATAGATAACAAGTATTTATTTATCAAGGAGACCTTGCTCTTTCAACACTTCTATGATAAATGCGGGTTTCAAACCCGCATTACCACTGAGGCCTTGGCCGCTTGGTAGGCGGCGCGCTGGGCGTCTTCAAGTGGTTACGATAACATTGAACTGGAGGGAGACTCTTTAACGGTAGTTAAAAGCATCCTAGACCAGTGGCGTCCGCCTTGGGAAATCGAAATGATTATATCAGACTCCCAAAGATATCTCAGTCGGATCAGGAAGTGGAATATTCGTCATGTCCATCGTTCTGGTAATGTTGTGGCTGACAAGGTCGCTCACCTTGGCCACACCACTCCGGATAACGTCTCACTCTATGACCATATTGGTCTCCAGGACCTCATCCTTAAGGATGCTCTCGGTTAACGGTCGGCCCGTACCGAATTTTTACTTTCATCAAAAAAAAAAAAAAACACTTCTATGATAAACATTGCCTCTCGTTGCCCAAACAATACGCACCTAGGATCATAAACATTTTAACAGATTTGTACGAACCCTTTTGGCCAACACGAAGAATGAAAATGCAATGTTAGATACAAATTGAACAGATCCCAATGCAACAAGAAGAGACTGTACATGAAATTATACAGAAGATTAGCAAGACAATGATAGATCATAAAAATCCTTAAGAATGTCATTATTAGAAATAGGAACACATTCAGACATACATATTGATTTCACATATAAGTTGGATGCCAAGCTTTATATGTAAAGAGCCAAAAGAAATGGAGATGAGAAGCATGTGATATGGTACTCAACTGGGCAGCATATCCAAATGAAAGAAAATTCAGAGTATTTCCAAAAGCGAAAAATAGATCACCTAGAGATTGAAAAAGAAACATCCATTACATGAGAACAGAGTGATAAACAAAGTAACAAAATGACTTGAACTTGAGTACAAGAAATCAGGTTGTAAATTAGTTATTGTCTCTCACACTCACCAAGTCACCATGATCTAACAACCATGAGAAAGGATCTGGATTTACTCACTTGAATCCATGTTTTCTGCAGCAATGTACAATTGCATCATATAAATATGGTCTAATGCAATAATCAGCATGAGTATGCATAGTGAACGTATACTTCATCATGCAATCTTATCTTTCTTTTCTTTTTTTTATCTCTTTTCCTTAAGAAAAGGGGGCCGTGAAAGGAAGAAGAAAAATAAATAAATAAATAAATGTCAAGGGAAGAAATAAATGTCAAAGGAAGGAAAATAAATAAATAAAGATATCTTGCCAAACCTAAAAAATCAGAATGCAGAAATAATTGTTAATACCTTCTGCAAAACCAATTGGGCGCGATTTAAGAAAAGGATTCCCAAAATGTAAGTTATCTACATCAAGCAAACCTTGAACAAATTGATCTGGATTAGTTACCTCGTAATATCATCTGAAAATATCATCTGAAAAATGAAAAGCCATATTTCAGTCATTCTTTTTAAAATTGCATTCCACGACAAACTTATCAAGCTCAAAAATACTTCGAAGATAAGGCATCAGCTTAAGAATATTGCAAGGAAAAATAAACTCAGTAGAGATGATTTTCAGTTTAACTTACTCGATCTGCAACTGCTTGTAGGGTAACATGATCTCCCCATTCCCTGGATCTGAACAATAACAAACTCAAGTACTTTAGCAGTTGACATTCTTGTTTCTTACCAAGACTCACATTAGTATCATCATGAAAGGAAGCAATGATTTTAACAGGAAACTAACCTTTTCATTTTCCTCAAGTAGCTTCTATACTTCATTGGGACATAACCTTCATACAACTTTCTGAATGCTTTAACTGCAAAATAAATACAATATCCACTTACAGATAAGTATAACCTCTGATAAGAACACAAGAAAGGACAAAATAATTATGCAAAGGAGAGAGAACAGTTGGCAACAAGGCAACATTTACTACACTAGTGTGATACATGTCGAAAATTATTTCCTTATCCTAGAAGCATTAGAAGCAACATCAAGAATCTACACATTAGGTTAAGGTAAAGTGGTCAACTATGCAGTTCTCTGTTTCTATCAGCATAGACTGCCAAACTTCCCTCAAAATAACCCGAATCATAAATATCATCTGAAAAATAAAAAACCATAGAAGCAACATTAGTTACCTCGTAAGACAGAACATCTGCTGATAATAGGAATTGGATATCTGCTCCTTTGTGTGCTCACTGAACAAAAGGAATCTAAAATCAAATATGACAGATAGCCGCGGACAATAATTGACAGCAGATAAATTAGAGAACCAAAATTGACACCTCAAATATAACTCAAATAATGACACTCAATACAAAGAAGAAATGCATAATATAGGCATCTTCTTAAGCTGTACTGTTTTCTAAAAAAATGAGATACGTGCTGCTTTGCCATTATTTTTCATTAGTGTGCACCATATCAAACCAAGCAACCTAAAAAGGGCTTGTTAACTGCCATCAACTTGTGCCTATCAGCAAGTCATGATTTCACAGTTCAGTCAGACACTTAAACATCTAAATAACTGAATGATGCATATAGATAAGAACCTTTTCTTCATTTCATTTCCGTTCATACTTCTCTCTCAATTGCTAAGTGTAATCATCAAATATCTGCCTAAGGATGACCTCATCAGCAATAGACCTACAAATGACATAACACAAGGGTATATTTGAATAGGATAGTTTATACTTAGCACTTTTTCAGAAATCCCATATCCATGTTCAGTCCCAATACCTACAACTAAGCTCTAAACCTCAAAAGTCCTATACTCATACACTTGGAGCGTGAAGTAAAAGTTTAAGACCAATTTGATCCAATCATCAATCCTTTCAAATAGAACAGTTCCACTTCAGATTTCCATGAATAAGCAAGTTATTGTAACTCAATTTATGATCTAATCCCTATAGGCATTATCAATCCTAAGAGAATAAGGTGTTGAGCCTTCTTAATTGCTCACATAACATAGATTACATAAAAAAATAGAAACAAGGAGACAATAATCACCCTAAACATGTCATGTTGAAGCAAAATTGGGGGCCAGTTTGCAAACGTAATTCCTCAGAACGAGAAGTCACTCACTGCAGAGCCAACATATAACCATCTTCCGTTTGAATCTAACCCTAGGATAAACACAAAAGTAGAAACCCTAAAAGTCAAAAGTACTAAAGAAGAGGAAATCAATCAAAGAATAGAAATGAAATCAAACCCTAACCAAAGAGTAACTTTTCCCCAAATCAAACCCTACCCGAACAGTAATCAAGCTCTTCAATTGAAACGAAAGGGGTTTGGAGAGACTACTTGACATGGAGATGTCGAAGATTTGAGAATGGTGTCCAAGATTTGCTTTTGTCGATGGTGGCCGAGATCTGCTTCTGTCGAAGACGTCGGAGACCTGACGAAACCAAGCGAATTTCACGAAGGCGTCACGACGGTGGCTGCGTGGGGACGGTGGCGGCGTGGGGACGACGGCGGCGTGCACACGCAACACACAAGCGAAGGGCGATGGCGATTTAGAGTCCTGATGTGAGTGAGAGAGAGAGGTCGAAGAGTGTGTGCCCGACTGCCTGGAAAGGGGTTTTATTCCGGAGAGGATGGATTTTTTAGTTTTTTTATATAAAAAGAAATACACACTTTAGCAACGGTAATAGCCACGGGAATCCTTTGCCATAGCAAATATTGCCTAGCGATAGCAAACTTAGCCAAGGCAAACTCATGCCGTTGCTACCATGTGTGGCTAATAGCAAAATTAGCCATGGAAAACTCAAGCCGTTGCTACAATGTGTGGCTAATTTGTTTTTTTTTTTGTAGTGAGGGGCCACTCTTCTTATATTCGAGTATGTTATGTGATCGAAGATATTTATAGTTAATGATTTGTACCCAAACATTATCAGGTTCATCCAGCGTTTTCCATAAAAGCTTCATTTGTAGGGCTTCGTTCATTTCGTTGTATTTGCTAAGCCCTAACCTCCCACACTTTTTAGTTCTACATACCCTATCCTAGCTAATCAGCGGGCGGTGTTGGAGATCTTTATTCCAAAAAAAAGTTGTATTGATCTGATCAAGTTCTTTATGAATTGAAGATGGTAGTAAGAAGCTATGCATTATATAAAGAGGTTTGGATGATAGATTAGTGCTTATAAGAGTAGCTCGGCCTTGTTGTGATAAAGAATTAGCACGCCATTTACTTAGTTGTTCCCGAGATTTGCAAATAATATCTTCGAAAGTTTATTTGGTTACTCTTTCATTAATAATTGGACAACCGAGATATTTTCCATGAGAAAGATAGTGTTGGGAATGTTAAGGCAGCTTCTGAGCTTGAGAAATCGAGATTGGGTGATAGTTTACTTTTTGGCCCGAGACATTACAGTAGGAGTCAATAGTTGTTTCAACTCTTCTACAAGCATCTAAACTACCTTTAGAGAATACGATGATATCGTCGGCGAAAGATAGAAATAGAATTCCCGGACCACTTCTTCCAAAAGTGAGGCCTATTAGGCTTCTATCCCTGTTTGCATCGGCGGACATGTGACGCGCCAGTATTTCTGCACCTAGAATAAACAAGAATGGGAAGAGAGGATCCCCCTAGCCAAGTCCCCTAGAAGGAAGGAACACATCTTTAGGGCCCTTATTAACAAGTAGGGAGTAAGATATTGGTATTACACATTCCATAACCCAAGAGACGAATTTAGGGTGGAACCCCAACTTATCCAGAATCTTTTTTGTGAAGTTCTAACCTACCCTGTCATAAGCTTTCTCCATATCCAGTTTGATTGCCAACCAACCTTCCCGATCCAGACGCGATCTAAAGGAATGGAATATTTCATTGGCTATCAACATGTTATCTTCCATTGACCTATCTGACACAAACCCTCCATGTAAAGGGTGAATTAGTCGACCAATTACGGCTGTTAGTCTTTCTGTTAAGATTTTTGAAATGATTTTGTATAAGGTGGAACACAAGCTTATAGGGCGGGAATGGTTAGTATTCGAAGGGTTATCTTGCTTTGGTAGTAGCGAAACAAAGATATTATTGATTTGTTTAAGGATTTTCCCGAAGTTGAAGAAACCCTTAATGGCTTTAATAATCGAAATACCTAAAATACCCAATACTGCCTATAGAATTTTGCAGTCATTCCATTGGGGCATGGGGATTTATTTTTTCCTAGGCTGAATACAATGGACTTAATTTCTCCATTAATTGGGATGCGTATGAGGAATTCATTTTCCGTTGCAGAGATGAAGGGTTGAATAATGTTGTCATGTAATTAAGAAGAATATCATCAATAGCTTCCTTCTTGAATCTTTTTTGAAATTCCTTCTTGACTTCTTCTCTCATATTTTCTTCTCCAACTATGAGTGTCCCTTATGTGGCAGTAATGTTTCGTATTTGTTTCCCGTGTCGTCGTCAAGAAGCGACGTGGTAAAAATATGATGTATTGGAATAAGAAAGTTTAAGATGTTTTGTTTTGGCTCTTTGATTCCAAAATGGTTTTTGAAAAAGCAGTAGCTTTTCTCGTTTCCGTAATAGGCGACTTTATTTACCGTTTTGGCTTTAGAAGTGCCCGTTAG
This sequence comes from Persicaria tinctoria, assembly GCA_037127255.1. Classification (NCBI taxonomy): domain Eukaryota; kingdom Viridiplantae; phylum Streptophyta; class Magnoliopsida; order Caryophyllales; family Polygonaceae; genus Persicaria; species Persicaria tinctoria. The sequence goes on along the minus strand of JBANSL010000008.1, from coordinate 58,957,937 downwards.
AACTTGTTGATTGAATTTTCACCAATTCATTATCTACCTCAAACAACCGACATAAGATGTTTCCAAAGGAACGTTTGGTCCATTCTTAAGCCTTCTGTTTTAGAAATTTTTGCTTCAAGACAAATTGAAACGTAGCAGATCCTGGACAAGAAGCTCACCGAGATTGTTTAACTATATTGCGAAAGTCCCTGCGTTGAAGCCATGTGTTTTCGAATTTAAATGGGGGGTGCTTTGAAGGCAGTGCTACAGTCAACGATTATCTGTATGGGCCAGTGGTCCGAGGAAGAGAACCGATCATTTTTGGTGGTGAGAGTTGGTAGTCGATCAAGAATTAGCTGATGAACAAACACCCGGTCCAGTTTTTCGAAGATCTTATCCGGGGCCTCGGGAGATTTCCTCCATGTAAAAGGAGTGTCGAAGTTTGGAAGATCCAAAAGTGAGCAAGTGTTCTTCAAATCAAGGAGACGTGTGAATCTTCCCGGCAAAGTGGTAGTTCCGCCAAGTTTATCTTCTCCACACATGATTTCGTTCAGATCTCCCATAACAATCCATGGGATAGACAAATCAGTGACAATTCTTGTTAGCTCGATGATGTCTTCAAAGTATCCATGTCTTTATGCATATTTTAGTTCCATATTCTTTACATTTTGCATATTTCGGGTAGGGAATATGTCAGATTTATGTAGTATATGCTTATTTGTCAGAAATGGAGATCTACATAAGTTTCTGTTTAATATTGCAGAATATGGAGTCATTTCGGGAGAAAACCAAGAAGCAAGGACGGAGGCCCAAGTCTACTCGATGTCGACTACCCCTAGTCGATCTTGACAAGCCATGTCTAGACACACCAGGATCGAGGAGGACCATGTCGAGAAGCTGAAGACGAAGAAACCGACTCCAAGCCTCTACTCGAGATCGAGTGACCAACTCGAGATCGACGAAGCACCACAGGCCATGCCCGGAGTGGAGGAAAGCATGTCCAAGGATGCCGAGGAGAGACTACCCGCCCTGACCTAGAAGCCGGACACCACAACTCTAGATCGAGGACCGTACTCGATGTCGACAAAGGCCGAGAGCACCATGTCCGAGCATGTCGAGGGAAGCTGCTCGACAACACTAGGAGGCCAAGACGACGAACCACCAAACTCGAGATCGAGTTGTCTCCTCGAGATCGACCAAGCCCTAGAGCAATGTCCGAGCCAGTTCGAGGAAGACCAACCCGAGACGCCGAGCTAGCCCAGTCGATGACACTTCTACTCGCGACCGAGTAGGCTTAGTCGAGATCGAGGAAGCTTCCAGAAGCCGCGTAACGCGTTTTGATCTATCCTAGTCGGATTGGAATTCCTTGGGGCCGAAGATTGCCGAACTCTATCCGATTCTATCAAGTTACATCATGAAGAGAGATCTATCCACTTGAAGACCTTTTAGATATAATTTCCCTTATTTAGATTTAATTATGTTGTTGCTTTTATTTATCATTAAGCCTTTTAGATATAGTTTTAGATATAGATAATTGTTTCTATCCTTGAATAGCAAGGTTTAGAAGCCTATAAATAAAGCCCATGGGGCTGATTTCTATTCATTCAAATTCAGTAGGAGAAGTAGTAGTAGAGAGAGAAAGTGAGGCCGAGTAGAGCAAAGGAGCGAGAGCAAGTTGGCTTTGTTCGGTTGTACTTTCTTCAGTTTGATTTAATGCAATTAGTTTCTTTTCATCAATCAATGTCTGAGATGTCGATGGAGCGCGAGTAGTCCACCCACTTCTAGGGTTGGGGCGAGCCCGACGATAGCCCTGCATGTTTGAGGTAAAGATCCGACTTTTATCATATTTTGAGCATCTACTACTTGTTATGTGTTTATTACCCATCTAATGGAGGTCCATGCTAACAACTTGGATTGTAAACATAAAAAATCAGTAGAGACAATTAGGGTTTCTTGAAAGAGTTGTCTAATTGTTGGAAAAGGCGAAAGCTTAGTCCTTTGATGCGATTCACATGATTATCTATTTGTTTCTGCCTTACGCATGCTTGGTTATCGTTGATGCAAACCCCAATCTTGGAAGTCCTTTTTATACAGTTTAGTTCGAAATCCCCAAAGCCTTTGCATTTACTTTCTTTCGTTCTTATTCTCTGCCTTCCTCTAGATCGACTAGCACTACTCGATCTCGAGCACTGATCTTCGACCCAATTCGTTGTAGCTTCTGTGTGCAGGTGCTCGACAAGACCCAAGCCGACGTCGACCAAGACCCTACTCGATCTCGAGTAGCCTTTGTCGAGATCGACCACCACCCTGTGCTTGCTGCTGCACTGTGTTTGACCGTCCGATCTTCTGTCGAGTTGCTGTACTCGAGATCTAGGACCCTTGTTGTCAACTTCTGTGAGATTTCTCCGCTGCCTAGGATTCGCTAACACGCTTCCTCGTGGATCGATCTTGACTTCTCACTGCTACATCAGGAGGAGGTCTTGTAATTATTTGCGTGGGCAGAATCTGGTTTGATTTATATTTTATATTTTAAACTCGATTTCCTCTCTCAACAAATTGGCGCCGTTGCCGGGGAAGCTATCATTCGCGCCTTAGGTAGTTGAATCTCACATCTACTTTGAGTTACTTTTCAGGTGTATGCGCCGTTCTGGTCAACCACCTGAGTTTGACGGCTTAGACGAACCAGAACGCCTTCTACACATCAGAGATAAACTACAAAGAGCCATGGCGGCTGCTGAGACGCAAGAACAGCTGATTGCAAGGCTTACAAGGGAACTAGCCACAAAAGATGCTACTATCGCCGCTGAGAAAGCAACAAGGGAGCAAGCAAAAGCTGAGCTTGCCCAATATCCAACAACTGTAGAGTATTATATGAATCCAACTCTCGTCGTGCCTGAATCGGCGATTCTAATCCCTAAAAACTCTTTTGAAATTCGCACTGAATTTCTAATAGAGCTTAAAAATAATGCTTTTTATGGCAAATTTAATGAGTGCCCTCTTGAACATATTACCAATTTTTCTGACATGTGCCGTACTCTTGCTGAAGGTACAACTCTGGAATATGACAAGATGAAGGCTTTTTGCTGGTCTCTAGCTGGACCTGCACTGAAGTGGCTTGAAGGGCTGAAACCAAGATCACTCACAACATGGGCCCAAGTAGAGCAAGAGTTTCTGAATAAATTCTTCCCACCCGCCAAGACAGCACTCCTCCGCCAGAAAATCACCGCCTTCAAACAGAAGCCTGGGAACCGCTGGCAACGGCATGGGAACGCTACAAAGAACTGCTGCGATCTTGCCCTACTCATGGATAGCCACCCTACGTCATTCAGGAGATTTTCTTCAACTCTCTTGATCAAGTCACTAAGGACAGGATCAATTAGTACACTCGCTATGAGTATCTGACGATGCCACCAATTGACGCATGGGGTGTGCTAGACAAGCTCACCAATTATGACAACAAATATGGGTCTACTGCAAATTATGAGGAGAACTCCTATGCCAGGCCAGCACCATCTATGCCACTCTATGAGCCAGCAAAGGAGATTGACCCAGATGTCAGGGAGCAATTCTATTGAGACCAGAATCGCAAGCTCCTCAAGCAAGTTAAATATATGTCTATCAACCAGCGTTGCATAGAATGCGGATCACAACGGCACACCACTACTGAGTGCCCACACACTGAGCAAGTCAGGATGGCAGACACACATGAGGAGGCAGCCTACACTAGGGGTCCCAATCGCTATATGGGGGATCAAAAGTTCTATCAACCACAGTGGAACCAAGGTCCTCCAAGGAATCCCCCACCCTACAGAGCTCCAGGACATCCAGAAAGGGATCAAAAGAAGGATGATCTGCAGCTGATCCTTGAGGAAATGTGTCAGAATCAGGGCACTATCAACAACCAGTTCCAGAACATCACTACAAAATTTGGAGAACTGGACATCTGGAAAAGGGGAATAGAGACCCAGATGGGTCAGATCGCTTCACAAATCCCACGACCATCCGGACAGCTCCCTAGGCAAACAGAACCAAATCCTAAGGGGAAGACCGAACACGTCGCAGCTATCAAACTCAGAAGTGGGCTTCAATTACACGAGCCAGAGGTCGGGAAACGGCAAGACAAGGCAGAACATCAACTCGAGACAGAGTAAGATCAACTCGATCTCGAGGAGACTCTACTCGACCTCGACAAGAAACTGCTCGACATAAACTAGAAGCTGAGCTCGGACTCCACTGCGCAGCCCAGCAACTCCAGGTCGACCACCCAACTCGATGTCGAGGAGCCTCTGGTCGAGATCGAGAAACAGCAAGCCGATGTCGACGACTCTGCAACACCTCCGACGTCTGATCTGGCTCCGAAGCAGAAAAAGCAATTGCCTTATCCTTCCAAGGCACAGAAAGATCCCACTGCAGGTAGGTTTATCAGATTTGTTAATATGCTGCAAGAACTGAATGTCTCTATTCCTTTTATAGAAGCCTTGCAAGAGATACCTGGATATGTCAAATTTCTAAAGCAAATCCTGAGTAAGAAGCGATCCATCTCAGAGATTGCAGGCGAATGCAAAGTAGTACTCCACTTCTCTGAAAAGAGACCTGACCCTGGTAAGTTTTCTGTTACTATGGGTTTTGGACAATATAAATATGAGTCTCTATGTGATTTAGGAGCAAGTGTGAGCATCATACCTATATTAATATGGCGGAAGGTAAAGATAGGATGCATAGAGCCTATGGATGCCAAACTATACATGGCAAACAATACAGTGGTCATCCCTACAGGTATAGTTGAGAATGTCCCCGTCCAGGTTGGTAAATTCTTTGTTCCAGCAGATTTCCTTATTATAGACTGTGCTGAAGATCCTACTAGCCCTATTATTCTTGGTAGACCATTCTTAGCAACTGCAGATGCCAGAATTAGTGTTAAGAATCGCTCGCTCACCTTCACCATAGGCGACGAGGTTTTAGATTTCTCTTTAGGCCCTACAAAAGAGGAAATTTCATGGCTGGAGGTAAAAAGCATCAGCAACCACGGGACCTAGCAAACAGCGGAGGAAAGCAACAGCACTGTACTCGAGGTTGACCAAGCCAACTCGATCTCGACTAGGCTTCTACTCGATCTCGACCACGACTTGTCGACATCGACAACCTCTGCTGATCCACTGACTTGCCTAGAGCCTAAGTATGGGGTCCCTGTACTCGAGGTCGACCAGCAGTACTCAACATCGACTAGCCCCAAGCCCAAAGATTTCTGTTTTGGGTCCGAAAAGGTAAGTTCAGGTATGAATTCTACCCCGCCCCCCTCAGTCCATAAAGAAAATTTTCAATAATTTAAGGGGAGGTAAGGCCCCGTGGCGAGATAACCTGCGAAAGCTAAGAGCTGGAAAAAAGAAGAAGAAAGAGAAGGAAGATGATGCAAGCAACCCCCTGTCAGCTGAGCTTGCATACTACAATCAGGACCTAGATGATCCAGGAGAAGGGCCAAGCTAGAGCGGGCCCCACACTAATGGTCCTTGAGCACAAACGGAGAAGTTGGCCTAGGGACTCTAAAATCTAGAGCATGTATATAAAACTTTATGAATTTTGAGACTTTTGAACTGTTTGGTTTTGGTTTTTGGTTTTTGTCTTTTAAGAATACTTCATATGGATAGTCTTGTTTTTATGTGCAATCTAACACTTTTAGGTCGGCAAGCATAAAAGATCGCGAAAAGTGGAATAAGAAGTCCCTGAAAAACAGGCCGAATCGACAAAGGCCAAGTCAACGACGACAAGGAGGAGTAGCCCAGAAACTCGTCGATGTCGAGTAGGCCAACTCGATATCGACTAAGCCACCAGAAGCTCATCGACTTCAGAAGCCACCGGACGCAGACGAAGCTCCTCGAGATCGAGTTCCCTGTACTCGAGATAGACGACGATATTTCCTCGACATGCCTGATCCGCCATCCTCAAAGTGTTATCCTGTGAGTTCCTTCCTTTACTCTTGTTTTATTTTATACAGTGGGGACACTGTAAATTTTAAGTATGGGGTGGGGGAAGGGCTCATTATCATATGTTTTAGTCTTGTTCTTGGTTTTACATGGTGAAATTTTAATTTCTATGTTATGCATTCATGTTTAAATTTTATGCATTTTAATCTTTTGTCATACTTTAGTCTTGTTTTTCCATAAGAAAAGAAAATAAAAATATAAAAAAAAAGAAAAAAATATGCATGTTTAAATTTTTGCATTGTTTTTAGTTTTTTATACCCTAACTTAAATGTCCTATGATGATAAATAATGACTGACTTGATCATGTAAATCCTATGGCATGTTTGGGAGGTTTAGCCTAAGTCCTTGAAATTGTTTTATGTGGATTGTGAACTTGTGATGAAATTGAGCACATATGATCCTAAGCTAAAAGTAAAATCCAACAAAAATTGTCCTAGTGAGATTTTGGCCTTATAGGGAGAACATTAAAAATTCCTCTGCTTTCTTGAGTGTATTTACTCTTCCTATGCATCTCTAAATGTTGTGATAGTTATTCAAAGCCAATGCATTTATATGTTTATGTTAATGAGAATTAAATGATGGAGACACCTTTTAAGCCAATTTTATCCTCTTTTTACCTACCCTGCATTATCCCTGCTTGAAGCCAGAACATTAGCCTGATACTTTTATTATAAACTCCACAAAATTATCCTTAGCCAAATTGAGCCTGACCCCCATTTGGGAATTAAGACTTAGAGTTGGTTGGAGTGATGATTTGTGGAAAGAAGGAGCTTATGTTGCATTTCGAGCAAGAAGGATTTTTGAAGTTTATTCAGATATAGGTTGGTTTTATATTTTTGTCTTGCTATACATACTATGTAAAAGGATTTTTGGCTCACCTTATAAATGCACCACTAGTTTTATTCTATTTCGTTAAAAAAAAAAGAGAAGAGAAAAAGTACATATGTTTGTGAATAAAGTGCATGAGCCAAATTTACCTTATTTCTTTCATTATTTCACAAGATACATACTTTGGAGAGGTTGAGGAAGTTTGAAAGGTTACATACTTCATTGAGACAAATTGGAGAGTTTGGTTGATGCATATGATTGAGAGTTATGGTTTGGTTGAGTTGTGTTGGAGATTTAGGAGTCTTGATTCCCGAATTTTATTAAGCACCACATGGCCAAATAATTCCATACCTTATTATTTCTTACCAAGCCCCATTACAACCCCGCCGAATGGAATCTTCTTTGAAGACTTCTATTGAGCGAAGTCCTCCTGATAATTCTTGTTGCATTTTCATAAATTGGTTGCGAAGTGGATTTATATTTAAATTGCAATGTTTATGAGATTGTATATGGAATCGAGTTGAGAGTTGATCTTCATACCCTAAACACATTGAGAGCTGAGCCTGAGTGTAAACACAGTATCCCTGTGAGGTTGGATTTATATTGCCTATGCCTATGGATCGCTCATATATGTGTGATGACGTTAAATTCACTTGTCTTACATTGCTACTATTTAAGATGTTGCTTTTGACAAAGGTGAAGACTTGAAGGATGTGTTGTAGGTCTTGGTTATTGTTTGGTTATTGCTTGAGGACAAGCAAGTCTAAGTATTGGGTGATTTGATGTCTCCAAAGTAGCCATGTCTTTATGCATATTTTAGTTCCCTATTCTTTACATTTTGCATATTTCGGGTAGGGAATATGTCGGATTTATGTAGTATATGCTTATTTGTCAGAAATGGAGATCCACATAAGTTTCTGATTAATATTGCAGAATATGGAGTCATTTCGGAAGAAAACCAAGAAGCAAGGACGGAGGCCCAAGTCTACTCGATGTCGACTACCCCTAGTCGATCTCGACAAGCCATGTCTAGACACAACAGGATCGAGGAGGACCATGTCGAGAAGCTGAAGACGAAGAACCCGACTCCAAGCCTCTACTCGATATCGAGTGACCAACTCGAGATCGACGAAGCACCACAGCACATGCCCGGAGTGGAGGAAAGCATGTCCAAGGATGCCGAGGAGAGACTACCCGCCCTGACCTGGAAGCCGGACACCACAACTCTAGATCGAGGACTGTACTCGATGTCTACAAAGGCCGAGAGCACCATGTCCGAGCATGTCGAGGGAAACTGCTCGATAACACCAGGAGGCAAAGACGATGAACCACCTAACTCGAGATCGACCAAGCCCTGGAGCCATGTCCGAGCCAGTTCGAGGAAGACCAACCCGAGACGCTGAGCTAGCCCAGTCGATGACACTTCTACTCGAGATCGAGTAGGCTTAGTCGAGATCGAGGAAGCTTCCAGAAGCCGCGTAACGCGTTTTGATCTATCCTACTCGGATTGGGATTCCTTGGGGCCGAAGATTGCCGAACTCTATCCGATTCTATCAAGTTACATCATGAAGAGAGATCTATCCACTTGAAGACCTTTTAGATATAATTTCCCTTATTGAGATTTAATTATGTTGTTGCTTTTATTTATCATTAAGCCTTTTAGATATAGTTTTAGATATAGATAGATGTTTTATCCTTGAATAGCAAGGTTTAAAAGCCTATAAATAAAGCCCATGGGGCTGATTTCTATTCATTCAAATTCAGTAGGAGAAGTAGTAGTAGAGAGAGAAAGTGAGGCCGAGTAGAGCAAAGGAGCTAGAGCAAGTTGGCTTTGTTCGGTTGTTCTTTCTTCAGTTTGATTTAATGCAATTAGTTTCTTTTCATCAATCAATGTCTGAGATGTCGATGGAGCGCGAGTAGTCCGCCCACTTCTAGGGTTGTGGCGAGCCCGACGATAGCCCTGAATGTTTGAGGTAAAGATCCGACTTTTATCATATTTTGAGTATCTACTACTTGTTATGTGTTTATTACCTATCTAATGGAGGTCCATGCTAACAACTTGGATTGTAAACATAAAATCAGTAGAGACAATTAGGGTTTCTTGAAAGAGTTGTCTAATTGTTGGAAAAGGCGAAAGCTTAGTCCTTTGATGCGATTCACATGATTATCTGTTTATTTCTGTCTTACGCATGCTTAGTTATCGTTGATGCAAACCCCAATCTTGGAAGTCCTTTTTATACAGTTTAGTTCGAAATCCCCAAAGCCTTTGCATTTACTTTCTTTCGTTTTTATTCTCTGCCTTCCTCGAGATCGACTAACACTACTCGATCTCGAGCACTGATCTTCAACCCAAGCCGCTTTAGCTTCTGTGTGCAGGTGCTCGACAAGACCCAAGCCGACGTCGACCAAGACCCTACTCGATCTCGAGTAGCCTTTGTCGAGATCGACCACCACCCTGTGCTTGCTGATGCGCTGTGTTTGACTGTCCGATCTTCTGTTGAGTTGCTGTACTCGAGATCTAGGACCCCTGTTGTCGACTTCTATGAGATTTCTCCATTGCCTAGGATCCACTGACACGCTTCCTCGTGGATCGATCCTTACTTCCCGCTGCTACATCAGGAGGAGGTCTTGTAATTATTTGCGTGGGCAGAATATGGTTTGATTTATATTTTATATTTTAAACTCGATTTCCTCTCTCAACACTAGACCCAGAACTGGTTCTTATCCTGAGGGTCAGGCGGGGCGTAAACAAACAGAAGGAGGATCGTGAGATTATCACTCAAATTTTCACATTGTAAACCTATATATGATTCTCGGAAGGTGGAACATATAATTGAAACGGTTTCATTTGACACTTGGTAGGATGTCCACAATACACCAAGACCACCCGACAAGTCAATGCTACGTGACAAGACAGCCGAATCAAATCCAATATGTTTCCATAGATTTTCAGTCGGCAAAGCTTCCGACATTGTTTCTGCTAGGGCCAACAATTGTATATGATCATTTCTACTCAACACATTAATTTCAGTCCAGAATGTTTTTGTTTTCAATGCCCATGAAATTCCAATAGCTTATTTTCATGACCAACTTATTAAGATAATAGAAGACCACGTAAAATTCCTCATATCAACGCGTTGTTTGTTGTGGGATTGTAGGCGAGTGTGTGTCTGAGCTAGATCCAGATCAATCATATGTGGTGAATGCAACTAGTTAACAATGTGGGGGAGTTGTGCGGGCAAGGCACAAATACAAAGAACAACAGTTGATTGAGTGTCGTCTGAGCATAACGTATATGGAAAAAGAGAAGGCCACGTTCCCGCACATTACACAGCAATACAAACCAAACCACATAAATATAAGGAACCCAAATTCCAAGTCATTCCGTACTAATTTCACACCTTTGATAACAATGGAATGAAAAGACCAAAGAGCAAAGAATAACAGGCTAACTAATGCCTTAGAGGAACAATTAAAATACATTTTTGAAGAACAAGCTCGAGGAGCCATTTAGAAGAGCAATAAACAGCTAAGTCTCCAAGGCCAGAATCCAAGGATTGGAGGGATAGTAGCTTCTCAACCCAATACACGATATGCGCGCCTGTGGTCTGTCCAGGAAACCCAAGCCACAAGGACCAATTTAGACCAATCTCCGATTGAAGAACCCCGCTTAGTAGACCAGAAAGTTGACCGAAGAGAAGAGCAAGAATAGATCAGACCATCACCAAAAATATTATGGAATAATATAATGGGAAAGAATTCATAAACAAATTAGACTTGAATTCAATTTCTATTTTGATTTGAATAAAATAAACATGAGTCCTCAAAAAATCACAAGCAATTGTCATCATAGAGTGGTTGTAAAGATAGGCAAAACCAGCATGTCTAACAATAGTAAATACACAATTTGAACAATAGGAGTTCCATTGAAACAAGAATTTTCTACCAACCAAGAAGTAATAGTTAAAGAGGTCAATTGGATAAAACGTTATGCACAATCCCTTCAGCAGGGATGAAGGTAACCATTCACTAGAAACAACAATACAACGCCCGGGAGAGGATGGACAAGAACCATATATCCCAAGCTACTCAAACTCAAGCAACCAAAGACAAGAAACTTGAGGAGCAACAAAAGGCATATAAGGTGAATCAGCAAGACTAGTTTGCGTATACTTCAATAAAATTCCAAATGAAAATTTAACAAACATTTTAACATATCCAATAACCTTTAGTCCAACATCATCTTCAATTCTCTGTCTATCCCACCCAGCCCTGGAACAAAGTTTAATCATGAATCTAAACCTCCTAGACCCCTGAAATGCATCATAAGTGATATGGATATAATCCTGGAAGAGATGTTTTCTGGATGAGAGACAGAAACAATTAGATCACAATATTATCACAGCTGGAATATAGCTCAAAATTTCAGTAATTTTATTTAAGAAAAACACTTCTTTATCAAAACTGGATATAGGAGCTATAAAAGCTCCAAGAACCACATATTTTTAAGGGCTCAAAATTCGGGGGGTAGGTGGTGAAGAGGAAACCTCTAGCACCAATTTTTCTAAACACCAATAGATGGTATAAGAGTGATATAGGCAGCAAGTGAGCCGACACAAACATACAGTCAGAGGATATCATAAACGTTGACGAGATGAGACTTGGTTAACACATGCCTGATTCTGACGTTTTTTGTCTTTATTATGACCCTCACTTCAAATGGTCGCCACCTTTTCCTCTTCCTTTTCCACGATGGCCACGTGATTGGTTCTTTTGCTAGGGGTTATGGTGTTCATGAGTTTCGCTCTGGGTTACATTCTTCCCTCTACTTTCTTGGCTATTTACTTGCACGTCATCCTTCCATGATATTTGAGTTTGTTTCGGCCCTTGGTGACCATTAGGGTTTTATCCTATGTAGTTTTTGAACTTTCTTATTAGGTTTTTCTCCTCATTGACTCTACAACTGGACGCGGAAACTTCCTCAACATATATCTACCAAGACACGTAATCTCTTAATTTGTCATATGACTAGGGCCTTTTGTTAAACAAGTAAGTTTTAAAGTCACTCTCTGCTCGATTTCCCATGAGAATGATAGTCACATATTGCTTGTTGAAATATGCTTTGTACTATGAGACTAGTGAATTGTGTGAAGAACGCTCCCAGGGTTTTATCGCGGCCTTGCTTTACATGGTTCAAATCTCATATAGTTTTCTTCCAAGTAAGCGCTCCCAAAGTGAGACTTGAAAATATGCGAAAGCTGCGAAAAGTTCGCGATGGAGTTTGAAGGAAGGTTGGTGAACCATGTCAAGGCGATCTTTGTGAGGGTGAAATTATGTCCATGTTTTATGCCATATTTCTGTACACATTTTAGCTCCTTATTCTAAGTACTTTGTATATTTCGGGTTGGGAATATGTCGAACTTGTGTAGTATATGCTTATTTGTCAAAAATAGAGGTCTACACAAGTTTTGGCTTAATATTGCAGAATTTGGAGCTATTCCGAGACAAAACCAAAGGACAGGATTCTACTCGACTTCGACCAAGCCTTACTCGAAGTCGACTACATTTGAAGCAGACTTGATCGAGGACGGAAGAGGAAGACAACTCGAGCACGAGCCGTACTCGACGTCGAGTACACTTTACACAAGGTCGACTAGAACTGGGCGGTTACTCGAGCCTGACGAAGAGAAGCACTCGACAAGCTGAAGATTACTCGAAGTCGAGTACAGACTACTCGAAGTGGACCGGGCTCTACTCGAAGTCGACTACCACTATTTTAGGTCGAGAGCCCATTGGGCGATTCCAAGCATGTAATGATAACTTGGGCACGAAGCAAGGCGGGATCCATCATGTTCTATCAAGATCTATCTATGGGGAGAAGGATTTTATTCACTTGAAGATATTTAGATAGTTTTTCTTTTAGATAAATGTTCCCTTTTATTTAAGTTTTATCTTTAGAAATTAGATAGAGTTTCCTTTCCTTGATTAGCAAGGCTTAAGCCTTATAAATAAAGCCCTTGGGGCTGATTTATATTCATTCAATTCTAAAGAGGAGAAGAAGTAGAGAGAGAGAGAGAGAGAGAGAGAGAGAGAGAGAGAGATTGGAGGTCGATTGGGAGTTAAGGAGCGAAAGCAATTTGGCTTCGATCGGTTGTAAGCTTTTATTTAGTTTATTAATGCAAAGTTATTTCCTTTTATTATTAATGTCTTTCCTTGCGATGAAGAGCGAGTAGTCCACCTACTTCTAGGGTCGGGGTGAGCCCAACGAGAGCCCTGCATGTTTGAGGTAAAGATTCGATCTTTGTTATGCTATGATCATCCACTACCTTTTATGTGTTTATTACCTATTTAATAGAGATCCATGTTAACAACGTGGATTATAAACATAAAATTGGTAGATACAATTAGGGTTTCTTGAAAGAGTTGTCTAATTGTTCGAAAAGGCGAAAGCTTAATCCTTCGACGAGATTACATGATTATTCTTCTTTATCTTGCCTTATACATGTTTGGTTATCGTTGTTGCAAAACCCGATCTTGGAAGTCTTTTTCATACATTGTTTAACGTTCGAGATTTGCATTCGTTTAGTTACTGTTTCTGCTCGACTTCGACTAGACCCTAGTCGACGTCGACTACTAACCTTCGATCGAGCAAGATCGTTGTTGCTTGTGTCTCTGTAGTACTCGACCAGTTACTCGAATACGACCAACCTACTTGATGTTGAGTAGGGCTTGTCGACGTCGACCACCACCCAACGTCTTCTGTTGCTCGAAATCGACTGTACTGCCCCTGTCGACTACCACCTAGTTGAGGTCGAGTACACTGTGGTCGACCACCATCCGTGAGATTCCTCTACTGCCTTAGATCCGTTGACCAACTTCCTCTAGGATCGATCCTGACTTCCTATTGCTATATCGGGAGAAAGTCTTGTAATCATTTGCGTGGGCATTATCCGGTTTGATTGATTTTATTATATTTTGAACTCGATTTCCGCCCTACAACATGAAACGGAAAGTACGACACATTATGGCATCGTTGTACCCGTTAATTTCCATCGACGTCACAAAATGGAATAGATTCTCGATCAACAGTGTTAGTTGTTTCATCGTACTTCATTAAGGACATATCTCTCTAGTGTTTCGGTACTGTCGTTCTACATACTTCACAACTGTCAAGGCGGGTGGGACGGTACCCTTATTGCAGTCTATCCTCATGTGAGCCATATCGTATCGCGTCCAAATTAACACATTAGATGAGTATTTGCCTCTCACGTTCTAGTTGGGTTGATTGATTTCAATCTGGGATTAGAAATCGAGGGTACTACTTTGGTATAGGAAAAAACTGGTACAGTTGTGGTCGTGGGTTTCCATATCTATTATGGTCGATGTAGGCGTGTTCGAAAGGTTAAGAAGGCATACCATATCTGGTTGGGCCGTGCAGATTTATGAGCCCATAGAACATTAGAGGATATGGGTTGAACGTCCATCCCTAGTTCTGAAAGTATTCATGAGGCATGAACAATTGAGGGCCCGCATGTGGAAGGGGGTAAGAGACGGAATCTTGTTCGTCATCTGGTCCTCTTCTAAAATTGTTGGATATGTCCTATGGGTCAAGTTCTTCTGAATCCTAGAACAAATTAAAATTTATCCTGTTACAATTAAAAAATCAACGAATTTTTTTTATGAGGGTGCAGATCACAGAGTTGGGCCCGGATATAGGATAAATAACAAAAAGGGATTAGATGGCTACAATTTTTGCCTAATTAATTTGAAGGGGTGACGTGACCGCACCCCCTAGGAACCTCTTAGGGTGAAGAGGTTCCCATAGGAAGGATGGTTCTCGGGATCATGTAATAAGATTTTATCTTCTTCAAACTCCCCACGTGTTACCTTCGGGATCCATTTTGAGACCGAATGATATGAAGGGGTCCGATCATGGTTGTATTGGAGTTCGTTGTCTCGAATCGAGATAAAATGTACAACCTTCTTCCCTTTCGTTTTCACCCTACTTCCGGCCAGGCTAAACGCATACACAATGTGCTGAGTGTTATCCATAGAGAGAGTGTAAGGGCTTGACCTAGCTTCTATACCAAATCATGCTCTCATTTATCAAAATTTCTCTCTTTTTGTTAAGCTTTCCGAAATTCCATTCTATTGTTGTCTCTTCTTCCTTTTATGTGTAGTAGTTGTACAATCACCTACTTCCACATGGAGAGCATGGGGTGCCAAATGACTTATTTCCATTAATACGTGGATGAGGGAATGTGTCATAAATGTCGGTATACATTTAACAGACTATCCATGGACAACCGCAATATTTTAGAGCTTTCTTTTCATGTCTCTAGATTGCTAGAGTTTTACTAGTGACATGTCCCTATTTTTGGATGCGGTGTCATCAGTCCCAATATTTTTCGGATATGTTAAAAGAGACTGATACACAAATGTGGGTACGATGTGCATCACATACACAATTGTCTTTTGTGGTTAACCTTGTGAGGTTGAAGTGTGAATATAAAATGCCTCTCTAATACTCTTCGATGGTTTTATTTAGCTCTATGATGAGGTTTTACCCCCAAGGCATATGATTCTGACCAATTACTACCATACAAAGAAGGTGGTTCATAATTTAGATTTACCGATTCAGAGAATAGACATGTGCTCTAATTGTTGTATGTTGTACTAGAAGGATAATCACAATAAAGAATCTAACCCCTTGACTATAAATATTATATGCATATGAGGTTGTGATATGAGTTGGCATGTGTATCATTTTCCAAAAGAGAGGATGATGTCTCATCCTTCAAATGAAAACGCATGGAAGAGGTTGAATGCAATATATATTAATTTTGCTTCTCAGCCACGAAATATATGTTTTGGTCTATGTGTAATTAGTGGGTGCTCAAGCCTTCATTGGCTTGGGTGAGCCTAAAAGGTGGCTTCCCGGCTGGCTTACCGGTTCGCGCCCTTTGTAGGCCTAGGCTCGGACCCGTAGGAGAAAACTATTCATGCTTGCTAGTTATTATTACTCCAAACAATCTTCAGCAAGATATGTGCATGAGAACTAAGTATATGTAATTGATATTGATACTGTCAGGCCTAAGAAACCCTAAGAAGTTACTTTGTATGTTCTTGGAGAGTTTGATCGATGACAAGTTTTAATTAACAGAGGGAGTACATAATTATAATTTTAAAACATATTAGTATCCAGATATTTTGGATCGGGCCTATTATGTAGTGGGAAAAAAAATGAATTTTATACAAGTGTGTTCGACCTAGAATATCCACAAATTGAACCACACCTCTCCCAAAATATACATTAATCAAAGAAGACCAGGGATTGAAGTAGGGGTAGGCTGGTGTATGCTACATCCCACCGCAATTTAAAATTAATATAGGTGTAATATAGGTGTATCAATGAACAAGTTGCTTGGTTGGTAACTAGGATCGAATCTTGCCCTCCATTGTTTTTTCCCCTTTTGGTCTTTCTTTCTAGTTTTCTCTATGGTTGTTCTTCAATTTAAAACCGATCCGAATCGGGCCAAACCAAACCGAAAATCGATGTTCTCAAAAATAGAAACTGAAAATCGAACATAAACTAATAGGTGTGGTTCGGTTTTCAAACAATTTGGTTTAGATTCGGTTCAGTTATAACTTAAGTGATGTCATTTTCATCCAAAGTAACACTGTTTAGCTTGTACAGAAACTACAAAAAAGCCCGGCCCAATAGATTTGGTTTGGTTATAACCTAAGTGATGTCATTTTTCCCCTTTTGGGATGTCATTTTCATACAAAGTAACTAACACAATGGAAAAAAACTCGTCCCAACAGTGCAATAGCCTGTATAGAAACTACAAAAACTTTCAATAGTTGCACAATAGTAAGCATCACTGTTTAGCTTTAGTTTAGCACATGTATGTGCAATCGTGTAGCTTATTTTACTAGAACAAACTTGTGCAGAAAAAAGAAATCATCAACTTATCTGAATTCAATGAAGAATTCAACAATCTGATTTCCAAATCATGATAATTTCGAAATCACTGAATCAACCAATACTACCTCAATTTAAGAATTCGTCTACTAATCTACCCAAACCTAACAATATTTTTGTTTCAATCTAAGACTTCAACAATTCATCTACTATCTACATTACAAAATTTCGAATTTTCATTTTCAATCAGAAAAAAAACAAACCCTAAATATAGTGATTTCATAATTGGGAATTCAGACATGGCCATTACCTGATGTTCTGAACTCCTGAGTCCTGATGATGATGAACGTGAAAACTGAAGGCTGCAACCTAAAGCAGAGAAGTAGAAGTCGGTGATCATGAGAAATCGAGAACGGGAAGTTGAGAAAGAACGATAGATGAGACGAGAGTGAGGGAGAGGACGAATGTACCGGAGTCATTGGGCTGGTTGTCGGCCACGATTCCATCAGCTGGAATCGGAGCATAGAGTTGGGCTATTAAGGACTGAGGGTTGTGAGGCGAGACTGAGAGACGCCAAACGGGGGGCTGGGAGCACGGATCTGGACTCTAAACTCTGAATTTCTGAAGGCAAAATGGTGAAGTGAGGATTGTGAGGCGATAGTGCGAGAGGGTGATGGGAAAGGAGAATTCGGAAATGTAACCACAATCAGGCTAACATCAATCAACCTAAAGGTAAATTAAAGCATAAAACAAAAAATCGGTTTTCCCCCGGTTTAACCGAACCGAGTCCAAACCGAAAAAAGAAAATTCCTTAAACCAAAAACCTAAACTAAAATACATCGGTTCAGTTAGGGTACGGTTATTTCGGTTCGATTCGGTCCTAAAATTCGGTTCAAACCAAATCTGAATAGCCCAAGTTCCCCCTTCCCTTGTTGGCATTCTTTCTGGTCTCTCCCCCTTTTGTCTTTCTTTCTTTTCTTTTTTTGATTAGGTAAGAATTCGAGTTTAAACATATTTGAAACTCGAGGGCCGGCCAGGCCGGAAGACGGAGAACCGTCTAAAGATAAAGCATACAACACTACATAACGGTGCATACTCGGGAAAATGCACACTACAAACAACGAAACCAAGCAGATCAAAACCAAAAAAAGGAAGTGGACTAAGACGACGGACGAAGCCTAGCCCCCACAAAAGCATAACCGTAAGTTAGCGATAAAGCAAGACCCAATCATCCTATGGGTAGTGAGGATGAACTACAGGGAAGCAGTCAACCCGAACAGTGGAGATGCCACGAAACAGACTACCACTACCCCAACCAATCTCGACTCCGACAGCCATCCCCAAATCTGCAGAGAAGATCGCCAAGCAACGCCACTGCAGAGCCGCAAACTGCCCGAGTAAAAAGCACTCAGAAGGCCTACTGGGATTTAATCAACCCTAACAGGATTTAGACATGCTCACACGAGCGGAGTTTTGTACCCTTGCGGGATTGTAATCAATATATATAAACATATATAAATCTAGAAATATTCATACAATTAAATATATAAAATATAAATATTTAATCGGTTTGCTATTTTAATATTAATGCCATTTTTTTAATTTTTTTATTCTATATATATATATGATTATATGAATATGTATATATAAAAAAGACTCGGGCTGCTTCGGGCCCAAGGACACGCCTTGGGCCCAAAGCACACTAATCGGGTCATTGACACTACACCGAGATGAAGAGCAACGAAGGGTAACCAGGGAGGCCGGCAGATGTGTTGAGCTGTCGAGACCAAACCGGAAAGACCAACCTAGAGAAACAACGGCGGAACCAATTAGCAAATGGGGGATGTGGCACCATGGTCAAGGGCCGAGGGAGATTAATAGTCGCATGATCCGGGACCACTTAAGAGAAGGATAGCGAGAAGGGTCCAGACCGGGATTCGGGTAGAAGATGAGCCACACAGGGCGGCGCCATCGCAAGAAGCCGGGGAAGAACGACGGCAATCGGCCGAAATTGACCCCACGCAGCGTGCCCAGATGGGGCGATTCTACTTTGGCAAACAGATCCGACTCAACGGAGTGAGTAGACCGGAAGCCAAAGGGAGGAGGGAAGACCCGTTGGTTTTTCTTTGCCTGCGATCCAAGGAGGAAAGGAGGCAGAGTATGCAACCGAAGATTGAAACATTAGGCCATATGATCGATCAATGCAATTTCAAAATCAAATAGGGATTTTGGGGATTTTCCATTATGGGTGAAACCATCAACCCCACAAGGGGAAGGAGGAGATGGGATGGAGAGGGGATTTACACCGGCGGCCCAAGTAGAAAACTGGAGGTCCCACCCGCCAGGAACATAGCACAAGCGGGGCGGGAACCCAGGAGGGATCGAGGAGATGGGTGAGCAGGGTGGCTCCGAAGAGAACTCGCAAGGGTGGGAGAAGGGTGGTAGTGATGGTTGTTAGAACCCACTCAGCGGGATTTGGGGCCCCAAACGGGGGTTTTCCGACGCAGGAGGGTGGCCAGGGGCAAGCTGGGCCGCCCTTGGATTTCTCTCTCTACTTCTCTTAGAGAGAATTTAGAGCGTACACAATATTGTGTACTGATATGGGGTTTCTTTTTGTCTTTCCTTCTACCCCCCTTTTGTCTTTCTTTCTCCCTATTTGTCTTTTTTACTCCTAAATTTTTCATGATTATCTTTGATAGTTCAGTAACTGATCTATTTAAATATAAATAAAAAAATATTTTTTTATATTAACTCAATAGATATAGTGATAAATAGGGAGAAAAAATATAATTATATACAAATCTAGCCTGCCCAAAATTGTAATCCTATTTTCGTGCCTGAAGATGACCAAAACTCAAAATACTCAAAATATAAATTCGATATGATTATACCAAAATCACAATAAATGAACCCAAAATACTATATATAGATGCACTATGACACATTTTAAATACTAAACTAATATTAAAAAAAACTAAGAACCTCAAAATAAATCAATTGTATCCCATAAATTTTAAGACTTGAAATACTCTAACTCCAAATAATCGAAACTCGAAAAAAAAAACATCTTTCGCCATCTCTATTGAAACTAAATACTCCATCCGTTTTAAAATATAAGTCTTTTGATTTTCTAGCACATTTTTTAAGGAGTTTAAAACTATATAAAATATTAACGTTTTTATGAATTTTTTTTAAATATTATACTTAATATTGATAAGTATAATATTACTTATAAAAATAATAAAAAGCTAATGTTTTATATAGGTTTTACCTCCTTAAAAAACGTGTCAGAAAATCAGACTTATATTTTAGAATGGAGGAATAAAACTTCATTTACTCAACTCGTTCAATTGTGGACTCCACCTAAATGATGAAGTTAGCCTAGCTCGTATAATGAGGAGTTAAGGTATCAAATATTTTATCATTGCTCCAACAATACTAGATCCATCAAATCGTCATAAGTAAATAAAAAAAGTCAAATATATCTTCAAATATATTGTTAGGCAAGGGTAATTTGAGTATAGAGGAAAAAGTATAAATGTACAGGGGAGAGATACTCTGAGACTCATTCATAACCAAACACCAGTTTTCCTCCTAAATATCAATGATCTCTCTCTCTCTCTATTCCTTACATACTCTAATCGAATACCAACAGATATAACAAATTGGTATCAGAGCATTTTTGACCTTCTCCCATGACGGACGGGAGGCGCTTCAAAGCATCGAAGAAAATAGAGATCCAGCTTCAGCAACTCCAACAATTCACTACCAACACTAATGGCTAATTGAACGAGCCAATTCAGCAGCAAGAGAAGCAGCACAAGTCGATCGACGAATTGAAGTTTTCTAATGCTGAGATTCGGACCAAGATGGAGACAAAGATGGATCATTTGCAAGCTAGAACGGAATTGAGCATCGTGAAGTTAGCAAAGCAGTTTCAGGCTCAAACAGAGCAGAGATTTGCAAGGTTTAGGGAGACGTTTAAGATCCAGATGGGTCGTCTCCTATTAGGCTCGGGTGTGGGGGATGATCAAGGTCTGTATAGAATTCCTCCATTGCGAACTGAAAACTATACCGGAGACGGCCCTGTGTGGATAGGAAATCGATTTCCGAAGATTGAATTTTCTGCATTCGATGGCCAGAAGCCAAGAAGTTGGGTGATGAAATGTAAAAAGTACTTCACAATATTTGGGATCCAAGAAAATCAAAACGTGAAGATTGCCTCTATGCATATGCAAGATCAGGCGGATGTGTGGATTCAAGGCTAATTGATGCAACGGAAAGGAGTCCGATGGAGAAAAATGAGCGAGGCACTTTGTAGTCTATTTAGGGAGAAGCAAGGAGTCGAGATCGTAGAGGACTTCAACAAATTGACTCAGGAAGGAGAACTAGAGGATTACAATGAGCAATTTGAAGAATTGCGCGTAGGGATGTTGACATACAATCCCCATCTTCCTGAGAGTTACGTTGTCTCAAGTTACATGAGCGGGCTCATAGTGAAGATCAAGTCCTTGGTCAAGCTAGGTAGACCCAGTGATCTGGCCCAGGGCCGTCCAATCAATTTTGGAGGCCCGGGTCATAATTTTATAAATTATAAATTTTATATGTAATTTTTATTTATTTTTTATATCTTAAGATGAGTATGTTAAAAGAATTTAGATTATTTTTGTTGATATTTAAGGAAAATTATAAAAAAACTCTTTAAAATAAGAATTTTTAAGAAAATCACCAATAAAATTTATATTAAAAATTTTATACAAATTGTTTTAATCCATAGTACAGATTACGTACGCAAAGTATATTTATCGATCTTTTGCTCTATAAAATTTATAGTTATACAATATTAAAAATAATTTATATACTGCACGTTTAAATTTGTGTCATTTTTTTTAAACACAAAACCCTAGTGTTTCTATATATAAATAATATTCTAAAACTCTTTGAAACATATTATTTCATTCAATTCAATTAATATAAATATAGCTATGACCATATGAATATTTTTTTCTTGATTGTCCATGTTAATAAAACTAAAATTGTTCATGAATGACATAATTATAAAATGAAATTAAAAGATTAGCTGTATTTAAATTTGAATTAATAATTTGATACTCTATGACCTTATGAAATTTATTGAGGCCACATAATTAGTTACATAAATGAAGAGAAATAAGTGGGACGACCTAACCAATAGAAAAAAAAAGATTAGAATGTTAAGAGTTGTGCTAAATATGGGATTCGAACCCGTGACTTTAAGAAAACATGCATGTCCCGTAGCAATTCAACAACCACCACGCCAACAGACACTTGTGTTAATTTTAAAAATATTTTATTATATATACTAAAATTAGTAAAAAATGAGGCCCCGTAAAATCGGAGGCCCAGGGCGGTCGCCCGCTTTGCCCTCCCCCATGGCCGGCCCTGATCTGGCCGAAGGATTGGAATTAGCTAGACTCCACAATGATGTTGTTAAGGCAATTATGAAGGCAAGCAAGTGTTCTTGGAAGAATGTGTCATCAGGGATGAATTGGCAAGGTAGCCCAAGATCGGGGTTCACTGATTCAAAGACCGGTAGCAACTAGAACAGAACAGAGACACCGGTAATTTGTTGTCCACATAAGAAGGAGATCCAGAAGAATCGGGGTTAATGCAGGAAGAAGTGGACCAGGAAGAATTGGAAGAGTGCTATGTTCATGCCATGTCAGTTAACAGGTCTGACATTTCCATTTTGGTTAAAGTATATGTGGGAGATTGTTTAGACAATGTCTTAATTGATAGTGGGAGCACCCATAGTTTTGTTGGTCGATAGTTGAAGAAGCGGGTTTCAAATTACAGTAGGCTAACTTGATGATTGTGGAGGGTTTGAACAAAGAGAAAATGTTTATAGGCAAGAGTATAAAGGGTTTAAGTGGTCAATACAAGAGGGTGATTATGCATTGGATACTAGGGCCCTAAGAATAGGTGACTTTGAGTTGTTACTGGGGGTCAACCTGATGAAGAAGTGCATCCTGGTGGAATTTGATTACAACAAGATACATAGTGCTTTTATGAAAGAGGGTAGGAAGGTACAACTCCAGGGAATTGGGGATAAACCAGAAGGGGAAAAGGTGAAGGATATCACTTGTAAGGAGTTATGTTGCTTGGTTAAGGCACGAGACCATGGTTACTTGGTTTAAAAAGCCCTTGTTTTTCAGTTGACTTTTGCAGTGGATGACACTCCGATTGAGATTCAAGAGTTATTGAAGCAATTCAATGACGTGTTTGAGGTACCCACTCACCTTCCTCCGGGGAAGGGTTTTGAACCCAACATACCATTACAGTAGGGGGCTCAAACAGTGCGTTCAAGACCTTATAGGTACCAAAATTGTCAGAAGGACGAAATTGAGAAACAAGTGAAGGAAATGTTAGCAACATGGTTGAATAGGCCTAGTCAAGGTCCCTTTGCATTAACAACTTTGTTGGTAAAGAAGAGGGATGAGACATGGCGATTTTGTATAGATTACAGAAGGCTCAATGATATCACGATCAAGGATAAATTCCCTATTCTTCACATTGAGGACTTGTTATATGAGCTTCATAGTGCAACTTTGTTATTTAAGTTGGACCTCTGAGCTGGTTATCACCAAGAGAGATGTAGCCGAGGGTGACATCCATAAGACTGCATTCAGGATACACAATGGTCATTTTGAGTTTATGCCATTTGGCTTAACTAACACCCATGCTAGCTTCCAAGCAATGATGAACATGGTGTTTGCAGACATGCTGAGGAAGTTTGTATTAGTTTTTTTTTATGATATACTAGTCTACAACAAGGACATTAGTCAACACACTGAGCATCTGCGAGTGGTGTTGCAGACCTTAAGGAAACACCAACTCTTTGCAAAGAAATCCAAATGTAGTTTTGTTGTTTGTCAAATTGAGTACTTGGGCCATATTATATGAGGAGAAGGGGTAGCTACAGATGAGGCCAAAACTGAAGCATTAGCTAAGTGGCCAACCCCTATGAACGTTAAGGAATTGAGGAGCTTCCTTGGATTTGTAGGGTACTATAGAAGGTTCATATGAAACTATGAGGTGATTTGTCGTCCTATGACTGAATTGCTGAGAAAAGACTCGTTTCCTTAGAGCAATGACAATCACTTGCCCTTTTAGCAAATTTGATCCCTATTGACTACTCCATCTATTTTGGCACTTCCTGATTTTTCCTTACAGTTCCAGGTGGAGACATATGCTTGTGAAGATGGCATCGAGGTTGTTTTGATGCAATGTGACAAGCCAATTCAATTGCATTTATTAGTAGAGCCTTACACAGTGAACACCTCCTCCTATCTACATATGAGTAGAAGTTGCTGGCTATTTTGTTTGCTATCAAAAAGTGGATGCATTATTTGGAGCCTAACCATTTCATTATCCTGTAGATCACAATCAAAATTCAAGTTGCAAGGTGAGTTGCTTAGATACAAGGGCAGATTGGTTGTGGGCAAAGTAAATGAGCTCAAGCATCATATAGTATCAGAATTCCATTCAGAGTCATTGGGAGGCCATTCGGGTACGAGGTCGACCTATCAAAGATTGAAATCCTTGTTTTATTGGCCGGGAATGAGAGATTTTGCGGAACCCTTGCCGATTCTGACCTTGCCTTTGCATTCCATACGCATGAGATATATATTAAGGAATGCGATATATGTCAAAGCCATATGCATGCGACAGTTGCATACACAGGCTATTGCAACCATTGCCAATTCAGACCTTGCCTTTGCATTCCATTGGGATGGACTTTGTGGACGGATTACCCAAATCAAGAGGTTTCGATGTTGTTCTTGTGGTGGTGGTGGATCGATGGACAAAAAATGGGAATTTCATCTTGTTGTCACATCCTTTCACTACTAGCCAAGTTGCTCAGTCATCCATGGATACAATTTACAGGTTACACGACCTTCCACATGACATTGTATCGGATAGAGACAAAATGTTTTCGATTCACTTTTAGAGAGAATTATTTGCTGCTCTGGGCACCTCCCTCAAGTTGTCAACGACCTACAACCCATAAACCGATGGTCGGACGGAGTGGGTCAATCAGTGCTTGGAGACGTACTTAAGGTGCATCATACCGGTGCTTCCCAATTGACGGGATTGGTGGATTCCACTAGGAGAGTGGTGGTATAATACCTCATACATAAAACTCTCAAGACATCACATTTCCAAGCTCTATATGGCTATGCTCCACCCATGCATAGCCTCGGGTCTAGTAGCATCACCACGGCTACCTTGTCCGATTGGTTCCAGGAAAGAGATTTTACTCTGAGCATCCTCAAGAATAGGTTGTAGGTGGCCCAGGAAAGGATGAAATTTTTTGCTGATAAGCATAGAATAGGGAGGACCTTATAGGTGGGTTATATGGTGTACTTGAAACTTCAACCATATCGGCAGACGACCTTGGCTCTTCAAAAATGTTTGAAGTTGAGTGCAAATGGCCTTTTGAAGTTCTGGAGAAAGTGGGCTCTACTACATATAAGCTGATATTACCAGTGAATTCTTTACTCCACCCGTTGTTTCACATTTCCCAGCTCAGGAGTAAGATGGGTAGCTGTACAGTGGTGGTTCGAGAGCCGCCCTTGACCACTGACAAGGGAGCGATTGTCCCTGCTCCTGAGTAGATCTTAGAGAGGAGTGTGCATCACCTTGCAAATGGTGATCCAATGGTGGAATGACTTGTTAAATGGGTTAATTTACCAAAGAAGGAGGCGACATGGGAACCAGCTGGGCACATCATCCATTAATTTCCCGAGTTTATCCCTTAATCACCTTGTGGACAAGGTGTCTTTCGGAGGGGAGTACTATTAGGCAAGGGCAATTAGCCAATTAGGGTATAGAGAAAGGAGTATAAATGTACAGGGGACAAGTATTCTGAGATTCATCATAATAAAACACCAGTTTTCCTCATAAATGTCAATGATCTCTCTCTATTCCTTAGAGCAAGCCCAACAACTTCTCTAAAATAGAGAAAATGAGAGATTTTAGACAAAAAAATAATTTTTTCTCTCGAACAGCTTCTCTAAACTCATCTCTAAAATAGAGAAATTGATGGAGAGATGGAAAAAATCTCTAAATTTAGAGGAAGGGTTAGAATATGTAAAATTTAATGCGTTCACCCCTTTCAATGCCTACATATTTGTTCATTGGTTGTTGCTAGACCTGAGCATGGGCGGACTTGGGCGGGCTTGGGCCGGGCCTATTAGAATATATTGGCCTATTTTAGCGGGGCGGGCTTGGCCTATGCCCGGTTGTTAGGCCAACTCACTTGTCCAAGCCCGCCCATTTGTTGCCTTTTGATTTAATGAAGTTATTGGAATTTTATTTATTAAATTATGAATTTATGCATCTATTATAGTGTATAATAAATGTAGCAATTTGTATAATAGATAATCTGTTGGAGTTGTGGTGTAAATTTTGTAGAGATTTTGTTATTTTGTTTGATAGATTACGTAGATCTTATATTGTATAGTGGACCCAAATGCCCAAAAGGTCCAATACCTTTGTAACCTATATATATGTTTATCAATGAATGGAAACCCTCAAGGAGGACATTACAATCAATCTCGTGATCTAACATGGTATCACATCCTAAGATCTCTAAACCCTAAATTCTTTTCTTTTCTCCTAACCCTAGCCGCCACCCCCATCTTGCCGCCGCCACCCTCCCTCACCTCTCGGCCACCTCCCGCCGCCAGACTCCTACCCCACTTTCGGCCCCCTTTTTTCATCACCTCTCTCTCCCTCTTGTCCCAATGTCCGATTCACCCCCTACCAACCCTATCAAGCCGCCCTTCCACTCCGCTCTCACAATCTCCAACATAAAAAACTGCATCCCCGTCATCCTTGATCACGAATCCAGTTCCAACACCATGTGGTCTCACCTCTTTACGACCCATGTCAAGGCTCATAAGGTCCTCCACCATATTGATTCCTCCATCCATCATCCCACCACTGACGACGACGATCTCTTCTCTAAACTCGACACTATTATTCTTCAATGGATCTTCAACACCATCTCCAAAGATCTATTGAAAACCATCCTCGACCCCAAAGACAACACCTTGGGTGCCTGGACCAAGCTTCAGAATCTTTTCCAAGACAAAAAGTCCACTCGAGTCGTCTACCTTGAGCACGAATTCTCAAGTTGCAAGCTTTCATCTTTCCCGTCGATTTCTGCCTACTGTCAGCATATCAACTAAGGGTAGTCGACTCCAAACCCAGTGCCACTCGCCTTGTTCTCCAGGTACTTTTAGGTCTTCCCTCTGAATACAACGTTGTTGCTACTCATATCCAGCAGACGTAACCTTTCCCCACCTTTGAAAAGACCCGGTCTCAATTGATCTTGGAGGAGACTCGCCTTTACCGTCAGACCACCGACGCCGCCAAGGATAAGATGACGTTCGTCTCGTCAAGCGACATTGACGAGACCTATGCCCCACAACATAGCCGCAGCAACGACCAAACAGCCTCGAGAGGCGGCGACCGCGGCCGCAGCAGTCCGACTCCTCTCGCCCCTCTTCGTACCCCAACCCCGGCTATCCGCCTTGGATGCCCTTTGGCTACCCACCTGCGATGTATCGCCCACCAGCCCCGTATCCCAAATGTCAGCAGGGAGCGGGCTTGTTTGGTCCTGCTCCTCGACCCGCAGGTCATCAGGCCTACTCGTCGTCTGATCAGGCATACACTCCGACTGATGTGCATCGCGCCTTCTCTTCCATGCAGCTGGCACCTCCTGACTCCGCTTGGTACATGGACACTGGGGCCACCTCTCATATGACGAAATCCTCAGGTACTCTCTCTTCTATTTCTTTTAAGGGTCCTGCACACTCTATTATCGTCGGCAACGGTAGTCACCTTGCTACTTTGGGCATTGACCACGCCACATTACCAACCCCAACCAACCCATTACACCTCAACAACGTCCTCATCCCCCCCAAACTTGTCAAAAACATTATCTATGTCCGTCGGTTCACCACTGACAATAATGTTTCTCTTGTGTTTGATCCGTTTGGTTTCTCTGTGAAGGATCTTACTACGTGGGATTACTCGTCTGAGTTGTAATAGCACCGGGGAGCTCTATCCTCTGTCGCCCTCACCATCCAGCCCATCAAGTCCAGTCGCCCTCTCGGCATCATCATCTAGTCTTTGGCATGCACGCCTTGGTCATCCCAGTCCTGCAGTTTTAGATTTGCTTCGGTCTAAGAGTCTAGTCAAATGCAATAAAGAGCTTCGCTCTAGATTATGTTCTTCTTGTCAGTTAGGCAAGCATGTCATGCTTCCTTTTCAACGGTCTTCAAACACTACTTTTGCCCCATTGGATATTATTCATAGTGATATTTGGACATCTCCTGTGCCTAGCAAGGAGGGTCATAAGTATTACCTTTTGTTTCTGGATGATTACACACATTTCTCATATGTTTTCCCTTTGCACTTTAAATCTCAAGTGTTTCCTATCCTTGCCAAATTCCATGCTTACATCAAAACACAATTTCACACCTGTATCAAGTGTTTCCAATGTGAAAATGGCCGCGAATTTGAAAACAGAGAATTTCACACTTTCTTCAACACCAATGGGATCTCCTATCGCTTGTCTTGCCCCTATACCTCCCAATAGAATGGCAATTCCGAACGAATCATCCGAACCATTACCAATATGATGCTCTCTCTCCTCTTCCATGCATCCATTCCCCTTCTCTATTGGCCTTACGCCTTAGCCACCACATGCTACCTCCTAAACATTCTCCCTTCCACCACCCTCCACCATCGCTCACCAACTCAGGCACTTTATTGCACTTTGGCTAGGTATGATCACCTTCGTACCTTTGGGTGCTTGTTCTTCCGCAATAAGTCCTCCACCGCCCCACACAAACTTCCCCCACGCTCCACTCCTTGTGTCTTTCTTGGCTATCCGTCTGATCATCGCGGGTACCTCTGCCTCGATATGAAGACCCACAAGATCATTCTATCTCTTCATGTCACCGTTGATGAATCGCGATTCCCTTTTGCGTCTCCCACACCACCTATGTCTCAGTCTGAGTCAGAGTCATCATTCCCTCATTTTTTTCTTCCCCGGAGCTCTCCCGGTGCTCCTAACTCTCCCTCTCCACCACCACTACCACTCCCTACCACCAGACCACGTACACATCCGCAGCGTCTCCGGTGTCTTCCAACCCCGTCAGATCGTCTCCATGACCAACACACATCGCCTCGCCTTCCAAAACCATACATAAGCCTACCATCCCCTTGCTAAGAAGTTTTCTGCAGCCGCAGCCAATCTAAGCTCCGTCCCCAACCCTTCGCCCAGCCTACTAGCGGTGGCCGCAGCATCATGTCGCGACCGCGACCAATCAAATTATTACGGGCTAGCAGCGCCCGCAGCCTTCCCTACAGCCTTCCCCCCCCCCCCGTCTCCACCCCGACCTCCCTTTCCCCCATTCCCACCTCCCACAAAACGGCCCTCCTTGACCCGAATTGGCAGGCAGTTATGCTTGACGAATACAGGGCCCTTACGAAGAATGGAACTTCGGTTCTTGTCCCTCGCCCTCCAGGGCGAACGTCATCCGCTGTATGTGGCTCTTCCATCACAAGTTCCGCTCTGATGGGACGTTGGAGCGTTACAAAGCCCGTCTTCTTGTCAACGATCGATCTCAGCAGGCAGGTATTGATGTCTCTAAAGTAGCCATGTTTTTATGCATATTTTAGTTCCATATTCTATACACTTTGCATATTTCGGATTGGAAATATGTCAAATTTATGTAGTATATGCTTATTTGCAAGAAATAGAGATCTACATAAGTTTCTGTTTAATATTACAGAATATGGAGCCATTTCGGGAGAAAACCAAGAAGCAAAGACAGAAGCAGCAAGTCTACTCGATATCGATGAATAGTACTCGATATCGACAAATCATGCCCGGACACCCCCTGGTCGGAGACCACCATGTCGAGAAGCCAAGGACAAAGTTACCCGACTCCAAGCAGTTCCTCGAGATCGAGTTATTTACTCGATGTCGACTAACCATTGAAGACCCACCCGGAGTCGAGGAGAGTCTACCCGAGAAGGCCGAGGAGCGCTACCCGACCTGGTCGAGCATGCCGGACACTGAGCGACAACTTCCTCGATATCGAGGAAAGTCCTCGATATTGACAAACCCTGAGCAGCTGTCCGAGCATGTCGAAAAGAGGTTACCCGATAGCCCAAGACGGCCAAGTCGATGAGACCAAGTTACTCGAGATCGACGAATGTCTTTGAGATCGACGAACCCCATGAGCCAATGTCGGAGCCAGTCCGAGGAAGAGCTAGTCGACATGTCGAGCCACTGAAGTCGACGACGCCGTTTTACTCGAGATTGAGGAAACTCCTCGAGATCGAAGAAATCTTCCAGAAGTCGCGTAACGCGTTGAGTAGTTCTACTCGGAGTTGGAGTCCTTGGAGCCGAAGATTGCCGAGTCTATCCGAGATCTATCAATATCTATCCAATGAAGAGAGAATTATACTCAAGAAGATACTTTAGTTTTTAGATATAATTTCCCTTTTTAGATTTAATTATGTTATTCCATTTATTTATCATTAAGCTTTTAGATATAGATTTAGATAAAGATAGATGTTTCTATCCTTGAATAGCAAGGTTTAGAAGCCTATAAATAAAGCCCATGGGGCTAGTTTTTCATTCATTCACTTTCAGAGACACAGTTACACGTAGAGGTTTTAGGAGTTCAAAGGTTTTAGGGTTTTGGCGTTCAACGAAAGTTGAGTGTCGGGATTGTAAAGTCTTTGAATTTAGTTTAATGCAAGTTTATTTTCATCAATCAATGTCTGAGGCTGCAATGAAGCGCGAGTAGTCCACCCACTTCTAGGGTTGGGGCGAGCCCGACGATAGCCGTGCGTGCTTGAGGTAAAGATCCAACTTTTATCATGTTTTGAGCATCTGCTACTTGTTATGTGTTTATTACCCATCTAATGGAGGTCCATGCTAACAACTTGGATTGTAAACATAAAATCGGTAGAGTCAATTACGGTTTCTTGAAAGAGTTGTCTAATTGTTGGAAAAGGCGAAAGTTTAGTCCTTTGATGCGATTCACATGACTATCTGTTTTATTTCTGCCTTACGCGTGCTTTGTTATCGTTGTTGCAAACCCCAATATTGGAAGTCTTTTACATACAGTTTAGTTCAAAATCCCAAAGCACTTGTCTTTACTTTCTTTCATTTCGTTTTTAGTTTTCTGTCTTCCTCGAGATCGACTAGCACTCCTCGATCTCGAGTTACTGATTCTCGATCCAGCATCGTCGTAGCTTCTGTGTGCAAGTGATCGACAAAGCCAACTCGACGTCGATGAATCTTCTCGATCTCGAGTAAGCCTTACTCGATCTCGACCAAAACCGTCGGGAGTTGCTGCTGCGCTGTGTTCGCTAGTCCGATCTTCTGTCGACTAACCCTTGTCGAGATCAAGGACACCTGTTGTTGACCACTTCTGTGAGATTTCTCCGCTGCCTAGGATTCGCTGACACGCTTCCTCGTGGATCGATCATGACTTCCCGCTCCTACATCAGGAGGAGGTCTTGTAATCATTTTCATGGGCAGAATCTGGTTTGATTTATATTTTATATTTTAAACTCGATTTCCTCCTACAACAAATTGGCGCCGTTGTCGGGGAAGCTGTCATTCGCGCCTTAAACTCGATTTCCTCCTACAACAAATTCGCAAGGGATGTTACTATCGCCGCTGAAAGAACTGGAAGAGAACAAGAATCTGAGCGCACGAGGCAAGCAGAAGCTTAGCTTGCCCAATTCCCAACCACTGCAGAGAATTATATGCATCCAGCTCTCGTCGTGCCTGAATCGACGATTCTAATCCCTGAAAACTCTTTTGAAATTCGCACTCAATTTCTTATAGAGCTTAAAAATAATGCTTTTTATGGCAAATTTAATGAGTGTCCTCTTGAACATATTACCAATTTTTCTGACATGTGCCGTACTCTTGCTGAAGGTACAACTCTGGAATATGTCAAGATGAAAGATTTTCACTGGTCTCTCGCTGGACCTGCACTGAAGTGGCTTGAAGGGCTGAAACCAAGATCACTCACAACATGGGCCCAAGTAGAGCAAGAGTTCATGAACAAATTCTTCCCTCCCGCCAAAACAACACTCCTCCGCTAGAAAATCACAACCTTCAAACAGAAGCCTGGGGAGCCGCTAGCAAAGGCATGGGAACGCTACAAAGAACTGTTGCGATCTTGCCCTACTCATGGACAGCCACCCTACGTCATTCAGGAGATCTTCTTCAACTCTCTTGATCAAGTTACTAAGGACAGAATCAACCAGTAGACTCGCTATGAGTATCTGACGATGCCACCAATTGACGCCTGGGGTGTGCTAGACAAGCTCACCAATTATGATAACAAATATGGGTCTACTGCAAACTATGAGGAGAACTCCTATGCCAGGTCAGCACCATCTATGCCACTCTATGAGCCCGCAAAGGAGATTGAACCGGATGTCAGGGAGCAGTTCTACAGAGACCAGAATCGCAAGCTCCTCAAGCAAGTCAAATATCTATCTGTCAATCAGCCTTGCATCGAATGCGGATCACAGCGGCACACCACTACTCAGTGCCCACACACTGAGCAAGTCAGGATGGTAGAGACACATGAAGAGGTAGCCTACGCTGGGGGTCCCAATCGCTACATGGGAGATCAAAGGTTCTATCAACCACAGTGGAACCAAGGTCCCCCTAGGAACCCCCCACCCTACAGAGCTCTAGGACATCCAGAAAGGGATCAAAAGAAGGACGATCTGCGGCTCATCCTTGAGGAGATGCGTCGGAATCAAGGCACAATCAACAACCAGTTCCAGAACATCACTACAAAATTTGGAGAACTAGACATCTGGAAAAGGGGAATAGAGACCCAGATGGGTCAAATCACTGCACAGATCCCACGACCATCCGAACAGCTCCCTGGGCAAACAGAACCAAATCCTAAGGGGAAGACCGGACACATTGCAGCTATCAAACTCAAAAGTGGGCATCAATTACACGAGCCAGAGGTCGGGAAGCATAAGAACAAAGCAGAGCAACAACTCGACAAAGAGCAGGACCAACTCGATCTCGAGGAACCTCTACTCGACCTCGACAAAACTTTCGTCGACACAGACCAGAGGCCAAGTTCAGACTTCACTGCGCAACCCAACAACTCGAGGTCGACAACCCAACTCGATGTCAAGGAGCCCCTGGTCGAGATCGAGGAAAAGCTGGCCGATGTCGATGACTTTGCAACACCTCCGACGTCTGATCTGGCTCCGAAGCAGAAATAGCAACTGCCAGTCCCTTCCAAAGCACAGAAAGATCCCACTGCAGGTAGGTTTAACCGTTTTGTTAATATGTTGCAAGAACTAAACGTCTCTATTCCTTTTACAGAAGCCCTGCAAGAGATGCCTGGATATGTCAAATTTCTGAAGGAAATCCTGAGCAGGAAGCGATCCATCTCAAAGATCGCAGACGAATGCAAAGTACTCCACTTCCCTGAAAAGAGACCTGACCCTGGTAAGTTTTTTGTTACTGTGGGTTTTGGACAATATAAATATGAGTCTCTATGTGATTTAGGAGCAAGTGTGAGCATCATGCCTTTATCAATCTGGCGGAAGGTAAAGATAGGATGCATAGAGCCTGTAGATGCCAAACTATACTTGGCAAACAATACAGTGGTCATCCCTACAGGTATAGTTGAGAATGTCCCCGTCCAGGTTGGTAAATTCTTTGTTCCAGCAGATTACCTTATTATAGACTGTGCTGAAGATCCTACTAGCCCTATTATTCTTGGTAGACCATTCTTAGCTACTACAGATGCCAGAATTAGTTTTAAGAATCGATCGCTCACCTTCACCATAGGAGACAAGGTCTTAGATTTCTCTTTTGGCCCTGCAAAAGAGGAAATTTCATGGCTAGAGATAAAAAGCATCAGCAACCGCGGGACCAAGCAATCAACAGAGGAAAGCACCAGCATTGTACTCGAGATCGACAAAGCTTCCTCGATCTCGACTAAACCATCGCTCGATCTCGACCAAGACTCGTCGACATCGACATCCTCTACTGAGCCACAGACTTGCCCAGAGCCTAAGTATGGGGTCCCTGTACTCGATGTAGACCAGCCATACTCGACATCGACTAACCCCAAGCCCGAAGATTTCTGTTTTGGGTCCGAAAAGGTAAGTTCAGGTATGAATCCTACTCCCCCTCAGTCCATTAAGAAATTTATCAATAATTTAAGGGGAGGTAAGGCCCCGTGGCGAGAGAATCTGCGGAAATTAAGAGCTGGAAGGAAGAAGAAGAAAGAGAAGGAAGATTATGCAAGCAACCACCTGTCAGCTGAGATTGCATACTATAATCAGGACCTAGATGATCCAGGAGAAGGGCCAAGCATGTGCGGGCCCCACATTAATGGTCCTTGAGCGCAAACGGAGAAGTCGGCCTAGCGACTCTAAAATCTAGAGCATGTATATAAGACTTTATGAATTTTGGGACTTGGTTTTGGTTTTTGGTTTTGGTTTTTTGGTTTAGAATACTTCATTTGGAAAGTCTTGTTTTTGTGTGCAATCTAACACTTTTAGGTCGGCAGGCATATAAGGATCGCGAAAAGTGGAATAAGAAGTCCCTGAAAAACAGTCAGAATCGACTAAGCCATACAACACTCCTCGACTTCAAAAGCCACTGGACGCAGACAAGCCTCCTCGAGATCGAGTTTTGTACTCGAGATCGACAAGACACTTACTCGACCTGCACTGATCTGCCATACTCGATGTGTTATTCTGTGAGTTCCTTCCTTTACTCTTGTTTTTTTTATTTTTATACAGTGGGGACACTGTATATTTTAAGTATGGGGTGGGGGAAGGGCTTATTATCATTACTTTATGTTTTAGTCTTGATTTTGGTTTTACATAGTGAAATTTTAATTTTTATGTTATGCATTCATGTTTAAATTTTATGCATTTTAGTATTGTTTTTAGTCTTGTTTTTAGTGGAAAAATAAAAAAATAGAAAATGTCGAAAAAAGAAAAAAAAATGCATGTTTAAATTTTTGCATTGTCTTAGTTTTTATACCCTAACTTAGATGTTATATGATGATAAATAATGATTGACTTGATCATGTAAACCCTATGGCATGTTTGGAAGGTTTAGCCTAAGTCCTTGAAATTGTTTTTATGTGGATTATGAACTTGTGATGAAATTGAGCACATATGATCCTAAGCTAAAGTTAAAATCCAACAAAAATTGTCCTAGTGAGAATTTTGGCCTAATAGGGAGAACATTAAAAATCCCTCTGCTTTCTTGAGTGTATTTACTCTTCCTTTGCATCTCTAAATGTTGTGATAGTTATTCAAAGCGAATGCATTTATATGTTTATGTGAATGAGAATTAAATGACGGAGGCATATTTTAATCCGATTTTATCCTCTCTTTACCTACCCTGCATTATCCCTGCTTGAATCCAGAACATTAGCCTTAGACTTATTATAAACTCCACAAAATTATCCTTAGCCAAATTGAGTCTGACCCCCATTTGGGAATTAAGACTTAGAGTTGGTTGGAATGATGATTTGCGGAAGGAATGAGCTTGTGTTTCAATTCAAGCAAGAAGGATTTTTGAAGTTTATTGAGATGTGGGTTGGTTTTATATTTTTATCTTGCTATACATACTATGTAAAAGGATTTTTGGCTCACCTTATAAATGCACCATTAGTTTTATTTTATTTTCGTTCAAAAAAAAAAAAAAAAAAAGAAGAATGTTTGTGAATAAAGTGCATGAGCCAAATTTACCTTATTTCTTTCATTATTCGCAAGATACATACTTTGGAGAGGTTAAGGAAGTTTGAAAGGTTACATACTTCATTGAGATAAATTGGAGAGTTTGGTTGATGCATATGATTGAGAGTTATGGTTTGGTTGAGTTGTGTTGGAGATTTAGGAGTCTTGATTCCCGAATTTTATTAAGCACCACATGGCCAAATAATTCCATACCCTTATATGTCTTACCAAGCCCCATTACAACCCCGCCGAATGGAATCTTCTTTGAAGACTTCTATTGAGCAAAGTCCTCCTGATAATTCTTGTTGCATTTTCATAATTGGTTGCGAAGTGGATTTATATTTAAATTGCTGTTTATGAGATTGTATATGGAATCGAGTTGATAGTTGATCTTCATAGCCCAAACACATTGAGAGTTGAGTGTAAACACATTATCCCTGTGAGGTTGGATTTATATTGCCTATGCCTATGGATCGCTCATATATGTGTGATGACGTTAAATTCACTTGTCTTACATTGCTACTACTTAAGATGTTGCTTTTGACAAAGGCAAAGACTTGAAGGATGTGTTGTAGGTCTTGGTTATTGTTTGGTTATTGCTTGAGGACAAGCAAGTCTAAGTATGGGGTGATTTGACGTCTCTAAAGTAGCCATGTTTTTATGCATATTTTAGTTCCATATTCTATACACTTTACATATTTCGGGTTGGGAATATGTCAAATTTATGTAGTATATGCTTATTTGCCAGAAATAGAGATCTACATAAGTTTCTGTTTAATATTACCGAATATGGATCCATTTCGGGACAAAACCAAGAAGCAAAGACAAAAGCAGCAAGTCTACTCGATGTCGATGAATAGTACTCGATATCGACAAATCATGGCCAGACACCCCTTGATCGGAGAACACCATGTCGAGAAGCCAAGGACAAAGTTACCCGACTCCAAGCAGTTCCTTGAGATCGAGTTATTTACTCGATGTGGACTAACCATTGAAGACCCACCCGGAGTCAAGGAGGGTCTACCCGAGAAGGCTGAGGAGCGCTACCCGACCTGGTCGAGCATGCCGGACACTGAGCGACAACTTCCTCGATATCGACAAACCCTGAGCAGTTGTCCGAGCATGTCGACAAGAGGTTACCCGATACCCCAAGACGATCAAGTCGATGAGACCAAGTTACTCATGATCGACGAATGTCTTCGAGATCGACGAACCCCAGGAGCCAATGTCCGAGGAAGAGCTAGTCGATATGCCGAGCTACTGAAGTCGACGACGCCGTTTTACTCGAGATCGAGGAAACTCCTCGAGATCGAAGAAATCTTCCAGAAGCCGCGTAACGCGTTGAGCAGTTCTACTTGGAGTTGGAGTCCTTGGAGCCAAAGATTGCCGAGTCTATCCTTGATCTATCAATATATATCCAATGAAGAGAGAATTATCCACATGAAGATACTTTAGTTTTTAGATATAATTTCTCTTTTTAGATTTAATTATGTTATTCCATTTATTTATCATTAAGCGTTTAGATATAGATTTAGATAAAGGTAGATGTTTCTATCCTTGAATAGCAAGGTTTAGAAGCCTATAAATAAAGCCCATGGGGCTAGTTTTTCAACATTCAATTTCAGAGACACAGTTACACGTGGAGGTTTTAGGAGTTCAAAGGTTTTAGGGTTTTGGCGTTCAGCGAAAGTTGAGTGTCGGGATTGTAAAGTCTTTGAATTTAGTTTAATGCAAGTTTTTTTTCATCAATCAATGTCTGAGGTTGCAATAAAGCGCGAGTAGTCCACCCACTTCTAGGGTTGGGGCGAGCCCGGCGATAGCCATGAGTGCTTGAGGTAAAGATCCAACTTTAATCATGTTTTGACCAACTGCTACTTGTTATGTGTTTATTACCCATCTAATGGAGGTCCATGCTAACAACTTGGATTGTAAACATAAAATCGGTAGAGACAATTAGGGTTTCTTGAAAGAGTTGTCTAATTGTTGGAAAAGGCGAAAGCTTAGTCCTTTGATGCGATTCACATGACTATCTGTTTTATTTCTGCCTTACGCATGCTTGGTTATCGTTGTTGCAAACCCCAATATTGGAAGTCTTTTACATACAGTTTTGTTCAAAATCCCAAAGCACTTGTCTTTACTTTCTTTCGTTTCGTTTTTAGTTTTCTGTCTTCCTCGAGATCGACTAGCACTCCTTGATCTCGAGTTACTGATTCTCGATCCAGCATCGCCGTAGCTTCTGTGTCCAGGTAATCGACAAAGCCAACCCGACGTCGACGAATCTTCTCGATCTCGAGTAAGCCTTACTCGATCTCAACCAAAACCGCCGGGAGTTGCTGCTGCGCTGTGTTCGACTGTCCGATCTTCTGTCGACTAACCCTAGTCGAGATCGAGGACACCTGTTGTCGACCACTTCTGTGAGATTTCTCCGCTGCCTAGGATCGGCTGACACACTTCCTTGGGATTGATCCTGACTTTCCGCTGCTACATCAGGAGGAGGTCTTGTAATCATTTGCGTGGGCATAATCTGGTTTGATTTATATTTTATATTTTAAACTCGATTTCCTCTTACAACAGGTATTGATTGTGATGAGACATTCAGCCCCGTGGTCAAGTCTGCCACTATCCGACTGGTTTTGAGTTTAGCATTGTCGCGCAACAGGGCCATCCATCAGTTAAATGTCAAGAACGCTTTTCCGCATGGCCATTTAAATGAGACAATCTACATGTTTCAGCCGCCGGGGTTTGGTGATGCTAATCGTCCCAAGCACGTCTGTCTCCTAATGTGCTCTCTGTATGGTCGGAAACAGTCTCCGCGGGCTTGGTTCCAACACTTTGCTTCGCATCAGCTCCGCTTGGGTTTCATTGGCAGACGTTCGGATACGTCTCTGTTCATCTATCGCAGATGTTAAGACATGGCCTTCCTGTTACTATCTGTCGACGACATCATTCTCACCGGCTCTTCTGATGCTCTTCGGACGTCCATTATTTCGCAGTTGAGTGCGGAGTTCGCCATGTCTGATCTGGATCAGTTGTCCTACTTCTTGGGAGTTGTTGTTCAGCGTCATGTGCCTGGTCTGTTTCTCTCTCAGAGTAAGTATGTTGCTGAGATTGTTTCTCGGGCCAAGATGGTTAACTGTAATCCTGTCGCCACCCCTTGTCGATACATCCAACAAGCTTAGTGCTCATTATGGTCATTTGGTTGATGATCCGACGTTGTACAGGAGCCTCACTAGTGCTCTTCAGTATCTCACCTTCACCAGGCCTGATATCAGTTACACCGTTCAGCAGATCTGCTTATTCATGCATGCCCCCAGGGAACCCCACTTCCAGGCCTTGAATCGGATCATTCGGTACATCAGCGGCACCCTAGAGCGAGGCACTACGATCACTCCTTCCTATAAACTTGACCTTGTTGCTTACACTAATGCGGATTAGGGTGGTTGCCTTGACACACGTCACTCCACGTCTGGTTACTGTGTCTTCCTCAACGACACCCTTGTGTCCTGGTCAGCAAAGCGTTAGTCTGTTGTGTCTCGCTCAAGCGCTTAGGCAGACTACAGAGGTGTTGCCAACGTTGTCTTCGAGTACTCTTGGCTCCGCATTCTCCTTCTTGAACTCTGTTGTCCTCTTTAGAAGGCCACTCTGGTTTACACTGACAACATCTCCACCGTCTATCTGGCTAGCAACCCAGTCCAATATCAACACACGAAGCACATTGAGCTCGATCTCCGCTTTGTCCAGGACAAGGTTGCCATTGGACATGTCCCGTCCTCCTATCAGTACGCTAATATATTCACCAAGGGTTTACCTCGACAGTTTTTCATTGATTTTCGATCCAGTCTCACTATACGAGCCCCTCCAGGTTCGACTGCGGGGGTTTGATAGATTACATAGGTCTTATATTGTATAGTTGGTCCAAAGGCTCAAAAGGCCCAATATCTTTGTAACTTATATATATGTTGATCAATGAATGGAAACCCTCAAGTAGGACATTACAAACAATCTCATGATCTAACATTGTTCTCTATTTTAAAGATTTTTTAAAGTAGTTGTTGGGGATGCTCTGATCTACTCTAACCGAATACCAACAGATCTAACATATATCTTACCTATGATTTCATCTTTAATTAATTGAATATTTTATACTATAGTTTTAAATTCTTTTAGGTAGGTTTAACACTAAAATATGAATCAACATATTAATTAATTAGAGGTACTTATTGCCAGTTTCAAGACTCACTACATTTAATTTCGATCCCCGAATCATTTTTTAATGTCGATTCGGTATTTAATAGAATCATTTTTTTTCATTCCTATCATATAGTACTATAGTTTGGTTGATATACATATAATTCCATTAATATAGGAGATGAAGGATATATGTCAAGCTCGATTTGGTAGTGACATGGCCATTGGCCACTGACAAGCAAATTAATCTACTAATTAAGCACTAGCTTGTATGATCCATTATACAAACTGGAAGATATCATAAACCCCAATTAGTTGACTACGTAGTTGGCCATCAACTATCCAGGATTTACCTTGAGTGGGATTTGGATACACAATATTTTTGTCTTCATTCTTTTAATTAATTAACAGATCAATAATCCACTTTGCTCAATATTGTGTAGATGTATGTTACAACCCGCGGTTTTTTTTTTTTTAAAGTAAAGTGGGTTCCGAGGTTATTGACTAGTCCTTCACGGGTCCGGGTCCTAGCCTGCAAAGGGCGCGAACCGGTTAAGTCAGGCGGCAAGTCACCAGGCAGGCTTATCTAAAACGATGAAGGTTTAAGCACCTACTAATACACAAATTGTGTAAAAAGTGGAATTTTGGACCCTTGACCTCTTGTAAGGGCCACCTCTCCCTTACCACTAGGGCAATAGGTCATTGTTAACCCGCAGCTTGTGTGTTTGTTTTTTTTTACAGTAGGTAAACAATTAAAGGGATCTACATAAACTGTAAACCAACTCCATGATCAGCATGAAGGATGATGGTATAAAGATCCCTATTATAAGAGAGAGTAGAAGTATTACATATAGCACCATGCTTAGCTATAAAATCAGCAGCCTTATTTGCTTCTGTGTAGCAGTGTTGAAACTCCACTTTGATAAAGTTACTCCTCATTATCTTGATCTCTTCCAACTGTCTCAATATCTCCCAATTAGCTTTGATTTCACCCCTAATGGCTCGAATCAGCACTTGATTGTCACTTTCCACGATAACTTGCCTTAGTCCTAACCCGTGGGCATGATGCAGACCTGCACACACAGCTGCAACCTCTGTTTGAAGAACTGTCCATTTACAGATCTCCTCAAAAACTAAATCAATAACATGAGCATTTGGATCTCGGATGACCCCTCCCACCTGGCATATGCCAATGAGGTTGACAGAGCCATCTACATTAATTTTACAAAAAGACTCTATTGGTTTAGTCCACTTTGCTTTACTCCTTTTCCTAAATTTCTTCTTTGTTTCATGACCTTCGTCTGAATGATTTCAGGTGGCCTTATTCGCAATAATTTTTTGAATAATACCCGAGGCTTGTGTTAATTAATGAAGATTGTACATGTTTCTATCAAATATTATAAATAAGCTCAGTGAGATTCAATCTAGAATATATGGATATATATTACTATAGTAGGATAACTTTTTTTTTTTGTGGTGAAACTATAGTAGGGATAATTTTTTATTTTTTATTTTTTATTTTTTATTTTTTATTTTTTATTTTTTTTTAAACGTGGGGGTTCCGAGGTTGTCGACTAATCCCCCACGGGTCCGAGCCCTAGCCTGCAAAGGACCCGAACCGGGCAAGCCAGGCGGCAAGCCACCAGGCAGGCTCACCCAAGCCAATGAAGGCTTGAGCACCCACTTAATTACACAAAGTGTAAGTAATGG
Source organism: Persicaria tinctoria (assembly GCA_037127255.1). Taxonomy (NCBI): domain Eukaryota; kingdom Viridiplantae; phylum Streptophyta; class Magnoliopsida; order Caryophyllales; family Polygonaceae; genus Persicaria; species Persicaria tinctoria. Next base: position 58,916,492 of record JBANSL010000008.1, on the reverse strand, counting down.
AATTTGAACCCTTGACCTCTTGCAAGGGTTACCTCTCCCTTACCACTAGGGCAAGAGGTCATTGGTAAATAGTAGGGATAATTAATGCATGATGAATGCGTATCAGAATTTAGAAAATTTGTAAATTCGCACTACGTGCGCTTTCATAGTTGCTTTAAAAAAAAAATTCGCGAGCATGCAATTCAACTGCGATCATGGAGTGTAAATTTGCAGTTTACTGTTTCCCGCGTCTTTGAATTTAGTTCCGACATCAATGTAAAAGTTGTAGCTCTTGAAAATATTTTTTCAATTATATTCATAATAGTCCATCGGACCGCCGAGGCTTCCAATCATTACAAAATCAGCTTGTCAGGCAGATAACTTTTGCGAACTTATTCTTCGATTCTACTCTCTTCTTCCTTCGGAGTCCCACTCTTATTTTGCTACAAATTCTACCTAACCGAACTCAAGTTTTTATGATGTGAAATATCTTTATACTACACGGTGAAATTATTGACTAATGCACGATGATGAATGCGTATCAAAATTTAGAAAATCCGTAAATTCACAATACACGTTCATCTTTAAAAAAAATATATTTATTTCACGAACACAATTCAATTGTGATCATGAAGTGCGAATTCGCAGTTTACTATTCACCCCATCTTTGAATTTGGTTCCGATATCAGTGTAAAAGTTGTAGCTCTTGAAAATAGTTTTCAAATCATACTCATAATAGTCCATTGGGCCGCTGGGACTTCTGGAACTTCCAAATGAGCTAGTATCTATGACTTTTTCACTTTCTTGGTCTTTAGTAAATGCTTTCAAAGGCCTATTTGCTAAACCTTATAATCATTTCATTTATTGAACTTCTGGTTCAATTGTATTTATCCACGGAAATGAAATGATTGAGAAGTTACTTCCGTGCAATCTCTTTCTTAATTGTCTCATTTCCTCCCCCCCTGAATACCGAACATTTGATCACCATTATAAAGCTCTAGGTATTTGATATCAGTAGGAACTCAAACCCCATGTATCATCCAACTTCTTTGTGGTCTCATTGTAGTTCATTTGGAGGAGGTACATCTTGAAACATATGTGTGTGTATATATATATATATATATATATATATATATATATATATATATATATATATATATATATATATATATATATATATATATATATATATATATATATATATATATATATATATATTCTCATTTATGTAAGACTTGCTTTTGGCTAGTCATCTGAGATATTGGTGTTCAATACCATGTCAACTCATACATATGTGTATGTAACAGCCCGAGATTATGATTTCCGAGTAACGTTTCGAGGGATGAAACCCTCGTTGGGATCTTGCGCCCCGAGTAAAGGTTGAAGGTTTGAAATCAAAGATGTGTAGCATAAAGTGGGATTTCGCACCCAAATCCGGAAGGTCCGTTAGAGACCCCGGGGTAAACCCCTGTACTTGTCATAAGTCTACAATGCGGAAAATCCTTTATCATGCGAAGAGCATAAGTTCTGAAAATGATACAACGGGCACCACAACAGAGCCGGGTCAAAACAGAGTATAAGTAGGGATAAATCCCAAAAGTATAAATTTGGTGAAGTCAGGGTTCAAGACTCACTCTCCGCCATATGAATGGACCCTGTCATAACAGCAAGATATCAAGAAGTGAAACAGGTACCTCAAACTATACCATAAATTCATGTCAAGAGTCCGCCCGTGGGTCCTCTCACCGCGCTAGGGACATATAATACGCCTATACATAGAATAAGGGATGCCTTACATGGAGTACTGAAATATTAACCACACTATCATGCTCCTAATTCATATACACATAATATTAAGTAAGGCCATAACAAATAATATCAAGTGGTATATCCCTCTTCTACCACCACCCCTCTTCCAGATAGGGTGGAGTCTGGCCAGTTCGATTTTATAGCATATCGAATCTCATCTTCATATCGTGGATGTTGCGAAAAGAAAATAATAATGTTGATAATAGTAAAGGTGTTCCAACGACTCGAATGACTCAGGACGAAACCCGATGGAACTGGGATGTCCTATGACCCTAGCAAGGACTCTAGGACTCACAGATAATGGTCGTTCTGTATTCAAACACAAACATAATAAGGATGCTCATTCGTAAGTGCAATTCCTAAGCATGATACTACATGACATGCTTTTATGCATATGCAACAACTACATACTATATGACACATCAGGCATGAGGTACTGGTTACTGAGTAAGCCCCGGAGGTCTTACCTGGCTAGCAGATCGACAAAAGAAGAATCCAACACACAGTAGTCACGATCACAAAATATCACCTAATCACATAGCGATAATATACTGAGTATACGTCTCTAGCCACTCTGAACACATATCACACATTCATACAAGCAGATAATTAACATGCTCGCATCAACCACAGTTTCAGTTCATCACGATCAACCATCTCTTATCTCATACTATTCATCACAACTTGCCAACTCATCAGCATAAAATAACCTCAATTTCACACTTAACCAAATTTGCATGTTACAATTTGATGAAGCCTGAAAGATAACGAAATTAAAGAAACAGTTAAAGAGGGTTTAAAAGGTGAATAAAAATAAACTCTAAAGGACAAACATAACGGCCATCGGTCAGCGGACGAAGAACACTTGCACAAATAGGACATGTGGCGCACAGATGGGAAGATGGCGCAAAAATGGGACAGATGGCGCACAAATGGACAAGTGGCGTTCATGCCCCCCATCCAAGTGCATTTCTTTCCCTGGACAGCTGGCAATACGACATCGACAAATGGCCGAAAGAGGGGAACATCTCCCCTGCTCGACAGATGAGGAAATGTACTATAAAAGGCAGAAAGGAAGCCAAAACAAAGGACTTTTTGGGAAAAACGAGAGAGGAGACGCTAGTTCCAGAGAGGGTTGGGAGAGAAACAGCCACGCCGAGGTTCCCATCCTGATTCATCTCGGTATCACCTGTCCGCGGACGCCTATAGAGAGGAGAACAACATAATCAACTTGGGACAGGTAGTCAAACGTCAGGATAAGGGGCTGGGAAGCATGCGAAATCATTTCACCCTCAACTTCTACTGTATTAGACGAGCGTACCTCCGTTACCATTGGGTCATTTGATGATCCCGGATAAGTAGAGATGCTGGTCCATGTGGGGATCTCAGGTAACGGGTAAGACCGTCCTCATTTCCTTTAGGGTAAGCGGCTGAGGTGAAGGTCTCTTTCCCCCTGTTCTGTCACCCATTCCGTGTGGTTGACTGGGGGAAAGGGCTTCAGGTAAGTCCGTATTACCCATTTTTCTATAAAAGTAAATCCAAGGCATACCCCCCCCCCCCATGGGGAGGTGGGGGGGGCCATACACTTTTTCTTGAACGGTTTTTTCACCGGCGCCGTCTGTGGGAACACTCTCACCCTGAGAGGTTCCCGATTTTAAGTATCAAAATATTATTTACGACATTATCGTTAACTAATACCTTTTGTATGCACAGGTGGAAAAATGAGTGAAAGCATGAGAGGAGCCTCTCACGGGATGATGAGTCATGACCACGTAGGATCCTAGGGGTCCGAGTTGCCTATAAACTCTCCGAGTCAGAACAGCGCGCCGGAGGTTCCGGTCGTCTCACCGTACGTCCCACCACAAATGGCTCAAGGCTATTTCATGCAAGAGGAACATTACATCCCCCCCTCAAAACCCGGGACAAGGTTTCTTCTACGGGTATGACGGGTACCCCCCATTCCAGCAGGGGAACCCGTTCAACGTCTTTCCCTAGAATATATACGGGAGCGCTTATCAAGATCATTATCAGCCCAGATTCTCTGATGATTTTGGCGCACACCGTCGAAGTGAAGACAGACGTGCACCCAAGCATCACAGGGGCGAGCATTCATCTGATATATCCACATCCACCCGGACAGGTTCACCCCGTGAGAACGAGAGGAAGATGGATTTCGTTCCTTCAGTGTTCACCCCCGAGGTCTGCCTGGCACCCGTACCCAAGCAATGGAGAGACACTAATCTGATGAAGTATGATGGCACCACTGACCCTGATGATCGCATGTGCCATTTCACGACAGCTATGGGGATCAATGAGTACAATGATGCAATGTTATGCCGAACGTTCCCATCAACTCTAACCGGTATCGCCCTAACTTGGTTCACCAACCTACCACAGAACTCGATCGCTAGTTTCATCCAGCTCTCCCAAGTCTTCAAATCCCATTTTGGAAGCTCGCGGTCTAGAAAAAAGACCATGTTGGACCTCAACTCGATCAGGCAAGGGCAAAACGAGACTCTGGTACAATTCTTCACCCGTTTCACCTCTGTGGTAGTTCAAATTCCCAACTTTAACCATGAGTCCGCGGTTATAATCCTGATGGGGAACATCGCGCAAGGCGGTTTCAAGACTCGGCTTTTCAGAAAAAAGCCAAAAGACTATGACACGTTAAGAAACTTGGTGTCTGCCCAGATTGAGGCAGAGGAAGCCGCGACCTCTAGCTCGAGGGCTAATGAGGGCCCACGAGGTCTCTTGGGGAGTATAGCGGGAAAGTTTTGAAAAGACAAAGGAGCGGCGAAACCAAGGAGGAATTACTCCGCGGGCGGAATACCCGCGTCCCGACATGACGAGGTCCATTTCAACCATGAGAGAGAGAATCTAGACGCTAGATATCAAGGCTATGACCAAGAAGTACGCCATAAGAGGGAGCTAGTCTCTCCGGCCAGGAAGAATGAGCATCGCGACAACACCCAACGTCACCAGCAGGCTCAGAATCGCAACGATAGGGGGCACGCGGATGATAGAAGAAGTCACCACCAGGCCTCACGATTCGAAAACCCTCGGGGGAGGGATGAGCAACATCGTTACCCCCCGGTGAACAGGGGCAGAGGGAGGGGACGTTGGTGGAGGGGTGGTCGAAGAGGGCAGGGTCAGCCTGCGCAAGTATCGGTCAATCAGGCTCCACGCCGCGAAGATTGCCCGGAAGGATCGTGGGTCAACCGAATCCCAGAACCAGGAGGTTTCATTGACACTCTAGCAGGGGGACCGTCGATCTCAGGAATCAGTCGACAAGAGAGAAAGAATTATGAGAGAGAGGCCAGGCAACCTCCATCAACTACAAGCTAAAAGATCGCCTTACAGCCGCACCCGGAGATAATCTTCACGTCGATCGACGCAGAGGAGGTCCGCATGCCCCACGCGGATCCATTGGTGATCCATGCGCAGATCGCCACAAAAACGGTGAAGAGGGTTTTCATCGACACAGGGTCGTCAGTAGACATACTCTCGTGGGAAGCTTTCTCCCAGTTAGGCATGTCAGCGACGGCTTTGAGGCCTTATCACGGCACGTTGATCACCTTCTCAGGGGATGAAGTGCAGGTGGCACGCACCATCGAGCTCACGTTAGTTCTAGGCACCTCCCCTCGCCGAAGAATGGAAAATATCACCTTTACGGTGGTCCGAATTCCGACCACTTACAACGCACTCCTAGGGAGGGTTTCACTTTACAAATTTCAGATGGTTGTGTCGATCTACCATTTCAAAGCTAAGTTCCTGGTCCCCGGGGGTGAAACGGGGGAGGTGTGTGGCCAACAACCAGAAAGTCGGAGTTGTTATGTGACCTCTCTGAAGAAAAATAAGGAGGCCATGTGTCTCGAGGACACCGCTCAAAGCAAGGCCAAGAACGCCGAGAGAAACCCTTCACCAGAGAATGAAGCAACCAGTGTAACTAATGGGATTGCATCAGAAGCCGAACTCAAGGTCCGGCCTTCCGAAAGGGAGGTTCCGACCGCGTATTTGAGAACCGTCCACCAGCCGTTTTCCAATGCTGAGGAGAGAATTTACATGGGCCAAGCCCTAGGAACGGGGGAAAAAGAACGGGTCCTACAAATTATCCGGCAGTCGCGGGACATGTTCGCGTGGTCCCCAAAATATCTCTTGGGTGTCCCCGCTTCCATCGCAATCCATACCCTCAGAATCCGTCATGATGCGCGGCCGGTGGCCCAAAAGAAGAGAAAGATGGCCCCGGAGAAGTCCCGAGCAGCGAAAGAAGAAATAGATGAGCTGCTTGAAGCTGGGTTCATTGAGGAAGCAGAAGACTCAGATTGGCTCTCGAACGTGGTCCTGGTTAAGAAAGCTAACGGAAAATGGAGAATGTGTGTCGATTTCTCGGATTTAAACAAGGCTTGCCTTAAAGATAGTTACCCGCTGCCTTCGATAGACGAGTTGGTGGACATCACTGCCGGGAATGAAGCTCTGAGTTTCCTAGATGCCTACTCCGGGTATAATCAGATTAAACTGGGCCCACTGGACCAGAGAGCCACCACTTTCATCACCAATCAGGGGATTTTCCGTTACAAGGTCATGCCTTTTGGTTTAAGGAATGCGGGAGCCATATTCCAGAGGGCTGTGGACAAAATATTTCGCGATCAGCTGCCCAGGAATGTGTCCATCTATGTGGATGACATTGTAGTAAGAAGAAAGAAGGCAGAAAATCATGCAGCAGACCTACATGAGACTTTTGATTCGCTGAGACGGGGAGGACTGAATTTGAACGCTGAAAAATGCGTCTTCGGGGTCGATTCCAGAAAATTTTTGGGTTTCATGGTCAGCCAGAGAGGAATAGATGTGAACCCGGCGAAGATAGCAGCAATACAGGAATTACGACCTCCACATACTATCAGGGAGGTGCAGTCGTTAAACGGTGCAGTCAACTACCGGAGACGTTTCTGTTCCTGCCTGGCAGATAGGTCCATGCCTTTCTTCGCGCTATTAAAGAAAAAGGGACCGATACAGTGGACGCCTGAACTCCAGCAAGCTTTCGATGAACTGAATGTTTTTCTGCAGTATGTGCCGACTCTTCAGCAGCCACAAAAGTCTGAAAACTTACAGATCTACCTCGCGGTAAAAGCAACCATTATCAGCGCAGTTCTCACCAGAGAAGGGCGATACCCAGTTTATTATGTGAGCAGGGTATTACAGGACGCCGAAACTAGATATGAGCCGGTTGAGAAGGTAGTCCTCAGTTTGATATTCGCGGCAAGGAGGCTACGTCCATATTTCCAGGATCATCAAATCGAAGTCTTGACAGATTTACCATTGAGGCAGATTCTTCACTCCCCAGGCCTCTTAGGACGGATGGCGAAATGGTCCATTGAGCTCTCAGAGTTCGAGATAGCATACGTCTCGCGTAAGGCGGCGTTAGCTCAAGTTTTAGCCGATTTCATCTGTGAAACCAGTTTTGAAGATGAAGACAGAGATGTCAACGCAGATAGGTGCGGGGCAGGAATCGTACTAACCACCCCTAGGGGGAAAAATTCTGATTTGCTCATCAGCTAAATTTCCAAGCCACCAACAACGAGGCAGAGTATGAAGCCTTGATAGCAAGGCTGGAGTTAGCCCTGACCCGCGGGGCTCAGACCGTCACCGTATACACTGATTCCAAGATTGTCGCTAGGCAGGCGGAAGGAGAGTACGGAGCCAAGACAGGATTGTTGCCAGATAAGATGCGAAAGGTAAACGCTCCGAGAAAGGCCTTTTTGCACTTTACCATCGAGTCCATCCCTAGAGAAGACAATGAACAGGCCGATTTGTTGGCCCGAGTGGGGGCCGCCATGCCGTCAAATGTGGAGAAAAAATTTGATTTTAAAAGAAAGGATCGGCGAAGACTGTTACAAGAGGTGTACTTCGTCCAAACTGAGGGACCCAAAGACTGGCGGACACCGATCACTGAATATCTGGGGAAGGGGATCCTTCCACCAGAAAGAATGGAGGCTAAGAAGTTGATAAGCAGAGCGGCCCGATTTGTAATTCGCGAAGGAAGACTATATAAGAAAGGTTTCAACTTCCCAGATTTATTGTGTGTATCCAGCCGGGAAAGACAGGTCATTGCCAAAGAACTCAGTTCGATTGTGAAAACATCCGAGATTTCTGCGAGGGTGTCGGAATAAAATTAAAATTCTCGTCAGTGGCTCACCCACAAACGAATGGACAAGCAGAGACTACAAATCGTCAAATCTTGGAAGGTATCAAGAAGAAGCTGGGGAAAACCTCCAAATGCCGATGGGCGGAACTCCTCCCACTAGTGCTCTGGTCATATCGGACCTCACAAAAAACTCCAACCAGGGAGTCGCCATTTTCCTTGGTATTTGGGACGGACGCGGTCATCCCAGTCGAGCGGTTGATCCCTTCTGCACGGGTCTTGGACTACGAATCCAAGGCCAATAATGAGGCTCTGGAAGTTGAGATGCACCTTCGAGAAGAAAGGCGGATATTCGCAGAAATTAATGCTCGGGGGTACAAAAGGAAAACCCAAAGGCACATGGACCGGCATCTCCAAGAGCGACGATTTGAAAAAGGAGACCTGGTCCTCCGCCTGGCCCTGGCAGGAGGAAAGCTGGACGCCAAATGGGAAGGGCCTTATGTAGTTGTTGAATGCATCCATGTCGGAGCATACGAGATACAAACCCCCGAAAGTGTTGTTCTTCGGAAGACGTGGAATGCAGAACACCTGAAGAAATATTATGTGTAATCTCTAAGTCTTTTCAAAGTTTATCCAGTCACCCCCGCTACCAGTAAATAAATTAAAGCGGTTAGTGGGTGCTTTATGTATTTTCCTACAGTTTTTAGCCCTATGACGCTGGAGCTTGCTCCGCGTCGGACATCTAGTGAACGTATTGGGCTCCCAGATTGACTCTAAGTCCTATGACGCTGGAGCTTGCTCCGCGTCGGACATCTGGTAGACGCATTGGGCTCCCAGATTAACTCTAAGTCCTATGACGCTAGAGCTTGCTCCGCGTCGGACATCTGGTGGACGCATTGGGCCCCCAGATTAACTCTAAGTCCTATGACGCTGGAGCTTGCTCCGCGTCGGACATCTGGTGGACGCACTGGGCTCCCAGATCAACTCTAAGTCCTATGACGCTGGAGCTTGCTCCGCGCTGGACATCTGGTGGACGCATTGGGCTCCCAGATTAACTCTACGTCCTATGACGCTGGAGCTTGCTCCGCATCGAACATCTGGTGGACGCATTGGGCTCCCAGATTAACTCTAAGTCCTATGATGCTGGAGCTTGCTCCGCGACGGACATCTGGTGGACGCATTGGGCTCCCAGATTAACTCTAAGTCCTATGACGCTGGAGCTTGCTCCGCGTCGGACATCTGGTGGACGCATTGGGCTCCCAAATTAACTCTATGTCCTATGACGCTGGAGCTTGCTCCGCGTCGGACATCTGGTGGACGCATTGGGCTCCCAGATTAACTCTAAGTCCTATGACGCTGGAGCTTGCTCCGCGTCGGACATCTGGTGGACGCATTGGGCTCCCTGATTAACTCTAACTCCTATGACGCTGGAGCTTGCTCCACGTCGGACATCTGGTGGACGCATTGGGCTCCCAGATTAACTCTAAGTCCTATGACGATGTAGCTTGCTCCGCGTCGGACATCTGGCGGACGCATTGGGCTCCCAAATTAACTCTATGTCCTATGACGCTGGAGCTTGCTCTGCGTCGGACATCTTGTGGACGCATTGGGCTCCCAGATTAACTCTAAGTCCTATGACGCTAGAGCTTGCTCCGCGTCGGACATCTGGTGGACGCATTGGGCTCCCAGATTAACTCTAAGTCCTATGACGCTAGAGCTTGCTCCGCGTCGGACATCTGGTGGAAGCATTGGGCTCCCAGATTAACTCTAAGTCCTATGACGCTGGAGCTTGCTCCGCATCGGACATCTGGTGGACGCATTGGGCTCCCAGATTAACTCTAAGTCCTATGACGCTGGAGCTTGCTCCGCGTCGGACATCTGGTGGACGCATTGGGCTCCCAAATTAACTCTAAGTCCTATGACGCTGGAGCTTGCTCCGCGTCGGACATCTGGTGAACGCATTGGGCTCCCAGATTAACTCTATGTCCTATGACGCTTGAGCTTGCTCCACGACGGACATCTGGTGGACGCATTGGGCTCCTAGATTAACTCTAAGCCCTATGACGCTAGAGCTTGCTCCGCGTCGGACATCTGGTGGACGCATTGGGCTCCCAGATTAACTCTAAGTCCTATGACGCTAGAGCTTGCTCCGCGTCGGACATTTGGTGGACGCGTTGGGGTCCCAGATTAACTCTCCGTCCTATGACGCTGGAGCTTGCTCCACGTTGGGGTCCCAGATTATCTTCCTTATCTTTTCGCCCTGAAAGAATTACCCCCTACGAAGGAGGTTTTCGAACCGCGGTAAAACCTATCCGGTTCCCCCACAGCCCAAGGAGCTGTGATGACGCCCGAAAGATAACGGAATTAAAGAAAAAGTTAAAGAGGGTTTAAAAGGTTAATGAAAATAATCTCTAAAGGACAAACATAATGGCCTTCGGTCCGCGGACGAAGAACACCTGCACAAATAGGACAGGTGGCGCACAGATGGGATAGATGGCGCAAAAATGGGATAGATGGCGCACAAAGGGACAGGTGGCGTTCATGCCCCCCATCTAAGTGCATTTCTTTCCCTGGACACCTGGCAATACGACATCGACAAATGGCCGAAAGAGGGGAACATCTCCCCTGCTCGACAGACGAGGAAATGTACTATAAAAGGCAAAAAGGAAGCCAATACAAAGGACTTTTTGGGAAAAATGAGAGAGGAGATGCTAGTTCCAGAGAGGGTTGGGAGAGAAACAGCCACGCCGAGGTTCCCATCCTGACTCATCTCGGTATCACCTGTCCGCGGACGCCTATAGAGAGGAGAACAACATAATAAACTTGGGACAGGTAGTCAGACGTCAGGATAAGGGGCTGGGAAGCATGCGGAATCATTTCACCCTCAACTTCTACTGTATTAGACGAGCGTACCTCCTTTACCATTGGGTCATTTGATGAACCCGGATAAGTAGAGATGCGAGTCTTCTCGAAAGACTCGGCGACTCCGATCGTGGGACCCCCATAATTCGTGGGGATCCCAGGTAACGGGTAAGACCGTCCTCATTTCCTTTAGGGTAAGCGGCTCAGGTGAACGTCTCTTTCCCCCTGTTCTGTCACCCCTTCCGGGTGGTTGACTGGGGGAAAGGGCTTCAGGTAAGTCCGTATTACCCATTTTTCTATAAAAGGAAATCCAAGGCATACCCCCCCATGGGGACGTGGGGGGGCCACACACTTTTTCTTGAACGGTTTCGTCACAATTTCATACTCATACTTTTCATAAGTATATATATCATCATCATCATCGGTCACAAATATTTATCCCATTATAATAAATCACCAAAAGTCATACTATTAGTCACACATATCATATCGTTAGTCAAACACTCATTTTATCATTCTAGTTAGTTGTTGTGCATGTTTTTAGTTATATTTTCCCATATGTTTTATCATTAATTTGAGTCATTTTCATAAGTTTTGCATTGGGCTTAGTGTCTTTTGCATAAGTTTTCATATTTTAACGAGAAATAGATGTCTTCACTAGTTTTTATGTGTTTTACAGGTTTTTGGAAGCTGTTTTTGAAGAAACTTTCAAGAGTTAAAAGATGCAGAAAAGAATAAGGAGGACATAGAAAAAAGAACGGAAGCAATCAGAGTTCAAACGACGGAGATATGGGCATTTTTTCGAGATGTAACGACCTTGTACCGACCGCACCTGGGTCGGTACCGATGCCTGATCTGGACAAGCAAGACAAGACGAGCAACAGTGATCATACCGCTCCTAAGGGAGGTCGGTACCGAGGTCTTCCGCTTCGGTATGAGTGCCAGCAGAGCAGATTTATCCGGATTTAATTATTTTTACCCCTTTTCCTTAGATAGACTTTAGATAAAATTGATATATTTATTATTTCCTAATTTAGTTTATGGGTTACTAAGTATAAATAGGATTTTTTGGGTTTGGAGAAGTCTTTCTTCTTTCTACCTCACTTTCAGCATACGTTTAGAATTTTCAACACACGTTTAGAGAGTGTTTGTGAGGGGATTTGAGAGCTTTTTGAAGCGATTTCTTCGGCGAAGGTTGAAGAACGTTTTGTGAGGCTTTTGTGACGCTTTGTTGACATTATTCTTAGGTTTTTATGCAATTTGAATTTCTGATTTTTATTTATTTCATGAATTTTACAATGTCTACCATGTTTATGCGCCAGTAGTCCCCTTTTCTAGGGTTGGGGTGATCCCAACGATAGTTATGCTTGCAATTTTGCTATGAATTGATGGCCTTTTCTCCAGCGATATTATAAAAGATCTTTCTTCTTAAGAAAGAGCTTAAGTTCATTTATCATCTAAATAAACAACCTAAATAAAGAAATCATTTACATTACTTTATAATGTAATATTTTTCGGACAATAGAAGTTCGTTAGCAAGAATAGGTGAATCCGGGTATGTTGCATACTATCTTGCATTAAATACCAATTGAGCCACAATAATTAAGATTTAATTCAACTAATCTCAGTAAACTATTAACTTGGGGTTGTAACTATGACCTCTACTAAAACCAAATTGGGCAAATAGGGCATAATTTCAACTAGATGCCAGGTTGTTTGAACCAGAATGTGAGGAAGATTGTTATAAAATACACATCATATAAAGAAATAGTAACTGAAAACATTTAGTATATATGGAAACAGAAATTCAAACCTTAGCATTTTGCCCAAACTTTTTATTGAAAATGCCAATTGATTTAGAGCCACACACATCGTGAGTCATCAGGAGTCAAGACATTGTTGTAGGAGGAAAATCGAGTATGGAAATTAAAATATAAATAAAATAAGGCATACCCGATTCCGTCCCTTGCAAATAATTACAAGACCTCCTCTTGATGTAGCAGCGGAAAGTCAGGATGGATCCACGAGGAAGCGTGTCAGCGGATCCTAGGCAGCGGTGGAGTCTCACGGTCAGAAGTCGACAACAGGTGCTAGATCTCGACCTAGGGTAAGTCGACAAGAGATCAGGCTAGTCGAGCAGGACAGCAGCAGTCACAGGGGTCTAGCCGATCTCGACCAGAGGCTACTCGAGATCGAGTACGGCCTTCATCGACGTCGGCTTGGCTTGTCGAGTACCTGCACACAGAAGCTACAGCGACTTTGGGTCGAAGATCAGCAGTCGAGATCGACGAGTGTTTTTCGATCTCGACAAAGACAGAGAATAAAAATAAAGTAAATGCAAAGGCTTTGGGGATTCGAACTAAACTGTATAAAAAGGACTTCCAAGATTGAGGTTTGCAACAACGATAACCAAGCATGCATAAGGCAGAGATAAACCGATAATCATGTGAATCGCATCAAAGGACAAGCTTTCGCCTTTTCCAACAATTAGACAACTCTCTCAAGAAACCCTAATTGTCTCTACTGATTTTATATTTACAATCCAAGTTGTTAGCATGGATCTCCATTAGATGGGTAATAAACACATAAACAAGTAGTAGATGCTCAAAACATGATAAAAGTCGGATATTTACCTCAAACACGCAGGGCTATCGTTGGGCTCGCCCCAACCCTAGAAGTTGGTGGACTACTCGCGCTTCATCGCAACCTCAGACATTGATGTATGAAAAGAAACTTGCATTAAACTAAATCCAAATACTTTACAATCCCGGCGATCCAACTTTCGTTGAACGCCAAAACCCTAAAACCTCTGAACTCCTAAACCGTCTCTGTGGAATTACTTCTCTAACTGAAATTGAATTTATAGGCTTCTAAAGCTTGCTATTCAAGGATAGAAACATCTATCTATATCTAAAAATATATCTAAAAGTATTAAAGATAAATAAAAGCAATAACATAAATAAATCTATTTAAGGGAAATATATCTAAAATGTCTTCAAGTGGATAGATCTCTCTCTTCATGATGTATCTTGATAAAATCGGATAGAATCGGCAACCTTCGGCTCCAAGGAATCCCAATCCGAGTAGGATAGATCAAACCGCGTTACGCGGCTTCTGGAGGCTTCCTCGATCTCGAGTAAGGCTACTCGATCTCGAGTAGAAGTGTCGTCGACTGGGATGGGTCGGCGTCTCGGGTTGCTGGTGCTCGACAGGCTCGAAGATGGCTCCTAGGCATCGTCGATCTCGAGTAAAGGTGGCTCGTCGACTAGGTCTTCTCGGCAGCGTCGGGTAGATCTTCTCGACATGGCTCGGGTGTCGGCTTCCGGGTTCCTCGATCTCGAGTAGAGTGTAACCCGGCATGTCTTCGTCTTTGGCTTCTCGATCAGCTCCTCCTCGACCAGGCACTCCATGGACATTTTTGGTCGATCTCGAGTACAACTACTCGATATCGAGTAAATCTCTCAGCTTTCTGCTCTGTTCTTAAAACGCACTTTCCCGAGTCCTTGTTCGTCGGATGATGCATATGACCATGCGTTGGAAAGTTCTTTCCGAGGGCTAGAACTCTGATGAAGACATCAAAGCTTGATTCAGAACATAACCAAAACTTTTGTAGACCTTTAAGCTGCACCATTCTTAGCTTCTCCAAGAGTTTCCTTTAAGCTCCAAAGTGCGTCTGATTTCTGCGGAATATAACCAAAACTTGTGTAGACCTCCATATATTGCAAATAAGTGTAAACTACACAGATTCTGTATTATTCTAACCCAAATGCATGCAATGTATGCAAAAATCGATATAAAAGTAAGTGTAAAACATGGCAAATTAGCCTCACAACAAACACCCCATACTTAAGCTTCCTTGTCCTCAAGCAATACTTTTAATTGTCATTCAGGGGAAGAATTTAAACTCTCAACATTTTAGATTCATTCTCATATAACCCAGCAGTCAATTACCATCCTTGAAAAGGTACTAATGTCACAGATCCATGCATGTGCAATTTAAAGAGAAACATCTACTCACAAAAGGAGAGTTATGCAAAAACATTCATAAGTGACAAATCATTAATAATCAAGAGGACTTTAATTTAAGCTCAATAAGAAGTAGATTGGTAAAAGGCTAAAGGTGGGCAATTTTTGGCAATATGGTGCTAATGATCCGGGAAAATGGAGTATTTCCAAACTGAATTTCCATATTCCTTCTCCATAAGATTCATCACCTTTCATAATGCTTTTATCAATAATAATGCTTTTACCTCTCTAACCTCAGCAATGCGTTCTCGCGAGTCACAAACATGGGTGTCATGAATGGCCCCGGATACTTAGTGCTTTGGACTCCTCACAATGTGTCCCATCTCTCCAAACTATTATCTCAGAGAGCATGATCAATCTACCTTTATCTCCTGAGGTGATTGGATTTTTTTTCTCACTCATTAAATTTTCCATATTTTTCAAACAATTTCCTACCAAACTCCAATAATGATAACAAAAACACAAAAACCATACAATAATCTCCATAATGTAACATCATTCTCAACATAATCCCCGGATAGGAAATAAGGTACAAAATGGCAATATTTAGAACATGTCGAGCAATATGAAAATAAGGCATAATATGGCTTTTGTGTAATGCATATGCATAGGTAAGGCTAGGATTATAACAATGAGCATTATATGGAAATATAAAGTTCTACATCCTCTTATTATGCAATATGTCAAAAGCAACATCAAATTTTTCCTCCTTTCATGGTTTTCAAGAAAATATGCACTTCATTGTGACTTCCCTTTACTAGGCAATTTCATGATATATCTCTAATGAATCCAATTTTGCATCGTTGAGTTCAATATAAGCTTCCATGACATTATCAAAAATTTAAATAGGGGCCATTTTTCTCAAACTTTTGGAAAACATGCATATAAGCACATAAATCAATAATGAATTCCAAAATATCCATGTATAAGCAATTCAAGAAATAAACCTTAAATATGCACACGTAATGTCAAATATATCAAATATGCACATAGTAAGCCCTTCCCCCACCCCATACTTAAAATTTACAGTGTCCCCACTGTATAAAATCAATAAAAACAAGAGTAAAGGAAGGAACTCACGGGATAACATATCGAGGAGGGCGAATCGGTGCAAGTCGAGGAAGTGGGCTTGTCGATCTCGAGTACAGGGTAATCGATCTCGAGGAGCTTCGTCTACGTCCAGTGGCTTCTGAACTGGAGGAGCTTCTGGTGGCTTAGTCGATATCGAGTTGGCCTACTCGACATCGACGAGTTTCTGGGCTGCTCCTTCTTGTCGTCGACTTGGCCTTCGTCCATTATGTCTGTTTTTCAAGGACTTCTTTATTCCACTTTTCGTGATCCTTATATGCTTGCCGACCTAAAAGTATTAGATTGCACACAAAAACAAGACTATCCACATGAAGCATTCTAAAAGACATAAAACAAAAAACCAAAAACCAAAAAGTTCAAAAGTCCCAAAATTCATAAAGTTTTATATACATGCTCTAGATTTTAGAGTCGCTACGCCGACTTCTCCGTTTGTACTCAAGGACAATTAGTGTGGGGCTCGCTCATGCTTGGCCCTTCTCCTGGATTATCTAGGTCCTGATGGTAGTATGCAAGCTCAGTTGATAGGTGGTTGCTTGCATCATCTCCCTTCTCTTTCTTCTTCTTCCTCCTAGCCCTTAGCTTTCGTAGATTTTCTCGCCACGGGGTCTTACCTCCCCTTAAATTATTGAAAAATTTCTTTATGGACTGAGGGGGAGTAGAATTTATACCTGAACTTACATTTTCGGACCCAAAACAGAAATCTTTGGGCTTGGGGCTAGTTGATGTCGAGTACTATTGGTCGAGATCGAGTACAGGGACCCCATACATAGGCTCTTGGCAAGTCAGTGGCTCAGTAGTGGTTGTCGATATTGACAAGCGCTCGTCGAGATCGAGGAGAAGCTTAGTCGAGATCCAGTTGGCTTGGTCGACCTCGAGTACAGTGCTCTTGCCTTCCTCCGCTGTTTGCTGGGTCCCGTGGTTGCTGATGCTTTTCACCTCTAACCATGAAATTTCCTCCTTTGCAGGGCCAAAAGAGAAATCTAAAACCTCATCGCCTATGGTGAAGGTGAGCGAGCGATTCTTAACACTAATTCTGGCATCTGCAGTTGCTAAGAATGGTCTACCAAGAATAATAGGGCTAGTAGGATCTTCAGCACAGTCTATGATAAGGAAATGTGCTGGAACAAAGAATTTACCAACCTGGACAGGGACATTCTCAACTATACCTGTAGGGATGACCACTGTATTGTTCGCCATGTATAATTTGGCATCCATAGGCTCTATGCATCCTATCTTGACCTTCCGCCAGATTGATAAAGGCATGATACTCACACTTGCTCCTAAATCACACAGAGACTCATATTTATATTGTCCAAAACCCACGGTAACAGAAAACTTACCGGGGTCAGGTCTCTTTTCAGGGAAGTGGAGTACTTTTCATTCGCTTGCGATCTCTGAGATGGATCGCTTCTTACTCGGGATTTCCCTCAAATATTTGACATATCCAAACATCTCTTGCAGGGCTTCTGTAAAAGGAATAGAGACGTTCAGTTCTTGCAGCATATTAACAAATCTGGTAAACCTACATGCTGTTCCTCGATCTCGACCAGGGGGTCCTCGAGATCGACTAGGGTGGTCGACCTTGACTTGCTGGGCTGCGCTGTGGCTCCTCGAGATCGAGTAGATTTTGCTCTGTCTCGAGTTGCTTCTCTGCCTTGCCTTGCTGTTTAACGACCTCTGGCTCGTGTAATTGATGCCCACTTCTGAGTTTGATAGCTGCGACGTGTCCGGTCTTCCTCTTAGGATTTGGTTCTGTTTGCCCAGGGAGCTGTCCGGATGGTCGTGGGATCTGTGCAGCGATTTGACCCATCTGGGTTTGTATTCCCCTTTTCCAGATGTCCAGTTCTCCAAATTTTGTAGTAATGTTCTGGAACTGGTTGTTGATGGTGCCCTGATTCCAACGCATATCCTCAAGGATCAGCTGCACATCATCCTTCTTTTGATCTATTTCTGGATGTCCTGGAGCTCTGTAGGGTGGGGGGTTCCTAGGAGGACCTTGGTTCCACTATGGTTGATAGAACCTTTGATCTCCCATGTAGCGATTTGGACCTCCAGCGTAGGCTGCCTCTTCATGTGTCTCTGCCATCCTGACAAGTTCGGTGTGTGGGCACTCACTAGTGGTGTGCCGCTGTGATCCGCATTCTATGCAAGGCTGCTTGAAAGATAAGTATTTGACTTGTTTGAGGAGCATGCGATTCTGTTCTCTGTAGAACTGCTCCGTGACATCTGGGTCAATCTCCTTTGCTAGCTCATAGAGTGGGATAGATGGTGCTAGCCTGGCATAGGAGTTCTTCTCATTGTTTGCAGTAGACCCATATTTGTTGTCATAATTGGTGAGCTTGTCTAACACACCCCAGGCGTCGATTGGCGGCATCGTCAGATACTCATAGCGAGTATAATGGTTGTTTATGTCCTTAGTGTCCTGATCAAGAGAGTTGAAGAAGATCTCCTGAATGACGTAGGGTGGTTGTCCATGTGTAGGGCAAGATCGCAGCAGTTCTTTGTAGCGTTCACATGCCTTTGCTAGCGGTTCCCCAGACTTTTGTTTGAAGGCAGTGATTTTCTAGCGGAGGAGTGCTGTTTTGGCGGGTGGAAAGAATTTATTCAGAAACTCTTGCTCTACTTGGGCCCATGTTGTGAGTGATCTTTGTTTTAGCCCTTCAAGCCACTTCAGTGCAGGCCCAGCGAGAGACCAGCGAAAAGATTTCATCTTGATATATTCCAGCGTAGTACCTTCAGCAAGAGTACGGCACATGTCAGAAAAATTAGTAATATGTTCAAGAGGACACTCATTAAATTTTCCATAAAAAGCATTGTTGTAGGAGGAAATCGAGTATGAAATATAATAAAATAATTCAAACCAGATTCTGCCCACGCAAATAATTACAAGACCTCCTCCTGATGTAGTAGCGGGAAGTCAGGATCGATCCACGAGGAAGCGTGTCAGCGGATCCTAGGCAGCGGTGGAATCTCACGGTCAGAAGTCGACAACAGGGTCCTAGATCTCGAGTACAGCTACTCGACAGAAGATCGGACAGTCGAACACAGCAGCAGCAACTCGGCAAAGGGTGGTCGATCTCGACAAGGCCCTACTCGAGATCGAGTAGCCTTTTGGTCGACTTCGGGTTGGCTTGTCGAGTTCCTGCACAAGTAAGCTACGACGACTCTAGGTCGAAGATCAGTAGTCGAGGTCGACCAGGGTTTGGTCGAGATCGACGAGGGTAGGGAGTAAAAAAACGAAATAAAAGAAAGTAAAAACAATTGCTTTGGGGTTTTGACTGAACTTAATGTAAAAGTCTTCCAAGATTGGGGTTTGCAACAACGATAACCAAACATGCATAAGGCAAGACCAAACAGATAATCATGTGAATCGCATTAAAGGACTAAGCTTTCGCCTTTTCCAACAATTAGACAACTCTCTCGAGAAACCCTAATAGTCTCTACTGATTTTATGTTTATAATCCAAGTTGTTAGCGTGGATCTCCATTAGACGGGCAATAAACACATAAACAAGTAGGAAAATGCTCAAAACATGATAAATGTCGGATCTTTTACCTCAATTATGCATGGCTATCGTCGGGCTCGCCCCAACCCTAGAAGTGGGTGGACTACTCGCGCTTCATCGCAAACTTAGACATCATCGATTGAAAGAAAACAACTTGCATAAATATAAACCAAAGTTTACAACCGCTTGAAGCCAACTCCGCTCTCGCTTCACAACTCCAATCGGTCGCTCACTCTCTCTTTCTACTCAAGAATAGAATATCTATATCTATATCTAAAACTTTATCTAAAACTTTAACGATAAATAAAAGACATAAAGAAATTAAATCTAAAATAGGAAATATATCTAAAGTGTCTCCAATGGATAGAACTTTTCTTTTTCATGGTAGATCTTGATATTTTCAGATAGAATCAGCAATCTTCACGCCCAAGCAATCCCAAGTCGAGTAGGATTCGTCGAACCGAGTAACGCGGCTCTGGAGGTCTACTCGATCTCGACAAGGGTCTGGTCGATCTCGAGTAGGGTTGACTGGATCGGCTTTGTCGTCCCGGCTAGCTGGCGCTCGATAGACTTGGACTTGGTTCACTGTGCTCGTCGATGTCGACAAGGGCTCGTCGAGGTCGAGTAGACTGGCTATGTCGACTGGGTCTTCTCGGGTGGCTCTACTCGACAAGGGCTCATCGAGGTCGAGTAGGGTGTGGCCTTCTCTAGTCGAGCAGCTCCTCCTCGGCATGGACTCGGACTGGCGCTGTGGGGCTCGTCGATCTCGACAAGGGTTCGTCGAGGTCGAGTAGAGATGTGCTCGGCTTCTCGTCCAGTTCTCTCCTCGACTCCGGGTGTGGCGCTGGGTTTCGTCGATCTCGACTAAGTCTTGTCGAGATCGAGTTGGGTCTGGAAGTCGGGTTGGTCTGGCTCAGCTCTCTCGACCAAGCTTGCTCGGCTATGCTTCGTCGAGATCGAGTAGGGTTAACTCGAGATCGAGTAACCTTGGCTCTCAACTTGATTCGACTGGTTCCGCTGCTTCTTTGACCTTGCACTTCTGTAGTGGATTTCCGAGCTTTTCTGACCTTCCTTAGAATTGCTGTAAAATGCCTCGAATTCTGCGAATTAAACAGAAACTGGTGTAGATTCCATAATTTGGCAAATAAACATAAACTACATAGGTTCTGTACTATCTTAGCCCAAATGAATGAAATGTATGCAGAAATCGATATAAACTTTACTGTAAAACATGGCAGATTCAGCTCACAACAAACACCCCATACTTAAGCCTGCTTGTCCTCAAGCAATACTTTTAATTGTCATTCAGGGGAAGAATTTAAACTCTCAACATCTTAGATTCATTCTCATATAACCCTGCAATCAATTACCATCCTCGAAAAGGTACTAGTGCCACAGATCCATGCATGTGCAAATATATCAAAGCAACATCTACTCACAAAAGAAGGATTATGCACAAATAATTCATGTGTGACAAAGCATTAATAATCAAGAAGACTTTAATTTAAGCTCAAATAAGGAGTAGAATGGTAAAAGGTTAAAAGGTGGGCAATTTTGAGCAATGTGGTGCTAATGATCCGGGAAAATGGAGTATTTCCAAACTGAATTTCATACCACATACTTTCTCCATTTGATTCATCACCTTTCATAATGCTTTTATTCATAATAATGCTTTTACCTCTCTAACCTTAGCACTGCCTTCTCGCGAGTCGCAAACATGGGTGTCATGAATGGCCCCGGATACTTAGTGCTTTGGACTCCTCACAATGTGTCCCATCTCTCCAAACTATTATCTTAGAGAGCAGGGTCAATCTACCTTTATCTTCTGAGGTGATTGGATTTTCTTTCGCTCATTAAATTTTCCATATATTCAAACAATTTCCTTGCCAAAATCCAATAATGATAATGATCACAACACAAACACCATATGATAATCTCCATAATATAACATCATTCTCAACATAATCCCCGGATAAGGTAAAGAATGGGCAATATATTTAGAACATGTGGAGCAATATTTGAAATAAGGCATATATATGGCTTTTGTGATGCATAAGCATAGGTAAGGCTAGGAATATAAACAATGAGCATTATATGGAAATATAAAGTCCTCCATCATCTTATCATGCAACATGTCAAAAGCAACTTCAAATTTTACCTCCTTTTATGGTTTTCAAGAAAATAATGCACTTCATTGTGACTCCCTTTACTAGGCAATTTCATGCTATATCTCTAATGAATCCAATTTTGCATCGTCGAGTTCAATATTACACTTCCATGACATTATTCAAAATTTTCAATGGGGGTCATTTTTTCTCAAATTCTTGAAATTTTGGAAAACATGCATATAGGCACATAAAGCAATAATGCATTCCAAAATAGCCATGTAGCAATTCAAAGAAATAATGCATATATATGTCAAATATGATCAAATATGCACAAAGTAAGCCCTTCCCCCACCCCATACTTAAACATTACAGTGTTCTCACTGTCTAAAAAAAAGGGTAAAGAAAGAAACTCACAGGATAATGCATCGAGGAAGTTGAAACTGGGCATGTCGAGTAGGGGTGCTCATCGATGTCGAGTACAGTCTACTCGATATCGAGTAGCTTTTCAGCGTCTGGTGGTTTTTTGAAGTCGAGGAGTGTTTGATGGCTTGTCGATGTCGAGTACGTCTACTCGATCTCGAGTAGCTTTGTCTGGGCTGCTCCTCCTTGTCGTCGTCGACTTGGCCGTCGTCGATTCTGACTGGTTTTTTAGGGACTTCTTCCTTCCACTTTTCGCGATCCTTATATGCTTTCCGACCAAAAAGTATTAGATTTCACAAAAACAAGATTATCCACATGAAGTACTTAAAAAGACATAAAACCAAAAAACAAAAAACCAAAAAGTCCCAAAAATTCATAAAGTTTTATATACATGCTCTAGATTTTAGAGTCGCTAGGCCGACTTCTCCGTTTGCGCTCAAAGATCATTATTGTGGGGCCCGCTTATGCTTGGCCCTTCTCCTGGATCGTCTAGGTCCTGATGGTAGTATGCAAGCTCAGCTGATAGGTGGTTGCTTGCATCATCTTCCTTCTCTTTCTTCTTCTTCTTTGTAGCCCTCAGTTTCTGCAGGTTCTCTCGCCACAGTGTTTTATTTCCTCTTAAATCATTAAAAATTTTATTTATGGACTGAGGGGGAGTATAATTCATACCTGAAATTACCTGTTCGGACCCAAAACAGAAATCTTTGGGCTTGGGTCTACTCAATGTCGAGTACTGCTGGTCGAGATCGAGTACAGGGACCCCATACTTAGGCTCCTGGCAAGTTTCTGGCTCAGTAGAGGTAGTCGAGATCGACAAAGGCTTGTCGAGGTCGAGTAGAGCGCTTGTCGAGATCGAGGAGGGTTCGTCGACCTCGAGTACAGTTCTGGCGCTTCCCTCCGCTGTTTGCTGAGTCCTGTGGTTGCTGATGTTTTTCACCTCCAGCCATGAAACTTCCTCCTTTGCAGGGCCAAAAGAGAAATCCAAAACCTCTTCGCCTATGGTGAAGGTGAGCGACCTATTCTTGACACTAATTCGGGCATCTGTAGTAGCTAAGAATGGTCTACCAAGAATAATAGGGCTAGTAGGATCTTCAGCACAGTCAATGATAAGGAAATCAGCTGGAACAAAGAATTTACCAACCTGGACGGGGACATTTTCAACTATACCTGTAGGGATGACCACTGTATTGTTAGCCATGTATAATTTAGCATCCACAGGTTCTATGCATCCTATCTTGACCTTCCCCCAGATTGATAAAGGCATGATGCTCACACTTGCTCCTAAATCGCATAGAGAATCATACTTATGTTGTCCAAAACCCACAGTAACAGAAAACTTACCAGGGTCAGGCCTCTTTTCAGGGAAGTGGAGTACTTTGCATTCGCCTGCGATCTCTGAGATGGATCGCTTCTTGCTCAGGATTTCCTTCAGAAACTTGACATATCCAGGCATCTCTTGCAGGGCTTCTGTAAAGGGAATGGAAACATTCAGTTCTTGCAGCATATTAACAAATCTGGTAAACCTACCTACAGTGGGATCTTTCTGTGTTTTTGAAGGGAAAGGCAGTGGCTTTTTGTGCTTCGGAGACGGATCAGTTGTCGGAGATGCTGTAGAGTCGTCGACATCAGCTTGCTGCTCCTCGATCTCGACCACGGGCTTGTCGATCTCGACCAGGGGCTTGTCGACATCGAGTTGGGTTGTCGACCTCGGGTTGCTGGTCTGCGCAGCGGAATCCGAGCTCAGCTTCTGGTCTTGGTCGAGTAGAGGCTTGTCGACATCGAGTACGGGCTCCTCGAGATCGACCAGGTGCTGCTCTATATCGAGTTGATACTCTGCGTTGCTTTGCTGTTTTCCGACCTCTGTCTCGTGTAGTTGATGCCCACTTCTGAGTTTGATAGCTGCGACATGTCCGGTTTTCCCCTTAGGATTTGGTTCTGTTTGCCCAGGGAGCTTGCCGGACGGTCGTGGGATCTGCGCAGCGATTTGACCCATCTGGGTCTCTATTCCTCTTTTCCAGATGTCTAGTTCCCCAAATTTGGTGGTGATGCTCTGGAACTGGTTGTTGATGGTGCCCTGATTTCGTCGCATTTCCTCAACGATCAATTGCAGATCATCCTTCTTTTGATCCCTTTTTGGATGTCCTGGAGCTCTGTAGGGTGGGGGATTCCCAGGGGGACCTTGGTTCCATTGTGGTTGATAGAACCTTTGATCTCCTATATAGCGATTGGGACCTCCAGCGTAGGCTGCCTCCTCATGTGTCTCCGCCATTCTGACTTGCTCTGCGTGTGGGCACTCAGTAGTGGTGTGCCTCTGTGATCCGCATTCGATGCAAGGCTGATTGACAGACATATATTTGACCTGCTTGAGGAGCTTGCGATTTTGGTCTCTGTAGAACTGCTCCCTGACATCTGGGTCGATCTCCTTTGCTGGCTCGTAGAGTGGCATAGATGGCGCTGGCCTGGCGTAGGAGTTCACCTCATAGTTTGTAGGAGCCCCATATTTGTTGTCGTAGTTAGTGAGCTTTTCTAGCACACCCCATGCGTCACTTGGTGGCATCGTCAGATACTCATAGCGAGTATAGTGGTTAATTCTGTCCTTAGTGACTTGATCAAGAGAGTTGAAGAAGATCTCCTGAATGACGTAGGGTGGTTGTCCATGAGTAGGGCAAGATCGCAGCAGCTCTTTGTGGCGTTCCCATGCCTTTGCCAGCGGTTCCCCTTGCTTCTGTTTGAAGGCGGTGATTTCCTGGCGGAGAAATGCTGTTTTGGCGGGCGAGAAGTATTTGTTCAGAAACTCTTGCTCTACTTGGGCCCATGTGGTGAGAGATCTCGGCTTCAACCCTTCAAGCCACTTCAGTGCAGGTCCAGCCAGCGACCAGCGGAAAGCTTTCATCTGCAGTAGTTGGATATTGGGCAAGCTCAGCTTATGCTTGTTCCCTTGCTGCTTTCTCAGCGGCGATAGCAGCATCCTTTGCGGCTAGCTCTGTGGTAAGTCTTGTGATCAGCTGTTCCTGTGTTTCAGCGGCCGCCATGGCTCTTTGTAGTTTAGCCCTAATGTGAAAAAGGCGTTCTGGTTCGTCTAAGCCGTCAAACTCAGGTAGTTGACCAGAACGGCGCATACACCTGAAAAGTAACTCAAAGAGAACGTGAGAAATGACTACCTAAGGCGCGAATGATAGCCTCCCCGGCAAAGGCGCCAATTTGTTGTAGGACGAAATCGAGTATGAAATATAACAAAATAAATCGAGTATGTAGCAGCGGGAAGTCAGGATCTATCCACGAGGAAGCGTGTCAGCGGATCCTAGGCAGCGGTGGAATCTCACGGTCAGAAGTCGATAACAGGATCCTAGATCTCGAGTACAGCTACTCGACAGAAGATCGGACAGTCGAATAGGGCAGAAGCTCTCGGCAAAGGGTGGTCGATCTCGACAAGGCCCTACTCGATATCGAGTAGCCTTCGTCTGGGTCGAGTAGGTCTGGTCGAGTTCCTGCATACAGTAAGCTACGGCGACTCTGGGTCGAAGATCAGTAGTCGAGGTCGACCAGGGCTTGGTCGAGATCGACGAGGGCAGGGAGTAAAAACGAAATAAAAGAAAGTAAAAACAAATGCTTTGGAGTTTCGACTAAACTTAAATGTAAAAGACTTCCACGATTGGGGTTTGCATCAACGATAACCAAACATGCATAAGGCAGGACCAAACAGATAATCATGTGAATCACATTAAAGGACTAAGCTTTCGCCTTTTCAACAATTAGACAACTCTCTCGAGAAACCCTAATTGTCTCTACTGATTTTATGTTTATAATCCAAGTTGTTAGCGTGGATCTCCATTAGACGGGCAATAAACACATAAACAAGTAGGAAAATGCTCAAAACATGATAAAGGTCGGATCTTTTACCTCAATTATGCATGGCTATCGTCGGGCTCGCCCCAACCCTAGAAGTGGGTGGACTACTCGCGCTTCATCGCAAACTCAGACATCATCGATTGAAAGAAAACAACTTGCATAAATATAAACCAAAGTTTACAACCGCTTGAAGCCAACTCCGCTCTCGCTTCACAACTCCAATCGGTCGCTCACTCTCTCTTTCTCTCTCTACTACTACTTCTCCTACTGAAAATTTAATGAATAAAGCTGAGCCCCATGGGCTTTATTTATAGGCTTCTAATCCTTGCTACTCAAGGATAAAATATCTATATCTATATCTAAAACTTTAACGATAAATAAAAGACATAAAGAAATTAAATCTAAAATAGGAAATATATCTAAAGTGTCTCCAATGGATAGAACTTTTCTTCTTCATGGTAGATCTTGAAATTTTCGGATAGAATCACTAATCTTCACGCCCAAGCAATCCCAAGTCGAGTAGGATTCGTCGAACCGAGTAACGCGGCTCTGGAGGTCTACTCGATCTCGACAAGGGTCTGGTCGATCTCGAGTAGGGTTGACTGGCTCGGCTTCGTCGTCTCGGCTTGCTGGCGCTCGACAGACTCGGACTTGGTTCACGGTGCTCGTCGATGTCGACAAGGTCTCGTCGAGGTCGAGTAGACTGGCTATATCGACTGGGTCTTCTCGGGTGGCTCTACTCGACAGGCTCGGATCTGGACTCGGAGCTCGTCGATGTCGACAAGGGCTCGTCGAGGTCGAGTAGGGTGTGGCCTTCTCTGGTCGAGCATCTTCTCCTCGGCATGGACTCGGACTGGCGATGTGGGGCTCGTCGATCTCGACAAGGGTTCGTCGAGGTCGAGTAGAGATGTGCTCGGCTTCTCGTCCAGTTCTCTCCTCGACTCCGGGTGTGGCGCTGGGTTTCGTCGATCTCGACTAAGTCTTGTCGAGATCGAATTGGGTCTGGAAGTCGGGTTGGTCTAGCTCAGCTCTCTCGACCAGGCTTGCTCGGCAATGCTTCGTCGAGATCGAGTAGGGTTAAATCGAGTTCGAGTAACCTTGGCTCTCAACTTGATTCGACTGGTTCCGCTGCTTCTTTGACCTTGCACTTCTGTAGTGGATTTCCGAGCTTTTCTGACCTTCTTTACAATTGCTGTAAAATGCCTCGAATTCTGCGAATTAAACAGAAACTGGTGTAGATTCCATAATTTGGCAAACAAACATAAACTACATAGGTTCTGTACTATCTTAGCCCAAATGAATGAAATGTATGCAGAAATCGATATAAACTTTGCTGCAAAACATGGCAGATTCAGCTCACAACAAGCATTATTTTTAAGCTCTATAAGAAACAGAGTGCGAATTTCAAAAGAGTTATCAGGGATGAGAATCGCCGATTCAGGCACGACGAGCGTTGGATGCATATAATCCTCTACAGTGGTTGGATATTGGGCAAGCTCAGCTTTTACTTGTTCCCTTACTGCTTTCTCAGCGGCAATAGCAGCATCTTTAGTGGCTAGTTCCCTGGTAAGCCTGGCAATCAGCTGTTCTTGTTTTTCAACGGCCGCCATGATCCTTTTGAGTTTAGAGTGGATGTGTAGGAAACGTTCCGGTTCGTCTAAGCTGTCAAACTCAGGTGGTAGACCAGAACGGCGCATACAACTGTATAGTAACTCAAAGCAGATGTGAGATTTGACTACCTAAGGCGCGAATGATAGCTTCCCCGGCAACGGCGCCAATTTGTTGTAGGAGGAAAATCGAGTATGCAAATTAAAATATAAATAAAATAAGGCAAACCAGATTCCGTCCCTTGCAAATAATTACAAGACCTCCTCCTGATGTAGCAGCGGAAAGTCAGGATCGATCCACGAGGAAGCGTGTCAGCGGATCCTAGGAAGCGGTGGAGTCTCACGGTCAGAAGTCGACAACAGGTGCTAGATCTCGACTTAGGGTAAGTCGACAGGAGATCAGGCTAGTCGAGCAGCGCAACAGTAGTCACAGGGGTCTAGTCGATCTCGACCCGAGGCTACTCGAGATCGAGTACGGCCTTTGTCGACGTCGGCTTGGCTTGTCGAGTACTTGCACACAGAAGCTACAACGACTTTGGGTCGAAGATCAGTAGTCGAGATCGACGAGTGCTATTTGATCTCGAGAAAGACAGAGAATAAAAATAAAGTAAATGCAAAGGCTTTGGGGATTCGAACTAATCTGTATAAAAAGGACTTCCAAGATTGAGGTTTGCAACAACGATAACCAAGCATGCATAAGGCAGAGATAAACAGATAATCATGTGAATCGCATCAAAGGACAAGCTTTCGCCTTTTCCAACAATTAGACAACTCTCTCAAGAAACCCTAATTGTCTCTACTGATTTTATATTTACAATCCAAGTTGTTAGCATGGATCTCCGTTAGATGGGTAATAAACACATAAACAAGTAGTAGATGCTCAAAACATGATTAAAGTCGGATATTTACCTCAAATACGCAAGGCTATCGTCGGGCTCGCCCCAACCCTAGAAGTGGGTGGACTACTTGCGCTTCATCGCAACCTCAGACATTGATGTATGAAAAGAAACTTGCATTAAACTAAATCCAAAGACTTTACAATCCCGGCGATCCAACTTTCGTTGAACGCCAAAACCCTAAAACCTCTGAACTCCTAAACCGTCTCTGTGGAACTACTTCTCTAGCTGAAATTGAATTAATAGAAATCAGCCCCATGGGCTTTATTTATAGGCTTTTAAACCTTGCTATTCAAGGATAGAAACATCTATCTATATCTAAAACTATATCTAAAAGTATTAAAGATAAATAAAAGCAATAACATAATTAAATCTATTTAAGGGAAATATATCTAAAGTGTGTTCAAGTGGATAGATCTCTCTCTTCATGATGTATCTTGATAAAATCGGATAGAATCGGCCACCTTCGGCTCCAAGGAATCCCAATCCGAGTAGGATAGATCAAACCGCGTTACGCGGCTTCTGGAGGCTTCCTCGATCTCGAGGAAGGCTACTCGATCTCGAGTAGAAGTGTCGTCGACTGGGCTGGCTCGGCGTCTCGGGTTGCTGGTGCTCGACAGGCTCAGACATGGCTCCTAGGCGTCGTCGATCTCGATTACCCTTACTCGATCTCGAGTAATGGTGGCTCGTCGACTAGGTCTTCTCGGCAGCTTTGGGTAGATCTTCTCGACATGGCTCAGGTGTCGGCTTCCGGGTTCCTCGATCTCGAGTAGGTCTACTCGATCTCAAGTAGAGTGTAACCCGGCTTGTCTTCGTCTTCGGCTTCTCGATCAGCTCCTCCTCGACCAGGCACTCCATGGACATTTTTGGTCGATCTCGAGTACAACTACTCGATATCGAATAAATCTCTCCGCTTTCTGCTCTGTTCTTAAAACGCACTTTCCTGGGTTCTCGTTCGTTGGATTGATGCATATGACCATGCGTTGGAAAGCTCTTTCCGAGGGCTACAACTCTGAAGAAGACATCAAAGCTTGATTCAGAACAAAGAATGGTGAAAAATGGCATTTTCTCCAGCTGCACCATTCTTAGCTGCTCCATGAGTTTCCTTTAAGCTCCAAAGTGCGTCCGATTTCTGCGGAATATAACCAACACTTGTGTAGACCTCCGTATATTGCAAATAAGTTTAAACTACACAGATTCTGTATTATTCTAACCCAAATGCATGCAATGCATGCATAAATCGATATCAAAGTAAGTGTAAAACATGGCAAATTAGCCTCACAACACACACCCCATACTTAAGCTTGCTTGCCTTCAATCAATACGTTTAATTGTCATTCAGGAGAAGAATTGAAAACTCTCAACATTTTAGATTCATTCTCATATAACCCAGCAGTCAATTACCATCCTTGAAAAGGTACTAATGTCACAGATCCATGCATGTGCAGTTTAAAGAGAAACATCTACTCACAAAAGGAGGGTTATGCAAAAACATTCATAAGTGCAAAGCATTAATAATCAAGAGGACTTTAATTTAAGCTCAATAAGAAGTAGATTGGTAAAAGGCTAAAAGTGGGCAATTTTTGGCAATGTGGTGCTAATGATCCGGGAAAATGGAGTATTTCCAAACTGAATTTCCATATTCCTTCTCCATAAGATTAATCACCTTTCATAATGCTTTTATCAATAATAATGCTTTTACCTCTCTAACCTCAGCACTGCCTTCTCGCGAGTCACAAACATGGGTGTCATGAATGGCCCCGGATACTTAGTGCTTTGGACTCCTCACAATGTGTCCCATCTCTCCAAACTATTATCTCAGAGAGCAGGGTCAATCTACCTTCATCTCCTGAAGTGATTGGATTTCTTTCTCACTCATTAAATTTTCCATATTTTTCAAACAATTTCCTACCAAACTCCAATAATGATAACAACAACACAAAAACCATACAATAATCTCCATAATGTAAAATCATTCTCAACATAATCCCCGGATAGGAAATAAGGTACAAAATGGCAATATTTAGAACATGTGGAGCAATATGAAAATAAGGCATAATATGGCTTTTGTGTAATGCATATGCATAGGTAAGGCTAGGATTATAATAATGAGCATTATATGGAAATATAAAGTCCTCCATCCTATTATTGTGACTTCCCTTTACTAGGCAATTTCATGCTATATCTATAATGAATCCAATTTTGCATCGTCGAGTTTAATATAAGCTTCGATGACATTATCAAAAATTTAAATGGGGGTCATTTTTCTCAAACTTTGTGAAAACATGTATATAAGCACATAAATCAATAATTAATTACAAAATAGCCATGTATAAGCAATTCAAGAAATAAACCTTAAATATGCACACGTAATGTCAAATATATCAAATATGCACATAGTAAGACCTTCCCCCACCCCATAATTAAAATTTACAGTGTCCCCACTGTATAAAATCAATAAAAACAAGAGTAAATGAAGGAACTCACAGAATAACATATCGAGGAGGGCGAATCAGTGCAAGTCGAGGAAGTGGGCTTGTCGATCTCGAGTACAGGGTACTCGATCTCGAGGAGCTTCGTCTGCATCCAGTGGCTTCTGAAGTCGATGAACTTCTGGTGGCTTAGTCGATATCGAGTTGGCCTACTCGACATCGACGAGTTTCTGGGCTGCTCCTCCTTGTCGTCGTCGACTTGGCCTTCGTCGATTCTGATTGTTTTTCAGGGACTTCTTTATTCGTCTTTTCGCGATCCTTATATGCCTGCCGACCTAAAAGTGTTAGATTGCACACAAAAACAAGACTATCCACATGAAGCATTCTAAAAGACATAAAACAAAAAACCAAAAACCAAAAAGTTCAAAAGTCCCAAAATTCATACAGTTTTATATACATGCTCTAGATTTTAGAGTCGCTAGGCCGACTTCTCCGTTTGTGCTCAAGGACCATTAGTGTGGGGCTCGCTCATGCTTGGCCCTTCTCCTGGATTATCTAGATCCTGATGGTAGTATGCAAGCTCAGCTGACAGGTGGTTGCTTGCATCATCTCCCTTCTCTTTCTTCTTCTTCCTCCCAACCCTTAGCTTTCATAGATTTTCTCGCCACGGGGCCTTACCTCCCCTTAAATTATTGAAAAATTTCTTTATGGACTGAGGGGGAGTAGAATTTATACCTGAACTTACATTTTCGGACCCAAAACAGAAATCTTTGGGCTTGGGGCTAGTCGATGTCGAGTAATGTTGGTCGAGATCGTGTACAGGGACCCCATACTTAGGCTCTTGCCAAGTCAGTGGCTCAGTATTGGTTGTCGATATCGACAAGGGCTTGTCGAGATCGAGGAGAAGCTTAGTCGAGATCGAGTTGGCTTGGTCGACCTCGAGTACAGTGCTCTTGGCTTCCTCCGCTGTTTGCTGGGTCCCGTGGTTGCTGATGCTTTTCACCTCTAACCATGAAATTTCCTCCATGGCAGGGCCAAAAGAGAAATCTAAAACCTCATCGCCTATGGTGAAGGTGAGCGAGCGATTCTTAACACTAATTCTGGCATCTAAAGTTTCTAAGAATGATCTACCAAGAATAATAGGCTAGTAGGATCTTCAGCACAGTCTATGATAAGGAAATCTGCTGGAACAAAGAACTAAACAACCTGGACAGGGACATTCTCAACTATACCTGTAGGGATGACCACTGTATTGTTCGCCATGTATAATTTGGCATCCACAGGCTCTATGCATCCTATCTTGACTTTCCGCCGGATTGATAAAGGTATGATGCTCACACTTGCTCCTAAATCACACAGAGACTCATATTTATATTGTCCAAAACCCACGGTAACAGAAAACTTACCAGGGTCAGGTCTCTTTTCAGGGAAGTGGAGTACTTTGCATTCGCCTGCGATCTCTGAGATGGATCGCTTCTTACTCAGGATTTCCTTCAGAAATTTGACATATCCAGGCATCTCTTGCAGAGCTTCTGTAAAAGGAATAGAGACGTTCAGTTCTTGCAGCATATTAACAAATCTGGTAAACCTACCTGCAGTGGGATCTTTTTGTGCTTTTGAAGGAAAAGGTAGTGGTTTTTTTCTGCTTCGGAGCCAGATCAGAAGTCGGAGGTGCTGCAGAGTCATTGACCTCAGGTTGCTGTTCCTCGAGATCGACTAGGGTGGTCGACCTTGACTTGCTGGGCTGCGGTGTGGAGTCCGAGCTCAGCTTCTGGTCTTGGTCGAGTAGCTTCTTGTCGAGGTCGAGTACGGGCTCCTCGAGATCGAGTAGATTTTGCTCTGTCTCGAGTTGCTGCTCTGCCTTGCCTTGTTGTTTAACGACCTCTGGCTCGTGTAATTGATGCCTACTTCTGAGTTTGATAGCTGCGACGTGTCCGGTCTTCCCCTTAGGATTTGGTTCTGTTTGCCCAGGGAGCTGGTCCGGATGGTCGTGGGATCTGTGCAGCGATTTGACCCATCTGGGTATGTATTCCCCTTTTCCAGATGTCCAGTTCTCCAAATTTTGTAGTTATGTTCTGGAACTGGTTGTTGATGGTGGCCTGATTTCGACGCATCTCCTCAAGGATCAGCTGCAGATCATCCTTCTTTTGATCCCTTTCTGGATGTCCTAGAGCTCTGTAGGGTGAAGGTTCCTAGGAGGACCTTGGTTCCACTGTGGTTGATAGAACCTTTGATCTCCCATGTAGCGATTTGGACCTCCAGCATAGGCTGCCTCTTCATGTGTCTCTGCCATCCTGACTTGCTCGGTGTGTGGGCACTCAGTAGTGGTGTGCCGATGTGATCGGCATTCTATGCAAGGCTATTTGACAGATAAGTATTTGACTTGTTTGAGGAGCTTGCGATTCTGGTCTCTGTAGAACTGCTCCCTGACATCTGGGTCAATCTCCTTTGCTGGCTCATAGAGTGGGATTGATGGTGCTAGCCTGGCATAGGAGTTCTCCTCATAGTTTGCAGTAGACCCATATTTGTTGTCATAATTGGTGAGCTTGTCTAACACACCCCAGGCGTCGATTGGCGGCATCGTCAGATACTCATAGCGAGTATAATGGTTGATTCTGTCCTTAGTGACCTGATCAAGAGAGTTGAAGAAGATCTCCTGAATGACGTAGGGTGCCTGTCCATGAGTAAGGCAAGATCGCAGCAGTTCTTTGTAGCGTTCCCATGCCTTTGCTAGCGGTTCCCCAGACTTTTGTTTGAAGGCAGTGATTTTCTGGCGGAGGAGTGTTGTTTTGACATATTCCAGCGTAGTACCTTCAGCAAGAGTACGACACATGTCAGAAAAATTGGTAATATGTTCAAGAGGACACTCATTAAATTTGCCATAAAAAGCATTATTTTTAAGCTCTATAAGAAACCGAGTGCGAATTTCAAAAGAGTTATCAGGGACGAGAATCGCCGATTCAGGCACGACGAGCGTTAGATGCATATAATCCTCTACAGTGGTTGGATATTGGGCAAGCTCAGCTTCTGCTTGTTCCCTTGCTGCTTTCTCAGCGGCAATAGAAGAATCTTTAGTGGCTAGTTACCTGCTAAGCCTGGCAATCAGCTGTTCTTGTGTGTTCAGCGGTCGCCATGATCCTTTTGAGTTTAGAGTGGATGTGTAAGAAACGTTCCGGTTCTTCTAAGCATTCAAACTCAGGTGGTAGACCAGAACGGCGCATACACCTGTATAGTAACTCAAAGCAGATGCGAGATTTAACTACCTAAGGCGCGAATGATAGCTTCCCCGGCAACTGCGCCAATTTGTTGTAGGAGGAAAATTGAGTATGCAAATTAAAATATAAATAAAATAAAGCAAACCAGATTCCGTCCCTTGCAAATAATTACAAGACCTCCTCCTGATGTAGTAGCGGGAAGTCAGGATCGATCCACGAGGAAGCGTGTCAACGGATCCTAGGCAGCGGTGGAGTCTCACGGTCAGAAGTCGACAACAGGTGCTAGATCTCGACTTAGGGTAAGTCGACAGGAGATCAGGCTAGTCGAGCAGCGCAGCAGCAGTCACAAGGGTCTAGTCGATCTCGACCAGAGGCTACTCGAGATCGAGTACGGCCTTTGTCGACGTCGGCTTCGCTTGTCGAGTACTTGCACACAGAAGCTACAGCGACGTTGGGTCGAAGATCAGTAGTCGAGATCGACGAGTGCTATTTGATCTCGAGAAAGACAGAGAATAAAAATAAAGTAAATGCAAAGGCTTTGGAGATTCGAACTAATATGTATAAAAAGGACTTCCAAGATTGAGGTTTGCAACAACGATAACCAAGCATGCATAAGGCAGAGATAAACAGATAATCATGTGAATCGCATCAAAGGACAAGATTTCGCCTTTTCCAACAATTAGACAACTCTCTCAAGAAACCCTAATTGTCTCTACTGATTTTATATTTACAATCCAAGTTGTTAGCATGGATCTCCATTAGATGGGTAATAAACACATAAATAAGTAGTAGATGCTCAAAACATGATAAAAGTCGGATATTTACCTCAAACACGCAGGGCTATCGTCGGGCTCGCCCCAACCCTAGAAGTGGGTGGACTACTCGCGCTTCATCGCAACCTCAGACATTGATGTATCAAAAGAAACTTGCATTAAACTAAATCCAAAGACTTTACAATCTCGGCGATCCAACTTTCGTTGAACGCCAAAACCCTAAAACCTCTGAACTCCTAAACTGTCTCTGTGGAATAACTTCTCTAGCTGAAATGGAATTAATAGAAATCAGCCCCATGGGCTTTATTTATAGGCTTCTAAACCTTGTTATTCAAGGATACAAACATCTATCTATATCTAAAACTATATCTAAAAGTATTAAAGATAAATAAAAGCAATAACATAATTAAATCTATTTAAGGGAAATATATCTAAAGTGTCTTCAAGTGGATAGATCTCTCTCTTCATGATGTATCTTGATAAAATTGGATAGAATCGGCAACCTTCGGCTAAAAGGAATCCCAATCCGAGTAGGATAGATCAAACCGCGTTACGCGGCTTTTGGAGGCTTCCTCGATCTCGAGGAAGGCTACTCGATCTCGTGTAGAAGTGTCGTCGACTGGGCTGGCTCGGCATCTCGGGTTGCTGTTGCTCGACAGGCTCGGACATGGCTTCTGGGCGTCGTCGATCTCGAGTACCCTTACTCGATCTTGAGTAAAGGTGGCTCGTCGACTAGGTCTTCTCGGCAGCGTCGGGTAGATCTTCTTGACATGGCTCGGGTGTCGGCTTCTGGGTTCCTCGATCTCGAGTAGGTCTACTCGATCTCGAGTAGAATGTAACCCGACATGTCTTCGTCTTCGGCTTCTCGATCAGCTCCTCCTCGACCAGGCACTCCTTGGACATTTTTGGTCGATCTCAAGTACAACTACTCGATATCGAGTAAATATCTCAACTTTCTTCTCTGTTCTGAAAACGTACTTTCCCGAGTCCTCGTTCGTCGGATTGATGCATATGACCATGCGTTGTAAAGCTCTTTCCGAGGGCTACAACTCTCATGATCACATCAAAGCTTGACTCAGAACGAAGAATGGTGAAAAATGGCCTTTTCTCCAGCTGCACCATTCTTAGCTTTTCCATGAGTTTCCTTTAAGCTTCAAAGTGCGTCCGATTTCTGCGAAATATAACCAAAACTTGTGTAGACCTCCATATATTGAAAATAAGTGTAAACTACACAGATTTTGTATTATTCTAACCCAAATGCATGCAATGTATGCAGAAATCGATATAAAAGTAAGTGTAAAACATGGAAAATTAGGCTCACAACACACATCAACATTAATCCAGACATTTTCGCCAGGCACAAGGTGGGACTTCTCGGAAGCCCTGGCCAATATCTTCTCGGACATGATCAATTTAGTTTTCACCTAAGCCATTCATCATACACACGAAATAAATTTCAAGAAATTCACTGTCACAACCTGGCTAACAACAAGAGAAAGCGATCGATTGGGAGAAGAAACCCAAACCTAGCCAATGGCGGAGGGCTTGTGCTCGGTCTGTTGACTAGTCATAAGGGATAGGATTTTGGAGGCCTGTGTTCTCCTGGACATCTTCAAAGCACAAATTTGAGAGGACAATGTTGAGAAACAAGAGAACGAATAGAGGCTGGCATCGTTCTGGATGTAAACGGAAGAAGAAAAATGACCGATAGTGATATTGAAGGAAACGTGAAAACCGAGAGGGCGGCGAGAAGTGGGAGAGGTGCTTGTACCTTGGAGAGGAAGCTCATGGGAGATGAAGCATTGGAAGCCGCGAACGCCGGAAAGAAACCCTAGAGGAGAGGAGTTCGTCCTGTGCGCAGAGTAGGAGGAGAACAAACGATGGAAGCCGCAAACGCCATAGAGGAAAGAAACCCTATAGGAGAGGAGGTCGTCGTGTGCGCAGAGGAGGAGCCTCTACTCGATCTCGACAAGGGCTGTTCGACCACACCTGGTCGAGTAGGGCTGGTCGAGTACACTGAGTCAGAGACAACCCGACTCCCGGAACCCTACTCGATCTCGAGTAGACGTGGTCGAGATCGACGAGCCATGTCCGGAGTCGACGAGCGGTGCCGAGCCGAGAAGCCCAAGACGAAGACGCAGACCACCTCTACTCGAGACAGAGTAGGGCTACTCGAGATCGACTAGACCTCCGAGCCTTGTCGAGCACCGGCTACTCGAGACAGACGAGGGCTACTAGAGATAGACGAGGGCTACTCGAGATCGACAAGGCCGTGGTCGAGGTCGAGTAGACCCAGTTTCCAGAAACGCTTCGTCGTGACAAGTCCTACTCGGTTTAGCTTTACTTGGGCATGAAGGAATCCGAGAATGGCCGAAGATCTATCCAAAGTTGATCAAAGTCTATCTATGGAAGGAGATCTATCAAGACATGAAGACTTACCCTATTTAGTTTTGTCTTTTCCTTTTAGATTTAATTCCTTTAAACAATTTATTTATCCTTTCAAGTTTTAGATATAATTTTAGATAGAGATAGATATCTTCTTTCCTAGAATAGCTAGGGAATGAAGGCTATAAATAAAGCCCTAGGGGCTCAGTTTTATTCATTCAATTTCAGAGACAATTAGTTAGTTCCACAGAGAAGTTTAGGAGTTCTAAGGTTTTTAGGGTTTTGGCTTTCTGTGAAAGTTGATTGCCAGGATTGTAAAGGCTTCTGAATTTAGTTTTAATGCAAGTTTCTTTTCATCAATCAATGTCTGTTATTGCGATGAGGCGTGAGTAGTCCACCCACTTCTAGGGCTGGGGTGAGCCCGACGGTGGCCATGTGAGGTGATGCGGTAAAGGTCAGATCTTTTTGTGTGATTCATCTTCTATCCCTATAAGCATGATTCTTTTGCGAGAGTTGAAGGTGATCCTTGTTTGTATTATTGAAGCGAAAGTGATCTTAATGCAACTTGGATTAATTATGTGAAAAAGGGTTAGTAACAATTAGGGTTTATGCGAGAGCCTCTATATTCCTAATTGTTAATGACGAAAGTTATTTGATGGAAAGCATGATCTTTTATGCCTTTATGTGTTGTTTTGCATGGTTATCGCTGTGGTGTTGATACCCTGGCCTTGGAAGTCTTTTAATATATTGAAGTTAATTTCTGTCAAAATCTGAGTTTTGGTTCGAATTCTGCAATTTAAAGTTTCTGTCTTTACTTTTCTTTGTCGAGATCGAGTAGGCTAAGTCGAGATCGAGTACGCCCTGCTGCTTTGTTTTATTTCTTGCTTCGCTTTGTTCTTTATTTTCTGTTTTACTTTACTTTCTGTCTTTAGTTTGTTCTTTACTTTTATTTTAGTTGCCCATGCCGGGTTTATTTCTGTTTCTGTCTTTCTGCTGCTTCTGTGAGAATCTACAGCTACCTAAGAACTGCTGACGTGCTTCCTCGTGGATTCGATCCTGACTTTCTCTTACTACAACGGGAGGAAGTCTTGTATTTATTTGCTGAGACAGGGAAGTCAGTCTGAACTTTATTTTACATTCATTTCATACTCGATTACCTCCTGCAACAACAAGGGTCTTGAGGGAGAGTTAGGGTTAGAGAAAACTGGGAAGGAAAGAGTTATTTGGAAGGAAAGAGTTATTTCTATGTATTCCAGTTCCGCGCGTTTTAATTTTTTTCGAATTAACAATTTTACATATGTTAAAATATTTAACTAATGTCTAATATTTTTTCAACTTCGCAAATTTAAAAGCTGATATAATAAAGTAATTTAACATCTGTTGTTTCGTTGACAGACTTAAATCACATGATATCTAATTAGAGTATTCTAGTAGTGGATGTTAAAGATGATTTTGGCTTCAAGTGTGAGGGACGAGTGGGTGAGTTGTTTGGTGGTGCTGCTTGATGCTTCGGGGAACAAGTATTTGGAGCGGGCAAGAGTAGCACACTGGTCTTTTGTAGGGGTTATAGAGGAGGGTGGACTTCGTTTGGGAAGACCAAGGAGTTCAGCGAAGTCAAGTGTATTGAACATGATTCTAAACCCTTTGACGACTGACTCCAGAGTCCAGCCTTCAGTGGTGTGCTTGGCTTTGGGGTTTATATAGAAGAGACGGGTGAGTTGGGGATAGTACTCAGATTCAAGGTTCAACCGGGTCCAGGAAGGGGTTTGTTTGAGAAGGGAGATGCAGGGTAGGTTCAAAGCTCCAAAAAATTCAAGATCAATAAAGTCAGAATAACAAATCCTACGAGTTCTAAACTCGTTTACCCATTTGCCAGCCATCTCGGCATTCTCAAACCAGGAGGAGGGTAAGGATTGATTTATCTGGATGAGTGCAGGGGGATCGGCGTTCTTTCTTCGGGCTTTTGTAGGAGCGGTCGACTTGACGGGCGCTTCAAAACTTCTGAAAGTGGCTTTTCTCGAGCGCTTGGGATGTAGAGACGTCTTGGATTTAGTAGCCTTGCAC
Source organism: Persicaria tinctoria (assembly GCA_037127255.1). Classification (NCBI taxonomy): domain Eukaryota; kingdom Viridiplantae; phylum Streptophyta; class Magnoliopsida; order Caryophyllales; family Polygonaceae; genus Persicaria; species Persicaria tinctoria. The sequence goes on along the minus strand of JBANSL010000008.1, from coordinate 58,877,334 downwards.
TTCTTCGAGGACGGGGGAGGAGGAGGAGGAGTAGGACAGGGAACAAGTTCCGGCTCCTCTTCCTCTTCTTCCTCAGACCCCGAGCCCTCAGCAGACTCCTCAGCCTCATCTCCCTCAGCCTCCTCGTCATCATCAATCTCGTTGTCCTCCTCAGTTTCCTCTTCCTCTGGTTCCTCTTCAGCGGGAACCTCATTCTCTGCTTCTCTCTTGGCCTCTTCCTTAGCCTTTTTCCTTGTTTTCTCAGCCTCTTCCTCAACCTTTTTCCTTGCTTTCTCAGCCTCTTCCTCAACCTTTTTCTTTTTCTGGGCCTCTTCCTCGGCCTTTTTCTTTTTCTGGGGCCTCTTCCTCGGCCTCTATTTCAGCATCTCTCTCTAGAATCTCCTCAAGATCTTCCTCTTCCTCCTCTTCCTCAGCAATGATATTTCTCTTTCCCTTAAGCTTTCCACTAATAGGGGTCTTTGTTGGGCGCTTCAAGGACCGTTTGATTTCGGCAATGGTTCTATCAGGGACGGTGCTCGGGACAATGGTTTGAGGGGTAGATATGGGTTGAGGGGAAATCATGAGGGGGGTCTGATAACCTTTGGAGGTAGCGCCAAGGCGTTTGGGTGTGAAGATTTTCTTGGATTTGGGTGTCATGGATACGAATCGGTGAAAATTCCAGAGAAAGGTTGAAGAAGAAATTTAAAGGTCTGAGAGATTTGGTAGGCTCTAAGTAGTGAATAGTGGGGTAAGAGTTGTGTGGTTTAAAAGGGGTGAGTGAGGTAAGTTGATGGGACAAGTTTGTGGTTCCAATGGTAATAATTCTAACCACATCATAACACAACTGCCATATTTTAAAATCAGGCTTACCAAAAATTCAAAATTCAAAAAGATCATTTCAAATCTTAAAGGCTAAGGCAAGAAAGTATTTATCCGATTTAAAATAATTTCCACAAATAAACTATACTCGGATAAAATAAAAAGATTTTCCCGAAAATTAAATAGGTAAAATATAAAGAAGGTTAAAATCCATTAAAACAATATTTGATCAAATATCTAATAAGATATCAACCAAATATATCATCCATTATATGTGCTCTACAGTTCAGTTCACAAACTTTGACATAAATCTCAAAGGTCTTGACACTGGGTAGAAATTTTTTTTCGTAAAGGGAAAGCTCCCCCTACAAAAGTGCATCCCTGTTAAGCATTCCGATCTCACGTCGAATGAAGGTGAACTTGTTCTCTGCCAATGGCTTAGTAAAAAGGTCAGCCCATTGATAATCAGCTGAAATAGAGGATATGGACACATCAGCTTTTTTGACATGGTCTCTAATGAAATGATGCCTTACATCAATATGTTTGGTCCTTGAATGCTGAACGAGATTCTTTGTAATGGAGATGGCACTTGTGTTGTCACACTTAGTGGGAATGTCTTTGAGGCCTATGCCAAGATCTCTCATTTGTTGAGCTATTCAAAGGATTTGGGAGCAACATGCTTCAGCTGCTATGTATTCGTCTTCGGCAGTGGAAAGAGAAACTGAGTTTTGTTTCTTTGAGTGCAAACTAATCAAGGATGCCCCTGAGAATTGGCAACATCCCAACGTGCTCTTCCTATTCACCTTATAGCCTGCAAAGTCCGCATCAGAATACCCAATTAGTGTAAAATCTCTTTGCTTCGGGTACCACAAGCCAAGCTCCTTAGTGCCAATGAGATATCAAAAGATCATCTCCACATACACGAGGTGAGATTCTTTAGGGTCAACTTGAAACCTAGCACACATGCAAACACTAAACATGATGTCAGGTCTACTAGCAGCGAGATATAATAAAGATCCAATCATCCCTCGATACTCCTTTTGATTGACACTCTTCCCGGTCTTGTCTTGATCTAAGGACAAGGCTGAGCTCATGGGTGTCTTGGTTGCTTTGGATTGATCCATCTTGAACTTCTTCAATAGATCCTTAGTATACTTGCTTTGGTTGACAAAGATCCCTTTCTTAGATTGATGAACTTGCAACCCTAAAAAGAAGTTTAGTTCTCCCATTAAGCTCATCTCAAATTCAATGCACATAATTTTAGAAAATTCATTTGCACAAAGATGTGTTAGTAGCCCCAAACAATATATCATCAACATATATTTGGATAACCAATATGTCATTTCCTTTGGTCTTGATAAAAAGAGTTTTGTCGATCAACCCCCTTTTAAAATCATTTTCTAAAAGATATTTTGACAAGCACTCATACCAAGCTCTTGGGTCTTATTTCAAACCATATAGCGCTTTGTCTAGTTTGTAAACAAGATTAGGAAATTCCGAACTTTCAAAACCTGGGGGTTGACCCACATAAACTTCTTCTTCTAAGAAACCATTAAGAAAAGCACACTTGACATCCATTTGATATAATTTTATGCCCATAAAAGATGCAAATGCTAGTAAAATGCGAATGGCTTCAAGCCTGGCTACGGGAGCAAAAGTCTCCTCGTAGTCGATACCTTCCTCTTGATTGTAGCCTTGAGCAACAAGCCTTTCTTTATTCCTCACGATCTTACCATTCTCATCTAGCTTGTTCCGAAATACCCAACGTGTGCCAATTATTGATTGACGCTTTGGCCTAGCCTTCAAGGTCCAGACTTTGTTGCTTTCAAATTCGTTCAGCTCACTTTGCATAGCAATGATCCAGTCTGGCTCTTGAAGGGCCTCATCTACCTTCTTTGGTTCTACAAGTGAAACAAAAGCTTGAAAAGCACAGAGATCATTAAGTTTACAACGAGTTTGAACACTAGATGTAGGGTCAGAGATGATATCCTTTAATGAGTGTGATGAGGAGTATTTGAACTTTCTCTTGCTAGTCTAAGCTCCCTGGTTCGTCACATCAACATGATTAGTTTATGGTACATCTGACTCTATGGATATGTTGGGCTCAATTACAGCAGTTTCTGAAGTCTCAACGCTTTTGGATTGGTCTCCAAGGGCTTTGGACTGAGCTTCAAGAACTTGGGCCAATTCCTCAGTGTTAAGAATTTGATCATGCATGTTCCTCTTCTTTGTGTTCTTAGTAGAAATATCATCACCGTCCTCATTCTCTGTATGACTGTTAAGATATAAATTTGCAACACTTTGACTTAAGGAACCGTCATTGCATTAATCAAATATAACATGAATACTTTCCTCAACCATCTTGGTCCTTTTGTTGAAGATTATATATGCTTTGCTACTTGTGGAGTAGCCAAGAAATATACCTTCATCACTACGCGCATCAAATTTCTCAAGTTTATCTTTTCCATTGTTATGAAAAAAACAAGTACAACCAAATGGTTTGAAATACGATATAAGGGGTTTGCGGCCTTTGAAAAGTTCATAAGGAGTTTTCTTTAAGATGGAATGAATAAGACAACGATTCAAAATATAGTTAGCTATGTTAACAACTTCAGCCCAATAGGTTTTAGGTAATGCATTTTCTAAAAGCATAGTCCTGGCCATGTCCACAAGCTCATTCCATTTAGGTTCCTAGAAGCAGAAAAATTATGGGAGATGCCATATTTAGCACAAAACAAATCAAACTGAAGTTGATCAAACTTCCTACCATGATCACTTCGAATTGACACTATGGGCTCGTTTCTTAAAGTTTGCAACTCCTTACAAAGTTTTGAAAACTCAAATAAACCCTCTGATTTTTCTTTTAAAAAAGCAACCCAAGTATATCTCGAAAAATCATCAACAACAACAAGCATGTACTTTTTAGCATTGGGTGATTTGACTCGCATAGGACTGCATAAATCCATATGTAAAAGTTCAAGGGGTCTAGAAGTACTTACAACCTTCTTGAGTTTGAAAAAGCTACGTGCTTGTTTACATCGTGTGCATGCTTTGCACATATCAATACCTTTGAAGTCCATCTCAGGTAGTCCTCTTACAAGCCCTTTGGACACAAGCTTTTATAGTATATGTGGGCTTATATGACCGATTCTCCTGTACCAGAGCTTTGGATCGTCCATCAAAGCCTTTAGGCAGGTTAAGCTTCCTTGTGCCACTTGCTAAGCATTCACGGCATAGATGTTATTATAGCGATAAGCAATTAGAACTATTTCACATGTATCTTCTCTGCGCACTAAACATCTTTTCTTGTTAAATCCAACATCATTACCATTATCACATAGTTGGGAAACACTAAGCAAATTATACTTCAAACCATTAACAAGATAAACATTTTTAATGATGTGGTTAGGATCACTCTCAACACTACCGATACCAACGATGTCACACTTTCCTTTGTCACCAATAGCGATTGTTCCAGTGGATTGCTGCTTTAGTTCATGGAATAGAGACCTCTTCCCACTCATATGTCTAGAGCATGCACTATCAATTATCCATTTTTGCTCTTTCACCTTGGTGATCTCCTGCAAGACAAAAATCAACCTTTGTGGCTAGACCAATAAGCAAATTTAGATCCATTATTGGGATAAACCATATTTGATAAAATAGTGCCTTTGGGGACCCAAACTTGCGTTATCCGTTCTTTTCTCAAGTGAACAGGAAATGTATTGCGAATAATATGTGGATCCTTTATTCAGGAAGATGTTCTCGCTCTCTAAGTCATGATGTTCACTTCTTAGAGACGAGAGATCTTTCTTGAGTTCATATTTCTCTGAGTCAAGAGTCTTGACTTTAATGTCAAGACCTGAATACGGGGTTTCAAGACTTTTGACCCTCATTGACAGTTCCTCAATAGTTCTTTCCTGGTCCACGGTTTTGTTAATAAGAGTGTTGGTTTAGGCAATAAGTTTCTCTTCATTTGCAAGCATATTAGAAAGGAATTCTGATAGTACCTCTTTTGGACTTGCCATGAGTTCTCTCACAGTTACCTCAAGTTGCTCATCGTGGGATTCATCTCCTGAGGCCATGAGACAAATATTGGCCTTCTCATCATCGGAGTCTGAGTCACCTGAGTCAGAATCACTCCAAGCTGCGACCATGGCTTTCTTTTTCCATCTATCACTTTTCTTGAAATGGCACTTCTTCTTTTGAGGGCAATCTTCTTGTCATATTTGTTGTATTGAGACTTACCTCGAAATTTAGAAGACTCTGATCCATCTTTGTTGTTGAATTGCTTCTTCATCTTAAGGATTCGAGAAAGACCCCTTGTAATGAGAGCAAAGGGATCCTCCTCATCTTCAGAATCAGACACATCTTTGGGTGCATCCTTCTTAGACTTGAGTGCCAAGTTCTTAGTGCTTGTTGAGATTTGTCCATCGTCTTCATTGAGAATCATCTCATATGTGATCAACTTCCCAAGCAAGTCATCAAGGGGTAGAGTGGTGAGATTTTAGGCTTCTTCTATGGCTATCACTTTAGGGCCCCATTTGTCTTTTGGGAGGCACCTCAATATCTTCCTTACTTTCTCAACATTCTCAAAGGTCTTGCCAAGACAGTCAAGGTTGTTCGTGATTTCCGTGAATCGTGTGAACATGGCCTTAATAGACTCATCAGGCTTCATTTTGAAAAGTTCATACTTTCGTAGGAAGATGCTGATCTTGGTGTCCTTCACTTGACTGGTTCCTTCGTATTGAGACCACAATATAATAAGTTAATGGCCTTATAGCTCTTGGAGACAAGTTCAAGATCCGCTTGGATGTATTCGGCCTCAGTCTTCGCGACTTTGCTTTCATTAGGTCCGTCTTTCACATGAATCTTTGGACCATTCTCTATAATGTTCCAAAGTTCCAGATCTTGATCTATAATGAACATTTTGATCAAGGACCTCCAGTGGACGAAGTTGTTTCCCACAAAGAGCGGTGGTCTACTAGTAGACCTCCCTTGTGCAAATCCTCCGCTTGCTTCATCAAGCATGATAAAAAACTCACAAGATTGTTAGATAAAAAGCAGTGAGTAAGGCTCTGATACCAATTGAAGGTTCCATAATGTATAACAAAGTAGAATAAAGATACTCTAGAAGGGGGGTTGAATAGAGTATGCCAACGTTTCGCTGTTATTCTCAAGACTTCTGAAACGCTTGCAAAACCCTTTGACAGTATACTCAATTCTTTCGATTGGGAACCCTGAATCACAATAAAGTTATACAAATCGAAACAAGTGTGGAAGTATTGGTAAAGAAATAAGTAAAGAACACGATGAATTGTTAACGAGGTTCGGCTCCTTTAAGGCTTAGTCCCCGCCTAGGGTTCTTCCACAATCCTAGGATTCAACTGGCTTTATTGATTCACATAAACTTAGGATCCTAATAGCTCACCGAGAAGCCTCACTCCTATAAAATTGCAATCTCGTCAACTCACGTTCCCTTGGATTCCTAGACCAATCTAGAATAGCCCCACCTCTCTCAGTTGTCTAGTACAATCCTCTTACACTTCGTGAATCAATCGCCTAGTGCTCACTTCCTGAGTTATAAACTCTCGAGTATAACACTATCTCATAATATATCATATAAGCTCATTGTGTAACTCTCTAATGATTTGAAACAAAAGATACAACTCTTAACACCTAGCAGAGAGTACACGAAGAAGAAAGATTGACTTGAGGGTTGAGTGTGCGTTATAGTTCAATGATTGTTTGTGTTCAGCACTTGTACTTCTTCTCTCTTCATCATCTTCTTTTATACTCCATCAAATCAGCGCCATTTTGAAAGAAGAATCTTTTCCCAACGGCTACTTCATATCATGGCCAAGGATGGATCTTCGCAATCTTCTAAAGATGGAAACTGCGAAGCCACAATCTTCTAGATTTGATCTCTACAAATTTTCAGCTCAAGGAAGGAGATCTTCTTCAAATATCTTCGCTTCATGGTTAGTACAATATATATAAAAGAATATTCGGAAATCATACTTAGATAATATAAGATAATAAAATACATACAATATAGGTTTTGAATTTCATCAACACAGCTTTAGCTTCAAGACCTTTGACACAAGATTTGTGTCAAAGCCTTTGAAACCATTTCCGATTTTCATCAAGGGAGTTGAGTTATCAGACATATATGGCATAAGTTATATGCAAGACCTATCAACCATCACAGGATATCATATGCATGACTTATCACTCAATTTAGATACACACATAAGCAAGTCATAATGTTGCGGGATTGAGACAAGCATGCTAAGATGTACCCTAAAAATCATGCTAAGGGTATGATCAGTTTCTGCAAGGTTGGTATAGCAATTATCTCCTCACATATATCCATATTCGTATAGGAAGACTAGGACGTCACACAATCATATAAGGGCATATAACTGGGAGGTATATGTCCTATATGATACTAGCAATACTCATTAAATATGTACACAATCATGAGGTCCAATCAGGTTAATCTAGCATGTTAAGTCATCCACTTCACGTTTTAAACATGTAACGAGAGTTGACCACACTATCATGGACCTAGTTCATTGGGAGAAAGTAATCATGAGAACTCAATACATACGACATATATATCCACTCATAAGTGCCCCTATGAGATCCTCACAGTACCGTTGCCGTGATTATAATATCGACAATAGATCGTAGCAAGAATGTAATATGGGCCATTACCACATCATTACCTCGACTTCTCAATTATATCATAACTCGAAAAGCATTACAACCTCTGCACTAGGTCTTAGCAAGCATTCTATATGGGACCTTATAAAATGCATGTATGCGCTTCGTTGGGCATCGTAATGCAAGTTCAGTCAGAATATTTTAAAAGGGGCCTTTAGTTTGAAAAGGTTTGGTCTCAAAATCATTGAAGGTATCGATCACGTTCGATTTCTCAAACCCCAAGTTACTCCTTTTTTAAACACCATTCAAAATTCTGTAACCCGACGTTATTCAAGCAATTTTCAAATCTCAGGAGGTGGAATCATCCACCTCTAAGGGCTAACCCCATATTCCCTTCCTAGGTTCCAAGTCAGAATCAAATCTCATCAATTCGATTCTATAATCCTAGCAATTCCAGTTCAAGGCATCATATATCATAGCAATTATTTAACATAGCCATCGTATTACACATTCATAACCAGGTCATACTCATGTCACGGATAGTCACATACTATAACATATCTAGCATTGTATCGTTCATGGTAGGATTTATCAAATCATCTCACAGAAGTTATACACCATATCGATCAAATAAGCACATCATATCAATCATATAAGCACATCATACTTATGCTAACTACCAAGCGTCATCGCATTAAAGGCAAACAAGTGCTTTCGTACACTAGCATTCCATCGAGTTCATAGATAATTATGTTAGTACTAACAGTTCACTATTGTCAACGACAACACATTCGAGAATCAACATCGTCTATAGCATAAAATTCGCACCACAGTCGGCCCCAAGTGAAGTATACGCTAGATCACAACCTCAAGAGAACTTGCCTATAACTACCAATTATGACAAGACACGACCACTACCCGTCAACTTTTGCATTAAGATCAAATTCACCGAGGTCTACCAATTCAATCCACTACTAGTTTTAGAAATCATTGCATCCCACTCACATACAACCTTTCTGGCCTCATAACTACCCGCAATCAAGGCCAATTACCCAAACCACTACTAGGTATTCCAACTCATATGCCACCAAACCATCTACGGGCCAATTCACTTCGACATCCCGATCTCAAGTCCTACCTTCCACTCGACCATCTAAACTATTTCTCGGAGTTCCCAATCACACGGTTTCCTGATTCGACAAGCTTAACAACTCGACCAACTACCAAGACTCCATATATAACACGTTCTTGCCCTAGGGATCCTCTATCAGTCCCATCTTTACCCTATAATAGGAAATTATGAGTCCTCAACTGAACCACTCTCACAATTGATCTAAACACTGCTTAACAATATCGCTTACTCTTCCCAGGCTCTCAAGACTCCGCCCGACCATCATCTCATAAAAAGACATCTCGAATCACCTTACTAACCTGATCATACTTCCCACACCACTAACCACTCTCACTAACCATCCACTTCTAAGGACCCAACTCATGCTGACCATCTCACACCTGACACTCCCGACCAATTCTAACGCAGAACCCAACTAGTGTTACTCCCAACCACGAATCACCATGACCCTCAAGCCGACCCACTCTAGATCTTCTTCCAAGCATACTCTACTTGGACTAGTTCCCTCAACTCCACATGTTTCCCCAAATGGCCTCAGATCACGCTTTCTCAACTTCAAAATCTCTACCGCTTAAACCCTTATGTACCGATCATCATTTTCACCGAATTCATATGACATCCTCGTCCGAATTTCCTAAGTACCGCAACTTCACCAACCTTCTAAAATCTCTATATCCTCTAGCGTCCTCAATACCTTCTGCTTTGCCTAGTTCCCAAATCCATACTCATAGTCTCCTTATCTCAACCATAAGCCCACATTCTTAGTAGGAATCTCAACTACATCCTTGCCTTGCTGCCGGCCTTTCCTCGACGATTCATCTCATATCCTCCAATACCTCAATAGCCACAATAACCTCCAATCATAAATCCCGATTCATTCCCTATGCCAAAATCCTCCAACAACGCATCTAGAAATCATTCCCTCATAAACTCCCCAAGCATTACCAATCCTATCTAAACAACCCCAAAAGCTTATCACACAAACAACCCTGATATGAAAAACATAATATCCCCGATCGATAATTTCCCAAGTAACCTCATAATACTTTTCCTTAAAAATTCCCCAACCTCATCCCTTACCAAAATCGCTCCCACTCACAGCACACAACATCTAGTCCCAAATTCTACGATTACTCAGACATTCCTTAATCGATCATCCTCGACGCCGCCCAATATCCGCTCATAGACTATATAGACACCTTTCTTAGCACACCAATCCGTCTCACAACACCTCTCCTTAAGAATCTCACGATCAACTCCTAGCTCGCCCATCCGCCTCTATAACTATCCTAACTACCTCTACCCACACCCAATCTAAAGATCACCCTAATGAAACTAGTTTAGACCTCAGCCAACCACTCTCTTATACTACCTGCACACACTACCCGCTTAGACTACCACTTCTCACTAGGACATTTCCCTCAAAGTCTCGCCATACTACTCCACTCCTCACCTAAGACCTGCCTGTAGCTCAACTATACTCACTTGCCACTATTTTAGCATATCAGTCATCGCACGCCCATTAATTTCAGCTCCATGCCTATTGCACTATGCCCATTCTAATTGATATAGAAGAATTCACGATTTGAATGAAGAACGCCCTTCCTTGAGTCATCTAAGGGAATCACGTCCGAGACTACCATCTTCGAGATGTGTCCATCCTTTATATACATTTGGCGACGTCTGTCTTATGGTCTATGGGTCATGGACTCATCACGCTTCCATTGCGCCGCTCCGATGCCTTGGTCGTCGGTCCCTTCTTGCATGTCGACGCTCATCGAATGATCGCAAGGGTTAGAAGTTACGGAGATAGGGGAGAGACAAGGGCGGACAACACAACTTTCTTAAGGGTTCAGACATGGACCATGACTAGGGACGAGGAGACCAAGGATAAGATCCCAACCCGAGAGTTACGACAATGCGCTTATAATTGTGGCGCACAAACACATAAAAAACAAGAAATATTATCACATTATTTTACACTAGTATGCACCTATCTCAAGGAATATCAATTCATGCATTGATAACATATTCATCTAATTATCTTTATATGTGCGCAGAACAAGCTAACAACCTATTACTTCATTCTCCAATCATGCTTGACAGACTAATTAAGAACATGTATGCACAGACTCACATGGGACATATATGGTATAAGTTATATGCAAGACCTATCAACCATCACAAGATATCATATCATGACTTATCACTCAATTTAGATACACATATAAGCAAGTCATAATATTGCGGGATTGAGGCAAGCATGCTAAGATGTACCATAAAAATCATGCTAAGGGTATGGTCAGTTTCTCCAGGGTTGGTATAGCAACTATCTCCTCACATACATCCATATTCGTATAGTAAGACTAGGACGTCACACAACCATATAAGGGCCTATAAATGGGAGGTATATGTCTTACATGATACTAGCAATACTCATTAAATATGTACACAACCACGAGGTCCAATCAGGTTAATATGGCATGTTAAGTCATCCAATTAACGTTTTAAACATGCAACGATAGTTCACCACACTATCATGGACCTAGTTCATAGGGAGATATTAATCATGAGAACTCAATACATACAACACATTTATCCACTCATAAGTGCAACCATGCAAGGTACCATGCAAGTCATGCAGAATTATATCAATATAGCATATCATTAAATCACAAGGACGCTATCATTAAAACTTGACAGAATTCTCTATGGGCAATCACCGACTCACCCCTCCATTTCACTGTGGGACGCTAATATGACTCGCTGGGTAGAACACAAGGACATTCACGCCGTTTCTGAGAGGTGAGGGTAGAACTTGTGTTTAGACTCTTGTGACAAGAAGACATGGTTAGCCATTACGTATATCGAAAGGGATGCCTCCATCAGACAACTCACTTCTATCTCAAAACGATTTAAATCCTCACCCCCACTAGCATGCTCAGGTAACCCTCACATCCGATACGATTTCCGAAGGTAATTAGTTGACCGACCCAAATTTTCCATGGAAGACCCCAACCTCAAGTACGAGACTCGATAGAAGCATCGATGGCGGGATACGAAACAAGACTCAAAACGAGGAGAGTGGATGCTTCTCGACTGTTGCTAACATGCCTAGATGTTTTGGTGGGGCGGATGACAGAGTCAGAACCATCAGGGGGTTTGAATTATGTAAGGGTTATTCCGACAAGACAGGAGTTCTGATTACATAAGAACAAGGTTTTCTCCCGCTATCCCTTTCAATGCATGATTCCACTTAAAGCATACCGATTAGTTCGCTATCCTACACACAATAGCACTCAACACGAAAGCAATCAACAAGATTAATATGATCCTCTTTGAGGAAGATCGCCCTCAAGCCCATTTAGATAAAATGCATACAATCACAGAGACGATTTATGTCGTCCTTCGAGGAACGACTGACCGAAGGGGAAAATACCTCACGACCTCCTAGCCCGTGCTACTCCAACCCTCGGGCTCCTTGGAGTCTTCGAAACCCATCTGTAAAAGAAAGATAGTATTTTGCCTATCGTTCCCCGAATTCTACATCCATAAGGGATGTCTACCGCTTGGGTCTCTACACACGAGATCGTTTCCCCTTTATTCATTTTAGGTTTTAGTCCAATTAAATCCATTTTCCCTTTTAAAAATATTTTCCAAAACCATATGAAAACATTGATCGATTTTCAAAACCATCTTTAACCTATTGTACTCGGATTGCAAAACCTCAGCCCTGATACCACCTTTGTAATGGCCCGAGATTATGATTTCCGAGTTACGTTTCAAGGAATGAAATCCCTCGTTAGGATCTTGCGCCCCAAGTACAGGTTGAAGGTTTGAAATCAAAGATGTGTAGCTTAAAGTGGGATTTCGCACCCAAATGCGGAAGGTCAGAACATAGTCCATCGATACAGAGCATGGGAGGAATGTAGCAACGTGTAATGCAAGCCTATATAACAGGGCAATATAAGTAGAATACGAAGGCATGTGTTCCAATTCAATAACAGTAAATGAGACACACATTTATCAAGACATTACTTCGACAACATGGTCACCTATCGAGCTACTAATTTAATCAAACAAAGCTAAGGGCAATCTTCTCACACGATCATGGACCTAATGCAAGAGAAGACAACAATTATATAGACTAATATCATGCCATTCATGCTTCTAATAAGTCATTAGTACTACCAATACAACAGATCAATTAGACTTGCGAATGCGACATATATTCAAGACAGGAAGAAATGTGTAACACGAGACCTAAGCAATGGGGGAAATCATGGTACACATTGTCATACAACCACGAATTTACATTAAAGATCATCATCATAACATGTAATGGGAATTACATATCACATAAGGCATGTTGACATCCAGTTGTAACACCTATCCATCAAGTCAGAAACTCACTCTATTGTGATATCATGATTGAACGATCACACTAACATGAACCTATTCACAGGGAGGACATCAATTATGCAACTTTCCAACATATGATATATACATTCATGAACTTGTATGACATTGCAAAATACTAAGTAAAACATGCTGGGATGATAGGGATATACATTCATGCACTTGTATACATTCATGAACATCAATCATGTAAGCACGATTTCATATTAAAGATCAATCCGTAGGTCAAAGAGTAGTACATATAGAATCATACGATCAATATGCCAAGTAAAGATGCTATAACAACATACAATCTTGACAAAAGGCAAAACACAACAAGAGACTTTAGCAATGTAACTAACAACAACATGAGCTTAACCAATAAAATCATGACAGAAGGCAAGGCATAACATGAGTAGCTTTTTACTAATGATCGTTTGCAAGGTACATGCGGAAGATTACTAAATCATGTCATGCAATTCAGAGAGAGTCACCATTACAACCGGATAGAGATCCCTAAGGGCAACCATTGACATTCCCCAACTGACTCATCACTCCTCTTTCCCGTGGGAGTTTGGTACAACTCCTTGTGGCAAGAAAACACTGGTTGATCATCGCAAGAATCAAGAGGGACAGCCTCATAACACCTTACTTTTGACTCAAAGGTCATCAAGAACCACCTTCCAATACTCACTTAGACAACCTTCATATCCATACATGACTCCCGACACAATGTGTTTACCCATCCAATTACCCGGGGGAGACACTGACATTCGGGAGAAAGGCTCGATAGAACCATCAAGGGGTTAACATAGTGGAAGGGGCTGTTCCACACAAGCTGGGTTTGACCACACAGAAATAAGGGTACTCCCACTATCCCGTTTGCACAGATCAGTCAATACACATTTAATTGTTAGGCATACCAATTAGACTTTAGCATATCAAGAACTCATCATAGAATCAGCCAATGACAATTATAATGACCTCCTTTGAGGGAGATCGTACTCAGGCTCAATATATAAAGCAAATCAAGCTATCTAATGTCGCTTTTCGAAGAGGGACTGACTGGAGGGGAAAAACCTCACGATCCTACCTAACTCGCCACTCCAACCACCTTGGTGCAATCCCCTTGGATTCTTCCGGACCCTCTGTAAAGAGCAATCTAGTATTTTGCCTACCGTTCCAGACTACACTCAATATGGGTGGTCTAGCGCCTTTACTACCCACTCGTGTCCCCGTTTGGTCGGTTTCCTCTTTTATTACAGCTCGAGTTCATTACTTAATCAAATTTGGATTAGGCATCTTATGTTTATTTTTCCCCTTTAAATCCTTTTCAAAAAGTCCTTGGAACTCGTAGGCGGTTTTCAAAACATATGCTCGACCATTGTGTACCCGAATTGCAAAACCTCGCTCTAATATCAACTTTGTAACGGCCCGGAATTATAATTTCCGGGTTACGTTTCAAAGGATGAAATCCCTTATTCAGATCTTGCAATCCAGGTATATGTCGAGGTTTCAAACTCATTTTCAAGGTCAGCGAACAGAGGGATTTTGAAACCTAAAATCTCGGAGGGTCGTTGGGTACCCTTAACCTATCTTAAGCCTAGGTCGCGAAATTCAATTCAAACGAAAGGAAAGCGGAAGCAAAGTTAAGATACACAGCACCACGACAGAGCCGGGTCAAAACCAAAAGATAAGGGAATGATTACCATTTTACCATGTTTGTAGGTTAGTCAGATTCTTCGATTCGCCAAAGGATTTCCCAGCATAGAAGCAAGGATATGTACCTAACACTATCCACGAAGTCAGGCCTGGTAATCGCCTACGGGTCCAAATAAAGGATGATCTAATGCAGTACAGGATTGAAATCACATAAGCATGCTTCGACAATTATAATAATATGCAGAAAGCTAGAAAGGCCCCAAGACTATGCCAAGTGGCATATCCCTTTCCTACTCCACCCCTTTTTTCATGAGTAGAACTAGCGAGTACGGTAACCCATTTCCTCATTGTGGTGCACGGACCACGGAACCAGAGCATTCTCAACCACATAACCATCACATCATAACTCATCAAATCACATCATCATAAGAACGCTTGCCCGATGGTATTGGGCCATCAAATCATACTCATATCGACTCGATAGACTCAGGGCAAACCCGATGAGGCTGGGCTACCCTACCACCCTAGCAAAGGCTGTAGGACTATCACAGATAACGACTGTTCTATTTCAATCACACATAGTAACCACATGTTCAGTTCAATGCAATCCTAGTATGATACTACATGACATGCTTTAATATGCAACAAAACTACATATCATATGATACATCAGGCAGGAGGTCCAGGTTGCTGAGTACGTCCCGTAGGATACTTACTTGAGAATGTAGAACAGGAAAATAATGCGAACAAGGGCCCAAATGCAACACTACAAAAAAAAACATATTAGCCACCCTTCGTAGCAACGGCAAAGGGTGTGGCGTGGCTGTTGGCCAGAACTTGGCTACAGCATAGCAACGGCAAGGGTAAGCCGTGGCTGTTGGGTTGAAATTGGCTATAGCATAGCAACGGCAAGGGTTAGCCGTGGTTGTTGGTCTTTAGCCTCATGGTAGCAAGCGCTTCCAACACCCTATTGGCCACGGTATACCGGAGGCGTGGCAAAAAATGTTGTGGATGCACCAAATTTGCCTCGGCCCGATGGCCTCGTAGCTAGGGTAAACCAACTTTAAAAAAAAATTAAATTAAATTCCTAAAAAGGTTGGAAGGGTAAAGACTCCTCCTCTCCCTCTCTCGTCATCTCCCTCCCGCTTTTTCTCTTCTCACTCCCGCGTTCTCACTCCCAAAGGTTCGAAGGGTTTCGATTGCAGACGGACGCCGGGGCTCAACCGTGCAGACACCGGTGGTGGGGGCTCACTTCGACTCCCTCTCACTCCTAAAGAAGCTGGCAAGGGTTTCGATTGCAGCTCCAAGAAGAGGTCATCAAGCCCTAGAGTTTCGATTGCATCTTCAGGAACTTCTTTGTCGCCTATGGTTTGTCTCAATCACTCTCTCCTTTCCATTTCCTTTCGTTTTGGGGTTTGTTAGCGATTTAATTTCGTTCCCCAAACAGCTTCGAAGGCTACAAAGTGGTGAGGGGTCGTTGTAGTGGAGAGTAGGTTTAGATTGCATCTTCTAGGAACTTCTTTTTCGCCCCAAGGTTTGTCTCAATCCATTTTTTCTGTTGATTTGCTTTCGATTTGTGCTTTGTTACTGATTGGAATTTTTTTTCATGAGGTTTTGTTCCCGAAACAGCATTGAAGGCTACAAAGAGGAGGGCGGTCTGTAGTGGAGAGTAGGTTTCGATTGCAGCTTCCAACAACTTCGTTTTCAACCCTTATAATCGGTTTAATCTCATTTCTCTCTAGCTTTCGTTTCGCTTGGTGCCTTGTTGTTAAATGTTATTCTGTTTTCTATGATTTCTGAGATGTAAATGAATAATTGATAATCTGTTTGATGAGATTTGTATTTCTGAGATATAGATGAATAATTGCTAATCTGTTTTATGAGTTTGGATTTATGAGATTTAGATGAATAATTGCTGGGTTGTGTGGGTAATATGCTATCCTGTTTATGAGATCTGGGTTTCTGAGATTTCTGAGATTTAGATGAATAATTTGTACATACTTGTTACTCATGCAACATTTCTCTCCCAATACTTGTAAAATTTGGTTAGGCATCTCCACCTCTTCTTTTATATGTGCTCAAGTTGTTTATTCTGCTAGTCTCCTAGTTGGCTCACTGAAAACACTTCAAATTTGCTGCAACTTGGCTCACTAAAAAACTCTGTATCATCAATCCTTTCTCTAGTTTTTATTTTTTTTATAAAAAAAACCCAATAATTTACAAATAAAAAAAAAATACTTTGTAATATATTTTGTAACCAAGACAGTAGATATATAAATATTTTGATTGTTGTATGTGGTCACACGTTAGTAGACAAGGAACTAAGGTGGCACACCTTCTAGCTGGGATTAAGCCACTGTCGATTTTATTTTCTTATTCAGAGTTTGATTTACATCCTCTTTTAGCTACTCTTTTGTCAAGTGACTTAGCTGCTCTTGTATCTGACAATTTGGTTGATGGCTTAATGTGATTGTGCTCGTTTTTATTCAAAAACAACCAACACTTCTTTGATATTAAACTAAATCATTGATATTAAACTTATTATTTGATTTCCCTTTATGTAAATATATTTGCAAATTGACCTGCTTCATGATTGATTCTATTGTATTCTAAATAAATAATTTATGTACAGAAAATGCAAGTGTTATATATGTTATGCACTTATGAACTATTCTAAACAATCAATAAAACAATTAAAATGAATCAAGGGTAAGTAACTGGTGTGAAGTAGATTAATTTCAGCAAACAAAGTTAGTGGGTTCCATAAAAACCTTCTTCTTGACTGTTATGTGTAGCCATCATAAATTAGTGGGTTCCATTACCTACTACCCAAACATAACATAAATTATTAGAAAAACAAATAAACAATGAAACTGAGGAAGCCAAATCATGTGAGAACCCATACAACACCAAGACATTAAAGGAAGCATAAACTGATTACCAAATCTAGACTAGGCAAGACCTTAGAAATCCTATGATTAAAAGCAAAATAAGATGAAATAAGAAGCTGTTACGTGAGGGAAACAATCCTACCAGGATAAATTAGGAGTACACAACAATCATAGAAACATTTAAAACATTACAATAAAAGAGATTAGCATCCAACAGAACAAGGGCTTGTAGGACACACCCCAAGAAGTTTCAAAATTGAAGGCAACTACAGGTTTTCGTAGACAAACTCAGGGGCTGAATAACCTTTCTTTTAACAAAATAAAATGTCAATGACTCACCAAAAGCTAAATACTAATTGATTCCAAACTTCTAGTGTAGAAACTTTTAAACCTTGGAACCTTGGGAGTCAACATAGCACCACATTCAGTCTCTTCATTGAAAGGCTTGAAGCTTCTTCACCTTTTTTTGCAACCTCTAAATCGTCTTTTTCTTCTCAAATCTTCCTCCTTCAGACCTTGTTTATTTTCTTGTTTGTGCATCCCACCCAAGTGCCACCTGCCATTACATATCTTACTGAAATGAACTTCACCTGGTTACACAACGGATGAAGATTGCCGAGGAAACATTATAGCCCATAAAACATAGTACGATCAAACCAATACAACACACATTAAAATTGTCCAAACAACATAATAAGATCAAACCAAACACACAAAGAACCATAACAAACAAAGCTTAAATAGAAGTTTATCGTAGCATGAAGCGGAAGTGCGGCTGAGTAGACCATCTGCCTTCAATCCAGTCCAAGTGTGGGCGCATTTCGAAGGCATGATACATATGAGTATCCCCGGTTAGTGGGAAGTTAACCTCGAAACTTCTTTCGCCTCCTTGCCAAACCACATCTATCACCCGACCAGACCAATACTCATCAAGGGCTCTACAATCCACTCGGTCCCCCCTCTGATAGGCTTCGTAGACCACATGAGGTGGACGGGGACGGATTCGACCGACCTGCGCTACTTCCATTAGAGGTCCTCCACCCATGTTCTCTTGGAGGGTTATGAATTCCACCTCGTAGTGGGTGAGATCCACTCGACGTGTAATAGTGGCCTCATAAAACGACCCCAACAAACCATTTTCTGCACCAATGATCTCCACCTGGGCACCTGGATTGTATGTTGGGAGTGGTTGTGGTCCTGCATGAAATCAATAAACACATTAATATAATCACACATATTGCAAAATATGGCTCAACAAAAAAAATGAAGTGACTCACTTGGATTGTCCGAGCCGTCATCAGAGCTATCTGAATTGATAATGATGGGTTCACGGCGGGGTGGGCGGCGAGATGATGATGCCATTTGTTTGAGGGAGAGAATATAATGGTAAGGATGATGGATAGATATGTATTCTGAAGGGTAGCATATATAAGGGGTATCGATGGGTGTTGATTGCATCACCCTATTCAACATTTGATCTTCACTTTTTTGGAAAGGAAGACTCATTTACCGTCACAATAATTTTTTTTTGGAAATAATGAAAAAAAGACCAAAATCAGGGAATAAAGGAAGAAAGCCAGTTGTTGTAACACTGATGGTTTAGGGAAATAATAAAAGAAACTTGTCTCTTGTCTTTTTTCCTGATGGTTTTGTCAAAAATTCAGATCTCCAGAAAACAGTAGGAACCTCGGCTTTTTTCTTGGAAAATCAAAGTTACTTTTAGCTGATTCCTATGTGGAAAAATGACACAAAGTTACTTTTATGCTTCAAAGTATATATAAAAGACTTTAATTTTATTTAATAAATAAATATAAAAATACATAAGTTAAGTAACATTAAATAATACTTTTAGCTGATGCCTGTGTGGAATAAAGACATTTTGTAGCACAATTATATTATAAATGATTCTTATAAAATCTTGAATATAATTTATGAAAAGCATAAGTTAAGTAACTTTAAATAATACTTAGATAATAATCTTTTTGTTTTGAAATGCACAACAATGTCACTTATTAAAAAAAGGCATAACAATATCACTTGTTAAAAAAATATTATCAATGATTCTTTGAAATAAATAAAGAGACCACAAAACAGTGAATAACCTTTCTAAAAGACAGTTGCTGGGTAAGAGTTGCTGTAAGACTGATGGTTTTTGGAAATAATGAAAGAAACTTGTCTCTTGTCTTGAAGTGCTTATGGTTTTGTTAATTATTTAGACCTGCCGAATATAGTAGCAACCTTGGCTTTTTTCAGGGAAAAACAAAGTTACTTTTAGCTGATGCCTATGTGGAAAAATGACACAAAGTTACTTTTATGCTTAAAAGTATATATAAAAGACTTTAATTTAATTTAATAAATAAATTAAAGACAGTTGCTGTAAGAGTTGCTGTAAGACAGTTGCTGTAAGAGTTGATGTAAGACTGATGGTTTTTGGAAATAATGAAAGAAAGACCCAAAAACAGTTAAAGGCATGGGTTATAATCCTAATATTTCAGAAAGACCCAACTTGTCTTTTTCTTTACTGACATAGATTCTCTACCACCTAATATTATGGAAAAAATGAAAGAAAATTATCTTTTGTCTTTTTCTGCTGATGGTTTTCTGAAAACTTCTGACATGCCCGAAACAGTAGCAAACTTGCCTATTTTCTGGGAAAAGCAAAGTTACTTATAGCTGATTCTTATGTGGAAAAATGACACAAAGTGTGGACACCAATAGCTGCTACTTTTTGTGACATTTGTCATCTTATGTGTTGTTCTTTTCTTTTGTACAGTAGTTCGAAGGTGAAAGGGTACATATACAATTACAGTTTAAATGGAACCTGTAGACATTTTGTAGCACATATATATATGAATGATTCTTAGAAAATCTTGAATATAATTAGATAAGGCATAACAATATCACTAAGTAATACTTATATAATAATCCTTTTCTTCTTAGAAAAATCTCACTAAGTAAGGCATAACAATATCACTAAGTAATACTTAGCACATATAATTAGTAAGACATAACAATAATACTTAGATAATAATCCTTTTCTTCTTAGAATATAATTATATAAGGCATAACAATATCACTAAGTAATACTTAGCAAATATATATATATGAATGATTCTTATAAAATCTTTGAAGCATAAGGTAAGTAACTCTAAGTAATACTTAGATAATCATCCTTTTCTTCTCAAATGCTCAACAATATCAGTTGTTAAAAAAAGGCATGACAATATCACTTGTTCAAAAAAATTATAAATAATTCTTAGAAATAAAGAAACAAAGACCAAAAACAGTTAAAAGCATAACAATATCACTTGCAAAGAGGTTTGCTTGAGAACTTGCAACAGCATGTGGAAGGATTTCAAGTCAAAAACGAAGAAAAACTTCTTCACCCCGTTTAAAGATGATCCAAACCTCGCCTCGAAGCACCCTCCGAATGTTCTACCAGAGCAGTGGGTTTCGCTTATTGGATATTGGCGTACTGTTGAGGCTGAGGTTTGCTTTTCTTACCAAAATGTATTTCGATCAGTTACATTATGTTATCGCCCTTTTATTTGTCTGGTGTTCTAACCTCTATTATTACCATCGCCTTTTTGTGTGCTGGTATTCTAATCTCTATTATTACCCTTTATATATATAGGCACAAGCAAAGCAAAACTCCAAGAATCGAGATAGGCACGGACCATCACATGTGACTGGACGAAAGTCGTTTGCCGAAGTAAAATATGAGATGCATATGTATTTGTCTCTTGTTTGTTGTTTCCCTCTTCATAATTGACTTGCACTTGTAACTTGTTGTTGTTTTGCTGAGTAACTTCAAAAAAGTGGCCAACCCATTGATAAAATGAGTGTGTGGATCAAATCTCGGAAAACAGATGACCCAGATGTAATTGCAGCCATCATAAGTTCAACCTACCTAGCTGTACACATCCCTCTCTTCCTTGTTTTTGTCTCAATTTCTCTTCTTTGTCCTTTTTCGATCTCTTTTAAAGTATGATGTCTTTCTTGCTTTCCAATGATCCTGCATTTGTATGCATTTGTCCTTTCCCTCTAGTTTCTATATAATTTCATGTGTGTGTTTTGTTATTGTAGAAATACTACAACGAGCTCTTGAGTAAGGAACCTGAGGATCAACGAGAACTTGTAGCAGTCAAGGACAAGATATTCCATGAAATTATTGGAGATGATGGTCATGGGTATTGTCGAACTTATGGCTGCAGTGCCCCTCATCGGCTGGTTCATACTGGATCATCAAGCACCCCTGCTAGCAATGACAACATGATCCAAAAGCTCGTCGATAAGTTAGCTGAGACTGCAGAAACTTTTGACAAGAAACTCGATGCTCTTAGAGATGAAATGAGGCTGGCTATGGGGACCACTGATAGGGTCACTGCACAATCAGAAGTGTTGGTTAGTTCTTATATATCATCCTCATTTCTATCATTTTTTTATATATATTGCATCCATTCTTGAACAAATAACTTTGCTAGATGCTGCTAGATCATGTAGGCTTATACCATGTTGAATCAAATATAGGTTTGTTAGCATTTTAGTGGAATTAAGTATCTTGGAACTGAATATAATCAATTTTTTTAGGGATTTGCCTCACTCTCACTCAGAATAATAAGAACAAAGACTTATCAGCTCCTACTCTATTATAGACAATAAGTTTTCATCTACATACTAATTTTATGTGTTACTATTTTGAAGTCTTGAACCATTCCTTTCGAAACTTATCCCAATTATGTGTTTTTGGATTGTAGACAACAAGTGTTCATCTAAAGGAGTCCATAGGAGATGAAGGACTTGACTTATCTCCTGCTGATCATCATAACGGGTCATCCACATTCAAGGATGGAGATGAAGAACTTGACTTATCTCCTACTGGTGATGATCATCAGAACGGGTCACCCACAACCATGGATGGAGATGAAGAATACTCTACTGAATGATATGGTCAGGTGCTCTACTAGCTATCGAAATCAAACTATGAAAAACTTCTTATTATGCTTTGTTTTGCTACATGTGTCATTGCCGGAAACTGGAACTTGGCATTGGCAATGTTAAAGTTGTTATGCTTTGTTTTGGAAATGGGGTTGAGACTTTTGTTTTGCTACTGAATTACATGGTCAGGTGCTCAACTAGCTTTGGATTGCTACATGTAACAACTTGTTATGCTTTGTTATGGAAATGGGGCTTAGACTTTGGATTGCTATATGTATTTTTGGTTTAGACTTTGGATTGCTATATGTATTGCTTTCCTTACAGCTGTGTCTGTGTGGGATGAATATAGAAATAGGAAAACAGGGATAAAAAGCCAGAACACATGGCAACGGCACCTAGCTGTCGCAATTGGGGGGATGCATATAGATTTAGGAAGATCGTCCATCCAATATATTTGCCACAACACCTAGCCGTGGCAAATGTTCAAATAATTGCGCCAAAAAATGGGGGAACACTACTGCTCTTAATATCTTTTAGCCACGGCAATGACCGTCGCAATATATGGCGCGAACGTTTGGTGGGAAATTTTGTTCCCTTGCGACTACACCTTTTTTGCCACGGCAGAGACCGTTGTAAAATTGGCGCCAAAATTTGGTGGGAACTCTAGCTCTATTGGTGTCGTCACTAAACCGTGGCTAGGCCATTCGCCACGGCCATGCACCGTCGCTCGCATCAGGGCTATAGTTGAGCTACAAACGACCGTCACTTAACCGTGGCTAGGCCATTCGCCACGGCTTTTGCCGTTGCCCCTAACTTTTTGCCACCGCGGGTTTGGTTACCCCTCCGTAACCGTGGCTAGAGCCGTTGCTAGCCCCTTTTGGCCACAGCAAATTCACTTTGTGCCACGAGATCAAGCCGTTGCTAATATGTTTTTTTTTGTAGTGCAAGTCCAACGCAATCCAACCGCAATACACACCTATCAACAAGCCATTTTTTATAAGCCACCGAAACAACATTCTCACACACACGATCCCGAGTTCTCAACATCCTAAAAGCAAATCGTCGGTAAAACCATTTGGAAAACCTTTTCGATATGAGCAATATCAACCAAAATCATTTCATTTCCAATCAAACCTATCGATAAATCTAACCAACAATATTTTCAAACTCATTTCCAAACCAAAGTCGATCATAACCCCATATTAAAGAATCCCGAAAAGAAAATGAAATCCTTCAATACATTTTCCAAGCATAAAACCCGATAGTTCGAACTTCATCAAAACCCCATAACTATTTAATAATAAAATAATATCCCAAGATCCCGCTTTTGAAATCATCCATCGACTAAAACATATTCGAAAGGAATCGGGTCAAAAACCAACAAGGAACCCTTAAGTAGAAAAAAAATATTATCTCTGAAAGTATATAAAAACTTGATCGGTCTAAAACCAACACCCCGCAAGTGTACGGTGTCAATTGTAGTAATCGAGTGTTGAATCTCAGGGACTGTGTGAATACCAATTGCAGAACCTCAACCAGTTTACTAAGTCGAATAACGGAAGTGATTTTTGAAGGAATAAAGAAAATAAGAAAAAGAAAATTAACAAATTGCAAGTTTTTGAATATATGATGAGAAACATTCCAGAGTCAAGGTTCACCACAACAATGCATCCTCGATAGACTATATAATTTTCACCCCTGAACAAATTGAAAAGAGATATTTGAAGGTGAACTATCTAAAGTCATTATCACTCAGCCTACGCATGTTGCAATAACTATGTCCATTTCATTCAATTACCACTCAGCTTGCGCTTGTTGTAGATTAATTAATCAAATTGGACTCATTAAGCACTTAGACCGTAGAGAGCAAATCGATCAAACAATCGCGTGCGCGATCCGCATAATCAATTCAAACCTAGGTTATCTACGATAGTTTAATATCCTCAAGAGAATTAAATAGATTGCTCGTAAATAATTCTCAAGTTCAATCCATGTTTTCCAACAACATTGTCTATGTATCCAATCTCAATTCGCAGTTGGCGCATGTTGAACATCAAAAGGATTCCAATCAATCATAGAATTAATCGGATTAAGCATTCATGGATCAAATCAAACAAATAATAGAATTCATTCAGGCAATCTTCACGCACATGTCTATCTCATCATCGTTGGGATCACCCCAACCCCAGAACAGAGAAATTAGCCAGACATAGATTCAGACACAATCAAAGAATTCATGATGAAAGAATATAAGACTAGATTAAAAAAACGTATCTTGAATCCAGCAAAACAAGCCTTCAAGGAGAAATCTTTGAAAGAGCCTCAAACTCTCAATGTCTGCAACTAGTTTCTGACGTGAAAATTGGACGTCCTTTTCTCTAACCCTAATTCTCTATCTATATTCTTTTCAGAAAAAATATGAAAATAATCATAAAATAATAATAAAATATAATAAAAAGTCGTTTAACAAAGCGAATAAAAATCCCGACGATCTGACGCTGAGGACAAGTATCGACTCGATACTTCTGAGTATCGACTTGATACTTCACTACTGTAAGGGTATCTTTCACTCGAAAGGCTCAGGTACCGAGTCGATAGTTTAAAGTATCGACTCGATACTTCGTGGTATCCTTCTCTGCTCGGAATACCGACTCGATATGTATGGGTTCCGAGTCCGATTCCGCCTTATTTCTTTGATTTTGACCTTGAAAGCTCTCTTGCCTCGACTCATGCCTCTCGAATGCTCTCTATAGACATGCTCCGACTTCAAAGATCATCCTCGAACATGACTCATTCCTTGCTCCTTTTCCTTGGCTCGTTAAATATTCCAAAATATGCATCGAAACACCTGAAATTTCACACACACCATGTGTAAACCTCTATACTCGAAATGACACATAAATCACATAAAAACACATATAAAGTAACACCTAATAAACATAAAACCTACTCACAAGACACCTAAAATCACATATAATAAGATGATATCAAAGTATATATGAATTGTTGAATTTATATATTATCCAAGAAGTGATAAATTTATCTCTTGAAAAAGATAAAATATTGATGAAACTTATCTCCTGCAGTAGATAAAATTTTAAAATTTATAATCATCAATGTAGCGATGAATTGTATAGCTAAAGAGACAGATTAAACTATCCTGTTTTGCCAAATCGATCTCTAGAAGTAGACGATAAATCTCGTATAAGAACAATATGTATTTGTGGATGTTTAAATTCTTGTCACCGGAAGTTAACAATATACTACTTTTAATCATTTATTTATCATTTTACAATTTTATTAATTATATCAACTGTGTTTTATTTATCATTATCTCTTGAAATATATAAAGGCATCACCTGAAGTGGATGAACACATCATCATAAATGGTTCCTGCAGTAACGACAATCATCTCCTGAAGAGTTGTATATGAAAAGAAATTCATAAAATGTCTCTCTCTCTCATCAATACAAATTTGTCTCTGAAGTGACAATATTAATTTCTTGAAGTAAATGAATGATAAGAGATATATTGTATATCCTCCTAAAGATGATTTAAAATCATACCCAGAAGTGTATGAGTTTTATTTTAATCTTTCATAAATACCTAGAAGTGTATAAATTAAAGTGAAGGTATACAAGTTGTCTTCTCCCTGAAGTGTGTAATAATCGATCATACTGTTTCTTTAAGAATATGGTCGATATTTATATAAAGACTTACTATATTTTTGAATGCAACTTATCATCTTTTTGAGTATATGATCGAATTATACATAATAGAGACTAATTGTCACTCGAAGTTGACAAATGAATCATCTTATGAATAAAACCATTTCTTGAAGAAAATGATAAATTGAAAAGTTTTTCAATGACTCCACCTGAAGTGGACAAATACAAATTTCTTTTATTTATTTATTTGTTTTATATTCATTGCTTTATATTGAATAAAATTATTATTATTGTACTTATTATAATTCAAAGCTCAAAGTGTTTCCCGAAGAAACAACTTATTATGACTATTTAATACGAAGTTTTGTTTGGCAAATGAACATTTGGGAGAAAGGTTTACCACAATCACGTAGATTGTGAAGTTTTTCAACACGAACTTAAGAGCCTGAAGACTCTACTTGTGGATTTTTATTAAACTCCAGAAGAGTGAATGATACTTATAAACTTGAAGAAGTACATGGAATTTGGGTTTTTATCAAGTTCTGAACGATTATCATTCAGTTGGTACAACCAATAGAAGTAATCACATAACACAATCTGGTTAAAAGTGCCACTTCCTGACATTCCTCTAAGCATAGCATGAAGTATGCCTCTCGCCAGTAGAGGGTACGAAAGAGGTTAAGGTTAAGCGCGCAACCGGTGTTATTGTTGTGGCTTACAGCTAGGTAGATGTTATACAATTAATTCTAAATGTCTTGAAGAACATTATAAATGACTCATACCTGAAGTATGATACCAACGAAATTTTTGAGAATACCCATTCAGTGACATCTAAATTAAATAAATGGATTAGCATATACAACTTTCAATGGTTGAATTTTATGGTTTTATAAGTCTTAAACATATTTGAAAACTTTAAGTTTTCTCAAACAATCTTGAATGCAAAAATCAAGATGAATATCGTAAAGTTCCAGGAGAGCATTGATCTTGTTACTTGAAGTAACAATGACACTGCAAAGGCTCGGATTTTCAAATCCTAAATTTTCGAAAAAAGAGAAATAAAAATGAATTTAAATCGGATTTAAAAGTCGTAAAGTGGGATTTGGGAAAACTAACATTCATGACCTAACACTACTAAAAAAACAGGAAATAGCTACAGATGGTTAGCCACGGATTATAGACGACCTTGTATTCGTGGCCATTAGCGATGACATTGGCCACGATTGTTCCTGACTGTGGCTATATTCGTGGCTAATACTCATCCTGGTATGGCATGCCAAAACATTCGTGGCTATTAGCAACGACTCAGATGTCCGTAGCTGATTTCGTGGCTCGATATGTGGGAGTGTCAGTAAATAGCCACGAATGTAGCCACGAATAGGATTGTCGTGGCTGTTTTCGACGCTGATATGGCAACAACACAATATCCGTCGCTAAATCCGTGGCTAGTAATCATCGGAAATCAAATGAACATATGTGGTGAGTGGGCCTTGGGACACTAATTGTAGGTGGGCCGGATATATATCATGAATGGACTATCCGATTACACTCAATCCGTGGCTAAATCCGGGTACAAACTCTCCCAAAATTTCTGGGCTCGGCCCAATATAAGATAGTGAAAGCCCAATTATTTTATCTCAGCCCATTGAATGAAGTGGTGATTTAGCGACGATTGAATCTGTGGCTAAATCCGTGGCTAAATAAGCCCAAATATGACATTTTTCCCCGATTGGCCCATTGACGGGCCCAAATATGCCTATGAGATTTTTTATATATAATTTGACAAGTGTTGAAAAAAAAATATATTAACTAATTAATAAATTATTATGAGAATATTATAAGGATATGTTTTGAGGAAAATTCATATAAGTGACTAATAAATGTTTAATAAAACCTTATATTAAGTAATAAATTCTTATTATAACACTATAAGAGTATGTTTTGAGGAAAATTGATATAAGTTACTAATAAATGTTTAATAAAACCTTATATTGGCTAATAAATTCTTATTAGAATATTATGAGAGTGTTTTGAGGAAACCCCATGTAAGTGTCTAATAAGTATTTAATAAAACATTATAGTAAGTAATAAATTCTTATTAGAATACTATAAAGGTATGTTTTGAGCAAAACTCATATAAGTAACTAATAAAATTTTAATAAGATCTAATATTAACTAATAAATTCTTATTAGAATATTATAAGGGTGTGTTTTGAGAAAACTCATATAAGTACCTAATAAATATTTAATAAAACATTATAGTAAGTAATAAATTCTTATTAGAATATTATAAGTGTATGTTTTGAGGAAACTCATATAAGTAACCAATAAAAGTTTAATAAGATCTTATATTAACCAATAAACTCTTATTAGAATACTCTAAGAGTATGTTTTGAGTAAAACTCATATAAGTAGCTAATAAAACCTTATATTAACTAATAAACTCTTATTAGAATACTCTAAGAGTATGTTTTGAGTAAAACTCATATAAGTAACTAGTAAAACCTTATATTAAGTAATAAATTCTTATTAGAATACTCCAAGAGTATGTTTTGAGTAAAACTCATATAGTAACTAATAAAACCTTATATTGACTAATAAATTCTTATTAGAATACTCTAAGAGTATGTTTTGATTCAAACCCATATAAGTAGCTAATAAAACCTTATATTAAGTAATAAATTCTTATTATAATACTATAACGTTATGTTTTGACAAAAACTCATATAAGTAACTAATAAAACCTTATATTGAGTAATAAATTCTTATTAGAATACCCTAAGAGTATGTTTTGAGTAAAACTCATATACGTAACTAATAAAACGTTATATTAACTAATAAATTCTTATTAGAATACTCTAATAGTATGTTTTGAGTAAAATTCATATAAGTAGCTAATAAAACCTTATATGAACTAATAAATTCTTATTAGAATACTCTAAGAGTATGTTTTGAGTAAAACTCATATAAGTAGCTAACAAAACCTTATATTGACTTATAAATTCTCATTAGAAAACTCTAAGAGTATGTTTTGAGTAAACCCCGTATAAGTAGCTAATAAAACCTTATATTAACTGATAAATTCTTATTAGAATACTATAAGAGTATGTTTTGAGTAAACTCATATAAGTAACTAATAAAACCTTATATTGACTAATAAATTCTTATTAGAATACTATAAGGTTATGTTTTGAGGAAAACTCATATGAGTAGCTTAAAAAACCTTATGTTAAGTATTAATTCTTATTAGAATACTCTAAGAGTATGTTTTGAGTAAAACTCATATAAGTAACTCATAAGCCTCATATTAACTAATAAATTCTTATTAGAATACTCTAAGAGTATATATTGAGTAAAACTCATATAAGTAACTAATAAAATCTCATATTAACTAATAAATTCTTATTAGAATATTCTAAGAGTATTTTTTTTTAGTAAAACTCATATAGTAACTAATAAGCCTCATATTAACTGATAAATTCTTATTAGAATACTCTAAGAGTATGTTTTGAGTAAAACTCATATAAGTAACTAATAAAACCTATATTAACTAATAAATTCTTATTAGAATATTCTAAGAGTATGTTTTGAGTAAAACTCATATAAGTAGCTAATAAAACCTTATATTAAGTAATAAATTCTTATTCAAATACTCCAAGAGTATGTTTTGAGTAAAACTCATATAAGTAACTAATAAATATTTAATAAAACATTATAAATTCTTATGAAAATTCTGTAAGAGTATGTTTTGAGGAAAATTCATATAAGTGTCTAATAAATATTTAATAAAACAGTATATACAAGTAATTTTATTTTTACAATTTATGATAAATTTTAAAAAATATTTGACTTTGTTGTTATTTTAAAAGTTATCTCAACTTTTATTAGTATTTTATAATATCAATATTTTATATTGTTCTAATATGATTCAAAATAGAAAACTCCAATATAGAAAAAGTGAATATATGTTGAAAAATTTTGTATCGACATTTGGTGGAATTGGCACTAAATCTAATTTTTTTTTGCGGTATAATGTAGTTTTGAGGGGGAAATTTTCGGGCTTTCAAATTTTAGTCTTTTAGATGTGTGCGTATAAAAAGGAAACTTTACACTTTCAAACCCTAGCAGCCACTTCACACCGCCTTCTTCACAGTTCACACCGCTCCCCTTCTTCACAGTTCACACCGCCTCTCCTTCTTCCTCCATTCTTGCCTCTGGTCCCTCTCACCTTTCCATTCCGTTTGCCCACTCAATTTACCAGAACTCTTGCCCACTCGATTTTCCAGCACTCTTGTCCCCTCACCGTCCACCACTGATCTCCAGCGCGCTCTGCCTTTCCTCCTCCGCCGCCGCCGCCGGCCGCTGTCTCACCTTCCGACACGCTACGTCTTTCCTTGCCCTTGATTCCCAAAGTTTCGTGTATGTATATAATGTTTCCAGAAATTTGAATCTGCCAACGCCGTTCTCAGATCCGGCGGTTTCCCTTCTTCAAGCTTCAGATCTGGCGGTTTCCCTTCCTCCAAGCTTCAGATCCGACGGTTTCCCTTCCTCGAGCGCCAACGCCGAGAGGTATTTCTCTCCCTTCTTTTCATATCTCTCAGTTCTCTTTCCCTCTCGATTTCAGATCTCTCTGGCATCCCCTCTCGCCTCTCCCTCTTCACTCAAGATCTCTCTCCCCAAAATTTCAGATCTTAGCCCTAATTCAAACCTCTGGCGTCAAGGAGGCGGCATCATTCGTCGTTCTGCACTTTGGCGTCGGCTGTCAGATTGGATGAGCCGGTATCAAGGAGAACGAGGCGGGAGAGGACGCCGGACAGGGGGAGTCGGCGGTCAGATTGGAGGTGAAGAGATGGCGGTCAGATTAGAGGTGAAGAGATGGCGGTCAGGAGGTGAAGAACCGGTTGAGCTCATCTCCAAGAAGGTAGTATACCCATACCCTTAAACCTAATTTTAGATGTCAATCTCTTCAATCTTCGTGCTATCACACCTGTTTTGATGATTGTTGTTGAACTGTCATGGTCACAGCGTGCACTAAAGTTAATCTTTGTGTGGGCACTGTAAGAAGCTTGCTCCAGAATATGAGAAGCTGGCTTCAAGCTTCAAGAAAGCAAAATCTGTTTTGATTGGAAAGGTTAATGATTTATGCATTACATATATGTTCTGTTTCTTATTTTATAACCAATGTACTTTTAAATGTGGAAAATATCACAAATTCTTTGATGTTAATAGTTTCCCAGACAAGGTAAAACAAGCAACATGACTTAAAGAAATTAGTCATGGTGCGGTATTGTCTTCTTAAGATGTGCAAGACAAGCATATGATAAATAGTAATCTTAATTTCTTAGGAAATTTAATCTTTTATGCTTAGCTAAAGGAAACATGATGCTTGGTGTTTCTCCCAGGCAGTAAGTCATCATACTATTTGACTCATCGCACTTGCATTGTCAATATGTGCCCTAGTGACCCAACTGTGAACATTTGAAATGATAAGGTTACTTGTGATTTGTGAATGTATTTAATCTTGGAAAGTTATGAGGGATAACAAACTGCAAAAGTATTCTGACTGAACTATGAGATATCCTGGATATAGATACATGGATTTAAAAGTTTTTATACTGCAGAGGTTGCCTGTTCTCTTTGTATTTCATCTTGCAGGCTCCTTCAGGTTATTGGGGTGTCAATTGGTTCAAGGAATGCTATAATCATGAGTTTGTGTCAACAAGAAAGTGGATGTTTTGATTTGTTCATTTGTAGTTTGGGTTTTTTTGTAACTAGAATATATTTTTTTATTTTTGTACCCTATTTATGTATATTTAGATTTGTTATTGCTTTGGATGTATTCATAAAAGTTTTGTACATTTTTAAGTATATAAAACATTACTAATGAAATGAGCAACAACAATATCAATGACAAATACTGGCGTTACCAACAACTCTAGCAACAACCTTAGCAACAACATTACCAATGAAACGAGCAATAATGATAGAAACAACCATAGCCACGGAATCAGCAAGGTCCATGGCCTATTTGTAGAAATGAATCTAGCTACGAACATAGCCACGAATTCAGCAATGGTCTAATTCCGAAGCTGAATTTGTTGCCTCATCCACGAGATTCAAATGTCCATCACTAGCCACGGGCTTAGACACGACCTGACAATTCGTTGCTAAATCCATTGCTAAACAGCCGTCGCTATTAGTCACGAGGCATATGGCTACGGATGGCCCACTCGTGGCTATTTCCGTGGCTAAACCGGTTAGCCACGGTCATTCGTGGCCAATGCCGTTGCTATTTTCCGTAGCTATTTCCTGCGTTTTTAGTAGTGTAATTTTAGGATTCTAAATTCGCGTATTCCGGATTTATTTCCGAGTATTTGTTTACCCAAATTCATACTCAACCTTTACCATACCTCCTTCAAATCCCCCTTACCCTGTCACCCTCAACAATACCGTCTTCACCTTCCCCCATCACCCTCACCATCCCCTTCTCTCCATTCTCACGCCACCACCATCCCTCCTACACACCATCACCATCTCTTGTTCTTCATTCACCATTCAAGCAACCCTCACCACCGTCACCACCACTGAAACCACCGTCCTTCATCACCGTCGATGATCACCACCACACCCCCACTACTTTTCTTCCCCCGCCTTGTCGAGGGCTCCCACGTCTCATCTCTTCCTCCTTGCTCCCTCCCTCTTCCTCGAGACAACAGTAGTAGCATCCTTGATATCTCTCGGGGCCTACGACGTCCCAGGCGAGCTAAGCAGCAACCAGGAGCCGTCGTCGAGCTCATTCCCTCCTCCTCTTCCCATGTTCTCTCTATTTCAGGTCAGTAAGCTCACCCTCACTCCATCTTTCTCTCTCTCTCTCTCAAAAACACTTAAAGGGGCATCCTTTGTAACCATTTACCCCGACCCAGGTTTTCAGCGCTTTCCTCGTCCTCGACAGGCCCCAATCGTAACTCCGACGAGTCGAATCGAAGCCCGACGATTTTGGATCCCCTCGGTGAGCTTCTCCTTCCTCTTTCTTCCATTGCTTCCTGCCTTGTGTGTGTAGGTGTCAGGAATGGGTGGTCGGAACTCAGCCTCGCCGGCGAGCCTCCCCTCCCCCTTCATTTTTCTCCATTTTTTAATGCAACAACGGCGAGTGATGGTGATGATGAACAATGCTCGTCCGGTTCGGTTTTTGTTTTATTAAAATTGGTTCGGTTTTTGTTTTATTAAAATGGGTTCGGTTTGGTTTTCTTGTAAAGCAAATAGGGCTGGTCCGGTTCAGATTTTAAAGGGGATCTTGGTTTTGGTTGGGATTTGTTTACAAAAAAAAAAAGAGGTTTGGATATATTTTATGAAAGAATTTAATAATTGGTATTTAAAATGTTATATGATACTTTTTGAGGATTAAAATATAAAATACTATTTTAGATATTTTATAAAGGGTTGGTTTTATTAAACAAAAATAGATGGAATCGTAAGGGACTTGGAAATATTTCATGGAAGTGTTTAAAAAAAATATAGTATTTAAAATATCACATAATATCATTGGGGGTTTAAAATATATTATTTGGGCATGAAGATTTAAAAAGCAGTTGGAAAAGAATTTCAAGGTTGAAAAGTAATCTAATAAATAAATTTAAGAAGGAATTTAGCGAGTATTTTCAAGTGTCGGAATTCTTAACTGTTTAATTCGAATTTGAAATGGTTTTGAAACTAGCGTGGGAATAAGACTTACTCGATGACTAACTAGCATGATAAAATGAGTGTTTGACTAACGACATGATATGTGTGACTAATAGAATGACTTTTGGTGATTTATTATAATGGGATAAATATTTGTGACCGATGATGATGATTATATATATACTTATGAAAAGTATGAGTATGAAATAGTAATATGCAAATTTGGCTAAGTATTAGATAGAAGTTATTTTGAGCTGATGAGTTGGCAAGTTGTGATGAATGGTAGGAGATAAGAGATGGTTGATCGTGATGAACTGAGAGTGTGATTGATGCGAGCTTGTTAATTATCTGCTTGTATGAATGTGTGATATGTGTCCAGAGTGGCTAGAGACGTATACTCAGTATATTCTCGTATTGTGATTAGGTGATACTCTATGATCGTGACTATTGGGTGCTGGATTCTTCTTTTGCCGATCTGCTAGCTAGGTAAGTTCTCCGGGGCTTACTCAGTAACCAGTACCTCCTGCCTGATGTGTCATATAATACGTAGGTGTTGCATATGCATAAAAGCATGTCATTTAGTATCATGCTTAGGAACTGCACTTACAAATGAGCATCCTTGTTCAATTTGCGTTTGAATACAGAATGACCGTTATATGTGAGTCCTAGAGTCCTTTCTAGGGTCATAGGACGGCCCAATTCTATCGGGTTTTGTCCTGAGTCATTCGATTCGTTGGAACACCTTTAATATTATCAACATTATTATTTTCTTTTCGCAAGATCCACGATATGATGATGAGATTCAATATGCTATAGAATCGAACTAGCCAGACTCCACCATATTTGGAAGAGGGGTGGTTGTAGAAGAGGGATATACCACTTGGTATTATTTGTTAAGGCCTTACTTAATATTATGCGTATACGAATTAGGAGCATGATAGTGTGGTTAATATCATGCTTAGGAACTGCACTTACGAATGAGCATCCTTATTCTGTTTGTGTTTGAATATAGAACGGTCGTTATCTGTGAGTCCTAGAGTCCTTCCTAGGGTCATAGGACATCCCAGCTTCATCGGGTTTCGAGTCGTTGGAACACCTTTACTATTATCAACACTAGAGTCATTAGAGTCGTTAATATTTCAGTACTCCATGAAGGCATCCTTTATTCTAAGTATAGGCGTATTATATGTTCTCAGCGCGGTTAGAGGACCCGCGAGCGGACTCTTGGCCTGACTTTTTGGTATAGTTTCAGGTACCTGTTTCACTGCTTTATTTCGTGCTGTTATGACGGGGTCCATTCATATGGCGGAGAGTGAGTGTTGAACCCTAACTTCACCAAATTTATACTTTTGGGATTTCTCCCTACTTATACTCTATTTTTACCCGGCTCTATCGTAGTGCCCGTTGTATCGTTTTCAGAACTTATGCCTTTTGCATGATAAAGGATTTTCCGCGTTGTAGACTTATGACAGGTACATGGGTTTACCCCGGTGTCTCCAATGCGGTGTCTTTGCGTATTGTTGTGTTAATCAATCAAGTGTATGTATTTATCAAATGTTATGATATGCCATTGGTATCATGTAGGAACCTTGGTTGTGACCTATGTGGACCATATGTACTTTGCTTACCTTACTGTTGATTCTCTCTTGAGATAGTTCCCAGATAGTGTGACTCTCTCCTCCCGTTATTCTCTTAAAAGGTTGAGTTTATCCTTATTAAATTGATGTTATATTCGATGATTTACTTGCTTTCCATAATGGTTAGTCCTAGCATGCTTACCATATAGTCGCTCGGTAGTGTTTTCATATTACGATATGATAACCTATCATGCTTGTATGAATGTATTACTTGGCGCCTCGCATGATCACACACCACATTATACCACTTCGCATATGTATGGCGCGTGAATTTTAGAATGAATTTAGTCGATTTACCTTGATTGTAGTCATGATTCGATATATGCTAGTAGTATCCTGTATGTCTCAAGATTTCCAATGTGACTCGCTAAATGTTTACATGTTGTACCTGTTCTATGCTTTGATAACTATTGTACCATTATATATGATGTTGTTGTAGGAGGATTATATGTCTAGTATTAAAGTAAATAAAACTAATAAAAGCAAACCAACTTTTCTCCATGAAAATAAATACAAGACTTCCTTCCATTGTAGTAGAAGGTAGTCAGGATCAATCAACGAGGAAGCGTGTCAGCGCCCGTCTTTTCAGTCCAGAGAACTCTCGAAATTGACTCAGGAAGTACTCGACGTTGACCAGAGTCCTCGACATCGACCACTCAGTTGAGTAAAAACTGCAAAATTTGATAACAGAAACGCAAAAACAAAGCAAAGACAGTCAATCTTGAGTAGAGGTACTCGACGTCGACTACTGTAGCACTCGACGTCGACCAGTGTCATCAAAATCGAGTAGAACATAATCAAAATTCGTAACTTTTAAATAGAAATTCGACGAAAGTAAACACGAAATTAGTGGGAATAAAATAAATATACTAAAAGACTTCTAAGATCAGGGTTTCAATGCCACAACGATAACCATATAAAATAGTGCATAAGGTATAAAAGATCATGCTTTTCATTGAATAACTGTCGTTATTAACAAGTAGGAAGACAAACGCTTTCGCAAAAACCCTAATTGTTAATTACTAACCCTTTTCATATAATTAACCCAAGTTGCATTAAGATCACTTTCGCTTTGATAACACAAACAAGGATCACCTTCAACTTTCGTAAGAGAATCATGCTTATAGGGATAGAAGACGAAATCACATCAAAAGATTGTACCTTTATCGCATTACCTTACATGGCTATCGTCGGGCTCACCCCGACCCTAGAAGTTGGGTGACTACTCGCTTCTCATCATAACAAACATCAATAATAAAAAGGAAATAACTTCTTGGATTAAATAAAACTGAATAAAGTACAAACCGAACAAAGCCATATTACTTCCCCTCCCTTGCTCCACTCGGCCTCTTTCTCTCTCTCTCTCTCTCTTGCTCTCGAAAACATCTATGAAATTTGCTTGATTGTGGCTTGGATTGGATTGCTTTTGGATGATTCTAAAAACCAGTCCCTAAAGCCTTATTTATAGTGTTCAACCTTAGCTAATCTAGGGAGGAATAATCTATCTATATCTAAAACTTTTTATCTACAAACATAAGATAAAGTTTAATGAATAAGGGAAATAAATCTATAAGGAAATAAGACTAATGTGGATAAATCCCTCTTGAACATGATAGATCTTCAGGTGGATGGATAGAATTCCACATATCTTCACTTGCAAGTATTCTATCTTCTCGGGCTCCACTCGATATTCGACTCGGATTCATCACTGGGGTTCTCGACATCGAGTAGAGTTACTCGATGTCGACTGGCGTTTTCTTCTCCTGGATTGTACTCGAGCTCGAGCACTTGGTGGACTCGACATGAGTACTCGACGTCGACTAAACTCCTCCACGTTGATTAGAGTTGTGTGTCTCGAGTGACTTTGCTTCTCGACTTGCAGATTTTGACTGGATGTACTCGACATCGACTAAGGTTAGTCGACGTCGACTAGAACTGTGTCCAGTGCTCTTTCTCGTTTTCTTGCTCGTTTTGTCCTGAATCAACTACTCGTTGACATCGTACTTTCTGTATTTGACTTCGAGCTTTTCATCATTTCTTCGAATTTCTGTAAATTGCCTCGATTTTTGCGAAATTAAATAGAAACTAGTAAAGACTCCATAATTTGGCAAATAAGCATAAACTACATAGATTTTGTACAATTCTAACCCAAATGCACGAAATGCTTACAGAAATCGATATAAAAGTAAGTATAAAACATGGCGAATTAGGCTCACAACAAACACCTCATACTTAAGCTTGTTTATTCTCAAGCAACACTTTTAATGGTCATACAGGGGAAGAAATCAAAACTCTCAACATCTTAGATTCATTGCCATATGTTCCTGCAATCAATTGACATCCTTGAAAAAGTACTAATGTCATAAATCCATGCATGTGCAATAAAATCAACATCCCACATAAAAGGAGGGTTATGCAAAACAATTCATAAGTGACAAATCAACAATAATCAAAAGGACTTTTATTTAAGCTCAATAGGGAGTAGATTGGTAAAAGCCTAAAGGTGGGATATATTTGGCCATGTGGTGCAAATAATCCGGGGAAATGGAGTACTTTCCAATCTTTCATACCACATTCCTTCTTCGTTTGATTTCTAACCTTTCGCTCATTTGCTCAATGCTTTTTTCAATATTATGCTTTTACCTCTCTAATCTCAGCACTGCCTTCTCGCGAGTCGCAAACGTGGGTGTCATGAATGGCTCCGGATACTTAGTGCTTCGGACTCCTCCCCTTGGTGTCCTATCCTGCGGAACTAACATCTCAACGCATGCAGGGTCGACCTATCGTTATCTCCTGAGGTGACCAGATTTTCTTTCTCTCATTAAATTTTCTATAATATTTGAAACTTCCTACCAAACTCCAATAATGATAATAACAACAACACAACCATATAACAATCTCCATAATGTAATTTTTATTCTCAACATAATCCCCGGATAAGAAAATAAGGTAATGAATGGGAAATATTTAGACCATGTGGAGCATATACATGAAACAAGGCTCAATATGGCTTTTGTGATGCATAAGCATATGTATGGATGGGATATAACAATGAGCATTATATGGAAAATATAAAGTCCTCCATCTTCTTATCATGCAACATGCCAAAATCAACATCAAATTTTACCTTCTTTCATGGTTTTCAAGAAAATAATGCAGTTTATTGTGACTTCCCTTTACTAAGAAATTTCATGCTATATCTCTAATGAATCCAATTTTGCATCGTCGAGTTCAAGTAAAGCTTCCATGACACTAATCAAAATTTTCAATGGGGTCATTTTTTATAAACTTTGGAAAACATACATATAAGCACATAGATTAAATATGGAATCCAAAGTAGCCATGTATAAGCAATTTGAAATTTAACATAAAAATATGCACACATAATGTCAAATATATCAAATATGCACAAAGTAAGCCCTTCCCCCCACCCCATACTTAGATATTATAGTCCTCACTGCATGAAAACAAGGGTAAAGAAAGAAAGTTACTAGACAGATGTGCAGAAGCTCAAAATCGAGTGCAACTGCTGCAAAAGTGGTCAACCTCGAGCAGACTAATCGATGTCAACTAGGTTTACTTGATATCGAGTAAAGTCGAACCTCAGGATGGTCATTCTCCTCGACCACATGTCCTTTGCTCGTGATGGGTGGTCGACCTCGAGTAGTTTACTCGACGTCGAGTACTTTTGTAGCTTTTTCGTACCTGCAAGAATTTTTAGACAGAAAATATCCACAATAGAAAAACTTCAAATTAATGTTTCCGAACGAAAAACCAAAAACAAATGTCCAAAACTTCAAAAAATTAATTGTCTTTTTACAAGCTCTAGACTTTATAGTCGCTAGGCAGACTTTCTCCATTAAAGCTCAAGGTGGCATCTGCAGGGCTCATGTGGCTGTTGTAGGAGGAAATCGAGTTCAAAATATAGAAATATAAATCAAACCAGATTATGCCCACGCCAAATAAATACAAGACCTCCTCCTGATGTAGCATCGGGAAGTCAGGATCGATCCACGAGGAAGCGTGTCAGCGGATCCTAGGCAGCAGACGAATCTCACGGACAGAAGTCGACAACAGGAGTCCTCGAGCTCAACTAGGGTCTAGTCGACAGAAGCTCAGACAGTCGAACACAGCAGCACAGGTCGAGTAAAGTTGGTCGATCTCGACAAGAGGTCTACTCGAGATCGAGTTGGCCTCGTCGAAGTCGAGTTGGGCTCTCGTCGATCTGCACACAGTAGGCTACGGCGACCTTGGTCGAGGATCAGTGTACTCGAGGTCGACTAAGGTAAGTCGAGATCGAGTAGAGTCGGGAACGAAAACGAACAGAAAGTAAAGAAAATAAAGAACAAATGCTTTTAGGGTTTCGACTTAAACTGAATGTAAAAGGACTTCCAAGATTGGGGTTTGCAACGACAATAACCAAGCATGCATAAGGTAGAACCAAACAGATTATCATGTGAATTGCATTAAAGGATTAAGCTTTCGCCTTTTCCAACAATTAGACAACTCTCTCAAGAAACCCTAATTGTCTCTACCGATTTTATGTTTATAATCCAA
The DNA here is from genome assembly GCA_037127255.1 of Persicaria tinctoria. Taxonomy (NCBI): domain Eukaryota; kingdom Viridiplantae; phylum Streptophyta; class Magnoliopsida; order Caryophyllales; family Polygonaceae; genus Persicaria; species Persicaria tinctoria. The sequence continues at coordinate 58,837,304 of JBANSL010000008.1, read as the reverse complement.
GTTGTTAGCATGGATCTCCATTAGATGGGCAATAAACACATCAACAAGTAGGAAAATGCTCAAAACATGATAAAGGTGGGATCTTTACCTTAATTACGCATGGCTATCGTCGGGCTCGCCCCAACCCTAGAAGTGGGTGGACTACTCGCTCTTCATTGCAAACTCAGACATCATTGATTTGAAAGAAATAACTTGCATTAAACTAAATCCAACGATTTTACAATCCCGGCAATCCAACTCTCGTTGATTGCCAAAACCCTAAAACCTTCGAACTCCCTAAACTATCTCTGTGGAACTACTTGTCTTTCTCTGAAATTGAATGATTAAAACTGAGCCCCTAGGGCTTTATTTATAGCCTTCATTCCCTAGCTATTCTAGGAAAGAAGATATCTATCTATATCTAAAAAGCTTAAAAGATAAATAAAAGACATAATGGAAATTAAATCTAAAAATAGGAATTATATCTAAATGTCTTCAATGGATAGAATCTCTCTCTTCATGGTAGATCTTGATAGTTTCGGATAGATTTCAGCAACTTCGCGCCCAAGCAATCCAAATCCGAGTAGACTTGGTCAATCCGCGTCGCACAGCCTCTGGAGTCCTAGTCGACCTCGACAAGGCGCTCGTCGATCTCGAGTAGAGGTCTTGGTCGACTTGGCTCTGGTTCGTCGTCTCGGCTAGCTGGTGCTCGACGGACTCGGACATGGCTCCTGGCGCTCGTCGAAGTCGAGTAGGCCTAGTCGACCTCGAGTTGACTGTTTCGCCGACTAGGGTTTCTCGAGTGGCTCTCCTCGGGTTGCTCGGATCTGATCTGGGTGGCTTGTCGATCTCGACCACCTCTTGTCGAGATCGAGTAGGATTCGTCTAGGATGGCTCGGGTGGTCTCGTCGAGGACTCCTCCTCGTCTGGCTCGGACTGGCTTGTCGACTTCGACAAGGCTTCGTCGAGGTCGAGTAGAGTCTGGAGGCTCGGGTTGTCTGGCTTCTCGAGCAGGCTTGCTCGACAAGGCAGTGCTCGAACATGCTCGTCTAGGTCGAGTAAGACTACTCGAGATCGAGTAGACTTGTCTCTTAGACTTGTTCCGCTGCTTTGACCTTGGACTTCTGTAGTGGTTTTCCGAGCTTTTCCGACCTTTTGTAGAATTGCTGTAAATGCCTCGATTTTTGCGATTTAAACAGAAACTGGTGTAGATTCCATAATTTGGCAAATAAACATGAACTACATAGATTATGTACTTATCTAAACCCAAATGCATGAAATGTATACAGAAATCGATATAAAAGTTACTGTAAAACATGGCAAATTCCGCTTACAACAAACACCCCATACTTAAGCTTGCTTGTCCTCAAGCAATACTTTTATTTGTCATTCAGGGGAAGAATTCAATACTCTCAACATCTTAGATTCATTCTTATATAACCCTGCAATCAATTACCATCCTCGAAAAGGTACTAGTGTCACAGATTCATGCATGCGCAAATATGTAAAAGCAACATCTACTCACAAAAGGAGGGTTATGCACAAATAATTTTTTTTTATGTGACAAAGCATTGATAATCAAGAAGACTTTAATTTAAGCTCATGAAGGAGTAGATTGGTAGAAGGCTAAAAGGTGGGCAATTTTTGGCAATGTGGTGTTTATGATCCGGGGAAATGGATTATTTCCAAACTTGAGTTTCATTCCACATTCTTTCTCCATATAATTCATCACCTTTCATATTGCTTTTCTCAATAATAATGCTTTTACCTCTCTAACCTCATCACTGCCTTCTCACGAGTCGCAAACATGGGTGTCATGAATGGCCCCGGATACTTAGTGCTTTGGACTCCTCACAATGTGTCCCATCTCTCCAAACTATTATCTCAGAGAGCAGGGTCAATCTACCTTTATCTCCTGAGGTGATTGGATTTTCTTTCACTCATTAAATTTTCCATATATTTAAACAATTTCCTTGCCAAACTCCAATAATGTTAATGATCACAACAACCATATAACAATCTCCATAATGTAACATCATTCTCAACATAATCCCCGGATAAGGTAAAGAACGGCAATATTTAGATCATGTGGAGCAATATTTCAAATAAGGCATATTTATGGCTTTTGTGATGCATAAGCATAGGTAAGGCTAGGATATAACAATATGAGCATTATATGGAAATATAAAGTCCTCCATCATCTTATCATGCAACATGTCAAAAGCAACTTCAAATTTTACCTCCTTTCATGGTTTTCAATAAAATATGCATTTCATTGTGACTTCCCTTTACTAGGCAATTTCATGCTATATCTCTAATGAATCCAATTTTGCATCGTCGAGTTTAATATAAAGCTTCCATGACATTATTAAAATTTTTCAAATGGGGGTCATTTTTCAAGACTTTTGGAAATTCATGCATATAAAGCATATAAATCAGATAATGCTTTCCAAAATATAGCCATGTAGCAATTCAAAGAAATAATGCATATATGTCAAATATGATCAAATAAATCAAATATGCACAATGTAAGCCCTTCCCTCACCCCATACTTAAATATTACAGTGTCCTCACTGTATAAAAATAAATAGAAACAAGAGTAAAGGAAGGAACTCACAGGATCATATCGAGGGGGACAAAACTGGTCTAGGTCGAGTAGACTGCTGGTCGATCTCGAGTACAAGGTACTCGATCTCGAGTAGCTTTGCTCTGCGTCTAGTGGTTTCAGAAGTCGAGGAGTGTCTGGTCTCGTCGATGTCGAGTTGGCCTACTCGAGATCAAGTAGTTCTGGGCTTCTCCTCTTCGTCGTCGTCGACTTGGCCTTCGTCGATTCCGACTGATTTTCAGGGACTTCTTTCTCCACTTTTCGCGATCCTTTATATGCTTGCCGACCTACAAGTGTTAGATTCTATACCAAAAACAAGACTATCCATATGAAGTTCTTTAAAAAGACATAAAAACAAAAACAAAAACAAAAACCAAAAACCAAATACCAAATAAAAGTCCTAAAAAGTTCATAAAGTCTATATACATGCTCTAGTTTTTATAGTCGCTAGGCCGACTTCTCCGTTTGTGCTCAAGGACCATCATTTTGGTGGGGCCCGCTCATGCTTGGCCCTTCTCCTGGATCATGTATGTCCTGATTGTAGTATGCAAGCTCAGCTGATAGGTATTTGCTTGCATCATCTCCTTTCTCTTTCTTCTTCTTCCTTCTAGCCTTTAATTTCTGCAGATTTTCTCGCCACGGTGTTTTAGCTCCCTTTAAATCATTAAAATTTTTATTTATGGACCGAGGGGGAGTAGAATTTATACCTGAACTTACCTGTTCGGACCCAAAACAGAAATTTTCGGGCTTGGGGTTACTCGATGTCGAGTACAGGTGGTCGAGGTCGAGTACAGGGACCCCATACTTAGGCTCTAGGCAAGTCTCTGGCTCAGGGGAGGTGGTCGAGATCGACGAAGACTCGTCGAGGTCTAGTAGGGCGCTTGTCGAGATCGACGAGGGCTTGTCGATCTCGAGTACGGTTTTCGCTCCCTCCTCCGCTGTTTGCTTAGTCCCGTCGATGCTGATGCTTTTCACCTCCAGCCAAGAAATCTCCTCTTTTGCAGGGCCAAAAGAGAAATCCAAAACCTCATCGCCTATGGTGAAGGTGAGTGATCGATCCTTAACACTAATCCTGACATCTGCAGTAGCTAAGAATGCTCTACCAAGAATAATAGGGTTAGTAGGATCTTCAGCACAATCAATAATAAGGAAATCAGCCGGAACGAAGAATTTACCAACTTGGACAGGGACATTTTCAACTATTCCTGTAGGGATGACTACTGTATTATTTGCCATATATAATTTAGCATCCACAGGTTCTATGCATCCTATTTTAACTTTCCTCCAAATTGATAAAGGCATGATGCTCACACTTGCTCCTAAATCACATAGAGAATCATACTTAAATTGACCAAAGCCCACAGTAACAGAAAACTTACCTGGGTCGGGCCTCTTTTCAGGGAAGTGGAGTACTTTGCATTCGCCTGCGATCTCCGAAATGGACCGTTTCTTGCTTAGGATTTCCTTTAGAAACTTGACATATCCAGGCATCTCTTGCAGGGCCTCTGTAAAAGGAATAGAAAAGTTTAGCTCTTGCAACATATTAACAAATCTATTAAATCTGCCCGCAGTGGGGTCTTTAAGAGATTTGGAAGGGAAAGGAAGTGGCTTTTTCTGTTTCGAAGCCAGATCAGCGGTCGTAGGTTTTGCAGAGTCGTCGACGTCGGCCAGAGGCTCCTCGACTTCGACCACCAGCTTGTCGATATCGACCAGTGGCTTGTCGACCTCGAGTTGGCTCGTCGACCTCGGGTTGCTGGTCTGCGCAGCGGAGTCCGAGCTCTGATTCTGGTCTTGATCGATTACGGTCCTTGTCGATGTAGTTGGGCTCCTCGAGATCGAGTTGGCTCTCCTCTGCCTCGAGTTGCTGCTCTGCGTCGTCCTGCTGTTTTCCGACCTCTGGCTTGCGTAATTGATGCCCACTCCTGAGTTTGATGGCTGCGACGTGTCCGGTTGTCCCTTTAGGATTCGGTTCTGTTTGCCCAGGGAGCTTTCCGGACGGCCGTGGGATCTGTGCAGAAATTTGTCCTATCTGCGTCTCAATTCCCCTTTTCCAGATGTCCAGTTCTCCAAATTTGGTGGTGATGTTCTGGAACTGGTTGTTGATGGTCCCTTGATTTCGTCGCATCTCCTCATGGATTAGCTGCAGATCATCCTTCCTTTGCTCCCTTTCTGGATGTCCTGGAGCTCTGTAGGGTGGAGGATTCCTAGGGGGACCTTGGTTCCATTGCTGTTGATAAGGCCTTTGATCCCCCATATAGCGATTAGGACCCCCAGCATATGCTGCTTCCTCGTGTGTTTCTGCCATCCTAACTTGCTCTGTGTGTGGGCACTCAGTAGTGGTGTGCCTCTGTGATCCGCATTCGATGCAAGATTGGTTGACAGACAGGTATTTGACTTGTTTGAGGAGCTTGCGATTCTGATCTCTGTAGAATTGCTCCCTGACATCTGGGTCAATCTCCTTTGCGGGCTCATAGAGTGGCATAGATGGTGCTGGCCTTGCGTATGGGTTCTCCTCATGGTTCACAGTAGACCCATACTTGTTGTCATAAGTGGTGAGTTTCTCCAGCACACCCCACGCGTCACTTGGCGGCATCGTTAGATACTCATAGCGAGTATAATTGTTGATTCTGTCCTTAGTGACTTGATCAAGAGAATTGAAGAAGATCTCCTGAATGATGTAGGGTGGTTGTCCATGCGTAGGGCAAGATCGCAGAAGATCCTTATAGCGCTCCCATGCCTTTGCCAACGGTTCCCCTTTCTGCTGTTTAAAGGCGGTGATTTTCTGGCGGAGAAGTGCTGTCTTGGCAGGTGGGAAGAATTTGTTGAGGAACTCTTGCTCTACTTGGGCCCATGTGGTCAGTGATTTTGGTTTCAGCCCTTCTAGCCATTTCAGTGCAGGTCCAGCCAGCGACCAGCGGAAAGCTTTCATCTTGACATATTCCAGGGTTGTACCTTCAGCAAGAGTACGACACATATCATGGAAGTTAGTAATATGTTCAAGAGGACACTCATTAAATCTGCCATAGAAGGCATTATATTTAAGCTCTATAAGAAATTGAGTGCGAATTTCAAAAGAGTTTTCACGGATTAGAATCGCCGATTCAGGCACGATGAGAGTCGGATGCATATAATCCTCAGCAGTGGTTGGATATTGGGCAAGCTCAGCTTCTGCTTGCCTTGCGCGCTCAGCTGCTTGTTCCCTCGCTGTCCTTTCATTGGCGATAGTGGCATCCTTTGCGGTGAGTTCCCAGGTAAGTCTGGCAATCAGCTGCTCCTGTGTTTCAGCGGCCGACATGGCTCTTTGTAGTTTAGCCCTGATGTGAAAAAGGCGTTCCGGTTCGTCTAAGGCGTCAAACTCAGGTGTTTGACCAGAACGACGCATACACCTGCAAACTAACTCAAGAGAAACGTGAGAACTGACTACCTAAGGCGCGAATGATAGCTTCCCCGGCAACGGCGCCAATTTGTTGTAGGAGGAAATCGAGTTCAAAATATAGAAATATAAATCAAACCAGATTATGCCCACGCCAAATAAATACAAGACCTCCTCCTGATGTAGCAGCGGGAAGTCAGGATCGATCCACGAGGAAGCGTGTCAGCGGATCCTAGGCAGCAGACGAATCTCACGGACAGAAGTCGACAACAGGAGTCCTCGAGCTCAACTAGGGTCTAGTCGACAGAAGCTCGGACAGTCGAACACAGCAGCACAGGTCGAGTAAAGTTGGTCGATCTCGACAAGAGGTCTACTCGAGATCGAGTTGGCCTCGTCGAAGTCGAGTTGGGCTCTCGTCGATCTGCACACAGTAGGCTACGGCGACCTTGGTCGAGGATCAGTGTACTCAAGGTCGACTAAGGTAAGTCGAGATCGAGTAGAGTCGGGAACGAAAACGAACAGAAAGTAAAGAAAATAAAGAACAAATGCTTTTAGGGTTTCGACTTAAACTGAATGTAAAAGGACTTCCAAGATTGGGGTTTGCAACGACAATAACCAAGCATGCATAAGGTAGAACCAAACAGATTATCATGTGAATTGCATTAAAGGATTAAGCTTTCGCCTTTTCCAACAATTAGACAACTCTCTCAAGAAACCCTAATTGTCTCTACCGATTTTATGTTTATAATCCAAGTTGTTAGCATGGATCTCCATTAGATGGGCAATAAACACATCAACAAGTAGGAAAATGCTCAAAACATGATAAAGGTCGGATCTTTACCTTAATTACGCATGGCTATCGTCGGGCTCGCCCCAACCCTAGAAGTGGGTGGACTACTCGCTCTTCATTGCAAACTCAGGCATCATTGATTTGAAAGAAATAAATTGCATTAAAATAAATCCAACGATTTTACAATCCCGGCAATCCAACTCTCGTTGAATGCCAAAACCCTAAAACCTTCGAACTCCCTAAACTGTCTCTGTGGAACTACTTGTCTTTCTCTGAAATTGAATGATGAAAACTGAGCCCCTAGGACTTTATTTATAGCCTTCATTCCCTAGCTATTCTAGGAAAGAAGATATCTATCTATATCTAAAAAGCTTAAAAGATAAATAAAAGACATAATGGAAATTAAATCTAAAAATATGAATTATATCTAAATGTCTTCAATGGATAGAATCTCTCTCTTCATGGTAGATCTTGATAGTTTCAGATAGATTTCAGCAACTTCGCGCCCAAGCAATCCAAATCCGAGTAGACTTGATCAATCCGCGTCGCACAGCCTCTGGAGTCCTAGTCGACCTCGACAAGGCGCTCGTCGATCTCGAGTAGAGGTCTTGGTCGACTTGGCTCTGGTTCGTCGTCTCGGCTAGCTGGTGCTCGACGGACTCGGACATGGCTCCTGGCGCTCGTCGAAGTCGAGTAGGCCTAGTCGACCTCGAGTTGACTGTTTCGCCGACTAGGGTTTCTCGAGTGGCTCTCCTCGGGTTGCTCGGATCTGATCTGGGTGGCTTGTCGATCTCAACCACCTCTTGTCGAGATCGAGTAGGATTCGTCTAGGATGGCTCGGGTGGTCTCGTCGAGGACTCCTCCTCGTCCGGCTCGGACTGGCTTGTCGACTTCGACAAGGCTTCGTCGAGGTCGAGTAGATTCCGGAGGCTCGGGTTGTCTGGCTTCTCGAGCAGGCTTGCTCGACAAGGCAGTGCTCGATCATGCTCGTCTAGGTCGAGTAAGACTACTCGAGATCGAGTAGACTTGTTCCGCTGCTTTGACTTTGGACTTCTGTAGTGGTTTTCCGAGCTTTTCTGACCTTCTGTAGAATTGCTGTAAATGCCTCGATTTCTGTGATTTAAACAGAAACCGGTGTAGATTCCATAATTTGGCAAATAAACATGAACTACATAGATTCTGTACTTATCTAAACCCAAAAGCATGAAATGTATACAGAAATCGATATAAAAGTTACTGTAAAACATGGCAAATTCCGCTTACAACAGTGGCTTGGACTTTAAACAAGAATACATTTTTATCCATTAGATGTAGTCCTCCTGAATGGATCTTGTTCACCGTGAAAGGTCCCATCTTTTTCTTGTTGAATTTGTTGGGAAACCAATGTTCATTTGATTTGGAGACATAGACTTTGTCTCCGACTTCATACTCCTTAGGCTCATCATTGGAAACCCTGCATAATCGCACATACCAAGGCAAACCTCTCCCATGTATAGATAAATCTTTAATGGAAATAGGATAAGTGATGTCGTTAACTTGGCTTACCTTCGCAGAATCAGCATTTGGGACCTCCGGATCTAGTCGACTTCGAGTAGAGGTGCTCGACATCGACTGCATCTCGTCGTTTGGTGGCTTCCTTGTCGAGGAAGAAGGGATCAAGTTCCCCAGGATCTGGTCGACGTCGAGTACTGCTCGGCCTCGGTTGGTTTGCTCGACGATTGTGTGCTCGAGGGAGGTGTCTGATCTTGGTCGACATCGACTAGAGTACTCGACGTCGAGTACTTCTGGTAGACTTCGACCCCATACTTGAACCCTGGCAAAGATTCTGAAAAAAAGTTAGTCGATATTGACTTACATGGGTCGATGTCGAGGAGATCTTTTGTATCGTCGTTCACAATTGCCATGATTTCCTCCACCTGGGCTTCCATGTCCTTCTTTTCTAATTCCTCGGGAGTCATATTTCTTACCTTTGGCTCCCCACAAGTGATGTACCTGGCTGATATTGATTTGACCTCTTGACAGGAGGAAACTGTCGTTGTTCCTATCAAAAGAAAAACTCAAACCTACAAACTAGTATAGTAAGCAAGTAAGAGGTCGATCCCACGTAGAATCAAGTATTCCTAAGCAATGTATATTTACCAATTAGTGGGAAAGAGGGATGGTTTTGGTGATTGAAGTAAAGAAGATAAGATAAGCTATAAACAAGTTAATAGAGATAACAATTGAGAAAACAGTTCCATCTATAAACATCCACTTTTGTTTAACCTATTGTTGTTCCTATCCCGATCTTATGTAAATTACTAGGCCTACGAGTCCTAGTAACCCTTACTAATTAGATAACCCTAACACGGTCAATATTTAACCTAATAGTAGCATTAAGATTAATGATTAACCAGGATACATGCAACACCAAGCTACGAGTCAGCATTTAACTTATAATTGATTCTCATCACACCAGTTTAGTCCTACGAGTCCAAAAAAGGCATGCTTGCTACAATGGATTAAGGTTCGCTACGAGGAATCTACAAAATCCTAGCAATAATCTCAACCATTTGTACGGACTAGAAGAAATCAACAATATTCGCAAAAGAATCAATACGAATCAATAGGAATAGAACAAGAATAGAAATCTCACAACTTGATCAAACCAAAACTTTAATCTATAGACCAAACGAAAGAGTTTAGCACTCCATGGCCATGGAGGCTCCCCTCTAGGGTTCTCTTAATTGATAATCTCCAAGTGTATAAGATTTATGGAATTCCCTCTTAAAATAAAACCCTAAAACGTCCTTAAAAAGCCTCAAAAGAGTGGGCCAAATAATAATTCTAAAAACTAATTAAAGAGATAAAAAGTCCATTCGGTAGATTCGGCGTTTCTGCAGAGGCCGCGGGGCAGCCAACCCAGGCCGCGGGGCGGCCAGGCAATCAGCGAAATCCTTCGTCAGAGCTTCGGTTCGCGGAGCGGTTTGCTTGGCCGCGGGGCGGCTTTTACTGTTCACATCGATTTTTCCATGTCGAATCTGGTCTCGATGTCCACATGAAATTTTTAAATCTCGGAAAGAGCTTTCCAACGCATGCTTATAATAGTCAATAGGACCACTGAGGCCTTCAGAAAGTGCGAAACAAGTTCAGCATGTCTGACGACAATTTCTGTGGACTTGTTCTTCACTTAGGCTCTCTAAATTCGATTCCGCTCCCAGGCTCTTCACTTTTCCTCCTCCTCTTCACTCTTAATTCATCCATGAGCTTCCTCATTCCTTGTCGGATCCACATATACCTCAAATAATTCATAAAAGTGTGTAGATTCCGACTCCACCAGCAAAACGAGTATAAATGCAAATCTATCTTCAACCATGCATTATGCACATCTAAATCATGCTAAATGCAACCCAATATGCCTACCTAAATGCATGTTATCACTCCCTTTCTTACGCTAATGCATGCATTATGCACATCTAATTATGCACATCTAAATTATGCATATCCATATGACATGTATGCCTTTCAGTTTTATTGAAAGAGTACTCAATTAACTCATCGTTGATGTTGAAAGTGAGCACTCCCTTTCTTACGCTAATGTTGGCATCCACCGTCGCTAAGAAGGGCCTTCCTAATATAATTGGACAAGTAGGATCCTCTACCATATTAATAACTAGAAAATCAGCAGGGACAAAGAACTTACCTACTTGCACCGGTACATTGTCCACCATTCTTGTTGGGATGACCACAGTGTTGTTCGTCATGTATAATTTTGCATCCACATTCTCTAAACCACCTATCTTGACTTTGGATCAGATTGATAGAGGCATAATACTTACACCGGCTCGTAAGTCACATAAAGCATTAAATTTATATTTACCAAATCCAATGGTTATAGCAAACTTACCTCGATCTCCACTTTTCTCTAGAACGTCCATCTGGCTGCATTCCTCTGCGATCTCAGCCATTGATCGCTTTTTTCTCAGAATCTCTTTGATAAACTTTACATATGATGACATCTCATGAAGAGCTTATGTGAAAGGGATTGTAGCATTGATGTTTTGAAGCATCTTCACGAAACGCTGAAACTTGTTTTCCGTTGGATCCATCTAAGATTTCGTTGGGAATGGCAGTGTTTCCTTCTTTGGAGGTGCAGAAGTGTTGTCGACATGGGCAAAAGGTTGGTCGACGTCGACTGGAGGCTCCTCAACATCAAATACAATAGTCGATTTCTGGGCAGATGCAGCATTCTGGTCGATGTCGAGTAAATTGTCCTCGACGTCGAGTAGAGTCTGGTCGACGTCGACTGGCTTACTCGACGTCGAGCAGTCTTCAGCATCCTTTTTCTCTGCATTTTGCTCGGCCGTTTGTGTCTGTCGCCCACTCCTTAGATTTATAACAGCTACCTGTCCTGTAGATTTAGTTTTAGGATTGGGTTCAGAGGATCCAGATAGCGTACCTGATTGCTTGGGGATTGATGAAGCCAATTGACCAATTTGAGTCTCTATTGATTTCCGCAAGATATCAATCTCCCCAAGTCTAGATTTGATGCCATGTAGTTAAGTGTGGCTACAATTGATTGATCGCTTGATGTCTGAATTGTGCCTCCGCATCTCTTCAAGCATAACCTGCAGGTTATTCTTCTTACCTTCCCTATCAGGGTGACCAGGAGCTCTGTAGGGCGAGGGGTCTCTTTGACGCTAGAGCTGGCAATAGTGGCTCCAGTTATGTTGTTGTTGATGCTGCCCTGAGTAGGTTCCCCCTGCATACCTCGCCTCTTTGTGGGTTTCATCCATGAGTATTTGATCTCCATGTGGGCACGCAGTAGTGTTGTGCCTCACATACCCACATTCCAAACAAGGTTTATCTTTAGAAATGAATTTAACTTGCTTGGTAAGGCGACACACCTGATCATTGTGGAACTGGTCCCAGACATCCGAATCAATCACTTTTGGTGGCACATATAGAGGCATAGATGGGGCAGACCTTTCATACCTTTCGTCGCCAGAAGCCGCAGAAGTCCCATATGTGTTGTCATAATTTTCCAGCGTCTCAAAGGTCTCCCAAACACACCGTGGGGTGTACTCGAGATACATATATGCGGTGTAGTTGTTGATCCGATCCTTAGTAGGTGCATCCAGGCAGTTGAAGATGATCTCCTGAATGACGTAGGGAGGTTGTCTGTGCGTCGAACAGGATTTCAAAAGCCTTTTGTAGCGCTCCCAGACTTGTGCTAATGTTTCCCCTGGCTTCTGTCTGAAAGCCGTTTTTTGTTATCTGAGTGCAGCTATCTTTGCAGGAGGAAAGAACATGTTAAGGAACAAGTCCTGTAGTTCGTTCCAAGTGTGAATTGATCGTGCTGGAAGTCCTTCAAGCCACTGTGATGTTATTCTAGATTAGCACCATCAACAATAGCTTCGCATAAATCTAGAAAAGCTGTAACATGCTCTAAAGGACATTCATTGGGTCTTCCCCTAAATTGACTCCTAATTTCAGTAATAAAAGAAGGACGAATTTCATATTTAACAGGGGGAAGAACGATCGGTGATTCTGGAACTTCTAGAGTAGGATGCAGATACTCCTTTGCATTGGCTGGGACATGCCCAATATGCTCCTCAAGTTTCCATCTTTCGTTGACCTTGCGATTTACCCTTGCTTTCCACCTTTGTTGATTTTGTGTATATTCTGCCTCTCGTCGGGCGTGTTCTACTTCTCTGGTGTTCAATTCTTCATTTCGTAAGAGGAGTTTCTCAAGTTCTTGCGCTAGTATGAGCTGGACCGCGTTCTCATTTGTGGGCGACATGAGTCTCCTTCTAAGCCTTTGCTGTAAGTAAAAAATTTATCGGGCTAGAGAATAAGGTCTATAGGTGTGCGATCAGTTCTTTGCATGCACCTGCAAAACAAAAAATAATATGAAAGAGAATATAGGAACTAAAAAGGGCACGATTGATTGCTTCTCAGACAACGGCGCCACTTTGTTGTTGCATGAGGATTATATGTCTAGTATTAAAGTAAATAAAGCTAAGAAAAGAAAACCAACTCCTATCCAAGCAAATAAATACAAGACTTCCTCCCATGTAGTAGAAGGTAGTCAGGATCGATCCAGGAGGAAGCGTGTGAGCGACCACCGTTTCAGTCCAGAGAAATCTCTAAATTGACTCACAAAGTACTCGATGTCGACCAGAGTCCTTGACGTCGACCACTCAGTCGAGTAAAAACTGCAAAACAGAGAATAAAAATGAAAAAACAAAGCAAAGACAGATGATCTCGAGTGAAGGTACTCAACGTCGACTACTGTAGCACTCGACGTCGACTAGTGTCATCGAAATCAAGTAGAACATAATCGAAATTCGTAACTTTTCAACAGAAATAGGACGAAAACCAACACGAAATCGGTGGGAATAAAATCAATACACTAAATGAATTCCAAGATCGGGGTTTCAATGCCACAACGATAACCATATAAAATAATGCATAAGGTATAAAAGATCATGCTTTTCATCGAATAACTATCGTTATTAACTAGTAGGAAGATAGAGGCTTTCGCATAAACCTTAATTGTTACTAACTCTTTTCACATAATTAACCCAAGTTGCATTAAGATCACTTTCTCTTCAATAACACAAACAAGGATCACCTTCAACTTTCGTAAAAGAATCATGCTTATAGGGATAGAAGATGAAATCGCATCAAAAGATTGTACCTTTATCGCATTACCTTACATGGCTACCGTCGGGCTCACCTCGACCCTAGAAGTTGGGTGACTCCTCGATTGTCATCCTAACAAACATCAATAATAAAAAGGAAACAACTGCTTGCATTAAATAAAACTGAAGAAAGTACAAACCGAACAAAGCCAGATTACTTCCGCTCCCTTGCTTCACTCGGCTTCTCTCTCTCTCTAGCTCTCGAAAACTTCTATGAAATTTGCTTGATTGTGGCTTGGATTGGATTGTTGTTGGATGATTCTAAAAACCAGCCCCTAAAGCCTTATTTATAGTGTTCAACCTTAGCTGATCTAAGGAGGAACAATCTATCTATATCTGAAACTTTCTATCTAAAAACATAAGATAAAGTTTAATGAATAAGGGAAATAAATCTATAAGGAAATAAGACTAATGTGGATAAATCCCTCTTGAACTTGATAGATTTTCATGTGAATGGATAGAATTCCACATATCTTCACTTGCAAATATTTTATCTTCTCGAGTTCCACTCGATCTTGCACTCGGATTCGTCACTGGGGTACTCGACATCGAGTAGAGTTACTCGACGTCGACTAGCGTTTTCTTCCTCTGGATTGTACTCGATCTCGGGCACTTGGTGGACTCGACATGAGTACTCGAAGTCGACTAAACTCCTCGACTTCAAGTACTTTGCTGCTCGACTTTCTGATATCGACTGGATGTGCTCGACATCGACTAGGGTTAGTCGACGTCGACAGAACTGTGTTGAGTGCTCGATTTGTCATGGCTCAGCTGCTACTTGACCTCGGACTTTCTGTAGTCGACTTTGAGCTTTTCATCCTTTCTCCAAATTGCTGTAAATTGCCTCGATTTCTGTGAAATTAAAAAGAAACTAGTGTAGACTCCATAATTTAGCAAATAAGCATAAACTACATAGATTTTGTACAATTCTAACTCAAATGCACGAAATTCTTACAGAAATCGATTTAAAAGTAAGTATAAAACATGGCGAATTAGGCTCACAACATGTGCCTTATGATGGTTCGTTCCTACCACTCATGATGTCCTTCTTGTTACTTTTGATGACGCCTCATGTTTCGTGAACATTCTATTGAACTCCTTTTAATGACTCGTGACTATGCTTGTATCACATCATGTATCGCTAGTATCATGTAGGACCTGTGCTTTCTAAATGTATCTCGTCATATGATTGCATGGCATTCTTGACCTATTGCACGATCCTTGTTGACATATGTGATAGTTACCATGCTGCTCTTATGTGTTCTCGTACGAGCTTAATCTGATTGTTACGATATACCTCACCATGCTATATTCGACCACACTTGTTGATGAACATACCATGCCCGTTTATCGTTCATTTGTATGATAATTGCCATGGTTATTAAGTCCCGCATATCTTGTTTAAAGTTGTTAAGCATATATGCTTTCATGGAATCACATACTACTAGTTTATCTCGCATGCATCAGTGTAGGACTCGAATGTGTCTTTGACAGGAATAGGAATGTTGTCCCCATTGTGATAGGTAAATGTTAGTGTGGATTAGTGTGCCAGATATGCTCCATGATGAATTCGTGTTTGCTTGTCGCGATTATAACATAATAGACTTCCATATGGGCATCGTTGCTATTCTCGGGTTGGAGTTTCGTCTCTAGTTGTCGTCTTTAGGGTTGTTCCGTGTTGTTTCCGAAAGGAACATTGGGTTGCCCACTCTTGTCCCTCCCCTATCTCCTATAACTTGAACTCTGTTGTAGGAGGAAATCGAGAATGCAAATTGAAATATAAATAAAGTACAGCAAACCAGATTCCGTCCCTTACAAATGATTACAAGACTTCCTCCCGATGCAGTAGTGGGATGTCAGGATCGATCCACGAGGAAGCGTGTCAGAGGATCCTAGGCAGCGGTGAAATCTCACGGACAGAAGTTGACCACAGATGTCCTCGATCTCGACAAGGGTTAGTCGACAGAAGATCGGACAAGTCGAGCACAGCGCAGCAGCAGTCACATGCAATTTTTGGTCGAGATCGAGTAAGCTTGTCGACGTCGATGACTGGCTTGTCGAACACCTGCACACAGAAGCTACGTCGATTCTGGAATCGAAGATCAGTAACTCGATATCGATGAGTTCAAGTCGATAACGAAGAAGATAAAAAACTAAAACGAAATAAAGTAAAAACAAATGCTTTTGGATTCGAAAGTAAACTGTATGTAAAGGACTTCCAAGATTGGGGTTTGCGACAACGATAACCAAGCATGCATAAGGTAAGAATGAAACAGATAATCATATAATTCGCATCGAAGGACTAAGCTTTCGCCTTTTCCAACAATTAGACAACTCTTTCAAGAAACGCTAATTGTCTCTACCGATTTTATGTTTATAATCAAACTTGTTAGCATGGACCTCCATTAGATGGGTAATAAACACATAAGAAGTAGTAGATGCTCAAAATATGATGAAAGTCGGATCTTTACCTCAAACATGTATGGCTATCGTCGGGTTCTCCCCAACCCTAGAAGTGGGTGGACTACCCGCGCTTCATTGCAACCTCAGACATTGATTGATGAAAAGAAACTTGCATTAAACTAAATTCAAAGCCTTTACAATCCCGGCAATCCAACTTCGTTGAACGCCAAAACCCTAAAACCTTCGAACTCCTAAACCTTCTCTGTTAACTACTTCTCTAGCTTCAGAATTGAATATATCCTAAAATCAGCCCCATAGGCTTTATTTATAGCCTTCTACTCCTTTCTATTCAAGGGTAGAATATCTCTATCTTTATCTAAATCTATATCTAAAAGCTTAATGATAAATAAATGCAATAAAGGAATTAAATCTAAAAAGGAAAATTATATCTAAAAGTCTTCAAGTGGATAAATCTTCTCTTCCATGATGGATCTTGATAGAATCGGATAGAGCTCGGCAATCTTCGGCTTCAAGGAATCCCTATCCGAGCAGGACAACTCAAAACGCATTACGCGACTTCTGGAAGGTTTCCTCAATCTCGAGGAGTTTCCTCGATCTCGAGTAAAATGGCGTCGTCGACTTCAGTGGCTCGACATCTCGGGTTGCTCTTCCTCGATGTGCTCGGACATGGCTCTCAGGGTTCATCGATCTCGAGTATCGTACTCGATCTCGAGTAATAGTGTGGATCATGGCTTCGCCTGGTGTTGTCGAGCAGCTTGTCTTCGACATGGCTCGGGGAGTGTGCGTCTGGGCTTGTCGATATCGAGGAAAGTTCTCGATATCGAGGAAGTGTGCCCGGCCTGTCTTCGTCTTCGGCTTCTCTGGTCAGGTCGGGTAATGCTCCTCGGCATCCTCGATCAGGCTCTCCTCGACTCCGGGCATGGTCTTCAGTATTTGTCGACATCGAGTAAGCAACTCGATATCGAGTAAAGTGCTGGAGGCGGGTTCTTCGTCTCTCGGCTTCTCGACATGGTGCTCCTCGATCCGGGTGTGTCCGGGCCCTTTTGTCGATATCGAGTACCACTCATCGATATCGAGTAGACTTGCTTTGTGAGCTGAATCTGCCATGTTTTACACTTACATTTATATCGATTACTGCATACATTTCATTCATTTGGGCTAAGATAGTACAAAATCTATGTAGTTTATGTTGATTTGCCAAATTATGGAATCTACACCAGTTTCTGTTTAAATTCGCAGAATTCGAGGCATTTTACAGCAACTCTAAGGAAGGTCGAAAAAGCTCAGAAAACCAATACAGAAGACCAAGGTCAAAGAAGGAGCGGAACCAGTCGAATCAAGCTGAGAGCCAAGGTCACTCGATCTCGAGTGGACCTTACTCGATCTCGACGAACATGTCCGAGCACAGGCCTTGTCGACTAAGAGCAAAGTCGAGAGCCAGATCAACCCGACTCCGGGAGCCTACTTGATCTCGAGTACCACTAGTCGAGATCGACTACACCTCAGCACCACACCCGGAGTCGACGAAGTTGTGCCAAGTCGAGGACGAAGATGTCGAGCACAATCCTAGTCGATCTCGATGAGACCTTGTCGAGATCGACGAGCCACCTTGGCCAGTCCGAGTCCATGCCGAGGAGGAGTCCTCGACATCACCAGCAAGCCATCCTCGACCACCACCCTAGTCGATCTCGAGGACCAGCTAGTCGAGATCGACGACACCCAGGAGCCTAGATCCGAGCCTGTCGAGTAGAGTCACCCGAGAAGTCCAGTCGACGATGAATCCTAGTCGAGATCGACAAGCCCTTGTCCAGATCGAGTAGACCAGATTCCAGAAACGCGTCGACGTGAGGAGTCCGAATAGAGTTGGGATTCCTTGGGCACGAAGGAAGTCGAGATGGCTGAGATCTATCCTACATCTATCAAGTTCTATCCATGAGAGACAATATCTATCAACATGAAGACATATTACCTAGTTTAGATTTATCTTTTCCTTTACAGATTTAATTCTCTTGTTGCATTTATTTATCCTTAAGCATTTTAGATATAATTTTAGATATAGATAGGAGATTCTATCCTTGATTAGCAAGAAATAGAAGAGTATAAATAAATCCCTAGGGGCTGAGCATTAGGATCTCATTCAGAAACACAATCAATTTCATTCAAGTAGTTCCACAGAGAAGTTTTAGGAGTTCTAAAGTTTTTAAGGTTTTGGAATTCTGCGAAAGTTGATTGTCGGGATTGTAAAGGCTTTGAATTTAGTTAATGCAAGTTTCTTTTCAATCAATCAATGTCTGCTATTGCGATGAGGCGTGAGTAGTCCACCCACTTCTGGGGCTGGGGTGAGCCCGACGGTGGCCATGTGAGGTGATGCGGTAAACGTCAGATCTTGTTATGCAATTCGTCTTCTATCCCTATGAGCATGATTCTTTTGCGAGAGTTGAAAATGATCCTTGTTTGTGTTATTGAAGCGAAAGTGATCTTAATGCAACTTGGGTTAATTATGTGAAAAAGGGTTAGTAACAATTAGGGTTTATGTGAAAGCCTCTATATGCCTATTTGTTAATAACGAAAGTTGTTTGATGGAAAGCATGATCTTTTATGCCTTTATGTGTCACTTTGCATGGTTATCGTTGTGGTGTTGATACCCTGGCTTTGGAAGTCTTTTATTATATTGATTTATTTCTGTCAAATTTCTGAGTTTTGTCGAAATCTGCGATTTACAGTTTTCTGAGTTTTCTAGTCGATACAGAGTAGAGCTTGTCGAGATCGAGTAGGGTCTTGTCTAGGTCGAGTTGAGTTTCTGTTCTTTCGTCGATTTTTAAAGCTTCTGTCTTTCACTGTTGGTAGTCGATCTCGAGTAGGCCTAGTCGAGATCGAGTAAGCTTCTGTTTTGCTTTGTTCTTTACTTTCGTTCGTTATTTTCTGTCTTTGCTTTGCCTTTTCTACTTTTATTTCTTTGTTCCTTTGTTTCTGTCTTTTCTGCTCTTCTGTGAAAATTTATAGCTACCTGAGAACTGCTGACGTGCTTCCTCATGGATTCGATCCTGACAACCTTCTACTACAACGAGAGGAAGTCTTGTATTTATTTGCTGAGACAGGGAAGTCAGTCTGAACTATACTTTATATTTATTTCATACTTGACCATCCACCTGCAACAACAAATTGGCGCCGTTGCCGGGGAAGCTATCAATCGCACCTTAGGTAGTCAGTTCTCACTTTTTCTTTGAGTTAATTTACGGGTGTATGCGCCGTTCTGGTCAACCACCTGAGTTTGACGGCATAGACGAACCAGAGCGCCTTCTACACATCAGAACTAAATTGCAAAGAGCCATGGCAGCTGCGGAGACACAAGAACAGCTGATCGCTAGGCTTACAAGGGAATTGGCCGCTAAAGATGTTGCTATCGCCGCTGAGAAAGCAGCAAGGGAACAAGCACAGGCTGAGCTTGCCCAATACCCAACCACGGCAGAGGACTACATGCAACCAACTCTCGTCGTGCCTGAATCGGTGATTCTTATCCCTGATAACTCTTTTGAAATTCGCACTCAATTTCTTATAGAGCTTAAAAATAATGCCTTTTATGGTAGATTTAATGTGTGTCCTCTTGAACATATTACAAACTTTTCTGATATGTGACGTACTCTTGCTGAAGGTACAACCTTGGAATATGTCAAGATGAAATCTTTTCGTTGGTCTCTCGCTGGGCCTGCGCTGAAATGGCTTGAAGGGCTGAAAGCAAGATCACTCACAACCTGGGCCCAAGTAGAGCAAGAGTTTCTGAACAAATTCTTCCCACCAGCCAAAACAGCACATCTCTGCTAGAAAATCACTGCCTTCAAACAGAAGCAAGGGGAACCGCTGGCAAAGGCATGAGAGCGCTACAAGGAACTTTTGCGATCTTGCCCCACTCATGGATAGCCACCCTACGTCATTCAGGAGATCTTCTTCAACTCTCTTGATCAAGTCACTAAGGACAGAATCAACCATTATACTCGCTATGAGTATCTGACAATGCCGCCAAGTGACGCATGGGGTGTGCTAGAGAAGCTCACCAACTATGAAAACAAGTATGGGTCTACTGCAACTTATGAAGAGAACCCATACGTCAGGCCAGCACCATCCATCCCCTCTATGAGCCTCTTAAGGAGATTGATCTTGATGTAAGGGAGCAGTACTACAGAGACCAGAAAGGCACACCACTCCTGAGTGCCCACAAATAGAGCAAGTCAGGATGGCAGAACACCACGAGGAGATAGCTTACGCAGGGGGTCCCAATCGCTACATGGGGGACCAAAGGTTTCAGCAACCACAATGGAACAAAGGTGTCCCTAGGAACCCCCCGCTCTACAGAGCTCCAGGACATCCGGAAAGGGACCAGAAAAAGGATCATATACAGACAGTCCTGGAGGAAATACGGAGGAACCACTCAGAAACTAGGCAATCCTTCAACTCCGTCTATACTCAGATGTAAGGTGTCAACTCTAGGCTTGGGGAAATTGATATATGGAGAAAATCAGTTGATACACAGATTGGCCAGCTAGCAGCAGGAATCCCCAGACAGTCAGGTGCGCTCCCTGGATCTTCAGAACCAAATCCTAAGGGAAAGACTGGACACATCGCTGCTATAAAACTCAGATGCGGCCATCAACTGCAAGAGCCAGAGGTCGGAAAGCAGCAGAACAACGAAGAACAGCAAGTCAACATCGACAAAACTGTAGTCGATCTCGAGGAGGGCCTCGTCGATCTCGAGGAGAAACTTCAAAAACCTTCGTCTGCACTGAACATCAACTCGACAACGCCCAATCTAGTCGAGATCGACAAGGACCGAGTCGATGTCGAGGAGCCCCTAGTCGAAGTCGAAAAAGCTGCAGCACCTCCGACGTCTGTTCTGGCTCCGAAAAAGAAGCTGTCTTTCCCCACAAAATCTCCAAAGGACCCGGCAGAAAAGAAATTTCAGCGCTTCATCAAGATGCTTCAGAAACTCAACGTCACCATCCCCTTCACAGAAGCTCTCAATGAAATGCCATCCTATGTCATGTTCCTGAAGGAGATTCTGAGCAAAAAATGATCGATGGCTGAAATCACAAAGGAGTGCAGCCATTTGGGCATACTGGAGAAGAGGTCGGATCCAGGTAAGTTTGCTATAACCATTGGATTTGGTCCATACAAAATTAATGCTTTATGTGATCTTGGAGCTAGTGTAAGTATAATGCCTTTAACAATTTGGTCCAAGATTAAGATAGGTGCCCTAGAGCCTGTGGATGCTAGACTTTACATGGCCAACAACACGGTGGTCATTCCAACAGGCATGGTGGACAATGTGCCAGTACAAGTAGGTAAATTTTTTGTCCCTACTGATTTCCTAGTTGTTGATATGCAAGAAGATCCTACTTGTCTAATTATTTTAGGGAGACCCTTCTTGGCGACGGTGGATGCCAACATAAGCGTAAGGAAAGGAGTGCTCACCTTCAACATCAGCGATGAGGTAATTGAGTATTCCTTTAATAAAACTGAAAGGCATACAAGTCCAATGGAAGCGGTCAATTCTATATCAGCTGGCTACATCACCTGCGAGGAAACCAAGGTCAGGAATATGACCCCTGAGGAGTTGGAAAAGAGGGACATGGAGGCCCAGGTGGAGGAGATCATGGCAATCCTAAAGGAGGATGCAGAAAATCCAATCGACACAAAACAAGGTACGTCGTTATGGATTAATTATTTTTTGGATGCCTTGACAGGAACCAAGTATGGGTTCAAGATCGACCAAGGCTCCTCGACATCAAGGACCCTAGTCAATCTCGACTAAACCAAGGAGCCTCCACCAGCACCAGCCTCGTCGAGCAGCCGGACAGAAGCAGAGCGCTACTCGATCTCGAGTACCCTTGTCGAGATCGACCACCACTCGGCTAACTCGACTTCGTCTTCCTCGACGCTGAAACCACCAAACGACCCAGGCTCCTCGATCTCGACGAGGCTTGTCGAGATCGACCACCACCCGGCTCCACCAGATTCTTCTTCCTCGACGCTGAAGCCACCAGGAGCAGAAAGCTACTCGAGATCGAGTAGCATTGTCGAGGTCTACAAGACCTTACCTTCATCGACTTTTGCATCTTCGAGCAGACCACCACCAGAACTAGCATCCTTTTCGAGATCGACTAGCCCTAGTCGAGATCGACCAAACACCGTGGTTCCCGATTCCGTCTCTGCAAAGGTAAGCCAAGGTATGGATCTTTCTTCTCCTATTTCCATTAAAGATCTATCTATACATGGGAGAGGTTTGCCATGGTATGTGCGCTTATGTAGGATATCCAATGATGAGCCCAAGGAATATGAAGTTGGAGACAAGCTCTATGTCTCTAAATCAAAGGATCATTGGTTCCCTAATAAATTCAACACGAAGCGGATGGGACCGTTCGTGGTGAACAAGATCCATTCTGGGGGATTACAGCTGATGGACAAGAATAGAGTCCTATTTGAGGCCCAAGCTAAATGGGCCCTGCAAATGCCACCTTGAGCTAAATGGAAAGTCGGCCTAGCGACTATAAAATCTAGAGCTTGTACATATACTTTTTTTAGGACATTTGTTTTGGGACATTGTTTTGTTTGTTTTGGTTTTGAACACTTTTAGTTTTTCTATTGTGGGTATATGTGTTCTACACTTTTCAGGTCCATGGATAGATGCAAGCTAAAAACGGACTCGGCTCGGGCATTTTAACTCGATATTATGAAGCCCTGCACATCAGTCTAGTGAGTTTCTTTCTTTACCCTTATTTTGTTTTTATATATACAGTGAGGACACTGTAATGTTTAAGTATGGGATGGGGGAAGGGCTTACTTCGTGCATATTTGCCATATTTGACATTATGTGTGCATACTTAGAATTTATTTCTTTGAATTGCTACATGACTATTTGGGAATGCATTATTGATTTATGTGCTTATATGCATGTTTTCCAAAAGTTTGAGAAAAATGACCACATTTAAAATTTTGAATAATGTCATGGAAGCTTATATTAAACTCGACGATGCAAAATTGGATTCATTAGAGATATAGCATGAAATTGCCTAGTAAAGGGAAGTCACAATGAAGTGCATTATTTCTTGAAAACCATGAAAGGAGGTAAAATTTGAAATTGCTTTTGACATGTTGCATGATAAGATGATTGAGGACTTTATATTCCCATATAATGCTCATATTGTGTATATCCTAGCCTTACCTATGCTTATGCATCACAAAAGCCACATTATTCCTTATTTCAATTATTGCTCCACATAATCTAAATATTGCCCATTCATTACCTTATTTCCTATCCGGGGATTATGTTGAGAATGATGATTACATTATGGAGATACATTATATGGTTGTTGTGTTTATCATTATTGGAGTTTGGAAGGAAATTGTTTGAAATATATGGAAAATTTAATGAGTGAAAGAACATCCAATCACCTCATGAGATAAAGGCAGATTGACCCTGCTCTCTGAGATAATAGTTTGGAGAGATGGGACACATTGTGAGGAGTCCAAAGCACTAAGTATCCGGGGCCATTCATGCCACCCATGTTTGCGACTCGCGAGAAGGCAGTGCTGAGGTTAGAGAGGTAAAAGCATTATTATTGATAAAAGCATTCTGAAAGGTGATGAATCTTATGAGAAAGAATGTGGTATAAAATTCAATTTGGAAATACTCCATTTCCCCGGATCATTAGCACCACATTGCCAAAAATTGTCCACCTTTAGCCTTTTACCAAATCTACTCCTTCATGAGCTTAAATTAAAGTCCTCTTGATTATTAATGCTTTGTCACTTATGAATGTTTTTGCATAACCCTCCTTTTGTGAGTAGATGTTGCCTTTATATATTTGCACATGCATGGATCTGTGACACTAGTACCTTTTCGAGGATGGTAATTGATTGCAGGGGACATATGAGAATGAATCTAAAATGTTGAGAGTTTGAATTCTTCCCCTGAATGACAATTAAATGTATTGCTTGAGGACAAGCAAGCTTAAGTGTGGGGTGTTTGTTGTGAGCTGAATCTGCCATGTTTTACACTTACATTTATATCGATTTCTACATACATTTCATTCATTTGGGCTAAGATAGTACATAATCTATGTAGTTTATGTTGATTTGCCAAATTATGGACTCTACACCAGTTTTTGTTTAAATTCGCAGAATTCGAGGCATTTTACAGCAACTCTAAGGAAGGTCGGAAAAGCTCAGAAAACCACTATAGAAGTCCAAGGTCAAAGAAGCAGCGGAACCATTCGAATCAAGCTAAGAGCCAAGGTTACTCGATCTCGAGTGGACCTTACTCGATCTCGACGAACATGTCCGAGCACAGGCCTTGTCGACTAAGATCAAAGTCGAGAGCCAGATCAACCCAACTCCGGGAGCCTACTCGATCTCGAGTACCACTAGTCGAGATCGACTTCACCTCAGCACCACACCCGGAGTCGACAAAGCTGTGCTAAGCCGAGGACGAAGACGCCGAGCACAATCCTAGTCGATCTCGACGAGACCTTGTCGAGATCAACGAGCCACCCTGCGCTAGTCCGAGTCCATGCCGAGGAGGAGTCCTCGACATCACCAGCAAGCCATCCTCGACCACCACCCTAGTCGATCTCGAGGACCAGCTAGTCGAGATCGACGATGCCCAGGAGCCCAGATCCGAGCCTGTCGAGCAGAGTCACCCGAGAAGTCCAGTCGACGATGAATCCTAGTCGAGATCGACAAGCCCTTGTCCAGATCGAGTAGACCAGATTCCAGAAACGAGTCGACGTGAACAGTCCGAGTAGAGTTGGGATTCCTTGGGCACGAAGGAAGTCGAGATGGCTGAGATCTATCCTACATCTATCAAGTTCTATCCATGAGAGACAAGATCTATGAATATGAAGACATATTACCTAGTTTAGATTTATCTTTTCCTTTAAAGATTTAATTCCCTTGTTGCATTTATTTATCCTTAAGCATTTTAGATATAATTTTAGATATAGATAGGAGATTCTATCCTTGATTAGCAAGGAATAGAAGACTATAAATAAAGCCCTAGGGGCTGAGCATTAGGATCTCAATCAGAAACACAATCAATTTCATTCAAGTAGTTCCACAGAGAAGTTTTAGGAGTTCTAAAATATTTAAGGTTTTGGCATTCTGCGAAAGTTGATTGCCGGGATTGTAAAGGCTTTGAATTTAATTAATGCAAGTTTCTTTTCAATCAATCAATGTCTGCTATTGCGATGAGGTGTGAGTAGTCCACCCACTTCTGGGGCTGGGGTGAGCCCGACGGTGGCCATGTGAGGTGATGCGGTAAACGTCAGATCTTGTTATGCAATTCGTCTTCTATCCCTATGAGCATGATTCTTTTGCGAGAGTTGAAGGTGATCCTTGTTTCTGTTATTGAAGCGAAAGTGATCTTAATGCAACTTGGGTTAATTATGTGAAAAAGGGTTAGTAACAATTAGGGTTTATGTGAAAGCCTCTATATGCCTATTTGTTAATAACGAAAGTTGTTTGATGGAAAGCATGATCTTTTATGCCTTTATGTGTCACTTTGCATGGTTATCGTTGTAGTGTTGATACCCTGGCTTTGGAAGTCTTTTATTATATTGATTTATTTCTGTCAAATTTCTGAGTTCTGTCGAAATCTGCGATTTACAGTTTTCTGAGTTTTCTAGTCGATACAGAGTAGAGCTTGTCGAGATCGAGTAGGGTCTTGTCTAGGTCGAGTTGAGTTTCTGTTCTGTCGTCGATTTTTAAAGCTTCTGTCTTTCACTGTTGGTAGTCGATCTCGAGTAGGCCTAGTCGAGATCGAGTAAGCTTCTGTTTTGCTTTGTTCTTTACTTTCGTTCGTTATTTTCTGTCTTTTCTACTTTCATTTCTTTGTTCCTTTGTTTCTGTCTTTTCTGCTCTTCTGTGAAAATTTATAGCTACCTGAGAATTGGTAACGTGCTTCCTCGTGGATTCGATCCTGACAACCTTCTACTACAACGGGAGGAAGTCTTGTATTTATTTGCTGAGACAGGGAAGTCAGTCTAATCTATACTTTATATTTATTTCATACTTGACCATCCTCCTGCAACAACACTTCCGTCTGTGCTTCTTGGTTTTCTCCAGAAATGGCTCCATATTCTGCAGTATTAAACATAAACTTATGTAGATCTCCATTTCCGACAAATAAGCATATACTACATAAATTCGACATATTCCCAACCCGAAATATGCAAAGCGTATAGAATATGGAAATAAAATATGCATAAAAACATGGCTACTTTAGAGACATCAAATCACCCCATACTTAGACTTGCTTGTCCTCAAGCAATAACCAAACAATAACCAAGACCTACAACACATCCTTCAAGTCTTCGCCTTTGTCAAAAGCAACATCTCGAGTAGTAGCAATGTACGACAAGTAAATTTAACGTCATCACACATATATGAGCGATCCATAGGCATAGGCAATATAAATCCAACCTCACAAGGATAATGTGTTTACACTCAACTCTCAATATGTTTAGGCTATGTAGATCAACTCTCAACTCAATTCCATATACAATCTCATAAACATTGTAATTTAAATATAAATCCACTTCGCAACCAATTATGTACATGCAATAAGAATTATCAGGAGGACTTCGCTCAATAGAAGTCTTCAAAGAAGATTCCATTCGGCGGGGTTGTAATGGGGCTTGGTAAGAAATAAAACGGTATGGAATTATTTGGCCATGTGGTGCTTAATAAAATTTGGGAATGAAGACTCCTAAATCTCCAGCACAGCTCAACCAAACCATAACTCTCAATCATATGCGTCAACCAAACTCTCCAACTTATGTCAATAAAGTATGTAACCTTTCAAACTTCCTTAACCTTCTCCAAAGTATGCATCTTGCGAAAATGAAAGAAATAAGGTAAATTTGGCTCATGCACTTTATTCACAAACATATATACAAACTTTTCTTTCTATTTTTCTCTTTTTTTGATTTTTTTTTGAACGAAAATAACCAGTGCATTTTTAGGGTGAGCCAAAAATCCTTTTACATAATATGCATAGCAAGATAAAAATATAAAACCAACCCATATCTCAATAAGTTCAAATATCCTCCTCACTTGAAATGAAACACGAGCTTATTCCTTCCACAAATCATCATTCCAACCAACTCTAAGTCTTAAATCCCAAATAGGGGTTAGGCTCAATTTGGCTAAGGATAATTTTGTGGAGTCTATAATAAAAGTTTCAGGCTAATGTTCTGGCTTCAAGCAGGGATGCTGCAGGGTAGGTAAAGAGAGGATAAAATTGGCTTAAAAGGTGCCTCCATCATTTAATTCTCATTCACATAAACATATAAATGCATTGGCTTTGAATAACTATCACAACATTTAGAGATGCATATAAAGAGTAAATACACTCAAGAAAGCAGAGGGATTTTTTAATGTTCTCCCTATAAGGCAAAAATTCTCACTGGGACAATTTTTGTTGTATTTTAACCTTTAACTTAGGATCATATGTGCTCAATTTCATCACAAGTTCACAATCCACATAAAAACAATTTTTGAGGACTTAGGCTAAACCTTCCAAACATGCCATAGGATTTACATGATCAAGTCAGTCATTATTTATGATCATAGGACATCTAAGTTAGGGTATAAAAACTAAGACAATGCAAAAAAATTTAAACATGCATTTTTTTTTCTATGCAACTAAAAACAAGACTTAAACATGAATGCATAACATAAAAATTTCACCATGTAAAACCAAAAGCAAGACTAAAACATATAATAATGATAATGAGCCCTTCCCCTACCCCATATTTAAAATATACAGTGTCCCCAATGTATAAAATCAAATAAAAACAAGAGTAAAGGAAGGAACTCAATGAATAACATATCGAGGAGGGCTGATCAGGGTATGTTGAGTAGAATTTCTTTGTCGATATCGAGTACAATACTCGATCTCGAGGAGGCTCTCTGCGTTAAGTGGCTTCTGAAGTCTAGGAGACTCTGCTGGCTTAGTCGATATCGAGTTGGCCTACTCGATATCGAGGAGTTTCTGGGCTGCTCCTCTTTGTCGTTGTCGACTTGGCCTTCGTCGATGCTGACTGTTTTTCAGGGACTTCTTATTCCACTGCTCGCAATCCTTATATGCTTGCCGACCTAAAAGTGTTAGATTGCACACAAAAACAAGACTTTCCGCATGAAGTATTCTAAACTAAAAAACCAAAAACAAAAACAAAAACCAAAAAGTTCAAAAGTCCCAAAATTCAAAAAACGTCTTATATACATGCTCTAGATTTTAGAGTCGCTAGGCTGACTACTTCTTTTATGCTCATGGACCTTTAATGTGGGGCCCGCTTGTGATTGGTCCTTCTCCTGGATCATCTAGGTCCTGGTGGTAGTATGCAAGCTCAGCTGACAGGTGGTTGCTTGCATAATCTTCCTTTTCTTTCTTCTTCTTCTTTCCAGCTCTCAGTTTCCGCAGATTCTCTCACCACGGGGTCTTACCTCCCCTTAAATTATTGATAAATTTTTTAATGGACTGAGGAGGAGTAGGATTCATACCTGAACATACCTTTTCGGACCCAAAACAGAAATCTTCGAGCTTGGGGTTAGTCGATATCGGGCAGGACTGGTCGATATCGAGTACAGGGACCCCATACTTAGGTTCTTGGCAAGTATGTGGCTCAGCAGAGAAAGAAGTCGATGTCGATGATGTTTTGTCGAGATTGAGGAACACCTTTGTCGAGATCGAGTAGCCCTTTTCGATCTCGAGTACAGTCTTGGTGCCTTCCTCCATTGTTTGCTTGGTCCCATGGTTGCTGATGCTCTTCACCTCCATCCATGAAATTTCCTCTTTTGCAGGGCCAAAAGAGAAATCTAAGACCTCGTCGCATAAGGTGAAGGTGAGCGATCGATGTTTGACGCTAATCTTGGCATCTGCAGTAGCTAAGAATGGTCTACCGAGAATAATAGGGCTAGTAGGATCTTCAGCACTGTCTATAATAAGGAAATCAGCTGGGATAAAGAATTTACCAACCTGGACAGGGACATGTATTGTTTGCCATGTATAGCTTGGCATCCACAGGTTCTATGCATCCTATCTTTACCTTCCGCCAGATTGATAAGGGAATGATGCTCACACTTGCCCCTAAATCACACAAGGAATCGTATTTATATTGTCCAAAACCCACAGTAACAGAAAAATTTACCAGGGTCAGGTCTTTTTTCAGGGAAGTGGAGTACTTTGCATTCACCGGCGATCTCTGAGATGGACCGCTTCTTGCTCAGGATTTCCTTTAGAAATTTGACATATCCAAGCATCTCTTGCAGGGCCTCTGTAAAAGGAATAGAGAAGTTCAGTTCTTGCAGCATATTAACAAAACGATTGAACTTACCTGCAGTAGGATCTTTCAGTGCTTTGGAAGGGAAAGGCATTGTCTTTTTCTGCTTCGGAGCCAGATCAGACTTCGGAGGTGTTGTAGAGTCGTCGACGTCGGCCATCTTCTCCTTGATCTCGACTAAAGGGTCCTCGATATCGAATTGGGTTGTCGATCTCGAGTTGCTGGGCTGCGCAATGGAGTCCGAGCTTGGCTTCTGGGCTTGGTCGAGGAGATGTTTGTCGAGATCGAGTACAGGCTCCTCGATATTGAGTTGATGGTCTGCTTTGTCTTGGTGCTTCCCGACTTCTGGCTCATGTAATTGGTGCCCGCTCCTGAGTTTGATAGCAGCGACATGTCCGGTCTTCCCCTTAGGATTTGGTTCTGTTTGCCCAGGGAGTTGTCTCGAAGGTCGTGGAATATGTGCAGCGATTTAACCCATCTGGGTCTCTATTCCCCTTTTCCAGATATCCAATTCTCCGAATTTTGTAGTGATTTTCTAAAACTGGTTGTTGATGGTGCCTTGATTCCGACGCATCTCCTCAAGGATGAGCTGTAAGTCATCCTTCTTTTGATCCCTTTCTGGATGTCCTGGAGCTCTGTATGGTGGGGGATTCCTAGGAGGACCTTGGTTCCACTGTGGTTGATAGAACCTTTGATCCCCCATATAGCGATTGGGACCGCAGCGTAGGCTACCTCTTCGTGTGTCTCTGCCATCCTAACTTGCTCAGTGTGTGGGCACTCAGTAGTGGTGTGCCGCTGTGATCCGCATTCGATGCTAGGCTGGTTGATAGAGAGAGACTTGACTTGCTTGAGGAGCTTGCGATTCTGGTGTCTCTAGAACTGCTCCCTGACATCTGGGTCAATCTCCTTGACAGGCTAATTGAGGGGCATAGATGGTGCTGGTCTGGCGTAGGAGTTCTCCTCATAATTTGCAGTAGACCCATATTTGTTGTCATAATTGGTGAGCTTGTCGGGCACACCCCATGGGTCGATTGCTGGCATCGTCAGATACTCATAGCGAGTATACTTGTTGATTCTGTGCTTGTTGACTTGGTCAAGAGAATTGAAGAAGATCTCTTGAATGACGTAGGGTGGCTGTCCATGACTAGGGCAAGATCGCAGCAGTTCTTTGTATCATTCACATGCCTTTGCTAGCTGCTCCCCAGGCTTCTGTTTGAAAGTTGTGATCTTTTGGCAGAGGAGTGATGTCTTGGGAGGAGGGAAGAATTTGTTTAGAAACTCTTGCTCTACTTGGGCCCATGTTGTGAGGGATCTTGGTTTCAGCCCTTTAAGCCACTTCACTGCAGGTCCAGCGAGAGACCAGCGAAAAGCCTTCATCTTGAGATATTCCAGAGTTGTTCCTTCAGCAAGAGTACGACACATGTCAGAAAAATTGGTAATATGTTCAAGAGGACACTCATTAAATTTGCCATAAAAAGCATTATTTTTAAGCTCTATAAGGAATTGAGTGCGAATTTCAAAAGATTTTTTCAGGGATTAGAATTGCCGATTCAGGCACGATGAGAGTTGGGTGCATATAATCCTCTGCAGTGGTTGGGTATTGGGCAAGCTCAGCTTCTGGTTATTCCCTGGCTGCTTTCTCAGCCGCGATAGCAACATCTTTAGTGGCCAGCTCCTTTGTAAGCCTCTGTATAAGTTGTTCTTGTGTTTCTGCCGCCATGGCTCTTTTTAGCTTAGCTTGGATGTGTAGAAGGCGTTCTGGTTCATCTAAGCCGTCAAACTCAGGTGGTTGACCAGAACGGCGCATACACCTGTAAAGTAACTCAAAGTAGACGTGAGATTTAACTACCTAAGCCGCGAATGATAGCTTCCCCAGCAACGACGCCAGTTTGTTGGAGGAGGAAATCGAGAATGCAAATTGAAATATAAATAAAGTACAGCAAACCAGATTTCGTCCCTTGTAAATGATTACAAGACTTTTTCCCGATGCAGCAGTAGGAAGCCAGGATCGATCCACGAGGAAGCGTGTCAGCGGATCCTAGGCAGCGGTGAAATCTTACGGACAGAAGTCGACCACAGATGTCCTCGATCTCGACTAGGGTTAGTCGACAGAAGATCGGACAAGTCGAGCACAGCGCAGCAACAGTCACAAGCGATTTTGGTCGAGATCGAGTAAGCTTTACTCGAGATCGAGTAAGCTTGTCGACGTCGATGACTGGCTTGTCGAACACCTGCACACAGAAGCTACGGCGATTCTGGAATCGAAGATCAGTAACTCGATATCGAGGAGTTCAAGTCGATATCGAGGAAGATAGAAAACTAAAACGAAATAAAGTAAAAACAAATGCTTTTGGATTCGAAAGTAAAATGTATGTAAAGGACTTCCAAGATTGGGGTTTGCGACAACGATAACCAAGCATGCATAAGGTAAGAATGAAACAGATAATCATATAATTCGCATCGAAGGACTAAGCTTTCGCCTTTTCCAACAATTAGACAACTCTTTCAAGAAACCCTAATTGTCTCTACCGATTTTATGTTTATAATCCAACTTGTTAGCATGGACCTCCATTAGATGGGAAATAAACACATAACAAGTAGTAGATGCTCAAAATATGATGAAAGTCGGATCTTTACCTCAAACATGTATGGCTATTGTCGGGCTCGCCCTAACCCTAGAAGTGGGTGGACTACTCGCGCTTCATTGCAACCTCGGACATTGATTTATGAAAAGAAACTTGCATTAAACTAAATTCAAAGCCTTTACAATCCCGGCAATCCAACTTTCGTTGAACGCCAAAACCCTAAAACCTTCGAACTCATAAACCTTCTCTGTGAACTAATTCTCTAGCTTCTGAATTGAATATATCCTAAAATCAGCCCCATGGGCTTTATTTATAGCCTTCTACTCCTTGCTATTCAAGGATAGAATATCTCTATCTTTATCTAAATCTATATCTAAAAGCTTAATAATAAATAAATGCAATAAAAGAATTAAATCTAAAAAGGAAAATTATATCTAAAAGTCTTCAAGTGGATAAATCTACTCTTCCATGATGGATCTTGATAGAATCGGATAGAGCTCGGCAATCTTCGGCCCCAAGGAATCCCAATCCGAGTAGGACAGCTCAAAACGCATTACGCGACTTCTGGAAGGTTTCCTCGATCTCGAGGAGTTTCCTCAATCTCGAGTAAAATGGCGTCGTCGACTTCAATGGCTCGGCATCTCGGGTTGCTCTTCCTCGATGTGCTCGGACATGGCACTCAGGGTTCCTCGATCTCGAGTATCATACTCGATCTCGAGTAATAGTGTGGATCATGGCTTGGCCTGGTGTTGTCGAGCAGCTTGTCTTCGACATGGCTCGAGGAGTGTGCGTCTGGGCTTGTCGATATCAAGGAAAGTTCTCGATATCGAGGAAGTGTGCCCGGCCTATCTTCGTCTTCGGCTTCTCTGGTCAAGTCGGGTAATGCTGCTCGGCATCCTCGATCAGGCTCTCCTCTACTTCGGGCATGGTCTTTAGTATTTGTCGACATCGAGTAAGCAACTCGATATCGAGTAAAGTGCTGGAGTCGGGTTCTTCGTCTCTCGACTTCTCGACATGGTGCTCCTCGATCCGGGTGTGTTCGGGCTCTTTTGTCGATACCGAGTACCACTCATCGATATCGAGTAGACTTGCTGCTTCCGTCTTTGCTTCTTGGTTTTCTCCCGAAATGGCTCCATATTCTGCAGTATTAAACATAAACTTATGTAGATCTCCATTTCTGACAAATAAGCATATACTACATAAACTCGACATATTCCCAACCCGAAATATGCAAAGCGTATAGAATATGGAACTAAAATATGCATAAAAACATGGCTACTTTAGAGACATCAAACTCCTACGCGATAAATTGGATGAGTGACCGCATTGAAGAAGGAACAGGAAGTAAATAGCGATAGAGAAACGTCGCGGAGGTGTGGGGCCATAAATCACGGGCTTCAGGATCAATGGTGTCGGCAGGACAAGAATGTTTTGAGGGTGGCGATTATTGAGTACGACATGGCTTGCAATCTAGAGTGTTCTCCGTTTGAATTGTTAACACTTTCCCAATTAGTAATGATGATATTACACTGACTTTATGATGAAATTGACCCGTTGAGATGCTGACTTGGTGATGAATGTTGCCTGATTGTCCATTATTTATGATGATATGACTCGATGCCTTACAGTTCTAATGTTTCATGATGTCATAATGTGTTGCTACTCTGAGTTGCGAAGCATGACCTAAATTCCCTACTTGTAAGTATGAAATGCAATTGCGTATAAACTTGAACCGTTTGCTCGATAAAGTTATGATGAAACTTGATAACCTGATTTGATTATGTTCATACATGATGTCTTGTAATAAATATTGAGCATGATGGTAAATTGAGTCTGGTTGCAATAATTGATTATGATTCCATGATGCTATATTTTTAAATGCTAGTTGATATTATGTAGACCTTATGTGTGATGATTTTCATGATTGCTTCTCCTTTAAACATGTGAGAGAGGGTGCTCGGGTGTGAAGTTAGAGATAGGAGTTGAGTTCTTAGAGGTAGAGGGTGCTTGGGAATGCTTGGTGGAATCGGACGAGTGGAGTTGCATTTTATTTTGATTGGTGATGATGTGGTAATTTTCTTGGTTACATCACTTGTTAATATGTACTGGCATGATGTTAGATAGCGACCATGATGAACCTGAGATGGAATGATATTACATATTAATATACAATATTGAAATCTAGTTGAAAGTGACAAGTGTTATCATGATATATTGAAGCTTTGCTATCCTGTTATGTTGTTTTAGAAGCATGATAGGATGTATTGTGATTTGATACATGAGATAATAGTGTGTTATTATGTGAAAGCATGATGTTATGTCATGTGGTGGTAAGCATGATGTTATATTATGTAGTGGTAATCATGATGTTGTATTATACGGTTGACAAGCATGACTATAGATATGTAAATGGTGAATATGACTTGAGGTATGAACCTGAGTTGTATACATGATGTAATGATGCATGATTGTTAAACGATCGTTATGTGGCATTATAATGAGTTGAAATGATGTTTTGTGAGCATGTTAACGGTTGACGATTGACATATGGTTAGATCTTTCCTTTTGTTGAATCTTAATAGCATGACCATGGTGTGTTAATGTGTTGACAATTAGTATTAGCCCGTTGACCTTGTGATGAGAATCTATTGTGACTACCTTTACAATGCTAATGTTTGAATTGACATGATAAATATGTTATTGCGATGCGGAATAGAATTTGGATAGGTTGATAAGATGATTATGTGAGTTGTGTATGCATTAAACGAAAAACCCCTGTTATGACTGGTTCTACTGGTATTACGATGTTGATATGCGATTGTGAGATTTGACTTGTAGTGGCGTACTGACTCCATATCTCTTAACATGTGTGCTTGCGTGATAAGTTATGGGAATTCGATTATGCACTTGTGATGCCTTTAGTATGATTTAGATATTCATTGTGACTTGTGGTATGATGTTAAGATTCTGTTATTGCTTTTGGCATGTTTTGAAGGGATGGTATGATTTATATTATGGGTAAACATCTTATGCGGTTGAAATGTCGATTGGTTGAGATTGTCACGATTGATGTCAAGATTCGCCATGTGAGAGGTGGTTGATGATGTTATGAGTTGATGAGTTGGTTTACTTTTGCTCATGATGAATCGAGATGTGGGATTAGCCCTTAGAGGTGGATGTATCCACCTCTCGAGTTTCAGATTGGGTGACCGATTTGGGATTGGGAAAGTTTTAAGCGGTTTTGAAAATGCGGATTTTGAATTGGATGACTTGCACGGCTTTGAAGCTTTAGTCTTGAGGACGAGACTTGTTTTTAGAAGTGGATGAATGTAAAGAGCGGAATTTTGAGTTCTAAAAAAGGAAAGTTTTGGAAATCCCTCCTTGAGCAAATTCTGTTTTTTGAAGTTTTGCAACATATCCCGACATGTTTAAGATTTAATTTGACGGATTTTAAATCCAGTTGCTTGATTTCGATTTCGGGAATTCGGATGTCTTTGGAGATAAATTTGGGATTTGGGGTCAGATTTTTGGAAACATCGGATGTCGAGATGGGATGTCGGGATTCAAGTTCGGAAGAGTGGAATCACTCTCTCACCCTCTCTCCTCCCACACATCACTCTCCTTCTCTCTCCTCATAAAGCTTTTCATCTTCTTGGGAATTAAAACCCTAGGGAGCTCCTTTTGCCTCCACCATATAAAGCATTAATCCCTAAATGGATCTCTCATTCACATCACTCAACTCAGCCCCCAAAATTTTGAGAATCATGCCTCCAAGGTGGATCTTCACTCTTCTCCCAAAACCAAAAACCAAAAACCTCACTTTTCCCCTCTTGTATCCAAAATCTCCAAACTCTCTCTCCTCTTTTGTGTTTCTCTGAGCTAAAACACCTCAAAACTATCCCAGGGAGTCTCAATCTCAGAAAACTACCCCAAAATCAAACTTAGATGGTCGTTTTCATTGGAAATGGACGATTCCGGGAAAAGTCGCCGCCGCCAGAAGGCTCTTTCACCATCGGGAGCATGAACACAGAATAACAAGTTCATGCTCACCGCCGCGAGTTCTTCCTCACTGCCATGAGTTCATGTTCGCTGTCGCGAAAAGGGGTTTTCGCCACCGCGACTCCTAGCCCAAATTTGGCGACGTCTCGTTAAAATCCTTCATTCTCCTTCGTTATAACTCTGTTTTCTTCCCCGATTATTTCTACTTGCTCCTCGCTATCCGCTCTACCTTATGAGGTCAAGAAAACGTCAGATCTAACACTTTGTTTTTAGACAACGTAAGTTGTCCCTCTTCAAATCCTCTCGTTTTGGATCTAAAACTTTAAAAAGGTCTTATTTTAAGCTAGATCTATCTCTTCTAGGCCCTGTCATAGAAATGCTTTGGGGAATCAAAGCCAAGAGGCTAGGTAATCCCTCTTCCGCTCTCCCTTCTAGTCCTTGTTTGAGGTCTTTTGGGTGTCCATTGGAGTTGTTATTTTTATGTTATTTGGATGGTTTTTTGAGTTATAAACATTTAGAAAGAAGTTTGAACAAAAATGGATTTGAAAAAAGCAAGAACGAGCAAAAACGAACAAGGTTGGGTTCGTTCTCGCCGCGGAAAAACCATGGTTGCCGCCGCGAGGACGGACCCAGATTCCATAGGCCGAGGATGGCATGTCGCTGTCGCAACCGTGGGTCTCGCGACTGCGAGATCCTTGTGTCGTGGCCAATGAGGGCCATCCTCTCGCGGTGGGAACATGGGAGCATCTCGCGACCGGCCCTCTCGCGACCGCGAGATGTCTCCAGTGAATTGGTCGAGTCACTACTTGCCTCCTTTGGGTTTCTTGTTGGTTTTTGACCCAATTCCTTTCGAATATGTTTTAGTCAATGGATGATTTCAAAAGCGTGATGTTGGGATATTATTTTATTATTAAATTGTTATGGGGTTTTGACAAAGTTCGAACTATCGGGTTTTATGCTTGGAAAATGTATTGAAGGATTTTATTTTGTTGTCGGGATTCTTTAACTAGGTGTTATGATCGAGTTTGGTTTGGAAATGAGATTGGAAGTATTGTTTGTAAGATTTATCGATAGGTTATTAGAAATGAAATGATTTTGGTTGATATTGTTCATATCGGAAAGGTTTTGGAAATGGTTTTACCGACGATTGGCTTTGAGGATGTTGAGAACTCGGGATCGTGTGTGTGAGAATTTTGATTCGGTGGCTTATGGAAAATGGCTTGATGATAGGTGTGTATTGCGGTTGGATTGCGTTGAACTTTTATTTAGGCCCTTGTTTGCATTATTTTGTTGTTCTGCATTCTAAGGTAAGTATCTTACGGAACTTACTCAACAACCTGGATCTCCTGCATGATGTGTCATGTGATGTGTAGTTTTGTTGCATATTAAAGTATGCCATGTAGTATCATGCTAGGATTGCATTGAACAGAGCATGTGGTTACTATGTGTGATTGAAACAGAACGGTCGTTATCTGTGATAGTACTAGAGTCTTTTCTAGGATCATAGGGTAGCCCAGCCTCATTGGGTTTGCACTGAGTCTATCGAGTCGATATGAGTATGATTTGATGGCCCAGCACCATCGGGCAAGCGTTGTTCTGATGATGTGATTTGATGAGTTATGATGTGATGGTTATCTGGTTGACCATTCTCCGGTTCCGTGGTCCGTGCACCACCACGAGGAAATGAGGTACCGTACTGGTCAGTTCCACTCAGCGCGGTCAGAGGACCCGCAGGCGATTACCGGGCCTGACTTCGTGGATAATGTTAGGTACCTATCCTTGCTTGCTCCTCGCTTCTGTGATAGGAAATCCTTTGGCGAATCGAAGAATCTGGCTAACCTTCTAACTTGGTAAAACGGTAATCATTCCTCTATGTTTTGGTTTTGACCCGACTCTGTCGTGGCGCTTTGCATCTTAACTTTTCCTCCACTTTCCTTTCGTTTGAATTGAATTTCGCAATGTAGTCTTAGGACAGGTTAAGGGTTCCCAACGTCCCTCCGAAATTTTAGGGTTCAAAAACCCTCTATCCGTTGACCTTGAAAATGAGTTTCAAACCTCGACTTGTACCTGGATTGCAAGATTCGAACAATGGGTTTCATCCCTTTTAAAGTAACTCGAAAATCATAATTTTGGGCCGTTAAATAGAGGTTAGGGGAGACACTAACTCGGGTCTGGGAAAGATACAAGGACTTGCTGCGATCATGCTCGACTCACGAGCAACCACCGTATGTAATCTAAGAGATCATCTACAACGCTCTGGATGTGGCAAAAAAATGAGAGGATCAACACTATACCTCTTATAGGTACCTAGACCTCACACCATAGAGGGATTGGGCTACCATTGAGAGGCTTGTAGAATTCAACAACACCTATGGGACTTCTGTGGCTTCCGACACAAGGCTTGCCCCATCTATGCCACTTTATGAGCCATCTAAGGACATTGATCCTGATGTGAGGGAATAATCCACAAAGGATCAAGTGTGACGGCTACAAAAGCAAGTTAAGTTCCTCGCCAATAACTAGCCTTGTTTGGAGTATGGGTCTCAAAAGCATGCCCACTACTACATTTAAGGGCTATTTTAGCTGCCAAAAACCGCCACAAAAATGATAAAAACCGCTCCATTAAGTCCAATGTGGCTGTTTTTTTTAATCGCTACATCTGCTACCGATGCATTAGATCTAAAGGGGCGGTTTTTCACCTAATGTGGCCGTTTCTATTTTTCAAACAAAACCGCCACAATAACATTAAAAAACCATTGCAGTGAAACCTATGGTAGAAGAACCTATGGCAACACATTTAGTAATCTAAGGTGGCAGTTTTGCTTAGTAAAAAATAGTTCCTCATCACCTGTTGTAGCGGTTCAACACTAATATAAAATATCTATATTTGTATTATTTAATTTTATCAATAACCCTTATTTTAGACCCATGTAGCCGAAAACAAATAATTAAAAATTAATAAATGTCATATAGATTATAATAATATTAACAAGATCAAAATATAATGCATACATAAAGCAATGTCATTAATGGAATACATGTACAATTATCACCCTTGTAGATTGCTACAAGTGCATTCAATACATCAACTATTTGAAATCCTTGAAACTAACTAATCTTTAACTTCTTTTGCCACGGTTTTTAGAAGAACCTATGCCACAACTTCCAAATAAAGGCACGGAAATCTTCCTGTGAAAAAGAGATTATATGAAAAATCAATATAGGTTTGCAATACATCATATAAAAACATCAAATTAGGTAAATGATCGAGTCCATCAAAAAAATGAAATTGCTTATTTGAGAAGTTCAAAGTTCATTATAGTAATGCTTTTTTTTTTTGGTTTGGTAACTGTTATAATAGTCTCCTGACCAAGAGATGACATCCTGGCTAAGTTGATAATCTTCAATAAAAATCAACAAATTAATGAAAATATTGCAATAAAGTTAGTTGGTCTTTAGAATATGACATAATTTATCACATTGCTTAAACTTAATTAAACAAAATAAAAAATTTCTAGTCAATAGAAATAGATACCATGCAAAATCGAGAAGCCAAAGAACACAAGAAACCTGAAAGGAAACAAAAGAGGTTAATGAGACAATACTAACCCAATAAATACACATGATATGACTTCATGTAAAAGTTAAGTTCATCAACAATGCGAAAGATGAAACAGGTATATGGAAGCAATACGAGAAAATCCAGTCACCCTTTCTCTTACTCAAGACACTTCACAATCAAACATGTCATCTTTATTATTACTTCAATGGACTTCTATTCAGAAAAAAAAACCCTACTAATTATAAATGTATACATGTATCTAGCTTCAATTCTTTACCATCATAAACAAACTATTGTAATATAATTGAATAAAAATATCACAACATAGAGGTATTGGATCAGATAGTTGAATCTATCTTTATGAACAAGAGAGCTAGTGAGAATTGTATGATTTGTAAGTGAATGTTAGTAACTTGTAGATTTAGAAATCGTACCTATTGGGTCTTGGAATTGCATTTTATGTAACCTGCTGCACCAATTCGCATCCTTAAATCATCGCCCTGGGAAATTGATTACAAAATTACATGAAGCTCAAAATGACAGATTTAAAAAAAAAATGTGTACTTGACTAGTGTAATGATATCTGATGTAAAAAAAACATATGTTCTTTGTTCTCAGAGATTGATTTCCACTAAAATAGCCATGTCTTTATGCACATTTTAGCTCCTTATTCTATATACTTTGCATGTTTCAGGCTGGGAATATGTTGAATTTATGTAATATATGCTTATTTGCAAGAAATAGAGGTCTACATAAGTTTTGGTTTAATATTACAGAATTTGGAGCCATTCCGGGACAAAACCAAGAAGAGAAGACGGAAGCCGAGTTTTACTCGATGTATAGAAGACTTCCTCGATATCGACAAAAATGTGTGAAGCCAAGCCTGATCAAGGAGAAGCTGATCGAGAAGCCGAGGAGCAAGACAACTCGAGCCACATTTCCTCGATGTCGAGGAAATTCCTCGATATCGACCAAACCAAGAACACAGGAAGAACTTACTCGAGTTAGCCAGACAAGCTGAGACCGATGACAAAACTTCTCGATGTCAAGGAAATTCCTCAATATCGACTAAACCCAGCACCACACCTGATCGAGGATCCGAGGAAGAGCTACTCGAGAAAGCCATCCAAGCCAAGTCGACGACATTTCTCCTCGATGTCGAGGAAATTCCTCGATATCGAGCAAAAGGTTTTTAGGCTGCGGCACTGTTGGGCCTATCCGAGTCGAGCTGGATTGTTTTGGATGCAAGGAAATCCGAATATATCAAGTATATCAAGATCTATCTATGGAGAGAGGATTTATCTACCACATGAAGATATTTAGATATTTTAGATATATTTCCTTTTAAGATAAATGTTCCTTTTATTTAAAGTTTTATCTTTAGAAATTAGATATACTTTCCTTCCTTGATTAGCAAGGATTGGAAGCCTATAAATAAAAGCCTATAGGGCTGAGTTTTATTATTTCAATTCTAGAGAAGGAGAAGAGGTAGAGAGAGAGAGAGAGAGAGAGAGAGAGAGAGAGAGAGAGAGAGAGAGAGGAAGCCAAGAGGAGTTTGTGAAGCGACAGCGGAATTGACTTCCTTTGGTTGTGAGCTCTGTTTGGTTTAATTTAATGCAAGTAGTTTCTTTTCCATCAATGATGTTTGCGATTGCGATGAAGAGCGAATAGTCCACCCACTTCTAGGGTTGGGGTGAGCCCGACGATAGCCCTGCGTGTTTAAGGTAAAGATCCGACTTTTATCATGTTTTGAGCATCTACTACCTTTTATTTGTTTATTACCCATTCAATGGAGATCCATGCTAACAACTTGGATTGTAAACATAAAATCGGTAGATACAATTAGGGTTTCTTGAAAGAGTTTCTTAATTGTTGGAAAAGGCGAAAGCTTGATCCTTCGATGCAATTTGCATGATTATCGTTATTTATCTTGCCTTATGCATGGTTGGTTATTGTCGTTGCAAACCCCAATTTTGGAAGTTTTCTTTCACATAGTTTATTTTGAGTTTCGCAAAGCCTTGTTCTTTATTTTCTTTCGTTTTAAGTTTCTGTCTTCCTCGATTTCGACCAAAACTGGTCGATATCGACTTCTGACATTCGATCCACAAGATCACCGTAGATTCTGGACTGCAGGTACCCGACGTCGATGAAAAACCTCCTCGACATCGAGGAATTTCCTCAATATCGAGCAAAACCCGGGAACTGCCGCCTGCTTGTTTCGACTTGTCCGATCTTCTGTCGAGTAACTTTACTCGAGATCTGGTAATCTATTGTCGACTTCTGTTGTGAGATTCCTTCGCTGCCTAGGATCCGCTGACCAGCTTCCTCGAGGATCGAACCTGACTTTCTCTTGCTACATCGGGAGGGAGTCTTGAACATTATTTGCTTTGATCCAATCGGTTTGCTTTATTTTATTCGTAGTTAATTTGCATTCTCGATTTCCACTGTCAACAGATATCTAAAAAGAATGGAAAAAGGTATGTCATTATTGTAGTCACTTTTAGAAACATTGAACAAGCATAAAAGACAATAATTCAAACTCTTCCAAGCAGCTTTATCCCATTATGAACAAACTGAACATTTGGAACTAATTGAAGAAACTCTAGCATCTAGTACAACTACTCAAAATCCATAAGCCCATCAATAAATTCAATAGAATATATAAGGTTTGATTTTCATCCGAAAATATATATCTAAGATCAAATTTACCAAGTATGGTTAACCCATTATTCCATAAATAAAGAAGGTCATATCTCAAACTAGGGATGTGCAGAAATATACGACACGGTTGACACGATACGAAACCGCAACAAAACGATACGAAAAAACACGAAATGATATTGATACGACACGATTATGACACAAAACGGTAAAACACGACAATAATCGTGTCGTGTTCGGATCGGCATTTTCCCATTATCGGGTATCCGACACGACACGATAATTTTTTTTTTTTAATATTAATATATGGTGATAATACAAATATTACAAGTGTTCTAAAGTTAGACAAAGCGCTGGTTGCCCAGTTGGTAGGGCGCGCCTTTGTCCGTTTCATGTGAATCCTGAGGACCCGAGTTCGAATCCCAGGTATCTCATTTTACATTATTTTTCTCAACCATTTTTTTCAAATTTGTACGCCATTTTTTTTTAAACAGTAACTGAAAGCTTAAATTACAAATTTTTCCCAGCCAATTTTTTGAAATCTGTACGCCATATTTTTTTTTAAAAAAAATTACAATAATTTAAGTTTCAAATCTGTACGCCGTATATATATATATATATTTTTAAAACAGTAATTTAAAGCTTAAATTACAGATTTTTCCCGGCCAATTTTTTCAAATATGTACGCCATATATATATATATATATATATATATATATATATATATATATATATATATATATATATATATATATTTTAAAACAGTAATTTAAAGCTTAAATTACAGTAAGAAGATGACACCTGTACGACAACATTAGGAAAAAAATAAAGAGGTGGTTTTTGTACAAATCGTGTCGTGTCGTGTTACACGGGTATCCGACACGAAACCGTGTCGTGTTATCGTGTTGGATACCCGGTACTTATCGTGTCGTGTTCGGATCATCACTTTTCTCCTTATCGGTTTCGTGTTTTTGTCGTATCGTGTCGTGTCGTGTCGGATACCCGGTTATGCACAACCCTATCTCAAACCCAATACAATTTACCGAACTTGTGGGAAACTACACAAAATCACTCATTAACTATGTCACATAGAATTCACCTCGCAAACCCATTTTATCACTAATAAAAACAAAAAAGGAAAGCAGAAACTTTCTAAAATAATAAGTCATCATTGATATGAACTTGTCCTATAAAAAGTCATAGGGGAAAACCCAATAAAAATATGTCTACACCTTTTTAAGTTAATGGTCTCAATCTACCTATCAAGACTAACCAAAACTTTGGTTAAAATTAGCCCCAATTTTAAAGAAGAAAAAAATGCTATTTTTTTTGCTTCCAAACATTAAATAGGGAAAACGAGTGAGCAATGTTTCAAAGGCCCAAATTCACAATACCTCCATCCGCATTTGACTTAAACTGTCAAACCCCACAGTCTTGCAAAACTAGGAGAAAAAACTATCTTGCAAAACTAAGGAGAAAAAAGTTAGTTTTTTCTAGGGGTGGCCATAAATCCCGCAAATCCCGTCCCGTCCCGCATCTCGTCCCGATCCCGTCCCGATCCCGGTGGGATTTTGAAAAAAAATATTCAATCCCGTCCCGATCCCGTCCCGTAAAAAATACGAGGGGCGGGACGCGAGACGGAAAGTTCTCATCCCGCAAATCCCGTCCCGTCCCGCATATATATAAAACTATATATATTTTATATAAAAAAATATACATAATGTTGGTTTTAATAAGTTTCACTCATTGTATGTATATATATGTTAGTATTTATAAATAAAACCTACTGAAGTTGATATATATGTTAAATATATATACTCAGTAGCATATCTTAATCAAAAATATATATATCACTATATCAGTAGCATATATATCCTATAAACTCAGTAGTATATACTTATATATAATAGGGTATATACTGTATATACACTTAATTTCAGATACATGTATTACT
This sequence comes from Persicaria tinctoria, assembly GCA_037127255.1. Lineage (NCBI taxonomy): Eukaryota > Viridiplantae > Streptophyta > Magnoliopsida > Caryophyllales > Polygonaceae > Persicaria > Persicaria tinctoria. The sequence continues at coordinate 58,793,352 of JBANSL010000008.1, read as the reverse complement.
TGTTTAATAAATTTGATTTTGATCAAAAGATAAAAAGCCCTTTTATTGGATTATATAAAAAATTATTTTACAAGGGACAAGTCCCGTCCCGTCCCGATCCCGTCCCGTCCCGCGAGGGATAAGACCCGGTGGGATTCAAAAAAAAATATTTTAATCCCGTCCCGATCCCGTCCCGTAAAAAATACGCGGGACGGGACGCGGGATTACCCCAATCCCGTCCCGTCCCGTCCCATGTCCACCCCTAGTTTTTTCAATGAAATATAGCTATCAAATTAGCCACAATCTTATCATATCTTTCTTACTATCAAAGTAAGCTTTTTTGACCATTTATTACTCAATTCATTGATATCATATATGCTATTTATTTTTCATTCTTTTACCACAATAGTTAAAAAAAAAAAGTAGTCTTTAAGAACAAATTTTCATATTATCAAATGAAATAAGATTAAACTTTAGTTTGAATAAGTAAACCATATAATAAAAACTAGATATAACACAAAAATCAGCAGGATAAAGATATCAGCAAATCGATAATGTCTACTCTTTGGGAGGAGGCCAAAAGAAATCGGAACTAGATATAACAGAAAAATCACTTAACCCCCAACAAATCACAATCGATAAATCTTGCTAATCACATTAAATAGCTAAATCAGTATCTGTTGATTCTCATAAGCCATACACTACATTTCCGAATTTTAGAAGTAGGATCCTAAAGGGAAATGAAAGACAACTAATAGGTACTATGTCAACTTCAATATCTGTTATTTTCCTGGCATAAATCAGCTAATAAGATGTTAACTTCTAGGTACTAATGAAAGACAACTACTTCTTTCCCATTAGAGGAGCTAATCAAAGATAAAATCTTCCAAAATTGATCAACAACTACAGAACATATTAGTCTAATTGTATGAAAACAAGTAACTGTTATTTTTATCTACGTCAAGCAATAACTCCATGGGACTGGAAAATCAATCAACCACATGAATGCAAGTACGCTATAATCCATTGAAAATCAATCAAGATCCCCAAAATAAGCCACGAATGCAGCGGAACAAGGAATTAAAAGCTTGAGATGATGTATTGTACATGTTTAGAAGGGATGCCGAGTTTCTTGAGCTTGAGAGTCCAAGTGACAAAAGGCTTCTGGAAGTCCCCAATCTCAGCCTTGAGCTTTGCGGTGTGAGATTCAACCCCATACCCCACTCCATTCATAAACTTCGGTATCCCAACCTTTACTGCACCATCCGAAAAATCACATTTCAACCATAAACCCTAGAAAGTAAAATCGCGAAATTCGACACAATTAAAAAAGAAAAGAATGCAAATTTGTTCTAACCATCGTAAGGAGTGGATTTGGAGAAGAACCTAGTTTCAAGAAATTAGAGCTTGCTTCAAACAAGTTGAATTTAATTTGGCACTCGATAAGTCTACTAGGAACATCATTATCCGCTTTGACTTGCCCACTTTCACTCCCCATCAAGCATCAAGCAATTGCATTTAAATTACAATCAAACGCAAGTGATATCTTCACGGAATAAGGTAATTAATTCACCAATTTAAAGTACAAACCCTAAATTTCTTTTTTTTTTAAAAAGCGGAATTGGAATATTGAAAAACTGAAAGACAACCCTAATAACTATTCATTCTAGATATACTTGAAAGGTAGATGGAAAGAAGCGAAATTTCATAATAAAGTGTTTGGTTCCTCTAGATCTATTTCCAACTGAAATAGAGTAAGATTTCATCTATTACCTGTTGGAACTTGTCGATTTCGTCTCTCCTCGCTTAGAACTATTCAATTTCATCCATCACCGGTTGGAGTTTCTAGATTTCTTCCATTGTTGATAAGAAGATGTCTCTCTCTCTCTCTCACTCACTGCTTTTTTTTTTTTTTTGAGAGAAGGAAGAAGACCAAAAGAGAGGCGTCTATTTTAACCTAGAAAAGGAAGGAAGCGCGGATTTTAATTTTTTCCCCCAAAATCAATTCAAAAGCCAAAACGGAAAAACCGCTACATATTTTTAATAGAACCGCTTCATTAGACCGGAAACCGAATTTTAATAAACCGCCATGGTAGGCACTACAAATATCTCATATTCAAGAAACTGCTACATTATACACCACATCATCTTCAACCGCTACAACAGGTCGCTACAATAGATCGTTTATTTAGTAGTACACCGCCGCTTGCCCACACTCTGAGCAAGTACAACTAGCTGAGACACATGAGGAGGCACATTACATGAGGGGCCCTAACCTTGAAGGATATCAACAAATTTGGGGTTATCAACAACCCCATTAATACCAAAGGGACCCCCTTCATATAGAGCTCTTAGACATCCTGAAAGGGAGCAAATGTAGCAAAGGAAGGATGACTTGCAGCTCATTCTTGATGAGATGAGGAGGAATCATGCGGAGTTTAAACAATCATATAACTCCATTCATGCTCAGTTGTACGACATCAACTCACGGCTTGGAGAGATAGATATGTGGAGAAAGAACATGGAGACCCAAATGGGTCAATTGGCTGCAAACTCCAAGACCATCCGGATCACTCCCTAGGCAATCTGAGCCCAATCCTAAGGGGAAACAAGTTGGACACATTGATGTAGTACACTTGAGGAGAGGGCGTCAATTACAAATGCCCGAGCACAAGCCAAAAGAGGAAAAGGCTGAAAGAGTAGTCAACGTCGACCACCCCAGGTTAATGTTGACCACTCTGTAGTTGATGTCGACCCCACCCTAGTCGATGTCGAGTGCACTCAACAGCCTCTCCAAAAGCCGACTACGACGGTCAACGTCGACCACCCCCAGGTCAATGTCGACCACTCTACAGCACCTCAGACAACTGTTATTATCTAGAAACCAAATAGGACGGTCCCATATCCATCCAAATATTTCAAGGATCCCACGGACAAGAAGTTCCAGTGCTTTGTGAAGATGCTTTAAGGGCTTCATGTTACCATACCCTTCACCGAAGCTCTTCATGAAATGCCATCATATGTGAGGTTTCTTAAGGACATCTTGAGTAAAAAGCGATCAATGGCTGAGATCGCTGGGGAGTGTAGCAAGATAGAGTTCCCTGAGAAGAGACTTGATCTAGGGAGATTTGGAATCACCATTGAGCTAAGCCAACATCGCTACAAGGCTTCTGCGATTTAGGGGCTAGTGTGAGACTCGTTTCTTTGTCTATTTGGTCAATGGTCAATGTTTGAGCTTTGGAGCATGTGGATATGAAGCTTTATATGGCAGATAACAATTTCGTAACACCCACATGGATTATATATGATGTCCCCGTCAAGATATTCAAGTTCTTTGTGCGGACGGACTTCATTGTACTTGATATGGCGGAAGATCCTACATGTCATATCATCGTAAGAAGGCCATTTTTAGAGATTGCTAATGCCAATATCAATATAGAGAGGGGACTTCTCACTTTTACTATTGGTGATGAGATCATTGAGTTCTCTTTCAACAAGACCATAGAGGGGCTCAATAAGATGGGGGTCAAGTCATTGCATGTCAAGGGAAGCTATATCCCTAAGGAACCCACAGTGAGGACTATGACCTCGAAGGAGCTAGAGAAGATGGTAATGGAGGCTCAATTAGAGGAGATATTAGCTATATGGAATCAAGACGAGCAGCTTACTGAGACAATAGTCGATATCAACCACACCGGGTGGATGTCGACCTCGTCTAAGGAACCTGAGCATACTCTAAAAGCTAAGTATGGGGTAGATCAACTCGAACTTGACTCCTCTTACTCGACGTCGAATGTGCTCAGTCGATGTCAACACATACTCCTCGATGTTGATCCACCCCTCTCGACTCCAACACCTTCATCGAGTACAGTGAAGTATAAGGAAGAGAGCATGCACCTGATGTCGAGTGACCTGAGTCGATGTCGACCACCTCTTATCACAGAAGTTCATTCTCTCATTCTCAACGAGGTAAGTAGAGGTAAGGACACTCCCTCTCTAGATTCAATTAATAATATTCCTATGAGGTTGGTACCTTGGTATGTCAATGTTATTAAAGTCCAGGATGAAGAGTCAAGAGATTTTAAGGAAAGTGATCAAGTCTTTTTAGCCAAGGCAAGCACTAGGGGATTCAAGCGGAAGTACACGGGAGAAGGAAGGGTGGAGTTTAAGAGTGTGCCATAGGGAAGATGAGATCAAGGAAAAGAAAGGAGTCATCTTCAAGGTTAAGCTTCAGAGCCCAGAAGAAGAGGTCCATACCTTATGAACCTTACATATATGTCCCCCCTTGAATAAAGATGAAGAAGTCAGCCTAGCGACTCTAAAATTTAGAGCATGTACATAAAGTTATAGTTAGGATATTATTTTTGGTAATGGATATTTGGTTTTGTTTTGAACTTGGTATATGGACTGGTTTTAGTTTTTATCTACTAACAAGTTGTAGGTGCAAGCATCACAAAGGAAGAACCAAGGAAGAAGTATTGAAGACAGATCGATATCGATCATCATGGTCGACATCGAGGAACCACATCGAGCAACAGTGATCGATCTCGATCACCCTGATGCTACACTATCTATCCTTGGTAAGGAGTTGGAGTCGACGTCGACTAGGACACTTGATATTGACTACTGGCAACAAGCTTACATCACCTATTTCGAGTTTCTGCGCTTATTTCTAGTAAGTTTCTTCCTTTACCCTTGTTTCTATACAGTGAGGACACTATAAATTTTAAGTATGGGATGAGAGAATGATAGCACCAAAGGTACCATGACTCCGGACGACATAGACGATAAGATGAGAGTGTCATTTGATGGTCCAATCACTAGAGTTCGGGCCAAGATGATTCAAGATACTACAAAGGCTCTCCCTGTTAGATTTGGTGCAACCATGGACCAAGGACTTCGGCCAACATGGGTTACATTGCACAAGGCTCAACCATCGCTTCATGGTCGATCTTAGTCTTCGGCCTCATTCGACCTTAATGAAGGCACGAGACCTAGATGCTTAAGGGCTGGCCGATTTTCCTTATTGTCTAAGACTGTCTATTTTTATTTATTTAGGTAAATAAAAGTGAGGAGATATTCATCTCTTTATAATTGCAAATTTGTCATTCTAGCCGCTTATTCTTGATTGCATCTCTTTGCTTCCTCATTTGTGGCTGAATTTTTGCAATTTGCTTTGAAATCTTGCTACTTTTGACATTGCAAAGTTCTGTGTCCATGGAAGATTGTCAATCATAGTGCCTTTTTTTCATTTCATTGTAGTTTTCAAACACTTGGATCACTCATAGGATCAAAGTCTTGCATTGTTTGTTTCTTTGCCTATTGCTCGGACTATGTTAAAAGAGGAAATCGAGTCTAATAAATATGAAATATAAATCAAACGGAATCCCAGTCTGCTCAAATAAAATTATAAGACTTTCTCCCGCTGTAGTGGTAGGAGTTAGGATCGATCCTCGAGGAAGCGTGTCAGCGCTCGCCGATCTAGTCTCGTAAAACAACCCTCTGATGTCGAACAGAAGCTCTTGATATCGACTGAGATCCAATCGATGTCGAGTAAAGCAGTCGATGTCTATTGCTAAACTTGTAAAACAACTGCAACACACTCGAAGTCAAGTAGAGCACCCAATATCAGGTCAGATCACTCGATATCGACTGAAGCCAATCGATGTTGAGTCAATTTGCAGAAACAAAAAGTAAAAACATCAGAAAAGAACGTCCAAATAATGTAAGGATGGAATCGAATGGTGAACAAAAATAAGCAGAAACGGTTATTTATTATCAATAAACTTAAAGACTTTCAAAGCCGAGGAATTTACCACAACGATAACCATGCAAGTGACATACTAAACTCGTGAAAGGCATATGTTTTTCATCAAATAACTTTCGTTATTAACAAATAGGAATATAGAGGCTCTCGCATAAACCCTAAGTGTTACTATCCTTTTCATAATTGTATCCAAATTCATAATAAATCCACTTTCGCTTTAATATCATAAACATGGAATTGTCCCTACTCTCGTAGCGGAATTATACACATAGGATAGAAGATGAAAATCATATTGATAACTCCACTCCCTTGATGAAAATCGGAAATGGTTTCAAAGGCTTTGACACAAAGCTTGTGTCAAAGGTCTTGAAGCTAAAGTTGTATTGATGAAATTCAAAACCTGTATTTTATGTATTTTATTTATATACAGTATTTATGTATGGTTTCCGAATATTATTATACATATCTTATACTAACCATACAGCAAGGATTTCGAAGAAATCTCCTTCCTTAAGCTAAAAGACCTGAAGATCAAATCTGGTGGATTGTGGCTTTGAAGTTTCCTGGAATAGAAGATTGCGAAGATCCTTCCTAACGCCATGATCTCTAATAGTCGTTGGTTGAAGATTCTTCCTTCAATTGGAACTGATTTGATCAAGTATAAAAGGAGATGAAGAAGAGAGAGAGAAATGATGGACACTTACGAATATCGACGCTCTACATTGCACACTCAGCCCTCAAGTTTACGATCTCTCTTTAGCATGTTCTCTCTACTTATTCTTAAGAGTCTCATATTTTGTTTCAAAGCATTTCAGAGTTACACAGTGAGCTTATAGGATATATTCTGAGAGAGTGTTATACTCGAGAGTTTATAACTCAGGAAGTGAGTACAAGGCGATTGATTCACGAAGTGTAAGATGATTGTACTAGATAGCTGAGAGATGTGGGGCTCTTATAGATTGGTCTAGGACTCCAAGGGAATGTGAGTTGACTAGATTGCAATTGTATAAGAGAGAGGCTTCTTGGTGAGCTATTAGGATCCTAAGTTATGTGAATCAATAAAGCCGGTTGAATCCTAGGGTTGTGGAAGAACCCTAGGCGGGGACTAAGCCTTTAAGGAGCCAAACCTCGTTAACAATTCGTTTTGTCCTTTACTTATTGATTTACCACTATTTTCGCACTTGTTTTGAATTGTATAACTTTGTTGTGATTCAAGTATCCCAATCGAAAAAATTGAGTTTACTCCCAAAGGGTTTGGAAAACGTTTCAAAAGTCTTGAGATTGACAGCGAAAAATTGGCATACTCTATTCAACCCCCCTTCTAGAGTATCTTTATTCTACTTTGTTATACATTATCGAACCTTCACATATGAAAGATCAAAACTTTAGTATACTTACATGGCTATTGTCGGGCTCACCCCGACCCAAGAAATAGAAAGGCTACTCGCTCTTCATCATTGAAAACACCATCATAGGCATAAAGAAAATACCTTGAATTGAAATAATAGATGAAGAGTACAACCGCAGCCGCTCTCCACAACTTCTCTCTCTCTCTCTCTCTCTCTCTCTCTCTCTCTCTCTCTCTCTCTCTCTCTCTCTCTCTCTCTCTCTCCCTCCCTCCCAATCGGCCTCTCCTCTCTCTAACTCTAGGGTTACACAATTGCTTGTGTGCTTGGATTATTGAAAACTAGCCCCCAAGGGCTTTATTTATAGCTAAACTAGTCCTTACTAGCCAAGGAAAGAAATATTTATCTATTTCCTGAGATAAAAACTCCCTACTTAAATAAAATATAAAACAAATAAAAGTTCCCTTGGGTAAATAAGAATTAACCCATAAGGATAAATGTTCATAAGAGAGGATAAAAGATCTTTGACTTCATTGCTAAGTAATCCTCCTCAAATCCGGACTCGTCAAAATGCATCCCCCCCCCCCCCAAGTGCCCTGGTGTCTCACTCGAAATCGAGTGCCTTTATGTGGTCTCGAGTGCTCCTCACTCGATCTCGAATCATCTATTTGGTGTCGAGTAGTCCTTTCTTCCTACCTCTAAGTGTTGCACATTGCATTTGACGTCGAGTCATCCAATAGACATCGAGTGGATCTTCAGTAGCTTGCTCTCTTTAACACTTAGCCAAATCTGTGCTTCACTCCAGTAGATGTCAAGTCCGTTCAGTAGACATCGAGTGAAATTGCAGCTTGTTTCCTTCTTCTTTGAAACGCTCCAAAATGTTTCCGATTTCTGCGAAATTAAACAGAAACTTGTGTAGTCCTCCATAACTCGTAAATAAACATAAACTACACAAATTACATACTTATCTAACACCAAAAGTATAAAATATGCACAGAAATTAGAATAAAAGTAGATATAAAACATGGCAAAATAGGCGCACATCAACACCTGATACTTTAGCTTGCTTGTCCTCAAGCAATACTTTTAATGGTCGCACAGAGGAAGAAACCAAACTCTCGACATCATATATTCATTCTCATATATCCCTGATAATCAATTACCATCATCGCAAATGTACTAATGCCACAAAATCCATGCTTGTGAATAAAAGCCACATCTCTTACAAAATGAGGGTTATGCATAAACAATTTTATGTGTAACATAGCATTAATAATCAAGGGGGCTTTTATGCAGATGGTGAAGAAAAGGTAAAAGGTATAGTGGTGGGCTATATTTGGGCAATGTGTTGCTAAATTCGGGGAGAACTTCTCAAACTTTCATTCTTGCTTTAATGCAATTTCTCCTTGAATTGGTAAATAAAGAGCGGCCATTCCGGGGTTCGAACCGGGGACCTATGGGTACTACCCACAAGTCCTTTAATGCAATTTCTCCCATCATATGATATTTCCACATCCCTTGTTGTAGGGGGAAATCGAGTTCAAAATATAATAAAATAGATCAAACTGGATTATGCCCACGCAAAAGGTTACAAGACCTCCTCCTGATGTAGCAGTAGGAGGTCAGGATCGATCCTCGAAGAAACAGGTCAGCGATCCTAGGCAGCGGCAAATCTCACGTCGACTTCAGGAAGTACTCGACGTCGACTAAGGGTCCTCGACGTCGACTACTCAGCCGAGTAAAAAATTTATAGAACAGAAGTAGGCAAGCGCATAAACACAAAATATCTGGTCGAGGTCGACTAAACCTACTAGTCTTCTACCACTGTGGTAGTCGACTTCGGGTAACTATGGTCGATCTCGAGTACGGCAGAAATAAAAGTTGCAATTTTAAATAAAGGCAAACACGAAACTTATGAAACTAAACTCAATAAAATAAAAGACTTCCAAGATCGGGGTTTGCAAAAACGATAACCAGACATGCATAAGGTAAAATAAAAAGATAATCATGCAATCACATCAAAGGATTAAGCTTTCGCCTTTTCCAACAATTAGACAACTTTTTCAAGAAACCCTAATTGTATATGCCGATTTTATGTTTATAATCCAAGTTGTTAACATGGATCTCTATTAAATAGGTAATAAACACATAAAAGGTAGTGGATGATCATAGCATAAAAAAGATCGAATCTTCACCTCAAACACGCTTGGCTATCGTCGGGCTCGCCCCAACCCTAGAAGTGGGTGAACTACTCGCTCTTCATCGCAATCGTAGACATCATTGATGAAAAAGAAATAAATTGCATTAAAATCAAACAAAGCTTACAACCGATCGAAGCCAAATTGCTCTCGCTCTTTTACTCCTCCCGGCCTCCACTCTCTCTCTCTCTCTCTCTCTCTCTCTCTCTCTCTCTCTCTCTCTCTCTCTCTCTCTCTCTCTCTCTCTCTCTCTACTTACTACCTCTCCTCCTTCCCTAAAATTAAATGAATAAAAACTAGCCCCATGGGCTTTATTTATATGGCGTAATCCTTGCTAATCAAGGAAAGCAAACTATATCTACTTTCTAAAGATAAAACTTAAATAAAATGAACATTTATCTAAAAAGGAAAATAACTAAATATCTAAATATCTTCATGTGGTAGATAAATCCTTCTTCCATAGATAGATCTTGATAGATTATGATAGATCCGGCCTTGCTTCGTGCCCAATTTGTCCACATGTTCTCGGAATGGCCCAACAGACTCACGACCCAAAAATATCCTGGTCGACGTCGAGGAGGTGTGGTCGACGTCGAGGACGACTTGGTCTATCTCGACTTCTCTTCGCGTTTCCTCAAGCAGCTTTCCCTTCTCGTACTCGGGCAGAGTTTTGGCTTGGTTAACGTCGAGGACCCGTGCTCGACGTCGAGGACAGTCGCCATCGAGTAGAGTTTGTCTTCCTTCCTCGATCAGTATTGCTCTCCTGTTGTAGTCGACGTTGAGGAGTCCTGGTCGACATCGAGCAGAATTCAGCTTGCGTCTTCTCCTTTTTGAGTTCTGTTGTCACGCAGAAGATTCCTCGATGTCCTAGGGCTGGTCGACTTCGGGTGAATCTACTCGACGTCGAGTAGACTGGTCGACGTCAACTTGGCTCTGCTCGACGTCGAGTTGTTGCTCAGCTTCGTCTTGCTGCTTTCCGACCTCTGGCTCGCGTAGTTGATGCCCGCTCCTGAGCTTTACAGCCGCGACGTGTTTGGTCTTCCTCTTGGGATTTTATTCTCTCTGCCCAGGGAGTTGCCTGGTCGGTCGTGGAATTGGTGCCGCGAATTGACCCATCTGGGTCTCAATGTTCCTCTTCCAGATGTCCAATTCTCCAAATCTTGTATTAATGGTTTGGAGATGATTATTGATGGCGCTATTAGCTTGCTTGCTTTCTGCTTGATTCCGGCGCATCTCATCGAGGATCATCTATAGATCATCCTTTCGCTGATCCCTTTCTGGATGTCCAGGAGCTCTGTATGGCTGGAGGTTCCTAGGGGCACATTGGCTCCATTGTGGTTGTTGGAACCTTTAGTCCCCCATATAGCGATTGGGACCCCCTACGTAAGCTACCTCTTCGTGAGTTTCTGCCATCCTGACTTGCTCTGTATGTGGGCACTCTGGAGTGGTGTGCCGCTGTGAGCCACATTCAATGCAGGGCTGGTTGACAGAAAGATACTTGACTTGCTTGAGGAGCTTGCGATTCTGATCTCTATAGTACTGCTCCTTGACATCTGGATCAATCTCTTTAGAAGGTTCATAGAGTGGCATGGATGGGACTGGCCTTGCATAGGCATTCTCGTCATAGTTTGTCGGAGACCCATACTTATTGTCGAAGTTGGTGAGCTTTTCTAGGGTAGCCCATGCGTCAGCTGGTGGCATCGTCAGATACTCATATTGAGTATATTGGTTGATCCTATCCTTAGCGGCCAGATCAAGAGAATTGTAGAAGATCTCTTGAATGACATATGGTGGTTGCCAATGTGTAAGGCAGGATCGCAGTAGATCCTTGTATCGATCTCATGCTTTTGCTAGCGGCTCCCCAGGCTTCTGCTTGAAAGTTGTAATCTTCTGGCGGAGAAGCACTGTCTTGGTAGGAGGGAAGAATTTATTAAGAAACGCCTGCCTTACCTCCGCCCATGTTGTGAGGGATTGTGGAGTCAGTCCTTCAAGCCACTTCAATGCTGGACAGGCCAGAGACCATTGAAAAGCTTTCATCTTTACATATTCCAAAGTAGTATCTTCAGCAAGAGTATGGCACATATCAGAAAATTGGTAATATGTTCAAGAGAGCATTCATCAAACCTTCCGTAAAAAGTGTTGGTGCAGGAGGTTGTCAGGATCGAATCCACGAGGAAGCACGTCAGCAGTTCTCGGGTAGCAACAGATCTCACAAAAGCAACAGAAAAGACAGGAACAGAAAGACAGAAATAAAAGCAGAAAAGACAAAGCAAAGCAGAAAATAAAGCAAGCAACAAACGTACTCGATCTCGACCACAGTCTACTCGAGATCGACTACCAACAGCAAAAGACAGAAACTTCAAAATCGACGACAGAAGCAGAAACTCAACTCTACCTAGACAAGACCGTACTCGAGATCGACTAAGGCCTATTCGATCTCGACGAGCTCCTCCTCTGTATCGACTAGAAAACTCAGAAAACTGTAAATCGCAAATTTCGAATCCAAAACTTAGATTTCCGACGAAATAAATTCAATATAAAAAAAGACTTACAAAACCAGGGTATCACCCCCACAACGATAACCATGCAAAGTGACACATAAAGGCATAAAATATCATGCTTTCCATCAAAATAACTTTCGTTACTAACAAATAAGCATATAAAGGCTTTCGCATAAGCCCTAATTGTTACTAACCCTTTTTCACATAATTAATCCAAGTTGCATTAAGATCACTTTCGCTTCAATAACACAAACAAGGATCACCTTCAACTCTTGCAAAAGAATCATGCTCATAGGGATAGAAGACGAATTGCATAAAAAGATCTGACCTTTACAGCATCACCTCACATGGCCACCGTCGGGCTCACCCCAGCCCCAGAAGTGGGTGGAGTACTCACGCCTCATCGCAATCGCAGACATTGATGTATAAAAAGAAACTTGCATTAAACTATATTCAAAGTCTTTACAATCCCGGCAATCAAACTTTCGCAGAATGCCAAACCCCTAAAACCTTTGAACTCCTAAAACTTCTCTGTGGAACTACTTGTCTCTCACTGAAATTGAATGAATGAAAAACCAGTCCCTAGGGCTTTATTTATAGCCTTCTATTCCTTGCTACTCGAGGATAGAAATCTTTATCTATATCTAAAATTATATCTAAAAGCTTTTAATGATAAATAAAAGCGATAAAGAAATTAAATCTAAAAGGTAAAGATAAATCTAAACTAGGTAAGATGTCTTCATGTTGATAGATCTCCCTCCATAGATAGAACTTGATAGATCTCGGCCTTCTCGACCTCCTTTGGCCCCAAGGACTCCCAACTCGACAAGGATTGCTCAAACCGTGTAACGCGGCTTCGGACGCGGCTCGTCGATCTCGACCAGGGCTACTCGAGATCGAGTAGGATTGTCGTCGACTGGCCTGGTCGGGTGGCTCTGCTCGACATGGCTCGGATCTGGTGGTTCTGGCTCCTCGATCTCGACCAAGGGTACTCGAGATCGAGTAGAGTGTGGTCGAGGATGACTCGGACTGATGTTGTCGAGGACTCCTCCTCGACATGGACTCGAATTGGCGCAGGGAGGCTCCACGATCTCGACAAGGCCTCTTCGAGATCGAGTAGGGTTGGCTCGGCGTCTCCGTCTTCGGCTTCTCGACTTGGCACAGTTCGTCGACTCCGGATATAGCGTCGAAGTGTCTTCGATCTCGACTAGGTGGTACTCGAGATCGAGTAAGGTTCCAGAGTCGGGTTGTCTCTGACTCAGTGTCCTAGATCAGCTTTGCTCGACCAGGTGTGCTCGGACAACCCTCGTCAAGATCGAGTAGATGTACTCGAGATCGAGTAGAGTTCTCTCAGCTCTCTGCTCTGTTCTTGAAATGCACTTTCCCGAGTCCTCCTTTGTCGGATTAACGCATATGACCATGCGTTGGAAAGCTCTTTTCGAGGGCTACAACTCTCACAAAGACGTCAAAGCTTGATTCAGAACGATGAATACCGAAAAATTGCCTTTTCTCCAGCTGCACCATTGTTCCGCGAGTTGTGCTACACCACCTTGAGCTCCTATGAGTGTTTCGCTTGATATACTTGCTCTATCACCCGTCTCTTTTGCTTTTCTTTCAATCTCTTTCCATTAGATGCATGCAATTTAGCCCAAATCACCGACCTAAACCTACAAAACACAAACAAAGCTTGTGTAGATCTCCGAATCATAAATAATACAGAAACCACACAAAAAGACAATAAAAAATACTCTAAAATGATGCATGAAACTAACCTAAATGCACATGAATAATATATAAAACTAAGTGTTATCAAAATACCCCATACTTAAACCTTGCTTGTCCCCAAACAAAATTCGGTATTCAAAATCACAAGTGCAAAACATGTTCAACAATCTTAGCTCACTCGATGCTTGAAAATACAAACTTTTGCTCAATTCACATAACCGCATGCCATCCTTGCTAAGTCATCATCATTGATTGAGAAAAATGCAATCATCAACCCCTAAACCTCACATGGAATATCTTTAGTGAATCACACTCACTCAAATGTATTTAGAGGGATCAATTTCGCTCGGTCACACGATGATGCTAATCAACCAAAAACTTGCACAGCGTTCTAGATATCCACCACCCACACATGTATATGACTAAAATCAAGAGGTCTTTATACGGTTGTAATGGGGCCATGGTAAGACATGGAGGGAAAGGCGGTATTTTTGGAATTGTGGTGCTAAAATCCGGGACTTAGACCATCTAAACTCATGCACCATTTTCACATGAAAACACCCTACCTCTTATCTTACATTGACACACCAAAACATAAACAATGAAGCTCACTCTTGGCTCTTCTCTCTTTATTGTGCTACATTTGCATTCTTTTGTTGCACATTACTGATGAACTAGCATTTTCATTTCAAACTTCTTCTTTCATTTTTCTTTAGAACCATTTTTTTTTTCTTCTCTCCTCTTTTCCTTTCTTTCACTTTGGCTAGTACACATCGATATCAAGACAACTCTTCCATTTCTTATCCATACTCAACATTCAATTTTTCAACAACCATCACACTCCACAAACCATCACTACTCATGGTCCTAACTCCCGGATGGGTAATAGGCTTATAATAAGATTTAGGCTGTTTAGAGGAGCTACAAAAATAAGCAATTAAAGGCTCAATGGGCTGTCAAGCAGAGGATTAGTATAGGACAAGGAAAAAGAAGGCAAAATAGGCTCAGAAACAAATATCATGCCTCTATCACATCAAAGTCGTGCATATGCACAGAATAGCTTCAACCCAGATTCTAATGCAAGTTCAAGAGATTAAGCAATCATGTGAGTGACTCTCAATATGGTATAAGAGGACTCAAGTTATGTCCTTTTAGGCTCCTTCCATCAGGGTGGTTGCTTAGGAGGCTGAATTATGCATGATTTTCATCAATGACTCCTAAGCTAGGCAATTCATCCATGCAAACTGAGCTTAACACATAAATCAAGAGCAACTTTGAGCTTCCTAGATCATCAACATATCATTGTGAATTCTTTAAAAACACGGGGATTTATCACACACACTAGCCAGACATAGATTGAAAAGAAAAAACAAAATAAAAAACTGAGAATATAAAAATAAAAGTGCAGAATGCAAGTGGAAATGCAATGAAAATGCAATGCAATGAAGACTATATATACAATGCAAATGCAAATGAACCCCACCCCATACTTAACTCCTACATTGTCCTCAATGTGTAAATCAATCAAGGAAGAGATGTGAATACTCATAATTTCAACGTGTAGAACGGGTGTCTTGAAGGTAGCTAAGTTAGACCCATCCGCGTCCAAACCTAGGCAAGACAACCAACACAAACAAGCAACAAACTCGGCAAGATGGGGGTTAGTAGATACGTGTCAAACACCTTCAACTCAGCTCAAACATAATCAATATTCTCAATATAGCGCACTCTCTACCCCATACTTGCACTTTTGCAAATCAACCTAAAAAAAACAAAAGAAAAAAAAACTAAAAACTAAAAATAAAGAAAACATACCTCGGGTTGCCTCCCGAAAAGCGCTAGTTTAAGGTCTGAAGCCGACTCTTATTACCTTCGAGAAGCTTAAATCGACCCGAATGAACGGTCCATCGCTCGTCCCATCCTTCCAGCAGAGTCTTCTTGGAGCGACATGATTTAGATAGCTTTTTGCTCAAGCTCCATAGGCGTGTGCTCCTCCTCTTCTCATCCCATTGGCCCTTTGTGCCTTCATTTTCACCACCGTCTTCAAATAATAAAATCACCTCTTGGGACTTGATGGGAGGCAGTATGTCGACAGGAACTTTATTTGATATCTCCTCATTGTGCCATTTTGCAAGCATTCCAGCAAATGCCCCAAATTGTTGATCAACATTTTCTTGAACCATCCCTTCATAAAACAGTGATGGCACCATGTATGCTTGGTGAACAACAAATTGGGGCTCTTCTTTGGGTTCATCCTCCTCAAAATCAATCTCTGGCTCCATCAACTGCACATGCTCTTCCGAAATTTCCTCAATCTCAAAAGAAACACCAGTGCAATTTTCATTGTCACTGACATCTGTTTGGATTGGGAGACTCTCCGGAATAGCTAGAGCATTCAATGTGTGTTGCGCTAATTCAGCTTTCAGCTCTGCTATCCTAGCGACTAGCTCATCAATGGATTAATGTGAATAAGGCTCTGGATCAGGAGAAGGTTGCGAAGTTTGGCACTCAAGCTCGACTGATTCTCTTTCATAAGTGTGCTCCCACTCATAATGCCCATCAGGATTGCAAATGCGGTACATGAAATCTGCATCATGAGAGGTGGGAGCTAGCAAAACTGGGCATTCAGTAATTGTGTGTCCAAAACCACCACAAAACTCGCAATAGGCATATGTCCCATAAACAGAGAACTGATGATCACGAGTGGCATGACCAAAAGATGCACAAACATCACAGAAGGGAACATGGCTCATCTTCAAAAGAGCATATCTGAAACCAAAAACAAAAAGAAAGAAAATCAAAGCAACAAAAAGAACTTAGTGAACTAGTTGTCAAAAAGACGATCGATACTAGCACCGGTCCTCGGCAACGGCGCCAAAACCTTGATAGGCTAAAACCTACACCCACAAGTGTATGGGGTTCAGCTATAGTATATCGAGTGTCGTATCACAAGGACCAATGGAGTATCGATAGTAATTTCGAGCTAGTTCGACTAAGTTCGGAGTAAACAAGCAGATTTGAGAGTGTTTGTGTGTAAAGTAACCAAGAAAAGCAATTAAGTATTATGAACTATATATATGGGGAAAACGTTCTAGGATTAAGGATATACCAACAATGCGTCGTCAATAGGCATAAAATATTTTCTTGCTCGAGTGATTTCAAAATCAAATTGTGGAGGTAGGTTATCTAAGGTAATCGCACATCACCTTTCGGGTTTAGCGCGAATGTGTCTAAATCGGTTAGCAATTCTCCTTTCGGGCTCAAGCAACCGATTTAGGCCCTTTAAGTTCATAGAGTTTTAGGCAATAGTCATACTAACTTCGCCTTTCGGCTCCGAATAATATCAAAATTGCCCAAAACATCCATGATAACCTAGGAATCCTCAAGAAGTTTAGTTTCACTTTCGATCAATAAACTTCGGGTTTAATCATGTAGTTCTGATGGATCCTAATCGCCTTTCGGTCTCGATTCACCATCTAAATTCCAATTTAGGTGTTTTAGTCTTTCAATTTCAAACCCTAAATCAGATCTAATCGACTCGCATCAATTAGAATAAGCACAACATGATTAAACCACAACCTAATTCAGGAATCATTCGAGAGATACTAAGAACAAGCCTATTTCCGCATTGTCGGGACAATCCCAACCCTAGAACAAGAAGTCTAGCCACTCATGGAAAAGTACATGCTTGATTCAATCAAATTCGGCAAGACAAACATAGAACAATAGAGATGAAAATGAAATTTACCGGAATTTGATAGATCGAACGAGTTTTCTTCTCCAAAAATCCTAGTCTCCAAAGTTCACACAAAAAGCTCCACTACAATGTCCAATTTCGGCCTGAGCTTTCTTCCCCAAAAACAAAACGTAACTCCCCTTTGAAATCTGGCCATTACATTTGTTTTAACAAGGGAAATGTGAAAGGTTGGGCTGATCTGGCACTGTCACGACTCGTGAAGAGTCTGTCACGGGTCGTGACAGCCTGCAGACGCCCTTAAAGAGATGAGTTCACCTGTCACGACTCGTAAAGGCCTCTCACGAGTCGTGACAGCTTGCTGAAGCTGAAAATTGCACAAACGCCTAAGTCCCGCGAGTTGTGCTACACACCTTGAGCTCCTATGAGTGTTTCGCTTGATATACTTGCTCTAGCACCCGTCTCTTTTGCTTTTCTTTCAATCTCTCTCCATTAGATGCATGTAATTTAGCCCAAATCACCGACCTAAACCTACAAAACACAAACAAAGCTTGTGTAGATCTCCGAATCATAAATAATACAGAAACCACACAAAAAGACAATAAAAATACTCTAAAATGATGCATGAAACTAACCTAAATGCACATGAATAATATATAAAACTAAGTGTTATCAACCATTCTTGGCTTCTCCATGAGTTTCCTTTAAGCTCCAAAGTGCGTCCAATTTCTGCGAAATATAACCAAAACTTGTGTAGACCTCCATATATTGCAAATAGGTGTAAACTACACAGATTCTGTATTATTCTAACCCAAATGCATGCAATTTATGCAGAAATCGATATAAAAGTAAGTGTAAAACATGGCAAATTAGACTCACAACAAAAAGCATTATTTTTAATTTCAATAAGGAAGGCAGTGCGAATCTCAAAATTATTTTCAGAGATTAGAATAGCCGATCCAGGAACGACAAGAGTCGGGTGCATGTAATCCTCTCCAGTGGTAGGGAATTGGGCAAGCTCAGCTTCCGCCTGCCTCATTAGTTCTGCTTCCTGCGCAGTTCGTGCTCTCTCAGCGGTGAGAGCAAGGTTGTTGGCGGCTAGTTCCCTCTAAATCCTCTCAATCATCTCAGCTTGTGTTTCGGTAGTCGCCATGATCCTTTTCAGTCTAGAGTGGATGTGTATAAGACGTTTCGGGTCGTCTAAGGCGACAAACTCAGGTGGTTGACCAGAACAGCGCATACACCTGCAAAATCAAAACTTAAAGGAAAACGTGAGATCTAACTACCTAAGGCGCGAATGATTGCTTCCTCGACAACGACGCCAATTTGTTGTAGGAGGAAATCGAGTTTAAAATATAATAAACTAGATCAAACCGGATTATGCCCACGCAAATGATTACAAGACCTCCTCCTGATGTAGCAGCGGGAAGTCAGGATCGATCCTCGAGGAAGCAGGTCAGTGATCCTAGGCAACATGAAATCTCAAGTCGACTTGAGGAAGTACTCGACGTCGACTAAGGGTCCTCGACGTCAACTACTCAGTCGAGTAAAAATCTATAGAACAGAAGTAGGCAAGCGCATAAACACAAAATATCTGGTTGAGGTCGACTAAACCTACTCGACTTCGACCACTGTGGTAGTCGACTTCGGGTCACTCTGGTCGATCTCGAGTACGGCATAAATAAAAGTTGCAATTTTTAATAAAGGAAAACACGAAACTGATGAAACTAAACTCAATAAGATAAAAGACTTCCAAGATCGGGGATTGCAACAACAATAACCAGACATGCATAAGGTAAGATAAAAAGATAATCATGCAATCACATCAAAGGATTAAGTTTTCACCTTTTCCAACAATTAGACAACTTTCTCAAGAAACCCTTGGCTATCGTCGGGCTGATCATAGCATAACAAAGATCGAATCTTTACCTCAAACACGCTTGGCTATCGTCGGGCTCGCTCCAACTCTAGAAGTGGGTGGACTACTCGCTCTTCATTGCAATCGCAGACATCATTGATGAAAAATAAATAACTTGCATTAAAATCAACCAAAGCTTACAACCGATCGAAGCCAAATTGCTCTCGCTCTTTTACTCCTCTCGACCTCCACTCTCTCTCTCTCTACTTACTACCTCTTCTCCTTCTCTAAAATTGAATGAATAAAAACTAGCCCCATGGGCTTTATTTATATGGCGTAATCCTTGCTAATCAAGGAAAGCAAACTATATCTACTTTCTAAAGATAAAACTTAATTAAAAGGAACATTTATCTAAAAAGGAAAATAACTAAATATCTAAATATCTTCATGTGGTAGATAAATCCTTCTTCCATAGATAGATCTTGATAGACTAGGATAGATCCGGCCTTGCTTCGTGCCCAAGTTGTCCAGATGTGCTTGGAATGGCCCAACAGAGTCACGAACCAAAAATATCCTGGTCGACGTCGAGGAGGTGTGGTCGACGTCGAGGACGACTTGGTCGATCTTGGCTTCTCTTCGCGTTTCCTCGAGTAGCTTTCCCTTCTCGTACTCGGGCAGAGTTTTGGCTTGGTCGACGTCGAGGACCCGTGCTCGACGTCAAGGACAGTCTCCATCGAGTAGAGTTTGTCTTCCTTCCTCGGTCAATATTGCTCTCCCGCTATAGTCGACGTCAAGGAGTGCTGGTCGACGTCGAGCAGAATTCAGCTTTCGTCTTCTCCTTTTGGATTTGTCTCGGAACGGCTCCAAATCCTACAATATTAAATAGAAACTTATGTAGACCTCTATAATTGACAAATAAGCATATATTACATAAATTCAACATATTCCCAACCCGAAATATGCAAACTATATAGAATAAGGAGCTAAAATGTATATAAAAACATGGTCACTTTAGTGGACATCATCCCTCATCCTCTCATAGTGACATTCTTTGCTTTTTTTCACTATTATGATTTTACCTCTTTTACCTTAGCACTGCCTTCTCGCGAGTCGCAGACATGGGTGTCATGAACGGCCCCGGACACTTAGTGATTTGTACTCCTCACCTTGGTGTCCTATCTCGCCAAACTAACATTTCAACGAGCAGGGGCGATCATCATTTATCTCCTAGGTGACCGGATTTTCTTTCTCTCGTTAAATTTTCCATAAACATCAATCCTGCCATCAAAATCCAAATAATTTCACAACATACGAAACCGTATAACATCTCCATAATATCAATTTTTCAACATACTCGAGATAAATAGGCAATATGTAAAACATATGGAGAAAATATGAAATAAGGTATAACTATGGCGTATATGATGCAAGGTATAGCTAGGATATATTAAACTCATATGGAAAATAAAGTCTTCCATCCTCTTCTCATGCATATGTCAAAATCAACTTCAATTTTACCTCATTTTCTGGTTTTCAAGAAATAATGCGCTTCGTTGAAGCTTCCCTTTACTAGGCAATATCATGCTATATCTCTAATGAATCTAATTTTGCATCGTCGAGCCTTGCTAAAACTTCCATGACATCGATAAAAAAAAATTCAATGGGGGTGATAAAAATATGTAAGCATGTAGATGAATAAGCATATCTAAAGTACAATGTAAGAAGCAAATAAGAGAAAATAATCAAAAATAAACATAAACAAGCCCTTCCCCCACCCCATACTTAAACATTACAGTGTCTTGAATGTATAAAAACTAGGGTAAAGGAAGAAACTTACTAGATATATACTGAAGATCCCGAAATAGGTGCTTTATGTGGCCACCAGGAGTCAACGTTGAGTGACTCTCAGTCGATATCGACTGCAGCCTTCAGTTCCAAGGAGATCGAGTGGAAAGATGTAGATAGCTCGGTGTGCTCCACTCGACGTCGAATAAGTCGATCGATATCGAGTGGACTTCCAGTGTCCTTGGTTCCGTAGTTGTTTCTCCAGCACCTACACATGTTAGAATATAAAAACAAAAACAATAAAGTAAAACATGTCCAAAACCAAAACTAAACTAAATATCCCAAACCCTAAAAACTATAGTCTATGTACATGCTCTAGACTTTAGAGTCGCTAGGCTGACTTCTTTTTTGTTGATCAAGGGCACATCTGCAAGGCCCACGTGGCCCGGGCCTCAAATAGAACTCCATCTTTGTCTTGAAGCTGCATCCCTCCTGGGTGGATCATGTGGACCTCGAATGGTCCCGCCTTCTTTTCCTTGAACTTACTCGGGAACCGATGACTCTTAGACTTGGAGGCATATACCTTATCTCCAACTTCATACTCTTTAGGATCGTCATTGCAAACCTTGCATAGTCTCACATACCAAGGCATACCACTTCCATCTGTAACAGATAGATCATGTATTGAAATAGGGGAAGAGAGATCCATACCTTGACTTACCTTGGCTTCATCTTCATTCTGAAGGGGAACTCGATCTCGAGTGTATTCACTCGACGTCAAGTGAGCTTTGGCTTTTGGAGGTGATGTTGAGGGAGGAGATGTATTTGAGAGAATGGGGTCGATGTCGAGTGATGATGCAGTCGATGTCGAGTGATATGAGTCGACGTTGAGTGATATGAGTCGACGCCGAGTGGCTTGGCCCCATACTTAGCTTCTGGAACGTTGTTTGGCTCAAATGCAGTCGACGTGGAGTGGTGTGAGCGGACATCGACTGGCTGCTTAATGTGTTGTGTGCCCTCTTGGTTCCAAATAGGTAGGATCTCGTCCAGTTGGGCTTCCATAGCCCTCTCTTCTAGTTCATCCGCGGTCATAGTCCTCATTGTGGGCTTCGTACAAGGGGTATAGTTCTCCTTGATATGTAGTGAGTTGACCTCCACCCGATCGAGCTTCTCCATGGTTTTGTTGAAGGAGAACTCAATCACATAATCACCAATGGTAAAAGTCAGCACCCCTTTCCTCACCCTGATGTTGGTGTCGGCAGTAGCTAAGAACGACCTACCTAGGATGACAGGACATGTAGGATCTTTCTTCATATCGAGCACAATGAACTCCGTGGGCATGAAGAATTTGCCCACCTCTACGGGGACGTCATCAATAACTCTCGTGGGTGTGGCGTAGTTGTTGTCGGCCATATATAATCTCATATCCAGAGGCTCCTAAGCTCCGACGTTTACCTTTGACCAAATAGACAAAGGCATGAGACTTAGGCTGCCCCCTAGGTCGCAAAGAGCCTTGTAGCGATGTTGGCCTATCCCAATGGTGATGGCAAATTTCCCTGGATCTGCTTTCTTTTCGGGAAACTGTATTTTGTTACACTCCTCTGCGATCTCAGCCATCTATCGTTTCTTGCTAAAGATGTCTTTGAGGAACCTTACGTAGGATGGCATCTTATGAAGAGCTTCGATGAAGGTTATGGTAACCTTCTTGTCAGCAGGGTCCTTCAAAGATTTAGATGGGAAAGGCAGTGTCTTTTTCTTCTTTGTAGTTGGTGGAGTCGAGTGGGTTGACTCGACATCAACTAATGTAGAGTCGAAATCGAGTGGAGTGGTAGGTATGTAGAGCGGTTGCTTAGATGACTCGATGTCAACAGGGAGTGACTCGGCATCAAGTGAATGTGAATCGATGTCGACTGGTACTCCAGTAGCCTCTTCTTTCGGATTGTGCACGAGCGTTTGTATTTGACGTGCACTTCTTAGATTTACAACATCCACTGTGCATCCAATTGACCCATTTGGGTCTCGATGTTCTTCCTCCAGACGTCGATCTCTCCAAAGCGTGAGTTGATGTCGTGCATCTGAGTGTGGATGGAATTGTTTGCTTGTTTGTATTCAGCGTGATTCCTCCAGACACAAGTAATGTTTGATATTTCAAATCCTTGCATTCATAGTAAAAAAATCTAGCCAAAATCTAAATAAAACAACAAATGTTTATAGTCACCATAAAACATTCCATATTTAAAATGTTTTATTTTACTTTTTTAATATATATATTTTAATCTTTAAAATTCATACACTCGATTTTAAATTTAATTCCTTTTAAAAAAATTTAATGTGGGTCAAAACAATGTAGAAATATTGAAAGGAAGAGTTAACTTGTAAGGAATAATTTAAGTTAACATTTTTTCACAGTAGGCAAGGAGTATGATATCTTTGAGAACAATGAACATCCTAAATTGTCTTTCCAAATGATGTAACAAAAGCTCCCTATAGAATGGGAGAGATGACAGGGTAATATGATGTGTGTATTACTATATCTTCTAATGCAATATGTTGCAACATTGGTTTCTCTGTAATAGTGCTAAAAGTGAATGACATTATAACTTCTTTTAATCATTTGAATCTCCTCTACAGTCTCCTTCAACGATCAAGTCTCTTAAACCTCTGGCAATAGCTTGTTTTAGTCCTAAGCAGAAGAATAAGGCTTTTGTTTGTAAGACTAAGTCAGGCACAACCTCCTGCAGTAGGATATCAGCCACCTGCCCACAATCACTTCTAATAATTCATCCAATCTAGCAAGCACCCGTAGTTTGCAACAGTATATAAGCTCACATTGAACTATCCTACTCCCTCCGTTTTTTTAGTACCTACTCCCTCTGTTCGGTAAAACATGTCGTTTACTATTCACATACGCTTCTTTCGAATGATAAAAACTATAAAATATTCATTTTTTTGTAAATTTGTTTAACAAATTATTTGTACTTATTGATAATAACTAAGAAATTGTTCAAAATATAATTAAAATAAAGTAGATATTTTATATAGTTTTTATCTTCTGAAAAAACGTGCGTGAATAGTAAAGCGACATGTTTTACCGAACGGATCGAGGGAGATTAATTAGTGATAATTATTAAAATTATGAAATTTTTAATAGTATTTTCACACATATTGATATTAATTATAAAATGAAAATATTATTAATAATTACTACCTCCGTTCAAAATTATAAGTCATTTTAGGTGTTTGCACACATATTAAGGAAACCATAAAAATGTTACTTTTATACCCCTCATTTATTATCCACAACCACTAACAATCAATAACATTTCATAAAACAAGTCAAAGAGTGGTTTGTAAAAATATTCACAAAATATAAAATATTTATCAAATTATTTAGTGTTTGAAAGTTTTTACAAAAATATTCACTAGGGTCCCACTTGTCTTTTATAATTTCCCATAAAAATAAAAAATCGTATAAAATCACCGTATCTTTTTATAATTTGCATTAATATCCTTGTATGTTACTTGTTTAGTTTATATTCCACATTAAAATTTTATAATTAGAACCTTGATCCTAAAATTTGGTATCAGAGCCAAGTTAATTAAAAATAATTTGTATTTATCTATAAGACAATCTGGAGGCGTCTACTAATTGCCCCCATAAGACTTATCCTCATGCTTTACATTTAGATGTAAACGATAAGCATTTTGGAGCAATTTTAAATGCCATTTCAGATCAACTTATAGATCTAAAACTCGAAGTTAAAAAATTAGAACAATTATATATTGAGATTAGCAGTAAAATATTTAAGATTGTAAAAGAGAGAGGCGAAGTACATCACTCAACAAATCTAAAAGCCATTAACGAAATTAGCCATCAGATAAGCCTAACATCAGGTGGTGAGATTAAGAAAGGAGATCCTTTTAAATACAGTTATCCATTTAAAAAATCCAAAAAGAAGTTTTCTACTAAATTAGATAATATAAAGAACAAAGCGACTACAGAAGAAGAAGACCAAGCGAAAATCTTAAAAATGAATCACCATCCACTTCGACAAAGAAGGAGATTCAGCACTAAGTTAGATGACCCAAAATGGAAGATGAAATTACAGAAACAAAAAGCCATTGAAACCAACTTTATGAACCAAGAGGTCATGAGCGACGACGAGTCTGAAAAGAATTCGGATGAAGAAGCTGTGTATCAACAAATGGGATTAATTAACCTAAAAGATATGGAAAACATTCCCATATCTAAAGTCCAAAGAAGTTTAAATGAAATTTTAAGACAAAGAAGGTTGAAGGAGAATGAACCTGTAGAACAAAATGAAGCTAGAAGACATTACAGAAGATATGAACATGGTTCAACTAGTAATTACAGACCTAGGTTAAAACCTAGAGAATTTCTGGAGAAGAAGGAAAGATTTGGAGTAAGTATTATGCCAAACCATAGACCAAATCAAAGAGAAATTAATCTAGAACCCATAAGTGAAACAGGTTATAAATTAAACCTAGATGGTATAAGACATAGGCGTGAAATCATAGAGTTCTGGAAGAAAAGTATGATGAGTGTATTAAACATGAATGTAGGATGGAACTCTTCTCAATTCCTTAATTACATAGAACATAGTGTTTATGGATGTATTATCGACTAGTATGGAGCTATTGGTGATGAACCGAAACAAGAACTTAGAAATTTAGCAAGCCCAGTGACGATGTTCACCTTAATATGTGAATTAATAGAAGACAAATTCATTGGAGAAAAGGAAGATGAAGATAAGGAAGCTTTAAAATGGCAAAGAACCTTAAACAATCTTGAAATCTGTAACATGAAATATGTCGATAATTATATAACAGAATTCGAGAAGTATTACTATAAGATAGAGGAAAACAACACTAATCTACAAATGTTCTTTGATAAACTTCCTGCCCCAATTAATGAACAAATAAGTGAAGAGTATCGAGAGTTAATTAAAATTGGAGATAAAGATACCCTTGGTAACAGAATTTCCTATGTTAGGAAATGGGTTGAGAGAAAATGTCGAGACGTAAGAAGCACCCAAAGAATGAAGAAACAATTTTTACCTTGTTGGGAGACGCCAACAGAATGGGGATGTAACAATAGAGATTACCAAGGAAAAAGAAACTATAAGAGAAAAAGTTTCAATAAACAAAGAGGTGAAAAATATTATAAAAAGTATTATAAAAAACCATTCTCTAAGAACAGAAGGTTTTTCCAGAAAGCCTCGTTCTGTCCTGAGAAAAAGAAAAACTGTAAATGTTGGGCATGCAGAGAATCCGGTCATTATGCTAATGAATGCAAAAACAAGAAGAACAATAGATTAGCAAAAGCCCTAGGTAGTTTGGATTATATCGAGCTATCTGAAGATGAAGCAATAGATCTAGCCCTAAGAAATAACAAAGGGATAGTAGAAATAATAGAAGAAAAGCTTGAAGAAGATATAGAATCTGAAAATGAGTCAATAGAAGGTGAAGAAATTAATGAAATGATGGAAGGAGAAGCTCCTTGTGAGTTCTCTGATGAATATGAAATGACTACATTAGCTCAACTTCAGCAAGCTGAAACCTCTATTGATGAGGAACAAGTTGAAGAAATGACGAGATCAGGGGTTGATTTCCCGATCATCGCTAAAGAACAGTTTGTTAAAAAATCA
This sequence comes from Persicaria tinctoria, assembly GCA_037127255.1. NCBI lineage: Eukaryota > Viridiplantae > Streptophyta > Magnoliopsida > Caryophyllales > Polygonaceae > Persicaria > Persicaria tinctoria. The sequence goes on along the minus strand of JBANSL010000008.1, from coordinate 58,766,830 downwards.
TTATTCTCTAAATATGCTAAATATGTTTGCGAAGAAATGTCTGGAGATGTAACTGTCAAGAATAATGAAAATCAAGCAACTGAAGTAAACTTAATCAATTGGGCAAACATTCAGAAACATAACAAAGATAAAAAATTTAAATATATTTTCATATGTGGCATCCAAGTAATTATAACTCCATTACAAGACTATGGAAAAGATGTGCAATGCATTAATTTTGTTTGTGACATTAGGCATAAAAAGTTTAGTGATCAATGCATCAGTGGTATAGTCTGTAATTTGAGCCAAGGAGCAGTTTCTTGGATCTGTAGACCTAACTACTATGTTAGTCTAGAAGATCATTATGCATCTAAGTTCTTAGCTATAAAATTGTTAACAGAAGGTATTAGTATGCATAAGGGAACTTGTCCTTTACAATTAAAATGGAAGGTAGTTTATAAACTTGAAAATACTACAAATCCTCCACAAAAGTGCCATATAGTAGAAGCTGAGAAACACGAGGTGGTAGGTCCAAGCAAAGAAGTTTTACCTGTTAAGTTAAGACCTGATCAGATAAAACTTAAGACTATTTGGATAAACACATTTGAAAATTCTACGGGTACTAGCAGTAATAAAGTTTTAACCATAGATGAAGAAGGTAGAATCCATACGAATGCTAAACCACCTGTCAGTCTCTCTACATGTCCAAGTTTATCCAGGAACACTAGTTTTAGGATCAATCCTAATCTTAGTATTACTCCAAGGAATCAGGGAGCTACTACAAGCAGAAAAGACAAATCGTTTGTGGTGGATGAAGACATAGTAAGCATGATAGCAGTATTGAACAAGAGGTTAGAAAATAGAATTATAAAAGAACCACCTAGACATAGTATAGACTTAGGCTCTAGCCAATTTAGGGAATCGATAACATCAATTCCTCCAATAGTTCAAAAGGTTAGAGAAAATCAAGAAGGATCATCTAGTTCCGAACAAAAAGGAAAGATAATAGGATACCAAACTAAAACCTTTAGTGAACCTATCTATGAAAATGATCCAAGGGATAAAGATTTAAAAGAATCTCTCACAGATTCTTTATTTGATGAAGAGTTAGGAATGAGAATGGAAGTAATAGACCTCAGACATCTCTATGGAGATAATATGAGAGTAGAAGAAAGCTTTGAACATGTCAGTAGAGAATCACTGAAGAAAATTTATAGGATTACCAACCCTAATAGCATTTATATCCCGATAAGTATTTTCTTAGAAGGGTTCAATAAATATGAGTTATGTGCCTTTGTAGACACTGGATGTTCAGTATGCTTTGGAAAGAAGGCATTATTTCCTGAGTTTATTTGGCAGAAGTCTCGTAGACCAATCCAAGTTAGAATAGCTGATGATAGTATCATGGTTCATTCAGAATTGGCTTCTGATGTACCTATCATGATAGGAGGAGTCCAATGTGTAATTCCTACACTGTGGGCTACTAATCAACCCTCACATGATATGTTAATTGGGAATAATTTCCAAAGACTCCATGTCCCAATAACTCAGCACCTAGACATGATGGTCTTTAACATTCATGGAGAAGATGCTTGGGTTAAAAAGATTAAACAAGATTATACACACCAAGCAATAGAGTTTACGCGCACTAAGCGTGGTGAGGAATATATTCTTCCTACACAAAGGGAATTTGCACTCTCTATATGTGAAGTAACATTAAAAGATAAAATTCTTAAACAACAAGAAAAATTGTGTAAGGAGTTATATTCTGAAAATCCTTTAAAATTTTGGGAAAAAGATAAATCATTTGCTACCATAGAGCTAATAGATCCTAAAGCTGTTATTAGAGTAAAACATATGATTTACACTTATAAGGATCAACAAGAATTTAAAGAACAGATTGATGAACTCTTAAAGAAAGGCTTAATTCGAGAAAGTAAAAGTCCTCATTCTAGTCCTGCCTTTATGGTCAGGAATCATGCAGAAGAAAAAAGAGGAAAACCCAGAATGGTTATCAATTACAAAAAGCTTAAAGATAATACTGTTTTTTATGGATATTATATCCCTAATAAAACAGTTTTATTTAATAGAATACAGGGAGCCACTTGGTTCTCTAAAATGGATTGTAAAAGTGGTTATTGGCAGGTAAGAATGGATGAAAAAAGTATTCCACTTACTGCATTTAGTGCTCCTCAAGGACACTATGAATGGGTAGTCATGCCCTTTGGTTTGAAAAATGCACCCCAAATATTTCAAAGAAGAATGGACAATGTCTTTAAAGAATTTAAACATTGTTGTCTTGTTTACATTGATGATATCTTAATCTTCTCTAAAACCATAGAACAACATAAGCATGACTTGAAAGCTATAACTCAAAAATGTATTGATCATGGAATCATTTTAGGATAAAAAAAATGCATTTATGCTGAGCCTGAAATTGAGTTCCTAGGATTAAAGATTAAAGCTGGTCAAATTATTTTGCAAGAACATATTCTAGAAAAAGTAGAAAATTTTCCTGATGAAATCAAAGATAGAAAACAACTAGAGAGATTTCTAGGTTGTCTTACTTATGCTTCTGATTTTATTAAAGATCTAGCCAAGTTGAGAAAGACTTTACAGGTTAAATTAAAGAAAGATCAACCCTGGAGTTGGACTCAATTAGATACTAAAATAATCAAAGAACTTAAAAGAAGATGTGAAAAACTTCCAATATTAACTTTACCTAATGAAGAAGATGAGTTAGTTCTCGAAACAGATGCTAGTGATTATCATTGGGGAGTTGTTTTAAAAATAAAGAAAGATAACAAGCTTTGCAGGTATAGGAGTGGCAGCTTCAACAAATCTGAGTATAATTATACTGTCATGGAGAAGGAGATTCTTGCAATTTATCGTGGAATCCAGAAATTTATAATCTTCCTAGCTCCTAAACCTTTTACAGTCAGAACAGATTGTAAAGGAATATTGGGTTTCATAAATAACAATCTTGATAATATGAAAGCGCATGGGAGACTCCTGCGTTGGCAATTAGCCCTTAATCAATTCACTTTTACCATTGAACATGTGCAGGGATCTAAAAATTCTCTTGCTGAAAGCTTAACAAGAGAGTTAGCTGATGGATCAAAGAAATCAAACGCGGTGGGAAAATCCGCAATGGGTGTTCCACCCATAGGATATTAATATCTTAGGAGAAATAAGAGGATACCAAGGATGGGTTTCCCCTCCAAGTTTTCATATTTCTGTTGATTTTGGAAGATTTACTGAGAATAGATTCCGTCGTGGACTCCTACAAATGAGACACAGAGCGGTTATAAGAATGTTAACTCTAGAGATAATTATAAAAGTTCTCCAGCTACCTACTGAACTCCAGGAAGACATCTGTAAAAGATGGAAAATGAGAGATTTCGACAACTTCTACTGGATGGTAACTTTAAGAGATCACGATACTCCAGCAACGATAAGAGAATGGTGTAACCATTTCTGTGTAACCACTGGCGCTGGATTGGGAGGATTATCATTACCCATCATGCCAAGTGAAGATGCAGACTATTTAAATTCGTGGAGATATGGAATGTGCAATGGAATCCACCACAATAACAGGAGACCATGGCCAAAGAAAGAAGAAGAAAGCATCTTGTACAAGTATTTCACTAAGTTCCAGAAGGAGGTCTTCCTCAGAGCAGCAACATTCGAAAAAATATAAGACATAAGTTGTTGTCGTGTTATCAGTGCCTGCATAAATGTTAGCCAGGGAAAAACCCGGCTACCACATTACCTAATCTTCCTACTAATGAGGGAAGACTATTGGTATGTGACAGATCCAGTAGTGGAAGGAAGAATCGACGTAGTAAGACATACTTGGGAGGCAAGAGCCAAAGGATTCTTTTACATCTACTACTACATCACCAAGTTCAGACGGACAGATTGTGGGATATTCAAAGTCGGAAATACAACCTTCATCGTAACCCCATAACTCAATCCATTAATGCAGCAAGCCATAAACAGGACCGAATCCATCAATCTTTACTTAGCAGAGATAGAGGTCAGTCACTTTCTAGATAAAAGATGACACGAGAGGATGATCGATTTACTGATTGCATGGGATCGAGAATACACTGAAGGATTAATGCTTGATCTCGATCTAGACAATGATCAAGATCTAGAGTTTGATAATACTCTAGATCTAGTTCAAGATTACAATGATGATGACCTGGAAGGCAACATGGGAGACGAAGGGGTCCAGAACCTGGACGACTGAAAGCCATCATCATCCACCAAGCACAATTATTGTACTTTCTGCTTTTACTGTTTTTGCTTTTATCACGTGGACCTGTAAAATTATTGTACTGTGTGCTTTTACTGTGTGCTTTGTGAGGCCAACCTGTAGGCCAATCAATGTAGTCGTTGGAGAGGCATCCAATGTCCTTCAAGTAGCTCTATATAAAGGGCTCTCCTCAGACTTCTCAACACACAATTCCAGAGAGAGAAACCATAGGAGAAGAGAGAAGAGAGTTTGTAAATCAGAAAGAGAAGTAGAAACGTTTTGAATTTGAGTAGATTGGTGTTTCCATCACTCTAAAGTTCAAAACCTTTCAATGGATCTTCTGATATGAGTGTTAAGTGTGTCTAAGTTTTAAGTTAAGAGTGCTTGTGTGTTGTAATATTTCCCAAATTCAATAAAGTTTGTTTTTAAGAAAGGGAAAGCTACTTAATTGAACACTATGTTTTGAATACTTTGTTTTCTTAAATCAAATCCCTTCACCCTCTCAAAAACAAAACCAAAAGCTAGAGACTACGGTCTGAGGTAGGAAACGAAACAGATCTTTGCTCAATCTGGACTAAGGGAGGCCTGATTGAAGGTTAGCCACCTCTAGAAAGCCGGAAGCTAAGGAACACCGGTGGTCCAGTGTAACTACGTTCAGGTATGTAACCTCTTTAGCTTTAAGTTTTAGTTGCAGAGCGTGGTGGGCTTAAAACCATAGAAAGCTTATTATTCATAATATGGTTAGTAGATTATGGTAGTTAGTACCACCAAAAGTCATTTATAAGAATCCTATATTGCATCTTGAGTATTATTGTCGAAAACTAGAAAGTTAAGACCAAGTTTGTAATTTAGTATAAAGTACGGGTACCTTTTGAAAATTAAAAAGCAAAAAGCTGAAATCTTTGAATATTTTTTAAAATAGTTTGAAAGAGTGAATATTGTAGTAATTATTTTAGAAAACGTGAATATTTTGAAAGAAATTTCCAAGTCAAAAAGTTAATTTTCTCTAAACCAAATGTCTACAAAACCTTAAAGGACCTATATTTCTAAATAAAATTTCAATTCTAAAAAAACTTATATTTTTAAATGGAGAAATATAAACGGAGGGAGTATATTTTATTTAGTTTGTATCCTGTGAAAAATAAAAATAAATGGAAGGTGTATCTTAATTGGATATTGGTGTTTTATGTTGGGCTTATTAAAATGAGCATACATGTCAATTGTCATAGTTGAATTCCATACTCCGATTGTTAGCGGGCGGCGCCGCCCTATTGCAATTTGTATTATTGGATCTCTTAGGGTTCGTATGGGACGGGGTTAATAAACCGACTAAAATTATAAACAGGGTAAAAATTTATAAACTGTTGGTAAAAGTAGTTAAAAATTTATGAAAAAATATAAACTCCGTATGGGACGAAAAACAGTTTATTTGTAAAAAGTGGAGTTTATTTGGTTGTTATTAGGGGTATTGTGGTACTTTCAAACCAAATAAACTACTAAAACCACAAAAAAGCTTCCAAAACAAGCTTTTAAAATAACCCCCCATTTAAACCAAAATCCCCTAAATTTTTTTACCCCATACAGCATATAAGCTTTTAACGGGTTGAAAATTTTATTTTCAACCGATTGAAATGCCCACCATACAGGCCCTTATTGTTTTCTAACTAATGTAGTTGGATTAGTTGACAAATAAACTGGGTTCTATACGCACGGCACAACTCTTTTTTATTAAACACATGATCGTGGATTATGTCGATAAATTTTTTAACTTGAAAAGTACGAGAAATCAACGTCGCCAATTTTTTTTTATCTTGATAATACCCATTCAAGAATTGGTAAATAAAGAGCGGTCATCCAGGGTTCGAACCAGTGACCAATGAGTACTACCCACAAGTCCTTTTCGGTGAGCCAATCCGGAATGGTTTTGATAATACTCCTTACGTCAATTACAATATTGCACATTTTTTAAGAAAATAAATTAAAACAAACAAAAATACATTTATAACTAATAAATCCCTAATTTTAAAAAGTGAACATCAAAATATCTAAAATGACATGTTTTTCTTAATAAGATTTTACTTTTAAAACGACATGTTTTCTTAACGTATAGAGTATATTTTTGTTATAAACCAATGTCAACGAGATATTTTTAGGCAATAACAATTCATCGACACCGTGCATATCATAAGTCAGATAAAAATGGCATCTCCCCTCAATATAATTATGAGAATTATGTATTACTACTCCGTATTCGCAAACAAACATTCCCTTACATAATACAAGTTTTTTTTTTTGGGATGTGGGTAACTTTGTGAAAGTAAGGTTCACCCTTGATCATCTCGTATGATAATGTTATACAAATCCCCGGGCAATGGGAGAGTAAAGATTACATAAACCCCTATACATAGCAACAAAATCTGCTGCTTCATTCGATTATATGTAGCAGTGTTGGAACTCAATCGTATCAAAGCGACTTTTCATGGCGATGATGTTTTCAATGGCTCTAGAATCTAGATACAAGTTACTTCTTTCATATCAAAATGTACAATGATATTTGTAAAATTTTAATTAAGGTCCATTTGGTATGACCGCTACAATCAAAATAGAGTAAAAAAAAATTGTAATGATCTACACTTTTTTTTAATAGTAGGCAAAGAGTTGGATGTACTACCGACATCCATGATCATCTAACATGATGATGTTTTGGAACTTACAACAAGAACTCGAAATAAAATTACAGCTAAACTGAGATTTCGCAAGAAAATCAGCTGCACAATTTGCCTCTCTGTAGCAATGCTGGAATGTGATGATCTCAAAAGATTTACTTAATGAACGAATTTTTTGAAATATTTACACCACCACACATGGTATATTGTTCCCTTGATTATTGGCCTTGATAATAATTGAATAATCACTTTCAACTATGGCTTTCTGTATCCCAAGCTCCGTTGCCACTCTTATGCATATACTGCAAATGCTTCTACTAGGATGACAGAAATCATCCCAACATTACATTTATGTATCCGAACTACTTGACCATAATTATTCCTTATAATGCAACCAGTCCAAGGTTGACCACCCATTTTGACCGAAGCATCTACATTAATCTTAATGACATTTATTGGGGGGACACTTCCAAATCATTTTATCAGGAGACCTAATACGTTTTGGTAATTTTGTTTTGACCTGTTCTTTACTCCAACATGAAATCTTATCAATAGTTTGAGTTAAAACATTGATAATACTCTTATTAGAACCATTACGAAAAATAATTCTATTTCGCAACTCCCAAATAGAATGTCATAAATAGCACAAATCTGTAAAATCTATATTAAGAGCCCTGGTATTTAGAATATTTTCTGAGAGATCACTTGTCAAATTTGGTATACTAAAACATTTTTTTCAATTTCAGACCCAAATTTTGAATAAGGGATCTAGTAATTTGGCAATTAAACAGTAAATGATTTGTATCTTCTATATCATAATTACAAAGAGAACAAGTACTCGGAACTCTATTTATATATCTATTTAGACGAGCACTAGTAGATAAGATATCTAACATAATTTTCCAAATGAAATTTTTAATATTCGGACCAATGTTAAGTTTCCAAATCCAGTCTGCTGATATCTTGTTTGTATTCATTGTATTAAAGAGTGATGATGTGGATTTAATAGAAAAGGTCCCATTATTACTATAAATCCATTTTTTTTTAATAGGTAATAATTCGGTTGGAAAAACCTAACCGATAGCATCCCGATGGACTTCAGTAATCTGTCTTTTGATGTCTCCCATAATAAGTTCTATTTCCCACGGGCAAGGGCTATTATATTTGAGGTTGTCAATTACCGTTTTAGAGTCCCCTTCAATAACTAGGTTTGAACATTCGATTTGCCTTATCGCATTAAGTCCTATTCGTAAGGCCATGGCTTCTGCCTATAAAGGGGATAGTTGCCTTAATCAACTTGCTCCTAACTTTATCACCGTTCCTTCATGGTTCCTAATTATGTAGCCAGCTAAGGACATACCCGACCCATCAGTGGCTCCAACGAAATTCAACTTGAGGAAACCCCTCTCCGATTTTCGGCATTTTACATTTTTTCTGCTAATTGTCCTTTTCTGTGTACTTTTCTGGTTAGAATTAGGGCAGGAAAGAGTCCCTTCATCCATACTTGCTCGTTTCCATTGTTCTTTAGTTTTTTGTATAAACTGTTGCATTTCCCCCTGAGATGGTTTACTCTTCCCCTGGAATGCGACTTGGTTTCTGTAATACCATAGCATCCACCATTTAACCGCTAATTCTTTTTTTCTCCTTATTCACGTGAGTTCCACTTAGATTCATTAGACTTCTCCCATTACATCTAGTATTGGTGCCTTGGCTGACTAAATTTCCTAAATTTGTTTCCGTTAGGCCATTCTTTTTTACAAACGGACATTCTAGCAAGAGGTGTTGTTCATCCTCTACAAACCTTTCGCATAGTACACATTAGAACGGGATTGGGGTTCCTCTCCTGCTTAATCTGTCTTTCGTTGGTAATCCATTCTGTGCTATTTTCCACAAAAAATTCTTGATTTTTGGCATAGTATCCACCTTCCATATCCATCCATTAGGATCATCTGTAAAGGCGTCCACATTTGAAATTAACTTGATAGCACTTGACGTTATAAACCACCCATGTTTATCTGGCCACCAGTAGAGCCTGTCCGGCATAGGTTTCGAAGGTAATGGAATATCCATAATTGTTTGGGCCATATTCGTGTCTAGAACACTTAGTAGTTTGTTTTTATCCCACTGTCCATTAGAAATAAATTCACTTACTGTTGTGCTTTTATCATGGGCTAGCATTCCCCCAGAGCTATGGCATAGTGCGGTCTTATTAATCCATTTGTCCGACCAAAACCGGACCGTTTCCCCATCCCCTATAGACCATACTAGTCTCGATTTAAATTTCTCTATTAAGGATGCAGCATTTCTCCACTTTCAAGAAGAGTTTTTAACATGTTCGTAATTAAGGATGTCTGAATGCTTTAGATATTTATGTTTTATAATTTGAACCCACATATTATTCGGCTCTGCAAGTGTTTTCCACAGTAGTTTCATTTGCAGTGCTTCATTCATCGTTTCTGACTTTCTAATCCCTAGTCCACCTTTGCATTTAGGTTTACATATTCTGTCTCATCTTATAAGTGGTTTATGCTGAAGATCCTTATTCCAAAAAAAAAGATCGATTAATCTGGTCAAGGCTTTTGTGAATCGAGGCAGGTAGCTTGAAACTTTGCATAGCAAACAGCGGTTTCGCTGATAGATTTGCATTAATTCGTATGGACCGCCCTTGCTGTGAGATGGAATTTGCTTTCCATTTAGTCAACTGGTTTTTTGTTTTAAGAACTATGTCCTCGAAAGTTTCTTTGTTTATTGTACCACTAATAATTGGGCACCCAAGATACTTCTCCATGGCCCTAGTGTAGGGAGCCAGTAGGGAATTCTGTATAAGTTGTATTCTATTACTCGGAACACCCTTCGTAGTTTGGAAAGAAGACTTGTGATAGTTGACTTTTTGACCCGACAGCTGACAATATTCGTCAACAATCTCTTTCACTTTCTGGCTAGCTTCTAAGGAAGCTTTTGAAAAAATGATAATTTCATCCGCAAATGCCAAAAAAGGCATCGAAGGCCCCCTCTGCCAAATTTAAAACCCACCTTGCTCGCAGGTTGTATCGACTCTTGTTGTAATCGTCGTCCTAATAGTTCCGCCCCAAGAATAAACAATTAGGGGGAAATAGGATCTCCATGTCTAACTCCTCTTGTCGGTTGAAACACCAGGGTCGGCAAGTTATTTACCAGTACTGAGAAAGACGCAGTAGAAATACACTCTTTTATCCAGTTTATGAAGGTCGGGTGGAAGCCGAATCTCTTCATTATTTCCCATGAGAAATCCCAGTTTACCCTATCATACGCTTTTTCCATATCCAATTTTATAGCCATCCACCCCTCCAACCCTTTACGCGTTTTGAAGGAATGAAAATTTTCATGTGCTATAAGTATGTTATCTTGGACTGCCCTATCAGCAACAAAAGCACCCTGGAGAGGGTTGATTAATTTGCCCATTACTTTCTTCAATCGTTCTGTCGGAATTTTAGAAATAACTTTGTATATAGTAGAGGATAGGGTTATAACTCCATCTTTTTCGATCTTCCCTTTCTTTTCCAAATCATTTTTCAAAGTCTCTTTGTATTTCTACCATTATATTTTCCTCTCCTAATATTTGGGTTCCTGCCGCAGAATTAATTGATCTAATAATTTTCCTATTTCGCCTTCCTGAGGCAATTTTATGGAAATAGGTTGAGTTCGTATCCGCAAGCTTAATATGTTTCGTTTTAGCTCTTTGATTCCAATAGGTTTTATGGAAGTTTATTAGGGCCTCTTTCTTTTTTAATAGTCTAAATTGCTTATTGACCGTGATGTTATCCTCTTGTTCACTCAGCGATTTTTGGACTATAATCAGCTGCTCATCTACCTCCTTCAGTTGTTTGAAAATGTTTCCAAATGTTTTTTGATTCCACTCCTTGATTTTTGCTTTAAGAACTTTTGTCTTGAAAGTTAGTTGAAACATGGTAGAGCCCCCACAACTTGCTCGCCATGCCTGTTTTACTATATTTCTCAAATCCTTGCGTTGTAACCACATGTTCTCAAATTTAAAAGGAGCATGCCTCGGTTGTGATCCTAACTGCAAGTCAACAGAGATCGGGCAATGATCAGACGTAGAGAATGCATAATGCATTATCCGAATGGACGGACATTTTTCGATAATTCCATTTTGTACAAGGGCTCTATCTAGTCTCTCAAGAATGTTGTCCTCACCAGATTTCTTTTTTTCTCCATGTAAATCAGTTACCTTTAAAGGGAATGTCGAATAACTCCCCTCTTTCCTTGAAATCAGAGAATCTGCAAAATCTAGACATAGACGACTCTACTCCTCCTTGTTTGTCGCTGCTTTCAGCAATCTCGTTAAGATCCCCCATCACAATACACTGCCAAGGTGACTCCTCTATCATGCCACTTCGCTCATCCCAGAACCGAGCTTTATCTCTTTCTTGGGCAGGGGCATAAACCAAGAACATTCTACATTTGAAATTAACTTCAAAATTATCATAATCTAGGCATATGTATCTTTCCCTTATTGCCACTACATAAAGAGATTCTTGGGTCATTTGATGAGCCTTCCATAGTACTCCTATCCCCCCAGATTTTCCTCTAGCTGGGACCCAACAGGCAGAATCAAAACCCACCTGCTTCCAAAGTTTCTCGGCAGGTATGCTTTCAGATTTTGTTTCCATTATTGCCATGAACTGGATGTTTTGGATTTTACAGAATGTATTAACTTCAGCCCAGAAATTGGGTCGGCCAAACCCACGGACATTCCATGATCCGATCTTCATGATCCACCCCATATAACCCTTTCCCTAATAAATTTTCTCCGTTCAGGCCTCCTAGGTGTGAATTTCATGATAATATAGCTTATTACCCTTATAAAAAAAACTTGAGTTGGATTTGTTTTTTTCCTTGCTTCCCTAGATATTTTGGACCAACAGCATAGAATGAGTACACCTAAGCCTCGAGTATTAATCTTAGTCCTACACTCTGCAAATTGGAAACTTTGATTATGAGCAGATTTTAGAGTAGTCTTAGATATGTGATGCTTTCTTGAGATAATACTATAAAACCTATACTTCACATGTATACACTTCTGGAAGGGTCCTCGCAAGGACCTTGGTACACAGATTGACAGTAGCCTGTCTTCTAACCATACGCTTTGCTTCATGAGATTTTGTATTAGAACAGCTTCATTAAGCCCCTTTGCTTTTCTATTGCCTAGGTTACTCATTAACTTACACTCATAATCTAGAGAGAAATACCTCCAGCAAACCATTACTTTCATTACCATCCCATTACAATACCACATACAGCACACTTTAGGATTCAAAACATTGCTAAGATAAACTTCCTGGAAATTACTTGCTCCACATTCTACTTGACTCAATAACACCAAATCCTTAGACTTAAAACACTTACAACAAGAGCTAGAGACATACCATAGATTCATACTACTATATACAAAGCTAGCAAAAAGTTTTATTTCTTTCAAGGTTGCGCTGCCACTCTGCAGCTGATGATCATCACTGGAGCACTTCACATATTGCACAAAGGAGAAGGTGATTAGCAATTCAGATATCTCAGTATCCCACCTCCCAAGGACACCGAGCAACTGATTCCTTGGAAATTTAATCTTCATTCTTACCCCTTTTGCTGCCTCCACCCATCAACTTAGAGCATGCAGTCTCACCTTCCTCGATCCCGAGTTTACGCTTGCCCGACCCAGACTTGACAGCCCCCTCAATCTCCTGTTGCTCAAACCTCAACGCCGAAGGGGAGGCAGAGGGAGCAACAAGGGGATTGAAGGCAGCAGATGGATGACAATCAGGATTATAGAGGTTGGGTAATATAAATTCAGCAGAAGCAGGAATGTTACCCAACATACGATCAAAGTCTGCCTGTGTGAAATCAGCAGGGATACCACCAGTGTTGATCTCGCCATCATAGTCTCCATCAACTTCAAGCATTTTTTTTATCGTCGGCTTCGTAGTACTCAAGATCTTGGAAATCAGCCTCAATTACTAACGGGTTTGCATCATTTGGGGCTTCTTCTTCATTCTCTTGGAACTCATCAACCACCACATATTCTTCAATCTCCGGGACTGGAGGAAGAGCTTCCACAACAACAGATTCAGTGACAGATGTGGTAGAGATCTCACCAGTTGCATTGGAAGAATCCTCCGAGGATGAATCCGACATCAGTTCCACATTCTTACCGAAGCTTTTCCACAACTCCTCCTTTGAATGCCCAAAGGAAGGAGGAGGGAGAGATCTCGGTTTCCTAGCAACATTTACCCATACACCTCCATCATTGGATTGCTCCCCAAGATTGTCTGCCATAGGAGTATCCTCAGGGCCAGGACCCATGAGTCCGCTTCCTCCATTGTTGCACACCCTTCTCCCTGGGCAATTCTCAAAAGAATGCTCAGCATCTCCACAGCTCCCACATCCTTTGGGGAAGTCTTCAAACCACACTGGGTAGACTCCAGCTCCCATGTTTTGTTGGGCACCAGCACCCTCTTGTTGTGAATTTTCGACAAGTCAGCACAGATGCACACCCTTGGATATCGGAGCCTTGCACCATTGGGGTTGAAGGCGGCTACTCTTATCACAGCTCCCATTCGATTCCTTTCAACAATTGCTTTAAGAAGAGAATCACTCACATACTTTGTAGGCAGGCTAGAAAATCGAACCCACAAGTCAAGCTTTGCCACCGACTCGGTGAAGGGATTGAAGTCCTGCCTCCATGGTCGGAACAGCAAAAGTTGTCCAAGCACATGGAAGGGCCTCTCCTCCCACACCTTGTCTCTATCTTCCTTGAGGTCGAACCAGAGCTCAAACCAGCTATTGGCAGGGGGAAACAACTGGAAGCCCACAGACAGGAATTTCCAGTCGATCTTGATTTTTCTCCTGATCTCCTTCGCCTCAATTGGATTCCCAATCACAGTAGCAAACAAGGACGTGTTATTGAGAGTCTAGATGTTCGCCTGAACATCAGCCTGGGTTTCCCTCAACATCTGGACATCTATCTTCGCTTTTCTCAACTGTTTTTTCCAGAGTTTTTTGTGAGATCTTTGGCACCAACTCAGGAGAAACCGGAGTTCCTTTTGAATCGGAACCAGAGATTGGGTTTTGTTGGCCCTTGCGGGTGGTTGTTGGTGGATAACCGAAAGAATCGGCATCCATGGGTTTTTTTCCCTTGTCCGAGACAGGCGGTGCCATGGAGACAGATGAAACAAAACAAAGGTTAGAACAGAGAAGCGGAATTAGAAATTGAGAGAAGAGAGGGTAAGCAAGGGTGTGGGGAGATCCCACACACCCGAGTTGCCTTATATAGATTTGAAGGAGAGAGAGATGACGGTCAGAATCGCTGACCTTCCGAGTATCGTACAACCCCATCGGAAACTTGCAGCAGAGGTACTCCCGATCGCTCACATCTTCGATCGTACGGAGATTGCAGAAGAACTTGGGCCTCCAGGGAAGCTGTACACCTCTCAGCGAGAGGTGTGGCCAAGGAGGTGGTCGATTACTCCGAACCCTACCACCCCTATCCCTACAGTACCACCATAGCACGGCAAAGGATCGACTTCCAGATCTCAGACCGTACAACTTTGCTCCCAACTACTTTTTCAAATCGCTTGGCTTTTTTGCCAAGAGAACCAGATGAACAAGGCATCGAGATGCTTCTCTCCACACAATCGGTTCCTTGGGGAAGAGACAATCATCATTATTTTTTAGCACGGGCTGGATTTGGGAGAAGATTTGATTCAAGGAGGGATTTAGGGGTGACATGCTATGGAAATTAGGGTTCTTTCTAGGGTGATTTGGGGCGAGAGCATGTTCGCTCAAGAATAGAGAAAGAGGGGCGCGTCGGGCGCGTACTCTTCACATTATTCACTCGATTTTTCCTATAAATCCAAATTCACTTGTCAGGAATATGAGTTACTGGAATATGGATATTAGTAATCATATGAACAATATAAGAAGGAAATATATTTTTTAACTTATCAATATCCCAAGAATTCGTATTTGTAAATAAATCACACACTTTTAAATTAGGGTCACAATGATTCCTAAAACTCTCTAGGTATTGTGCATTTACCCAAATGTCAGACCATACATTGATCGTTTTCCCATTACCAACTAACCATAGCAATCCTTTAGAGAAAAGATCTTTGATATTAAGAAGTCGTCCAAATTGTCAGGACGTTTTGAATCTTCCTCTTTCAATTAATGATTCTTTCGAGAGATATTTATCTGTGATTACATTTGACCAAATATTATTAGGATTTTCCATAATTCTCCAAAGTAACTTCATTTGCATACCAATATTATTTTGTTGAGCTAATTTAAAGCCTAACCACCCATCGCTTTTAGGAGTACACAAATGTTCCCAGCTAATTAAAGGATGATAATTATCAGATTGAAGTTTATTCCAATCGAAATTTTTGTTTATCTGATCAATTTTTTGAAGAATTCCTTTTGGAAGAAGAAATGATTGCATTAGATAATTTGTTTTATAATTTAGGTTTGCTTGAATAAGAACCGATCTACCAGCTTGAGAGAGAGCGTTGGATTTCCACTTTGACAACCGTTTTAGGCTTATGATCACCTCATCAAATAAGACATTACAAACTCTACCACTAAGAAGTGGTATGCCAATGTATTTTTCCATTGTTTTAGTAACTGTAATATTTAAATGTAATGATCTACTCTTAATTAGAGCTGGTTGTTTGGTTTTCTATTGAAATGAATTATTATTATTATTATCCCTGCTAGGGCAAGGCGATTGTCGATTGCAGATCGTCCTTCCGGCCAGGTCCGGCTATGGCAGTGGGCACCGTCCCAGTGTCTTCCTAGGTGTCTCCGCCGGTGTATGCGACTCGTGGCTGGTGGCGTCACCCTCCCTGACGACTTCTTCAGGGCACGGCGATTGGAGATTGGCGATCAGGAGTGTTCGATCGGCGATGGCTTCTTTGATTCAATTGGTTGTCGAGGTGTGTTGTTGTCGGGGTCGCTAGGGATCATTAGGTTTGTCGTCCTTCTTCTCGGTGTCATTGGGTCGTTTTTCGGTCTCTTTCCTGTCAGTTCAATTGGTTGTCGAGGTGTGTTGTTGTCGGTGGCATTGTGTCCCTCTTCTCGGTGTATTATGGCATTCCTCTCGGTCTGTTTGCTTCTGTACGTGAGAAGAGCTCGGAGTCTCTTTGAGAGGCGCCGATCTGTTTGCTTTTGTTTACTTTAGTGTCATTGCCATTGTTGCTTCTGTTTGCTTTGAGTTGCTTCTGTTTGCTGTTGTTTGGAGGTTGTGAGAAGCGTCAGTGTTGCTGTTGTGGGCCTTTGTATTGCTCTCTGCTTCCTATCTATGTGATCGTGTCTTTGTTCCCCTGCTAGATTTAGTTGGTTGTTGTTTTGGAGGACAAGGGCTTACCAAGGCGCCCTTGATCACACACCTTAGGGATCGTCATTGTACGGGGGATGCTCAAGTAACGACAAGGAATGCTATTTCTTTTGAGGTGCTTGTCTTCGCTGAGACTGAAAGTACCTTTAAGAATATGGGGATTTGGTTGTATGGAGTATGTTTCAAAACGCATACTCGCCGCTCAAAATGTCATCATGGAAGTGGTTCTGAGTTTGTACAGCCTGCTGATTGTGGTGATGGTGTGGGTATATTCGTGCTTTATGACTTTGTTAGGCCACATGTTACCTCTTCTCCGATGCAGCTTGTTCGGGATTTTGGTTTGGTGGATCGACAACAGTGTTCTTTCAATGTTGATCTGCTCGACCGTATCTTTTCCAAGAGGTTGTGTACTGTGAAATCTATTCCCCCTTAGTGTCACCTTGGGTTTTCTCGGGTACTTAAAGGAGCTCTTGATAATGTGATCAGCAATCCGGATGACATCTGAGGGTGGGTTAAGTTGTTGGTGTTGGTTGTGTGTGTTCTCAAAACCTTTTCTCCAAGGAGTAGCCAGGAGTCCAGATATCGACGGTTGCAAGAGGAATGTATAGTTAAGGCTATTTGTTCTTGGAGTGAGCCTGACACTATTATGCAGTTTTGTTTTGGATACTCTTGCCGAACCTTCTCCTCCCTTGTCAGTTGCTGACGAGGAGGACCTTGATTTGACAGAGCGTAATATCAAGCAGTGTAAGAGGAAGATTTGTGATGTGCACTACATCGCTACTGTCAGGGTTCTTTCCTCTTCTGGCATTGCCCCATATTCTAATGCCACTCTTGAGGAGTTAGAGGCCAAACATCATTCCTCTCAGTCGCCGTCCTTACCTAATACACCTATTGGTCCACATGGCCTATTCTCGTCTAAAGGAGTTGTTTTGGACATAATTAAGAGTTTTCCGCGTGGTTCGTCGTGTGGTAGGGATGGTTTGCGTGCTCAACATCTTATGGATTGCTTGAGTGGGGTTGTGTTTTCTATTTCCAATGAGTTAGTTGATGCTATAACCCATGTGGTTAATCTCTTTTGGGGGGGGGGGGTGCCCTAAGGTGTTAGGCGGGTACATTGCTAGTGCACCTCTCACGCCTCTTGTCAAGCCAGGCGGTGGTATTCGCCCCATTGCGGTGGGTACTGTTTGGAGGTGTTTGGTTTCTAAGGGTTGTGCTTCCTTGATTGGTCATTCCTTGGGTGGTTATTTGGGTGATTTCCAGTTTGGGGTAGGAGTGCCAGGTGGGGGTGAGGCCATCCTCCATGCTATGAATCGTTTGATTGAGGAGCACGGTAATGAGCAGGGTTTGACTATGTTGTTGGTGGACTTTAAAAATGCTTTCAATTTGGTTGAGCGGGAAGCGATGATTCGTGAAGTCTGAACCCATTGTCCCGCAATATCTCATTGGGTCGAGTTTTGCTACTCAAGTCCAGCTAGGTTGTACTATGGTGATCATACCCTTTGGTCTTGTCAAGGGGTGCAACAAGGAGATCCTCTCGGCCCTTTATTGTTTGCTTTAGTTTTGCATCCTTTGGTGCACAAAATCTGGGACATGGTTCAGTTGTGTTTCCAAGCTTGTTATTTGGATGATGGCACTATTGTTGGGAATACCTTGATCTTGGGGAAGGTTCTACAGATGATTATGGAGGACGGACCCAGTTATGGTATGCACCTCAATGTTGATAAAACATAATTTTTTTGGCCGAAAGAGGACCCAAAGAGCAGGATGGTTGGTATTTTTCCACCTAACATTGCTAGGCCGTTGTATGGGGTTAAGCTTCTTGGTGGGCCTGTCAGTGTTAATTCGGTGTTCAGTAGTGAGCTTGTAATGAAGAGAGTGGACAAAACGATCACGCTTATGGATGCAGTGGCTAAGATTGGTGACCCACAATTTGAGTTGTTGTTGTGTCCTTGTACTGGGGTCTCCAAACTTTATTTTGCTTTACGTACATGTCCCCCTCTTGCCTTCGACTCTGCCCAGCGTAAGTTTGATCTTGCTCGTCGACGTTTCCTATAACATATTATCACTGCTTCTGGGCTGGGTTTTGGCAATTGGCAATGGAGGCTCTCCACACTTCCCTTCAGGTTTGGGGGTCTTGGTGTTTATTCTGCAGGTGATGCTCTCTTTTATGCTTTTCTAGCTTCGCGTTTATAATCTGCTAGCCTGCAAACTAAGCGTCTTCAACTTGCTGAGGTCACAGTGTCTGGATTTGCTTTGGATGACGTCGTCCGTGTCTTTAACAATAAGGTAGGAACTGATATTCTGAGTAATCCGAGTGAGATCGCAGCCCCCAAACTCATGAAGAAATTGGCAGACATATATTTCACACGGATTACGAAAGATGCAGATAATAATTTTTCCTTATCACCGCGTCAGATGGCTTTGTGGAGTTCTCAACGTCGAGACCATGCTACTAACTGGCTTAGGGTTGTCCCCATCTCAGGGTTGGATCAGGTTATGAATGGTAAGACGTATCGTTGTGTGTTGTGCTATCGGTTAGGCATCCATTTGTTTTCCATTTCGAAGCCTTGTTCTGTCTGGTCCAGAGTTTTTGAGGGAGACATTTTTGGAGATCATGTTGTGTCGTGTGCTGGTATTGTGGGGATTAAACATCGCCATAATGTCGTTTGTGACACTTTGTTGAATGTCTTTTATCGTTCTGGGATCTCAGCCGGTAAAGAGGTTGATATTGGCTTGTGTAGGGCAGACAAGAAACCCCTCTGTCCGGCGGACATGCTTCTTTATGCGTGGGATGAAGGGCTGAATGTTTGTGTTGACTTGACAAGGTCATCCCCTTTGACGCAATCTGGGATGGTTGATTTTGTTCCAGGGGATGTGGTGGCCGAGGCGTCTCGTCGTAAGCGGGTCAAGTACCAAGATAAGTGTAAAGTCATTGGTTATGTGTTCTTATCCTTCTCTTTTTCTGCATTGGGGGAACTTGAGGCAGACGCCATAGCCCTTCTAAAGAGGATCCCGAAATTTACTCAAGCTCACGATATGAGGGCTCATAATACAGTTATATTTTCACTAGGGTGGGGTTTTCTATTGCTAATGGAGTGGGGCCCCAGATTGTCTCTCGTCTCTCCACTAATTCTTTGTAAACTCTTATATTTATTATTATTATTATTATTATTATTATTATTATTATTATATTATTATTATTATTATTATTATTATTATTATTATAAAAATAGAAATAAAAGTAATCAAAATAATCAGAAATATAATATCATAATTATAAACATTTATAATAATGGATAAATAAATGGATTTATGAGTAATGATGGAGGATTCCCTATTATTCTGATGGGAATAAAATTACCCTCAAAATGAAGAATGGATTGTTTTGGTGAAACAATTCGATTTCAATTTTTATCATACAAATTATTTAAATTGGAATTCATCCATTTCAATTCACATTTTTTATTTCTTGCAACCCATATCAATCAGACCCTAAGATTCTATTATTTTTGTAATTATTTTTTTGATCATCTTGTCTCTGTAATTATTACTCCCTCCGTTCCAAAATACATGGGTTTTGACTTTTCGGCACGTTTTTTAAGGAGCAAAAAACTATATAAAATATTATTTTTTTAATTAATTTTTTTATATAATTTAATACTTATTACTAATAAGTATTAAATTATATAAAAAAATTAATTAAAAAAATAATATTTTATAGAGTTTTTCGCTCCTTAAAAAACGTGTCAAAAACTAAAAACCCATGTATTTTGGAACGGAGGTAGTATTATAATTTTCAGTAAAGTATAAAAGTAAAGTAATAATTAGGGGTAAAAGAGTATATTTAATGATTTTTCATAAAAAGAAAAAGTGAGAGTTGTTAAAAACACAAGTATTGGCTATGAATGGAGTATTTTTTTTCCAAAATAACTGAGATAAATAATAGTAATATATTGGGTGTCCCTATATCCACCGCAAATCCGCGGATTAAAGTTGTTAAACGTCGGATTCGACGTTGTAGCGTTAATTACAGTACAACGTCGGATCCAACATTGCAATATGGAGTACACAACTTTGTCCATCTGACTGTGTTGGAGAATCATTGTCACAGGCATGTTCAGGCAAAGCTCAGGTAAAAACATTCACTTCCTGTCATGGCAAAGAGATTGAGTTACATACTCAAGGGCAATAACAATCAACTGATGCGAACTGTGGAATCTGAATTCACTTCCACAAACCATTATCCAACTTCACTAAAGCAAACGCAAAGATATCCAATTTACAGTAACTGGAATGTCTGGAGTGATCCAGCAGCCAGAACTCACAAGTGACATGGCAAATATATCATCTTGGGAGCATTCCGGAGAAAGTAATATGAGCACAAAAACTTACAAGGCCTAGTAACAACAGAAAAGGAGAAATGAACAAATTGAAAGGCATATTTGAAAACTTTACAAGAACCTGGTGTGGTGGTTGTTTGAATGGCGCCCTAGTTGTCGTCGAATTCATCAATGGTCAGCCAGTCACTTGACTCCTCTCCCTCTGATTCCCTATTTACTGAACTTAATTGATCTTCTTTCGAATTTCCAGCTCCAGTCTTCGCATTTTTATTCAAACGGACCCATTCGCTGGATGCCTCAGGAGAAGAGGAGATGGCATCTCGTGCTCTCCCTGAACCATGGTGCCTTGTAGAAAGATCAGTGTCATCATCCTCCAGATCACTGAAGGAGAAATCATACTCATTTTTAAGCCGTCGCTGAGAATCAACAGATGCTGCTCTAGCAGCAACCTCTTCGGAACGTTTAATGTTAGTTTCTTGTGGTTCCACGTCTCTAGACAAGTCCACATTTTCAGCCACCTCAGCTTTCTCCCCAGATGAGTTTGGATCATGTCTGTCTTGATCAACTTTACTGTCTGACTTGGATGAATTGACAAAGTGATCCTTCTGGGAGTCTGATTTTGGTGTGCTCCTGTTATTTAGCATCATGTTCAACAATGCACTTCTAGTTTCAACAATCTGCAGAAAAGCAAGAGCCAAGAGGTCCAATGAAGGAGAAAAAGATGATCAGGTGCATGACTATGGAAAAAGGATAGATCTTTGATGAGTGCATCCTATGGAATCTATCCTCTGATCAAGGTGAAAGAAAAACAATATTTAAAAAAAAAAGCAAGAAAATTAAATTTTTGCACATTCATAGCCTCTATTAAATCTCAGACTAATATACTTTTAACATAGCTTACTATATGAAAGAATTTCAACCATAGTTATAATATCCAAGGCATCTAAAGTTTGAAAATGTATACAGGTTCCTTCACAAGGATCGCAGAGAGGAACTCATAGGGTTTCCCAATCTAAAGTTTGAAAATGAAATAACAGATTAAATTGGGTACTGTAATTAGTATAGGTTATCAAAGTTTCTGGAATTAAAGACCAAAGCTGTTTGGCCAACCTTTTTTTTCTGTTTTGACAGTTTCAACTGTTTGGCCATCTAAACAACTTAAGCCATCCATTTTATCAAAGTTCTGAAACCAACCCCCACCCGTAGACACACACACACACAAAGAATCAAACCCTGAAGTCAAACAGTTGAATCAACAGTTATTAACTTATATCGAAAAAAAAGAAATGACCAATTTTTCACACGCAAACGATCTGTATTGACTTTCTATATTTGAGGCATCTTGTTACCAAAACATTATCTGAAAGAAAAACTAGGATTAACAGTAACACTTTCCTCTGGGGTTGACAGCAGGTCCACACTATCCCGATTCAACCTTGGAAGCAGCAGAATAAAGTATATCATCCAAAACCTGTTTGCACTCATTTCGCTGCTTAGTCTGACTCTAAGTTCAGCAAGACTAGGCACCAAATCCACAATGACTGCAACATGCTTAGCCTGATCTTGGGTCATAGTAAAACCTGAAACAGAAATTCACAAGTGCAAGCACTGTTCTATAAAACAATAGAACAGAAAATCAACATCCAAGGCTAAATGGCTAATACTTTACAATTTCATATACTATTGCTACTCGGTCTACTTATGATACTTTTGCTTGTATAGCATGTTTATTAATCCATACATATACATTAGTATTATTGTAGCATGATAATTATTTTCTGTTCTTAATACCACTGATGTCTGTTGGTTTGCTACTGTCTATAATCAATACTCTAGAGTCCTGATTGTGTATTACGTTACAATCATAAACCATCAATATTACATTTAGAAATAAGCCTTACATCTTTCTTTTTTTATTGGGTTAGAGTGAGGTTGGAGATTTCGCTAAACAACGAGCTCATCAAGCCTAGAGGAATCACATGACCTTGAGGGTTTTGTTTGACCCACTCCTAACCATCCACCATTTCACCCCATTACACTTGAAGACTTTCTTTTCTTTAATCTCGTATGCTTAAGACTTGCATTTTGTATCTATGATGCTTTAGACTTGGTTTTATTATAATATTAGGCTGTCAATTTGGTTTTATTTCATCATAAACATATTTGATACTATTAAACTTGAAAAGCAAAAAAAAATTGTGTTCTTACATGATTTGTGAAAAGGCGGTCGCCTTTGTCTCTAAGCCACACTATAGTGCCAGGCTAGACCTCTAGCTAATTTAAACACTGTTAGTAAAATAAGTTCAGTTCCAAATTCCCTGTACTGGTGAAGAACCTTAGGCTATGTTTCTCAGCTACGTTTTGAACTAATTTGAGTTTATTTATCATGTCAAACACAAAAATTACTCCCAACAAAATAAACTCAACTAGTTTTTCAACTACCGGCGAAACATAGCTTTAGCGTCGTTGCAATCAAAAGAGTCAAACTCTGAACAGCGGTGTAGAATCAACCTACTGATTTTGATGGCATTCCTCACTTCTTCAACCTCTACTCATCATCCTAAACATCTATCTAACATCCAGTTATCATCCTAATTCCAATTTCCAAAACACGCAAACAGAAAATGCAGCTTGCTATTTCCATTTTCAACAATCAATTCACCAAAATTTCTGAGGAAATAAAACAATTAAATAAAACAAAGTATCAGTCAAAAGGCATAACTTTAAACATGGCACACCGTGATTTAGAGACACCGGAAAATCAGTCCAACACTCAGGCCGCTGAGCAATCTCGGCCACGAATCGCTGAACAGCATCAGTAACCCCAACACCACGATCATCCTCAGCCTCCTCTTCCTCTCCCTCACCCACATCATCAAATTGGAAGAAATTCGAAGTAATCTTAGAAATTTCAGAAACAGCCTTGGTGTTAGAAAGGAGGGAGAGAGACGACTTGAAGCTACCACCTAACTCCGCGAGATCACTCCGGATCCTTGCAAAAGTCGGAGACATAGAATCGCCGGAGTCATCGGCAACTGCGGCGGCGGTGGGGGATGAGGAGGACGCGGTGGAGGAAGATGACGCAGGTGGAGGTGCGAGAAAGGCCGCGACGCCGCGCAATTGGCGGCCGATTGTTTCGCCGATCACCGATAAGTCTTCAGTGACGCTTCCGCCAGTGGCGTCATCGCCGGCTTCGGAGAGGGGGTCATCGTCGCTGTAAAGTTGGAGAGATTTGAAAGGATTTGGAATCCACGACATTTTCTCTCTGGTTTGATTGCTGTGAAACGGAATCGATCAAACTCGGGAAGAGAGATAGAATAGAAAGACAGTTTGAGGATCATAGAAGGACATTTCGTCATATTTTAAAAATAAATAAAAAATAGGGTATTTTACCAAAAGTGTCTTATACATGATAGTTATTCGAATTCGATTATATTTTGGGTTGGGTAAGTTAGAGTTAAATGGATTTCAGGATGGGACAAGTTGGATCAATTTTATTTTTTTTTGATTAAGTAAAAATTCGACCATCGGACAGGTCAAGTGGGTCGAGAGGTCGTAGCAATGGCGATGGAAAGCCCGTCATACAAACAGATACAAACAAAGTAAAGTAATCCCCCAAAATCGAGAAACAAATGTGCAACAAAGGCAAACACTAGCACTATCGAACTATAAACGAGCATTCAATGAAACTACTCCAGCACCAAAAAGTAGAGGCAACGCAGGGACTCCTATGGAACTTGTGTAAACCTCATATTTGGACCCGAATGATGGTGAGCCTTCAGGTTTCGATCACGTCCACTACCTCTCGCAGACGGCAAAGGAGTGGAAAACCACACAAAAGTCGCTAGTCACCAAGCCCAACAAAATAATTTAAACAAATTATAATTATATAGCCATATATATATGAGTTACACGGTTTGGTTTTTTCCCACTTCGGGCTCCTTTGGGCCCAAGTTTTTTGCATGGGCCCGAAGGACAATTTATCGGGCTAGACAAGACTGAAGTCGGGCCATCACGGGCTCAAGAGAACAGCAAGCAGGAAGCCGCCCAGGAGAACGACGGCGAACCCCAGGCCACCGGACTTGGCCGGCGCCGAAGAGAACAACCGGATGAAGACCACTGTAGGTGGACCCGGCCTAGGCAAGGATAAACGCCCCAACCGAGAGAACTTAGGGAAGATGACGATCAGAAGGGGGAGGCATCGCATCGGGGGAGGAGACAGCCCGCCACACACCAGTTGAAGGAGGACGATCGGAGAAAGCACCAGGCATCGAGGCCCTAAGAAACGCACATCATGAACACGAAAGGGCAAGGAGGTGAAACGAAACCTCAATCCCCCAAAACGGATGTCGAAACGGTGACTAGAGAAACAACGCACCAAGAAGAGGGGTATCAATGAAGGGAGATGACTAGTAATTACACATATTGAAGGATTTGTGAGGAGATTGATATGAAATCGAGAGATTTTAGGAGATTGATAGTGGAAGTTAGGGATTGTGACGGGGATTTAGAGAGGAGAAAGGGGGCGCGTGGGACAAAGCCCCATCGCGTTCTCCTGGGTTTCCTCTCTATACCCGGTTTTCATGTGATTGCATTTTACTACTAGATGAATACTTTGAAGGCTGTCGAAAGGATTCGTGTTTATTTGGTTCACCAGAAATTTTATTAATTTAAACCTAATACGCTCTCTTTTGAGAGCTAAAAGCTTGCCTCCGCCAAGGCTTTTCCTCCGCCGTACGACTTCACGCACCTCCCCTCCTTTGCCCAGCAACACCGTACCTATCACCAGTGCCTTCCGTGCCGCCTCCGCCTCTACCACCTTTCATACCGAGTACCAACCACTCATCAGTCGACCTTCATGGCCACTCAACGGCCTCGCCGCCTCTTCTCCTTTGGGTTTCAGGGACTCCCAACGCTTTTTTCTTCCCTGGCCTATGGCCACCTGCCACTGCACTCACCGGCCACCGCCCTAGCCACCGCCTCCGCTCCGCCGCCACCCACTGTTGCTACACCAAATACATTGGTCCTCCGACTCGCACCGTCGTCCTACTCGCCAAACCGCAACTCCGGCAACACCTCCGCCCTTGGTTTCGGCCACCTCAGCTCCGCCCTCGGTTCCTCCATCCTCCCGGTTTACCTCATCTCTCGTTGCCGTTTGCCTCCCGAGGCCACCCTCCCTCCGCTGATTTCGCCTTCGTTTAGGCCACCTTTATTTATCTTAGTTAATAACTATTAAATTTTATTTATTTAGTTATATTAGGTCTCATTATATGTAATTTTAAAAATTAAAAAGTTAAAAGAATTATAAGTATTATAAGGATGAGTTAGGTCATGTTCGGGTTGGGTCAAGAACGGGTCGAGTATGCTTCGGGTGAGGATTATCTACGTTTGTGTCCATTCGGACAACGAATCAAAATGGGCCGGGCTCGGTTCGAGTTGTGTATGACATTAGATTTTCTTATTTCGGTCAGGTTTAATTGGCTTCATTTTGGTCGGATTGGATTCTCATTTCGAGTTAGATTTTGACAAATCTAGGTGGAAGAGGTGGAAAAAATCCTTTGGTCGGGGTTGACGGGATGGAGGTAGGGAGGTATAGGGGACGGAGATAGGTGAAATTTGTGAGATTTTCCATACAACAATTAGGAGATGAAGGGGATGAACAATCGGGGTAGGGTTTTTTTTTGTTAAACTTTCTTGTCTACTCTTCTTTACATCCGAGCACATGCATTTCGAAGGCTCTATTGTTGTTATCCCCCGCTAATCCTTTTTTATCTTCACCGCATGTATGGATTACTCGAAACCCTTCCCTCTGTCCTCCATTGCTTTCTCTGATGGTGGTTTTCGCATCTCCTCTATTGGCGTATTTGCTAGGGTTCACCCCAATTTTATCACCCCAACCAAACCCTAGAACTAGGGCTAGGTTCAAAACAACACCAATTTTCTTGTTAATTACTCGTATCCATGCCAACAATAGGGTTAGGTTTAAATCGAATGTCGAATTTCTTGACGTTTTACTATGCTTAGTTATTTTGTTTTGAGAGCATTAATGTAGGTACGGAAGGAGGAGTAGAGTGGGCTTTGTTGTAGTCCACCTCATTTTGAATACATAATATGTAATATATGTTGAAATATAGGACATAAGGAAGCCCAGAGGAGGAGTTTAAAAGACTTCTGCTCTCAGTTCAGCTCGATGCACTTCCCTGGCTATCAGTCACAACCACCACTAGAGTGAATGAGTCAGTTTCCTTTTCCCTCACCTCGGTTTTAAATGTTTATTTTGTTGTCTTTTTTGTTTCATTGAGGACAATGAAAGCTTTAAATGCGTGGGGGGGGGGGGGGATTTACTGTATATAGTGCATCTAGTTAGATCATATTTCAATTTTAGCATGCGTTCCATGTTTAATTTTCAGTTTATGTCTTTACTTTTATTTATGCATTCAAAAATCAAAGAAAGAATTGGAATTTTTTTATAAAAAAATCCAAAAACATCATGCATTGCAAATATGTTTTTATTTAAACACCCACCTTGGTTAGCAAAACTCTCATTCTTATGGCATGAACTTATAAATCCTGCATTGAGTTTGAATTCGTTAGCGTTATCACTTTAAAATGTTTTCTTATGGAGCAAGATTGGTGATGCAATTGAGCATGTATGATTGAGCCTGAGTATGATTAAAATCCTGCAAAACATGACCATTGTGAGCATGTTTTAGCCTTATTGGAATCATTTATAATTCCTTTTGTTTATATGTATGATTTACTCTCCTTATGTTTCTACCTCTTGATATTGACTTCATTATCTATTGTCAAGGACGACTCACATGTTCGTTGCTTGCAGAGTTTTGATATTTGGCTTTAGTTGCTTGTTGATAGTATAATGAAATAAAGTAACAAAGGGTATGATTCGCGTAAAACGGTGTCAAAACTATACGCTATGAATGGAAGCTTAACATTGAGTAACCGGGTCCATTCATGACACCATGTTTGGAACTCGTGACAAAAGATGTTCAAGTGGACTTTATCAAGTAAGTTGAGGTATTTAGTAGCCGGGGCCATTCATGACACCCATGTTTGCGACTCATATCAAAAGATACCAAATCCGAAAGAAAGAAAGAAAGAAAGAAAGAAATTGAAAAAAAAAAGTATAAAAAGAAATTTAGAGCCAAATTACCTAATGTTTTTAAAGTTGTGCCACAAGGGATTTGGTGGTATTGTTGTCAATGTCTATGAGCTTAATGCATTTTGGATTGAGTTGGGAGTTGAACTTTAAAGCCTAAATGCATGAGACCACGAGTGAAACACATATTCCTGGTAAGGTTGGATGATGTCTACTTATGTGCTTTGATCATTAAATACATGCTATGATTTTTATTCACTTGATCTTGTGCCCTTTTGAAATTGATGTTTCTTTTGATTGAGGCTATTGCATGAAAGATGAACTCGTAGGTATTGGTTGCTTTTTATGATTTGCTCGAGGACTAGAAAAGCTTAAGTGTGGGGGAGTTTGATGATGCATATTTAAATAGGCATTATAGGATAGTTTTAGTTGCATTTCATTATGATTTGTTTATGTTTTATAGTTAATTTCATATTATGCTCTTTGGGTGGAAAAGTGCGGAAACTACTATTTCGATTGATTTATGCAGATTTGTAGTTCCGACGTAATGATGAGCTTGGGAGAGATTTTAATGGAGTAAAGAAGTTGTAGAAAGCAAGGAAGAAGAAGAATGAGTGAGCCCAAGACGATAAGAAAGGGATAACAGCAAAAAAGATGGAAACAAGGCATTTCACCGTGGTGAGTTACAAGTCGCCACGACAAGACAGAACAAGAACATGAGACAACTCCAGCTCCAATCACGGCCGCGAGATGAGATTTCGCCATGGCGAATGACCCATCTCGCCATGGTGGGAGGACAACAAAGACAATGGAAGAACAACAAGTGTCATATCCGTGAAAGTCCAAATCGCCGCCGCGAATCCCATCATCTCACCGTGATGAAAGCCTGAAGTTGCCCGCGATCAATGTATGTCGCGGCCACTAGAGACTTTTCCACCGCAGCGAAAATGCTCACAAGAAATCGGTTTGATGACTAAATCTTATCTTTTTGGAAGGAAACTCGATCTAATCTCTTTGATTATCTATTGCTCATGGTTTAAGCTTTTGAGATTGAGACTTATTTATTTATTATTTTCAAATTTAATATTTTTAGGATATTTAATTATATTTTATGATATCTTTATATTATCTTTTAGGAAAGTATCTGTAACGGCCCGGATATATAATATCCGGATTACGTTTTAAAGGTTGGATACCTTCGTTTGGATCTTGCAATTTAGGTACAGGTCGAGGTTTCAAACCTCTAAAAGATTAGTATTTAAAGCGGGGATTTCGAACCCCAAAAAAATCGAAGGGCCATTGGGTACCCTTACTCTGTCCTCGAAGCCTAAGTCGCGAAAATTCATTTGAAGATAAGCAGAAAACGAAAGTAAAGTACAACTTGCCACGACAAGGCCGGGTCAAAATCAAAACAATGAAAAATAAGTCGAAAAGTACTTTAGCCAAATTAGCGGATCAGTCCGGTTCTTTGCATTTGCTCAGGAAGATTTCCCACGTTATGAAAACACAGAGCAAACATACCTAAAAACAATTTGTGCGGGTTGGATCAGATCGTATCCCCCCCCCCTCCATATTGCACTCTGGGTCTCGCAAGCAAGCATACACATACGTTAATCCTACAATAAAGATGCTCTAATGCATTGCGAGAATTAAACACACAAGCATTCTTTATCAGGATATAATATAGTGTAGAAAGACAGTAAAGGGCCACAAATAATGCCAAGTGGCATATCCCTTTCCTACTCCGCCCCCTATTTCATGAGCGGACCTGGCCAGTACAATACCTCATTCCCTCATACATGTGTGCACATAATCATCATATCATCATCGTCATATCATCGTTATATCATGCTCATCGTCATATCAAGTCATATCATCATATCATGCTCATGCCCGATGGTGCTGGGCTATCTCATCATCATCATGCTCGTATATTGACAATACTGACTCAGGGCAAACCCGATGAGGCTGGGCTACCCTATGACCCTAGCAAAGACTCTAGGACACACAGATAACGACCGTTCTATTCTTAAACGCATAGAATATTTTAATGCTCATACATGTGTGCAACCCTAGCATGATACTACATGGCATGCTTTAAATATGCCTATGCAACACCTAGTATGTCATATGATCACAAGCAAGAGGTTTTCTCTTTCGAATCTAAGTAAGCCCATAAAGGAACTTACCTGGAGAAGCACAGAATCCAAAGTAATCACAGTAATAGCAAGCAATCCAATCATGTCACAAAGCATGTAACGATTAATACATAAACGTATAATTCTAAGTTCTAAGCATACAATGGCCATGACTCATATAGACAGATAGGACTCAAGCTCATAACATCATCATCATTATCTCAAACATCTCATATCTCATCGCATTATTTCATCATCTCAATATCTCAACATCTCATCAATATCAATATCAATATCTCATGGCAATATCTCATATATATATATATAGAACATGTTCATATCTCACATCATCATATCATGACATACTTTCATACTCAAGAACATATCAGTAGTCATACTACTTAATCATATAATATAACATGCTTGCATGCCATAATCTCATACACATCATGCTTCATATTTAACATGTAACACGTACATCATAACATTATCACACATCAAAATGTATACGTAATCATGTCAATATCATAACATCATGCTTATCAGATTAATATCTCATAATAGGTCATATATCATATCATAACAATATCAACATATCATAATTTATATCCACACAAGCTATCCAATTTATTCATCAAGTTAAACAAGTAAGGCAATTTCCCAAGATTTCCCAAAACTCTTTAAATTTCAAGTTAGATTAAATTGTCATTCTAAATAACTTTTCCAATCATACTTGACCCAAAAATCGATTTATAAGGCATTATTCTTGAAATCAATTTATTTCTTAATTCTACCTAACCAAATCCGACAAGATTAGAGTATTACCAAAATTCCTCTTTTAAAATTATACCTAGCCAAATCCCGACGATAAACATTTAAATCCTTAAACCAATTTCCAAAAATCATCATTAAAATAATCCCGATGTATTTCTATTTCAAAATTACTATTCCAATGTTTCAACAAATTCCAACGTTTTGATAATTATTTCTAACAGTACATTTAGTTCTAACCATTTTAATATCATCAAATAATGAAACAACTAATTAAATAATTAAATAAATAATTTAGATGAAACAACCCTTGAAACCGGACCACCCAATTAAACCAAACCGGACAACCAAAACCGGACAAAGCGGGCCTAACTTCATTACCCAAATCTGAAATCAATCAGACTCATAACTCACTTTTTTTTTTGAAGACAAAAAGGCCCCAAAGCCCAATTCAATTTTCTGAATAACAAATAAAACATTTAGGCCAAACCCATACCCATCTCACTCTTACTCTTGAACCAAATTAGAGAAAAAGAAAAAAAGGGGGCCCACGGACGTTGACGTGGCCAGCGGACCCCCACTGGGCCTTCTTCTTCCTTCAACCTTCTGTTCTGCCTCCATTCAACAACCTAGGAGACCCGCCGGCGAGTCTTGAGCTCCCTCCTCGTCCTCCTTCTGGCCATCTGCCTCACCGACTCTATAACCTCGCCCCGCCTCCAGCTCTCTCGCTCACACCGGCCCCTCATCTCTTCCGTCGCTCCCCTCTTCGTCCTCCTTCCGTCACTCTCTCTCGTTATCTCAGGCAAAAAGGGGACAAAAGTATGCATAAATTTGAAAGAAATGAAAGTGGAAGGGAGGTTTGAGTGCTCACCGAGCGGAATCGGACGCAAGGCTCGTCGGAGACGCGTCGGAGTTCTTTGGGGCTCGTCGGAGGCTCGATGGGGCTCATCGGAGATGGATCGACACCGAAATTGGCATAGGAAGCATGTTAGGTTGTTAAAATCGGACCTTTACGAGGTTTGGATGGGGAAAGGAGTGGAAAGTGTCCCTTACCTAGCTTAGGACCGAAAAACATGTATGGGAGGAGACGTGAGCTTACTCTCGGCCTCCAAGGTCTTTCTGGCCGTCGGTTGCTACTGGACGATGTCGAGGAAGGGTTGAGGTCTCCTAGGTTGCTTTTCGCTGAAGAAGGAACAGGAATGGGGGTGTGTGTGTGGCCCGATTTCAACTCGTGGAAAACAGGGGAAGAGGAGCTCTAGCTCTCGGTTCCTACGGAGGACGATGATGAAGGTGACGGGGTAGCTGCTGGGAGGGTGACGACGAGGTGAGATGGTTGTTCTCTCATGCCAAGCAAAGGAGGAGTGGAGCTTATTTTGATTTCGGCAAAAAGGGGAGGAAAAACAAGGGTAAGGTGGAGATGGGTAAGAGAGAAAGAAGGGTTGTGTTTTGTGGTGCGATGAAATGAGGCTACAAATCTGATTCTATTGAGGTAGAATAGGTATGGATTGAGGACAGATTTCGGATATGTATAAGGAGGAGAGATTTGTTTGTATTCTAGTTTAGGGGAGACATGGAGGAGAAGAATGGAGGGATGGTGGGTTGGTGCTTAACCCAAAAGAGAAGTGAGGAAGGAGGGATGAAGTTTCCCTTGATTAAATTCAACTCAAAAGGGGTCACATTGGGTCTGGGATTTTGGATGCTCAAGGGAGAAAAAGGGCAAAGCAGAGGTGGTTTCAAAAAGGAAACCCAAAATTCGAACTTCCGAAGTTAGGTTCCGAATCCCGCTCTGTAGATTTAATTCCGAATCGATCAATATAAAATATTTTTTTATGAGGAGGATATTGAGATTCGGATGAATTTTCGAATCCTGAGGCAAAAAGATGGAATTTATCTCCAAAAATTCAAAATTGAGCTAAAATCCGCTTTAAGGATTTTAACATACCATTTCCAAGGTGGGGACGAGGATTTTCAAAAATTCAAATTTTCTGACTTAAATCCGTTTATTTTATTTATTTAAAAATATTATTTCAAAACCCAAGGTCCCTATAGTATCTAGGGTTTTCGGGCCTCTTTTCTCCTCTATTGTGGAGGCCATGAAATTCCTAAGACATCAACTATTATTCCCATACTTTTTTATCAATGTTCTAAAAGGCGCTAGGCGGCCTGATGTATAACAATCGGCTAGGCCGGCCAATTGCTAAACTAAAAGCGTCGATCTTGCTTAGCTCCTTGATATCCTTGAATTGATGCCGAATTTGTAACTAAATAGACTCCGTATAGGTTCCGATCAAACACCGACACATCAAGTGACCCTAGGCTGTGCGAGTGGAATGGCTAATTAATTAACGATTGGTTAATTAGTGACCAACAATGGCTACCGCACTCATAGTTGCCCATTGATCATCACGTGATCAATTTCAAAAGCTCTCAAAACAAATTGCCAATTGAAACTTATTATGATCGGACGCACACGAACTATATTTGCCGACTGCACTCACTTTGAAAACCCTCAATGAATTTTGGACGTAAATAAATTGCAAAGTATGTGATTTTTTTGGAACGAATGAAACGAAAGAACAAGAACGGGATGTAATTGGAAGCGGGTGGATTGATAATCGAAGAACCCTTGATCCGTTAAGGGTTTCTTCAATTCTATTTCAATCTGATTTAATTCAATAGAACTACAATGTTTAAATAGAAAAGCTAAGAACCAATTCTACCGTGCAAGATAGAATTTAGTTCGATAAAGATAGATTTTTAATCCTAAAGATAAATAAACCTAGAAGATAAAACTTAATATAAAATCCTAATATATGAAATAATAAAATATGATAATTAAGAAATATAAATAATAAAATAATTAACGCCGTTTCTTTAATGACTCCCAAGGTGGAGCCTTCTTCTTCCGCTTGAGGATGACATCATTCTCCTCCATTTGAAATCGACTCGTCCTCGAGTCGTCGCCTGGATCAAGATCGTTGTTTGACCCACAGAAGGCCATCTTGACCCGCATCATTCTCCCCCTCTTATCTTCGATTCGTCCTCGAATCGAGTCAGCGATGATCAGCGAGGAAGGAGCAACAACCTTCAAAGAAGATGACGGAGGAATGGGTGGAATAGGTGCCAGGAGAATTCGAGGTATAGGAACCCCAAAAACAACACCTTCATGCGCGATCGTTGAACAGACTTGATCTTCAATAAGAATAGGATTAATGACCACACAAATCTCAGCAACTGGAACTTCATGAACATGCCCAAGAGGTACAATCGCTAACTCTTGAGACACGCCATCAAGTACCTCATCCTTGTCAACGGAATCAACATGCTCGTCATGAACACTGTCGCAGTCTGATTGAAGAACTGATTCGGAGGTCTTCCCGGAGGAGTCTGACAGCGTGTAACCCATCGTTGGAAAGCTCGTCGAGTCAGCTTCGCAACAAGACTGAGTTGACTCAATTCCGATGTCGGAGTCAACGGGAATCTGCGAAACAGGTTCAGTGCGCTGTGCTGAATCCGTGGCAACGATTTCAACCAAAGGCTCCTTAAGCTCAATTACCTCGTCGTCGGTTGAGGCAACTATAGCCGCTGGAACAGGGGTGAGGGCTGAAGGAAGTTCTTGACAAATTCTATCCGAGATGGCCTTCGCCAATTCCTCCAAGTCCTCCTCTCGACGTTGAAGCCAAAGTTGGCGTCTTTTGACTTCGCGTTGATGTTGAAGCCAAAGGCGGTGCCTTTGAGCCTCTCGTTGTTGTTCTAAAGCTTGTTGTTGATGCAAAGCTCTTCTCTGGAGCTCTCGTCGGCGTCGTTGTTGTGCAGCCTGTTGAAGGGTAAAATTTCACGAATTTAATTATTCGTGACCTTATGTTCAAATCACCAAGTTTAATTATTTATTTAATGATTAAATTTAGTGACAAACAATTTAGTGAAAATTGTGTTAATGGGCACAAAAATAAAAAGTAAAGGGGCCAATTCAAAGTAGTCCATAATTTACAAATGGGTTTCTATGAAATTGAACAAAATTAAAGCACAGTCCGGCCCAAGTGAAAAGAGGACAGTTAATGCTGAAAATCAGCAACTGCTTAGTCTTACAGTTGTAAAAAAAACTGTATGAGAGAGTGGGGGAATAGTAACCGTAGGTAACTGCTCCTATTGCTCTCTATAAAATGGAAAGGAAATAAAGCTGCTGGTTTTTGGCCCCGGCTTCCCACTATTACCAAAAGCAGTAAACCTGTCACCTTCCTTTCTCCCGGATGGCTTTCTTCTTTCTCCAGGGCATCCTTCTTCTTCTTGGTTCCTCCTCAAAAAGGGGTTCCTTTCCTCTTCCTTTCTGGGCTGGGTTTCTTTTGTCTTGGGTACACCTGCAGCAACATACAAAACCAATTCAAAAATCAGCAAGAAACAAGCCAAAAGAAAAGGGTAGAAGTCTATTCTCTTTTATTTTCTTTGATTTTGCAGGAACAAATAAGCATTACAATGGAGAAGACCAACCCGGGCTTGGGTTCATATGCTCTCACCTAGTGTTTGGTCTCGTAATAGGCTTGAAAGTATTTTCTTTCGCCTAGAGACCATCACATAATGGGTTGAGAGCATCGACTTTCGTAGTTGGCTTGAAAGTATATTCTTTCGCCGCTACATTCGATCCCGGCGTGGATCGGCTCATAGCGCCGAAAGGCTGTCGGATTTTGACCGGAATTCAAAAGCAATGAATTGCCGAATTCCATAGGAAAATCACAAATGAAAGTTAATATGGGACAAATTAAACGGCCTATCAGACGAGCAGAAAGAAATCAAGCAAATTGAAGCTTAGCCTCTTCAGAAAAAAATTTCAGAAGGGAGCACTAGGTTCTCAAGGGACCCAAATAGCCACAAAGGCAAACAACATCAAATTGAAATCCATCAAAGAACATCAGGAAAGATGAAAGCACAAATTGAGTACAAAATAACTCAAAAGCTACAAAGTGGTGCACTGATATACCCAAGTCGAAATCAGTCTGCGCCTATCACATATTGAGATTCCAAATTCGGAAGAAACAAATGAAAAGGAGGAAGTGAACATACAGTCTGGGGCATCAGGGTCATGCTCGCTTGGGAGTCGCAGCGGTGCCCAAGGGCTCAAGCGAGTCCTCTTTGCACTACCCTTCTTTGTTGAAAGCTCAAAGTCGAAGCCATTTTGTCAATATTCATATCTCCCGTCCCGGAATCTCGATTGCCTTGAGGACTGGCCTAATCCGAAAATCTCCAAAAACACAATTTCTAAAAAAATTAGTCAAATTTAGAAATTGGACACTTGATTGGGAATAAATGTAGAGGGAACTCCAAATCTGGAGTTCAAATCATCCAGATGTCAAATTTAATAGCAGCTTTGGGGTGTAAACTCACCAAAAGAAAAACCCTAGAACGTACCTCTTCAAAAGCACTTAGGCCGGAACTCCTCAAGCCAGAGGTCAGCTGTAGTTCCTGCTATTGCGATCGAAGACGGAGTTCAGCTGCCCCATCCTTCTTCGAGTTTCTTCAAGCCATGGTTCCCGTCAAAAAAACCGCCCCCTCGAGCTTTCTTTAATTTTGTGTCTTTGAGGCGCTTCACTCCAATAAAATTCGGTGTGTCTCGTCCCGATCTATTCAACCCTAAATTTGGAGGAGGTGACAGAGCTTCGTCTGCTAAGATACAAGAAATTTGGCCAAATTGCAGAAAACCACCCTTTAAATATGCTGTTTTGCGTGAAACCACCCCTTAAAATGAAAATTCCAGAAAACCACCCTTTAAAACCTTTTTGTTTGCAAAGTCACACCCATCACCCATTTTTCGTTAATTAAATGTTAAAGTGTGTGGAAATTTAATTATACCCCTTATTATTATTATTTTACTCATTTCAATTGATATTAGTTGATATTTAACTTTTAACATGTTTTTCAAAAGTAATTTTTTTAAATAAAATATCATTTTTTAAATATAATTTCATAATTATCAGTAAAAACACTCTATAAAAAATAGATATGATTAATGTTTTATACGGAGTATATTTTAAAAAGTGTATATTACTAAAGGGCTACTCAAAGAAAATAAATTTTTAAAAAATGATATGTTATATAGTTTTTATTATTCTAAAATAGGTTCACTATTCCATATACATTTTTAGAATAATAAAAACTATATGAAACATTATTTTTTTAAAAAAATTATTTTCTTCAAGTAGCCCTAGTATTACACATTTTTTTATATGTATAAAACATAAATTACACATCGATTTTTTATAAAGTTTTTTTGTAAGTATGAAATTATTTTAAAAAACATTTTTTTTATATTTATAGTGTTTTTTGCTTTTGAAAAACATGTTAAAAGTTAAATATCAACTAATATCAATTAAAATGAGTAAAATAATAATAATAATAAGGGGTATAATTAAATTTCCACACACTTTAACATTTAATTAACGAAAATTGGGTGATGGGTGTGACTTTGCAAACAAAACGGTTTTAAAGGGTGGTTTTCTGGAATTTTCGTTTTAAGGGGTGGTTTCACGCAAAACAACATATTTAAAGGGTGGTTTTCTGCAATTTGGCCTAAAAAAAATTAAAGAAAAAATGACAAACGATTGGGCTAAGCCCATGGGGAGAGACTCCTGAAATTTCAAAGGGGAGCTAAGCCTAATGCATACGTACACCTGTGGCTGTACACATGCAATCATTTGAAAATTTTTTGCTTAATTGCAAAACATACCCACTAAAATATAAGAATTATAATCGGTACAAATTAAGAATTAGAGTTTGATCAAAATACAAAATTAAACTCGTCAAATATTCTTTGTCAATTAATTCGAGTGGGTCTATATCAAATCGGCTCCTAAACAAATAACGGAGTCAAAACCTCAAATCGAGTTTCACCAAATATAAACTTGACCCCTCGACAGAACTACGTAAAGACTTGATACTCTGTTACGAGTTACGTAGGAAATCCGGTATCAAATTCAATATATATCGGATTCAGTCGTCCGCCTCTAAATTCACTTCTAAATGAATATGAGGTCAAAACCAAACAAATCAAATCGGTTCGTTAGAACTACGTAAAGACTTGACGCCGTAAAAACGGCTACGTAGGTAACCCGATATTAAATTCTAAAAATATATCGGGTACAGTCGTCGACCTCTAAATTCCCTTTAAATGAATATGAGGTCAAAACCAAACATATCAAATCGGTTCGTCACAGAACTACGCCCGATTTGATCCCGTCCAAACGGGTACGTAGGAAGCTCGACATAAAGCTAAAAGCTAGTCGGGTTCAATCGTCAAACCAAACCAATTAAAGTGGTTCTTTCCGAACTACGATGACTTGATTCCACCAAACAAGTGGATACGTAGGAAACTCGGTGTAAACCAAATTATCACCGAGTCCAGTCACATCCAAACTTTCAAATCAAATCTCCTCAAATTTATTTATCGACTCTAAGTCGTCTCAAAGACCAAAGTTTCATCAAATCCAAAGTGCCCACTCTAACTCGATACAAAGCTTCCGCTCATCGAGTTTGGTCACGACCAACATTCAAAATCAAATTCCACCGTCCCCAAATTGACCTTTAAGTCAAACCTCTAAGCCAAATCAAACAGGTTTCAAAAGAAAAGAACTACGTAAAGACTTGACGCCGTAAAAAGCGGCTACGTAGGTAACCCGATATTAAATCTCAAAATATGTCGGGTACAGTCGCTAATCCCTAAATTCACTTTTAAAATGAAAATGGGGTTAAAATTAAACCTAAATTAAATACACGTGATTTTCCGTGTAAGTGATAGCCGTTAAGTTGAGAAACCCTTCCGAGAAGGTGTGCTCAATTTATTCGGGTGATACATGAGAAAATCTCATGCATATGATAGTGTGATTTATGTTAGAGCTACCCTTCCAAGAAGGTGGGTCCTAATACGATCCAATGATGCATGGAAACCTTTAAGGGGGTAAAAACACACAAACTCAAACATTCTGAACTACGTAAGACTTGATTCTCTTCCAAGAGATACGTAGGCAACCCGCTAAATTTCGGGTGCAGCCCAAATCACCAAAACCATTCAAATCTTGGTATCGATACGACTTCGAATCAAGAGGATAACCAAAAGGGGTCGAACTCAAATATTAAAAATCAAATAAAATGTGTTGTGCAATTATTCGCGCATTTTTGTCCAACACAGCCCATGGATCGGGATCATCATCCCAGTCACCTCCCCAGATTTCGCAAATCATATCAAATCAAAACATCAGTAACATCAACGAAATAAAGAGCGTAGCATAACCCGTCTCTGAATACCAATTGATGTATACTAAAAGCCGATCGACTAGACTCGTAACAAGTTGCCGACCGAAGTCTCCTAAAGCACTTGGAATCAATTCAACAAAATTAATTGGAATCTATTCAACGTGGCCACTCAACAAGGATTCAATTACTAATGGTGATCGGCGGAATGGTACTACGTAACGTGAGAATGGCGAGGTAAGGACACAAGAGCTTTTGGATTGACCTAATCGAAGAACCCTAATTCCGTTAAGGGTTTCTTCAATTCTATTTCAATCTGATTTAATTCAATAGAACTAAAATGTTTAAATAGAAAAGCTAAGAACCAATTCTACCGTGCAAGATAGAATTTAGTTCGATAAAGATAGATTTTTAATCCTAAAGATAAATAAACCTAGAAGATAAAACTTAATATAAAATCCTAATATATGAAATAATAAAATATGATAATTAAGAAATATAAATAATAAAATAATTAACGCCGTTTCTTTAACGACTCCCAAGGTGGAGCCTTCTTCTTCCGCTTGAGGATGACATCATTCTCCTCCATTTGAAATCGACTCGTCCTCGAGTCGTCGCCTGGATCAAGATCGTTGTTTGACCCACAGAAGGTCATCTTGACCCGCATCAGGGCCGCTAGGCGGTGGGTGGCCGCCTAGCGCCTAGGCGGTTAGGCGGGTGCCCAGGCGGCGCCTAGGCGGACTTGGAACAAACTTAATTATTTCCTTATATTTTGAAGCATAACACATGTAAATAATTCATATAATTTAATAATAATCCATAATATAACTCATAAACCCAAATTTATCGTGTTTAACTAACATTAAAGTAAATAAATGCAAAAGTAGGCGTCCGATTAACAACTTTAAACCTTCTAAAATCCAAAACATATCCAAAACCATATGTTTGACTCAAAAGCAAATATATTCGAATATGGGGATAAAAAAACCCTAAGTTGATTAATCACATGCCTAAAACCTAAAATTGAATAATCGTCGGGTTAGGCGGGACTAGGCGTCCCCTAGGCGGGACTAGGCGTGCCTAGGCGTCCCCTAGGCGGGATTAAGCGGGCCTAGGCGGGGTCTAGGCGGCGCCTAGGCAAGACTAGGTGGTGTCTAGGCGGATTACCGCCTAGAGGACCGCCTAGGCTTAAAAATTCCTAGGTGCCCTGCCGCCTAGCGCCTAGGCGCGATTTTTAGAACACTGCTTTTTATCATAATTTATAGTAGCTTTTGATCCATTAAAGGTTGCTTGATTTCCATCAACTTGAAGGAAATTTAGGTAAGCCATGAGTGGCTAATTCCGTTATTTATTTCACCTATGTTTCGGATACTTGGTTGGTGATCCGTGAGGCTTAAATTCGGTTGTTTCCTACTTTTCTTTTGATTTCCCTTGTATTTATTATTGATGTCATTGTAATCAGCCACTATACTAATATCTTGTTAGGTATTTTTTTCTTTCTCATTTGAATGAATTTCTTATTAGCATGATTAGGATTGTGAAAACCTTGTTTTGATCAT
This sequence comes from Persicaria tinctoria, assembly GCA_037127255.1. Taxonomy (NCBI): domain Eukaryota; kingdom Viridiplantae; phylum Streptophyta; class Magnoliopsida; order Caryophyllales; family Polygonaceae; genus Persicaria; species Persicaria tinctoria. The sequence goes on along the minus strand of JBANSL010000008.1, from coordinate 58,726,376 downwards.
GACTAAGTAGGGATTTTGCCATATATCTTAAACATTGGTTACCATGTTTACTTGGTGTTATTCATATGTCTGGATTCTTAGGAACTTGTGTTATCTCTATGTTAAATCTTTGTCGTGCTTTGGTTGCATAAACATGTAAGGGTTGGATTCACTCGTTGTGGTTCAATCTAATCAAACTAAGATGGGAAGAATGCATTTGAAAGGAAATATACAACTTGAGTTTGAGTTTATGACCAATTAAGCCAAGCCAACCAATGTTGAAGAATGCATAGGTGGAACCATGGTCCCTATTGAATTGTCATCAAAACCATCATCACTATGCTTTGTTATTTCATTTGCAATCTTTATCATTAGTTTCATTTATCATATTTATTTGCTTATTTCCCACTTTTTGTTAAAGTAGCGTTTAAACTATTTAATCTTAGATTTCCCTGTGGGTTCAACCCTGCACTTATCGCTATACTAGCCTTTTTTGTGGGAATTTATTTGGTGAGGTTTACACATGATGGTAAACCCTCTGTCAGTAATCGTTGCTTACGGACATGTTGCCAAAGTCATTGGTAATATGGTTGATGGATCGAGAATTAGCATGTCCTGCGGGGTCAACAATAGCTGACTCAGGGACCATGACATTGTATGCATTGTTCTAAGCCAAGACGGATCGACTAGGTCCGGAGTTGTCACGAAAACCGTTAAAGCTTAAACCTTGGTTTTGTGAGGACGAACCACGATACGTAGGGGGAGACTCTGTGACATTAAGGCACTGGAAGTAATTGAGGGCCTCATGATTGGTGCGCTTGTAAATTTGACACGAACTACGAGGTTGATCTACAGATTAAGAATCGAAGGCTGTAGAAGGCTCACTGTTATGGTTGGACGACAGCTGATTGTGAGAGCCACCCTTGCTTGCAGTATTGGCTAAGGGTTGCTAGTCTTGGATAGTGTAAAGGGCCTGATTTTGGTGATCCTCTTCTTGAAGAAGAATCGAAAGATCATCGAAGGTGATCGGCCCAGCTAGACCTGGTTACGGGTCGACCCGTGACCCGAAGGGTCCGGGTTCTCGAGTCAACGGGTTCATGCGGGTAGTGGGTTAGGGTTGGGTCGAGGGTTTTAAAACCCACTAACCCGACGGGTCGACCCACCAGGTCAACCCGCCTTTCCAAAATATTTTTTTTTTAAATTTTATTTTTAATAATATAAATTTAAAATTGCTATGTAAATTATTCTTAGAATAACTCACAATAATACATAAACTAATATGAAATGTGCAATATATATGTATCCAACTACCCACTTTCTTCTACTTCACTTGTTTCCTAAATTTATTTTTAATAAAATAAATATATAATTGTTATGTAAATTATTCTTAGAATAACTCACAATAATACATAAACTAATATGAAATGGGCAATGTGAGACAAATGAACCCTCATCCTTCTCCTTTTATAGACTTGGAAAGTCTTCCTTTCATCCCCTTATTTCCGATGTGGGACAAAGGCTTTCGTCCCACATCCAAAATATGGAGTTGGAATGAGAAAGCATGGGGCTATATATATGTATCTCACTACCCCATTTCTTCCACTTCACTTGTTTCCTACATTTCCTACATTGGAAATTAAGTTGGAAATGAAGTTTGAAAAATATATTCTCATATTTTTTCCTCTTACACCCCACAATGAAATTATTGTGGATAAAATGTGTTGTGAAGATATAATCTTCACATATCATTTATTTTTTTTATTTTTTTTAATAGTCATTTTTTTAAAAAAATAATGTAACTTGCCGGGTCAACTGGTCGACCTGAACCCATCAACCCGTGAGATTTTTGGGATAGGGTTCGGGTCGGCCAACCCTGACCCTTGACCCGGCGGGTCGAACCCGTCGACCAGGCGGGTCAAACCCGTCGACCCGATGGGTCCGGCTCGTGTCCATGTCTAGGCCCAGCCTGCATATGATATGATGTTTGGAAGGTGTTGTAGGATGCGTCCATTCCACATATTCAAGGATGAAGAGATTTCCTTTGATGAAGGACTACATTTGTCACTTCAAATGCATCATGCGAGCCTTGGCTTGAGCGTGAAACATCTCCTCCGAGGTTGTTGAAGCATCATATGTAGTGGCGACTCTAGCCACATGGGCAAGGAGAGTAGCAGAGAGATTGGATAGAATCCATAAAAGAACAGGGCGATCCTTTCGTTTCCAGACACCGAAGTCAAGATTGACGGTCGGAGGATCAGAGGAACCAGTAAGTGATGAAAGGGTTTTGGGAGGGCATAATTTTCGATAAGAAAGGAGTCAAGATCGTAGGTTTGATTGTTTGATACCAAACAGTGTAGTTTGTTTGTTCTAGTTTGATGGTGAAATTGGGTAGGTCGATGGTGTGGAAGGTGAGGCAGATGGTGTCTTCGAGAGGGTTGAGGTTGTCAGTCAGTTCATTCCAGTTTGATGGTAAAATTAGGTAGAATGAGACGTCGGCGATGGTTTGGATGCAAAACAGGATCAATGTTTAGGCATATATAATATAGAGAATATGAGTTTATGAAAAAGCTTACTTTCATTACAATATAGGTATATATAATTACAGTTGCTTGGAGAGAAAGGATCTCCAAGGATAGAATATACACGTACAATAAAATAGGATATGCACAATCTCTACAATTCTATCCAAACTAACAAGATTCTATCCTAATAGTTTTAAATGGTGCCTTTAAAATTTATGAACTCGAAATGAAGTTGTTAATCTTAACCGAAATAATATTTTGAATGAAACTCAATAGGAATTCAAATACAACCATTCTATCTAACACACACAACATCAGTTCGAAGATATATATTTTGTAAGAACATCTTTAGCCTATACAGTAAACAATGAATGTGAATCAATATAAACTCATGTATGCATACATATCCTCCATAAAAAATTAGCTCAATAAACCAATTTTTTAGTCCAACATCAATCCAACACAATGTACAACAACCTAACACACATTGCAATAAACCTCAACTTAGGAGCTTCACATTAAGGCGTCTCAACCACACCGAATGAAGCATCATATGGATTAAATCGAATGGCTTGGCAGGCCTATTCAGTGTGAAATGCCACTTAACACTCCTCACCCCTTTAACCAACTTCAAGTACTTCCTCGTCGAGATACCCTTGAGCCTCGTCTTCATCTCGGGGATCTCGGCCACAGGAATGTGCACCGAGAACTTGCTCCAATCGAGCACGTCGTTGAAGGGAAGTGAGTAGTTGTCTGAGATTATGACAGGGACACACTCCGCATTGATTGCCTCGACGACCCTTGGGCTGGCCACCTCGTAGCCACTAGGGCAGAGGCAGAACTTGGCATTCCCGAGCAACTTGAAGTAGTTTTGGTTCTTAGGGAGGTACTCGTGGACACGGATCTCGGTGTCCTTGTCCTTCCAGTGCTGGAAGAGGAGCCTTCGGATGTAGCCATGGGCCCCGCCAGAGAAGAAGGCAAGGGTTCGGCGCCTACTTATGCGGATCCCGGACTTGGGTGGCCCGAGCTTGCCGACGGGAATGTTGATCTCCGGGATGGAGATGTCCGTCTCTGGGCGGAACCCTTCAGATATGTTGGCGTTGCAAAGGGCTCTTATGAAGTTCTTGAACAACTCATGGTCAGCTCCCAAGACATCCGGTGCCTGAAAATGCATACAATGGAAGGGCTCAAGTTATTGAGGTTAGCTCAGTTCAAACCCATTTTTCTATGTATTGAATAAATTATGCAACATATTAACCAATATCCAAACTCAAAAAATATAGAAACGAAGCAGAACTGAATGATGGGTTGTTATATGAGTTGAGTAGCCCGAACTTTAATCAGGCATGGCTGGATAAAAAGTTTGCCCGGTCTCATTTATTTGCTAAATAAGATAATGATGAACCCATTTTTAAGCTCGATTCAAATTGAGGCTCGTCTCGACGAGCTCAAAATTTGTAGAATTTACAAAATTTAGCTAGGTTACTATGAATGATCAAGTAGGGTTGTTTTATTAGCTAAGTAGCTCGAGCTCAGATCGAAAAAAGCTTGACTCTAGCGTGTTCACGTACTAAGCAAGCTGACTAGCTGAGTATGATCACGTACATTTTTAAAGTTTGAATTTAAATTTAGATTCGGTTCGAACTTGATTCATTTCTACTCAAACTAAACATGTGAGCAACAAATGCACAACTTGATTGACTTGAATAATAGCCCTATTCTTAAGTAATAATATGACATGACCTTCGAAACAAAAGGTTTTGCATCTTACTCAAATCTGAATCAACTGAATGACAAGTTATCAAATGTTAGTATTAGGAAGGGAGAGGAATTGTACCCAGTCATGGCAGGAGAGCATAAAGTGGTCGGCGCCGCTGCTGAGGTTCCAGAAGGGGTAGCGGTGGGCAACCACCGTGACATAGTCGAGTACCACCCGGTGCAGCGGAGCCCTGGAGTAGGAGACGAGGGGGCGGTATAGGAACCTCACCACGTTGGCGATGCTCCACGGCAGGAAGAATGCGTGGGCCTGGGCCGGGTCTTGGGCCATGAACCCGCTTAGCCCACTCTCCATCTCCTCTATGAACTGCCCTTCAATGCCATATATGTTGTTTACTGGGCCTTGGTGGATTATGGGTCTATCCCCTTCCTTATAGGCCCATATCTTGAACCTCTTCACCATCTCCACGTGGCTCCTGTATTATTTTATGGTAAACAAAAAACAAACTTTAATTATATTTACTGATTGATTTTGTAAGGTGATGTATGTTCATTTTCAGGGTTATGGATTTGTTTATAAAAAAAAATTAATTTCTTATTAAGGAGTTAGTAGTGCAATATTACTCTCTGTTAAAAAAACTTATTATTTTAAAAAATCTTCCCATTTTTTAAATTAACAAACAAAAATACAATTATACCGCTAATTATTATTTTACTTTTCATTTTCTCGAAAACTACAACTAATATGTCTATAATTATGGCAAGGACAATTTGGTAAAGTGAATGCCAAATATATAAAATGATATGTTTTTCTTAACAAGATTTCATTTCTTAAACGGCAAGTTTTGATTAACAGATGAAGTATGCTATAACCATTTCGGAATGCAACTGAAAAGAACATGCGGGTAATATCCAAAGGTCCCCAAAATGTAGAGTAAGTGATGACATTTGTAATACTCAAAGGTTCAAAATCGACATTCAGTAACCAAATGATAAATCCACAAGTCATAAATGGGGTTACGATCCACATAGTCGAATTTCAGAAATTTGATATATGTTTGCATTAATAAAAATTTATAAATCCTAAATTTTGTTTTGAAAACAATTAAATGTATACTAAATCTTAACCATTATTAACTTGAAATTGATGGTTAAGATATACTTCTGATCGGAAATAAATGATAGTTGACTAATTGACTTCTTTGCACGTAATTTTAGAAAGTAAAAACTATATAAAATCTTATTTATTTTAATTAATTTTTTCACAATTTAATACGGAGTACTTATTATACGGAGTACCTAATAAATTAGTGTATTTAATTACCTGGAGTGGAGATAATAGTCGGTACAACTTCAACAGTATAAAATGAGGAAGTAGCGGCCATAGAAACGAGTTTTGGCAATTCAAAGGAGAGAAGAGAGAATGCAAATAGAGCATATGATATAACAATAACAATTATAACATGGATGTTGGCCAGAAACCTATACGCTCGTTACGCGGTCCAACTCTAGAAATAGAAAGTCTACCCAAAGTTAGGTGAAAGCCTCTTCACTCTTGGAAGAAGGCGCCCAGCGGTCCTTACCTTTGTCTAAACTGTTAAGCATCACCAATCTGCGGATGTTATCCCACAAATCATTCCATCCCATTTCAAACTCTGCGGGTTAATTATTAAAACTTGTTATTTTAGACTTTTGTACGCTTTTAAGAAAACGAAAAATAAAAATACCCTTAATTATTCTCCTTAATCACTATAAAGATAATTTTGTAAAGTATTAGTTAGATGAAGCCCCTTATTTTTATACTAAGGGTTACAATTCAAAGAATATATTATCCCAACTCAAATTTATTGGAGTATTTTTGCAAATGTGAAGGTTTGATGAGGACATCTCAACAATGGACCCAACCCAATTATGCTTGTACAAAATACGGAATACTACTTATTTGTCTTCATTAATATTGCCCAACTTAAAATTATTGTAGCATATTTCCACATTTTCAATTAATTCAAAAACCTCAATGATTAACATACAAAAAAGATGTTTTCATTGTCCATACTCTATGTTATCAAACTATTTCAATGCTATTGATAGTGTAGAAGGGTATATTGTGAACATTTAGAATGTTTGGGTAGCTTTGTGTAAATAGCTTTATTCCACCCAAAAAGTTGTTATAACCTCTTGCTGTATAAATAAGGGAAAGGGGTTGCATTTCCAGTTTGATGTAACAGAACTCATTCTTCTTCTTGAATATGTACAGAAGCTCTCTCTTTTCCTCATGAACTCGATTTCACATTAATCCACATGGTATCAGAGCAGGTCCGAGTCGGGTCGGTTTTCCTGGCTTCGGGGATAGGCTAAAAGAGAATGAGATGCCGAATCCCGTTGTAAAAAAAAACCGGGCGAGCTATAAAGAGATTGAGAGTCTCGACCCGGGGGAAGATTAAAAAAAAGAAAAAAAAAAGGATTTCAAGTGTCAACCCGATCCAGGCGGGTTGCATTTGAGGGGGCGTGTTGGGATAAAACACTTTCCACATCCAATGTTCCAAAAAACGCTTGGCGGGTGCTTAGCGGTAGGGTAGGGTCAAGGGTCTAGACAGGGCCTAGGCGGGGTCTAGGCGGTTTCATGGCTGGTCTTTGCAGTCTAGGCGGGTTTTTATGACCTTGACGACCTTGGCGGTGGGGTGAGTTCAAGGGTTTAGGCGGGGGTCTAGGCGGGTCTTGAAGGGTTTTTTAGAACAGTGCCCACATCGGTGGTGGAGTTAAAAACAAACCAAAATATAAGGGAGGGAGAAGCCCCTACACAATGGCTTAAGCTTTTGTGTAAAGTGGTGGATCCCGACCTTATAAACAAAAATAAAAATAAACCCGACACGACTCCCGATTTGATACGACCCGACTCGGGATTCTCGAAATCTCACATGGTATCAATGCTCTTGAGTTCACAAGCAAAGAGTGTGTTCAGTTTTACAGTGATCATGGTGTGGTTCACCAAACATCTTGTGTTGACAGACCTCAACAAAATGGTGTGGTAGAATGTAAACATCGTCATATCTTGGAGATTGCTAGAGCTCTTAGATTTCAAGCTCATTTACCTCTCAAATTCTGGGGTGACTGTGTCCTTACATCAGTCTACCTTATTAATCGTTTACCAACTCCTGTGCTGGGAAACAAAACTCCTTATCATGTGTTGTTTGATGAACCACCTACTTATCAACATCTTAGAGTTTTTGGATGTCTAGCTTTTGCTTACAATCCTTCCAGAACTCATGATAAACTCCAACCAAGAGGGGTTCCTTGCCTCTTTTTGGGTTATCCTTCCACTCAAAAAGGATACAGACTGTATAATATGAATTTAAACACTGTGTTTGTCTCCAGAGATGCAAAGTTTTTTTAACACATCTTTCCTTGCAAGGATGATTTTCAACAACATATGTCATCATCCTCTTTATTCTTTCCATCAAAATCATCTTGGTTCCCTGATGCCTTGATGGATCCTATTAACCCTGAGCCAAACACAAACCCATCTCCTATATCAAATTCACCACAAAATTTGCCAAACACAAATCCAAACACAGACTCTACTGGTGTGAGAAGGTCTTCCAGGGATCCCAAACCTCCCTCTTGGCTATCGGATTATGTGACTGCTGCCATTACTACCAATCCTCAAAAGGTAACCTCCTATCCTATTGCCAATTTTGTTTCTTATGACCATTTGAAGCCTCAAACTCAAAGATTCATTACAGCTTTAAACTCAGTTTCTGATCCTTTCACCTTTGCCCAGTCAATTGGGGATCCGAAATGGTGTGATGCTATGAATGTTGATCTAAGGGCCCTAGAAAGAAACAAAACTTGGGTAGTGACTGAGCTTCCTAAAGGGAAGAGAGCTATTGGTTGTAGATGGATTTACAAAACAAAGTTCTTAGCTGATGGATCCATTGATAAGCACAAAGCAAGGTTGGTGATTCAAGGCTGCAGACAGAAGAGAGGGGTGGATTTTGATGAGACTTTTGCCCCAGTAGCCAAAATGACAACAGTCAGAACAGTATTGGCAGTGGTTGCTGCCAAGAAATGGCACATTGGACAAATGGATGTGTCCAATGCATTTGTACATGGTGACCTTCATGAAGAGGTCTACATGAAGTTACCCCTGGGTTATACAGGTGAAGGGGAGCCAATCGGTAACACAGTGGTGTCTTCCAAAGTTTGCAGGCTCATCAAAAGCTTGTATGGACTTAAGCAGGCGCCCAGGAAATGGTTTGCCAAATTATCATCCACCTTGTTAGGCAATGGATTCAGGCAATCAAAGGCAGATTATTCTCTGTTTTTAAAGCAATCAAAAGGTGTTTTCACTACAATTCTTGTGTATGTGGACGACATGATTGTGGTTAGCAGTGACAGTTCAGCCTTGACCAAGGTTAAAGAGATGCTTAGTAACAACTTCTTCATGAAAGATCTGGGGGAGTTAAAGTACTTTCTGGGGATTGAGGTCCTGAGATCTGACAAAGGCATATTTCTCTCTCAAAGGAAATATGTGTTAGATCTCCTCAAGGAAGCCAATTTGAGTGATTGCAAACAATTGAGGTTACCTCTGGACCCAAATGTGAAGTTGTCCACAGACATAGGTACTACCCTTGATAAGCCTAATGACTACAGGAGATTGGTTGGTAAGCTGATTTACTTAACCATTACTAGGCCTGATCTCAACTATACATTGCAATTGTTGAATCAGTTTATGTCCAAGCCTACAGATGCTCATATGACAGCAGCAATTAGGGTGCTAAGATATCTCAAAGGGTCACCAGGCCAGGGAGTTTTGTTAGCTTCAAACTCTGATATGAAACTTCGTGTCTTCACTGATTCAGATTGGGCAAGTTGTCCCTTCACCAGATGCTCCACATCAGGTTTCTGTGCCCTTCTAGGTGCTTCCTTGATCTCTTGGAAAGCAAAGAAGCAACGGGTAGAGGCTCGGTCTTCAGCTGAAGCTGAGTATAGAGCTATGGCTCTTGCTTGTACAGAGGTAAAATGGTTGATCCAGCTACTCAGAGATCTCAGGTGTGCTCCATCAGCTTCAATCTCTGTGTTCTGTGACAACCAAGCAGCATTACATATAGATATAACTCAAAATCCGGTTTTCCACGAACGGACTAAGCATATAGAAGTGGATTGCCACTTCATTCGAGACATGGTCCAAGATCACACCATCTCTACAGCCTATGTTCCTACAAAATATCAGTTAGGTGATATGTTCACAAAGCTCACAACTGTTGATACCTTACATCGCTTCTTGTCCAAACTGGGTGTTCTGAATGTCTTTCACACACCAACTTGAAGGGGAGTGTAGAAGGGTATATTGTGAACATTTAGAATGTTTGGGTAGCTTTGTGTAAATAGCTTTATCCCGCCCAAAAGGTTGTTATAACCTCTTGCTGTATAAATAAGGGAAAGGGGTTGCATTTCCAGTTTGATGTAACATAACTCATTCTTCTTCTTGAATCTGTACAGAAGCTTTCTCTTTTCCTCATGAACTCGATTTCACATTAATCCACAGATAGTAAGTTGAGGATTGCATTTTATTTTAGTTTTAATCTTTTGTTTTCATTATCTAATTTTAAAATATTATTATTCTAATTAATTACTAGTATTTGCCATTATAATTGGAAAAATATGCACCTAAAATTAAAGGGGCATTTTAATTAGAAAAATATGAAGTAATGAACGTACTGTTACCAGCTAATCAAGAATACATATATGATGATGACATATCGGTGCAGTGTCGTCATATATTGCAAATAGTTGATATATATTGTTTGTATTATTGCTTGATATATATTTATCATAAAACTATTGATATTTGAATCTTGATTGATCAATATTCTAACAAGTATATATAAGCTAAAATAAATAATAAATAATAGCATCCATTAGTTACTTGTTCAATTAAACAATCATGTTGAATTTTATTATATTATTTACGTTATTTCTTAAGAAATTAACCCATTAATATTTCTTAAACTAACAAGTACAATAAAATTGATTTCTATAATTAATAATGCGGTCTTTTAATCCTATGTCCCAAATAAAAGATATAAGATAAGAACTTTAACCACGAAAGATTTTCTATCAAAAAAGAAACAACTCTAGGAAGCGATAAAAAAAGTTAAAATAATTTAATTTTGGTGAATGTTTGAGGTTTTATCATATACCCTTCCAGTCCAGCCCTTAATCCTTAATAATATCAAAAAAAAAAAAAAAAAACCGTTCCATGAAAGACTTAAAATTTTGTCATTTTTACAATAAACTCAACATTTTCGGGATGAGATTCCATTGTCAACTCATCAAGTGTGTTGTCGTTTCTTTATTTGAAATTCATAAATTACTTTTGTTTTTTCCTTTGTTTTTTTTGGCAACTTTGGATACTATAGACGTATTATTAAGCCAAACTAATTAAAATACCCTCATATTTGGGGTATGGTAAAAATATATCATTAATGTTAAAATGTAATAAAAATATCTCGACCTTTGAGAGTAGTGGTAATATATTACCATGAGTTTTCTCATGGATAAAAAATGCTGACAAGGTAACCTATGCGGATTTTTTTTTGACAAGGCAGCCTGTGTGGAAACTTTTTTTATAAATTAGCTCTAAAATTGAATTTTCATAAACGGTTTTCTTAGGGGAAAAAATAAACTGACAACAAAATTAAACCCGAAAAATGAAATTAATTCAACCAAGAAACTAATCGATCGAAATTGCCTCAAATTAACACAACACGATTATTCATAACACCAAACCGACAATAAAACTAAACTAACCACACAAACAACAATGAAGAGGGGAAAAACAAAACATACTCAGCCATGTCCGTGAACGAATAAAAGAGGAAGAAAATGTGAGAGACAGCTCAAGATAGTCGACCATGAGGGAGGAAGACTGCCATTAAGAGGAACCATGTACATGAGAAAACCAAGTAATTTATGAACTTCAAATAAAGAAACGACAACACACTTGATGAGTTGACAATGGAATCGAAGGTCGGGATATTTTTATTACATTTGAAAGTTGAGGATATATTTTTACCATACCCCAAAAAATGAGGGTATTTTAATTAGTTTTTCCTATTATTAACATATATCAATGTACATGAGAAAACCTATTAAGAGGAACCTAATTAAGAGGAACTTTACAAGGAGTTGGAATTCAATTACAAATTTTGGAGGCAAAAAGCTAAATCAAAGCATATTCAGTTGGGTGACAAGAATACCAGGTACTACCAAACTCTAGTTAAAGTAAAGAAGTTTAAAAACCATACCACTTCCTTTGTCACCAAAGAAGGTGTAACTGTCACTGATAGTCAGGACATCTCTTTTCACATCTCTAAAGAATTGAAGGAGAGATTCGTTTTGCCACCCTCCACTATGGTTACAAACGATCTTCTAAAGTTCATTTCCCCTCAAGTGTCAGCAGAAGACAACATCAACCTTCTCAGACCTCCTTCAAACAGTGAGATCAAGTCTACAGTTTCAAGCATGGCTGAGGATAAAACTCCCGGTCCTGACGGATATCCCCCGGAATTCTACTCCAAATACTGCCATTTAGTTGGTCAGAGCTTATGTAGGGCTGTCAAAGCCTTTTTCCATTCTGGAACCCTTCTCGCTGAAATAAATCAAACCTTCATAGCTCTAATTCCGAAAACTAACAACCCTACTAATATCAATCATTTCAGCCCAATCAGTCTTTGCAATACCATATATAAAGTCATTACCAAACTAATTGCTAACAGACTCACACCTATCATTTCTAAACTCATTAACCCATTTCAAGGCGCTTTTGTTTAAGGCCGCTCCATTCAAGACAACACTCTAATCGCCCATGAGATTTTTCACACTTTTCATAAGCAAAAGGGTAAGAGGGGTATGATGGCGCTTAAACTCGACATGGAGAAAGCTTACGACAAAGTTTAATGGGATTACATTAAAGCAACTATGATCAAATTCGGTTTTGATCCGAGATGGATAACTTGGGTTATGTCTTGCTTGACCACCACAACCATTTCTCTCCTTGTCAATAACCGTCGAGCTGAGCAATTCAAACCCCAAATGGGCATTCACTAAGGGGATCCTCTAGCTCCTTACATCTTCATTCTTGTAATGGAAAACTTAGCTAGGGAATTACAAGACGGAGCAACTCTTGATGACGGACTGGTTGGAATCAAACTTACAAAAAATGGCAGTCCAATACCTTTCTTAACCTTTGCGGGCGACACTATCATTTTTGCACCGGCTTCTCACAAAAGCATCCACACTATTAAGAATATGCTCAATAATTTTTCTAACCTCTCCGGCCTTACAATCAATTACAGCAAAAGCTCGCTTTAGGTCTCTGAAAATGTGTCTTCCGCTTTAGCATGCTCTCTTGCACAGGCAATGAACATCCCAATTGCAAGAAATCTCGAAAAAATATCTGGGTATTCCTCTTCTCAGGGGAAGAGTAAAGAATTGTATGTTCGAAGAAGCAACTCAAAGTCTCAAAAAGCAGCTGTCAAAATGGAAATCTTCTTCCTTATCGCAAGCGGGTCGAACCACTCTTATTCAAGCCAACCTCTGCTCTAAAACAAATTATCTTATGCAAAACTTTCTACTCCCAAAAGGTGTGCTTCATCAAATGGACAAGAATCATAAAAACTTCTTTTGGAACAAACGGGAGTCGGAACGTTACAGTCCACTTATTAGTTGGGATAGGATTTGTTAACCTAAAGATCAAGGAGGCATCAGCCTCAGACTAGCTAAAGACATTAACATCAGTCTCCAAATGAAGTTGTTATGGAAGCTACTCACATCCCCGGATAACATTTGGGTTAAGGTGATCAGGGAAAAATATTTGCAAAATGAAGATGTTCTTGATGCAAATCCTCTTCACCCGTCTTGGCAATTTGGTAGGTTACTACAACTCAGAACTCAATTCAAGAAGGGATTACTATGGATTATAGGTAATGGACAGAATATAAAGGTTTGGAGAGATCCATGGTTGCCGAATGTGGACTTGAAACCCTGGCAGGCTTAGCACGACCCAAATCTTCTTCTTAACCACCTTATAACTCAAAACAAACAGTGGGATCTTCAAAAATTGGAAAATTTATTCCCAGATTTTATAGTTGAACAGATCACTAAGCTTCACATTCGTTCGTGGAGCCCCCAAGATGAATTAATTTGGAAACTCAACCCGGATGGTATTTTCACCACCTCCTCTTGTAGGCAATTATATCATAACAATGCTGCTAATATGTTGGGGGCTGAATGGATTTGGAAGCTTAACACCCCCCCCCCCCCCCCACCTCACCTCGGGTGAAGAACTTGGTCTGGAAAATTCTACAAGATGCTGTGGCTACCAAGGAAAGACTCGACATATATTTTATTAGAGTCCCAATAGAGTGTGTTCTTTGTAATGACAATATAGAAAATGACTCTTACTTATTCTTGAATTGTCCTTTCACTAGACGTGTGATAACTAACTATGAACAACTGTTAGGTGCCGCTCTTGGGTCACCTTGGAATGACCAAATCTCGATTCACGACTTCATTCATTCGAAACCAATTTCATCCAACCTTGAACATCTTTGCCATGTTTGGCAAAATCTTTGGGAAACTAGAAATAACTTAATTTTTAAGAATAAGAATCCCGATTTTGCTTCGCGGGTTGCAATCAGAGCGTTTATCCAATTTAGAGAGTGACAAATGGCCATTAATCAGGACAAAGACAAGGGTTTCAATCAGGTTAGAAAAAATAGAAATGCTGGTTGGAAGAGGCCGATTAGAACCAACTACAAAATCAATGTAGATGGTTCGACTAAACCCACTGGCTTCTCTCAGGTGGGAGGGATCCTTAGAGATAGTGCAGGACGTGTTCTGGATATTTTTCAACAACAGATTCCTAGCAGTTCTGCCATTCAAACAGAAGCTGATGCGTTTTGTGCAGATGTCAAGTTAGCTCTATCAAAAGGTTTGAGGCAACTAGTAATAGAAGGGGATTGTCTAGAAGTTATCAGGAGCATTAATGATAGATCAAGAACAAGATGGGAAATTTTCCGGCAGGAGGAATTCATCAGAAGTATGAAGTTGAAATTTGAGTACATTGAGTTTAGAAATTGTTTTAGAGAAGCAAATGTAGCTGCAGATTAGTTAGCTAAGTCTACTGATATGTGTACTATATCCAATATCCCTTTTAATAAGGAATTCTATAACATCATCAGTAAGGATGATTAGGGTGGCGTCCCTTTCGGGACTTCTGCCCCCTTTTTGCCTAATATATAAAAAAAAAAAGGAACTTTACAAGGTGACGTCTATATAATTTACAATCTATTTTAATTAGTTTTTCTTGATAAGAGGAACCATGTACATGAGAAAACCTAATTATTCTAAAGAAGTCTATATAATTTATATTTATATATAATTTAAATAGGAACTTTACAAGATGATGTCCTCTATCTCTGATACTTTAAATAGGAACCACTTGTTATTGCCATCATGTAAGAGGACTAGAGGAGTCGTGGTGGTTTTGAAGTTCCAATTACAAAACACTTGTTGGCCTTATTCAAAGTCGTTATAACTCAACAGAATCGCTCGTGTCACTTATGTTTTTGGGAAACCTTTCTTCACATACGCAATGGGTAAGCTCATCCCTCGTTTCATTTTCAGTTGGCAGAGGGTTGATCCACGTCACTCTCATCTACCTTGATTCAGCACCGTTGTCACTCAACACAATCCCCCGTGTCATTTAGGTTTATGAAAAACCTTTCTTTGCATATGCAATTGGTAAGTGTAGTTCCCGTATTCTTTGCATACGCAATGGATTTCTAGGCCATGGAGATTCAGAGGGCACCAGGGACTGGTGGCGGAGGGAGAGGCGGCAGAGACGAAGGATAGAGAGATGTCTCATAGCAGAGATGTCGAAGGAAGAGAGAGGCGGCATAGGTGAAGAGAGAGTGACAGGGGAGGAGAGAGGTGAAGAGAGAGCCTGAATGCTATGAGAAAGCTATGTCAGATGTGCATCAGAAGGAGTGGTACAATGCCATGCAGTATGAGATGAGTTCCTTGCATTAGAACCACACCTATGACTTGGTGAAATTGCCTAAAGGCAAGAATGCTCTCAAGAAGAAATGGTTTTTCGTTTGAAGTCTGAAGAAGATGGTACACCTCCCAGGTTCAAAGCTAGAGTTGTGGTGAAGGGTAAGGTTGGGCAAAATTTGGATCGGACCGGAATTTACGGTCTTTGGATCTGACCGGAATATTACGGTCTGGTCCATGGTCCAAGATATTTTAATTTCCGGATTCCGCTCCAAACCCGGGACCAGACCGGAATTGGACTGGTTTTTTTTTTTTTTGAAAATGTGTGTAAGCGTGTCTTGAGGCTTAGCAATTAGCCTTTCTTTATTTTCTTTAAAAGCTCACAGAGAGCCGGCCGGCCCTAAAGGCCTAAATCCCTAATTGATGAATTTGATTCATCTTTCTCTCTCTCTCTCTCTCTCTCGATGTCCCAGTTTTTTTTGTTCGATCTCTCTCAATCTCTTAGACTTTCTCGCTCAGTCGGCGCCACCCTTCGTCGCTGTCTCGCAGCGACATGCCAATCGTCGTCCGCCACCGTCAGTAGCCACTGACATGCCAACCGTCGTCCGTCATCGTCCTGCCAACCGTTGTCCGTCAAGGTCCTCGTCAGTAGCCACTGCCATCGCCACTTAGTCGTCTGCCACCGTCCTACCAATCGTTTTCCGTCACCGTCCATCGCCACCTGCCAATCGTAGACCCCTCTCTCTCCACCCTCTTTTCAGATCTAGGTTTACAAAATTTTCAATTTGTAATATAAAAATTTTAGATCTAGTTTTGTGTTATGTTGTAGGAGAAATTTAAATTTTCAGATCTAGGATTAATTTCAATTTTATTAAACATTCAAGATCAAGGAGATTCAGGACTCAACTTACTGTTGTAAAACTTTCCAAAACGACAGAAAAGGGTTGGGATTAAAACGGTCCAACCGGTCTTAACGGTCCGCGGACCGGAAAACCCGGTCCATGCTAGCACCTTCACAACTGGAGAGAAAATCTCATCAAAATGTTTAATAAAGCTGCTCGACCTTTAGGTCCATGCTAGCAGCCATGCCTAGAACAACCCGGATTGATGACATCTTCACAACTGGAGAGAAAATCGCATCAAAATCTACACCCTTTTTCTGCTCAAAACCCTTCACTAGGGCTGGGCATCCGGTCTGGACCGGATCGGACCGGACCGGACATTCCGGTCCCGGTCCGATCCGCGGTCCAAGTTTTTGAAAATTCTGGTCCATCAGATCGGACCGGGACGGGAATGTCCAGTCTGGTCCGATCCGGTCCAGACCGGATGCCCAGCCCTAGTGAAGGGTTTTGAGCAGAAAAAGGGTGTAGATTTTGATGAGATTTTCTCTCCGGTTGTGAAGATGTCACCCTTCCGGGTTGTTCTAGGCATGGCTGCTAGCATGGACCTAGCGGTCGAGCATCTTTGATGTGAAAACCGCCTTCCTTCATGGTGATTTGCAGGAAGAAATCTACATGGAGCAACCTGAAGATTTTGAAGTCAAGGGAAAAGAGAAGATGGTTTGTCATCTCAGAAAGAACTTGTATGGTTTGAAACAAGCCCCTCAGCAATGCTACAAGAAGTTCGATTCTTTTATGATCGACCACAAATTCCACAAGACACATGCCGACCACTTCGTGTTTGTGAAGAATTACGCCGAAGGTGACTTTCTGATTCTCTTGCTTTATGTGGATATGTTATGCTTATTGTTGGTCGGGATACCAACAAGATTGCTAGTTTGAAGACTGCATTGAAGAAGTCCTTTTCTATGAAGGACCTTGGCCCTACAAGACAGATTTTGGGTATGCAGATTACCCGTGACAGAAAGAAGTAGAGTATATATATGGCTGCAGTTGAAGCTGGTAAGGAGTTGATATGGATGAGAGACTTCCTAGAGGAGTTGGGAGTGGAGCAAGCTATATAGCTACCCACTCTATTGTGACAATCAGAGTGCCATCCACCTTGCCAAGAATGTCGCCTACCATTATCGAACCAAGCACATCCGGAGAAGGTATAATTGGCTTAGAGAAAGAGTAGAAGATGAAGATTTTAAGCTCATGAAGATCCACACAAATGACAACGGATCAGATATGCTGACGAAGACTTTGTCAAAGGAGAAACTCATCAAGTGCCTCTCAAAGGCAGGCTTGCTCGAGCCCCCCATATAGGATTGAGGAGAGCTATGTTGTGTTCCCTCCTATATGGGGGAAGAGTCCAATGGACTAGTTTATCATATGGTTTTTACCATGTGAAGTTTTACCCTCATTCTTTATAAAATGGGATGTCTTTCCATTTGAGAAAGTAAGAGAGAGAAAATAAAGAGCTAGTGAGAAAGGGAGAAAAAGAGAGAGAATTGGAGAATTTCGTATGCCATTGTTCAGCCCAATTTGAAGTGCCCCGATCGATGACCAAACGACCTTCGATTGGGACGATTTTCTGATACGTTGTTCACCTCATCATAAGCTTCATTTTGTACGGTTGAATCGTCGTTTTAAGCCTCCAATCTTATATCCCCTTTGTTAGTGTCCTCTCTTGGGTTTTGTTGATTTCCACCAATTGGGTGATGAAATTTGGAGATTTGGCCAACCTTGTTGGTGCTTGATGATGTTGTATGCCTCTAGCTTTGTCTAGGGAAGATTGTACCCACTTGTTATTGTTGATAGTGTAAGTTTCTAGCTCCCATGGTTTTTTACCCCGTTTTGGGGTTTTCCACGTAAATATGGTGTTCTTTGTGCTTGGTTATTTTATCTTTTGTTTGTGTCTGATTGTTGGTTTGATTTTCTTGAGTTTGGCTCTCTGGTTTACAGTTCTTATCCATCCCGATTCTTGTGTATTAAAGAGGCGTGTCTGACGTCCCCTGCTTCCCCGGCACAACAGAACCCAGGACCTCCTTCCCACTCCCTTGCTCCTTACCACTAGGCCACCAATGTATTTTACTTTTCTTAAAAAAACGCACCCATATTTCCAATTCATCCCAAATCAAACCTAAAACTATATAACTTCACCTAGATTTCACATGTATATATATCTAGATAAGCTAGCTTTATTTTCAATGGAACCCAATGCGACCACGCGGGAGATCAAATGTTCGAATGGTTTTGCCATATGTACTGTCTCCATCTAGCCGAGTGACCTTTTGGTGGTCACCACTCCAATTACATGATGTCCTAGAGCATGTATAGATAGGAATCGAATTTGGCCAAAGGTATGAACTTTGTCTAAATCTAGTGTTCCGGTAGTAGTGGATTCCATTAATTTGCAATGTGCAACCTCTTGTGGCCATGTAATTAGGGGTTGACTAATAGATTTTAACCTTTATACCTGCTCGAATCTAAGGGCCGGATTAGATATGCAGTGAGAGTTGAGTTTGAATGGACCAAAATCGATCACCACCCAAATTGTAGGCCATGAATTGAAGCCGATACAACTTTGAGGTTTTTATCATAAAAAAAAAAAAAGAAAAAAAAAAACGAGCTGGACCTCATGGCTTCATCATCCAAATTTGAAGTGGTAAGACTAAGACGTGCGGGCACAAAGAGGCAGGAGGGCAATTTTGTCCCTTCAAGTCTTAAACTTGGATGTTGCTTTGAAACAAAAGGATAGCATGTAGACCTGTCAAACGGGTCATTCGGGTCGGGTTCGGGTCTGGTCACTTTGCGTCTCGGGTAAAACGGGTCCCGAGTATTTCCGGGTTGACTACAACCCGGGTTTGACTGGGTTTCGGATCATTTCGGGTCGATTTCGGGTTTGTCAATTTTTTCCTTTTTAAATTAAAAAAATCATGATTTGATAATTTTGCAATAAATTTTAATTATATATATATAATTAATTATATTTAATTAAAAATTAACCGGGTTACCGGGTCAATCGGGTAAAATCGGGTCAAAATTACCGGGTCAATCGGGTCACCGGGTCGAAACCCAAATGACCCGGAAAATTTCCGGTTTTTCGGGTTCGGGTCGAAAAAAATTTCCGGGTCAAAATTTTCGGGTTCGGGTCGAAAATTTTCCGGGCGGTCGGGTCGGGTCGACCGGGCCGGGTTGTGTTTTGACAGGTCTAATATCATGGGTTGTTTTTTTATACAGTATAAAAAAATTGTCGAATTTTTTTTCAAAATATTAACTCAAAAATAATTATTTATCGTATTATTTATACATTCAAAATATTTACAGAAACATTTTTTTTTTCCTTTTCAGGATTGCTAAAGAAACTCGGTCGTAAAATATGAGTCCGAAGAAAAAGTGAAAAAAAATAACCGAATATGAATCAGTAATACTCGGCTTATTTGGCTCGATTAATTAGAAGATCTTCAAACAAAAAGGAAGTGGAACATTACAGCGGACTTTAAAAAGTGGAGTTACATTTTAAAATTTTAAGGGCCTTAATTAGATTAGAGGATTTTCAGCCTAAATAAACCCAAGGTTTCATTTATTGGCGTCAAACCTAGCGTATTGGTGATAATTTAGGAGTTCACACTACAAATGAACCGTTCATATGCATAATCTGAAAACAGTTCACATGAATATGTATCCACCTAGCTAAATTTTAAGATCTACAAACATGGCACTATATGTCTACTGAAATATGTAGGTCTCACCTTCAAAATTATATAATCTATCTATCTATAATCTATAACTAACTATCTACATTAATCTATAATATTCTTCTATCTATAATCTATATATAACATGTAATCTTCTATCTATAAACTATAATCTATAATCTATATATAACTAACTATCTATAATCAATAATCAATCAATAACTAACTATTAAAAGAGAAGCATTTTGATATATAAGGTGTCATCACCACCATAATTATAGGATTTTCAACAAATCAAATTAAAATAGATTTTTTCTCTAATCACAATTGGTTCAATTTAAAGTAATAAATTAATGTATATAATTTATTCCTTAGTATATTATACATTTTCTAATAAATTGGTTCAAATCAAAACATTAAATCAAACATAAGCGTCATGACACGAGGATATATTGTACTACGGAGTAGTATTAATTAAATATCCATGAATTAATACGGTTCATCAGATTCTCAAAAAAAAAACGCTCATTTTAATTTCATAAATGATCTTGTATGGTGGCACATATATTTTTTTAATTATTATAGGGATTATTTTAGAATTTATATGATATATATATTTTTTTAATTATTGAAAGTTGTTTAGTATTAAATGACAAAAATACCTCTAATAATAATCAAATAGACCTCATTTTCTAAATATTTTTGTCCCATATATATATATATATGAAGTTCGTATATCGATTTTTCTATCATAGGTCCTTAAATCCCTTAATAGCACTAACTTGAAAATATTTTTTAAATTTTAATTAGTTTAACTTTCTTTTTTAATTAAATTCTCAGGGTCACTTATTTTTTTGGGTAGAAAATCTTTTCCAATTTAAAATCTTATCCTATGCACTTAGGACATAGAATAAAAAGAACATTCATATATATTATTTAACAACCTTTCTACTCATATTTCGGTTTATAAATTTCAATAAAAATGTCGCCCCTTACAAGGTACAAACCTAAAACAATTCTACTGTTGCATTTTGTGTTGATAAAGATTAAAAATACGAATAGCCAAACACATTAAATTGAATGATAAATATGTAGGTGAACTGATTAAGAGAGGGATTATATTACGTAGTAGTGATAATAATTTAAAGAGCCAAAATGAAACGTGTAGATCAAATAATTAGTTAGAAATAAATTAGTAGAAAGAAACTTAACTGGTAGAAAGCGAAGGGATTTCTGTAGACAGGTCCATTTGGAATAAAAGACAGCCCTGAAGACGACGTCGTATAGTTTTGGTTCTGCACGGCTTCTCTTATGGCCACCCTCGCTAACGCCAAATCCTTTTCTATTCTCTCTAAACTCGTGTTCTTCCTCTTCTATATATATATATATATATATATTTTCATTATTAATAATTATTATTCTCATATATACGAAAAATAAATATAATTAATAATATATCTTTTATGAAATTCCTAAAAATAACGTACTTGTGCAAATCTAACACATCTAACTCAAGTCCAAATCACATCATGTCACTCTTTAAGTCAAAATTGTAATATTACACGAAATTAAAATCATTATCAAGATAAGGTGGAGTATATGATAAATTAGCTTTATTGAAAAATATTTTCTACTAAATATATCATCGATCTAAGAAAACAATTTTAAGAAAAGTTTATATATATATGTATATATCAATCAACTTGTAGTCTTATCTTTAATATTCCTGGAAAATCAAAGTTCTACTGTATTATTAATGGCCGCCTTCAAATTATTTTGATAAAGGAAAGTCGCACATAACCTGTTTTTATATTCATTATTATTTCAAATTTGTAGTCATCCACCGGATTATTCTAAATTAGTACCACTTTTTAGTTGACAGTGGTACTAATTAATTTAGAATTATGGCCTAAAAACATAAATTTGAGACCAGCTTCATTTTTTTTAATAATTTTACACAAGTTTAAAATAGAGTAATAGATATAAAGGTTTTCTATTATATGTCCCAAAGATATAGTATAACAATCTCAATCGGGAAAGATCCCCAAATTTAAATTATTTTTAGCTATTTTTAATACTGTTTTTTTGGGTCACTTATTTATTTATTTGGTAGGAAATCATTTACACAACTTTTTTAAAATAAATAAATAATTATTGGTAATAAGTATGTATATAAATTATATATAAATATTAAATAAGGATAGTGCCAAATTACGAATTTAATCAATAAATAAGCAAATAAATCAACCAATTAATTAATGCACAAGAAACATGGTGCATCAGAACTAACCAATATGGCAACTTGATCATCAGCATCACTACCAGGATCAGCAACAGTAGTATCATCGTCGTCGTTGCCGGTTTCAAGGCCTTGGAGGGTGGGAGAAGGCGGAATGGAGGGCTCGGGTGGGAGAGAAGGCAGAAGGGAGGGCGTGGGAGAGGGCAGAAGAGGCGGGAAGGAGGAGGCGGGGAGGCTGGGGGAGGGCTGATAGTACAGCTGCTGGTAGAGGACGGAGAGGTGGTTGCCGAAGAAGAAGGAGAGGTAGAGGAAGGTGAAGGCTATGGCAGCCGACAAGGCCGTCGAGTAGAAAGCCATATATATATATATGGATCAGGCTGGGCGTCGCCGTCTGAACTAGAGACTCTTTTTGGGGGGTTTTGAACTGCTTTCTTTGATCGATCGATGCTCCTCCAATGGCGTCTTGTTGTGGGTTTAGGGGGAGGGAGAAATGAAACAGACGTTTTCCAGAGAATGTGACGTCTCAAAGGACCACACTTTAATAATATTACTGGTTGATGAAAGTCAAAACTCTGGTTTCCAGGGTTTGATATGATCTTACCATATGGCCTCAAGAATCACATGAACTTGGAATTGAATGACACGGACTCAAGGTAATTGAGCCTATTTTTACTAAGAATATACAATTCCAGTTCCGAGGGTCAATAATTGAGCCTAAGTATTAGAATTTAGATTCGATTGGGCCTAAGCGAATTCTGTTTCGGATTGTATATAGGGTTAGAGGTTTTAAATTTTATCTTAATTATCCTAACCTCTATATATATATATATATATATATATATATATATATATATATATATATATATATATATATATATATATATTAGCTTTGGTTGTTGAGATTTTTAGGGATTTGGTTGAATGTGTTTTCAACATCAAAACTTCAAATAGCTCAAATCCCAGGCAAAGATTCGAGCGTATCCATAAGATGCTCCTGGAACGTCTTTCAAAAGGCCGAAGATCTCTCCCAGTCGGATTTGGTGCAACGTCTCAACAACTGTGAAGCAAATTAACATTCAAATGTTCAATTTTCATAATTGGACGAGTCATCCTATATAAGGAGAAGTGGAGGATTGCAGTATATACATCTACACACATCGCTAAGATTCTTTTCCATTCTCGTCTCCAGCAAGCATCAGATCTCACATCTCTCTTTGCTTAATTGTTCTATTTGTTTGAATGTGTGAGGTTTCATTTGAGCTTTATAATACAATTCATTTAGGTTATACTAAGGGTTCTTTACCCAAACGTATAGGGTACTCCGGTATCCATAGAACTTTGTTTCACTAGTGTGGTTGGGTTGCTAGATAGGAAGTTAGTCTAGAAGAGGGGAGGTCTTCTAGATGTTGTATCTAGAGCTCATAAGATAAAGTGAAATAAATTTGTGTTGAATCCTATGGGTTGGATAACCCTAGGCGGGGACGTAGGCTGGTTGTGCCGAACCTCGTTAACAACACTCGTGTCCTTTACTTTCTGTTCTTTTCCCTCATGCTTCTCTTTACCTTACTTGTTACTCGTTTTCTCTATATTAACTTGTTACTGTTTTTCAGATAAGGTCTTATCTCTGGTGGTAATTAAGGTCTTACAATTTCTTATATTGCGAAAATTTGCTATACTCTATTCATCCCTCCTTTCTAGAGTATTTGTCTATTATTTGTCTGCATATTCCGCACTTCAATTGGTATCAGAGCCTAACTCACGTACCTTAGATATTATTATCTGTGAGACTAACAATGGAAGGCCGGCGAAGGTCAAGGCGGCTTCGGTCAAGGAAGATCTGTCTCTCGTCCACCTCTTTTCGTTGGGGACAACTTCATGCATCGGAAATCCTTGATGCAAATGTTTATCATTGATCAGGATCTAGAGCTCTGGCATATTATTACGCGAGGGTCGAATGTATCCAAGAAGGATGGACCCAACGGGACAAAGGTGAACAAGATGGAAGAAGAATACAATCAGACAGATCTGAAAAGCACGGCTAAGAATTTCGAAGCTATTCACTCACTGTATTGTGGGTTGAGTACCGATGAATACAATCGCATCTCATCTTGCAAGACTGCAAAGGAAATCTGGGACAATTTGGTTGTCACCTATGATGGAACGAGCCAGGTCAAAGAGACCAAAATAAGTATCTATCTTAGGCAATATGAATTGTTTAAGATGAATCCGGATGAGTCAGTAAAAGCAATGTTCACCCGTTTTACGGAGATCATTAATAATCTTGACTCATTAGGAAAAACTTTCCAGAATGATGAGAAAGTTCGAAAGATACTTAGGTGCTTACCCAAATCGAAATGGGGTCCCAAGGTGACGGCCAAAGAAGAAGCTCAAGATCTTGGCACACTAGCTATTGACGATTTATTGGGAAAGTTAATCACCCGTGAAATGATCCTCAAAGAGGATGATGGGGAGCCTTTCACAAACGTCAAAAACTTGGCACTTAAGGTTAAGAAAGAAGAACCTCCAGAGGATTATGAGAGTGACGATGATGAAGATCCTTTTGCCCTCATCTCAAGAGGATTGGCTCGCATTCTCAAGATGAAAAAAGCAATTCTCTAACAAAGAATTTGGAGGATTATCTAGAGACCGAGGTAAGTCTTCTACCCTTTCCAAGAAAAACCGAGTTCTAACTTGCTATGAATGTTGTGAAACAGACCATCTTGTAAAGGAATGTCCTAAAAAGAAGATCAAGAAACAAAGCTAAGAAGAAGGAATCCAACAAGAAAGTGATGGCTGCATGGAGCGACTCAGATTCTTCAAGTGATTCAGAAGACGAACATGCCAATCTTTGTCTAATGACAAAGACCGATGAAAAGGATCAGCATCTAGATGGAGTGGTAAGCAACCTCCACTACTAGAAAAATGCAATTATACATCTGTTGTGAACAGATGTCTTTCAAAAAAAATTCCGATCTCTTTGTGCGTGTAGTAAAAGATCAACTTTTCCACATCAGTTTTAAGTTGATGTCTTTTCTGGGTTTTAATCCCCTCAATTTATTTTTGACATGTTCACTTGTTGTTAAATCCTCATTATTTTTCATTTATAAACTTTTGAAGATGTCCACCCCAAGCCTAAATTTTACATTTACATCACTATTTTTAGAATAATCAATGTATTAAGACAAAATAGACATCTTTTTTATTTTATTGATTTTGTGTATATTAATTTCATATGTATAATTTGTGATTTTTATTGTTTTAAAATAATATATCGTATAAAAATATGTGCATAACTGATGTATTAATATGATTTAGACATCATTTTAGATTTTTATAAAGATGTTGTTGTTAGCAATATATATCAATTTATATTAATATTGTGATGTAAAAATATACATGACACGTTGATTTAGATTATTTAGACGATGTCTATAATGATACTAGCATCCGTTTTCATGTAATGGTTTGATTTCGTAGCTATTCAATCACAACACTTTACATCTATAATCTAATATTTTTTCATTCGATACAAAACTCCCTTTGTTCATATAATAAGCATTTGTAAATGGCAACATACTTTAATGAACATATATATTAAGGTAAACGCGAAATCGACATATAAAAAAGTTTTAAAAAGCATAGGTATTTAAAAGAGACACTTTTACAAATGATGAGGAAAGTCAGGTGAAAACACCTACATTTGGATTCAGTCAATTGCCTTCTAAATAGATCACTTCTAACAAATTGATCTCCTTGAAAATCAAAACCAGGAAAAAAAAAAAGACACTTGCTAAGCAATCGTCTTTCACAATCTCCAAAACTGCATTGATGTTTGCCTGCACCTTTGCATGTTTCTCTTTTACCTTTCTAGAGCCAATAAAGGATACACAAACGATAAGCACAAAGCAATAAAGGATTTCTTTCGTAGTGTTCCGTCAAAGATAAATCTAAATTCAATCTTAACTGGTATAGCATATATGAGGTGTCTATATAAGCAAGGAATCAATTCCAAGTGCCTAGCATCGGACAAGAAGGTCAATAAGCCAACAATATCACTAAATCAAAGAAAAAAAGAAGAAAGAAACTCACAGGAAAGCTCTTGGGAACAACATCATCCTCTTCACCATCTTGGCCAAGGCTAGTGGTTTTTGTTGTGAGCTAAATCTGCCATGTTTTATAGTAACTTTTATATCGTTTTCTGCATACATTTCTTGCATTTGGGCTAGAATAGTACAGAATCTATGTAGTTTATGTTTATTTGCCAAATTATGGAATCTACACTAGTTTCTGTTTAGATTCGCAGAAATCGAAGCAATTTACAGCAGTTCTGAGAAGGGAAGAAAAGCTCGGAAGTCAACTACAGAAGTCCAAGTTCAAAGAGCGGCGGAACCAAGACAAATCAAGTTGAAGTCAAGTGTTACTCGATATCGAGAAGCTTTACTTGATATCGACAAAAATGTGCACCCAAGCCTGGTGGAGGAGGACCTGATCGAGGAACTGAAGACGAAGCCAACTAGAGTTCAGCACCTTACTCGATATCGAGTACATTACTCGATGTCGACCAACACCTAAAGCCACTTCTGAACTCGAGGAAGGATGCTAAGTCGAGAAGCCGAGAAGAAGGAAACCTGATCAACATTGTTACCCGATATCGACAAAATTAGTCAATGTCGAGTAAGACAGAACCACATGTCCGAGCCAGATCGGGGAGAGGTTGCTCGAGAAAGCCAGGCCAGCCAAAGTCGAGAACACTTACTCGATATCGACGAAATTGCTCGATATCGACAAGACCAGAGACACATGTCGATAAGTCGAGAAGCAGTTACTCGAGAAAGCCAGGCCAGCCAAGTCGAGAAGCAATTACTCGAGAAGCCAGTGAAGCCCAGTCGACGAACAACGTTCCTCGATATCGAGTAAAGTACTCGATATCGAGTAAAACTCTCCAGGGCCGCGTTACGCTGTGGGCTGTCCGAGTCGAGTTAGGCTTGCTTGGATACGAAGTTGTCCGATTCTATCCACATCTATCAAGACTTATCAAGATCTATCAACTCCATGGAGGATTTACCTACTTTAGATATATTTCCTTTTTGGATTTAATTCTTTTATTCCATTTTTTAATCTTTAAGTAAGTAGATAAAGAGATATAGATATAGATAGATATTTCATTCCTTGATTAGCAAGGGTTGAAAGCCTATAAATAAAGCCCTAGGGGCTGGATTTTAGCCATTCCAATTCAGAGACAATTAGTCACATAAATAGAGAGAGAGAGAGAGAAGATGTTGTAAGTTTGGTTGAGTTTATTAATGCAAGTTAGTTCTTTTTCATCAAAGATGTTTGCGATTGCGATGAAGAGCGAGTAGTCCACCCACTTCTAGGGTCGGGGTGAGCCCGACGGTAGCCATGTGAGGTGATGCGGTAAAGGTACGATCTTTTTATGCAATTCATCTTCTATCCATATGAGCATGATTCTTTTGCGAAAGCTGAAGGTGATCCTTGTTTGTGTTATTGAAGCGAAAGTGATCTTAATACAACTTGGGTTAATTATGTGATAAGGGTTAGTAACAATTAGGGTTTATGCGAAAGCCTCTATATTCCTATTAGTTAATAACGAAAGTTATTTGATGAAAAGCATGATCTTTTATGCCTTTATGTGTTATTTTACATGGTTATCGTTGCGGTGTTGAAACCCTGATCTTGGAAGTCTTATAGTTTATTCAGTTAATTCCGATTCAAAGTTATGCATTCGTTTTAAGTTTCTGTTCTACTCGATATCGACCAAAACTGGTCGACATCGACTACTGACCTTCGATCCACAAGATTTTCGTAGCTTGTGGTGTGCAGGTACTCGACGTCGACAAAACTTTTACTCGATATCGAGTAAAGTCTCCTCGATATCGACCAACCAGCGGGAGCTGCTGCTTGCTCTGTTCGACTTGTCCGATCTTCTGTCGACTAACCCTAGTCGAGATCGAGCATCTGTAATCGACTTCTACCGTGAGATTCATTCGCCACCTAGGATCCGCTGACACGCTTACTCGTGGATCGATCCTGACTTCCCACTGCTGAATCAGGAGGAGGTCTTGTAATCATTTGCAAGGGATGAAATCTGGTTTGTTGTACTTTATTCGTATTTTATTTGCATTCTCGATTTCCTCCTAACAACAGTTTCTTCAGCATCTTCAACCCCCATCTAATCCTAAATTCATCAAGGATTTAGTGTCGTAGTTGCTGCTGCACTCCCACTTTCAGAACCAACGAGTGTCTCAACAAACCTTTCTATTTTAGTTTTCTTCTTCAAGCTTCAATGAACCTTCTCACATGGTGATCTATCTTTGATCATTGAT
Organism: Persicaria tinctoria; assembly: GCA_037127255.1. NCBI lineage: Eukaryota > Viridiplantae > Streptophyta > Magnoliopsida > Caryophyllales > Polygonaceae > Persicaria > Persicaria tinctoria. The sequence goes on along the minus strand of JBANSL010000008.1, from coordinate 58,697,933 downwards.
TTCTATAGCTTTCAAGGAGCATGCCTTGAAGCTGCAGTACAAGAATCATAGGAAATTTTCGACCAAAAAAAAGAATCATATGAAATTTACTCGAAGAAAATGGGAACTTGGACCAGGAGAATTCGGGGAGGCAAGGGCTGGTGAGGTTGGAGGATCCATCGGAGAGCAGTTGGACGAACTCAGTGGTGAGTATCACTCCTGCGGCGAATGCCTTAGCGGGGACGAAGAGGTTGTCGTCGTTGATGAGGAGCCTACCTCTACGGCTCTTGCCGAACACCGGAATTGAGATCCTGGCGACACCGGCGGTAAGGATTGAAACCATGTCTATTTAGTGTCGTAGCTGCTGCTGCACTCCCACTTTCAGAACCAAAAGAGTGATTCACATGAACTCACAATGTCAAAATGGATTATTCACTAGAACTCCCAAGTCCTAATCAAATCAACTTAAACCATTATAGGCGGTTAACACCAGACCACTTCTAGGTAAGTCCAAACCAGAACCATGTTCGGTTCTTGAGATGCAAAATGACAGTCACTCAAAAGAGATGAAAAATAAAAGAGATCAGAAGAACCCAAATGTGCTTACTATTAGTAGAGAGGACTGATGAAGGCATCGTTGTTTGCTGATGGTTTGCTCGTTTCACTCCGACCATTAACTGCGATTCTCATCTCTGGAGAGGAAAAGAGATGATACGAATTTAGATAGAGCATCCAATGTGCCCATGAATCAAAGGTGACTGAACTGATATGTGCTTTTACCTCATGAAGAGGACATGGGATTCTACGCGAAGTCGTTTTGAGCTAACGAATGTGCTCCAACTGGTTGTAAGAATGTGTCTTTTTGCCTGCCCTACATAGAGAGAAGAAAAAACATTGAGCAAGACCATAGCACTAACGGAAGTGAGGTCATCATGCATTGATGTTTCTGTTACAGTCTGTAAGCATATTTAGAAAATCCACAACATAAAGTTCTTCATGTGAATTTATAAAGTAAATTAAACACATAGAGGTTAAAAGAGCATGAGGTAATAATATATATACGTTCATAAGCCAAAAATAAGACTACTTAGGCAAGGAACTAATAGAGTAGGTACATCATAAACCACTTGAGTAGTAAATAGATGAAATTGTGGAACATATTACCTTACTAGTTGCATCGCGCGTGCTTTGCACGCGCATGCTACATATAGTCATATACTCTACAAAACATATTGCACATTGTACATACCCTATCCTATATGCAAAAGAGTGTAACATTTAAATCCACCAAAAAAAAAAAAAGATGTGTAGAATAGCCCAATTTGTTCTTATGACAGTTTTCACATTTCGGATGTGCATTAATCCATTATTCTTCACCTTTAACATGACACAAAAGAAAAGCACAGACCGAAGACATGATAAATAAGAGCAAAAGATACATATACATAACATTGATCATACAGATTTTTTGTACAGGAATAAAGAGAAGTTTGACCTGAGAAAAGAAAAATTATCAATTACAAAAGTTTAGAGTATATATGTATGTGCATATAAAAGTACGAATTTTGGTGTGATGCTTATGGAAATTTGCATGAAGTTGATCCAATGTTTAATCTTTGGCTCCAAAACCTCCCACTGCATTCTCTGTACCACATCTTTGCTGAGTTTTTCACCCCCTTGTTTCTGCAAAGTTTGCTCCAAAGCAATAGATCAAGTATCTCTGGATAGAAATCACGTTAATGTTTTCAAGTTACTTGAGTCGATACAGTATCCTAGGTGTACAGAAAGGTGCACTAATACAAATGAGGTATGATAACTTTACCAAAGCTTAACTGCTCAGAAATAGGACGGAGCAACTTAAATTAGGATTCTTAACCATAGATAGATTACCTTAAATCACCAATAAACCTTAAACCTTAAAATGATCCTTTTGTGCTTGGCTTTTGATTAGCACTAGTGCAATAAGAAATTCCTCAATATTTCCTAATCTTGCATCAATTTATTGACCTATTTCTTCCATGATTTTTGTGCTTCCTAATTCTATTCAATGTCGTGAATGTGACATTGAATATAATACCAAAGAATTCTAAGTTTTTTTAAGTTTTTCCAGTACAAGAAACACATTATCATTACTTTGTAGCTTTCTGCCAGAAAATTCATCATGAATTTCATCAAGAATCACGAGATAGAACCAAGTCAACAAACAATTTGAGGTTTGATGCGGACAATATGAGTGCTGAAATTTAAAGTAATAATTTTATCATAACCATAGATAATCGAAATTCAAAGGCCTATAACATAGGAGTCATATGACTCTAGAAATTTTATTTGAATCAGTAAATAGAGCTCAATAAGAGTTGAAAGAAGCTAGATCCTATTGGGTATGGTATTTGAGATGATGTGTTCTTAAACCTTGTGTTCTTATTTACCTTTTTCTTTGTTCTGTTTCGTTTTGTAGCAGCCACCATTCTCTATCCGTAAACTGACATGTATAAATCACATGGCAATATTTGTATATACACAAGTGGAAAGAAAGTTGCTTTAGTTTCACTAAATTACCACTACCAATCTTAAATTGTTTGTTATGTTTCTTTTCTGTTCATTATATCCAAGTGAATAAATTTTCTTTTCTTCTAAATTCTTGGTAGTTCTTATAGCCTTAATCTCTAGTCAAATAATTTATTTTCCCTCTTAAATCTAGGATTTTTTTAACATTATCCTATAACTTAAGATTTATTTGGTAAAAATATTACTGTGAAACATTGAGCCATAATATCTAAACTGATGTCCTATTTGCTTCATCCACATTCAGCTTGGAGGAATTACGACGACATCAAAGAGTAGTTTTGGAGGAGGAAGTGAATTTCCAACCTAAAACGACCCCTTAATCAGAGCTGCAACTTCTTTCTCAACATGAGCAGTAACAAGAATGCTAATAGGGTCCGGAAGACAGGGTTTGTGGAACAGAGGTCATTTTGGAATGTGTATTAGATGCTTTTATAGGTTGTAGGTGTCTCGCAAATTCAGGGAGGGAACACAGGGATGCTCTAAGAAGTTTCTCGATTAATTGGAGATTGTGAAGATATATTTAAATAGAACCCTAAGAAGTTTGTCTCAATCTCTAGTGAAATATGAACTTGTGAGCATATATTTAAACATACAAAATTCAGGTATCTAGCAAATTCAGGGAGGGAACACAGGGATGCTCTGAAACCACCAGATCTAGACCCTCCACCACCCTAAACACTATCGTCAAACATCTCTCCTCACCCAAAACTACCAGATCTACATCCTCCACCACCTTGTAAACCGAGAACAATAATAGGAACGGAGAGAGACATACCTTACAACAACAAAAACCCTAACTCAGACCATCGCCAAACCGCCTTCTCCATATCATAACCCTTCTGAGCTTTTCTTTTCCCCTAGATCTAGCCTTGCTGGATCAAAAGTTTCTCGATTAATTGGAGCTTCATCAAGATCTGGTGCTCGACATCCATGGTAGAAACCCTAAATTCAGACATAGAAATGAAAGAAAAACTAAACTTTAAGAACATTAGAAATATAGATCTGTAAAAAAACTTGAGCAAAACAAGAAAGGAGCACGGATTGGGTTTTCACGAGAGAATGGCGACCTGTTAGGGTTGAACACAGTGACAGAGGCATCAAGGTGGCGAAGGGGAGACCAGAACCAAGAGAAGGAGGCTGAACTCGGAGGAAAGAAGCCGCTGTCGGGAGAATAGAGAGCTGAGAAGGAGGCCAGATACCTAAAAGAGTCGGCGATTAGGGTTCTTCAACTCCCATCCATTTTCGCACCAGCCGGGTTTGTGCGTTGTCTAGATGGGCTTTAGAGAGATGAATGTCGGAGGAGGAAGGCAGTACTGAATTGAGGAGGACGGTCGCCGGAATCTGGAGAGAGGTGAAGATGGAGTTGGGTAGTTGGGGGCTTGGATCTGGAGAGTCGTAGAATGAGGTTAGGTGATTGAATGTGAGGGGAGAGAGAAATGTCTTATGTTAGTAAATTTTAAGAAACCGTAGGTCAGATTTTTTAAGTGTTAGTATTTGAAAAAGGAAGCTCCAATTTTTTTCAAAAGGGTTAACATTGGCTTAAAATTTGAAAGCCCGGGCTCCAAATTTTTTCTAAGTGTATTCATCACGCCTTTTCCTTTTAGATAGGCGTGTTTTTGTATTTTTCAGAACTAATAATTTTACATCTGTCCATATATTTGACCATTGTAAAAACTGTTTTAAACATCACAATTTTTTTTTGATGTAATAGATTAATTTAACATCTATTGGTTTTTTGATAGACTTAAATCACATGATGTCTAATTGCAGTATTCTAGTAGTGCTCTTATCTAGTCCTACGGATGTGTTATCAGAATTTCTCAAAAACATCATTTCGAATGAAGAAAATTGCAACAAAGAAATCAACACCTTGAAAGAGAAGGTAATGGATCAAGAAGTATGCATAAGGAAGTTGTCGCAGAAATTGCAAGATCTTGACAGTAAAAACTCAGATCTTATCATTGAGTGTACGACCTTACGATCGGAAAATTCCGAACTTAAGGCAAACCTCTCATCTCTTAAGGCTCATAACAATGACTTGAGAATGAAAAAGTGAAATTATCTGAAAAATGTTGACAACAACAAACAGCCCTGGTGCATTTTACTAGATCCAAAGCCACTCTTGACAAGATGCTTGGAGAACAACAACTTTTCTTAAACCGAAGTGGTATAGGATACAACATGAATTGTTTTGTCAAGCCTACTACCAAGTTCGTCAAGGCAAAAGGAAGTTGGAGATCTCCTACTTGCTTCTTTTGTTGCAAAAAAGGTCATTTAAAAGAAACGTGTCCTTATAGGAGAACGGATCCTTACATCATTCGAAACACATTTCATGTACGCTTAAATGAACGGATAAGACAAGTTTGGGTTCCTAAAGGGACAAAGTTGCCAAATATGGTTTACCCCCATAATGGATCCAAATCGGTCTATTGGTCAAGCCGGAAAGGTTGGTTTTATGTTTTATAGGATATCACCAAGGCTAAGGATCAAAAGTGGATAATGGATAGCGGTTGCTCAAGGCATATGAGTGGAAAATAATCTTTTTTTCACCATCTAAAGAAGCAATCCAGTGGCATTATAACTCTTGGTGACAAAGGAAAGTGTGACATCGTCGGTATTGTTAACATTGGTGTTGATCCAAACAATTTTATTAAAGATGTATATCTTGTTGATGGCCTTAAATACAACCTTCTTATTGCTTCACAGCTTTGTGATAGAGGCAATCTTGTGAGCTTCAACAAGGAGAAATGTGTTGTACAAAATAAAGAAACATGGGATATTGTTCTTACTCCATTTCGAGATTCTAACATTTATGCTGTAAATACTGATCGAATTTCATGCTCTAATATGAAATGTCTCAAGGCCTTATCAGAGGATCCAAGGGTGTGGCATAGGCGGCTTGGACTTATAAGTATGCACACTCTCGGTAAACTCCATTCAAAGGATCTTGTTCGAGGCGTTCATGATTTAAATTTCAAGGTAGACGAACATTGCAAATCCTGCTCAAGAGGTAAACATACTCGTAGCTCCTTCAAGAAGAAGTAGGTCGTTAGTACTACTAGACCTCTAAAGCTTCTACACATGGATCTTTGTGAACCTATGCGTGTTAAATCTCCCAAAAGGCAAGCAATACATACTTGTTATTTGTTCTTGCAGGAGGATGGTCAAGTATGAAATAAATCTGAAGTATAGATCAGACTGACTTCCCTGTCTCAGCAAATAAATAAAAGACTTCCTCCCGTTGTCGTAGAAGGTTGTCAGGATCGAATCCACGAGGAAGCACGTCAGCAGTTCTTAGGTAGCAACAGATCTCACAGACAAGCAGCAGAAAAGACAGGAACAGAAAGACAAAAAAGACAAAGCAAAACAGAAACAAAAGCAACGATAGAAAATAGCGAACGAAAGTAAAGATCAAAGCAAAGCAAAAAATAAAACAAGCAATAGGCGTACTCGATCTCGACAACTACCTACTCGAGATCGACTACCAACAGTGAAAACAGAAAATGCAAAATCGACAACAGAACAGAAACTCAACTCGACCTGGACTAGTTCTACTCGATCTCGACTAAGACCTACTCGAGATCGACGAGGCTCTCCTCTGTATCGACTGGAAAACTCAAAAAACTTAAATTGCAAATTTCGAACCCAAAACTCAGAATTCCGACAAAATAAATCAATATATAAAAGACTTCCAAGGCCAGGGTATCAACACCACAACGATAACCATGCAAAGTAACACATAAAGGCATAAAAGATCATGCTTTCCATCAAAATAACTTTCGTTATTAACAAATAGGCATATAGAAGCTTTCATATAAACCCTAATTGTTACTAACCCTTTTCACATAATTAATCCAAGTGTATTAAGATCACTTTCGTTTCAATAACACAAACAAGGATCACCTTCAACCCTCGCAAAAGAATCATGCTCATAGGGATAGAAGACGAATTGCATAACAAGATCTGACCTTTACCGCATTTCCTCACATGGCCACCGTCGGGCTCACCCCAGCCCCAGAAGTAGGTGGACTACTCACGCCTCATCGCAATAGCAGACATTGATGTATAAAAAGAAACTTGCATTAAACTAAATTCAAAGCCTTTACAATCCCGACAATCAACTTTCGCTGAACGCCAAAACCTTAAAAACCTTAGAATTCCTAAAACTTCTCTATGGAACTACTTGTCTCTCGCTTGTCAATTGAATTGAATAAGATAAGATGCCTAATGCTCAGCCCCTAGGGCTTTATTTATAGTCTTCTATTCCTTGCTAATCAAGGATAGAATCTTCTATGTATATCTACTTAAAGCTTAAAGATAAATAAAATGCTTAAGGGAAATAAATCTTTAAAGGAAAACTATATCTAAACTAGGTAATATGTCTTCATGTTGATAGATCATCCTTCCATAGATAGATGATGATAGATTTCGGCCAACTCGACTTCCTTCGTGCCCAAGTAACTCCAAGTCAAGTAGGATTCGTCGAACCGAGTAACGCGTCTCTGGAGGTCTACTCGATCTCGACAAAGGTCTTGTCGATCTCGAGTAGGATTGTGGTCGACTGGCTCGGCTCGTCGTCTCGGTTAGCTGGTCCTCGACAGTCTCGGATCTGAGCTCCTGGGTGTCATCGATCTCGACTAGATCTCCTCGAGATCGACTAGGGGTGTGGTCGAAGATGACTCTCTGGTGATGTCGAGGACTCCTCCTCGGCATGGACTCGGACTGGAGCAGGGTGGCTCCTCGATCTCGACAAGGTCTCATCGAGATCGAGTAGAGATGTGCTCGGCGTCTTCGTCCTCGGCTTCTCGATCAGCTCCTCTTCTCGTCGACTCCGGGTGTGGCGCTGAGGTGTCGTCGATCTCGAATAGGTCTTGTCGAGATCGAGTTGTCTTCCGGAGTCAGGTTTCCTCGGACTAGGTTTCCTCGATCAGGCTTTGTCGACCAACTCTGCTCGGGTTCTCTACTCGAGATCGAGTAAGGTGTACTCAACATAGAGTAGCTCTGGCTTCAGCTCGGTTTGTCCTGGTTCTGTACTCTCTGATTCTGGACTTCTGTAGTTGTTTTCCGAGCTTTTCTGACCTTCCTTAGAATTGCTGCAAAACGTCTCGAATTCTGCGAATTTAAACAGAAACTGGTGTAGATTCCATAATTTGGCAAATAACCATAAACTACACAAATTCTGCACTATCTTAGCCCAAATGTATGCAGAAATCGATATAAACTTAAGTGTAAAACATGGCAGATTAGGCTCACAACATTATTGTTGATGATTATTCATGATTTACTTGGGTTTTCCTTCTAAAAGATAAATCAGAAACTCTGTTTTATTTTTCAAAACTTTATAAGGAGTTATAAACCTTGAAAAACCTACCGATCGTTTCTATTAGAAGTGATCATGGTAGAGAATTTGATCAGTTAAACTTTGACCTATTTTGTGCGAAATATGATATTTCTCACAATTTTTCAGCTCTTAGGATGCCTCAACAAAATGGAGTTGTGGAACGAAAGAATCGAACCCTAGAGGAAATGTCAAGGACTATGCTATTAGAGAATAACCTGCCCAAGTCATACTGGGTAGAAGTTGTGAACATAACAAATTATATTCTCAATAGATGTTTAATTCGATCAATATTGAAGAAAACTCCTTATGAGCTTTTTAAAGGAAGAAAACAAAGTATATCTTATTTTAAACCATTTGGATGTACGTGTTATGTGCATAACAATGTTAAGGATAATCTTGGGAAATTTGATGCACGTAGCGACGAAGGTATATTTCCTGGATACTCGACTCAAAGCAAGGCTTATCGAATATACAATAAACATACCAAAGTAGTCGAAGAAAGTATCCATGTATTATTTGATGAAAGTGATAACGTTACCTTGAGTGAAGGGTTTGCAGATCTTAACTTGAATATCCATAAGGAAGACGAATTAGAATAAGAAGCCAATGTTCAAGAGAAGAGCAAATCCAGAAATATGCAGGAGCCATTTCAAGACCTTATTGAGCTATCACAAGGCCTTGGAACTGTGTCTCAAGGCCTTACAAATGAAACCAGTGTTGAAGATGAAACACCTCCCGAACCTTAGGAGCCATATCCTACGAATCCTCCTGAACCTCAGGAGCCTTATCCATCAATTCATGATGCTGCAACATCTAACCAAGGATCAACAAGAAGAAAATTAAAACATGCCTCGTCCCACTCCTCTTTGGATATCATTTCTGATCCCTCATCTGGTGTTCAAACTCGTTCTAAACTTAGAAATCTTTGTGCTTTTCACGCATTTGTTTCTCTTGTAGAACCCAAGAAATACACCGAAGCTCTGCAAGAACCGAACTGGATTATAGCTATGCAAAATGAGCTTAACGAGTTCGAGCGCAATAAAGTATGGACTCTTACGGCAAGGCCGAAGGGTAAATCTATTATTGGAACTTGATGGGTATTTCGAAACAAGTTGGATGAAGGGGGCAACATCATTCGAAACAAGGCACGTCTAGTTGCTCAAGGTTACAATCAAGAGAAAGGTATTGACTACAAGGAGACTTTTGCTCCCATACCCAGTCTTGAAGCTATTCGTATGCTTCTTGTCTTTGCATCTTTTATGAACATAAAACTTTTTCAAATGGATTTGAAATGTGTCTTTCTAAATGGATTTTTAGATGAAGAAGTTTATGTCGCTCAACCTCCAGGTTTTGAAAATGATGAATTTCCGGATCATGTTTATAAGCTCGACAAAGCTCTTTATGGCTTGAAGCAAGCCCCAAGAGCTTGGTACGAGCGGCTTTCAAAATATCTTTTGGAAAATAATTTTAAAATAGGGTTGATTGACAAAACTCTTTTTATCAAAACCCATGGAAATGATATCCTTGTTGTCCATATTTATGTAGATGATATCCTATTTGGAGCCACTAACGAATTTTTTTGCAAGGAATTTTCAAATATTATGTGCAAGGAATTCGAGATGAGCATGATGGGAGAGATAAATTTCTTTCTTGGACTACAAGTGCATCAAAGTTCAAAGGGTATTTTCCTTAACCAAGAAAAATATACGCGAGATCTGCTCAAGAAGTACAAGATGATCGATTCCAAGGTGGCTAAAACTCCAATGAGCTCCACTCTCTCTCTAGATCAAGATTTTATTAGAAAAGAGGTAAATCAAAAAGAATATCGAGGTATGATCGGCTCCCTCCTTTATCTTACTGCGAGCAGACCTGACATCATGTTCAGTGTTTGCATGTGTGCAAGGTTCCAAGCTAATCCGAAGGGATCGCATCTGATAGCAGTGAAAAGGATTTTTATGATATCTTAATGGTACTAAAGATCTCGGAATATGGTATCATAATCAATCTAGCTTCAATCTTGTCGGATATTACAATGCTGATTTTGCAGGATATAAGGTTGATAGAAAGAGTACTTCTTGGTGTTGTCAATTGCTTGGGTCATCCCTAATAAGTTGGCGTTCCAAGAAGCAAAATTCAGTGGCGCTCTCAACGGTGAAAGCTGAATACATTGCTGCTAGAGCTTGTTGTTCGCAACGCCTATGGATTGCACAACAACTCCAAGATCTCGGAATCAACTATAAGGGCATCCCCATAAAATGTGATAACACTAGTGCTATTTCTATCTCCAAAAATCATGTACAACACTCAAGAACGAAGCACATCGATGTAAGACACCACTATATCCGAGATCATGTAGAAAAGGTGATGTGTCATTGACATTCATCTCTATTGAGCTTTAACTTGCAGATATCTTTACAAAACCTTTACCCGAAGATAGATTCAATTTCATCAGGTTAGAACTTGGAATGCTTAACAGGGAAGCATCGATGTAGGGGGAGCAATTGTATCTTCTGATATTAATATTATTCTCTACATCAAGATCTTGAAAGGCATTTCAAGGCCTTACTAATTCATAGTTCGGTCTTGTATTGATTTTCAAAAATAATAAATTATGGATCAAATCTCTTGGGTATTATATCTTTAGATAATTACCTAAAAGAATTTACTTTGAAGTTCCGATTTTATCGTTTCAAAGTTTTGTTGATATTTTCTTGTTTTTTTTTTCAGATTAACTTCATTTATTATGTATTTATTATTTTTTAAAATTTGAAAGGTGGTTTCTCTGTCCTAAGGATTTGGACGGATTTTTTAGGATTTCTAAATTCCCGGGAGTTCAAAGGGTTTTCCTCTCTCCTATTTATACTTCTTTCCTCCCACCCGTGAAATCACACTTGCCTTTTTCTCTCGGAACTCCCTCCCTCTCCGATTCTTCCTCTTCCCCAAAATCACTCCATCATCACAAGATCTCCATGTCACCGAAAAGGCCTTCCATCTCCTCCCCTGGGTCTGGATCCAATCGACTCCGATCACCCGCCCATAAGGGAAGGGTCGTCGAAGAGGAATATCGAGGCAAAGCTACGCTAATGCAATTGGAAACGGAGTCGGAGAGTGAAGAGGAGGTTCCCCTTGGTCGTCGGAAGATCATAAAGGAGATTCGTCCTCCCCCACGCAACCATCCCCGGCAGGTGAATCCCCCTTCTCCAAAGAAGGTTTCGCCCCAACACCGCCTTCGGACTCCTGCTAATTTTGAGGTAATTAATGAATCTCCTCTCTCTTGGTTTGGAAACCACACTAAGACTGGGATGTGGAAAAATGGGTTCGCTAATCCACCCATGAATTTCTACGAACATGTGGATCTGGATTTTCTGGAATCCACAGGGCTCTCGTGTGTCAATCTCCTTAAGAATTCCAATATCTGGACCATCGTGAACCACAACATTGTTGCTTACCCTCGTCTTACCCGACTCTTCTTCGTGAACTTGTCTTCCCATAGAGAAAAGGGAGTCCCTATACTCTCAAATCTCAGATTAAGCAACGCCAAATTACCCTCACTTCCTCCACTTTGTCCCTCGTTCTTGGGGTACCCGAAAATGTGAACACTCAGGCTCACCCTCCCAAGACCTACTGTTTATCTAAAGCCCAGAAAGAATTTCTTGTGCGTCATGTGCCTCCGAATTCTTCATTCAAACCCAAGCCCAAACATACCCACAGCATTCTTACTCTCGAAGCAAAGATGGTCTTCACCCTTCTTGCTCGTTGTGTCTTACTAGGAAGAACTCCCGAGAACTCGTCACTGACAATCTTCTTCATATCCTCTATTTGATCATGGCGGGGCATGAGATTGATGTGCCTGATCTGATTGTCTCATATATGCTTCACACAATCAACACCCCCATGACCGCACCTCTTCCCTATGCTTATCTGTTCCCCAAGATTTTCAAATACTTTGAGATTGATACATGAGGGGAAGAACATGTAACACATTCTGGTCGTATTGACGAGGATTGCTGGAAACGCCTGGGAATCGAAAAGAATCTGGCCGGTGGCTGGATTCTGAAGAAGCTCTCTCAGGCCTAGGGTGATGAACCATATTTGGAAAAAAAGGGTTGAAGATATGGATGCCGAGATCGACGCTCTAAGGAAAGATCTGAATGCCGCCAGAGATGACATCATGGACAGACAAGACGACACTCACCAGCGGCTCATGATTATAGACGAGAAGTTGAATCAGCTCTTGATGCTCAGTGGTCTGTCATACAGAGCCACTACCTCAATCATGCCACTGGATGCAGATTATGTCAAGCATGTAGAAGAGGTCACCCAGAATGTCCTTCTCAACTGTGAGCGTAAGGTTCTCAAGCACTTCATCATGTGACCTCTCTTCCCTGAGCCGTCTATCCTCACTTTCACTACAAAAAAAAATTAATTTTGCCACCCCAGCTAGCATCGGCAAGCGTTTGCCGTGGCAATTTATACCCTTTTGCCACGGCAGTAGCCACGGCAAGCATTGTATCTGAAAAAAAGCCAAGATATTAGCAACGGGGTGAGTTTGCCGTGGCTATTGGGTCGATTTTGCCACCCCAGTTAGGCTTACCGTGGCCATTAAATTGGGTTTTTCATGACTTAGCCACGGTAACAGTGCACCGAAGCTAACTTTGCCGCATGTGTAAAGACCTAACCCGAACCCTAATAAATACTCCCCTTTTGTTCACTCAGACAAACCCTCCCTCTCATCTCTTTCTTCTCTCCTCACCTACCGTCGTCGCTCCCTCGAGCTCTCAAACCCCTCTTCAATGGCTTCCGCCTCCTCCCCTCCCCTCATTCCGTCTCCCTCACTATGCATCCTTCACTTTCCTCATTCGGGGTTCTTCCTCCCGCGACCCTTCCTTCACCGGTCTGTCTCCAAACCCTCACCCTCTCGCCTCTCTCATTGGTCGCAGCCATTGATGGCTCTCTCGATCTCCCTCCAAGCACCCATAGCACCCGTCTTCCTCCCATGGCTCTGCCTTCAGCCCGCCACCGGATTGTAGGAGGCTAAAGCCGCCCTGTTTGTTGAATCGACCCCTCAACGCCAGATCTGAGGCCACCTCTCTCTCACTCTCCGATTCGAACAACCCCGCTCCTCAGCTCCCTCCTTGAACGCCCCCGAGTCCTCGCGCTCACGCACGCCGCTCCTCCTCGCGCTCCTTCGCCTCGTTGCCGGGGACCCAAGGTCGACGCCGACCCCGACGGCCTGTACTCCTTTCTCTGTCCGTGAATCCCTGCTGAACCAGGAGGTCAAGAGCCATCCACAGAGGCCGCGACGATGCCCCTGCGCTCCCCGCAGCCTTTGTCCGGAGTCCTCTCTCGATCCTGCGGAGCTCGAACCTTGAATCTAAACCTCCCCTTCGATCGACATTGAGATGGGTACGTATATCTCTTTGGACCTTACTGGATCTAGTTGTTTCTGATTCCAATAGTTATTCATTTTGATTGGGGTAGTTGAAATTGGTTTGGTTGTGAATTAAAGTCTGAGTTAACTTAGAAATGCATATTTGTTTTCAAATGAAAAATTTATTTATCTGGTTTTGTTGCCTTGTGTTGTTATTCATGTGAGCTTTAATTGAGAGAAAATGGATTGTGAATCAACCAATCTTTATCAGATTTAATATCTTGGTCCCATAGATTTCACTTAATTATTGCTGCTAGGTAATGGAATCAGCTGCTAAACTTGGTGTCTCCATTACTGCTCCTCTAGTTCTCTTCATGTGATGCTGAAATATCACCTCTAGCTTAAACTTAAGCATCAACTGTCGTACATGAAGCTATATACCTTCTATCACTTTGTAGTGTAAACTGAAATTATTAGTAAAAACACACCTCAGGCACTTCAATCTCTTTGCCATCCACCTCTACTCTAACTTCCCAAGGGAAATCTTCAAACGTTTTATCCATGATACTTTTTGCTCCTTTGCCATAAGATGTACATAAGCTCAGCACATTTGAGAAAAAACAAGCCCAGTCTTTCACTCACCTTTGCCATAGCATGCTGTTTTTTAATTCAATATAGGCTCCTGCAGTTTTTCAATTCAAGAGGCTTAAAACAATATATTTTATAATAGCAATATAGCATGCGTTTTTTTTTAATTAAATCAATAGGATGTATTTATATGTATGATGGCCGGTAGTTTTGCCTATAGTTTATCAATTCAATAAGCCCAAAAATATACTAGCATGTAGTTTTCTATTTCAATATGCTGTAGACACAGATTTTTATACAAGTATATATAGAGAAAGTCTGCTTTCCAACTTCAAACTGTCAAACTCCAGTGTGTTTTTAATACACTTACCCATTATTCAGTATAGAAAGACTTTAACTCAACAATAAGATTTCAACAGAAGGACTTTAGCTCAAGAAATCCAGTACTCTTTCTATTGGAGTTTTTTCCTGGAAGCCTAAACGCTCTTGTGTGTTTTTGAATACAACTAACGACGCTTGCTTATGATAAAAATTTCAAATTAGCTTAGTATTTCAAGGAGAAGAAATTATTTGGAAAATTTATTCCATGTTTTTTAGTTGTTCTTTGTTTATGTGTTTCTGGATCTAACATAATTCTTTCTTTCTTCTTTAGGTACAGCCGCAGTAGGAAAAGGCCTTCTCATACACTCACAATGGTGTCACTTTGTGAACTCACTTTGCGGTCAGTTTGTTTCACAGAATTGCAGTGATCACCTTGTACTTTTTCATACTTGAGAAGCTAAACTAGCTCTTATGCTATGAATTTTAAAGTCTCAACAAACTTCAGTAGCTTCTAGTGACTGTCTGTACCCTTTTCAAGTTTCCATATGCTCATTGTGTTGTTTTTAAATTCTTGATATAGTTTTGTTATCGCGTGCCAACTAAGGTTACATATCATCTTAATGAAATATTAGTTTTAAACTTGAAATTCTCGGCAGACTATCTTACACTTTAAGAAATCTATCTCCACTTTATGTTAATGAAGAAAGTAGGCGCCTTCTGAATTTCATTTTTGGTTTTAGATTTGAATTTTCCAGCCCTCTTTTTTGCCTTGTCTCTTATCTAAATTTTTCTGTCTTTCTTGGAAAGTTTATACTTCTAAGACTACTTTCTTGTAGTGATTAATTTTTATTAAGAATAAGAATTGCCTCGACAACTTAGTATACTTTTTTTTATGGAGGTTGTACCTTTATATATTATATATGTGACTTTGCGTGTTTTTCTTAACTTCATCCAACTGAAGGCTTGCTTGCATGATGTCTTCCACTTTCTTTTTCTGCTAATGGAAGCTGATATTCTCCTTCTCTAATCCTTTCAGTCAGTTTGGAGTTAGAATTATGCTATTAGAAAGTTTAGAGTTAGAATTACTGCTGTTTTTTAGAGCTGCTGGCTGCTTCTTTATTTGCTGAATTTCTTCAGAAGACATTTCTTCTTTCATTGCCAAGTTGTTTGCTGAATATTTTCCTTGTTTTTAAATCCTCATCATAGTAGCCGAAAATTGAATTGATGGGAGGGGAGCCATTTAAGGTATGCCCCCTTTTTTTAAATAAAATAAAATCCGTACTTCTATTTTTCATCCCGCTGTATATGATGTTTGCCTAAAAAACATCCAATTTTTCTCTTGTCTTTTTCAGTTCACCTATACCAGTGACTATTTCCAGCAGCTATATGAGCTTGCGGTTGAGCTTATAAAGAGGGGTCATGCATATGTTGAGCACCGGGTTAGTAGTTTAGATACATTATAAAATGTTGGGAAAATGTTCTCAGCAATTTTCCCTTGAAGATACTTGAAATTTTTATCTTTTGACTGAGTTTCATTAGATTGATGAATATGTTCACTTCGATTTGTTCTGAACTTCAAACTCTTGATGAGATAAAAGAGTATAGGGAGAAAAAGATGAACAGTCCCTAGAGGGATAGGCTAATCACTCTTTTCACTCTTTTCTATATACAGTTTACTCCTCATCCTAAAGCAGGAGATAAATGGTGTATTTATCCCAGCTATGATTACTCTCACGACATTGTGGATTCTCTTGAAAATGGAAGTTGATGTTGCAGTTAGCTTGGTGGTTTACTTTGATCCTTTTTGTTTCTTTTTTGCTAATAGAAGTTGATACCACTTGATCCTTTTTTTTCTTCTTTTCTGCTAATGAAAGCTGATATTCTCCTCTAATCCTTTTAGTGAGTTTGGAGTTAGAATTACTGCTGTCTTTTATCTAATCCTTTCAGTGAGTTTGGAGTTAGAATTACTGCTGTCTTTTAGAGCTGCTGGCTGGTTCTTTATTTGCTGATTTCTTATACTACATTTCTTCTTTCATTGCCAAGTTGTTTATTTGCTAAATGTTTTCCCTTTTTTTGAATCCTCATCATAGTAGCCGAAAATTGAATTGAATGAGTCTGCTTGAGTTTATCTGGCTCATTTTTTTTGGTTGATTAGTTGTTGAATTCGGGTACCAAACTTGTGAATATTATTATGGTGCTCCACCGATTGAAAGAAAGATCTTATGCTTCCACTTAAGTTAATAATGACTTGGATTGTGCAAACTAGGTAATTGCTTTTGTTGTTTTTTAATAGGTTCAAGCTTACTCATAAGATTAACAATTCACTGCAGAGGCTGTCAAGGTTGGAGGGGGAAGAAACGAACTATGTGGAGAAAAATTCAGAAGCTTGAAGAGGAAGTTGTGTTGCTTGAGCCTTGATGCCTCAGGAGAGGTATAATTTGCTTCTATTGTTGTAGGTTGATGTTGCATAATATCATAAGTTAAGGCTTGATTTGCCTTTCCTGGAGAAGAAAATGATCTCAGAGATAACCTGGGCGGAAAGAGTAAATTTATGTAATTATAAGTGTAAGGCTTGATTTGGCTTCTCTATGGATATTCACTTCTTGTTTGTAGGCTCGATTAGGTAAATTTTTATATAATTAATGTAAAGTTGTATTATTATGTATATTTAAATTTGTATAAATTAATACAAATTTATTAATAGGTAAATTGCACGGGTACTGTTTTTTTTTTAAAAAAAATATGGGACTTTTTAGCCCGGGTCTGAAGAATCCGGGCTAAAAAGCAGGTTTTTTTTTATTTTCCATGAACAACTTAGCTACGGCAACTTACCGTGGCAAATGTGCCGTGCCTTTCATCCGGAGTTGCTTCGCCGTCGCTTAACCGTCGCTAGATTAGTAGCTACGGCTAACTGCCGTAGCTACTATCATTTTGCCACCCCAGACTTGGCCACCCCTTGTTTGCCGTGGCTACTCCCGTGGCTAAATGGGTTTTGCCACCCCAGAATGGCTTTTTGCCACGGAAATTTGCCGATGCTAAATTGTTTTTTTTTTGTAGTGTTTGGAGGAATACGGTATTGTGAAGAAATGGCGAGATGATGAAGCAAAGAGGCAGGCTGAGATGTGGAAGAACCACAAAGTGCTGAACACAAAGAACAGATGGCATGAGAAGATCTTCCAAGGCCGTCGAGCACCAGATGATGTTCATCCCAGATATGGCGAATGGTACAAGGAAGTGGTGGAGATCTCTGATGACGAGTGATGACTTCTGAATTCTTATCTTTTGCTGATCTAAAACTCTTTTCTGCTATGTTTTAAGACTATCTGTTGGTATTTTGAACTCCTTCTTCCCTTCTTGTTGAAAGACAAAAAGGGGGAGAAACTCTCTGCATTGTACAAATGCACTGGTTCTCTGGATTACTCACTACAAAAAAAAAGATATTAGCAACGGCTATTTACCGTGGCTAAAAGTCCATTTGCCGTGGCCAAAGGGTGTTAGCCACGGCTGTAGCCACGGGAAACACGCCGTGGGGAAACATGGGGTGGCAAAAGAGAGTAGCCACGGCAAGTTGCCGTTGCTAAATTATTTCTGGGAAATTAAAAAAAACGCTACTTTTTAGCTCGGATTCTTCGGACCCGGGCTAAAAAGTCCCACATTTTAAAAAAAATAATATAATGCACAAATAACTATTTGTGCATTATATTCTTCAAGCCCTTGCTAAAAAGCACTCTCATTTTATTCTTTCTAAAATCAAATATGCAAAATTTAACTAATTATACAACTTTACATTTACATATACATAATCATACAAATTTACATATATATCAAAACATACCCAAATACATCAAGCAATCTGAGGTGCATATACATGGTATTAAATACATGACCCAATTCAATAAGACATTAAAATTTCAATGCTAAATTTTACATTTTCATCCCAAAAATAAGATGCTATCACATCTCTATCCTTATAAACCACTGGATGTTATTATCAGTTTGTTTGAAATCTCTAACTAGCTTGACAAATCATCCCAACTCCACATACACCAAGGCAAGGAACATGTGTGATTCTTGATTCCCACAATGTTCTTCCTTGAATTAGGCAAGTACAATAAATGACGAAGGCTATGGTTTAAGCCCAATACTGCTAACAGAGACGATGGCATCTGAAACTCTTGAAAGAAAGTTTGATACATACTTTAATGATAAATGGCAACAAAACTTGGTGCATAGTTACCTAATGCTTTCAAAGCTCGTCTAATTGTCCTACTCTTGCCTTGCGCACTTTGCTCACCTCCCTTATCTGCCTGCACTTCTACACATACATCCAAGTTTAGGACAAGAATCAATATTGGTCCTTTTACGGGGCTAAAAATATAACATTTTCTTAATACGAGCAGACCATGCTTGATTCGCATGGTGATTAAACCCCTTGTTTCTTGTGTATCTTTGACTCTGATTTAAAAAGATGAATTATTTGGAGAGAGAATGCTACGTAAGTCTTGCCAACGTGCTTGACACCAATAATTATAATTACTTTCATTAAAATTAAAAGCTTTAAAAGTTAAAAAGTCATTTCATATTGAAGCTTATTAGTATGTGCAGTTTTTGTATACTATAAGTTCCTAGTACCTCTTTATTTCTTGCATTTATAGAAGATGCACGCTATGTGCAGTGAGCTATTAAATCCAAATCAGGCAGAAGAAATTTGACAAAGTGCAATAAAACCAAGTCATGCTCATCTCAACAAGATCACAATACATACCTAACAATCATAAACAAGCAGAAATTGGGAAATCTTTAATATGGAAATAGAAATTCAGAATGAAATCACACAGAGGAGAAAGAGGAAAACACTACAAAAATGGCATGCAATAAGAACATTGGTTAAGAACATGGGGTGCGTGCTGTGCTTTCAAGAATAATATATAGCAAGATCAAAATTAAAATGTGGTAAAACTATTTTATTTAGTAGAGGGGCATTTGGATGGAGAACTGTATGGAGGAAAATAGAGAGAGTGGATATCACCTGAAGTCATTCTCCATGAAACAACAAGAGTGAATGAGAAAGGTCTTCATCTCCAAAATGAACTACACGTCTCTCGGTCCCTTGAGGGAAGGGTCTTCATCTCCAAACAAAGTCAAAATAAAATTAGTGATTGAGAACTTCATATGTGGCAAGCATATAATATATATCCTAACTAATTGATAGAGAAAACAAATTTCAATAACCCAATTAATTCAAATCAAACTTACTATTGACTGAGATCCTAAATAATTCACCAGATTCTGATTCTCCATCTCCCCATTCTCATTTGAATCATATTCCAGTCCAACTCTCGATAAGACAAGGGAAATTATATTTGATCATAATTGAAGCATTCATATGCAGCTCTAATTATAGCCAGTAAACACTCTTAAATAAAAGAATAACCTGTAATCAGCTAACAAATACCATGTGCTTATATAGTAAAAATATCACAAATCTGAGGGGACTCAAGAGAGGATATGTGACCAAACCCTGCTGATAAAGCAAACTGCCTCAATATTTCAGGCCATGTGAGGGGACTCAAGTGCCGCTGCCACAACTAGGACAATACGCGTAGGCTAAGGTAGCAATTGGGAATATATTGTCAAAAAAGGGCAATAGAATCTCTTCCAACAAGTCAGCAAATAACTGGGATTTACAGGGATTTCATTTGGAAAATTTTCTTATCAAGAATAAGTTTATCAAGAAAGAGAGACTCGTTACATACATAAGTGAGATAACACAATCATGATCCCATCTAGTGACTAGTGCAACATGAAGTCATGAAACACAAGAACGAACCATGGCTCAATAGGATGTTGTGATTATAAAAAAAAACACTTTGAGAGTATATAAGGAATCAGTTTATATTTCTATTAATGAGTGCTAATGACATTAAGGTTGCAATCCTGATTCTACACTTCATCACTTTATACCATAAATTAAGATAAAAGATATCTTACAAATAAAAATATGATAATTGTTAAATATCAAAACTGGAATTGGAATTGATAAAGCATGCATTTTCTAAATAAAAATTAAAAGGATAACAAAGGAATGTAAACATGCATCAGGTGGAGAGGGCAAACTAGAGATAAAGTATTCCCATCCACATCCCTTTATATAATATTGAGAGTTGAGAAAAGAAAAATCATGTACATGGCATGGTGAGGGTTTTCTGGGTGGCAATGTACAAGAAGCTCATGGTTTGTGGATTGAGATTTTTATATGTTATCAAGTATCATTATTTAAAGTGATATAGACTAATACTATATGACATTATCATATATGAACGAGGTGAAACATTACATGTTTCTTGAAATATGAAAATAATCATTTGAGAAAATGACATTACCCGGATAATTACTTTAACAAGTGATCATCAGGAGACTCAGGGACATCAAAGTGGAAGAAAATATGGCGGAGGAAATATACTAGGAGACATAGGATAATGACACCTTACCAAACCAATCAATTTCCAGAACAAGCAAGGCCAAACCAAACCAATCAAATTCAAATTGAGAAACAAAACAGAATATGTCTTCTATCCATTAAAAAAATTGAATGCAACAGATTACCACACAGATGATCCGTACATGCAGTAGATCGGGAAAGAGCGAGGAAGACAATTAACAAATAACAACCACGTTGAAAGGATTCAATTTCTTACTAGAATCCGAAGAAGCACGAAGGCCTTCTCTGGATCAAAATGGATTCGAAATTTGAATCTGACAGCGAGCGAGAGAACGAGATATTGAAACATCGGAGATCTGAGGAAGGTGCCCAGGAACCACTTCTGTCGAGCCCTAACCACACAGTAATCAAGATTTTCCCCAAAGTCAAACCAAGCCCAAATACATGGATAGGAAGCGCTATACCCGAAGGATGTATCGAGAATATACCAAAGTGTTAAAGAGGTTAGATATCACTCCTGATCTTGCTAAATCATCACGAGAATTAGTTAAAGAAGTTAGATAAGCAATTCATATGCATTAAATAGAACACAGGGATAAATTGGAAAGTATGAGATCTCTCAGAGCAACCTCCACCTACACAAGGATACATTGGAAAAGGATACATCAGTTTCCAGCAAGAAAAGTATATAAATTACACTAGAAGAAAACTAGAAACACACAAAAGAGGTGATACCTTCATCCACTAAAAGAGCATATATGGTCATCTTTGATCGGATGGAAATTGACTGACTTCACAGCGGTAGAATGACCTATGAAATGATCCTTAGCAAATACCACAATTGGAAAAAAGGGCTTTTATTTAATATCTAAGCTGGAATTTAAGTCATTAAAATTTCAGAATTGGGATAGCTAAGAAAGCTTGACTGGATGTCAAAGAACCTAGTATTTTCCGCAGATATTCGTATACATAAGCCGAGTCAATCTTCATAAATGAAAAAACAGTCCTGTCCATTATCATTTCATGAAAATTTACAGAAATTCCGAATTCTGAATATTTTTTTAAGATACATTTTTCAATTAATTTACTTAGTATCTTGTACCATTTAATATTCATAACATATAGGAAAACAAGCCAAGCACTTTGATTCAAATCAAGAGTTAGCAAGGATGGAAGAAAACAGATAGATCTCTAGGCTCATCATAATGAGGTCATGATTAGGCTTTTAGGTGAGGTAGGGATGAACTTTACTAAAGCAGAGACATGAATTAAAGATGAAATATAAGCACTTGAATAATCAACAAAGCAAAAAATTATAGCCCACTACTTTAAAGTCATCAAGACAAATCCTTTCTTTTTCCATAATTATATCATAGAAAACAACACCGGTTCAACATGACCTAACCACACAAACAAGCAAATACTTATTTATATTGTGACTTAATTACTTGATGTATTACAATATTGATTTTACTGGAATTTTTGTTAAGCAAATTCAAGAAAAGTTATGAAGAATGTAATGCAATGTTCTGTTGTTTCAAGAAAAACATCTACAAGAAGTGGAGTTTTCATTTCAATTCAGATACTAAATCAAGGATTCATTTCAATTAATATCAATGTTAATAAGACTTCTTCTAAGTGACCATTCAAAATCATTATCTTTGTGGTGCTAATATTATGTGATTCTTCATCAGATTCATTTTAACTTGACTAATGAAGAAATCAAATTCAAGAAAATATACATGAAACAAAACAACACAACATTAAGCCACAAAATCGCTTGACTAATGAAGAGATCAGATTCAATTTACACTTGTTCTTAACAAGGCATCTATTCTATAAAGTGCCCACCTCCAAAATCTAACCCTTGTTTGAGTTACGAAATTAGATTCAATGCAAAAGGATGTATCCAAAACCTTATAACTATAGTAATCAAATCAAGAGTCTTGAGAATTGGCCATTCAACAAGGAGGAAAAATATAACAAAGCAATATCTAGGTTAGAATCGATTACCGCTAAATTGATATTAGAGCCCAATTCGAGACATTAAAAGAGAGATGAGAGCCTAATTCGAGACATTGAAGGAGGTTTAGTACCAGTATCGGTGAAGCCGCCGTGGAGGAGACCTAGAGAGAGTGGGTATTGTTGGTGGTACCTTCTCCAGTGTCGGTGTGCAGGTGAGGTCAGATCTAGAATCGACTGGCCCTTCGACGGAGGAAACCGAGATGGAGGAAGCGAGAGGTGATGTTGGCGAACTCGGATCTGGCATCGATTGGCACTCCGGCGGTGGCGTCCCTGACCCCACTTCGATGACGGCATCAGCATCCCTAGCCTTAGAGAGAAAGCGAGCGGGAGCACGAAGAGGAAAGTCGAGAGGAAAGGGAACCCGAAGAGATAGCATTGTCGGGACGGGAGAGGAAAGTCGAGAAAGTGAAGGACGAGGGTTCCCTGGCAGAGAGAGAGGGAGGAGAGCTCAGATCTAGATCTGTATCTGGTTTTTGTTTTGAAAGAGGGTATTGTTTGGAGAAAAAAGGGAGCCGTTGCTACCAAGGGTGGCAGATATGTTTTTTTTTGTAGTGACTATTGCACTGGTTTGTAAGGCCTTATTTTGGTTTATCTGGCCTTACTTGGTTTTTAGGGTTTTCAAAAACTTTGATCTAACATTCCTGCTTATATAATGCTTGCACTATTTTTATGTCCTGCTTGATGGGTTGTATATTTTTATGACAGGAAGCAGGTGCACTGTGCACATGTTTTGTCTTTCATCAAGGAGGAGATTGTTAAATCCACCTTGATGATAAGACCTTATTAGCGGAGAATAAGGCCTTACTGGTTGATGAAAGCCAAAACCCTAGTTTCCAGGGTTTGGTAAGATCTTACCATAAGGCCTCAAGAATCACGTGAGCTCGGAATTGAATGACACAGGCTCAATGTAATTAGACCTATTTTTATTAAGTCTACAATTCCAGTTCTGAGGGCCAATATATTATTGGGCCTAAGTATTAGAATTCAGATTCGATTGGGCATAAGCGAATGATGTGTCGGATTGTATATAGGGTTAGAGGTTTTAAATTTTATCTTATCCTAACACACACACGCACACACACACAAAACATCTAAAATAACAAGAAATATACAAAACATCTAAAATAATTCATATAAGGAAAACTGTAGAAAATTGCCCATCGATCGTCGAGGTTTTCATTCACATATAAAGATTATTTTCAATTAACAAAACTATCTTAGCACAGCGGGGTGGCTGAAGCCCCCTTCCCTCCTAGAAAAGGTAAAGGAATATTTTATATATCTGTTATTTTAATAATATATACAAAGTAAAGTAGAGAGAGAACACAAAACTATCTTAGCACAGCGGTAAGGACGCGGATGAAGTATATTGCGGGTTTGCTCTCAAGTTCGGTTCGAAACCCACTTCCTTCTTCTTTTTTTGCATATGTTATTTTTTATAAAACATCCAAACCCCCCCCCCCCTTTTTATATAGACCCTTAGCAGCCCGAACACATTTCACACACGCACAATCGCACAGAGAGCGAAGAGTCCCCGAGTGGAGGAGTCCCAGTCGGTCGTCGCTGCCTCCTGCCAGCTGCACCTCCGGTCGGCGACTACCACAACCCAGCCGGCAGCCTTCCGCTTTCCCTCTCTTGTTGCGCACTACTGCACAGGCGCACAGGTGGCGCCTCTTCAATCTCCATTGTTGTCCTTCTTCTTTCCTTTGATCTACACTTTCGAGAGGTAGTTAGTTTTCTTCCTCTTCCTTTTAATTTAATTGTTTTTAAGTTCAATTGATTGAGTGAGAATCAATTTAGATTAGAATTTGTGGATTTGAGATTTGAGAATCAATTTGGAGAAATTTCGATTAGAGTTTCTTATTTGTATGAAATAAAGTTGTGGTTTGCATTTGAAATTGTGGTTTATGGTTGTGGTTAGAAATGAATTTGTGGTTTGTGATTTGGAATTGTAGTTTATAGATTTGTGAGTTTTGCTCGTCTACCATTTAATTAGATTGTTTTTAACTAGAATTCGTTGAGATGACAATCAATTTAGATTAGAATGTGTGGATTTGAGAATCAATTTGGGTAAATTTTGATACTGTTTGTGATTTTGCTGATAAAATTTTGGATTTAAGAATCAATTTGGGGTAAATTTGCGGATTTTAGAATCAATTTGTGGATTGAGATTAGGGAGTTTTAATTAAGTTGAATTTTATATATTGATAGAGTTTGGTTTGGATGAGTTGTTAGTTTTTCAAGATGCAAACATATATGTGGGTGTTCTGCAATGATATTTATGTAAATCTGACTTATTCGGGTACATTCAATATTACGATTCAATGTCCTATCCCAATATAATTCATAATTCAATTTCAATGAATTTGAGTGACCAAAAAATTCGGGTAGATATACAAATTAGCATCAAATATACCATATATCTAAATTTTAAGGTCATTTACCCTCAAAATTGTATATAAGATTAATAGGAAGCTAAAGCCTCGACTCAATTTATCCTCGAATGTAGCTTTGAAAAGTTTTGACGCTAAGTTTGATGAGAGGTATCGATTATATTGAATGAGAAGCATCGATCATATCGTCCCTTTGTAATTTTTAGCCCCCCTCTGACAAAAGTCCTGGATCCACCACTGCCTATATATAATTACTAGTGCATGTGTCATCCCGTATATGAAAATATGTTAACACAAGATTTTAAAATTACATCTATTATCTATATAAAAAAAACCTATTAAAAATCTGACAAATATAAAATAAATCTGAATTTTACAATGTAGGAATTAAACTAATAACTTTCAAAGTATGATGGGAATATAAAATAAATTAATCTAGATATAAAATAATACCTATTAAATATTTATCTATTAATATATTTGGTAAGCATGGTTATAAAATAGTTTTGATTTACATATTTTTTATCAATTAACTATCTATATAGGGATTGAATCAAATGTAAAATGTCCTTAAGGTGTAAAAAAGCTTAAGGTATAAAAAGACATAATTGATAAGTAAATGGGCCTAATTTTTATGGGTAATGGGTAAATGGGTCTAGTTTATAGCTGCGTATGGTAATTAATTTTAGCTAGTTTATAGTTAAAATTGGGGGTTAAAAAAAGCTTTTTTTGAAGGTTTTTTGGGCTTTGGGGGTTTATTTGATTTGAAAAGACAAATATACCCCTAATAACAACCAAATAAACTCCACTTTTTACAAATAAACACTTTTTCGTCCCATACGGAGTTTATATTTTGTCATAAATTTTTAACTATAATTTACCAACAGTTTATAAATTTTACCATGTTTATAATTTTAGTCAGTTTATTAACCCCGTCCCATACGAACCCTATAAGTAAATGAGTCTAATTTAATTAACAAAATGTCCACCCCATCCCCTTGCCCTTGTACCCCCTTCCCCGGTCAATTTTTTTTTTTCGCGCCAGCACTTTTTTTTTTTCGTATCAGCACTTTTGTTG
The DNA here is from genome assembly GCA_037127255.1 of Persicaria tinctoria. Classification (NCBI taxonomy): domain Eukaryota; kingdom Viridiplantae; phylum Streptophyta; class Magnoliopsida; order Caryophyllales; family Polygonaceae; genus Persicaria; species Persicaria tinctoria. The sequence continues at coordinate 58,671,827 of JBANSL010000008.1, read as the reverse complement.
TGTAAATATAAATTGATGTTATGAACATATAACATTATGTTGTGCAAATATAACTTTATAATGTGCAAATATAATCATTTCTTTTTTTCGCGCCAACACTTTTTTTTTCCGTTTTTATCACTTTTTGTTGTGCAAATATAAATATAATTGTGCAAATGTTCAAAATTTCATTTATTGACAATATATGACATTTTCTTAAAGTAAAACTGATATAATGATGGTGTATAAATAATAAAATGACAATGCAAGAATAATAATTTTACAATTATGCAAGTGTAAAATACAACTGTACGTAGGGTTGTGCATGATTCGGTCCAAACCGATTTTTTGGGCCAAACCAACACAAACCGAATCTAACCGAAGTTTTTCGGTTCGAGAATTTTCATTTTTTTTTGGTTTCGGTTCGGTTTGTGTTAATCCGATTTTTTGATATACTACGTAAATACAGTGTATATATATTTGCATACTTTATATATACCCACATACTTATTGTGTATACACATATTGTGTATATATACACATATATACACTGTATTTATATATAGTGTATATATTTTATACTTTACAGTGTATATATTAATATATATATTTTATACTTTACAGTGTATATATTTTATACTTTACAGTGTATACATTGTATATTTATATATTAATATATATTTTAGTGTGTATATATTTGTATTTAGTCTATGTGTATTAGCATGTGTATATACACTGTATTTGTGTACTTATCTATATACACCGTATTTGTATACTTATTTGTATCAATGTATATATATTTGTATATTGTATTTGTATACTTTAATTATTTTTTTAATGAAAATTAGGTTCAATCATGTTAAAACCGAACCAAACACAAACCAAACCGGTAAATAACCGAACTGAACCTAATGCTTTCGGTTCGGTTTGAAAATTTGATATTTTCGGTTCGGTTCGGCCCTGTTTGGTTCGGTTTTAGATCGATGCACACCCTTAACTGTGCGATTGTAAAATATAATTGTGCAAATGTAAAATACAATTGTGCAATTGTAAAATACAATTTTTTTAAAATAATGTAAGAATTCGAGGGTCAGACAAACCTGACACATCGAGTGGCCGACAAAGTCTGCAGACGATGAAACGACAAACATACAACCTAAAATAAGAAGGTACTATTTGAGAAACAACAAATCTAGGTGAAAAACCAAACCTAAACCTAATAAGTTGGGGACAACGTAGACTACAACCCGATGCCAAGCACCATCAAGCGATGACACCTTCTGGCTAGCGGTACATTAGGAGTCCCTGTGGGCAGTGAAGACGATCCTCCTAGGAACTATCCGGAACACGGAGTCACCTACATCCGCCCTTTCGGGGTTTGGTTTAACCCTGTCGGGTGGGTTCGTAATATAAATAAATAAATAAATAAATAAATAAATATATATATATATATATAACATTTTTTTAATAATTAGTTGGCAAAGCTTTGCGTGCAAGGACCCGGATTAGGCTTGCACGCCAAGGACCAGTCAAATCAGATAGCCATGGAAGGGCCAAATGTACACGCCACGAATGGGAGAATAATAATATGAAATGCACAATTAAGATTATGAAGTGCATAAATAAAATGATAAAATGCAAGAATAAAATGATAAAGCGCGAAAATAAGATAATGAAGTGAATGAATGAGACACACGACGGGCTTTATGTGTTAATTTTGATCTTTTACTTTTGAGAGAACTCTGGTACAGTGTATGTAGAGAGATGTGAGTTTGAAATCGATTTTTTTACTGATAATAATTTCAAATCAAAGTGAATAATGAAGATTGAAAAGGGCATAATTACGGTTAAAAAGTACATAACTAAGATTATAATGTGCGCCATTAACAATTTGGGATTATTGTATTCTTGTCTATTATGTAACCTAGGTGGGATTTGAACCCACTTCTTTATGCATACACACATCGCTCTACCAATTGAGCTAATAGGCCAAATATCTTCATCTTCTCAAATGAGAGATTTTCAATTACCCTCTGTCCCTTTCAATTCACCCCCAAATTCATGATGTGCAATTAATCGAACAATATATATATCCTCAAATTATGGGAGATTTATCGAATTCTAAAATAGATCTCCAACTACAAACCATCCTCAAATTCTAGATCACATAAACAAAATAATAACGCAGACAATTTGAGGAAGATGTGCAATTAATTGAACAATCTCAACCGATATCGGGCTCAAGGACCTAAAAGCGATAGAAATTAATTGAACAAAAGAATACAGACCCCTGGAATGAATGTCAAATAGGAATAACCTCATAAGCTTTAAGCGAATGATCAACCACTTGCTTGCGTTCATCGCCCGCTTTGAATTCCGCTAGATATTGGTAGTTATCTCCTTAATTTTCTACAATAAGATAGTTTTACATCAGTACATCTCCTTAATTTCCGTCGAATCCATATCTACCTAAATTAATCAATAAAAATGTGTAGATTTCGACGTCCTTATATAGCAGTAAGATTGGATTAATTTGCTTGATCCATACATAAGGAGATGTCCTTGAAAGTTTGCGCAATTTTTTTAAGATCATGGCTTATCAAAAACGATATTGATAAAGATAAGTTTTCATAGAAAATAAATATTTGCGGATAACAACTGTTATGGTTATCTACAATATTCACAATATTGCAAGTGTCTCCCAAAGCCGACTTCTCTATGTAGTAACTCCAACAAATATCGCAAAGTGCAAGGTCATATAACATCGGATTTTCAAGCCAATAGAATGTCTACCTCCTCCGAAAGTCAGTGCCAGCAAACTGTTTTGAGGCAAAAATACCTACCGACTCTGAAAAAAAGTGTTATAACCACGAACGTGACGAAAAACTCGTCATGCAAATATCAAACTAGTATTTTTTTTTTTTGAATCCAATATGTACATATATAAATATATATATAGATATATATTAATTATTCACAATTGATTTAAAAAGAAGTTCATAAAACTTTGAATGTCCACCTTGGCCCACCTATACAGAAAGAATTGGATAAAGGAAAAAAAAAAACATGAATTAAGCCATCAAAAAAATGGAAGCTTGATGTCAAGTCTCCTAAGCCATACGGAGTGAAGCACCATATGTATCATATCAAAGGGTTTAGAAGGTCTATTTAAGGTAAAATGCCATTTCACACTTCTCACACCCTTAACTAATCTCAAGTACTTCTTATCCGAAATTGCCTTTAGTATCCTCTTCATCTCCGGTATCTCATCTATTGAAATCGACACCGAAAATTGGCTCCAATCAAGAACGTCCGCAAAAGGTAATGAATAGTTACACGAAATAAGTACTGGGACACACTCGGCGTTGATAGCCTCAACGATCCTAGGGCTTGCAACTTCATAGCCACTTGGGCACAAACAAAACCTGCTCTGTCCCATTATCTTGAAGTAGTCTTGGCCCTTAGGGAGGTGATCGTGTACTCGAATCTCGTTGTCGTTTTCCTTCCACCTATCAAACAAGAGTGTCCTAACGTAGCCATGTTGCCCTCCGGCAAAAAAGGCTAGGATCCTTCGATTTCGTGTTCTTGTGAGGTGGGCAGGCGGATTCAGCCTTTCGCCACCTCGAATGTTGATCTCGGGGATGGAAATGTCCCTCATTGGGTGAAACCCTTCGGATATGTTGGCATTACACAAGGCTCTCATAACATGTTTTAGAAGTTCAGGGTTAGCTTGTGATACGGTTGGTGCCTGAAAATGGTTCATAATATATACTAACTCAATTAAAAAATACTATAAGTTAATTAAGATTTTCACATTAAAAAAAAGGTAAAAAAAATACAGTGAAATATTAAAATTTTAAAAATAATTTAATACTTATTACTCTCCGTTTCATAATACATGTCCTTTTACTTTTGGACACATTTTTTAATCAGCGAAAAACTCTATAAAATGCTGCTTTTTTAATTAATTTTTTTATTATAATTTAATACTTATTAGTAATAAGTATCAAATTATATAAACAAATTAATTAAAAAGAAACATTTTATAGAGTTTTTCGCTCATTAAAAAGTGTGCCAAAAAATAAAAGGACATGGATTATGGAACGGAGAGAGTAGTAATAAGACTTATAATTTTTACCATATTTTTTAATTTCTTAGAAATCGGGTTAAAAAGATTTATATTTTTAAACAGAGGGAGTAAAAAATTAATATTGTATGGATTTATATATGAATAATAAAAGTGAATTAAAAATAAAGAAAGGAATGAATTACCAAGAAAAACAATTCATTAACTGGGTTTAATTAACGAAGTAATGAATTACCAAAAAGAGAAACAATTGAATAAGAAATTACCCAATCATGGCAGGAGAGCAAGAAGTGGTCAGCTCCGAGGCTTGTATTCCAGAAGGGGTACCTCCGGGAAACCAGGTCGACATAATCCAGTACGACGCGGTGCATGGGGGCTCGGGTGTAGCCGTTCAGGAGGAACTGCCTCACCTTGAGGAGGCTAAAGGGGAGGAAGAAAGCGTGGGCCTCATCAGGATGACGGGCCATGAACACGCTCATCCCGCCGTCCATCTCATCGATGAACTGCCCTTCTATGTCGTAGATTGCCTTTGTGGGCCCGTGGTAGAACAGCGGCGCTTCCCCCTCCTTGTACGTCCACACCTTGAACCTCTTCACCATCTCCATGTGACTCCTATGGGAATTTTACTTTTTTAAACTTTTAAAGTCCTCGCAATAAGAAATACATTATATTAAAACTGAATTGATATTAGAGGGGGGTTTCAATTTTGATCGCTAATTTTTATTAGACACATTGCTAATCTGCGCCACTTTTTTCGAAAAAAAGGTCCGCACCAGGTTGTGGAATACACTGGACATATATTGTGCCAAACAGCCAACATTACATACCTTTTGTAGAGAGGATTAGCTTGTTAGCATAAGGGTATTTTGGTCACTTCACTTCTTTTATAATTCTGTTGCTTCCATTTCTGTTTCTGGGTTGTTAGACGCGCCAAAGCTTCACTATAAAAGCTTGGTTGTGGTCTTCTGTAAGGTTCCAAGTGGTTACATATATTTTGGTTCTAGTTGTTTCAATAAGAAAACCTCCATTTTCAACTTCTAAAATGGTATCAGAGCGAGTGGATCTCATTGAGATCTAGATCTGTTTTTTTTCTGAGATCTGTGTTCATCACTGCACTTCGTTTTTCTGTGAATTGTTTGTCTGTCTGCAATGGCTGGAAGAGGCAATGGAGTCCCGCCGAATCAAGGTTCTGGATCTGGTCATGGAAGCACAGGAGCTGGAATCGGAGCGGGAAGAGGAATCTTCGTTACGCCGCCAGGTCCTGGAGCAGGAAGAGGAGCCAATCAGGGATTTGGTCCAGGATTTGCGCCAAATCCGATTCAATTTGGGGAATTCGCTCAAGGAATGAATAATGCGCACATCAATCCGTATTAACTCTCCAACTCAGACCATCCAGGTATGCAACTGGTGTCTAATTTGTTCAATGGAACCAATTTTACAAGTTGGAGTAGGGGAGTGAGAATGGCACTTGGTGCTAAGGTGAAATTAGGCTTTATTACTGGTGCATGTGTGAAGCCTGATGAGGATAGTGATGAGTTTGAGAGATGGAGCAGAGCCGACTATATTGTCATGTGCTGGTTGATTAACTCAATGACGAGTGAAATTGGGGAACACTTAATGTATGTGTAGTCATCTAAAGAGTTGTGGGATGAGATTCGTGAAAGGTTCTACTAGTCTAATGATCCGCTCATTTACCAGTTAAGGAGAGATATTGGTAACTTGAGGCAAGAAAACATATCAGTGTTTGTATACTATGGTAAACTCAAACGAATATGGGATGAATTACAACTTTTAGATCCACTGCATGTGTGCAGTTGTGAAGGAATTAGCCACTGTAGTTGTCTGATCTTGAAGAAGATCTTGGAAAGGAACAATAAGGCTAAGGTGATGCAGTTCCTTATGGGACTTAATGATGCATATGAGCACCTCAGGAATAATGTTTTGTCCATGGATCCCATGCCTGGACTCAACAAGGTATTCCAGATGGCAGTGCAAATTGAGAGGCAAAAAGGTATTACAGGGCTGCAATCTGAGATGAGTGTGATGAATGTTAACAGGAATGAACAAACTGAGGGTAATGTATTTGCTGTAGGGAATAGATCAACTCAAGGGAAACTTACTGAGCAGATGAAACGTGATTTCAAGAAGGCAAAGTATGAGCGTCAGTGTGACTATTGCAAAGAGAAAGGACACACTAGAGAGTTTTGCTTCAAGCTGGTGGGATCCCCTGAGTGGTTCAAAGGTCCAAGAGATGGTGAATTTCAGAAAGGTAGCTAAAGTGGAACTAGCAAGTTTGCTGCTAATGCTGAAGGACAGCAGTATGAGGCAAAGTTTGACACTCCTTTAGAATTTGATGCTGCTAAACCAGATCCTAGCACGGTGAATGCTATTTTTCATGAGATTGTCAAAATGATGAAAGGCAAAGCTACTATGGAGGAAGGGGATTCCTCAGTCAATCATGCCTTTGTCAACTTTGCAGGTATAATGAGTTTCTCTTTTCTTGTTGGTAATAACAAATCAGATGCTTTGACATGGATTATAGACTCTGGAGCTACAGACCATATTGCTTTTAATAAAAGCATTTTTCATGAGATTCATCTCTTGGATAAGATGATATCTCTTGGACTACCTGATGGTACCTCTTTCTTAGTTAAGGAAGCTGGTACTGTGGTTGTGACTGCAAAATTGAGGTTGACACATGTGCTGTATGTCCCTCAGTTTCAACACAACCTCCTATCTGTGTCAAAGATGTTAAAAACACAGAGATTGGAGTTTAGTTTTAATGCAGTTGAATGCACATTGCAGGACCTTACCACTAGATGCTACATTGCTAAAGGAAATGAGGTTGGAGGTCTTTACTACTTGAGAGCTGCTGCTGATAGTGATGCTGGTGTTCAGTCAAGAAGATTTCAACTTGATACCTGCTTTGATGTTTCTTTGAATAACTCTTCTAAGAGTATGTGTAATAAGGTGTCCAGTTTGGATTTGATACATGCCAGGCTGAGTCATTTGTCAGTATCCAAAATGAAACATTTGGATTTGTGTAAAGGATGTGACCTTAGTAGTTTCTTTTGTGATTCTTGTGATATGACTAAACATCACAAGCTCCCATTCTCTTTGAGTAATTCAATTGTTGAGTTTCCTTTCAAATTGGTGCACATGGATGTATGGGGCCCTTATAAAGTGCCTTCTTTGTGTGGTGCTAAGTACTTTCTCACCATCCTTGATGATCATTCCAGGGCTACTTGGATATTTCTGATTCAGGATAAGACACAGGTGTTGAGGATGATTGCTGCTTTTATTGCCTTGGTGAAAAATAAGTTTCATACCACTGTTAAATGCATAAGGACAGATAATGGTACAAAATTCACTCAGCATGCTTGCATTACTTTGTTTGAACAACATGGAATTGTTCATCAAAGGTCTGCCCCAGGGGTTCCTGAACAAAATGGTAGGGTGGAAAGGAAACATCGTCATTTGATTGAAACAACTCGTGCTATAAGGCACTATGCGGGCCTTCCCATCAAATTTTGGGGTGAATGTGTCCTAAGTGCCACTTATTTAATAAACAAACTACCTTCTTCTGTCTTAAAATGGAAATCTCCCTTTGAGGTGTTGCATGGTAAACCTCCTTCTTTTGAAAACTTACATATCATTGGGTGTCTCTGCTATGAATATCAACCAAATGATGCTAGGGATAAACTTGGGGTCAAGGCAAGGAAGTGTATCTTTCTGGGCTACCCCTCTGATCAGAAAGCTTTCAAACTGTTTGAAATGGATAAGAAAGTAATGATCACAAGTAGACATGTGAAGTTTCATGAGTCACAACTCCCTTATAAGACTTCATCACAGATAGACATCTCTCCCTCTCATGATCATAGGTGGCCACTGGTTTCTCCTACTTCTTTTGATAATAATGTGGAATTGCCAATCCTGCCAACAACAGATGTGCAACCATCTGACTCCTTTGCTAATGTGAATGATTCTCTATCTTCTCTAAGAGAGGTCCCCAGCACAGGCAGTACTACTCCCATCCTTGCCAATCAGTCTCCTCAGTTAAGTCCAGTTGATATTAGTCCTGTTGCTCATGATTTGCTGCCTCCCAATAGACCTATTCATAGACCACATAGGTTCCAAGGCTACATATGTTCCAATTTACCTACTAGATATGATTCTCAGTCTCAGTCATTCTCAGTTTTTTCAGTTCAAAATCTAGCACACCTATCACCTTCTTATGTGCAATCCCTGATCAATGTGTGTGCTACATTTGAGCCTAGAACTTATCATCGGGCTCAAGATGATGAGAGACGGCAGAAGGCTATGCAAGCTGAGATTGATGCCTTGGATAGAAATCCCACATGGTCAACTACAAATTTACCTCCAGGAAAGAAAGCAATAGGATCTCAATGGATATACAAGATTAAGTACAAGCCAAGTGGTGAGGTTGACAGATTCAAGGCTAGACTTGTTACTAAAGGGTACAATCAAATCAAAGATAAGGATTACAAGCAAACTTTTTCTCAAGTGGCAAAGTTATCAACAGTTAGAATTGTTTTGGCTCTTGCTGCAGCTAAGGGTTGGAATCTACATCAATTGGATCTTAACAATGCATTTCTTCATGGATTTCTTGATCAAGAAGTGTACATGATACCACCCCTTGGTTATAAATTGGCTGCCCCTGGTCAAGTTTGCCGATTACACAGGTCATTGTATGGTCTTAAACAAGCAAGCAGGCAATGGAATTTGGAACTCACTAAGTTCTTGGGAAAGCTTGGTTTTGTTCGTTGTTCACCAAATTTGTTGGTTCTTCATTCACTGTGGCTCTGGTATATGTGGATGACATGCTTTTGATGGGCAATGATTCAACTGAAATCACTTCAACAAAAGATGCATTGCATTCTGCTTTCACCATCAAAGACCTTGGCATTACCAGGTATTTCCTAGGTATGGAAATTTCAAGGTCTTCTCAAGGGATTCTGTTGAATCAGATAAAGTATGTGTTGGATATCTTACAAGATGCCAACATGTTAGAATGTAAGCCTGCTTCTTTTCCTATGCAGAGAGGCACACAACTATCTGTTTCTGATGGAGATCCCATTGAGAAACCTGAACTGTACATGAGACTAGTTGGGAGACTCCTCTATTTGACATTCACTCGACCTGACATTTCCTTTACAGTTCAACAACTGAGCCAGTATTTGCAATGCCCTCGTACACCTCACTGGAATGTTGCACTTTACCTTCTCAGATACCTTAAAGGCAGCTTCAATTATGCTTTGTCATATCCTGCAGTGTCTGATCTTCAACTCACAACTTTTAGTGATGCAGATTGGGGCAATTGCCTTGATACTGGGAGGTCCCTATCTGGATATTGTGTTTTCCTTGGTGGTGCTCTTATTTCATGGAAATCAAAGGAGCAAAAGGTGGTTTCAAAATCATCAGTTGAAAGTGAGTATAGAAGCATGTCTTACACTGCTAGTGAGCTCATTTGGGTCCAAGGACTGTTATCTGATCTTCACATCAAATTGGCCTTACTTGTGAGTTTGTTTTGTGACAAAAAAGGTGCCCAAAGCTTAGCCTTCAATCCTGTATACCATGAACGGACTAAGCATGTAAGAATAGACTGTCACTTCATCAGGTAACTAATCCAGTAAAGTTTCCTAGCCACATCTCATGTCTCTTCACAGCTGCAAACAGCCGACATCATGATCAAACCTCTTGGAGCTCATCAGCATCACATCCTGTGTTCCAAGCTTGGCCTTGCTCATCCCCAAGCCAACCTTGAGGGGGGTATATAGAGAGGGTTAGCTTGTTAGCATAAGGGTATTTTGGTCACTTCACTTCTTTTATAATTCTGTTGCTTCCATTTCTGTTTCTGGGTTGTTAGACGTGCCAAAGCTTCACTATAAAAGCTTGGTTGTGGTCTTCTGTAAGGTTCTAAGTGGTTACAGATATTTTGGTTCTAGTTGTTTCAATAAGAAAACCTCCATTTTCAACTTCTAAAACCTTCGATCCGCAACTACTAGAAGACTATATGAGAGTTTTTTTATTTACTTAAAAAGGCACACACAAAAAAAAAAAAAAAAAGCCTGGACAACGTTGCCGACTGTTTTCAGTTAAAAAAATTTTGAATTGTTTTTTACATATAGGTATGGGACTCCGAACATTTAATCTTCGTTTTTTTTTCTTCAGACTTTGAAGTTTTCACAAGGGCGTGTTTGACACAACCCCCAAAGTAGTTTGCAACCGGTAGCAAACTCCTTTCCGCCAGGAGTTGTGAAGATAAGCGTTGTGTCCAGTAAAAATCAAAAGTGTATTTAGCTTTTCCTTATTAAAATGATCAATTTATCGCAAAGGGTATAAATTGTGTGGCCTGCAAGCCTAAGATAGTTTGTTAAAGCCAATGTTATTTACACCACAAAATTTACTATTTACACCACATATCCCACTTTTTATATTTTTTTAAAAATACACTCTGCTCCTCTTGAGTCACACAACTACCCCTCAAGAGGCGCATTGTATTTTACATAAAAATACCCAATTTGATACGGGGTTAGCCGTTTGGTGGTCCGATCTTCGACAACAAGCAAGAACTAAACAAGAAAAACAAGAACTTGATCAAGAACAATAAAGAAACTCAAGAACGGAAGCAAGAATGACTAAAGACTCAACAAGATCAGCAAGATGCGATCAAGAACTTCAAGATCGATCAAGAAAGTGAACAAGACTCGACAAGATTTCAAGAACAAGGGCTGTAATTGAAATCGACAATAAAGAAATAACAAGACTCGAATAAAGATGAATAAAGACTCGAAATTGAATTGCAAGAATGGAAAGACACGACCTGATATGGACTGAGTCGATCTATGCAGCGCAAGATAAAGACCCCAGGCCTCCTCAGAGGGTAGGAACCAATACCAATGCCTACACAACCCGCCTCTACAATCCGACACAATCAAGCGGACAACTTGAAGCACCAGAAAGGGGCTTGTGGATACTAGATTGACCAAGTCTTGCGAAGTTGATGAACGGCAAAGCAAACCAAGTTGAGATATGTATCAATCGATGATCAACGAGCACTGCTCTAGTTGAATCAACAAACACTCGATGTGTTTTCATTCAATATGAGAGAATTGTATTCACAAAAGTTCCAAAGATAGAACAAAGGATAGAAAAGATAACAAACTAGGGTTTGCTTTGTGTGGTGTAGTAGAATCGGCCAAAGGGGACTATGGGGACAGAATTGCCGCCGGCTTAGGGTGTTCACAATGGGATTGTGTGCACCTTTGGTCGACTCCACGGTCTCGGCTAGGCTTTGTGTTTAGGCTATGCAACCACAAACAATCACAAACTCAAGATTAGTAAATTAATCAAAAAGAATGCAAGAAGTAAATAACCAAAACAAGAAAAGGACTCTTTTTTGTGGATTTTGTGTTTAGAAAAGAAAAAGACTCAATCTTGATGTCGGAAACCAAAGCTCTGATGCCAATTTTCCTTGGGAGCTTTCTTGCACTAGATCAAACAAACACTTTCCTCTTTTTTTTTTTTTTGACTTACTTTTACCCCTAGTGAATTTTATCCTCCTAGGTCCAAGTTTTAATGTAATTTTCGAAACTGAAATTTTTATTTCTATCACCATTCATTCAGAATTTTCGAGTCCTTCAAGAGGCGTAGGTGTGGTGCGTATAGTAAAATTTATGGGTGTAAATATTATCACCCTTTGTTAAACCCTGGCCGATTATGATTATTTTTTTTCAAAATATGAGATTCTCCCCGAACCGTGACACTTGAGTTTTTTTTTTTCTATAAAAGCTAAGATTCCCACGATTTGTGAAATCATATACACCTAAAGGTTCTAAAAGATTAGATTCTCACGTTCTGTAAAACTAGTGTATTTAACAAAATTTTGACTGTACAAATTGTAACCCGGGCCCTATTAAAAATGTTAAACATCTATTAACTATTCTACAATTTTTTGCCAGAAAATATTTTGAAATTTGTAATAATAAATCATTTACATTTATGTTAGGGACATTCCGTTTGGTGCTCTTAAGTTTATGACAATTCTAGTTGAGGTCTCACACTTTTTTTCTATTTGGATGGTACCCCCGAATTTTGTAAAAAGTTCGGCTCATTCCCAAAATTCATATTTTCTCATTTTTAATAAATAAAACCACAATTTATTTTCCTTTTTTCATAAAAAAGCCTTTTACTTTTAACATTAAAAAACCCACCTATTATTTAAGAGTGAGGCTAGAGGCAAGACGTAGGAATGGCTATTGACAAGATAATTTCACCTAAATTACCCCAAGTCCTTTTCATTTTTTCTGAACACGTTGCAAAAAGCTCAAAACTCTCTCTTCCGAATCGAAACCTAAATCTGACGAACGAATTGTTTTGATTCAAAACAGCCTAAAATCGATGAAATTAATCAAAAGATCAATCAATCAACACACGAACGGGTATATCGGTCGCTTTAAGTGATTATCGAATGACAATTTTAAGTCTTCGTTCGAAAAAACCGTCGAAGGAAGAGCTCGACATACAGAAATGAGGTTAATGCATAAGCTCAACATATTTATGTGAGGTGAATAAATAAGCTCAGCAAGTTTTTGTGAGGTGAATACGTAACCTCAGTAATTTTTTCCTTATACTTTTAATGCTTACCTACCCAACAATAATCTCCATTTCGCCAAACACCAACGGGATTATTTTTTGAGGGATGAAGAGGATTATTGGGACCTAACCTAAGGTATAAATATAAGCTTATATTTTTATAAAAATATTTTTTATGTACTCAATTCTCATCATCTATAAAAATAATCTTTGTCCCAATAATCCTCTTCATCCCTCAAAAAACAATCCTACTACTAAACATGCCCTAAATCTTTAAGGGTTTATTTGGTGTTTGGCGAAATGGAGATTATTGGTGTTTGGCGAAATGGAGATTATTGTTGAGTAGGTAAGCATTAAAAGTATAAGGAAAAAATTACTGAGGTTACGTATTCACCTCACAAAAACTTGCTGAGCTTATTTATTCACCTCACATAAATATGTTGAGCTTATGCATTAACCTCATTTCTGTATGCAGAGCTCTTCCTTCGACGGTTTTTTCGAACGAAGACTTAAAATTGTCATTCGATAATCACTTAAAGCGACCGATATACCCGTTCGTGTGTTGATTGATTGATCTTTTGATTAATTTCATCGATTTTAGGCTGTTTTCAATCAAAACAATTCGTTCGTCAGATTTAGGTTTCGATTCGGAAGAGAGAGTTTTGAGCTTTTTGCAACGTGTTCAGAAAAAATGAAAAGGACTTGGGGTAATTTAGGTGAAATTATCTTGTCAATAGTCATTCCGACGTCTTGCCTAAAGCCCTTATGATTATTTAACTAAATTCAACACAAAAGTGACAAAACCACCTTAATTTTTAAAAATTAACAAAATCATACATTATTTCCATAGTTTTAACAAAAAATCACCCATCGTTTCCAAATATTTTTGACGAAAATCAACCATTATTTTTAAAATCACACAAAAGATCGGTTACAAAACTTTGCACAAATCCATCGTCTAATTATTTGAACAAAAATAGTTAACCTATAAATTACAAAAAATAGTTCATAAAACCATACTTTGCGTAAAACCACCCTTTATGCTTTAAAAAAAAATGCAAAAACCACTTCTTATATAATAAAGGAAGGTGTTATTAATTTATTTTGTTTGGAATATATTAAACCAAATAAAATAATAATAATTATTAATCTTTTATTATATTTTTCTTTTATAAGAGAAGAAAATGAAATCAATAAACTTTTCTTTTCTTTTTCAACAAAAATCTAATCGAGTATTTGGTTAAATTGATCAATCACATTTAAAAATGTTTAAAGTAAGTGAGCTATAGGTTAAATATTATTTTGGATTGAATAATAAGTGTTAAATATTGTTTTGGAAAATAATTAGTGTTTTTTGTTTTTGCAAAGTATGAAAAAATAGTAGATCTTCTGTACAATTTCAAAAATTGTAGTGATTTTGTTCTAATATTTTTTGGAAAAAAGAGTGATTTTATGATTAAATTTTCGGAAAAAATATGGTATTTTGTACAATTTTAAAAAGGAAAAATGACCAAGAATAATACCAACTATCACCCGTGAACAAAAAATAATACAAAATTTAAAAATTACTAATTGGTATGCAAACTATATCTAATTAAACCGATTTTGATACCATCGCTAAAATTCATAAATGAAAAAGTAATTTAAACTAAAAATATAATTAACAACTCAAGTTTGGGAAAGTTTTGTAAAATCAAGAAAAGTAGTCACTCCTCAATGTTCATCTTCATCGCCTTACGCCGTTACCTCGTCGGCGTCTCTGCCCAGTGCCCAGACCTCGGCCAGCTCCACGTCCTCCTCGCCGCCGGCCACCCAATCTCCTCTCACTTCCTCTTCCCCTCCTTCTACTCCTCAACCTACATCCTCCCCTCGACCGGTGACCGCCGCTCTTCTCCCATCGGCCCTTCCGTCGGCTGCTTCTCCTCCTCCCGCCGTCCCCCCTCCGGCGCCGGCCACCCCACCTACCTCTTTGCCACCGGCGACCATTCCCCGCCTTCTCCGGCCACTCCCCAGCCTACTCCCGCTCCAGCAAGCCCTCCACTGGCTCCCGCCACACCTCCTCCAGCCCCAGAGTAATGGTATCAAAATTGGTTTAATTAGATATAGTTTGTATGCCAATTAGTAATTTTTAAAGTTCCTATTATTTTTTGTTCACGGAAAATAATTGAGAATATTTGGTAGAATATCACCTTTGAACTTTTGATTAAGTAATTAACACCTTATAAAGTTTTATTAGGCGTGATAACATCCGTTAATGTTTTTTTAGCCCCTAAGCACCAAGCGTCCCAGCCCCATGTACCTCTCTCTTTCTCGCTCATTTGCTCTGTTTGAGCTTTCTCTCAGACGGTTCTCCTCCTCCTCCCAGGCGCCATTGCTCCGGGCTCTCACCACGACTCCGTGAGCCACCTCCCGCGGACCGGAAGACGCCGCCGACACAACAGCGCGCGGGGCGCAGGATCCTCTCCTCTTCTTCAACCTCCTCTCCGGTACGCCTACCCGCACCCGGTCGTCACCGATCACACAGCGACCCCTAGCCCTCATTCTTTTCGATTTTTCTTCAGATCCGGTATGAAATCTCACCCTTAATCTATTTCCTTTAGTTGTTCTTTTTTGATTTGGGATTTCGAGTTGGATTGGAACTACCTAGGGTTATTGGGTGCGAATATTTGCGGAAAATTTGGGGCTTTTCGCCTAGAGTTGATAATGGAACCAAACCGATTGGATTCAGTCCCTTGCCGTCTATTAATCACACAGTGGTTGTTAATCAGACGGCGATGAGCCAGATCCCGGAATCATCTACTAATGCTAGTGCTAGTGTTAATACTAATGTTAGTCAGGCGTATGACTATGAATCCATGTTAAAGTGTGATCTTTTTTATGGGAAGTGGGTGAGAGATCATTCCTATCCATTTTATCCACATGGATCATGTCCTCTCATTGACGAGCCCTTCAATTGCTTCCTCAATACGAGACCTGACAGTGGTTATGAGAATTACAGATGGCAGCCCAATCACTGCAACATCCCAAGGTATAATGGCTCCTTTTTTCCCGGTTTGATTGCTTGCTTGTGATCTTTATTTTGTTTGGCATCTGATTTGGAACATTAAGGAACTATGAAAAGGGTTTTGTATAATTGGTGGATCATAATCTAACAATTTGACTGAATTTGTTAACTTTTCGTCTCTGTCTACATCCTATTAAATTCAACTGGGGTGAAGTATCTTAGTGAAAATGCATGGAATTAAGCATCTGTGTTGGAGTGACAGTGGTTTTTGTTTCATCTGTGAAGGGAAATGAGTTTTTATGTTGAAAGATAAATTTTTATTTTAATGTACATATTACATATTCAATCCTCTATCCATAAACTCTGTTTGCAAATTAACACCGGAGGATCCATATACTCTGTCATTCCTGTCTTAATGCGTTATTATGAACCTAGATTTTGTAATTTGTGTTATAATCACACTTCATAGCTAAATTGCATTTTATTAGATATATATATTTGTATCTGACCATCTTTCTTTATTTTATTTGCGAATTTTGGATTTTTTATTTATATACCGGGAAGTATCTTAAATAAGAAGGTGATTAACGCGAGCTGCCCACATTAAGTGGATTCAATGTTCAATGTACCCAAATGCAGTACTTCCTCGATCGATTGATCATTGACACCTTGTTGCTGAATGTACAAGGGGATTATTGCTGAATTTTTTATGCATGAAATTGGTCCTTTTATGGAGGCAGTTTCTACTGTAACCGTTGCTGATTTTTCTGTCATAAATTGATAGGCACCTTGTTGCTGATTTTTCAATCATAAATTTTTTATGCATGAAATTTCTGATTTTTCTGTCATAAATAAGTTCAACACGAGTGAGGAGGAACATGCGTCTAATAAACACTGATTTTTTTTGTTACTGTTGGAATCATTGTAACAGCCAACACTAATTGTTTTTTTACTGTTGTCATTTGAAGCGCTGAGGCTGCTGGTGCCAAAGAAGAAAAGGAAGAAAGAAAGGAAAAATGACTGCGAATGTTAGGAAAAAGGAGTTGCTGAAAGTGGCCATGTTTGCAGCAAATGAGCTTGGCCATAATGGGTCATGTTGAAGCTTCAGTTCCTATCCCAAAGGCTGATGAGGTATTGCTGAAAGTGGAGGCGACAAGTCTGAATCCGGCTGATTGGAATCTTCCTCGCAAATTCCCTTTTACTCGAGGTTGATTCTAGCTGGATTTTGTAACTGCTGCTAGTAGTATTGAACTTGTGATCCATTGTTGTCATTTTTTTTTGCATTGATTCCATTGTTGTAGAAAATAGTGGAATGCTATAGCCGTTGGCAGGGGCTTATGCCAGCAAGTTTGAAAACTCAAAACTATATATCAATTTGAATTGGAATGTAATTAATTAGAATTATATATATTTGTGGTGGAAGGCATATGGAGCATACCTCAAAGATGGTAGCCATCAAAGGGAACGGGACGTTGTATTATTGATTGGATTTGGAGTATATTTGACTTGTTTTATTTGTCTTGATTAATGGTCTTGTTTTTTTTTTTTTTTTTTTTTTGATTAGGTAAAAATTCGAAGGTCAGACATGTCTGACTCATCGAGAGGCCGACCGAAGTCGGCAGACGGCGAACCGTCTAACAGTTCACCTAAAAACAGAAATACAAATAAAAGGCGTAATGAACCAAACAGAACTAAACTCTACAACAAACGTTCCAAGAAGACCAAACACCCTAAAAGCTGAGGAAGCCACCGAAGAACGCAGCCAAGCACCACCGAACAGTAGCACCGCGGGCCAGTAGTACAGCAGGACACTAACTCCTGTGGGTAGTGCAGACGAGCTCCAAGGCGTAATGGTCTTGTTTTATTTGTCTTGATTAATGGCATCTATGATTTTTTTTTTTAAATGTGGGATTTTAAAAAACAAATTAAATCCCGTTCACTAAAAATATGCGCAATATCATCCCGTCCCATACGCACCCCAAATATGTCATCAAAACATTTTTAATAAAAATATGTTATTGATATACAATCGATTAGATAAAACCACTTAGCAAAGTGACAAAACTTAGGAGTACTAATCGGACAAAAAAAAAAGTACGAAACACCAATCAGAATTGACAAAAACTCAATGGTACCAAACAGAATTTCCCTTTATGTTAAAATATAATAATGGTATTTATTATGGAAAAAGAACGATAATATTAGAAAAGTTAGTAAATCAAAGCTTCCTTTAACGGATAAAAATCTACTGTGACTAAATTTAAACTCTTGTGTACAGAAAATTATCCTAATGATTACAGTATAATTTTTTTTAAATATTCAATATCATTATAATTCTCATCATCTCAGTCCTTATTTAAACAAGGAAAAGTACGTACTCAACAAACGGAGGTACGTAGAAGGGAAGAGATTTTAATCGTCCTTTTCTTTAGATCCCTCCCAACCAATTTATTTAGTTTTTTAAAAATCTTTTTTTTTTTGTTAAGAGGAAGAAGGGACTGTATAATACAATTAGTGCAGTTGATCCAATTCCAAACAAACGGGCAAAACTCATTACTTAATTAGAGGGCAAATATATATATATATATAAATAAAAAAAGAAGAAAAAGATGGAGAAGAGAATGAAAACCGATAGAAAGCGTAGGAGTTGCGGTAGAGTCGGGGCAAGGGCACAAAAGAGACCGGTTCCACCCCAAACGGTGTCGTATAGTTTTTGGAGCGAGCCGCTTCCCGAATCTCAATTTTCTCTACTTTCAACAAATCTTCCATCTTAATTTTGACCTTCTGTTGCTGCGTTTCATCCTCCTCCTGATGCATTTACGGACATTGATCACATTTTCGGACATTCATGTAGCTAAGTTAAATGAAAATATAAACGCAGGAGATAGTACGTACGTACGTTAATGATTAATGTAAGGAAGTACCAAACTGATGAGCAAAGCATGATTGCAAGAAACTCACCTCTAGAGGATAAGACATGCCACTGAAAGGGGAAGGGGCCGGTGATTGCCAAGGTTGACCCTCCACCTCGGACGTCGGAGGGAGTGCCAAAGGGGAAGAAGCGGGAGATGGGGATGGGAAGGAAGACGAAGAGGACGATGGTTGAGGGAAGAAGTAGACATGATCAATAGGAGAAAGGTGGAGGTGATGGTAGAGGAGGAGGAGGAGGAGGAGGCTTGTAAGGGTGAAGCCTGAAATCAAGCATGGGTATTTGCTTCCTTTGGTGTTGACCCTTTGACACATTCTCTGCCTCTCTTTCTTTATCTCTCTCTCTGGTTCGAGAAGGGGGTTTTTTGTGTGGGTTAAGGAGCACAAAATGAAATGTTTAATTGGGGATTAATTTAATTAGTTATAATATAAATCATATAGCTAGCACACGCAACTTGAATGGAAACATCAAATTTATTGAGACGTCTAAGACTTTCAATTGGATTTATATAGAGTAATTGTTGGCCCATGGTGGGTCTTATGAATCATTAATCCAAGACTTTCAATTGGATTTATATAGGGTAAATTATACTTTATCTTTTAATTAAAACTTAGCATTTACTATTTAAATAAGTTTTTTTTAGAAGGATAAAAAAATATATAAAATTCTAATTTTTTAACATTTGCTTTTTATAGATCTTATTTAATAGTAACAAGTACGTATGAAATTCTTTTAAAATATTATTTAAAAAGTTAATATTTTATATTATTTTGACATCTAAAAAATGTGTGTAAAGTAAGTTTTAATTCACGGAGAGTACGTACACTAATCGATATATACTACAATTTATCTTCTTGATAGTCTTAAAAATGATCTTTTAGATCGAGTAGATACACTTGAAAGGTACAGAGTATTTAATACTCCGTATCATAAAATTTTGAAATAATTTTTTATTCATTTGAGTAAAATATGTCATTGATAATTCATAATTTTGTAAAAGGATCAAAATAATTATATAAAATTTTAATTCTTTAAAAAATATGTATAGATAGTAAGGTGGCCTATTTTGTTCAAGAAATATATAATAGGGCTTGTTTGTTTGTTGAAGTTGACTCATATATATGTAATGACAGATTGACATCAATGATTTCAATATAATGACATTTTGCAACAAATCTATCCGCCATAAATTAATCAATTTATAAATAATACGGAAAGAAATCTCTTAGTTCGACAAAATAGGTTGTTTAATATAAAATATCTATTTTTTAACGAAAAATGATCAATTTTCGTTGTTACCATTAATAGTAAATAACATGTTTTTTCGAAAAGAGGGAGTATAACTTAATGGAAAGTAACAAATAAAATGATCGAGATATTAGACATATAGTGGAAGGAGATGACGTCTTTGTAATACAGTTGGGATGGGCTCTAAGCCTAAACTTTCATGTATACAGATAGACCCATATGCCTTTGTAAACATCTCCCTGCTGTGACCGAATTCAAACAATCAATAGAAAATCTCTCTTCCCTGCATCTTAATTCTTCATTTCGTTTGATTCTCGCATGGTAACATAGCAGTAGATCTCATTTTCGGATTGCTTCCGCAAATCTGCATCTAGATCTACCTTCTTCTTCTTCTTCTCGTATTGACGAGACCCGAGGACCGGATTGACCAAGGATCGAGGTTTTGAACACTCTTTTTGTGGGGCTAATTTTTGGGATTTTTGAGAACTGAAAAAAAAAAGATATGTGGAGCAATATTCGCAGGCCTCTCACCCTTGAATCCCCTACACTCGATCTCAATCCTCTCGGAATCGCACTTCGATGATCTCGACCCCTTGACACCTTCGCCTCTCACTAGGGTGCCACCCCCGGCCTCTCACCAAAGGGTTCGCTCTTAGCCTCTCACCAAGAACTCGATCCTTGACCCGGAATCATAAGAAGCTATTTAGTGGCTTAACCATTAATTCAACTAAACTTGACTTGATTTAAAATGAAAAATTTACAAGCAATATATAGGATGAAAATATAGCCTCCCAAGCATCTATAATCGATGTGGGATTTATTTGATAGAAATAAAAGCATGGAAAAATATCTATATTGGAGCTGCTGGAAAGAACATCCAATTCGAGCATCTTCGAGGCTGATTTAGGAGAAGTGTCCTTCATGCAAGTTGTATCCACTTAAAATAGCTTTCCAACAAGTGCTCATTGGCTTCAATCGGAATTTTATGCAGCCCGAAAGAGCCAAAATACCACGGTGTCACCAAGCTGTTTTCTAAAACGAGGGTTGATGTTCGGCCCCGACAACACAACTTTGTAAGATAAAGGATTCGAGCTCATTGACAAAGAAGATCACATCATCATCCTCCCCTTGAAAAGGATTCGTCCTCGAATCCGTGATGGAAACAAGCGACTCCTTCGAACATGTTTCTTCTTCCTTGAACGGATCTTGAATCCCCTCTTCTTCTTGAATCGTGAAAGGCAAGCAAGACAGAATGAAAGAAGTCGAATCTAACCACTTATTTGACATGGAATTCAGAAATCTAGGCATGTAGGTTGGTATTCGTTTCTCCTCCATGGAAAGCACAACCTTGGGAACTTGGATGATTTCCTCATCTTTCTTAAGCTCAGATTTGACCTTCGCTATCTCAATAGGAGCATCATTGGACTTGCCTTCTTTAATCTCAAGTGTCTCGCCCATAGCCATAGAGGATGTCGTCTTTGAAGACGGAGGTGGGGTTGTTTTGGGCTTCGATAGCGTCGACCCCAATGTGTTGACGACTTTTCGCATTTCTCGTACTTGTTGCATTGAATCTTCCGCGAGCTTGCAGATCTCTTGCAAAGGTGGTTCAACCTTTTTCTTACGCCGAGCCTCATCCTCTCGAGCCCTTCTCTTTCGATATCTCTCCGAAGCTTTTGATCAAATACATCATATGTAGCACCATCCATGTCGCTCCAATGAATATACCCATCAGCATAGGCTCGAATGGCCCATCAAATGTACTCATCGGACAAAGGCTTGGAACTTGTCTTCTTGAACATTTTGACAAGGAAGAAACAACTCAATTATCGAAAGCTCGATGGACACGAGTCGATTAGCTCTGATACCACTTGACGAGACCCGAGGACTGGATCGACCAAGGCTCGATCTTTCGAACACTCTTTTTGTGGGGCAAATTTTTGGGATTTTTGGGAACTGAAAAAAAAAGGATATGTGGAGCAAGATTCGCAGGCCTCTCACCCTTGAATCCCCTACACTCGATCTCAATCCTCTCGGAATCGCACTTCGAGGATCTCGACCCTTTGACACCTCCGCCTCTCACTAGGGTGCCACCCCCGGCCTCTCACCAAAGGGTTCGCTCTTAGCCTCTCACCAAGAACTCGATCCTTAACCCGGAATCATAGGAAGCTATTTAGTGGCTTAATCTTTAACTCAACTAAACTTGACTTGATTTAAAATGAAATTTTTACAAGCAATATATAGGATGAAAATATAGCCTCCCAAGAATCTATAATCGATGTGGGATTTATTTGATAGACATAAAAGCATGGAAAAATGTCTATATTGGAGTTGCTGGAAAGAACGTCCAATTCGAGCATCTTCGAGGCTGATTTAGGAGAAGTGTACTTCATGCAAGTTGTAGCCGGGTCATTTTCGCAAAACCCTCGACCCTAACTCGAACCCGTGACCCGCCATGACCCTTTCCCCGGCTGACCCGGACTCACCGGGTTAATGACCCGTCGGCTCCATGACCTGACAAACCCGCCGGGTCACGGGTTGACCCGTGACCCGTGGACAAGCCTAATGGTAATTGAAACAGGAAAAAAATTGGTGATTGAGACGACAGATCCGCCGTTCCTTTACTTCGGTGATCATCCAGGGCTTGTGATTGTCACTGGAACCTTCGACGGTAGGAATTTCGGAAAGAGGAGAAGATCTGCAAAAATCGCACTAGGCGCAAAGAACAAATTCCATTTCGTAAATGGAAAACTTCCAAGGCCTGATGATGATGATTTGAGAGTGGAGGTTTGGGACAGATGCAACGACATGGTCACTTCATGGCTCCTCAACAGCCTTGATCCAGAAATCCACTACATCGTGATGTATGCTGAGACTACAAAGGGGATCTGGAAGGAACTTGAGTCACGCTATGGCCAAGTCAACGACGCTCAGATGTTTGCCTTACATAGAGATGCCATGTCTGGCAAAAGTTTTGTAGGTGGTGCAGGTATGACTCTTGATTCTGATATGTCTAAGAGTGTTTTGATATTAGATGCTAGAGCAAATAGTCAAATGTGTATAGACAAGTCCTTGTTTGTCACACAAGCTCCGATTCCTCCACCTTTCTCTATCGTCTTGCCCATTAGCTATACTTAGACAGTGGGCAATATGGGGAGTGTTAAGCTTGTCGATGGATTGGTTTTGAAAGAGGTGTTATTCGTGCCTTATTTCAAATGCAATCTCCTCTCAATTGGCAAACTTGTGAGGAATACAGGTTGTGCAATGATGTTCACTCCTAAGTTGTGCTTATTGCAGGGGGTGTTGGGGCAAAAGCCTCTCATGCCTGGGCAATGTAGTCGTGGTCTCTTTTTCTTTGATAAGAGCTTGACAGAATTTTGTGGTCCTGATGACAACAAGGTTATGGCAGCAACAGACTGGGTCATTTGCCATCTTCTAAGCTTCCGCACTTTGTTTCTGGTATTGATGTTAGTACTTTTATACCATGTGAGGTGTGTGCTCGTGCTAAGCAACAACATTTATCTTTTCCCATTTGGGTGATTTCATCCACTAGACTCTTTCAGTTACTTCATATTGACATTCTGGGATTGTTTCAAGTGCAGACATATAATAGTAATCGGTATTTTGTTACAATCATTGATGATTTCAGTAGGAAAACTTGGATTCACCATATCGGTTTTAAGCATTGTGCTCTTTTGTGATCAAATTGTTTGTGGAAATGGTTAAGAATCAATTTGATTGTCATGTTCAGACTATTTGCATGGATAATGCTCAGGAGATGGGCCTTAGTTGTGAATCTTCTGAGTATTTTCATTCCACAGTACTTGTACATCACACCTTTTGTGTGTACACACCATAAAAAAAATGGTGTTGTGGAGTGAAAGCACAAGCACCTCTTGGAGGTTGCTCGAGCTTTGATGTTTCAATCAAAGCTTCCCCTTAAGTACTCGGGAAAAGCTGTTTTAACAGCAACATATATCATCAATCGCATTCCAAGTCGATTGCTTCATGGAAAGTGTTCCTTTGAGTAGGGGTGATATACGAGCCGAGCTTGACATGTTCAAGCTTGGCTCGATGGTGAAACGAGCCGAGCCGAGCTCGAGCCTAAATTTCATACGAGCTTTTTTTTATGCTCAAGCTCGGCTCGCGAGCCCAAACACATGCTCGAGCTCGGCTTGATAAGCTCGGTCGAACTGAACGAACAAGCTTAGGCTCGTTCGAGTTCGTTGTCCAAGCTCGTTTGTTCGGCTCGTTTGAGTTGTTCATTCGGCTCGTTTCTGTCCGTTCAGCTCATTTCAGCCGTTTGTTTACCAAATTAACTTCAGCAATACTAATAACACATTAACACCACATAATAAAAGCAACTTTGTGTTATAATAAAAGTACAACACATAAGTTTAAAATACAGATATTTTTTACATTATAACCAAAAGTTCAAAATTACATGAAATCGAATAAATTCGAAATAAAACACTAATAACTCAAAAGGAGGATCCTTGTCAAATGTACTCTAGGGAGTTTAGGCTTCAACATTCAGCTCCTGCATATATGCACATGGAATTGGAATTAGCATATAATTACAATTTATCTACCTACTAAATCACACAAAAAAATGTAACCAATGCAACAAAAAAAACTCTGGATGCAACAATAAAAACATAGTTAATTTAGAAACATAAACAATTGTGAATACAATACAATCTAGATCTCATTGAATCTAGACCTAGAAACAGCAAAGGAGTATTGCCATGTATCTTTACAACTGAGCTAGAAACATAAACATAGTTAATTTCAATTTTTAGAAATCTAGAGCTCATTGAATCTTCATTTGTTATATTATATCAAGTAAATTGCAAGAAGAGTGATCAAAACAATGGTGAATACAATACATGTAATAAATCCATAGAAATCAAGAGAATCATCACTAAACATTTGTATAACAAGTAGGCTTTGATGCAAAAGGATAGTATATACTTACATCACTAAACCTTGTTGTCAATGAGCACATACCCATGAAATCAGAGGTAAGCACTCTCACTTGTGTGGTCCTGATGATGGTTTTGGCGCTTGGAGGAATTGAAATTTGGAAGCAGATACAAGCAACTAGTGAACTCATGACATATCAAAGGTTATTCAAAGTAAAAAAATGACCATGAAATCTCTCAAAGTACTCATTCCTATTTTGATTCAAATTCGTCACAACAGCAATTTCTTGGTATTGTTAAAATCATATGCGATTTATTGATTTCAGACATCACAAATCATTTGACAACTCAAACGGATGAAGCTATGCAAAACAATGACAATATCGATTAGTTTTTGCATAAAGAGGCAAACCTGCAAACTTGAGATTCCGCTTCTCCTGTGAAAAACATGAGATTCGGCTTCTCCTGTGGAAAAACTTGAGATTCGGTTGAATGGAAGCAGCGAAGAGGGGTAAGGAAAGCTAGGCGGCCCTTCTCAGATCTGCGAGAGTGAGGCTAGATTCTTTAGCCGAGACTCGAGAGAGAGATCTGGGAGAGGGAGAGAGATAGAGAGTGAAAGTTCCATACCTAATCGAGACTCGAGGGAGAGATCTCTAAGCATTGTTTGTGTATAAGTCAGGCGAGGGAGAGATCTCTGAGCATAGCTTGTGTACAAGCCAGGTGAGGATCGAGGACAAGCCAACAACCCTTGGCCCCTTCTCAGATCTACGAGGAGGAAGACGGACCTGGAGAAAGAGGGAGAAGCGAAGCGAGACGCGGTGAGAGAGAGGAAGACCAACCTAGAGAAAGAGGGAGAAAGAGCCATGTGAGAGAGAGGAGGATGAACCTAGAGAAACGATTGAACGAAGCAGCCAAGGAGGAGAACGAGGGAGAAGCGAAGCGATATGCATTCGGCGGAGACGAAGACCTAATCCTCAATCCTCCTACCTGATCTCCTATATTACCCTAGGGGTAATTTCGTAAATTAGGACATGACGAGCTTTTGGGCTCGGCTCGGGCTCGGTTCGAGCTTAAAAAACTGTTCAAGCTCGGCTTGTTTTACCTCTATGAACGAGCCGAGCTCGAGCTTTTCCGAGCCGAGCCCGAGCCGAGCTCGAGCTGTTCGGCTCAGATAACAGCCCTACCTTTGAGGTATTGAATGGTAAGCAACCTGTGTAAGCTGAGCTCAAGAGATTTGGTTGTTTGTGCTACAACTCAACTTTGATGCAAGGCAGGCACAAGTTCATGCCTCGGGCAAGTCCTTGCATTTTCCTTGGATACCCTGCAGAAACCAAAGGGTATCAAGTCTTGAACTTAGATTCTCACAAAGTTCAAGTTTCTCATGATGTTATTTTCCATGAGTCTCACTTTCTTTACAAGGATACTTCCTCCACCGGTTTCTCCTATGTTTCCCCATCCTCCTGATGGTTGTGATTCAGATGATGAGCTTTCATCTGCACCTCCTCGGCCTTCACATTCTATTGTTTAATCATCATCTATTCACCATTCAATTTATCCTTCCTCTTCCTGTTGCTAATGACCTTCATCGTTCAACACGCTCGAGTGTTCCTCCTCGTCACCTTCAGGATTATATCTATTCGCATGTTGAAGCTCGTGATCATTTTTGATGTCATACAATCACAACTACACTTCAATTGGGCACTTCAATTGGGCAGTGCTCATCTCTTTGATGTCAAGCCTATGATTGAACCTCAGAGTTATCAAGAGGCCTGCAAATTTGAGGTATGGGATGCCGCAATGAATGACTAATTTTAAGCTTTGGAGTTGAATGACACTTGGGAAGTGGTTCCACTGCCAAGAGAGGCTCAACCTGTTGGTTGTAGGTGGGTGTATAAGGTGAAACACAAGGCTGATGGATCGATTGAACGGTATAAGGCAAGACTGGTTGTTAAAGGCTTCACCCAAAGAGAGGGAATAGATTACATAAAAACATTCTCTCCAGTGAAGATGACCATGGTCAGGATCTTAGTGGCACTTGCATCAAAGAATCGATGGACAATGGTGCAGCTCGATGTTAATAATGATTTCATACACGGGGATTTGCATGAGATCGTTTACATGAGTGTTCCACCAGGCATGACAGCTCCAAAAGGGCATGTTTATTGACTCAATAAGTCGTTATACGGCCTGAAACAAGCCTCGAGACAATGGTATGCTAACTTGTCATGTGCTCTGCAATACAAGGGTTATTCACAATCAATGAATGATTATTCATTGTTTAACAAGAATCCATGAGACAAAGTCACATATCTTGTTGTATATGTGGTCGATATACTAATGAAAGGAAGTGATGAAGAAGAAATTGCAAACATTCAAGCTTTCTTGGACTTTGAATTCAGGATCAAGGACTTAGGCCAACTAAACCTATTCCTTGGAATGGAGTTCATTCATACTAATGAAGGTGTCTATGTCAGCCAGAAGCGCTTTATTCAGGAAACACTTGAGGAATTCAAGTGTGAATCATCACTAGATGCAGCCAACCCTCTAATTGCAGATATAAAACTGGTAGTGGATGGAGGGTCTTTGCTGGCTAACCCAACTGAATTTAGGAAATTGGTGGGAAAGCTTAACTTCATGACTCATACACGCCCTGATATAAGCTTTGCTATCCAATTCCTTAGTCAATTCTTGAAGGCTCCAGGGGAAAGGCACTTCAGTGTAGAAATGCGAACGCTAAGGTACCTTAAAGACACTCAACATCGGTCTCTGTTCTTATCTAGATTAGGGTAATTCGAAGATGCAAGCATTTTGTGATGCTGACTGGGCATCGTGTCCATTAACTCAAAGATCCGTTAGTGGCTATGCTGTGATCTTGGGTCGAAGCCTCATCTCTTAGAAATCAAAGAAGCTGCCGACGGTGTCTCTTTCTTCAGCTGAGGCAGAGTACAGATTGATCAGAAGAGTGTGCATAGAGATGACCGGGCTAACTCGACTTCTATCTGAATTGGGAGTCACTGGCATCACACCAATTCCTGTCCAGTGTGACAATCAAGAAGCTATACATATAGCTAAGAACCTTGTGTTTCACGAGCGGACAAAGCATGTGGAGCTTGACTGTCATTATGTCTAGGAAAATGTTCTAGAGGGCCTGTTTGCGCTTCGATATATTGCTTCCAAGGACCAGCTCTCATATGCTCTCACTAAGGCATTTTCGGGAATGTGCTTTCCACAAGTGTTTGACAAGCTCGAAGTTGCAGAGATTCCAGCTTGAAGAGGGGTATTAGACATATAGTGAAAGGAGATGACATCTTTGTAATACAGTTGGGATGGGCTCTAAGCCCAAACTTTCCTGTACACAGATAGGCCCATATGCCTTTGTATAAATACATCCCCCCGCTGTAACCGAATTCAATCAATCAATAGAAAACCTCTCTTCCCTCCATCTTCTTCATCATGTTCCATTGATTACGAGATCAATCTAGCTCAATTTTGTTTGATTCTCCCACAAGTCAGCTGGCTCCACTTTGTAAAGTTTCAGTAAGGTGCTGAAGTTGAAGGAATATGAATTAATGGTGCCAATTCACCCTTCTTGGACAAGTCCATGGATGAAAATGGCTCCAATTAATGTGATCAAAGATGCATGTTCATAGAATACCAAATTAGTAGCAAGTGGCCTTATTTTTACAACACAGTGGAAGAGGAAGATCAATGAGAATATGCTGGTGCAGATCGTCAAGAAACCCAGTAATCCATACCCCAACTCACTACTAGCTATAGATCTATGTTTCGATATTTGCTTTCAATGGATGATTTGGAAATAGTATGACCAAATAATTCCCAACAAACATGCAATACCCATTGGTACTTGATTAAGGCATCACAATATATAAGCTCAAACAATAATTAAGGGAGTTGGAACTATGAATCTGTGATAAAAATAGGGAGCACATATTGATAGTTCCTTTTAGATACCTCAATAGAAACAAATATGCTTTCATATGAGGAACTTGTGGTAAAGGCATGAACTGGTAAGTTATTGGATAGTATAAGAAATGTCTGGATGAGTTGATGGCATCAAAACCCGACATCATCGAATAGTTCAATGGCTTGAGCACAAGCCCAAGACCACACTCATTACATGCTTATCAAAGTCAAAAAAGTGATGACGAAGACAGTGAAAGAGCCATTATGAGGATGACGATTGAAGACGGAACACACCTACACAACCACCTCTGTCTGCGTTCCTAGGACCGCGCGGTGATATGGATGGGTTAGTGATAAGGCATGTTTCCAATAGGCATTATAGGTTAGTTTGGGTGCATTTCATTGTTATATAATCATGTTTTAGTGTTAATTAGATTAGCATTCATTTTGTGGAAAAGTTCGGAATCTACGCTATTTCGATGGTTTTATGTAGATTCGTAGATCCGAGGCAAAGAACACGAGGAACGGAGCTAAGTAAGGCTAAGGCGAGACTTGGGAGAGCTTAAGGAAGAAGTCCCGAAGAGAATGGAACAACCCAAGGAGCAACGGAGAACGAAATCGAGGTCTAAGAGCGGAAACGAGGGCGAGTCGCGAAAGCTGTCTGCTCAGCGAGCTGAACTTGTAACGCACTTTCCGGAGGCCTCGGATGTCCGATCGACGCATATGAGCATGCGTTGGAAAGCTCTTTCGAAGATCTACGTGATGGTGTTCTGTTGGATTTTCGCTGCCAGCGAATGCCTTTCCGCTGCAGCGAATCAAGTCAGCAACAACATGTGCGAGAAGGTGGCCGACCTGAGCATGAGTCGCTGCCAGCGAATGGCAACTCGCTGCCAGCGACTGGAGTCAGCGGAAGCATGTCCAGGAGCAGCATGACTCGCTGCCAGCGAAAGGAAACTCGCTGCCAGTGAATGGAGTCGCTGCCAGCGGACGACCGGATTCGCTGCAGCGGATGTAAGCTCTCGCGGCAGCGAATGGAGACTCTCGCGGCAGCGGAAGGGTGGACTCGCGGAAGCGGAACCGAAGAAGCTGAAAATTTTCTAAGGCATGGACATTCGCTGCCAGCGAGTGTGGTAGCGAAAATCCAACAGGAGCTTGATTGACGCCATTCACTGCCAGCGGAATTTGACGCTGAATTAAATTTGGAAAGTCTATCTTCTATCTAGTTTGTTTAGGAAGTTTCTATCTAGTTTATCTATCTTTTACCTTATTTATGGAAGACATTAGACTTATAAATAGGATGTTCTAGGGTTAGTTTAATTAAGTTTGAATTAATTCCAAGTAGAGAAATCACCATTGAAGAGAAGAAAGTTTAGGTAAGCCATGTTTGGCTAATTTTGTAGTTTCCGCCTACACTTTCGAGACTTGGTTGGTGGTTTGTGAGTTTCTAATATAAGTTATTTTTTCCTCTTTAATTCTTTTAACTTCTTTGTGTGATATTGATTATGTTATTGACGTTATCTTGATTAGCTACCTTGGTAATATTGATTTCATGCTAGGATTTAATACTTTCGTATTTGTGTTATTTCCGTAGTAGCGCGCATAAGATTGTGGATTCCGTGTTTGAAGCATGATTATGTAGGAAGTTCACATATATCTTAAACATTGATTTACCGTGTTTAATTGGTGTTATTTATATGCTCAAGTTCTTGGGACTATTTGCTATCTCTTTGTTAAATCTTGACCGTGTTAAGGTTGTATTGAGGTGTAAGGGATTAATTGGACTCGTAGGACTTTTAATCTATATAAACCAAGACGGGAGGAATTCGTAGGAAACGATAATAGCTTGAAAAGGATTCGATGATCAATAAAACCAACCAAAGTCGAGAACTTGTAGATGGAAACGCTTTTCTTCTATCCTTTATTTGCTTTTGTCAATATTATTTTCTTTTATTCATAAAAATCGTTTCTTTTTATATTGATAAATACACAATATTTAGAAATACTTGATTCTCTAGGGTTCGACCCCTTACTTGCATACTATACTAGTTTGTTCGTTTGGGAATTATTTTTGGCAAGGGAAATCAACGAC
Source organism: Persicaria tinctoria (assembly GCA_037127255.1). Lineage (NCBI taxonomy): Eukaryota > Viridiplantae > Streptophyta > Magnoliopsida > Caryophyllales > Polygonaceae > Persicaria > Persicaria tinctoria. Next base: position 58,641,029 of record JBANSL010000008.1, on the reverse strand, counting down.
TTTCCCTCCGTCAGTTAGTGTTAGCTGATTCAGCTTGGAGTCCCTTGGACGACAGGACCTGTTTCTAACATATCTATCATATTCTATCTATACGCATTTTTTTTTTTTTTGCGACTATGTATCCGGGAAGGAGCTTTCCATGATTTTCCTCTGCACTACCCACAAGAGATAGATTCATGTTCTATCGTGTGCTCGCAGTGCTACTATTTAGTGGTGCTTGACTTCGTTCTTCGTCGGCATCTTCAACTTTTGCATTGGGAGTAGTTATTCTTAGGTCGTTTTGTTGTATAGTTTATTTCTGTTTGTTTCATTGCGCCAATTTTTTGTATTATCTATACGTTTAGGCGGTTTTCGTCTGCTGATTTGTCGGCATCTCGAGAATCAAGCCTGCCTGATATCGAATCCTTACCTGTTCAAAAAAAAATCTAGTTATGTGTTTTATCTAAATTAGATATTATATGATTTATTTAAAGAACTAAGAAAGTCATATGTAAAAAATATTAGTTAATTTAATTAGCTAATTGTACCTTTGGGAAAACTTAATCAATTAGCTAATTGTACTCCAAACAAAAAAAAGAAGATGATGTGTACCCCTACTTCCTTTCCTTTCCTTTCCTTCCCTTCCTTTCTCCTTCATTCCTCCCACATTCTCCCATTCCTTTCTTCCTTTCATTCTCCCCAGCTCCTACGTTGACCATTGATGTCATACCTTTCATTCCTCCCGGCTTCTACGTTGACCATAGATGCCACTTTTTGTGATGCCATTTTTTTTACCGTTAACCTCTAATGCCACTTTTTTTATATCATTTTTTTACCATGATATAATTTTTTCAAATTAGTGTTTTGATACTATTTTTTTAATGAAATTATTTGATGCCACTTTTTTAATCAAACCATTTGATCCCAATTTTCGAATTTAGTCAATTGCATATCGATATATTTTCATTGATTATTCTTTTATTCACTGATAACACATTTTTCATTACACTTTATTGATGCAATCATTTGTGGTGTCATTTTTATACAATTGACGACACAAGAGCATAAAATGTGATTAAACTTCTTTGATTACATTTCATTGATCTCAATCATTTGTGATGACATTGCTTGTTGATGACATATGTGATTACAATTCATTGATCACAAATTTATTTAAAAGTAAATAAGAAATAAGAAATAAATATGAAACAAATTTACGAAAATAGCCTATGCGGGATTTGAACCCGGATCTTCATGCTTTAGCACATCACTCTACCATTTGAGCTAATATGCTTTAAAAGTCATTTTAATGTCACCAAAACACAATCGAATACTATGATTGAAGCAATATAAAACACTATAAAAAAAATTAAATATTGTAATAATTCTTCAAAAAATATTTGTTCACGAGATATTCGTAAATGAAAACATACCATGATTGAAGCAAAATATAAAACACTATTAAAAGAAATTTCATAGTAAATCTAGGTTTGCACCATCAAATGAAACAAGAAACAACAAAGAAAGAAATTTACATATACTTGGACAATCTGGATTCATTAAGCACTGTTACATGTGGTGATATATAAATAACAACTTCCACCTTTTAGTTACCAATCAAAGGGAATGCAAAAAAGGACAGTGGCAATCTCAGTTATTCAGAAGCCTAGGGATTGATGACTTTTGACGAATTAATGCCATAGAGATGCTAAGAAATCCTACAATTCAGTAGATGCCCTATTACAACAACATCTACACTAGATGCCCTATTGCAGAATTAAGGAGCAGTTTGTTTTAAAAATTATAAAAGTGTAGTCATACAGTACAGAATTACTCCATATATTTAAAGCAAGACGATAAAGTCTTTAAACTAGAATAAACTATTTATAATCAGATCTTAACATCTTAATTTCCTTCCATTAGCCACACCCAAGCCCATAAGCAATGTTCCCGATCAGGAATATGAGGTGAAAGAATAAGAAATCCTTTATTTCATATGCATTGCATGATACAATACATGGATATCCTCGTCTTCTATAACACTCATGTTGCTTTTGTAAAGCCAACACGTTATGAGATATATGGTTAAAAGGTCGGCGAGAAAGAGACCATGTAGTTGAGTAGCAGGAGAACTTGGAACCATGAACCATTTAATTACCATTACTCCCAACTCCAAAAAAAAAATAACAAACAAAGGTAAACAACCAAAGTTCAATCCTTCAAAGCAACTGAAATCAATGACCGAACTATTCCTAATAACAATGAGTAAATCTATACCTTTGTCTTCTTCACGTGTATGATTCGTCTTCTCAATGTCTCCAAGCGCTCACTTTTCTCCATAGAAACAATATGTAAATCTTCCATTGCCGCTTTACATGCAAATCGAAAAGGTAGTTAGAACCAACTACTATCTCTCTGGAGCTTTTCATCAAACACCTTTCTTGCAAATCAATGAAACAAAAAACAAATCTGAACTCACCTTTCAAATGGTGATTCATCAATAGAGGGAGAAACTCCACGATTGTAAAACTCGTCGTTCCGATCGAGCTTCGGGAGACCAAATCCCTGAGACATGATACGCAGATTCCGCTCAACTCCCTCTCTAGAAGTACCAAACCAAGCAAAATTCAAATTAGCATCCCGTTGAGACGACCTTGGCTCTAGCATGGATGGATCTGAAAGGCATGAGCCTTTGCCGAATTGGATCTAGATTTAGGGTTTTTCGAGCGTGAGACCTCGAATGGTGAGATTTGGAATCAAGATTGGATTTGAACGTGGTTTCTAACAAGAACATGTGGACGACAGGAGAAGTGAATTAGAGTAGATGATGCAGGCAGCGAGCCAAATCAAGATTGGATTTGCATTCACCGTGCCTTCGCTGCACTCACTGACATCTTCATCTTCCCCTCTTCTGGATTCAGATGAAAGATGCCATCTACTCAAATGAAAGATGAAAGATGCCATCATTTTACAAGGGGAGTGAATTGACGGGGGGAGTGAATTGACGATGATTCACTTCCCTTGTCAAGTCACTTCTTCTCTTGGCGGTGTTGTGAATGGCGACAATACGCATGATCAATATACTTCGTATATTGATCATGTTCCCCATCATGTGGTCGAATCTCACACCTAAGGGTGCTCGATCGCTTCGAATAGGTAGCGGAATTAGATCTGCAGAAGAATTCGAATCTTACAAATCCTCCTTTAGATCGATGAGGTCTCAATATACTTGAATCTCAAAAGCAAATCAATTCTCAGCACCGCTTCTCACGATCCTTAGTTTTTCGAATCTCACAAAGAAGATGAATGCTTCTCACGTCCGTTAGGATTTCTCACATAAACTTTGGGGAAAATAATAATTGAGCGTCTTCTCTTTCCATTCATCATAAAAATACTTAAATAGCAACACATAAAAAAACTTATTGGCTTAAAAAACCTAATGGGCTTTTCTAACAAATTCTTGAAGCCCGTCAACAATATAATAAAACTCAAATAACATAAAAATTAATACTTATTAAATATTCAGACTTATTAAATAATATATAGGATAGGCTAAAATTAACTAAGCAATAAAAATATAATAAAATCATGTATCATTAATCTACATCACTTCAAATCCTTGAATAAATCTCAGTTGTCTCGTTGTTGGCCGATTTGACGTTTCTCGGATCGTAACATAAACTATAGATTCGTTTGGGATCATTTATCAACACTCTAGGATACAATGCGCGATTTCAAAATCCTAAATTTAGAAATAATAGAAGATGAAGGTCTTGAGGAGTTCATTGCGGGACTGGTGAGACTGAAGCGCGCAGACGACGTGATTCTACGTATGAGAGAGGACGTGTGCAAGCTTGGACTTGGATCAGAGCCAGTCAACGGCAGTCGGCTTGAGGAGGTAATCGGCGGCGGCCGGTGACTTCGAATTGTCGGGAAAAAAAAAGTTCACGGATCGGACAGAGAAAGAGTCTCCGGGATGCGATGCCTGGCCATTTGCATCTCTCGAAGAGATGCAAAAGAAGAAGAAGAAGAAGAAGAAGAAGAAGAAGAAGAAGAAGAAGAAGAAGAAGAAGAAGATGAAGAAGGAGGAGGAGGAGGAGGAGGAGAAGGAGGGGAGGAGAAGAAGTACCTTCGATGTTCAGCTGCTCGTAAGCCGCTCAGTCGCTCAAAAGAGATGTCTATAGCCCCCCCATTTTCGCAGATATCCAAAAGTGAAAAATATACTAGAATTAGTTTTGGAAATGTAGGATTGATATCCATATACTATAGATATTGGACATTCTATACCCATAGCATATATCTATATATTCATCCATAGCCTATATCTAGAGCTGGCAGGAATTGACCCGACCCGAAAAAACCGATCCGTCCGATCTGAAACCGATCCGATCGATATCTGATAAGAGAGAAAATTTGGTGATCCCCGAGACTGATCCGATCCGAACCGATTCATGCCGAAACCTTAAAAAACCCGAATTTGTGATGTACCAGAATCCGATTATAACCGATTGAATCAAGTCGACATTAACCCGAAACCGAGACAGCCCAAACCCGATCAAATCTGAAACCCGAAATAACTCGAATCCGACTGTATCTAAAATCCGAAATAACCCGAACCCGATTGTATCCGAAATCCGAACTTGATCGAAAAATGTACAATGTCAACTAGCCCAATAAAAGAAATGGTTCATAAATGAAAAATCATATGGAGTATATATATGTATAAACGTGACTATACGGAGTTAAAAAAAAATGGCGCGGGGTACTGTTGTTATTTACTTGTTAGTTATTTAGTTAGTGGCTTAGTGCCTTAGTGGGTTTAGGAGGTGGTTAATTGGCACGGTTGATGATTTTTTGTACAAGTTATGGTTTTTAGTTTTTTACCTTCACTTTTTTTTAATAACATTTTATATTTTAAAAGGAAATAATTAATTGTTCCATTATCGGAAGATACTTATAAAAAAAATTTAATATATTTAAATGAATTATATACTACGTATAATAAAAGAGAAGACGTTTGTAATATGTGTCGACTTCTCCTTAATTGTATTGTTTTTTAACCAATTGCATTTTTTCCCATTAATAAATACAATATAGCAATATATACTCAAGATAAGATTTTACTAATTTTTTTTATCCAATTCCACTTAATTAATATAAAAATATATGCTTTGGATAAGATTTTACCCAATTTAGTTAGATATCGATATATTTTTAGAAGATTAGTATAACAATAGCTTAAGATAATATTTTACGGTTTTACCAAATTTTGTTAGATGTCGATATATTTTTAAAAAAGTTTACCCATGTTTGTAAAATATGTATATATTATATCTCTTTTATTGGTAGTCAATTAAACATATTGATAGAAATTAATGAGTTAAACGGGTGTTAATACAAAAATTATTTAAAAGTAAATAAAATAATATATGTAGTATAGTGGTAGGTAGAGTTAATATTTAATTACAAGTTACTTTATATATATATTTTAATATCAAATGAATTAATATTACAAAAACCGCACAAAAGTACGGGTGCTTAACTAGTTACATATTAAAAGGAGCATATAATATTCAACCTATTTTCATTTCTTTAACTACGCATTGAGAATATTTATTCAAATCATCAATAACTAGTAAAAGTAGAAGATTAGTTGTTAGTCCGTAGCCATTTGAGAAGAAGTGTTTTATATCAATAAAAGCTAACAAAATGTATATTTAAAAATAAAATCATACTATTGGTCATTTATTCTAATCTAAAAGTATAATACTATGTGGTCTATTATTAGGTGCTTGGAATATAAAATATGTGATTTAGTTTTCAAAATGAAGTTATTTTTTTAATTTATTACTTCTTAATTACCTACTGTTATTTAATTATTTTCATATTATTTAATGAAAATGCATGAATGATTTCTTACTACTAGATTATCATATTCTCTATAAAATTTTATTTTATCTCAATAGTTTTTATTGAATAGAAATTAGGTAAAACTGATATAAAAAAAAAGAATAGAAATTAGGCAAAAGCAATATATATAAAACATGGTAGCAAGTGAGGGAATTTTCAAATATCCATAAAAGCATTTCAGTTATAAGCTAATGAAATTAAATATGATATAAGATCAACAACCGCATTATGAAATCTTAAATTCTCTTCAATCTCCATTCTCCCCTAATCCAAGCATGTGCAATTCCAAGATTGAAAATTTGAAACTTCGGCATAGTCTATATTCTCAAATTTCAGTCTTGGAATTGCATGATTTTGATGAGATTGAAGATCATATGTGTATATGTATATAAAAGCATACAACTAATTTCTTAATTCCAAAAATATAATAAGATGAAAGAGTACAATTTCAAATCACGAGAGTGTTAATAATTTAGGGTTTAAAATTTTAATATCATGAAGGCAAATAATTTATTCGAGCATGGTCAAATACTCAAATTATAAAACTTTTGAGGAAGGGAGAAGACTAAAAAGGAAAATAATGAATGTTTACAAAAGATAAAAATATAACATCTATATCTATATCTATATCTATATCTATATGAAATTAATTTTTGTGTCATATATCCTCCCTTCAATCATATAAAGTGTTATTTATGATAATATATTTTGACAATTGCATTTCATATTATATTAATATTCTTTAAAAAAAATCTAATTTTTCGGCAATATTTTTTGTTTTAGAAAAAATACCATCTACTCCGTACTCTAAACCCTCATTTATAGAAAAAAAAACTTCATTTATAGACTCGAGTACTATCCTGAGATTCTTTCTGACTCGAGCTTGAGCACCCTGACATGGTTAATTACTACCGTCACCCTACCTAGTAAATAATTGAAGATCGAACTTTATTTTTAGTTTTTGTTTATTTTATAAAGATAAATATCTCACGATTGTACAAACGAATGCGATTTGAAAAATATAAATAGAATCTTGTATATTCATTAAAAAAAAGTGATTCATATTAAAGTTTTGGGCATTAATTTTCAATAAATCTATATTTATATTCATCCGAATAATTTATTCATTTGAAATATAATCAAATCAAAATAGACAAAGTTAAAATCTGATTAAACCAAAATCCAATTGATCATACCGAATGAAGATGAAATTTAGTAATTAAATCAAAACCCGATTCATCCGACCCGATCACCCCGAAATCCGATTAATTCGAAACTCGAATATGTCAACATCCGTTTCAAGTCTTTCAACCCTAACCCAATCATGTGTAATTCCGATTCAATCGAAACCCAACTCCACCGACCCGATTTTGTCGAAACCCGACTAAGTTGAAACCCGATTAAGCCGAAACCCGATTTAACTTACTCGGTTACTTTTCAATAATCCGATTTTATCCAATCCATTCAAACCCGGAATTGACCCGACCCGATCCGATACAACCCGAATTTCAGTCAATCCGATATGAATTCAAGTCCGAAACAACCCGAAACCGAAATGTCCGACCGAGACCGATCCGACTTTCCCGATTGCCAGCTCTACCTATATCTATATATTCAAACAAGATATATAGATATTGGACATTCTATACCCATAGCCTATATCTATATATTCATCCCAAACAAGCCATAGATTTACAATCTAGCTCAGTACATGGAATGCAAAATGGTTTGCTTACAATTAGTCTTTTGACAAGCTTGCTTCAAGCTCATTTAACTTATTCAGGTTCGGCTCTTAATCATCATTTGTTGCTTCACTACCATTGGTTGAGATCTTAGCGGACTTATAGTATCAAGTATTACAAATAGACAACCATGAAGATGTCTCCTAGAACTCTGACTTCCAACAAAAACTAAAGCTTTCGTTGGTAGTGTTGTGCAGTCATACATAACTTAGCTTATAAGGTATAAAGCAGTCGATCTATCTACTGAAATAAGCTGTCTAAAAATATAAATAGGTGTAACATGAAGAGCAAGGGGAGGAAAATGGATAGTTAATTATACTGAATAAAGCCTTGCTCCATTTGTACAAACATAATATTTATCATTTACATGGATTTGCCAAATAGAGAACATAAAATTTAGGTGTCGGTGTTTTGAGAGTAATTTAGCGGTCTGTGTAATAATACCATATAATATCGAAACCATGAGCTCTGGAAAACTATCTATTGTTACCAAACGAAGCCTAATACAGTATAATCTCAGATGTCCAAATATTTTCAGTCACCTATAAATAGTTGGATGCTTCTTCATACTTGAAGTTGCAAGTACTGTGTAGAGGAGCAAAACCACAGTTTGTGACAAATTTATTCACCAATACCTTAATAGGGTCCCTGCAGAATAGAGCATATACTTTTGCTGCAAAACTCTCAAACATATGAAAACACCATCATCTTTCACACATTTACAATCACCCCACAAACAGTACCCCTCCCCATTTGGGTCACAACTCCAAAAACACCCCAACAAGAAAACATCCTAGTATATACTCAAAATCTACACAACGTAGCTGATCTTCCTCTTTCAACCCGAATTTAGGATCAAATGCATTGGTTTTACCCGCATTAGCAATTTATGTTCTATCTTCCCAACATGCAATCAATACAAGAAACTCAAGGATACAACACCTATTACCCACACTGATAGCAGTCATTTCTCGCAAACGCCTATCGAATCTGAAACTGCGGTGATCTTCTTCTGTAGCTCTGGCTTATTGGCTCCGACAAGCTTTTCAATTTGCTGTCCATCTCTGAGGAAGAAGAAGGTTGGTGTGGCTTTGATATCATATGAAGTACTCAGCTCCTGCACAATGAAAACATTTGCTAGGGTTTAGCTGTAGCAGCCACAAGCTGACCATTAAGGTTTTAGAATGCCAACTCTTTTATCGGCATTTTATAAATTTATCCACCAGAATGATAGCAAAATGCATTTAATTATTTCCTTCCTCATACAGAAGCTGATAGAATGCAAACTTTCCAGTTCTAAAAGAAAATTCTCTGAGCCCTCAATGCTAACATCATACTTACAGTTAGCTCATCAACATCAACGGTTAGAAACATCAGTAGAGGATATTTCTCAGACAGCTCACTGTAAAATGGTGCAATCACCCTACAAGGACCACACCATGCAGCACTAAAATTTGCAACCACCTGCCAAAATTTGAGCTTTAATAGAAGTCCAATCCATCCAGTGAAGACATTGAATAGATTCACAAAAAAGTTGGCAAAAGCACTCTCCTCTTAAGCAATTTGTTTCGGAGAGGCGTAAGAGGAATAGAAATAAAAAAAAGATAGCGGCAGCTGTTCTATCATGGAGCACAAAGGCTGTGCACTCGTGCATGATGCAAGGGAAGCTGGCAGCCAAATTCTTTTTATTTCCTTTTTGAGGAATGGAAGCCAAATCTCAAACTAAAACATATGGTGGATAATTTCCCAATTGTATAAACCAAGACAATCACAATTCATTACTGAAAGAGTGGAAAAGCTTCTTTTAACAAAAATGTGTCAAATGGGAATATTCATCTGTCGAAATAATGGGTAAATTACCCCACTGATCCCTAATTTTTTATTTTTTATTTCTTTCTAAATTAGTCCTTAACCTTTCATAGTTTCTAATTACCTCCTTAATCTTTCAAAAAGAGTTACACCATCGGTCCTTGATGTTAAAGTTCCCTGCAATTCACCCTTTAACACATCCAGTTGGATTCATTTGTTATGAACATATACCAATTTTATTTTATTAATACAAAACATTATTATCTTTAAAACAAGAACAAAGATGGTTTTAATCCATCTCTAAAAACTAGGATTCTAAAGGAATTTGAATTGCAGGGACCAATTATTTAAAATTTTAAAAAGATCGAAGACAACAATAGAAACGATGAAAGATTAAGGACTAAATTAGAAAAAATATCAAAGATTAAGTGACCAATGAATTAACAGAACACCGTAGATTGTCATTAAATCAGACTGTTTTAGGAAGTACAGCATCAATGGAATATGCGATGATTTCAGCAATGTCTATATTTAGTATGCTAGATACAGACAATAATGACACAAAATTAAGTGCAAGTCCTCCAAAAACCTTCTCGATAATAGATTGATACACATATGGGCAGTTAGGATAGAAGCTTCTAGGGTAAGCTAGAAGAGAGGGAGTAGTAGTATAAATAAGGCCCTAGCCTCTTAATTCATTATCCATGAAACTACTTCGTTGAGAGCTTGTGAGGCACATCAGCCCCCTTTGGCCCTTTTGGCCAGGCGTATCTGCCTTGGTGGGAGTATCTTCCCGTTTCAATCTTGTTCGTTCAATTTCCAGATAAATCCAAAGAGGGTTATCCTCATTTTATCGCTAATTTCCATGTGTTAGTGTGGATTGGTCCTAGATAGACCTAATCCAGATTATTGGTCTATGAAAGATACTGGCAGATAGGGATTAAGTACATCGCCCAATTAAGCATGAATAAACCAAAACAGAGAAAGCAGAAAGTACTCCTTCAATTTTCAATTGCTAGGGATATATCATTTATGTAGTAACATACAAAGATCATAGAGAGGATCAAAACCAAGATGCAGCTAACAATTTAAAATATTACAGTTGCAGAAACAAGATGATATGGCTTAACTCGAGTTCGCGTAGAATAACATCAGAAACTTACAATCTTGCCTTCCCTACTTGCTTGGGACAGCTTCTCATCCCAACTCTGTTTTGTGGTGATCAGGTGGACATTTCCACCAGCCAGTTCCATGTTCTGATACGAACTTTCTCCATCATTATCATGCTACAAATAACAATAAAAGCAAAACAGCATTAGATTGGGATTCAAAAGCCCTTGTATTATTTTGTTCGGGACAAATCATGCCCCAACAATGAACACACTCACCTTTGACATACAAAGGCCCATCTTCAGAGTAAAAAGCCTTGCAGCAGTACTGAAACTGCAACCTGCAGTCATTCAATATATGAGGTCCACTTCTGATTAAAAAAACCTAGACATGTGCAATCAACCAGAAGAAACATCCAGCAACAGAAGTAGCAAATGCATAGCCCCACGATCATGGCTACAAGCAAAAGGTTCAATCCATTCACAAGAATTCATAAACGTAATGAACCAATATGAGCGGTTAACGCAACTCATTTAAATTTCACAGATATCCACGCTACCTATATTGAGTTCTTCCCAGAAGCATTCACTAAAATGGATGTTTATGTCAAAACTAACCTTAGCACCTAAGAATCTCCCAAGCTTCTAATCCAACCAAGATCCGGGATGTCCCTCAAATCAATTGAGCAGTAAGGAAAGCAGAAAACAGAGACAGAGGGCAGAGATCAGCCTCCAGTCCAAAAAACCCCCCAATAACTACACAGGGAGGGAGGGAGGGAAAAAACCCTAGAATTTTTGTTTTGAGGAAATTAGAAAGAGCAAGATCAAGATAGCAGATGATCTATAAATCCCAACAGATAAAAGTGCATAAATATTAGGTAGAACGATAAAGAGGGATGGGTGAGAATGAGGTCGCCGGCGCTGACCTTGGAAGGGGTGGCGGCGACTGGAATTGGGAGTTTGACTCGGTCAAACTGTAATCTGCTGGAGCAGCGGGAGCTAAACAAACAAGGAAACTTGGAAGGGAAGAAGTACAGAAAGAGAGATTGGATGACGAAATACAGGTGGATTCAGGAGAGTCGGGTTCGGGATATCCTCTTTGCCTCTTGTGGTGGTGCGTTCTGCTAATTGGCTATTGCTTTCTCGTGGAAAATGAAAATATGATACGTGGGGTGGGGGGTGAGCCATTCAAACTTCAAATATATGTGTACCATCCTACCTAGACATGAGCAAGGGTATAGGCTCGACCCGGACCCGACAGGTTTTGACCCGGCGGGAACCCGTAGGGTCGACGACCCGACGGGTTAGGGTCGACAAGGGTCAGAGTTGAGGCGGGTCAAGGGTTAGGGTTAGGGTCATGCTTAATTTGACCCGCGGATCCGGTGGGTCGAACCCGAATAGTCAACCCGCCATATATCTATTTTTTTTCAAAAAATCGAGGTGAAGAGGAAGAGGAATTCAACATTATATAATGACGGAGCCATCTAGAAAGATCTCAATTTTCTACTATGTAGTCAATCGTTCGTCAAATATTCGCCGCTCCTTACTCAACTCTAGCGTTGGAGAACGTTTTAGCCAATATGATCAAATATTAAGCGAGAAGAGATCAAGACTTGGATGAAGAACTCGGCGATGACACAATGGTCAGGAGCTCATATGCAAAGTAAGAAGAAGAGTCATGGGTCCATGGGATAAGGTAGGTAGGGGTCAGAACGAATTTAAAGAACTACGTCAGCTTTGATTCCTCATCTCCATACGTAGACAACTAGAATATCGGTTGATGTCCTTCTTCTTTTTTCTTTTTATTTTTTTTAAACTTAAAAAACTTTTTAAAAAAAATTAAATGACATGTCATGACCCAACGGGTCAAAGGGTCGACCCTTAACCTGATTGGTCACCACAACCCGTTTACCCATGGCTTGGAAGGGTCAGAATTAAGGTCAGAGATATCCCGACCCTTGACCCGGCGTGTCGGACCAGTGCTCATGTCTAATCCTACCTACCCACCCAGGCCACCCTAATACTTGTAAATAATACCTTAAGCAGGTACACTTTCTTTGTTAAAAACCGAGCCACTTAACACTTAACAAAATTAAGAAACTATATTTTCTTCTTTTTCTCCTTCCTACGTTCTCCCAATTCAACTTCTTCTCCCTCACTCCACTTCCAATACGACTTTCATTTTTTTTCCATTGTTTTATCTTCTCCATGACTCCTAATACAACTTCCATCTTTTTTTCATTGCTCAATTGAGTGGCGGGCATACAAGGGCAAGTCGCGGGAAGTGGTTCAATCGACGACGGCGAAATCGGTGTCTAGTGACACCAATCAACGATTGGAGGCGACAATTGATGGTTGGAGGTGTGGCACAATCGGGTAGCATGCAGAGGAGAGCGAGTCACAAGAGGCGGCAATCGACAACCGGGGGTGGCACCATCGGGTGGTGGGTATACGAGGGTGAGTCGCAGGAGGCGGCTCCGTCGGCGACAGCGGAATCAGTGGCTGGATGCAACAATTGATGGTTGGATGTGCGACATAAAGCTATAAAACTCTTTATTTGCACGGGTAATTACTTGATTTGAGTACCTAGTTTTATTCTAGAATCTCCTTCTTTGGACTCTTAATTATTTGCACCGTTAATTACTTGATTTGAGTACATAGCCTAATGATGTCCTCATTTTTGGTATGATTTAGAGTCATGTTTTTAGTCTTATTTGAGTCTTTTATGCTCATTTTATATTGAAAAAGTATAGAATTTGTGTAGTTATTGATTAATTGCAAGATATGAAGTCCACACAAAGTTTGGTGTGATTTTTAAGTATATATAAATGATTTTGATATGTTTGGACGCCATTTGGAGCTTAAAGGAAAATCATGAAGACATTTGAGTAGCTAAGGAAGAGCACATGATGGTGCAGCCGAAGAAAACACCGCTTTTCGCCATTGAACATTTTGAGTCAAGTTCTGATGCCTTGATGATAGTTGTAGTTCTGGAAAAGAGCTTTCCATCACATATTCATATGCGTCAGTCGAACGAACAAGGACTCATGAAAGTGCGTTTCAAGACAGAACTGAATGCTAAAAAAGCTGAAAAGAGGTTGACATTGACTTGACTTCACTCGACGTCGACCACTCCACTCGATGTCGACCACTTTTTACTCGATGTCGACCACTTCTCGAGATCACATCTGATGAGTGCTCGACGACGACCACTCTGGTCGATGTCGACTGGATCTGACATGCAGCAGACACGGAGTGGATTAGGCCGAATCTTTCAAGGATTATTATGCACAAGATCTTTTATCTATCTTTCCTTATGATTGAGATAGACTTCTTAGATAGATAGGATTTAGATAATAAAGATATATAGATATATTTCTATTTTTTTTATTAGTTTTCCTTGCCTAGCGATTAGTGTACTATAAATAAAGGCCCTAGGCATAAATGCCTGGATCTGGCATATCAATGCTCCGCCAAAGATCAAAAACTTTTTATGGAAAGTAAGCCAAGATGGCCTCCCTACCGCTACTAGGCTTGTCTCTAGGGGCGTTGCGGTGCCTTCTACGTGTAGCCTTTGTAATGGTGCAGCCGAGGACAAGGTTCACCTTCTGTTAGAATGCTCCTTTGCCCGCTCTCTATATCAAATCCCTCAACAACTACATTCACTAGTAGCCAACATGATTCTCCTAAATCGATATATAAAACCTATTATCTCCGCCTTAGGGAAAAATCTTAATTCAGAGGCTAAAATGGCTCTCGCCTTCGCCTGGTGGAGTATTTGGTATACTCGGAATCAACTCATCTTTAGCCAAACTCCTATTCCTCCTCGGGCCACTGCACTACAGTTCATTAAAAATCAAATATGCAATTGGAAAAAAACTCAGCAATTAGATGTTGATCTTGAGATGGGTACCATCCAATGTACCACAAAGCACACACAACAAAACAAAGGGGAAAAGGCCAAAAATATTAAATGGCGCAAACCTCCATGGAGTACTTTTAAATTAAATTTTGATGGCTCCTCACTATCTAATAAGGTTAGCACGGGTGGTGTCATTATCCGGGACTGGGAAGGAAAACCTATATCCATAAATTATCAGAAACTGGGCTCGCAAAGCCCACTCAAAGCTGAAGCTCTTGCTTTAAAGTTAGGTATACAAAAGGCCATCCAACTCCACATTCAGAAACTCCATATCGAGGGCGACTCTTCCATCATCATAAATTATTTCAGCAAAAACACTACATGCCCTTGGGAAGTCGAGTTAGTCCTTTCCGATGTAAAACTCTAACTATCAAATTTCAAAGAAGTATCTTTCTTCCATATTCCCCGTTTGGGCAATAGAGTGGCGGATAAGGTAGCACACCTTAGTCACTCTGCATGGGGAGTCGATATTTACAACAACTCAGGTCTTCTTGACCTCATCCGTAAGGATGCTACCGGGTAGAGCGTGCTCGTCCGGATTCTTTCCTAATCAAAAAATAAATAAAAATAAAGGCCCTAGGCCTAAGATTTTATTCATTCAAGTCAAGTCGTTTTCGGACACAAGTAGGAAGGAGGATAAGGAGAGGAGAGGGGAGAGAGAGAGAGAGAGAGAGAGAGAGAGAGAGAGAGAGAGACGATTGGAAGGCTTTGTGAGTTTAAATTTTAGTTTAATATTAAAGTTGTTTATTTCCATGTTTTGTTTCTATTTCCCCTCTTCTAGGATCGGGGTGAGCCCAACGATAGACATGTGCTCTAAATCTTATGAATTCATCATGGTGTGCGTTTCTATCATCATCTACCTTCATACTTAACCCTTGGATGAGAATTCAAGGAATTCATGTGGCGAACTTGAATAATAATTATGGTTTTTATTCGCGAGTTTATTAATCCTAATTAAGAAACCATGCAATTCATGACATGGTGATCAATCATAGAAAGGAATACAAATATAATCAATAGACACAAGATGATAAATATACTCATAAATAACTAATAGAAATCAAACCTCTCTTCTCTCTAATTGTGTTCATTGTCTAACCTAATTGCCAACACTCTCTCTCAATATGAAAGGATAATAACCTAAATAAGACGTGTAAACCCTAGAAATATAATAATATTATAATAGAAAATAAGAATCTTCATATCCAAATCGCAATCGCCGAACACGGGGTAGCGGCGGGCGCCGCTAGAAAACCGACGGGCGCCGCCCTATGCAGTGGCCAACTTTATTCTTTGCTTCGATGTTGTGCTTCCTTGCTCCTTTGTAGCTTCTTCCTCAGCCTTCATATGCTCCAAAACATGTCTTCTAAGCTTTTCGAAGATCACATCCAAGGACGGAATATAGAACTGCAGAATAAACACAAAAAACGCGTAGATTCTGAACTCAGATACTTTACAAGCAAGCTATGAAAATAGACTAAAACATATGCAAAACTCGTATCTAAATGCAATAAGAAATACATATAATGCCTATATAAAATATGCATTATCAGATGAGAGATGGTATATGATGATTTATGGGGCTAATTGGAAGTATGGTGATGGGACCTTCGATTCGTGAACTTATATGGAATTATGTGTGCTTGTATGTTAAATATAGACTTATATGTTCCTTATGATTACTAGGTGACCTTAAATTGTCTTAATGCAACATTAATGTTCTGTACTGCTAGGTAAGTTCCCTCGGGAGCTTACTCGGATTGATCTACTCATGCATGTAGTCATGTAGTATATACTAGGTGTTGCATATGCATAAAAGCATGTTCATGTAGTATCCTTCTTATGTTGCACTAATTGAATGAGCATATGTTTAATCAATGCGTTTGAATACAGAACGGTCATAATATGCGAGTCATTAGAGTCTTTGCTAGGGTCATAGGGTAGCCCAACTCCGTTGGGTGGTTCCTCTCGATTCATGAGTCATGATACTATACATGTGAGAAACGAATAGGATATATGAATTATATGATGAGATGAGCTCGGCCAGCGTCTGCACTAAATGGGTGCAGAGGTAGGAGAGGGACATGCCACTTAGCCTTCTATGCGGGTACCCTTTAAATTCAGTATTGCGTACATATATATAACTGCCAGCATGCTTGATTGATTAATATCCTTATCCTACATTAGAGCATCTTTATTAGGTGTAGCGTATACTATGTGATCACAGCAGGGACCGAGTCCCGCATGTGTGGCTTAGTCTGGCCCTTTCCTCCTTCTATGTCTTTAGCTATAGATGCATCAATAATCTCATGCCTTATTTTAAGTGTTGTTATGTGCTGATTGTGGCGTGGGAATTTTTCCATGGACGATCTAGGGAGAAACTGACCCTTCACCACCTACTTTTGGATACTCAGTTTTGGCGTTGATGTTTTGACCCGACTCTGTTGTGGTACCCCTGTTGTAGTAGGTTTTACGACTAAAATGCTTTGAATGCCAAGGGTTTTCCCGTGTAACTTAGGAAATAGGGAAGGTACAGGTGTGTTGACACCAAGCTTCCAACAGGCTTCACGAGAGTTTTGGGTACGAAATTCCACTTTCAAAATCGATCTTTTGGTTTCAAACTTTCAACCCGTACTTGGTGCGCAAGATCCGAACGAAGGTATCCGACCTTCGAAACGTAACTTGGGTTTCATAAACTCGGGTCGTTACACATTTCAAGAGGCAAGATTTTTCATTCCGACCGAGGTCCCTATCGACCCCCGCCCTAGGGTCGGTATCGACATTCTAACAAACGAGGTTCCATATGAGAGATCCCTAAACAAAGAAGATGCACTGAGAAAGGAGCCAGAAGTCATTGTTCACCGCATTCCATTGCTGCCTATACCACTCTAGGTGAAGGCGATTCCTAGCGATCTTGAGCAACCGACTTTCACATTCAATTATGGGGTCCTCGCAAAGTGGCACATTAAAGATAAGGCGCTAGAAGATGAAGTGGAGGAATCTCTTCCCCCTCCACCGTTGTACACTAAACCCAAACACTAGTAGAAAAACGGGCTTTGGCTACATTGAATTTACCACGGTTCCGTTTCTTAATATGGTAAATTTGAAAGAGTGACAAATTTACCACGGTTCTTTGTATAACCGTAGTAATTTAGCAAACAATTTACCACGGTTCCATGACATGGTGTGGTAATATCGTAGAATTGGTAAATTTACCCCGGTTTCTTGAATAACCATAGTAATTTAGCACAACAATAAACCACAGTTCCTTGTTGTAACGTGGTAAATTTAGAAGATTGAGAAATTTGCTACGGGTTTTTAAATAACCGTGGTAAATTAAAACTTTTTTTTTTTCAAATCCTCCTAATTTAACCCTAGATGAATAACCGATGATAACCGCCTCCATCTTCCTCCTCTAGTTCACCTCCCTCTCTCTTGCAGTCCTGCTAGATCTTAGATGGCGCCTCGGTCTCTATATCGGGCCTCTGTAGCTTTCTCGTTGTTCTGCCTTCCTCGATCCCTAAACTTGAACTCCAGTCACTCTCACATGTCCTTGTTCAGATCTGGTGCTTGATTGTCTTCTCTCATGGTGTCTTCCTCTTGTTTTTGTCATTAAATCAGTCGAATCTTGGCTGACTATTCTCGTTATTTGACTGTATTAATATCGAAATAGGTGATTCTCCCTCCGTCAAAGTCGAATTGAAGCAGTTGCTAACATCTCCTTCATGGACCCGCGATGCTAATATCAATGTTCCAGAATCCCACAAGAGAACCGGCATCAACCCAGATATCCGCCTAGCTGCGAGCTTGATCCTCTCGGCTTCATTAAGCCTTCAAATTCTGGTGATACTCTACAACCTTAATCTAAATCTGTATGTATTGACTATTGAGATTTATCATTTTTGATTGAATATAACATTGACCCGAATTGATATGTGTTGGATATATATAATGCCTAGAGTAGGTGGTTTTAAGGTGTCTCTTAGAATTTCTCCATCCCACATGGAATGTTCAAGGGTATCCTAAAGAGGGTTTTAATGAGACTCTTCCACTACCTATATTGAGAGGTAAAGGATGAGATGAAACTTTGTGGAAAATATCTTTTGTTGAGGCCGAAGATATTACGGATAGACTTGTTAGTATTTATCCGCGAATATCTATTTTTCACTGGATTTATTTTCACAAAATTATCCTTTCAAACGGTTTTAGATAAGTCAAGATCTTCTGAAGATGGACTCAAATCTTCCTTTTACTTGCGTCTTAAGGATTGATTTCGCAACTATATAAAGGGATCAAAGGCTTGGCTTTGAACAACAGAGGAACAACAATCACCTTTCTCCTTCTCATGTTTTCTCCTACCCTTTTCCCATTCTGAGCGCCTGTTCTAGTTCCATCTTCTCTCCCTCAAGTGGACCTGTGAGAGAAGCCGGTGAAATCCTTGGGGGACGTTTCCTCACATACGATCTGCACCACTGTCGGGGGCAAATACATTTCTCATTCAGTGGCTCCCATACCACGCTTCACCACAACCCTAGCCCCTTGACAGAAACGAGTTCGACCTATATCCACTAACGCTTTATAGCTAGTTTAGTATCATCCACTACAAAGGCATAGAAATATCACTAAATCAATGAGTTCGTTTGCTATCAAGAAACCAACAACGGATTCATAGCATAAATGTGAACTCTAACAAGATGCGCGGTCATAGAAAGAATCACAAATATAAACAATGAAGAATAAGATGATAAATAAACTCATAAATATTATAGAAATCAAGTCTCACAATCAACCAACCAAGTCTTGAATCATAGCAAAACCACAAGAATTCTAGGCAAGCATAACAAACCTTGAATCCTTAAACTTAAATCCTCTCATTGTAATGAGTTTATGGGGAATAGAACTTATTACTGGTGTTAGTTGATTGAATGAATGCTGAAAATATGTCTAATATAGGGATCAAAGGCGTCGGCCAAAACCCTAGAAAAGATAGATAAGAGTTTCCATAAAGACAGGGCCGACCAATGGAATTTAGAGGCCCTAGGCGTACCTTTAAGCGGAAGGATAGTTAGACTAAAATTCGAATGAAGTTTGCTACCACATCTAGGGCTGTGCAGAAAAATACGACACGGTTGACACGACACGAAACCGCAACAAAACGATACGAAAAAACACGAAACGATAAAGATACGACACGATTATGGCACGAAACTGTAAAACACGATAATAATCGTGTCGTATTCGGATCGGCATATTTCCCTTATCGGGTATCCGACACGACACGATAATCTTTTTTTTTTAAAATATTAATATTATGTAGTAATAGTACATATAAAATAAAAGCCTCAATGTATCATACTACACAAGTTGCCCAGTTGGTGGTGAGGCGCTGCTCGCGTGCGGAATGGCCAGTGTGTCTCGAGTTCGAATTCGGGTTTCATCCAATTTTTTTAATTCTCAGCCTATTTTCTTTTGTCTAGGATTCTTCTTTAACAATTACCATCTCATTCTTTCTCAATATCCCAGACCCGCCGCCAGGAGCCATCTCCGCTTCGCTGCTCTAGCCCTTTCTCGCTCGCTCTCCTCACACCTCAGTCTCGTCTCGAGTCGTCTCTCGCTCGCCTGCTCGAGCCTTGGTTCAGATCCGGTTCACATTTGGCCTCTCATCTCCTTATTCTCGCCTCTCCGCTAGCACCGGCCCCAGCCCCACAGCTCGCCAGTCGCCTCGCCTCCCCTCTCCGTAGGGAGTCTCACTCTAGCAGACTCGTCGCAACGCCGCCCAGCCCAGCCGCGACTCGCCTCTCCCTCTCTTCTCCTCGCTCCTCAGTCTCATCTCGATTCCTCACTCAATCGCCCTCTCGAGCCTCGATTCAAATCCGGCGCTTGCGGTCGCCCTCGGCCTCGCTCGACGGCCGCCCTCAAATCCGGCGTTGTTCAGTGTTCACCCACAAAACACGTTCAGGAAAGAAAAAAAAACCCTGTACGGCAACATTAGGAAAAAAAAAGAAAAAAAAAGAGGAGGTTTTTGTACAAATCGTGTCGTGTCGTGTTATACGGGTATCCGACACGAAACCGTGTCGTGTTATCGTGTCGGATACCCGGTACTTATCGTGTCGTGTTCGGATCGGCACTTTTCCCCTTATCGGTTTCGTGTTTTTGTCGTGTCGTGTCGTGTCGTGTCGGATACCCGATTGTGCACAGCCCTAACCACATCGATGATAAAAGAAATTTATTAAGACTCCAAACATTAAAATAAGTTCAACCAATTCTAGAATTTTTTTTTTCATCCGATCGAAAAAAGAACTAGACAAACTCGTCACTAAAAGAATATGTACAAGGCAAAAAGGTTAAGAAACTTACAAGTTTAAAATACAATTAACAAACAATAATTCACCAACTTTAAGTTCTCACCCTTCTAAAATATTCTCAATTGTCCAAATGAACCACCACCTGTTTAAAAGTTAACCTTGATGACATTGAAGATACACAATAGTGAAGGAATTTGTTGGAGGTTTAGTAAGCTAGTACAAATCTATTTAAGCACAATCAAGCTCTCAATGTGCGTAATTAAAAAAACGGAAATTTCGCGGGGTGCCCTTGAGGTATCGCAATTTTCGTGGGGTATACAACTCTTTTACATATTTCGTGTGGTGTCCCTGTGTTTTTGTTAGATTTCGCCTCGTGCCCTCTATTGGTTAAACTTAACAGAGGCTCCATCTCCGTTACTTTCTAATTAAAAAAAAAGCACGAAAGAAAGCAAGCTCGGGCAAGAGAAAGAGAAGACGAAGGGCGAACGAAGGCAGGTCGTGAGAGAGAAAGAGATCGACGAAGGTCGAAGAAAGGCAAGGCGAGAGAGAGAAGACGAAGGCAGGTCGTGCCGGTGACAAAGGGCGGCGGAGAGGCTGCTGCCAGAGGCGTTGTGATTTGTGAAGATGGAGGCGGTAGTGGGAGGTGAAGCTACAGGTGTTGTGACTGAGAGCGAAGGCATTGGTGGTCCATTGCCTATGCCGGCGACCGGAGCTGGAGAAGAAGAAGTTGCAGAGAGGTTAGCGAATTTAGCCCTTTACTGAAATTTAGGGTTTAGGTTGAAATTGATGCATTTGGGTTTTTTTTAATCTGAAATTTAGGGTTTAGATTGAAATTGATGCATTTGGAAGTTGAAATTTCGTTTCTTGATCAGCTTGTGTATCTATGATGGATTTGTTAATAAACTTGCAATGCTTGCTAAGTTACTTACTGTCAATCATCCGATTCATTTAGAAATATCAGATTCTCGATCCATTTGCTCATTGCAACTTCAAATTCATTTATAAATATCAGATTTGGTTATGTATTCTAGTGTGTGGTGTGCATTTTTTGCTGTAATTTGCCTATTGCTGAATGTATCAGATTTGGTTATGATCTTTGAAGCTATACTTTTTTTTTACATGCTATTTTAGTGAGCAGTTGATCTTTGAAGAATGTAACTGATTTGCCTATTGCTGAATGTATTAGATTTGGTTATCATTAATAAAGAATGTCACATGCTATTTTTCTTAACTTTTAACTAGTTTACTAAAGGAAAGGAGCTGATCTTTGAAGCTTTACATTTTAGTGAGCTATCAATTGATTTTCTACATTCCTATGGCTTGGCTTGACTTGGATTGTCTTTCCAACTTTTATAGTTAGTTTGAGGATGGCCGAAGTGCTGATGCTTCAGCTTCTCTAGAAATGTTAAATAGTAGCAAAGACGTTGTTTTGGTTAGAGGAAACAATACAAGCTATTGGTTGAGATGCTATAGAAAGCATGCATGATAGTTATTAATTGTAAGGTTGCACCAAGAGAAGAATGTTACTTTTTGGATCTCCAAGACAATAAAGGTTCCTTATCTTGTGTGGTTCATTCTGTATTTTTTTTTCCTAACACATTTGGTGCGATTTTTGCTTGCTTTTCTGGTCATAAGTCTTTTTAATGCCTATATTCTTATGTTTTAGACATTTCTCTTTGATGTTGATGTCTATGTTATTTTAAAGCTTATTCATTATCAGTTATGATGATGTCTATGTTATTTTTAAAGCTTATTCATTATCAGTTACAATGTTACATGAAAATCTCGGTTAGAATATGAGAATTTGGATTTTACATTTGGGGACATACTAAAAGTTCCCAAATACATTAGCTAAAATTAGCCTAGTAGCTCAAATGGTAGAACAATGTGTTGTACACATCAATGTGGGTTCGAATTCCACACGGGCTACAGATTGTAGTTTCTCATAGAATTATTGAATTAGCAATTAAAATTGCTATGAATTCCATGCTACCTGATTATTGCAAATTTGAGACTGTAGAATCATATTGATGCTTGATACGTGAAAAAGGTCAGGATCAACTTTGAGACAATAGAATGAAATAGTTCCATCCCCTATCCTTAGTAGTAGCTTGAGTTATACGGTCCAATTAAAGTAGGTTTTGATCGAAGAACATTATCCATCTTCAAAAGATAATTGGCTTGTTTTTCTTCAACTAAATCAATTTACTAGATGCTTGCATATATTCCTCCCCCGTCATTTAGAAACTAGCTACTACTGTAAACCAAGTTGTGTTCATTTGAAGAACAATTCATTTGCATTTTAAAAAATCAGCCTATATGGGACTCGAACCCACATCTTGTGCATAAGCACATGCTCTACCGTTTGAGCTAATAGACTTTTTAACAAGCTTCAAATCAATAATTGAATGGTGGATATAAATTATCTTCATTCCACTAAAAAAAATCAGCAACATAACTGAAAATAAAAAATAACCAACTCCATTCAACTCAAAAGTTCTGTATAGCAGAAACTCAAGGGCAAAAAATTAAATCAGATGAGCAACTACATTCAACTCAAATCACCAACTACATTAAACTCATAAAACTGAGAATCACCAACTAAATTAAACTAAAAAAACTAAGAATCACCAACTATATTAAACTCAAAAAACCAAGAACCACATTCAACTGGACATAAAAAATAACATATTGCAGTTCATCTAAACCTAAAGACGGAAACTTTGACGGACAAAAAGAAACTGACTCCAATAGGACATTTGAAAGCCAGAATAATCAACTATATGCAGCCTTAGATTGGTGCCTAAAATTGAATCCTGCCAAATGAATCCAATAATTGAAACAACTACATATAGAGGAGAAATTGACTAAAGGCAGCCTCATATTGATGTCTATAGAGGAGCAATCAAAGCAACAACTACAAGAATCAAATCTTGCCAAACGAATCCAACAAACAATCGACTAAAGTGGTGAAACAAAGCATATAGTATATAAAGGCAGCCTCATATTAATGACACATTTCAGATTATTATAAAAACAAGCATATAGTATAAATAAGTTCATAACAATAGGAATTGAAGTGCACGTTATACTACACACCAAACTGGTAGCCCAATTCCTATATTTCTACTCACATTTAATTTACTTCTAACTCAAAATTTGAAAGGAGTAGGAGAACATAAAGAGCAAGAAGTGGGAAATTAATGAGCAATAAAAGCAAGAATATGATAAGCTTGAATGTTGATTGACATCGGAAAACATATTATTTAAAGCAATTAAGATAAAAAAATCTTATAAATTAAGCCATGCTAATTGACATATGAACATTAAGGAAAAAAAAAGTAAGAAATCATACTAATCTATTGAGACAAAAGGACGAAGTCAGAAGCAAGTATTGCCCCGAAGGACTCAACAAGCGAATCACCTAGAAAAAAAAGCCTAAAAGAGAACTAAAATGCATGAGTCAATGATACTTTGAATGTAAAATATGATACAACAATTACAACAGAAGGTACACAAGACAATATGAAATAAAAACCTCTAATCTGCAAGCAACAAGTACCCAAGCAAATTCAGATGACAAGCAAAAGTGATATCAAGAATTATAAATGGAACTACAACCATATGAGATGAATCAATCCATTTAGTGCTCAAACCATTTGAAACTGGTGGGAAAGAGAAATAGTGAGCAATATAAGGTCTACCTTAAGGGATATCTATAAACATTATAAATGTACAATAACAGTACTAAATATTTATAGTGCAATGCTACCTACCTAATGTGTTTTCATAGCCTCGACTTTAGAAGAATTGAAATCGTAGAACATAATTCAGGGTTGTCTGCAGACACCCCTGAATTCCTCAAATCCCTAAATTCCTAAATCCCCAAACCCTAAATCTCAAAATTGTAAGGGGAGTCAAAATCAATTATAAATCACAAATTAACATATAATTAATCTACAAAAACAACCACTAAATCCAATTCAAAGATGCTAAAACTGTAATTCATCCCAAAAATTCCCAATCAAAAAACAATAAATCCCTAAAGCCGAAATTGAAAAGGGAGGCTTACCATCAGCGAAGCTTTCAGAGCTGGCTTCCTTCCCCTCCTCACGTATGCTGTCCTCGCATCGGCATCGAGTCTTCACACAACCTCTCCTTCCATGCCTCCCCCCACTTCTCTCTCTCAAACCTCCTCTGCTCCATGGAACACGTACATTTTTTTCTTTCTTTCTTTTTTTCCTATTTTTATTTCAAAACTAACGACGTTCATCCTATCTGTTAAGTTTAACCCTAAAGGGCACGAGGCGAAAAACATTAAAACCACAGGGGTACCACGCGAAATATGTAAAAGAGTTGTATACCTCGCGAAAATTGCAATACCTCAAGGGCACCCCGCGAAATTTCCGTTAAAAAAATACATTTTAGATCTCAAAATTAAGGCACTTTGCCAGTAGTTTCCCCGACGCCAAAATCTTCTGGCTTTTGGTTTCAAGCTTGTAGGATGATATACCAGACTATTGTCCCAATTCTGGGTGCAAGTGTGATGGATTTTTCAGGATCCTCTCACCCTATTAACTGATCGTTGTTCTTCTGGTATATAAATTAGAATAGATCGAATATATATAATCCGCAACAATGCACACATAGAAAAAGAATTAACAAATGAAATTAGAAAATAAAAATACTTAAATAGATAGATATTAGATTACACAGCAAGAGAACAAGAAAGGAAGACATATTTGCGAAAGTCAATCTCCGATTTCCGAATCTAAAAGACTAAAGAGGATGAACGAAATAAAAGAAGGAATAAGTGAAGAGGGAGCACAATTTCAGGATTTGAGGAACCGAAGAAGAACAACAACAAGTAATAGAAATGAAGAATAGAAGCGTGGTGTATGCCATAATTTCATCTGTATTTTTTGAGAAATTGAAGAGAGGAATAATTAATTGTTGAGAAATCAATGTAGAAGATGAAGGGACACAAGTGTGTTGTGCCCGCGTATATTCATCGATAGAGAATTTACATATTTGTTTTCCATATCAATAGTATTATACTATACTTGGGCTTTTCATTTGGAGGCCCATTAAATTTGGAGGCCCTGGGCAAGTGTCCACTTTGCCCTTGCCCAGGGTCGGGCCTGCATAAAGATAGATTAAACCGCGTATCGCAAATCCGGGATCTGACGAGGCGGTGGGCACCGTGGAAATGGAGGCGGGCGCCGTTCTTAAGTGCTGACAGCTTCGGCAGACTGAACTTGTAACGCACTTTCTTGAGTCATCCTATGTCCGATTGACGCATATGAATATGCGTTGGAAAGATATTTCCAAGCACTATAATTCTCATGAAGACCTCAGAAGCTAACTCCAACTTTGCAGAACCTTAAAGATGGGATTTCTCCACGTTCTCCATTTCCGCTCTTGCTCCTTAGCTCTTCTTTGTCCATTTTGCTCCATTCTTTCTCCACCTTTCAAGGCCGCATCTTATAACCTACAAATAAACACTAGAAACCGTAGGTTTCGCACTTCGAATACCAAATGACCAAGAATGTGAATAAGCTTATTAAACATGCAATAAGAATACCTAATGCACCTAAGACCACCTATAAATGACCATATAAAATATGCATTATCAAACTCCCCCACACTTAAGCTTCGCTAGTCCCCTAGTGAACTACATTAGAGCATAGAGATAGAGACTTCTTCATGTCTAAAACAAAAATTTTTATACCATAACAAGCACAAATTAAACATGAAAGAAGCAAACAAATTGTCATAACTCCAACTCCCCCACACTTAAGTCTTTGCTTGTCCTCAAGCAATGAAGAACATAGCAATAACCAACCATCCCACAAACATATTCATCATGCATTCGCCTCATCAAAAGCAACATTTCACATGTGTGCAAACATGAACAAGGTAGACAAACATCATAGCATGTATATAAATGACTAAGTAGCCCGCATGCCTATCCATCCAACCTCACAGGGATAAATGTGTTTCACTCATGCTCTCATGTGTTTAGGGCTTTAAAGAACAACTCTCAACTCCTTCAAGGCTACACTCACCATCGTCAAGAAGCACTAGATCCTTTTCAAGAAGCACTAGATCATCTTCTTCATTGCAATCATCGTCAGCGAATGTATGCGTCTCCCACGACTCCTTAAATCTTTTGCGATTTCCTCCCATTCTTGCTTAGTTAGACTTTTATATGGCGGTGCTTCTGAGGTAGCGGCGGGCACCATGGTTGGGGCGGCGGGCGCCCTCTCTGCAGAAGCGTCCTCCTCATTGAGTAGCTCAGCCAACTTCTTGCATCATTTTTCCCAATTTTCTTTTAACTCACAATCACGGGCTATGTGTTGGATAAGATCCCATATTCCAAATAATCCAAGGCTGCACTCACCATCGTCAATAAGCTTCCTTATTTCAGGTAGTGCAACCTCCATAACAGAAAGCACCTTATCTAACTCACTATCATTGAAACCTTGTGATTTGCGCTCGCTTACTACATTTAGCACTCTTTGTAGGTAACAGTGAAAAGATTCTCCCTGATTTTGATATAACCTCAACATTTTTTTTAAGAAATTTTTTTACAGACACAACAAAACAAAAGACGCAAAAATCAATAAACACACAAAACAAAGAAATAAACTTGCTTTCCCGGCAACGACGCCACTTTTGACGGAAGGGATCGAACCCACAGAGAAATAACCCAAACAAATAAACTAAACTAGCAACCTTGTATAGCGGATATGTACGGGGTCGAACCCACAGAGAAACAAGTACTTCAATGCAATATGTTTTTATCAATTATGACACTAACAATGGACTAGGGATATGAATGAAGAAGGACAACGCAAATAAACTAAGACAAAGATATGGATAGAAACAAAGAGAAGACAAAAGATAAGAGTGTGGTTTGCATACAATTCGCAACATTGGTTGATTTATTGATCCTTGAGATGATTGCAATATTATTCCTAAGCCTATGTCGACATGACTAAAGTTGAAAGATCCGTAGAGATACAATCACCTTATTCAATATCACTAAAGAATAGTATTAAGAACTCAAGTACTTAGATCAATTGGCACATTGATTAAATGCAATTAAGACAAATAGGCGCATATACCGATCTCAGCCCTAATCGAATCTACACAATATATATCAATTGTTATCATCCACTACAAAGGCATATAAATATCCCTAAATCAATAACTTTGTTTGCTATCGGGAAACCAACAACGGATTCATAGCATAAATGTGAACTCTAACTAGATGTGCAGTCATAGAAAGAATCGCAAATATAAACAATGAAGAATAAGATGATAAATAAACTCATAAATAATATAGAAATCAAGTCCCACAATCAACCAACCAAGTCTTGAATCATAGCAAAACTCGAAGAATTCTAGGCAAGCATAACAAACCTTGAATCTCCAAACTTAAATCATCTCATTGTAATGAGTTTATGGGGAATAGAACTTATTAGTGGTGTTAGTTGATTGAATGAATTCTTGAAATATTTCTAATATAGGGATCAAAGGCGTCGGCCAAAACCCTAGGAAAGATAGATAAGATTTTCCATAAAGATAGGCTAGGCCGCATATCGCAAATCTAGGATCTGACGAGGCCGTGGACGCCGTTCCTAAGTGCTGACAGCTTTGGCAAACTAAACTTGTAACACACTTTCTGGAGTCATCCTTTGTCCGATTGAGACATATGAATATGTGTTGGAAAGCTCTTTCCAAGAACTACGATTCTCATGAAGACCTCAGAAGCTAATTTCAACTTCTTAGAACCTTAAAGATGGGATTTCTCTATGTTCTCCATTTCCGCTCTAGTTCCTTAGCTCTTCTTTATCCATTTTGCTCCTAAGAATGTGAATAAACTACAAATAAACACTCGAAACCGTAGATTCCGCACTTCGACTACCAAATGACCAAGAATGTGAATAAACTTATTAAACATGCAATAAGAATACCTAGTGCACCTAAGACCACCTATAAATGACCATATAAAATATGCATTATCACATGGTATTAGGAAGTTGGGTTTAAAAGAATTCCATAAAATGCTCCTAATATATAACTTAGATGTTGTTGTTGATCAAATAAATGTGATATGTGCATAACTTGATATGCATCTTTTCAATCCGTAACTAAGAGGACCACAAGATTGCTTGAGCTAACAAAGTTTGATATTCATTTCTTAGAAACTCTAAAAGAAACGTGGTAAAGGTGTTACATCACATTAAGTAGACGATCTTCAAAGATCTTAAGAGATACCATGTTCATATTCTTGTCAAGCTCAAAGATGTAGGATGACTTGTTTATGACATATGAGGTATAAAACCAACTTGGTCAAAACCAACATAATTTAGATTCAACAGAGGTAGAAAATGAGATACCACAAGGAATGTTTAGGCAAACCTCATACAAGGTTTGTAAATGACTTAGAGTCTACCTAGAGTATATGAGAAATGTGAGGGTTTTTGTGTCTAAGGTGGTCGTATATTCCTTTAAACGAATTGGTGTTGGATCTTATATGGTTAATGCTATTCTTTTTGGTTATAAAGAGAACAATTTATGTGCTTGCATGACAGATCTATGTGTGAATATCATGATGCTGAATTTTTTGAGTTTATTTTTCCTTTGAAGAAAGATCATGATATAATTCCTGCTGTTTCTGAACTTGCATCTTTGTCTTTAACTGCTTCCATCAATGTTCATGAACCTAGTGAAATTAGAAGAAGTAAAAGACGTAGATCTGAAACTAGCTATGTCCTAATTTTGTGACTACATTCTTGACTGAACTCCGTGATTTAGATGAAATCGACGAAGCTCTAGTTTATATTCACATGATAAAGGATGAACCTAAAACATATAGAGAAGTTATGAGTTCTGTTGACGCTAGTTTTTGGAAAGATTCTATAAACAGTCAAATTGAATCTATCACGAATCATCACACTTAAGAACTAGTTGATTTGCCTAGAGGTTATAAGGTCATTGGTTGTAAATGGATCTTTAAGAGAAAACTTAGAACAAATGGTTCTATAGAAAGATTTAAGGCAAGACTAGTAATCAAAAGATTCACACAGAAACATGGAGTAGATTATTTTGACACCTATTCTCATGTAACTAAGATTGCGACTATTATAACATTATTTGCATGAGCATCTAATCACAAGCTTTTAGTACATCAAATAGATGTAAAGACTGCTTTTCTGAATAGTGATCTAGATGAGGAAATATACATGGAACAACCTCCAGGTTTTGTGGTTCCAGGTAAGGAGAATATGGTTTGTAGGTTAAAGAAATCTCTCTATTGCCTAAAAAAGCACCTAAATAATTATATGAGAAATTCCATAACACTGCGTTGAGTTTTGGATTTGTGGTTAGTGGATCTGATGCACGTGTTTATACCAAGATGTACAATTCTGGTTGTGTGATTCTGTGCCTATATGTTGATGATATGTTGTTATTTGGCACTAACATGCATGTGATCAATGAAACCAAAAAGTTTATTTCCTCTCGCTTTGAAATGAAAGACTTAGGTGAAGCAAATGTGATTCTAGGTGTTAAGTTAACTAGAACTAAAAATGGCTTTACTTTATCTCAATCCCATTATGTAGAGAAGGTATTAAAGAAGTTTAACAACTATGATGTAACACCAGTTAGGACCCCATATGATGCTACCATAGAGTTAGTGAAGAACTCAGGTATATGTGTTTCCTAAGAGGAATACGCTAAAGTTATTGGGAGTCTAATGTTTTTGATGAACTATACTCGACATGACATAGCTTATGCAGTAACTATATTAAGTAGATATACACATAATCCTAGCAAAAAACACTAGATTGCACTTAGAAGGTTAATGAGATACCTTAGCGGCACTCTAGATTCGGGATCACATTTTGAGGGGTTTCCCTGCGTTCTAGAAGGATATTGTGATGCAAACTGGGTAAGTGGGACTGATGAAATTTGCTCCACTAGTGGATATGTTTTTCCATTGTGTGGTGCAACTGTCTCATGGAAGTCTGCAAAGCAGAGTTGCATAGCCCAATCGACGATGGAGTCAGAGTTCATAACACTAGACCTAGTAGGGCAAGAGGCTGAGTGGCTGAGAAGCCTACGGGCAGATATACCAATGTGGGGGCATCCAACTCATGCAATTTCTCTACACTATGACTATCATGCTGCCATTGGAGTAGCAAACAACGGAGCGTATAATGGCAAGAAGAGGCACATACGCATCCGACATGAGGCTGTGAGGCAGTTGATAAGAAATGGGGTACTCTATTTAGAGTATGTGCGGTCAGAGAGGAACATTGCGGATCCATTGACCAAAGGACTTTGCAGAAGGCAAGTCCTTGACACACCGAGGGGAATGGGGCTAAAGCCCATGAGATGAGGAATCTATGACAGAAACCATTAATTTGGTCGAACGCAAGCCATGGAAAGACTCATATGATATATACATCTCCCATTCCTAAGGCAAGTGTATAGTGACGTTGAGCTAACGCTCTTAATGATTCTATATCCCAGGCATTGGGTGGTCCTTTGAGACGGACTTGATAGATCACCAAAAGACAAAAGAGAGGTTGAGTCTTAGAGCTCTTAATGACTTCATAACCCATTATGGGGGTATTCTGTATTGAGACAGATATGTTGAACCAAATCCTAAGGGGAAGACCGGACACGTCGCAACTATCAAACTCAGGAGCGGGCACCAATTACACGAGCCAGAGGTCGGGAAGCACCAAGACAAAGCAGAGCAGCAAGACGATAACGAGCATCAGCAACTCGATATCGAGGAGTCCTTGGTCGATATCGACAAAACCCTCCTCGACACAGACCAGAAGCCAAGCTCGGACTT
The DNA here is from genome assembly GCA_037127255.1 of Persicaria tinctoria. NCBI lineage: Eukaryota > Viridiplantae > Streptophyta > Magnoliopsida > Caryophyllales > Polygonaceae > Persicaria > Persicaria tinctoria. The sequence continues at coordinate 58,609,377 of JBANSL010000008.1, read as the reverse complement.
CACTACCCAGCCTAGCAACTCGAGATCGACAAGCCTACTCGATATCGAGGAACCTCAAGTCGACATCGACAAAAACCTGGCCGATGTCGACGACTCTGCAACACCTCCGACGTCTGATCTGGCTCCAAAGCAGAAAAAGACACTGCCTTTTCCCTTCCAAAGCACTGAAAGATCCCACTGCAAGTAGGTTTAACCGTTTTATTAATATGCTGCAAGAACTTAATGTCTCTATTCCTTTTATAGAAGCCCTGCAAGAGATGCCTGGATATGTCAAATTCTTGAAGGAAATCCTGAGCAAGAAGCGATCCATCTCAGAGATCGCCGACGAATGCAAAGTGCTCCACTTCCCTGAAAAGAGACTTGACCCTAGTAAGTTTTCTATTACTGTGGGATTTGAACAATATAAATATGATTCCTTGTGCGATTTAGGAGCAAGTGTGAGCATCATGCCCTTATCAATTTGGCGGAAGGTAAAGATAGGATGCATAGAGCCTGTGGATGTTAAGCTATACATGGCAAACAATACAGTGGTCATCCCTACATGTATAGTTGAGAATGTCCCTGTCCAGGTTGGTAAATTCTTTGTTCCAGCAAATTTCCTTATTATAGACTGTGCTGAAGATCCTACTAGCCCTATTATTCTTGGTAGACCATTCTTAGCTACTGCAGATGCCAAGATCAGTGTCAAACAGCGATCACTCACCTTCACCATAGGCGATGAGGTCTTAGACTTCTCTTTTGGCCCTGCAAAAGAGGAAATTTCATGGCTGGAGGTGAAGAGCATCAGCAACCGCGGGACCAAGCAAACAACAGAGGAAGGCACCAGAACTGTACTCGATATCGACAAACCTAACTCGATATCGACTAAATCCCTACACGATATCGACAAAACCTCATCGATATCGACTTCCTCTGCTGAGCACCAGACTTTCCAAGAACCTAAGTATGGGGTCCCTGTACTCGATATCGACCAGTTTTGCCCGATATCGACTAACCCCAAGCCCGAAGATTTCTGTTTTGGGCCCGAAAAGGTAAATTCAGGTATGAATCCTACTCCTCCTCAGTCCATTAAGAAATTTATAAATAATTTAAGGGGAGGTAAGGCCCCGTGGCGAGAGAATCTGCGGAAATTGAGAGCTGGGAAGAGAAAGAAGAAAGAAAAGGAAGGTTATGCAAGCAACCATCTATCAGCTGAGCTTGCATACTACAATCAGGACCTAGATGATCCGGGAGAAGGGCCAAGCACAAGCGGGCCCCACATTAATGGCCCTTGAGCATAAAAGAAGAAGTCGGCCTAGCGACTCTAAAAAATCTAGAGCATGTATATAAGACTTTTTGAATTTTGGGACTTTTTGAAACTTTTGGTTTTGGTTTTGGTTTTGGTTTTTTTAGAATACTTCATGTGGAAAGTCTTGTTTTTGTGTGCAATCTAACACTTTTAGGTCGGCAAGCATAAAAGGATCGCGAAAGGTGGAATAAGAAGTCCCTGAAAACAGTCAGAATCGGCTAGGCCAGTCGACAACGACCAAGAGGAGCAGCCCTGAAGTTCGTCGATATCAAGTAGGCCAACTCGATATCGACTAAGCCAGACGAATCCCCTCGACTTCATATTCCACTGGACGTAGAGAGCCTACTCGATATCGAGTACAGTACTCGATATCGACAATAAGTTTACTCGACATGCCCTGTTTTGCCCTCCTCGATGCATTATTCGGTGAGTTCCTTCCTTTACTCTTGTTTTTACTTGATTTTATACAGTGTCCCCACTGTATATTTTAAGTATGGGGTGGGGGAAGGGCTCATTATCATTATTATATGTTTTAGTCTTGCTTTTGGTTTTACATGGTGAAATTTTATTATTATGTTATGCATTCATGTTTAAGTTTTATGCATTTTAGTCTGTTGTCATACTTTAGTCTTGTTTTTTTTAGTTACATAAAAAATAAAATAAAAAAATGTCGAAAAAAGAAAAAAAAAATGCATGTTTAAATTTTTGCATTGTCTTAATTTTTATACCCTAACTTAGATGTCCTATGATGATAAATAATAACTGACTTGATCATGTAAATCCTATGGCGTGTTTGGAAGGTTTAGCCTAAGTCCTCGAAATTGTTTTTATGTGGATTGTGAACTTGTGATGAAATTGAGCACATATGATCCTAAGCTAAAGGTTGAAATCCAACAAAAAGTGTCCTAGTGAAAATTTTGGCCTTATAGGGAGAACATTAAAAATCCCTCTGCTTTCTTGAGTGTATTTACTCTTCCTATGCATCTCTAAATGTTGTGATAGTTATTCAAAGTCAATGCATTTATATGTTTATGTGAATGAGAATTAAATGATGGAGACACCTTTTAAGCCAATTTTATCCTTTCTTTACCTACCCAGGATTATCCCTGCTTGAAGCCAGAACATTAGCCTGAGACTTTTATTATAAACTCCACAAAATTTTCCTTAGCCAAATTGAGCCTGACCCCCATTAGGGAATTAAGACTTAGAGTTGGTTGGAATGATGATTTGTGGAAAGAATAAGCTTGTGTTTCATTTCAAGTAAGAAGGATTTTTTGAGATATGGGTTGGTTTTATATTTTTATCTTGCTATGCATACTATGTAAAAGGATCTTTGGCTCACCTTATAAATGCACTAGTCTTATGTAATTTTCGTTTTAAAAAAAAATCGAAAAAAGAAGAAGAAAACTTTGCGAGTATGAATAAAGTGCATGAGCCAAATTTACCTTATTTCTATCATTTTTGCATGATTCATACTTTTGAGGGGTTAATTAAGTTTGAAAGGTTACAAAACTTCATTGAGATAAGTTGAAGAGTTTGGTTGATGCATATGATTAAGAGTTATAGTTTGGTTGAGTTGTGTTGGAGATTTAGGAGTCTTGATTCCCGAATTTTATTAAGCACCACATGGCCAAATAATTCCATACCCTTTTATTTCTTACCAAGCCCCATTACAACCCCGCCGAATGGAATCTTCTTTGAAGACTTCTATTGAGCGAAGTCCTCCTGATAATTCTTGTTGCATTTACATAATTGGTTGTAAAGTGGATTTATATTTAAATTGCAATGTTTATGAGATTGTATATGGAATTGAGTTGAGAGTTGATCTTCATATCCTAAACACATTGAGAGTTGAGAGTAAACACTTTACCCTGGTAAGGTTGGATTTATATTGCCTATGCCCATGGATCGCTCATATATGTGTGATGACGTTAAATTCACTTGTCTTACATTGCTGCTACTTGAAATGTTGCTTTTGACAAAGGCGAAGACTTGAAGGATGTGTTGTAGGTATTGGTTATTGTTTGGTTATTGCTTGAGGACAAGCAAGTCTAAGTATGGGGTGATTTGATGTCACTAAAATAGCCATGTTGAGATGCACAGTTTAGTTCCATATTCTATACACTTTGCATATTTCGGGTTGGGAATATGTCGAATTTATGTAGTATATGCTTATTTGCCAAAATTGGAGATCTACATAAGTTTCTGTTAAATATTGCAGAATATGGAGCCATTTCAAGAGAAAACCAAGAAGCAAAGACAAAGCCTGAAGAGTCCTCGATATCGACTTCATTTCGTCGATATCGACAAACCATATCCCGGCACACCCTGATTGAGGAGCACCGTGTGGAGAAGCCGAGGAACAAAGTTGCCCGACTCCAGCACACTCCTCGATATCGAGTAATCTACTCGATATTGACAAAGCCCTGAAGACCAGCCCGGAGTCGAGGAGAGCCTGATCGAGGATGCCGCGGAGTACTACTCGACCTGACCAGACAGCCGGACACTAAGCAACACCAGTTCTCGATATTGAGGAAACTCCTCGATATCGACAAACCCGAAGTCACATGTCCGAGCATGTCGAAGAGAGCTGCTCGACCAATCCAAGCCACACAAGTCGATGGAACCACCGTCCTCGATATCGAGTTATTTACTCGATATCGACAACATCTGAAGCCAGCACCCGAGCCAGTCAGAGGAAGAGCTAGTTGACCAAGCCGCTGAAGCTAAAGTCGATGACCACTTTACTCGATACCGACAAGAACTAGTTGATATCGAGGAGATCTATCCGGAAGCCGCGTACGCGGTTTGAGCAGTCCTACACAGTTTTGGATTCCCTGGGGCCGAAGTTGTCCGAGTTCTATCCGATTCTATCCAAGTTTATCAAGATCCATCCAATGAAGAGAAAATTTATCCACTTGAAGATATTTTAGCCTTTTAGATATAATTTCGTTTTTGGATTTATTTATGTTATTCCATTTATTTATCCTTAAGCTTTTAGATATAAATTTAGATATAGATAGAGATTTTTATCCTTGATTAGCAAGGATTAGAAGCCTATAAATAAAGCCTTAGGGGGCTGGGTTTTATTCATTCCATCACTCAACATTCAATTTCAGAGGAGAAGTAGTAGAGAGAGTGAGTGGCCAAGAGGAGTTGGTGAAGCGAGAGCGGAATTGGCTTCCTTTGGTTGTAAGCTCTGTTTGATTTAATGCAAGTAGTTATTTCCTTTCAATCAATGTCTGAGATTGCGATGAAGCGTGAGTAGTCCACCCACTTCTAGGGTTGGGGCGAGCCCGACGATAACCATGCGTGTTTGAGGTAAATATCCGACATTTATCATGTTTTAAGCATCTACTACTTGTTATGTGTTTATTACCCATCTAATGGAGGTCCATGCTAACAACTTGTATTGTAAACGTAAAATCAGTAGAGACAATTAGAGTTTCTTGAAAGAGTTGTCTAATTGTTGGAAAAGGCAAAAGCTTAGTCCTTTGATGCGATTTATATGATTATCTGTTTTATTCTTGCCTTATACATGTTTGGTTATCGTTGTTGCAAACCCCAATCTTGGAATTTTTCCACATATAGTTTATTTTCGAAATCCCAAAGCCTTTGTTTTTTTACTTTCTTTCGTTTTATGTTTCTGCCTTCCCAGATATCGACAACTTCTGGTCGATATCGAGTTACTGATTCTCGATCCAGATCGTCGTAGCTTCTCCTGTGCAGGTACTCGATAAGACCTTCCTCGACATCGACATCCTTACTCGATATCGAGTAGACTGTCCTCGATATCGACCAACACCAAGGAGCTGCTGCTGCGCTGTTCGACTTGTCCGATCTTCTGTCGACTAACCCTAGTCGAGATCGACAACCTGTGGTTGACTTCTGTCCGTGAGATTTCTCCGCTGCCTAGGATCCGCTGACACGCTCCCTCGTGGATCGATCTTGACTTCCCACTACTGCATCGGGAGGAAGTCTTGTAATTATTTGCAAGGGACGGAATCTGGTTTGCCTTAGTTTATTTACATTCTATTTGCATACTCGATTTCCTCCTATCAACAGTCACCTACGTGAGTGTGATAGATTGGCAACTCTCCAAGGTGAGACTAAGGGTAGTCTTCACTATAACACTCATGAGCACCCAAGGTGTGCCAAATTTGGATGTCTTATGTGATAAGACTTAGCGGAACGTTACAGGACCCCGTGGAAGGTGTGTGTTGCTGGTTTACCCCTAAGTGGAGGAATTCAAGGTCTCTGGCAATGCACTCTATCGAAGGGATCACTAGTTTCACTATGTGCTAATTCAAGTCACAAGACATCAGCATTTAAGCACTAACCTCGACACGCTCAAAAATTGTTTTCAAAACCTCAGTTTTTAAACCCTTCTCTCGACATTTGTGGGGGATTGTTGGATATAATGCCTAGAGTAGGTGGTTTTAAGGTGTCTCTTAGAATTTCTCTATCCCACATGGAATGTTCAAGGGTATCCTAAAGAGGGTTTTAAGGAGACTCTTCCACTACCTATATTGAGAGGTAAAGGATGAGATGGAACTTTGCGGAAAATATCTTTTCTTGAGGCCGAAGATATTACAGATAGACATGTTAGTATTTATCCGCGAATATTTATTTTTCACTGGATTTATTTTCACAAAATTACCCTTCCAAACGGTTTTAGATAAGTCAAGATCTTATGAAGATAGACTCAAATCTTCCTTTTACCTTGCAGCTTAAGGATTTATTTCGCAGCTATATAAAGGGATCAAAGGCTTGGCTTTTAACAACAGCGGAACAACAATCGCCTTTCTCCCTCTCATGTTTTCTCCTACCCATTTCCCGTTCTGAGCGCATGTTCCAATTCCATCTTCTCTCCCTCAAGTGCACCTGTGAGAGAAGCCAATGAAATCCTTGGGGGACGTTGCCTCGCATACGGTCTGCACCACTGTTGGGGGCAAATACGTTTCTCATTCAGTGGATCCCATACCGCGCTTCACCGCAGCCCTAGCCCTTTCACAGAAATGAGTTCGGCCTACATCCACTAACGCTTTATAGCTAGTTTGTTGCTTATTACAGGTTCCAGCAGGGTCATTGTCCAACAATATATTGGTTTTGATTGTTTTGTGCATTGATAGAATTGATGAATTTACTGCTAGCTTATGGATAATTGATTGTTATTGGTAATTAGTACTTGGTTAAATGTGTGCTCATTAGGTGTTTGATAAAATGGAACCAATCACAAGTTGGTGTAGTGGTTATGGGGCTACATCCCATGCCTCGAGGTTCGAAGTTCGAATCCCCGTGGAAACATGGAGACACTTGTGAGTGGGAGGGTCAACCCCTTAATGGGCCTACAGTAACCCGATCCAGATGTAGAGTGGACTTAGCCCACTTGAACTGGAAAAGATAAAAAAGAATTTGGATGGTAATATTCATGATGAGTTGCAAAATTTTCCTTTGCAATATATGTAAGTAGTTAAAATTGATTAGCACATCTCAGCTTTTATCTATATGCAGTTTTACAGGTTGGAATGTGTTTCGCTTGGTTGCGGATGTTGAAGGACCATTTCATATAACCACCTATGATTTTGAGATATGTTCTCTTTGTATGATGTAAAAAGAGAATAAAAGGCATCATGTCAAGTAATATGATTCCTTTAAATGTACACATGTCATAGAATTAAGCTAACTAATTTTTCTGAACAAAAGTTAACGAGGATTATCAATTATGATAATCCCATATAAATCATTGAATAAACAATTAAAAACGATAAAAAGGAATGGATTCTAAACCTTTCAATCATCTGGTGTGTGTATGCGTCAAATTAACTAATTGATCCTAAATGATGAAGCCTAGGTGTTTTATTTGCTTAATGATACACTTTGTCTTTTCCATGGTGTCTAAACCTAAAAAGTTGACTGCTATTTTATGTACTTAACAAGCCACTTTTTTGGAGGGAAGATTCTTGACTGGAACAAGAACGTAGGTGGTAATACGTAAGTTAGCATCTTTATATACATATATCGTTTTAGCTGCAAGTTTCTCCCACGAGCAAGTTATGTCTATTGATAGATCTTCAAATGATATTCTACTTATATAATTTTCTATAGCTATATCATCTTTTTTAATTGTGGTTCATGATTAAATTTCAAGTGTTAAGGCAAATTGAAATACAACTCCTCCTTGAATCATCATCTCACGTAATTGCCCTATTTGCTCCATCAAGACATTGGTTGAATCCTCCATGGACGGGTCAGAGTACTCCATTGGTTGAAACGTCGAACTGTAGGATTCTTCATCCGCCGATTGGTCACCCATGTAGCAGAGAAGACCCCATAGTCCCGACACTCCTAAACCAGCAAAGCTTCCATTGTTTATGGATCTAACAAGTTCTCGAGTCTCAGGAGTCATGCTCTCAAAAACGCAAAGCACCGCATCTCGCAAACTATCTCGGAAACCTCGTGAATAACGGATGTCAAATAAATTTTGCACTCTTGTGAGGTAATTGTGAAAATACTCTCCATGAAACTGCCATAACTTCAACATCTAGAAATATTAGCAATAAGGTGTCGTGAACCGTAAGTTAGGTCCACGACAGGGTTAGATGTAAATATATACAAAAGTTAGCGATAAAAAAACACAAGAAATTGATAAGAATTCCCCGGCAATGGCGCCAAATTTGACAGGAGGAAAACATGTCGTTGTTCTTGCCAAAGAATACTCAAACTCACAACTAGTATAGTGTGTAAACAAGAGGTCGATCCACAGGGAAATCTACTAAATTCAAGTGCAAGTCTAATCGCTAATAAATAATATGGGGGTTTTTGGTGTAAAAAAGGTCTGCCTTTTATCAAAGTGGAAGCAAGCAAACAAAGGAAATTGGTTTTAGAATGCAGTGGAGAGAAATAGGTTCACCTACAATTTATCACTTTGATTGATGAATTCGATCCTTGTTTCAGGCTCTAGTTCTTGTCTTTTCCTATCAATGTCCTTGTCCAAATCTTAGGTAAATTACTAGTCCTACGAGTCCTAGCAACCCTTATCTCTAAATAATCCTAACACGGTTAAGATTCAACCTAGAGATAGCATTAAGATTATGAATTAACCAAGGTACACATAATATCAAGCTACGAGTCGATATTCAACATGTATTCAACTTCCTACACATCCAATTAGTCCTACGAGTCCTAAAGGGATATGATTGCCACTTGGGTAAAGGTTCGCTACGAGGAATCTGCAAAACCCTAGCAATTGAATGAATCTGTTCTAACTAGTTGATCAGGCCAGAGAGAATAAAACACATTTAAGGAATTCAGCACAACGAAGTCAAAACATTGGAATAGGAATAAGAACTAGATTAAGAAACTCACAATTCAACAATCAAATATCCAAACTGTAGGCGAAACCTCGAGAGTTTAGTTGCTCATGCTCAACGGCGCTCTCAACAATTGATAAAAGTGCATCAGATTCATGGAAGAATAAATTAGAAAAGTCTTATATAAGCCTTAAAGAGTCAGCCAAGAAAATAAACTAAAAACCCTAACTAAAATCTGATTCTAAACGGCGTGTTTCTGCGAGGGCCGCGGGGCGGACCAACCCAGGCCGCGGGGCGGCCAGCCGATTGTGAAATCCTTCGGCAGAGCTTCGGGCCGTGGGGCGGCTAGCTTGGCCGCGGGGCGGCTTTTACTGTTCACATCAATTTTTCTGTTTCGAATTTGGTCTCGATATCAACACGAAAGTTGTAGATCTTGAAGCGAGATTTTCAACGCATGGTTATAATTGTCAATCGGACCACCGAGGCCTCCAGAAACTGCGAAACAAGTTTAGCTTGTCTGGCGACAATTTCTGTTGACTTGTTCTTCACTTAGGCTCTCGAACTTCGACTCCGCTCCCGTACTCTTCACTTTTCTTCCTCAACTTGAATGTTCCTTCATCCAAGAGTCTCCTCATTCCTCGTCGGATCCACATATACCTGAAATTAACCATAAAATTGCATAGATTCTGACTCTTCCAACACCACCGGTAAACATGTAATTGTAACTAAAATATGCATTATTCACAACTAAACTATGCTAAATGTAATCTATAATGCAATACTAAACATGCTCTATCAAAGATACTTAGGGTATGGAGTCTGGCCAGGGTCTGACCAAGTACTCCACTCGCAATGAAATCTTATAGAGGGACCAGACGTCCTTTGCGTTGGGTGACCTATTTATGACGTGATGTCCTTGTTAATTCGTAGGTCTATTTTCTATGGCATCGTCATATCTCCTCGTAACCAGATCACGAGTGATATATCGCTCGCGATTAGGTTTCAACAAACATGATGCTTCCCGTCCAAAACCTATCATTAGATGGGCTTGGACTAGGCCTAACGTGTTTTTTGGCCCATTTGGAGGGTGACCCCACGGAGACCTATAACTGATGATTTCAACCCGAGTCATTTCACTTCACATTTTCAAAGGCAGGAGAGAGAGAGAGAGAGAGAGAGAGAGAACTTGAAAGTTTTTATTCCCATAAAAACGAGACCGGAGGTGTGGCCATTTCTCAGCTCTCCAAGTTCGCCAATGTTTCCCTCCTACTTATCCCGAGTAAGTGTTTCTTGATCTTCCTTATTCTTAGGTAAATTTCTGGGTTTGTGCTCATTTTAAAGCTTTTTAGGGCAGAGGAAAAAACCCTTGGTGGTGGAACCGCCCTCCTTCGGTGAGGGGTATGGCAGTTATGGGGCCGAGAGCGGGGTGTGCCCTAGTGTCTCATTTCCTATTTTAATTCCTCTTTCTCCTTGGGTTACATTCGATTTTCATGGGGGAAATCTAAGTTATTTGGTGGTAGTATGGCGGTGTTGAGGTGGCGACGTGGCGTAGTGCTTTTCTTGGGATTTTTGGGGATTTTTCGATGGTGGTGGGCGGAAGAAGCTTTTTCTCTCCCCTTTGTTTTTGCTTTTCCGAAAGTGGTTTCTAGAAAATCGAGAAACTTTATGGAGGAGACGAAAAGACGTCTCTTAACCGTCACCCCTCGGGGGGAAATGTCATTTCAATGCCCTCTCGTGGGGCGCGTGAGGTGCCAACCTAAACCTAGGAAGAGGTTTTTTGGCGCCAAATCTGTTCAATCGCGATGCTGAAAAGATCATTTCCCTTTGTTGATTTTTTCTTTCTTTGCGTCTTTCCAGGGGCTTTCCTTATGAATATAACTTAAGATGTCGAATGAAATCGACAGCCAAAACCGAAGTGTGGGTTACAGGCTCGAAGAGGTTAGCTCCTCTAGAACAAGAACAAAAACTCCAGTAGGTGTTGATTCTGAATCTACAGCGCCCCCTGCTCCTCCTGTTCCTCTTGTGCAAAAGAAAAAGTCACGCGAGGTGAAAGGAATGAAGGCTAAACATGTGGCCGTATAGAGTGCAAAGCGGCAACAGATGGCTAGGTCGATCAAGCATCCCTTAAGGAGAGACGATCCCGAGTATTGCCATACCTCGGAGTTTATTAATGAGCTAGGGAAAGGCGAGCCTTCTCGCGTACCTAAAGAAAGGAAGTCATCGGTTCGCGTAGTCCCGGGCGACTTCGCCATGCTTCATTATAAGCAAACCAGGGTGGATAACTGTAGTTTCTGTGAACGCTACGTCCATTCAGCTCCTCCCCCTTTTCCTAAGATTTTCAGGGAGCGTGTGGCTCCTACTGTTGTTGAAACCTTAGGTGAAGAAATCACTTCTTGAAGTCGAGCACTTGGATACGATAGTTAAGCTTTACCTGTGGTCGGCTGGGATAGAGATAGGCATGGCAACTAGGAATGGGGGATGTCTAAACACTTATCAAGACTACGTTGTTGCCCATCTCAGAAGCCTGCTTCAGGGGTTCCGTCTTTCTCTAGCTCTACTCTAAATTCTTAAAGCGTATTAACCAATGTCCGACTCAGCTTGCTTTCAACTTGTGGATGTATCTCATAGCCTACGTCATGCGATGTGTTGTCATCAAGCAGACACCCACATTAGATCATCTTTTCGCATGCCTTTCTTTGAGACATAGAGAGGGATTGATATATCTCTCCCTATCTGGGAATATAGTTGAGAGATTATCTAGTAGCTCGGGGTGGAGAAAGAAATGGTTTCTTGTTCGCGATCCTACCCAAACCTTTTTAAACTTTGTGATCACACCTTATGACTATGCACCTCCTTCCAAAAATAAAAATATTGCGATGGAGAGATGGAGGGCTGCATTTAGCCGGGGGGAGTAGGCCTCATTGAAACGGGGCTATAGGGAAGTCGTGACTCCGGATCGCCTAGAGATGGCTGGGCTCAGTCTTCCACATCATCCGGGTTGGTGTCTAGGTGTTTAGGTTTTCTTATTATCTTGATCGTGATTTTCTTTGATGAGCTTTTGCCTTAATTCTTTTGTAGATATGTTGATTGACAAAGCGAGAATTTCCGCCTTGACGAAGAAGAAAGGCGCAGCCAGAACTGCTCTTACTATTACTCCATATGTGGATGATAAACAGCAGCAGATCGTATCCCATGATTCCCCGCTTGGGATGAAGAGCTCCAAAGGGAAAGAGCCCGTTGAAGATAGGTAGAGTTTATCTTCGGAGGATATACCCCTGGCTCGACGTGATGTCATCCTCAAACGGAAGAAAAAGGTTCCACCTTGGGAGTCATTGAAGAAACGACGTTAATTAGTTTATTATTATATTTATTATTTTTTATACATTCTATTTTTAGTAACTCGTATGTTAGTTGGAGTCTAATTATGGAATTGCCTATTTTATTATTACTTAGTCAGGTTAATTAAGATGATTATGAGAGTCTATCCTTTAGGCTTTCTTAATTATCATATTTTATTATTTTCTATATTAGGATTTTAGATTAAGTTTTATTTAGTTAGGTTATAGTTTGGTAAAGCAATCCTTAACCTCTAAGGAAGCCAACCAAACTCTAGTTATTTACCTATTTAAACCCCTTCATGGATTAAAGGGTTCTTCGATTATCAATCCGAAAACCATTGCCCGTCTTTCTTTCAAGTTCATCCTTCTACGTTCTTCTTCATCAAATCTGAAATTTCAGCTCTTCCCCACAGTCCCATTGCCGACCGAGACCACTGCTGCGCGCGCATGAGTGGAGGAACTTCACGTGGATTTCAATCGGCAGTTGGAACGCCTAATTAATTAGCACTTGCTAATTAGGCCAATTTGCCGATTGCAAGGAATCCCCGTAGTTCAATTCCAATTGAAAGTCAACCGGAGGCACGTGGATTTGTTGAGACTGAATTTTGAGATCGAGCCTATTTTTGAGCACGGGTGATCGAATCGACTTATATATCAAGTGGTATTCAGAGACAGGTTATGCTACGCTCTTTGTTTCTTTTAGTTGGATGTTAATGATGTTTTTATTTGATAGACTTGGGAAATTTGGGGCGATTGGGATGATGATCTTGATCCATTTGATGGATTTTTTTGCTTTGGAACGTGCTAAACAACAACGACGCCAACAAGAGTTACGTCGGAGAGCTTGGCTACAACAACAAACCCTAGAGCGTCAACGAGAAGCCAAAAGATGCCAACTTTGGCTTCAAAGTCAAGAGGAAGAACAACGACGTGCTATGGAACAACTTCAACTAGAACGCCAATGGGAGTACAGGCGATGGTTGCGCCAATATAAAGAACAGGAATTTCGAAGTGGGAGATCTGATATTGTCGATTGGGATGTTTGGTATGCAACGTATCAGCATCGTCAAAGAGAAGAAGAGGATCGATAAAGATGGGAGAAGGAAGCTCGACAAAAGGTTGCGGAGGTTGTGGACAAATTCGTTGCCCAGAATACATCACAACGCGACGATTTTGTTTCGCAGATTCCTATTGAGTCCGACCTCGGATTCACCTCATCTCAGTCTTGTTGCGAAGCTGACTCGACGAGCTTTCCAACGGTGGGGCTTCCAGACTCTTCCAATAAGGTCTCCGAATCTGTGCTGCAATCAGACTGTGACAGTGTTCAGGACGAGCATGTTGATTCCGTTGACGATGATGAGGTACTTGATGACGTGTCTCTAGAGTTAGCAATTGTAGCTCTTGGGCATGATCATGAAGTTCCATTTGCTGAGATTTGTGTGCTCATTGATCCTATACTTATTGAAGATCAAGTCCATTCAACGGTCGCACATGAAGGTGTTTTTTGGGTTCCTATACCTCGAATTCTCCTGGCACCTATTCCACCCGTTCCTCTATCATCTTCTTTGAAGGTTGCTGCTCCTTTCTCGCTGATCATCACCGACTCGATTCGGGGATGAATCGAAGATAAAAGGGGGAGAATGATGCAGGTCAAGCTGGCCTTCTATGGGTCAAACAACGATCTTGATCCAGGCGACGACTCGAGGACGAGTCGATTTCAAATGGAGGAGAATGATGTCATCCTCAAACGGAAGAAGAATGCTCCACCTTGGAAAAGTCATTGAATAAACGACGTTAATTAGTTTATTATTATATTTCTTATTTTTATACATTTTATTTTTAGTAACTCATATGTTAGTTTTAGTCTAATTATGGAATTGCCTATTTTAGTATTACTTAGTTAGGTCAATTAAGATGATTAGGAGAGTATATCCTTTAGGCGTTCTTAATTATCATATTTTATTATTTTCTATATTAGGATTTTAGATTAAGTTTTATTTAGTTAGGATATAGTTTGGTAAAACAATCCTTAACCTCTAAGGAAGCCAACCAAACCCTAGTTATTTACCTATTTAAACACTTACATTTAATAAAAATTAGATTGAAGAAACCCATTTATAGATTAAAGAGTTCTTCGATTATCAATCCCAAAACCCTAGCTACTCGCAAATTAACCAACATTCCGTTTCATATCTTTTATTCTTCCGATCAAAATTAGTCGCAAATTAACCAACGTTCCGTTTCATATATTTTATTCTTCCGATCAAAATTAGTTTCGATTGGTATGGTATGGTAAGCCGCTGACCAAAATTAAATCTCACCGCCATTACCTTTTACTGTGGAAGCAATTTCAAGTTCGAAAGCTTGCTACTTTGTTCGATTGGAATTGTGTGGCAGCCGCAATTCAAGAAGCATTTAGTTAATTGGCATAGTTAATTAATTAACTCTAGCACGACCGGAAGTAGTGTGAAGCATCAGATCGTGACGTAATTCATTCATGTCAATACAAAAAAATCAAGGACCTTTGCAAGATCGCGTTTTTATTTTAGCAATTGGCACGCCTAGTCGATTACTATACATCACGACATGGGCCAAAAAGGCCCAAGAAGGAAGTGGCAACCATAAAGCTTCTAAGTAATAAGTTAATCACCATGTCAGGGATCTCTATTCCGGCATACCGAGGACCTGGGTTTTCCCCACTTGATATCAAGAAACTGGTGATCCCTGCAAAGAGCTGCTCGGTTGAAAGGGTGTACCTTCATCATCTAACATACGAAGAGTTGTTAGAACAGAGTCAGAAAACCGGGGACTGGGTAATTTTCTTCGCGATTTGTTCCTTTCCACTTATTTCACTTTGCACGCACATTTATTATCCTCCGCGTTCTATCATAGGGTAACCTGCGATGGTACGAGGTGGCCGGGATATTAAGAAACTACGATGAAATGGTGAAAGAGTTAAGGAAAGTGAACAAGTGTCTGAAAGCGAACGAAGAAAAGTTGAAAGATGCAAAGCTCCAGGAGGTGACTATCAACAATTTGCGAGAGGCATTAGAGAAATCTAGGAAGGAAGTGGAGGCAGTGAAAAGCGAGCTAGACATATCGCAAGTCGAACTATTAAAACTCCAAGAGATGGGGTCTGAGCGTGCATTGGAGATTACGCGCTCGAATGGTCGGGTTAGGGAGCTTGAGACTGAGTTCGAAGCGGTACGTGAATAGCTCATTAGCATGAGAGGACAATTGGAGCGCTTTACTTCTGGTGAGGATGTTGTTCTTACCAAGAACACACTTCACGAATTTATGTTAAGCGACGAGGGTCAAGGGTGGTTGACCAGCTTCTTGGCGAAAGACGGTCGAGGTTGGTTAGGCCGCTATCTTGAAAAAAATGGGCAGGACGTCCTCTACGACAAGCTGAATGACACCTTCATGTAGGGAGTGGAGGGTGGGGTTGTTCAGAGTGTTAACTGTTTTGCTCACCTCGGGGACTCTGTGAGGATGTTTCCTCCCAACTATGATACCGAGGACATGAAACTCGACGACCCTCAACGTGACCTACCTCCCTTGCCTGAAGCCCCTCTCGGAGAAATTGCAGCCCTCGAGCCTTCTTCTGCTAGTGAGAACAACCCCGAGCAGTCTCGCGATGATAACAACGACCCTCCTGTTGACACTTAAAAACCCATCCTTCCACTTTTTATCAAATATTTGAAATTGTCTTGTGCTGGGTAGTAAGTTTAAAACATTTCTACCCTTGGTGTGAGCTTTATGCTTCACTGCGGTTCATACATTGTTTTTTGATGGGAAACATCTGGGCTCATGACAGGCGGTATGCCTTGTTATGGTATTTTGATGATGTGAATATTTTATATCTAACTTTAGTATATATCCGTTTATGCTCTTTGTTTGTTTTTCTAGAGCTTAAACTGTCGTTAATACTCTTTTCTGTGCGCGACTAGAGTTTAACTTGCTATTGTTTTTCTTTACTGGAGAATTTGTTTGCGATACCCTTACCCATCTCCTATTATTGAGCGTTTTATGAAATGAATTTTGAGATGACAAAACATAGGGTTCGCGAATCAATTATATGTCGAAGTGCTTGTAGCAGCTTTTGAAAAAATAATATTTTATTCGCTATGATGTAAAGTAGAAAAGTATATTTATATTTCTTCGTAATATAAGTAGTCGGGAAAAACGTCTCCGTTTTCTTTTAGGCTTGGTTGCTCTATCGTTATATCAAAGTGAGATTCTCCTTGATATTCGAAAGTATATAAGGCAACTCCCTATCCTTAGGTTTTTAGTGCCCACGAAAGATCTACATCCTTCTGATAGAGAGAACCAATACCATTCATCTCTTTCGACTAGCACCACGAATTCTTGGTTCGAGGGAGAACATAGAATGATTTGGTCTAATATCTCGTCTCCAAACTCTACATAGATGTATGGTAAGGGGAGCTTGTGTAAGTGGCTTTCTCTGAGGATTATTCTGATGAATTTGGGATTTGGGAAAAGCATAGTATTTGTGATAAAGGTAGGTGGAGAGACTTCTCCTGAAGCCATGTCAAAACTTGGCATTTTGCCTTGGGTAATTTTGTTGGTGCGATACATAATCCCAGAGTTGACTTTATTTATACTAGTGATCCGCCTGTGGATATGGATGTTGTTCTGTAGGGTCAGTTTTGAGTTGTTCTGAAGCTAGGAGGTGCGTGTCGTAAGCTAGTTTTCCGTGTTGCTCAGTGTAATTAGTTTGCTTGTAGGTTTCTTGCCGCTTGGAAAGAGGTTGTACTCATCGAGCGTTCTTTGTTTTTGTTGTATGATATTTATTGACCTCGTGGTTACCCTGGATGGTCTGCGGTGCCCTTTGTTGTTTGCTTTGTAGAGATTAGTATAAAAAGGTAATGAAACCTGAGCCTGTTATTGCAGTTTGCTTTTGATAATAGCTGCTACGATGCCAGTTGATATCCTAGGTGTAACTGTTCTTCGCGTTAAAGGTTTTACTCGGGATATCGCAGTGGAGGGGCACTTATATATGCTGGTAAATTTTATCGTGTGATTCATTTCCAACTAAGAGTCAAGAGTTTTTCTGATTTGTTTCTTGTTGTTGCAGCCTTTGCCGTATGTATACCGTGATTATGGTTATGAAGCTCTTGGTCATGTGCACTTATGGACGCGAGCGGATGAGGAATTTGTGGTGAAGGTGGAGCTTTTAGGTCCTAATCACTACTGGTTTACCTCAGGGTGGCCTGAGTTCGTTATTTCCAATGAACTTGGTATTGGGACACGCTTGATCTTTGAGTATGAAGGTCGCTCTTGTTTTGATGTTGTCATTGTGAATCATGGTCCTGATCAAAATGGTGACTTGGACTTTACCGTTCGGTGTTGAATTTCCGGGTCTGCAACCTTTTGTGTCCTTGATGTTTGGGTATCTTTATCGCGACATGTGTTGAATACTTTTATTTTGGTGTGTAATAAATAAACGTTTGTTTATGTGACATTTATTTTTTCTGAAGTTATTGCGATGAATGTATTGTTGGAGTTTAGTAGCTTAGATGTCGATATTCGTCTCGCGAAGGTAGTTGCTTTGCGTTGTTCCCGGAATTTGATGCATGTTTGAGGGAACCTGTAAGACTGATAACAATCTCCAGCATCCTTAGCGAAAAGGAGATTGAATTGAAAATTAGGTAATCTCAAGCGTATTCCACGCAAAGGAGAGACCTACTGAAAACAATCTCCAACATCCTCGAACGCATAGGAGATTGAAGTTAAAATTAGGTAATCTCCAGCGTATTCTATGCGAAGGAGGGACCTACTAAAAATAATCTCTAGCGTCCTCGAACGCGTAGGAGATTGAAGTTAAAATTAGGTAATCTCCAGCGCATTATGTGTGAAGGAGAGACCTACAATCTTCAGCGTACTTGGACGCGAAGGAGATTGAACTGAAAATTAGGTAATCTCCAGCGTATTCTACGCGAAGGAGAGACCTAGTAAAAACAATCTCCAGCGTACTCGGACGCGAAGGAGATTGAACTGGAAATTAGGTAATCTCCATCGTAGTCAACGCGAAAGAGAGACATAATTAAAACAATCTACAGCATCCTTAGCGCAAAGGAGATTGAAGTTAAAATTAGGTAATCTCCAACGTATTCTATGCGAAGGAGGGACCTACTAAAAACAATCTCCAGCGTCCTCGGACGCGTAGGAGATTGAAGTTAAAATTAGGTAATCTCCAGCGTATTCTATGCGAAGGAGAGACCTATTAAAAACAATCTCTAACGTACTTGGACGTGAAGGAGATTGAACTGAAAATTAGGTAATCTCCAGCGTATTCTACACGAAGGAGAAACCTAGTAAAAACAATCTCAAGCGTACTCGGACGTGAAGGAGATTGAACTGGAAACTAGGCAATCTCCATCGTATTCACACGAAGAAGAGACCTAGTAAAAACAATCTATAGCGTCCTTAGCACGAAGGAGATTGAAGTTAAAATTAGGTAATCTCTAGCGTATTCTACGCGAAAGAGAGACTTAGCCAAAACGATGATAGACCAAAATAGGGTTTTTTATCTATAGTTCGCATTACATTATATTGCATAGAATACAAGTACTGCCTAGTGAATCAGAGATGAGATTCAGTGGAACCCATTTGCTTCTGGTCCGTCATATCTGGCGGCATCGATCTCTTCTTCGATGTTATAACCCTCCTTGTCCAAGAAATGGACTTTAAATCTTGCCTCTCCCAAGTGGGTGAATGCTAATGATGTTTCGAGCTCTAGGCCATGGGTCTCGAAAAAATCTCTCAATCTGCGAGCTACCCAATGAGAACCATAAACGCCTCCCGTGATATGAATAGGGAAATCCTTTACGATACGAGTGGACAGAAAGAACTGTTCTGGTATCTGGGATTCGAAGTGTTCACCGAAGCAATAAGAAAGCATCGTGCGTATGTATTTCTCCTTGCCTACTAAGTATATATCAAAGATGAGAGGGTTGTTTGAATTTGGAGTTGATGTGCTGCATGTCGTTTCTCTTGTAGGTGATGGTTGGTGCGGGGGGTTTAGGCACCCCTTTTATAGTGATGCAAGGGGGTTCGGTCTGAACTTTTCGTGATAAATGACTGTTTTCGGATTTGAAATGCACCAATGGATTTGGTCGGGCTCTGAAAAGATTCTTTCCATATGTTGGCCATGCAAGCTATCTTGGGAATCTCGATTCAGACCCCCTTCCCAGTTCAGCGTATGCAATAAATGCCTTTGCCATTTTTCGAGGTTTGTACATGTCTATTCTGGGTATATAAATGCAGGGGATGCGCAACAACCTATTCATCTATTCTATCTATTGTGTTATCTTTGCTTGGTAGAAAGAGTGATGGCGTCGCCTAGTTCCGAGATGCGAGATTTTTACCGTTGTATTGATGTCGAGGAAAAGCTCCATCGTCTGGTAAAATCTTAATGTTTGGTGTGCTTTATAACTTTTTATTTTTGAATTTTTACGAGACGATGTTTTTTCTTGTAGCCTCTTCCCTGTGCTTTTGAAAGGATGTATGGTAATGTCGTATCGGACCATGTTTGTTTGGTTTCCTCAACTCGGAAAAACTTCCGAGTTGGGGTTTCTAAGGATAGTTTCAACCGTTGGTGGTTGACGGAAGGTTGGGAAAGATTCGCGATTAATAACGATGTTCGGGTTGAAGCGTCCATGGTGTTTTTTCAACACGTGGGAGGGCATCGCTTCATGATTCTCGTTCTTGAAGATGAATAGGGCTCATGTAGTTGTGATGCCAGTGTAATAGGATAAACGCTTTTATGTTGAACCTTTGTCAATCCTAATTACGTAATCAGTATTGTGTAATCGCGAGGAGTTATGTAATGAACTTTTCATTTATATTTTTAAGCAAAGTTTCGATATTCGTGTTCTGTTTGTTTTTTATCTGGATGTGGCTTTTCCCTGACACGACATGGGTGGTTAGGGTAGCAAAGGCGTTTTCTAAGATCTCGCCACTTGTTTTGCATGCAGTTGATCCTGAAAAGGTTTTTTGGACGGATGTGGTCTCTTTGCTATCACGTGACGATACAAGTATAATATATGATTTACTTTATTTGTCGATAAATATGATATCGTAGGAGAAAGTTAGGCAATTATCCTTGCATTCTTCTTCTGTTTTCTTAATTTGAAGTGAGGAATTATGACTTCTCCCAATCCCCGTCGCCGTGAGTTTTTTCGTTCCATTGATTCTGAAGAGAAACTTAAATACATGGTAGCTCTTCTGACTCTTTATTTGCGATCGTTGTCTTCCTGGGTTTTCTAATATAATTTTTTAATGGTTTGCGGTTGTTGCCAGAATCTTTTGGTGCTCAGTATGGTCGAGAGGCATTGACTCATGTTTGTTTGGTTTCTACTACTGGGCGAGAATTTCAAGTGAGGGTGTTTCGAGATAGCCAGGACCATTATATCCTTACTGAAGACTGGCGTGCTTTCGTCGAGGATAGTGGTTTGTGTGTTGGAGGATCTCTTATCATTTTTAAGTATGAGGGGAGTAGTCGCTTTACGATAATCGTTCTGGAAGCGAGTGAGTGAGTTCGTGAGGTTGGGTTGGAATTCAGTTTTTGCTTTTCCTTTGTAATTTGTTATTCCCCTGTTTTGTTGCGCGCACTGTATTATGCTAATCGTTTTTGTACCTTGCTTTGGGTGTGTTAGGATGATCGTGTTACGTATATATTTTGAGGTTTGTTTGTGTACTCACTTGTGAGGAACCCGCGATTGATGATTTTACTCTTACCAAGCTTGCTAGAATTCATTTCGAGATAGCTCACGCAGCTCACCCCAACACGCTAGATCTTTTAATAATACAATCATGGTTGTCAAGTAATTATAGTACTTATGATAAACCAAATCCCAATTGTAAATAAAAGGAGAATAAAAAATAGAATAACCTCATTCGTATTGAATTTCTAGATCACTGGGTAGATAGGAATGTATGCAAACGAAAGCGGTATTTATTCCCCGTGAAGGCTTGTTTGCACATCCGTGTTCGAGAGACATGCGATTAAATTGCTAAATTTATTCTCCTTGGAGGCTAGCTTGCACGTCCGTGTTCGAAAGACACACGATTGCTAAATTTATTCTCCTTGGAGGCTTGCTTGCACATCCGTGTTTGATAGACACGCGATTGCTGAATTTATTCTCCTTGGAGGCTTGCTTGCACATTCGTGTTCAAAAGACACGCAATTGCTAAATTTATTCTCTTTGGAGGCTTGCTTGCACACCCGTGTTTGAAAGACATGCGATTGCTAAATTTATTCTCCTTGGAGACTTGCTTGCACATCCGTGTTTGAAAGACATGCGATATATTGCTAAATTTATTCTCCTTGGAGGCTTGCTTGCACATCCGTATTCGAAAGACACGCGATTGCTAAATTTATTCTCCTTGGAGGCTTGCTTGCACATCCGTGTTCAAAAGACACGCGATTGCTAAATTTATTCTCTTTGGAGATTTGCTTGCACATCCGTGTTCGAAAGACACGCGATTGCTAAATTTATTCTCCTTGGAGGCTTGCTTGCACATTGTTGTAAGCGGAATCTGCCATGTTTTACAGCAACTTTTATATCGATTTTTGTATACATTACATTCATTTGGGCTAGAATAGTACATAATCTATGTAGTTTATGTTCATTTGCCAAACTATGGAATCTACACCAGTTTCTGTTTAAAATCGCAGAAATCGAGGCTTTTACAGCAATTCTACAGAAAGTCGAAAAAGCTCGGAAAACCACTACAGAAGTCCAAGGTCAAAGCAGCAGAACAAGTCTGAAAGTCAACCTTACTCGACATCGAGTAGGTCTACTCGACCTAGACAAGCATGACCGAACACGGCCTTGTCGAGCAAGCCTGCTCGAGAAGCCAGACAACCCGAGCCTCCGGAGTCTACTCGATCTCGACAAACTCTGGTCGAGATCGACGAAGCCCAGCACCATGCCCGGATTCGACAAGGGGAAGAGCTGCCCGAGAAGCCAAGGACGAGAATCCGAGCCAGGTCTACTCGACCTCGACGAACCCCTTGTCGAGGTCGACAAGCCAGTCCCAGCCAGACGAGGAGGAGTCCTCGACGAGACCATCCGAGCCATCCTCGACGAATCCTACTCGATCTCGACAAGAGTTAGTCGAGATCGACAAGGCACCCAGATCATGTCCGACCCTGTCGAGGAGATCTACTCGAGAAACCCTAGTCGGCAAGCCAGTCTACTCGAGGTCGACTAAGTCTACTCGACATCGACGAGCGCCAGGAGCCATGTCCAAGTCCGTCGAGCACCAGCTAGCCGAGACGACGAACCAAGCCAAGTCGACCAGGACCCCTACTCGAAGTCGACTAGACCTACTCGAGGTCGACGAAGCTTCCAGAGCCGAATGACGCGGTTCGACGAATCCTACTCGACTTAGGGTTGCTTGGGCGCGAAGTTGCTGAAATCTATCCTAATACATCATGAAGAGAAGAAGATCTATCCATGGAAGATTTTAGATATATTTTCCTATTTTAGATTTAATTATGTTATATCATTTATTTGTCTTTAAGGCTTTTAGATATAATCTTAGATATAGATTTGGATAGAGATAGATGATTCTTTCCTAGATTAGCTAGGGAATGAAGCCTATAAATAAAGCCCATGGGGCTCAGTTTTATTCATTCAATTTTGGGAGACAATTAAGTAGTTCCACTCAGAGATACAGTTAGGAGTTCTAAGGTTTTTAAGGTTTTGGCTTACAGCGAAAGTTGATTGCCAGGATTGTAAAGGCTTTGAATTTAGTTTTTATGCAAGTTTCTTTCATCAATTCAATGTCTGCGATTGCAATGAGGAACGAGTAGTCCACCCACTTCTGGGGCTGGGGTGAGCCCGACGGTGGCCATGTGAGGCGATGCGATAAAGGTCAGATCTTTTGTGCGATTCATCTTCTTTCCCTATGAGCATGATTCTTTTGCGAGAGTTGAAGGTGATCCTTGTTTGTGTTATTGAAGCGAAAGTGATCTTAATGCAACCTGGATTAATTATGTGAAAAAGGGTTAGTAACAATTACGGTTTATGCGAAAGCCTCTATATTCCTATTTGTTAATGACGAAAGTTATTTGATGGAAAGCATGATCTTTTATGCCTTTATGTGTTGTTTTGCATGGTTATCGTTGTGGTGTTGAAACCCTAGCCTTGGAGGTCTTTTAATATATTGATTTATTTCATAAAAATTCTGAGTTTTGGTTCGAAAATCTGCAATTTTGTCTTTTACTATTCTAGTTGACATAGACCAGTTTTTGTCGATCTCGAGTACACCTTTGTCGAGGTCGAGGAGAGTTAGTCTAGGTCGAGTTGAGTCTTTGCTTCTGTTGTCGATTTCTGAAGTTTCTGTGTTTACAGTTCCTAGTCGATATCGAGTACCTCTTGTCGAGGTCGAGTAGGGCTGTCTTCGTCGAGTTGTTTGCTTTTGTTTTCTGTTTTCTGTTTTCATTACTGCTTTTGTCGACCTAGAGGACAGCTTATCGAGATCGACCAGCTTCTGTGTCCTCGAGTTACTTTTTGTCTTTGCTTTGCTTTGCTTTTATTTCTGTCTTTAGTTTGTTATCTGCTTTAGTTGCCCTTGCCGGGTTTATTTGTTTCTTTCCTTTCTGTGTTTCTGTCTTTTCTGCTGTGTCTGTGAGAATCTGATAGCTACCTAAGAACTGCTGACGTGCTTCCTCGTGGATTCGATCTTGACTTTCTCTTACTACAACGGGAGGAAGTCTTGTATTATTTGCTGAGACAGGGAAGTCAGTCTGATCTATACTTTACATTTATTTCATACTTGACCATCCTCCTGCAACAACACACATCCGTGTTCGAAAGAGATGTGATTGCTAAATTTATTCTCCTTGGAGGCTTGCTTGCAAATCCGTGTTCGAAGGACACGCGATAGCTAAATTTATTCTCCTTGGAGACTTGCTTGCACATCCGCGTTCGAAATACACGCGATTGCTAAATTTATTCTCCTTGGAAGCTTACTTGCACATCCGCGTTCGAAAGACACGCGATTGCTAAATTTATGTGTAGCGACAATCGTTATTGGGTTTGAAACTTTCATTTATATATATGAAGTAGTATACCCAATCGGAAACTCTGAGGATCCATATACATGGGAAATCTAAGTGATGGACGATTTTTAGTCGCGTAAATTGTATCAAAATAAAACTCAAACCTACAAACTAGTATAGCCATTAAGTAAGAGGTCGATCCCACAGAGAATCAAGTATTTCTCAACAATGTGTATTTTCCAATTAGTAGAAATGGGGGGTTTTGGGGTGATTGAAACAAGAAAGAAAGCAAAATAAACTATAAACAAATTGATGCAAAACAATTTAGAGAAAATCGCTCTACCTACAACTATCCACTTTATTTGGTTGAATTGATCCTTGTAACTTCTTCTCGTCCTATTAAGTTTCCTATGAATGCCCTTGTCCCGACCTAATATAGTTACTAGTCCAATCATACCTAAAAACCCTTATCAATCGAACAGTCCTTAAAGAATGATTTAACCCAACCGATAGCTTTAAGTTCAGAGATTAACCAAGGTATATTTGAAGTCCCTAAAGAGGGATTTAACAACACATCCAACTTCTTACTCATCCAATTAGTTCAATCAGCCCTAAAGGGATAAGTTTGCTACTTGGGTTAAGGTTCGCAATCAGGAATCTACAAAACCCTAGCAATTGAATTGATCTAACTAGTTGGCCAAACAAGAAAGAACAAAACAATAAATCAATAAGCACAAAGAAGTTGAAACATTCAAATATAGGAAATAAGGAATGAGATTCAAAAACTCACAATCAATCCAAACAAAGCTTCAAATCGTAGATAGAACGAAGAGAGTTTAGCCGCCCATGGCGAACATCGCTCTCAATCTCCAACTAAAATCGTCTTCAATCCTAATATAATGAATGAATGAAAACCTAGGGCTAAGCCCACTCTCAATTTCGTCCCCTTCGTGTCCAAGTCGGCCTCCCAAAAACAAAGATAGGTAAATAGGGTTTAGATGGATAAAATTATCGCCGAACGCAAAACGCGTCACTCTGGGCAAATGCGGAGGCCGCTGCATGGAAGCTGCGGCCGCTGCTTCATCGATGTGTTGCGGCCGCTTCATATGTGTTGCGCCCGCGGCAATGGTCTTTTAAGAAAAATCTACTTTGAATCAGCTCTTCACAGCAACAGGAAAGTTGTATCTCTCTGAAAGAGCTTTCCAACGCATGGTCATAATAGTCAATCAAACAATCGAGGCCTCCTGAAAGTGCAAAACAAGTTCAGTATGTCTAGCGATAACTTCTGCAAACTTGTTCTTCGTTTAGACTCGCTTGTTCTTCTCATGACCTCTTTAGATCTTCATGTAAGATTCTTAGATCAACTAGACATCCTCATCCAATCTGTCATTAACCCATGTCTCATCCTCGGATCCACAGTTACCTGAAATAATCAATAAAAACGTGTCGATTCCGACTCCACAAACATAGAGAGCAAATATGCAAATTCTACTTAAATCATGCATGATATGCATCTTAACTAAGCTAAATGCAACCTATTATGCCTACCTAAATGCATGCTATAACTAAGTCACCGGACTTCCAACATGCCTAACCTTTACGCAAA
Organism: Persicaria tinctoria; assembly: GCA_037127255.1. NCBI lineage: Eukaryota > Viridiplantae > Streptophyta > Magnoliopsida > Caryophyllales > Polygonaceae > Persicaria > Persicaria tinctoria. The sequence continues at coordinate 58,583,795 of JBANSL010000008.1, read as the reverse complement.
ATAAGCCTTGAGATTCTTGGCGTTCCATGACTTCGCGAGGATTGCACCTTCTGAATTTTGAATATTGAAAGAACCCCTGCCTACTCTTTATGGATGATGTACGAACCTTCGCATTTGGGTTCAAGTTTCCCCCCTACTACTCCTTGTCGAAGGACCATGTCTCCGTTCTGTATTGGGTGTACGATAACACGCTTGTTGTATCCTTCGGCTAGTCGACGTTGATATTCATTTGCTTTGAGACAAGTTGTGTCCCTTCTTTCTTCCCGTAAGTGGAGTTCCAACTCAAGGGCTTCGTCGTTGGTGTCTTTGCTGAAATCAACAATCCTAGTTGACGGGATCAATAATTCCACTGGGATGATCGCATCAACTCCAAACGTCATCGCGAATGGCATTTCTCCAGTCGGACTCTTGGCTGAGGTTCTATATGACCATAGTACCAGTGACAAGATCCCAGCCTACTCTCCTTTTGTTCTCCCTAACCTTTTCTTTAGGGCATTCAAAATTTGGTGATTCATGGTTTCGGCCTGTCCGTTGGATTGTAGGTAAGCCACCGATCAAAATCGGAAACCGATGTGGAGCCCGACGTAGAAATCATGAATTCCCTCGCAGTCAAATTAGGGACCGTGATCAATGATGATAGCTTGAGGGACCCCAAATTGGCAAATCGTATTTTTCCAGAGGAATTTGCGTACTTTTTCTACTGTGATGGGCCATGGCCTCGGCTTCTACCCATTTTGTAAAGTAATCGACTATTAGAATGATGAAGCACAGCTGGCCTAGTGTTGTTGGGAAAAAGCCCAAAATATCCATTCCCCACATCGCGAAGGGACATGGCGCGAATATGCAATTCAATGGATGAGGAGGGCGATGATTGAGTGATTCGTGTCGCTGGCAAGGGTCACATATGTGAATAATCATTTCAGCATCCGCTCTAAGAGAGGGCCAGCAGTAACCTAAACATGTGATTTTAGATGTCACGGCTCTCCATCCTTGGTAGTTGCCACATAGACATGTGTGTAGTTCTTGGACAAGATTAAGACCCTCTTGGTTTGAGACAAAGATGAGATCTGGGAGGTTAAAACCTCTTTTGTATAATCGGTCGTCTCTGACTCGAAAGCGGGCCGCTCTTCTCCTGATGCTTTGGTTATCCTGCAACTCGCCTCCCAATACACCTTCAGTTATGTATTCTAGGAGACGTATTCGCCAGTCTCCAAGGTTAGATATTGTGAAAACTCCCTTGTGGATACCTCGAGTGTGCTTTTGTTCAATTACCACACGATCGCTCAACCCTAGGGGTAGTGTGGCTCCCATTCTGGCCAGTGTATCGGCGCGCTCATTCTGCTTGCGAGGGATAGATGAAATGGAACATTTCCCGAAGGCGGCTGTGAGCGTTTGTACGCGAGCTAAATACTCAGGCAGCATACTTGTCTTTGCTTCATACTCTCCTTTGACTTGTAGAGCGACTACTTCTAAGTCTGTGAAAATTTGGACTTGTCGAGCCCCGTTGATCAATGCTTTTTAAATACCCGCGACCAGGGCTTCATATTCTGCTTCATTGTTGGTGGCTTCGAATAACAACTGGAAGGGTAAATTTGTTATCTCCCCATCGGGGCTCGTGATTGTAACTCCTGCCCCACATCCTCCTGCTGATACCGATCCGTCGGCGTTAATAACCCAATCTTCTACATCGCGATCCTAAGAATCTGCAAAAACAGCTTCGACAACGAAATCGGCCAAGACTTGGTCCAAATGAGATTTTCTAGGTTTGAAATGAACGTCAAATTCGGAAAGCTCCACTGCCCACTTAACCATTCTTCCTGAAAGGGATGGTGAGTGTAGAATCTGATGGAAAGGCAGGTCGGAGACTACGTCTATGGTGTGAACCTGGAAATAAGGCCTCAATCTTTGCGTCGCGAAAACCACGGATATGGACATCTTCTCTATCGGGGTGTATCTAGATTCGGCTGGTTGCAAGACTCTGCTGGCAAAATAGATAGGAAACTTGGATTCCCTTGTGAGCATCGTGCTAATAGTGGTTGATCCAACGGCTAAGTATAGTTGTATAGCTTCATGTTCGCGTGGATAATGAAGAGTGGGCAGAGTTGCTATGTATTCCTTCATACTTTTGAAAGCCTTGTCTAGGGTGACAGTCCATTCGACCGGACCTTTCTTTTTTAGCTGCTCGAAGAAAGGCAGAGAGTGGTTAGCTAATCGCGAGCAGAATCTGCTTAGATAGTTGACATACCCATTCAATTTTTGGATGTCGTTCAATGTTTTGGGAGGAGCCATGTCGAGTATCGTCTAAACTTTTGATGGGTTCATATCTATACTGCGATTACTTATCAAGAAACCTAGGAATTTTCCGAAATCCACTCCTAAAACACACTTTTTCGGATTCAGGCAAACACGATTTCTCCTTAGAGTGTCGAAGGTTTCCTGTAGGTCCTCGGAGTGGCTCTTCTTTATAAGACTTTTAATCACGATGTCATTGACGTAAACTGCAATGTTTCTTCCAATCTGAGATACAAACACTTTCTCGATCATTCGTTGGAAGGTGGCACCGGCGTTCTTAAGTCCGGATAGCATTACTTTATAGCAGAAGGTCCCCTGGTTGGTGATGAAGGCGGTGTTTTTCTCGTCGCGGGGACTCATTTTGAACTGATTGTAGCCTGAGTATGCATCAAGAAAACTTAGCGTGGCGTGCCCTACTGTGGTGTTGACCAGCTCGTCAATAGACGTCAAAGGGTAACTGTCCTTCGGGCAAGCTTTGTTCAGATCCTTGAAATCTACACACATCCTCCATTTACCACTGCTCTTTCTTACCAACACCACATTTGATAACCAGGTTGAGTCGTTGATCTCGCAGATGAATCCGGCTTGTAGAAGTTTATGTACCTTCTGCTTTGCTGTTTCTGACTTTTAGGCGGCCAACTTTCTCCTTCTTTGGCATACAGGCTTCACATCGTGAATACTCGGCTGTGACCCTTTTTTAGCGAGGCAAGGTAGCAAATTCTGCTTTCTGCCTCTTCCCCTCGAGCTTCGCCCACCTTTCCATCAGCGCAGGGGAACTTGACACTAAAATGATAGATGGAGCATGCCACTTGGAATTTGAATAGACTTACCCCGCCCATGATAGCGTTGTAAATAGATGGCAGTCGGACCACTGTGAACTCAATCATGTGAGTTCTTTTATTTGGATTTGTCCCAAGTGTTAGAGCCAATTCGATTGTTCCAGCCACCTCAACCACATCTCTTGAGAAAGAGACTAGTTTTCTTGAGTAGCAGCACAGTGCGCTTTCTGCAATCCCAAGTTGTTCGAAGGCATCCCAGTATAGGACGTCTACGGATGAACCGGTGTCTATCATTACTCTCTTAACCGTTTTACTCCCTAGATACACATGAATGACCATAGGATCCGAATGTGGCATCCTGAGGTCGCGTGCGTCAGAAACAGAAAAACTTAGTACCGCGTGCGCAGTGGATGCTTGTCTGACGGTTGCTTCGGAAGGGGGACCTCTGGCCTCTCTTTCATAGTTTTTCCTTTCCTGTTTGCTGGTGCCCGATGATGTGAGTCCTCTCGCGATGGTATTGATGCATCCATCTAGGGATGGGGGTTTCCGATGATCCCTGCTCGAACGCTCTGGTTGGTTCGATGAAGATCTTGCTTCAGGGGTATTCTTCGCGTCCCTTGGTGGGGGTCGATACCCTCCTCCTCTGCTCCCATTTCTTCCTCCCCTGTTCTGGGGGTAAGCCCCCCTCCCTCTTCCTCCAGCTGCATATTGGGGATTGTAGGGCTGGGGTGGAACATTAGGTGGTCTATATTGCCAAGGAGGGACCACAGGGGAATGTTGTTTTTATGGCATCGCGACCGGATGACCGGGATTGGCCGGTGAGGCACAAATCTGAAGAGTTACTTCCTTTTGAGCGAGAGTTGGTGGGATCCCATAAACAGGAGGTGAAATGTGGTCGGGATGGGCCATCATCACATTTGTTGGGGCATCATGTGGACCTGGTCTCGTCCACTGATTGTATTGTACTTCTTGGATCTGATGTCGCGGTGAGGCGACCGGATATTGCCAGAGAGGATTACGGTGTTGCTGATTTCCAAAACTTTCTCTCCCTTGGCGCTTGTTAGGGACCCTGTGGTAGGATGGCGGCTTGGCTTCAATGGGACGCGAGCTAGAGCTTGAAGCCTCCATGGCGTGGATTTGTCTAGTTACGAGCTCTCGCAAAGCATTGTAGTTTTCTGGCTCTTTTCAAAATAGGCAGATTTTGAAGTCTCCTTCGGTCAAGTTGCCCATCAATATTGTGCTCGCGTACTCTTGATTAAACCTTGGGATCTGTACTAACATGTTGGTGAATCTACTGGAGAAGCTTCCCAAAGATTCAGACGTTCCTTGCTTGATGGAGTTGAGGTCTAGCATGGTCTTCTTCCTTGTACGGGCGCTACCATGTAAAGGTCACCCCACTTAGCATAGATGGAAACGAGCGACAGAACATAGCATCGTTGTCTTCATTCATTCCCATTGACGTTGTAAATTGGTTGAGATGATTATTAGGATCGGTATCTCCTTTATACATGGCGATGAAGACATCCCTCCACCTCTTGAGAATAGGCGCCTCACGTATTTCTATGCAAAAAGCGGATGGGAAAGTTGGTTCACCTTTGCGAGTTTGACCAGGTGCCTTAGGGGAATTTGAACGTGATGACATGTCCCTGGTGTTGAAACCATGGGAGATCTTGTTGACGTTCTCGTTGCGTTCCAGACCTGGATTAGAAGGACCGCCAGCAAGGTTGGGGAAGTGATTGGTCGTTGTACTTGTAGGTACAAGACCCTGTTGTTGATAATAGACATGGGGATCGTGCTGGAATGGCATTCCATTTGCTTCTTGGTTGAGGTATGGAGTCTGCGGGTAATTCCCCGCGAAGAATGGATACGGGGGTAACCACCCCACATTCCGTAGGGAGCAAATGGGGGAGGTTGTGTTGCGTCCCAATGAGGTTTTCTAGGGACGTTCTCGTTGTCGTGATGTTAAGCTTCCTCGTTGGGGGGATTCTTGAGGTTGAGACCGTCAGTTTCTTCGATATCATGATGTTGGTTTCCAAACTCTTCCCCGGACAACGTAAAATTCATGATTCCTGCAAAATTTAGTGTTAAAAGAGTAATAAGCGCGATGCTTGATATTTTAGGCAAGGTTTATAAGTAAGAAAAAAGTGAAAAGGGAGAGATAGTGTAAGAAACGCAATAAAAGCATATAATATAAAAAAAAAGTGTAGTGATACGCGGAACCTCTCATCGCGAAAGGTTCCAACAGAAAGTGTCAATGACGCGATCATGGAATTTCATCTATACTTATTACCTCATCATGACGACAAAATGTCTTAAAATACCTGCAAGCCTTAGTCGAGAAGGGTGGTGATCAGAGTATATATTTATTAGTCCAAGCGATAGGGGTGGTGCGTTCGGCTCGCGGGGAGTTAATTCACTGTATCGTCGTCCATAGAGGAAGTCGGGTGATGTTCTTATCCCAAGAACGTTCTTCTCCAATCAAAGACCTTAAGAACTCAACTCCGGGGGTTTTAGGTCAGGGAGATATTCAGAGCTCTTCTTCTTCTCTCTTGAATCGGATCCTTTGCTTGGAGACTAAAGCGGGGTATTTATAGGGAGGTCAAGCGAGCAGCTTGCTGGTGACCTCGTGGACAAACAGAGGACACGTGTAACGCATGCCTTCTTGCTTAGGGTGTCATGAGTTACACGTGGCACTGTTAAAGGAGAGGTGCTCAACCAGCGAGCTGCTTGCATGGGCCCTAAAGGGTCACGAGGTACAAGTGGGACCTTCCATGGCTTCTACGCACGCTTACGTTAAAAGTTTGATCGCGAGGAGATTGAGATTGAAGATACTTAGGGTATGGAGTCTGGCCAAGGTCTGACCAAGTACTCCACTCGCGATGAAATCTTATAGAGGGACCAGATATCCTTTGCGTTGGGTGACCTATTTATGACGTCACGTCCTTGTTAATTAGTAGGTTTATTTTCTACGGCATCGTCAATATCAGCTTAAGAGCCTCAACCCAGCTTTTCACTTTTTCGGCAAATTATGAGTGAGCCTACTTCAGGGCTCTTAACTTCTTTTTTTAATCTATTCTCTTTTTTTACATTTCTGAAAATAGAGTAAAATCGATTTCTAAAGAAAATTACTCAACAACACTACAGGGTGGGGTGGGATTGAGCCAAAACAACGTGTTTCACCCACTTTTAGATTGAAACAACGTCGTTTTAAACTCCCTTCGTTCACCAATACGTGTCGTTTGACTTTTCGACACCTTTTTTAAGGAGCTAAAAACTATATAAAATGACCCGAAACTCGGTCAAATCCGGGTTCGAGTCAACCCGGAAATACCCGGAACCCGTTTTACCCGAGACCCGAAGTGACCCGACCCGAATGAGCCGTTTGACATGTCTACTAATAGGTATAAAATTATATAAAAAAATTATTTAAAATTTTGATATTTTATATAGTTTTTAGCTTCTTAAAAAACATGTCAAAAAGTCAAACGACACTTATTTTCGAACGGAGGTAGTATGTAAATTTTTAGCAAAAAAATGTAAAATGACCGGCAATAATACCAACTACGGAGTATAAGACACGAACCAATATTAATACGAACTTTAAAAACTAGTGACAATAATACGAACTATTAGTTATAAAACAATATTAATATGAACCTTAAAAACTGCCAAAAATAATACGATCTATTTCATATTGAACCAATTTTGATACTAGAATAAATTCAGGTAAATTTTTTTGCCAAACTTTTAACATGATAATCACACGTTCGAAAATTTAAAGATATTACATCATATCGTTAAGCGTTCAATGTATTTTTTTTGTAAAAAAAAAAGACCAAATTTGAGTGCTAATTATATGAATAAATTAACCTTATAATCCGGTTTGTATTGATAATTACTCTGTAGTTTTTATTTTCAAATATTATGCTTATACATTTAATAATATGATGTCACATCATTAAATTTTCAAATATTTAGTTCACACGTTGAAAAATTGACCGGAAAATCAACCGGAATTTTTTCCATATCGAAATTGGTTTAATTGAAAATAGTTAATATTATTTTTGGCTCGTGGCTGATAGTTCATATACTTTTGGTCACTTTTCCAAAAAAAAAAAAAAAACATGGGTCATGGTCAACCTTCCAATGATGATTCCAAAGGCGGTTAGCAGTTTGAAGAGGATCATCATTTATTGTCACTCTGTTTGAGTGTTTCCAGACGGAGAGGAGAGCGAGAATTGCAAGGGGAGAAATTAGATTTAATATTAGGAGAATAAATCCTAACCATTGATTTATTTGAAGGATTGTGACCGTTTTATTAGAAATATATTAGAAGGGGATCATAATCCGTTTATCGGGGCTCATACACCATCTCATCATTTCCTTTTTCTTTTCCGCTACGTGGATTATTGGCTTATTGCTCTAATCTACCTTTCGGCAATGGAAAATTATTAGGATATGAAAATGGTCAAAAATGGTGCAGATTCCATGCATTTAAATGGAGAAAGGCATATGATGTGGTGTGGCGTAGCTACCCCTTTTTTAGGCCAATTGGGTTTTGATTGGATATTTCACCAAAATGGTGCAGATTCCATCCGAATTATAATCATGGTACATTCATTGGACAACCGAAAGTGCGGAATTCTTTTTCTTTTCAGAAATTACAGGTTTGAATGTTTGATACTCCCCATCGCGTTCTGATCCAAAATAAAATAAAAATAAAAATCTCCCACGTCAACTCTCTGTTTTACTCTGTCCATATTTCACCATTAACTAAGTCAAATTTTTTTTTCCAACTAGGATAAGAATTCGGTTCCTTAGACAAGTCTAATGAAACCGAAAAATCGAACAAGTTGATAGATTAATTAACTATCATGTACAACTGAAAATAAATAATTGAAACAAATGACATAAAGGAAATTACAAAAGCAAATGACATAGATAAAAATACAAGGAACGTACAAGTCATCTTACACTGCGAAGCACAATCCAAAAGATGAATGAAACGATCGGCCAAAGGGACAACGCACACAACGAACTCTATTAACCAGCGAACACTTCAGATTATGGACTCAAAAGTACCTTCAGATGTCAAGCACAATCCAAGACGTAATCAAACATGACAAATCAACCATCGCTCACAAGAAGCCTGCAACACAACAAGAACAGCACAATACACTAACCCACAAACTCAACCCCAAACCACACCATTGCTCAATCAAACCCCCAAGCATTCATCTCAACCCTCAGGGACGATAATAAAATCGTGAGCAGGCTACCACAAGGATTAGCCTAAAAAGAGGCAATAAAAAATGAGATAAGGAAGCTAAATAAAGCAATAATGAACAAGAAAGTGAATGAATAAGCAGACTAAAAAAAACAACCCCATTTTGTATTTTATTTTTATTATTCCTCAAGAAACAATAGCCAAAGGCATGCCGGAGACCAACATGCCACAGGCAATGGAAGCCTACGAAGGCGCTGGAGCGGCGGAGACAAAACCGCTGGAAGCCGAGTGGTGGAACCAGGTGAGGCCGAGGAACGCCAAACCTACTTCCAACAACCATCCGAGGGCAACACAAAGGCGGAGGAACCCATAGGCGATGAAAACAAATGATGGCGATGGAGCGGGGTGTGGCGACGGAAGACGGAGAACCGATGGGTGAACCGAGGGCAACCCACCCGTTGCGGGAGGCGACGGGCACTTGGGTTGAACACCGAAGAGGGCTTGAGGTCGTGACTCATAAGTCGGTGATGGTAAGGCGGTGGCTCTAGATACCATCTGATGGCAAAGACTTGACAGGTAACGCCGTGAGTGAGCGGTGCGCTGGTACCATTGAGGCCGAAACCTCTGCCCAACCGCCGCCGCCCTTTGTGTCACTACGTCAAGATTTAAAGGATTCAAAAAAATTATACAATTTATTTATTTATTTTTATAAAATTCAAATCCATTTTATCTACTTTTCGTAAAGAAAACCTCTTCTATTTTTCTACCATGTGCACTATGTATTATTGCACATTATTTTTACGGAATTTTCGCCTGGTGCTCCTGAGATAAGGTTAGATACGCCGAGTGTACAAAAGTTTTACATAATTCGCGAAATGCCTCAGAAGTTTGAAATTTTTTCTGCGTGGTGCCCCTCTGTCCATTCAGTTAACATTTTTGTTTTAAAAAAAATAAACCAAAATGAATTCAAGAGAAGTCCATGTTGCGCGAGGCGCAACATGGACTTCGCCTGAAACGCTGGAAACCCTAACCCAGGCCGCTTCGACACCACCGGCGACGTCTACAGGTTGTAGATCCACCCGAAAGAAGAGCCAAAGCTTCAAGATGGCTGATTGTGCGAACTCCTCCAAAAGAAATCAATCAAGTTCAGTGCCCCAAAGCAAGGAAATCGACCAACGATGGCAGAGCAAGAAGGAGCGGAATAAATGGCTATGAACTGTTCGTCGCCCCCCAAGTCTCAATCAATGGGTTTTGGGGCCTAAAACTTGAAAGTCTGAGGTAAAGAGGAATCCGAAAGCGGGATCTCAAGAATTTCTGAAAAGTGATGTTCGATGGCGGCGTTTTCGGGGGATTGACATCTCTTTCCTTCCTTTCTCCCCTTCCTGGTGTTTCCGATTTGTCGGGCGCGACTTTGGCTCCCTTCCGCCGGTCTCTAGGTCTGATCTGAGTTTGGGAGTCGGAACTCCCTCGTACTGGCTTTCTCTCCTTCTTGAACTTAATTTTCTACTTGGTATGTAATCGGCTTCTTGAAGCCTTATCTGCGCATAAGTTTTCTCAAATCCTTCATAAACTTTGTGAATCCGAAATTTATTCTATCTATTGGACGTGTGGCCAACTGGATGTGATTTGGGATTGTTGGTTGATAAAATATAATATGAGGAATTTGGAAAAATGTCCATGCTTGAATTATGTACTCATGTCATTAGTTTATTCAGCAACATCTAACTATTCCTAGAACAATCTTCATTTTAAGGCATAAACTAGAAAGTAGCAATTATCAGTCTGTCACATCCTTCTCTGTAATTAGCTTCTCTCTATACATGTTTGTTTTAGATTTGTTGTGACATGAACTCAAAAGTAATTGTCACAAATCAGACTGTGGAATGCGATCCTTCTTTGCAATTAGCTTCTCGCTGTGATTTTTAAGCATGTTAAAAAGTCTACTAGCTTAAATGGTAGAGCATATGTTTTATGCACAAGATCTGGGTTCAACTCCTACGTAGACTAATACAGTGATATAGACGTGTTAAAGACCTACACTATAAAAGCTCTATCTCGTGACTTGGGTGCATACAAACACAATTTTTTTTTATCATTTGTCATAACTAAAGGTATCATATCTAAATTGGTTTATTGTTGTTACTGCTGTTTTTATGACCATGATAGCAAAAAATCAGCATTTTCGCGTTGTTGTAACTGTTTTTATGAGCTTGATACCCAAAGTAAGTTGTAGAAACACACCCTAAGGCAATATCAAAAGTTCAAAACTCAAGATCAACAGATGACGACAAAAAAATCAGAAATTTTGCCTTGTTGTTACTGCTGTTTTTATAACCATGACAGCAAAAAAAAATCAGCATCTTTGCTTTGTTGTTATTGCTGTTTTTATGAGCTTGATACCCAAAGTAAGTTGTAAAAACGCACACTAAGGCAATATCAAAAGTTCAGAACTTCATATCAACGCATCACAGCAAAAAATATGAATTTTTGCCCTGCTGTTATGATCGGTCTCAAACCAACACCCCGCAAGCGTACGGTGTCAATTGTAGTAATCGAGTGTCGAATCTCAGGGACCGTGTGAATATCAATTGCAGAACCTCAACTAGTTTACTAAGCCAAATAAGAGAAGTGATTTTTGATAGAATAAGTAAATAAGAAGAGGAAAAATGACAAATTGCAAATGTTTGTGAATATAAGATGAGAAACATTCCAGAGTCAGGGTTCACCACAACAATGTATCCTCGATAGACTATATAATTTTCATGCCTGAACAAATTGAAAAGAGATATTTGAAGGTAAACTATCTAAACTCATCATTGCTCAGCCTACGCATGTTGCAATAATTATGTCCGTTTCAATTAATTACCACTCAGCTTACGCTTGTTGCAGAATCAATCAAATTAGACTCTTTAAGCTCTTAGATCCTAGCGAGCAAATCGATCAAACAATCGCAGGCACGATCTGCATAACCAACTCAAACCTAGGTTGTCTATGATAATTTATTATCCTCAAGAGAATTAAATAGATTGCTCATAAACAATTCTCAAGTTCAATCCATGTTTTCCAATAAAATTAACAACTTTATCTATGTACCCGATCTCAATTTGCAGTTGGCGCATGTTGAACATCAAAAGGATTCCAATCAATCATAGAATTAATCGGATTAAGCACTCATGGATTAAATCAAATAAACAATAGAATTCATTCAAGCAATCATACGCACATGTCTATCTCAACATCGTTGGGATCACCCCAACCGCAGAACAAGAAAACTAGCCAAACATGGATTCAGACACAATCAAAGAAATCATGATGAAATAATATGAAACTAGATTAACAAAACGTATTCTTGAATCCAGCAAAACAAACCTTCAAGAAGAAATCTCTGAAAAAACCTAAAACTCTCAATGTCTGCAACTAGCGTTTCTGACGTGAAAATTAGATGTCTCTAATCTTAACCCTAATTCTCTATATATAGTCCTAAAAGTGATCTGGAAGTAGTCCTAAAATAATAGTAAAATATACCAAAAAGTCGTCCAACAATAGATAAAAGTGGATAAAAAATCCCGAAGTGGTAACGCGGAAAGGCAAGTATCGAGTCGATACTTCATAGTATCGAGTCGATATGCAGCTACTGTAAAGCAATCTAGCTCGAAATGTGAAGGTATCGAGTCGATACCGATTAGTATCGAGTCGATACCCATTAGTATCGAGTCGATAAGTCGTGTTTTCTGAAATTTCCGGGATTCCGGGTCGGAACCTATGGATATCGAGTCGATACATGAAAGTTCTGGGTCGATACTTTGACTCAGCGTCAGCTTCTTGGCTCAATTTCTCCATTTTCCAGGCCGAATTGGCAAAAGTGTTCAACATGAAAGTTGTAGGTATTTGACTCAGCTTTCCAACAAGCTATATAACGTCTTGATCCCAATTTTGTGGATCTCAAACGACTCATTTTACTGAGACGTCGCCAAGCAGGAATTGTCCGAAATATGTCGGTTCGACAATGGGCTCTTCTTAGCTTGATTTCTAGCAATTGGGACAGCTATGCAAGGCTCTTTCGGCGTCCATGAACATCTCAAACTCGGCTTCAATGAATCTTATTCCACCGTGATTCCAAATTTGCATCGAACAAGCTCTAAATCACCTGAAAACAAATAAAGACACGAGTGTAGATATCTATTCTAGAAACTAAACCAAAACTTATATAAAAGACATGCAAACCATATAAAAACGACCTAAAAACGATTTCCTATAACATGTAGAATATGATGATATCATGTTACTGTTGTTTTTATGACCATGACAACAAAAAATCAACATGATCGCCTTGTTATTATTGATGTTTTTATGAGCTTGATATCAAAGTAAGTTGTAAAAACACACCCTAAGGCAATATCAAAAGTTCAGATCAACACATGACAACAAAAAAGCAGAATTTTTGCTTTGTTGTTACTGTTATGAGCATGACATCGAAAAATCATAGCACTTTTGAATGAAAGCAAAAACAGAGCAAAAAAACTCAAAGCAATATAATGATTTAGACTTTTTAAAGACCTATACTACCAAAGCTTTGTCAAAATGTTCAAAGCAAAAGGCTAATACTATGTATGTATGGTTTATGTGGGATTCGAACCCACATCCTGTGCCTAAGCACAATGCTTTACCGGTTGAGCTAATAAGCCAAAAATTTTAAAGCAAGAGGCTAACATGTTCTATCTTCAACTAGGCATAAACAACATTACATAGATCAATCTCCTTGACGCACTCAATTGAATACACAAAATTACTTAGATCTAAGCAAGCAATCAATTCATTCAAAAGAAAAAAAACACATTGTATATCAAACCTAACTTACAAAAACATGACAGATTTTAGTTTAAGTTTGTGAATTGCAATATTTCAATCTCAGCAACATGACAGATTTCCGTTTCTAAATTGCGATAAACGTACATTACATAAATAAAGTGTAATGTTTAATAGATTTCAGTAGTTGAATGAAAAAGTTGTTAGATTTCAGTATTATTATCACATAATCAACCAACAAAAACAACATCAGACCACAAGAAGCTACTAAAATCCTAGTTATTTTACTTTGTTCTTTAGGTTCTAGTAGTGACTGCATAAATATGACTAACAAAGATACTCTGATCATGCTGCAGTAGGGGTGGGCACAAATCCCGCAAATCCCGATCCCGTCCCGATCCCGTCCCGATCCCGGTGGGATTTAGGACAAAATAGCGAATCCCGTCCCGATCCCGTCCCGCAAAAATTATGCGGGACGAAACGCGGGACGATCCCGGTGGGATCCCGCAAATCCCGTCTCGTCCCGCATTTAATAATAATAATAATAATAATTTTTATAATAATAATAATATTATAATATTATAGAATAATAATAATATATTATTAGTATTATTATTTTGAGCAAATATTATTTATAACTATAATAATAATTTTCAATTTATAATAATAATAATATTATTATTATTATATAATATTATAATATAATTTAATAATAATATTAATTTATAATAAAATTATTATTATTATTATTATATTATTATTATATCATATTATATTTTTTTTCTTGTAAAGTATAAGTATTTTATAATAATAACAATAAAAATAAGTAATATTATTTTATTTTATTTTTAATTATAACGTGGGATTATTATTATTATTATTTTATTATTATTATTATTATTATTTATTATTATTATTATTATAATAATAATAACATATTACAAGAAATTAGTGGGCAACCGAGATACTATCTGGGCATCCACTCCTTTAGCGATAACAAAGCCAAGTCTAGTAAAAATATAACGTGCAACACGAGCCCCATCATCATGAGATACCGAGAATTTCTGAATCCGTTTCAGCAATGCAACCGCATATGTATCCAACTCCCCCAATGAAGAGAATGAGAAGGGTAGGAAACCATAACCAGCCGCCGTACACAAATCTCGATACTTGACACACTTACGTCGAGCAGCATCAACAACAACACGACCAGGCATAAAGTCAGAAATCCCAGACTGAGTCAATAGAGAGGATCCCGTCAGATCGACACACACATCCCGCCCATTTAGAGTTACAAGAGGCAAATAGCTAATTAAATACGGTATTCTTCCTAACTATCAATCGATAATTAGACAATATTGGTAAATCTCGTCTCAATTCCTTTCCGTCCTGATCTAGTAAGATAATGTAGTCAAATATGTTGAACATTATAATTAATTATACAATCATTGTATGGATTAATAATAGTATTATATTATTATTATTATTATTATTATTATTATTGAATAATATAGTTGAGAATAATACCGTATTCAACATATTATACTAAATAATGAATTATGAAAGCATTTTTCACTTTGCAAATTTATATAATATTTTATTATTTTTATATGCGGGACAAGGCCCGTCCCGTCCCGATCCCGTCCCATCCAGACACCATCCCGTCCCGAAAAAAAAATGTCAATCCCGTCCCGATCCCGTCCCGAAAAAATTTCGCGGGACGAGTCCCGTCCCGGCCCAATCTCGTCCTGTCCCGTGCCCACCCCTATGCTGCAGGTTTGTAGGACTGCATAAAGGAGCAAGGCTTGAAAGACCTACCGGATGTAAGAACATGAAACAAAGAGACACCAAGTTCTCATCTAGTTCTGAATTAGAACCAAACGTCACCTTTATTGAATACTAAACACGTGACCAAGGCCAAATGACACAAGCATGTTTAATAGGAAAGAATTAGGGATGTTGTAAGGTCAAATGTAATTGAATTAACACTTGAAATATCAAAGCATAAAGTCAGAAAAGAATATAATCTAAACTAATATATACTATTCTTTAAAAACATAAGCTTTCAATTATTGTTGAGTAAAGAGACACCAAAAATCAGTAAGATCATATTGCACAATGTGAATATTGCAACTCATGCTTCAAATTGTTTGAAATATAAATCTTTATGTCTTGTTCAGATTCATAAAAAGGAATCACAAAAAAACAGTGATGACCCTCCTACGTTAATCCTTTTGCTGATACAGTGGATTCCTATAATAAGTCATATGGATCTGATCTAAATTTGAACATTAGTTGACAACATATTGCAAATCCACCAAGGCAACAAAGGCCCTCAAAAATCCCAAATCATCCACCAAACAAACTCTAATTCTTCAAGTTGTAAAACCAACCAACCAACATATTGCTATCAAATTAGATGCCTTCTAATCCATAAAACCAATCAACAATCTCCAATTTCAAGATTCTACATTCATAACCCCCAAAAAATCTCATATCAAAAATTCTAAATCCCTAAAGTTGAAATTGATAGCAGAGACTTACCACCAAGGCATTGGATGGTGTCCTTCACCTCCTCCCTCCTAGGCTCCTAGCTTAGGGCAATCTTAGCCACTCAGGTGGTGAGCCGAGCCTGGCTCCAAAATTCCAAGTTCTCTCCTCCTGGTGTCGATGGCATCGATGGTCGGTCTTTCCTTTCTTTCCTTCGATGGCGGTCTTTCCTTTCTTTCTTTCTTTCAATAAGTAAACTCTGTTATAACATTTTTCCATAAAAACAGGCGAGCGGTATTTCACGAAAAAATTGAAAACCTCAGGGGTATTTCACGAAATATACCAAATTTTTGTATACCTTCCGAATTTACCTATATCTCGAGGGCACTAGGCGAAAAATCCGTTATCTATATAATAACTTAATTCAGAATACTCTATGCTTACGTGGCAGCCTCCCCACGTTTCACTCCTTCTTACCCAATCAGATTTTTTTTGCTTTTTTATTTTTTTCCCTCTTCACATTTTCCATTATTCTCTTTATCTCTTTAAGTCAATTACATTTTTTCTTTTATTCTTAACGTATATACTAACTATTTATATAGTAATAACTTAATTCAAAATACCCTATGCTTACGTGGCAGCCTCCCCACGTTTCACTCCTTCTTGCCCAATCAGATTTTATTTATTTTTATTTTTTTCCCACTTCACATTTTCCATTATTCCATTTATCTCTTTAAACCAATTACATTTTTTCTTTTATTCTTAACATATTTACTAACTATCTATATCTATATATCTATATAATAACTTAATTCAGAATACTCTATGCTTACATGGCAGCCTCCCCACGTTTCACTCCTTCTTACCCAATCAGATTTTTTTTTCTTTTTTATTTTTTTCCTCTTCACACTTTCCATTATTCTCTTTATCTCTTTAAGTCAATTACATTTTTCTTTTATTCTTAACGTATATACTAACTATCTATATAGTAATAACTTAATTCAAAATACCCTATGCTTACCTGGCAGCCTCCCCACGTTTCACTCCTTCTTGCCCAATCAGATTTTATTTATTTTTATTTTTTTCCCACTTCACATTTTCCATTATTCCATTTATCTCTTTAGACCAATTACATTTTTTCTTTTATTCTTAACATATTTACTGACTATTGGGCTTAATTCAAAACATTAATTTCAATCTAATATAACTATTGGACTTAATTCAAATTTATTTACTAACTATTATGCTTAATTCAAATTTATTTACTAAATATCTATATAATAACTTAATTCAGAATACTATATGCTTACGTGGAAGCCTCATAGGGATGGCAATGGGTCGGATGATGGGTGGATGATCTACCTCCGTCACCCGACCCACCATCCAAAATCCTTCACCCTACCCGACCCATCACCCACCAAATATTTCACCCGCCCCATCCACCCATCACCCACCGGGTGATCGGGTGATAATTCGGGTGAAATACAAGACATCAAATTTAGGAGTGGGCGCGGGACAGGACGGGCTAGGACGGGAGTCGTCCCGCGTCCCGTCCCACGTAATACACACACTATACACGTACAGTGTTTATATATAATATACTTTTTTTAATCAATACAGTTTATATATATATGTAGTGTGTATATATGTAGTTATATACTACAATGTATATACATTTCTCTCTCTTTTTTAAAAAAAATCAATATTGTGTATATGTACATTTACAATCTACACATACAATCTGTAAATGTATTCTGTATATACTATATATATACACTACACTAGTATAGATCTCGTTCCGTATACGGAGAATACATTTAGGGATGACAAGTTCACCCGCACCCGACGGATATTCGTCTCACCCGTTCCGAAAAAGTTATTGAAATCATTTATAAGTATCTTGAATTAGGGTTTGTGGGGGTATATTAGTAATTTCACATATAAAATATAATTATATAATATAAGTCGGGTGACGGGTCGGGTGACGGATCGGGTGATGGGTCGGGTGACGGGTGGGGAATTTCTTCACCCGAATCCTACCCGACCCATCACCCGTTCACCCATCACCCATTTAATATCCGCTTTATTTCAGATTTCACCCACTTTTTCGGGTCGGGTGAGACGAATATCCATCGGGTGCGGGTGAAATTGTCATCCCTAAAGCCTCCCCACGTTTCACTCCTTCTTGCCCAATCAGATTTTTTTCCCTCTTCACATTTTCCATTATTCTATTTATCTCTTTAAACCAATTACATTTTTTCTTTTATTCTTAACGTATTTACTAACTATCTATATAGTAATAACTTAATTCAGAATACTCTATGCTTACGTGGCAGCCTCCCCACGTTTCACTCCTTCGTGCCCAATCAAATTTTTTTTTCTCTCTTCACATTTTCCATTATTCCCTTATCTCTTTAAACCAATTACATTTTTTCTTTTATTCTTAACATATTTACTAACTATTGGGCTTAATTCAAAATATTAAATTCAATCTAATATAACTATTGGACTTAATTCAAATCTATTAATATTACTAATTCTGCTAGCATTTTGCTGACGTGTCACACCCACAATTAAAGTTGAATTTTTTATTCAAATGATATTTTCTTATTGGTCAATATTAGTGCTGAAATTATTTGTTTCCTATTTGACATATATTTGTTTCCTATTTTTCATACGAAGTTTATCTGCATTGATATGCTTATATCAATTTGTTATGTAACCTTTTTTTTTAACAAAAAAATAGAATATCTAAAAATAAAAAATAGAATATCTAAAAATAAAAAATATATTTGAAATATCAAATGTTTACATAATCTTATATGTATATATGTATATAAATAAATTGACTAATATATTGAAATGTGATAACTCAAGAATTAATAAGAATATTTAATTCAAATGTCAATGTAATTAACAAATGACTGTAAAAAAACAATGATTGTCAAAATAATATTTCTTTTTAAATTTTACATTTATTATACAATATAGACATCTGAAATTTTTATTAAAATATTTTTGGAGACAGATGTAAAACGTCATTAATTTTAAAAAGAAATTATTTTTTCACCTATTAACCTTCAAAAATTGAGGAAAATAATTATCCAAAATGAATATTTTAAATCTATACTTACTCTGCACATTCTACATGACATCTATATAAATTTAAAAAAAAATGATTTTTAGAGATAAATTAAATTTATTTTAAATATCTTAAATGGCTATTTGGAATAAAAAAACAACATTTTAAGATCTACAAACAAAAATTGAAGAATTTTGAGAAAAGAAAATGTGAAATTTGCATATATTATCATTTAAAAATAAATAAATAAACACTCTTTTATGATTAATTTTGGGTGTTTGGCTTCAAATATCGAAGAAGAAAAAAATATATCCCTAAAATGAATATTTTACATTTTTATTTATTTTATACACCCTAGATGTCCCTTATTATAATTTCAATATTTTAAGACCTGCAATTTTTTTTATAAAGTTAGTAAAAATAGTTAATTTGTGAATATTTGATTTCAAAAGTTAATTATAAAAAATCACTTAGAGCCATTTTTGTTTTTTACAATTTACTTATTTTAAAAGTTAATTCAGACTTACAAGCATTACTTATTTTACATCTTAGATAAGGCGCCTTAGATCACTTTTTTTTTTTACCATCTTACCTTTATTTTCCCTATTTATTTCTCCCTCTTTCTCATGAAAATAATGAATAAGTTATGTATATCTACATAACTTCAAAAATATTCGTACAATCATGTGCTTATGATTTTTTTAATCATTATATGATAGCTTATATTTTTCTTTTTAGTTTTATCCTAAGGATAATAATTATATACAGTATGTATTTCAAATTATAATTGGTGGTGTGTTTTAGTTTTATTACTACTTTACCTTATAAAAATATTTAAAAATTATTATATTGTATCTCTTTCCAACTAATTTATAAATTAAAAAAATTATTTTATACATATTATTTGTTGTAAAAAAATATATATTAATATAATATTATATAGATATATGAAATGATGTTCAGTTTGAAACTAATCAAAATCCCGTGCCTTCAAGGCACGGGTATTCAATGTTCCAAAAAACGCTTGGCGGATGCTCGGCGGCTAGATAGGGTCATGGGTCTAGGCGGATTGGGTGGGGTCTAGGCGGATTTACTATTTTGAGATGTATTTTTAATCCTATGCCATATTCAATACGTATATAAAATAATAAAGTTTAATTCACAACATATATAAACAAATAAGCTTTAATTAATAGTCTAGGCGTTAACAACGGGAGTTGGGTCGTGAGTTAGATGACTATATGAGTGAGAGATCAAGAGTAAAAGAGAGTATATAGGTTGAGAAATAAGAGAGAGATCGACATGTGGAGGTTTTTAAGAGTTAAAACCTCAAAATAGTTTTTTTCACTAACTCGCCAAACCCGCAAGGCCGTCAAGACATTGCGGGTGACATTCAAGGGCCTAGACGGCTAAACTCAAAGGCGGGGGACCTTCGAGGGTCTAGGCGGGGTCTAGGCGGAGGCCTAGGCCTTTTTTTAGAACAGTGCGGGTATTACACTAGTTTATTTACTAACTATTACGCTTAATTCAAATTTATTTACTAACTATTGGGTTTAATTGAAAACATTAAATATAACGGTTGGTTATGACATATCACATTTGAACAAAGTTACAATGATATTGATATTATTACTACTTAGTAATTTAAAATATCTATATTTATGTCTTATACAATTATACTTTACATGATATTTAAAAAAAAACC
Source organism: Persicaria tinctoria (assembly GCA_037127255.1). Taxonomy (NCBI): domain Eukaryota; kingdom Viridiplantae; phylum Streptophyta; class Magnoliopsida; order Caryophyllales; family Polygonaceae; genus Persicaria; species Persicaria tinctoria. The sequence continues at coordinate 58,563,414 of JBANSL010000008.1, read as the reverse complement.
GATCGAGAGAATTATAAGATAAATTTATTGTAAAGTTTTTGATGATTTTTATCTTAACTTTTATTAATATTTTATAATATATATGTATATTATTAAAATTTTAGTTGTAAAAAATCGCGCCATTGCGCGGGAATTATACTAGTTTTTATTAAACGTTTCTAAAAAATAAAAGAAAAAGTGGTCAAAATAATATAAACTATCTGGTTCGTAACTTTTAAAACTACAAAAATAATATAAACTATTTCCCATTAAACCAATTTCAATACGGTAAAAATTCCGGTTGATTTTTCGGCCAATTTTTCAACGTGTCAACTGACGTGACATCATATTGTTAAATGCATATGCATAATGTTTGAAAATAAAAACTACTCCATCCGTCTCAAAATTTAAGTCGTTTTAGGATTTTGCACAAGTTTTAATAAAACATCCACCTCTCAATCAACATCATCATTCCACTAACTTTTTTTCATAAATTTTAATTTTTTTAATACCCACCACATTTTTTAACCAACTAAAATCTTTTAAAAAAGTCAACAATATACAAATCGATACAAAACATTAGTACTATCCTCTACCTAGAAAACATTAAATGACGTCTATTTAACTATTTTGGTACAAGAATAAACACCTAAAACTGAATTATAAGGTTATTTTATTATCACTACAAACTGGATTATAAGGTTAATTTATTCATATAATTTGCACTCATTTTTTTTTAACAAAAAAAAAATGCATTAAACTCTTAACGATATGATGTAATATCATTAAATTTCCGAACGTTCGATTATCACGTTAAAAGTTTGGCAAAAAAAATTAACTTGAATTTTTTTCGTATAAAAATTGGTTCAATGTGAAATAGTTCATACTACCTCCGTTCGGAAAAACTTGACACTTTACTATTCATGCACACTTTTTTAGGAGATAAAAACTATATAAAATATCTAGTTTTTTTAATAATTTTTTTAACAACTTCGTAGTTATTATTAATAAATACAAACTTGTTAAAAAAAATTATAAAAAAATGAATATTTTATATAGTTTTTATCGTTCTAAAAAAGCGTGCATGAATAGTAAACGACAAGTTTTGCCGAACGGAGGGAGTATTATTTTTGGTAGTTTTTAATGTTCATATTAGTATTGGTTTATAACTGATAGCTCTTATTATTTTCTCTAGTTTTTAAAGTTCGTATTAACTGGTTCATGTCTGATAGTTGGTATTATTTCCGGTCATTTTACGAAAATAAAATTAATAACACATGTTGGTTGATATAATATGTTGTATTAAATCAAGATAAAAATTAACAAAACTAGAAACATTAGGTGGGATGTCAGGCCTTTAGGTGCATTTGTCAGTCCCCTACCGATCCCTCTCTTCCTCGTCCTCAATATATGACATATTTGCACTAGGACTAGGCATGAGGCAATCAATAGTTGGAAGCGCCTCAATACCAATGATTTTCCTCCCACTAATACCAACACTAGTCGTTGTGGTGGTCGCAGAGGCTCATGAAGAGGCAACGAGAGGCCCAACAGCAACTGCAACTCCTCTCAATAGCCAGAGATGCCGGCTCTCAGCCCCAACAACCGCCACCTCAGCACCATGCTTATATTGTTGGCGCTCTTCCGTTTGCAATTGTTGATCCGAATTAGTACTTTGACTCAGTTGCAACTAATTGGGCTAATCATCTTTACCTGCCTATCCTAATTTGAATGAACACTATAGTCGTTTGCTATTATTGTTCCTTCCTTCAAGACTCATTCAGACATTGTCAATACCCTCAAAAGTAAATCAAACTCTTGTACCCACCCATAATTTGAATGAACACTAAATATTAAAAAATTGAAGTCTAAATATTTGAAATTGAAGAATGTCTTCAACTCCTCATGTGCTCGAGCGTGACTTCCTGCTGCAGGTATGTAGAACCAACAACACAGTTTCGAAGTGGCCTATAGAAGTAATGCTCCTAGAGATCTACATATTCATTAAAATCCACAAAAGTGTTAGAAATCTGATTTCCTTGCTCAAGAGCCACAGAAATTGGCTCTGGACTTGGTTCCTCGATAGATGTGATGAGAGTGAGTTCTTCGGATGAATTAGGCACTAAAACACATGGATTCTCATAACATATGAGTGTGTCGGATGGAGTATGAGACATAATAACATATGATGGAGAAGAAGACATAACATATGATGGAGAATGAGACATAGCATATGAAACCTCATGCATCGACTTATGAGATTCCATGTTAGGAAACATTGGATCCTTCTTCATCCCAGTCCTCATCAGAGAAGCCATGCTTATCCAAATATTCCTACTCAGTTGGCATATTGTTACGTTTAAAACACATAGGAGAGATTGAATTAAAATAAATCCAAATTTTGGTAGGCTCTTTCACTCCATCTTCACTTGAGGCAAGCGTCGGTTGGTCTCGAGCGGTGGGCATCGATTCTTTTGCAGGATCATCGTTTGGCTTCTTTCAATTCCTATCATTGATTCGAAAGGTAAGGGTATGGATGCTAACTTGTGGTCTTCTTCCACCTTTGTCATAGCACCCACACGAAGGAAAAGATCCCGCACTTTTGGTCAATCCAAACCACGAAAGCGTTTCTTTCTCAAAGATTGAGCGAGTTCTAGTACCTCGGGAAGCATACCCTTCCAAACGCACCACACTTGTTCTCCCAACTCATATTAGATACCCCGTGAAGAACGGTCATCCACTATATCTTGCACTTTTGCAAGTTAAAGGTGAAAGTATTCTCACTGGTCTTGATATAATCTCAACTTCTTGAAAGAAAAATTAGTAGCAGTAGGGTGTTGTGAATCGTAAGATAGTTTCATAACAAGGTTATATATATATAAAAATCAATAAATATACAAAAGAAAGAAATAAACTTGATTCCCCGACAACGGCTCCAAAATTTGGTGGGGTGAAATGTTGTGGGTTTCACCTCACCAAAGAAATAATAACTCACACTAACAAACTAGTATAGCACGTAAGTAAGAAGTCGAATCCATAGAGAATCTAGTAATTCTATTGCAATGTGTATTTATGTATTTATTGATATGCAAGGAGATATAAAATATAAATGAAGATAAACAATAAGGAATGTAAATAAACTATAAGAGATGTTAATAAGTGAATAAAAGATAAAAGAGTAGTGTGGTTTCATCTACAATTCACAACATTGGTTGGTTTACTCAATCCTTGACTTGATCCCTAGTTATTCTAATGCAATGAATACAATTGATGTTAATCCGACTTTGATTTTAATAGAAAGACATTTGTTTTAAGACATGTCGATCCCTTACACCCTATGCAATCCTCTTTTGACGGATAGATATCAACATAGAATAACACAAATTCCCAAAGTACTTGCCAGTTTGACAGTATCAACCCTCCTAAGCCACTAGATAGCATCAAGGTTCGTCACTTCTCTAACCCTAACAACTTAGAAACCGATATTTAACCAAGTGTTATTACCCTGCACAACCAATTGATGTTGTTTATGGATCAATTAACTGTGCTAGCTACTATAGCCTAACTATTATTGCGAATCAATTAAAACCTAGCATGAATGCAAATTCTATCGAGGTGTACATTCAAGAGAGAATGTACGCAATCTACAATATGATCACAAGGATAATGAAATAACTATGGAATAATAGTATAAATCAAGTCTCACAATTCAACCAACCAAATCTTGAATAGTAGGCAAAACCACGATAATTCTAAGTATGCATAATGTACCTTGAATCCCTAATCTTCAATCCTACTCATCTCTTAGTTAGTCAATTATTGAATTCTTAAATGAATGAAACCTACTGAAAAATTATGTCTAATATAACCTCATGTCGTTGGAAAAACCCTAGAAAGCTTAGATAGAATTTCCATAAAGATAGAATTGGTCATCGCGCAGATTTGGAAAACGGGAAAAACGGCGGGCACCGCTTTTGGAAAACAACGGGGGTCGTTCTTTCGCGGTGGTGAACTGGCTTTTTCGCCGCGGAGAAATCTAAGCTTTTCTAGACTTGTAGAGCTCATCGAGAGATTTCAAACACATTGTCATAATAGACAATCGGACATCGGAGGCCCTAGGAAATCACATTTTAAGTTTAGCTCGCCGTGCAAACGTACAGCTTTTGCGGCTCGCTATCATTTCAGCTCTTAGACCTTGATTCCTTGCTCCGTGTTACTTCTTGGCTTGTCTTGGCATGTTCCTTAGCTTTCCTTAGTTCCATTTGATCATGATTTATCCACATTTCGATCTCGGATCTTATAATCTTTAAATAAGCACTAAAAACAATAGATTCCAAACTACGAATATCAAATGATCAAGAATGCAAATTAGTTTATTAAACATGCTATATGGACAGTCTAATGCACCTATAATGCCTATACGGAGCATGCGTTATCAATTTGGTTCTTGTAACCTTCTCAATACTCGCCCCTAAATGAGCAGTTAGTTTGACAACTATTATTATCATGATTATTAAAAAATTTACATCTTTATCTTTATAAGGTACAACTCTTTTATTTTATGAGAATTAAAGATTGTGACCAACAACCATGTTTTTAACAGTTATATATTGTTTACAACCACATAAACCATAACCTTTTTTAGACGATAAAATAAAAAAAATCATCCATAACTTAATTAAGTTATGGATGATTTTTTCCCCTAATTTCAAAGAGCACCGTCCAATGTGACGTAATTGAATGACCTCTTTGTAGTCCAAGTATATCTACAATATCAGATTGGACGTTGTCAAACGTCTGACACAACATTTTACAACATTGCAGAACGAACTCTTTGTGGTCCAAGTATATATACAACCTCATACTGGGCTCGCTGTTTACTACATCCAATTTGTTTTCCTAAGTTCTAACACAATGTCTTGAAAAAGGTTATTTCAGGTATTTTCGACGATAATTTTTGGGTATATACTAAATTTGACACACAAACACATGTGTGTGTATATTAGGCCACACCGATCTTACGGCACTGTGTGAATTATGAACAACTGATTATTCATATATAGCTAACACCATAATTATTCGCCTATTTTAACATGTTTATTCATACTTATTCGTGTGAGTTGTGTATGAATAATCATATATGTTATTATAGACGAATAATATATATATATATAGGGAAGCTTTAAAATGTAAAAACTCCTTAACGTGTAAAATACGCTTATCATGTAAAATTTAATTTTATAATGGGAAACCGAACCGCGCGCCCTATTTTTCTAAAAAAACCGAACCGGTTTATTTTTCGGATCCAGCCCAAACCGTTCCTCTCGCTCTGTCTTCCGTCCTCGATTCAACTCATCCAGATCCAAGGAGCTCCCTGAGCGATTGTCGTCCGCCAGTGGAGAAGGAGCGGCGAGTGCATTCGACTCCGTAGAAGGCGACCTCGTGGAGGAGCTCCTGACGCGAGAAGCGGAAGGTTTGTGATGTGTGGTTTGCTAGGGCTTTCGATTAGGGCATGGTTCAACTTCCAGCACCAAAGGTCGCTCCTCCGCCACTGCGTGCGTTCTGAAATTGCTAGGTTTTGGTCCCGTCGATTGACATGGTTGCTCAAATGATCGGTATAGTTTTTAATTTCTCTTTTTCGCCTTTTGATTTTACAGAATTAGTCATTTTAATGGATTCAATCATACGTCAAAGCTTGCACTATTGGAATTGGTTTTTAATTTCTCTTTTCCGCCTTTTGTTGTCTTTAGCATTTAATTCCAATTTTGTAATTTAGACTATGGAAGTAAATGTACCGGCACCTTCTTGAAATGGATAGCTTAAAGAGATAATATATATGTATATTTCAAAGTCTGAAATCATGGCCCCAAACCCCAACTATCAATCCCATGCTCGAACTGAGAGGCTTTGTATTTTGGCCAAGGCTCAATTATTGATGGTCGTATCCCAAAAGTAAGGGTGGGTTGAGGAGGGCATTGACAGTTGATCCTTCTTTGTGATCTTCTATTAGATATCTTCCTTTCTGCCTGATTTCTGATATACTTCATGTCTTCTAAATGACTTGAATAATCTTATCTAATCTGTGGATGATCTAGATGCAAGGTTTGTAGAAGTTGCTCCTATCCGTGTGTATGAGGTTGCAACTTTCTATTCAATGTTCAACCGGGAAAAGGTGAGGCAGCTCATTGCTATCTATTTATTGCTTATTGTGATGTTTAACATTTGATGGTACTCATTTGCTTTTCTTGCATCATAGGTTGGAAAATACCACCTTTTGGTTTGTGCAACAACACCTTGTATCAAGAGACATTGAAGATACCCTGCAGAAGCACTTGGGCGTGAAACGAAATGGTACATCACATCCCTCATAAGTATGAATACAAAATACTATGACTTAAAGTTAGGCCATTTATTAGATTTTATATAGCTCTTTTGCTTGGGTATAGAGATGACGACGGATGGGTTGTTTTCAGTTGGCAATATTCCACAACATCAATCAGCTATTGAAAGAGCTTTCTTGCTTCCTTCTTGCCCAACTTGGTTGAATATGACTGTCCAATTCCATTTCCACTAGGGGGGGATATGCAATTAATTAGAAGCCGGAAACGAAGATAGAGTTTCATGGCATCAACAAATTTTGAGTTTGCTCATCAGTTTATCGGAGAGCTGCTCTTCGGGTATGTACTCCATTACTATGTAGTATGTAGATCTTCATTTTCGAGGCTAGAACCTACACAACATAATTTGTCAATTCATCATGTAAATTTATCAAATTAAAACAGAAAAAACACAAATGATTGTGAGTGCTGTAATATGGGCTCTCTGGAGCTGTTGGATGGAGGAGAGAGGGCCTTGTCTACAAAAGAATGAGGCATGTAACTCTTTGCACTGCGTCTTTGTATATGTTATTTTAAATCTCTTTCTTCTCGTCTATTTGTTGGCATCTCATCTATTAGGTTCCCTTCTGTTCTCCATTCTCAGTTTTTTGCTTCATTGCCTCGCACCAAGTGAACTGAAAGGGTCATAAGCCTGAATTTGGACATTCTTTTCTTGCAGGTTTTCTTAGACATCGTGGAAAGTGATAATCTTCTCATGTCATCAAAAGGTAAGTGCATTTAGAGCATTTTCACTTTCTTCTCTGATAGGGGCAATGGCCAAGAATAAGATTGGTTCAAGCACTTGAACAATGGTTTCCTAGATACTAACAAGGAAGGAATTAAAAAGAAATGTTGTAACCACTATTGATTTGAGTACCTTTGCAGTTTGAAATTATAAGCTTGTTAATATGCTTTTTCCTTTCTTGAATATACCAATTGGAGATTTTTATATGAAAAAACCAATCCAGTTCATATCAATGTCTTATGTGACGTCGCGGATGATCCAGAAAGTGCAGTGGTTGTACTAGGAAACAAAATCAGTGCTACCGAGGGCTCCCTCTGTAGCACTCGGTAGCACAATCTGTTGACCCGCCAGCAGCTACAATCTGTTGCTCCATCTGCAATATATCTCCATCCTATGAATTCTCTCTTGTATTTATGTTGTATTTGGCATTATATATGAATAGCCTATTAGCTCAATTGGTAGAGCGATGTGCGTATGCACAAAGATGTGGGTTCGAATCCCACATAGGTTACATAATAGACAAGGACACAACAATCCCCAATTGTTAATATGCACATTCTAATCCCCTATTATTAATCATGCTCAGTTTTATTTTTTGCAGTTTATGTTCTTATATTTGCACTTTAAAGTTGCACAAATGCACTTCACAGTTGCACAAATGCACTTCACAGTTGCACAAATGCACTTGACAGTTGCACAAATGCACTTCACAGTTGCAGAAATGCATTTCACACTTGCACAAATGCATTTCACATTTGCACAAATGCACTTCACAGTTGCACAAATGCACTTCACAGTTGCACAAGTGTATCTTACTTTTGCACAATTGTAGTTTAAATTTGTACAATTGTATCCTACTTTTGCACACTTGTATTCTAAATGTGCACATTACAATTTTATGTTTACACTTTATGTTCTTATATTTGCACTTTACAGTTGCACAAAAGCACTTCACAGTTGCACAAATGCAGTTCACAGTCGCACAACTGCACTTCACAATTGCACAACTGCATTTCACACTTGCACAAATGCACTTCACATTTGCACAAATGCACTTCACATTTGCACAAGTGTATCTTACTTTTGCACACTTTTCTAAATGTGCACATTTCAATTTTATTTTTGCACTTTATGTTCTTATAGTTGCACATTACAATTTTATTTTTGCACTTTACTCTTCCATTTTGAGCCTATACGGGATTTGAACCCGCATCTTTGTGCATAGGCACATTGCTCTTCCATTTTGAGCTAATAGGCTTTAGTGCAAAAACTTCAAAAGGCTGAAGTAGGAAAAATGCTCCATTCAGTTCCATAACATACAAATAATGGGGATTTCTGAGCGTCAACGCATCTTTGAAGCCTATAAAGGCACTGATCTGTAGGTTTGGAACTGATCGGCACTTAGCAAAAACTTTCATATCCAGAACCTCTTCTTAGGATCGAAATCACTAGGTTTAAGATCTCTCTTTATAGATGAATGCTTCCCAATGAAGTACTTGAAATGCAACAACATAAACTTTCATAGCCATAGAAACAACAACAAATGCCGAGGATTTCAAGGCAAAAGCTAGGGCTGGTTTCATCAAATCCTTATGGCATTCTGAGCTCCTCCTTGAGGTCAGGGTCCTTGACTATGATCAAGTGCAATCCTAAAAAAAATGAACTCCACTCCTTCATGAAGGATGTAAGATTAGCATGTAGTGCACCTATTACAATATCCACATCAGAAGTGATGCTTGATGAGCCATTATCAAAGATTTTACTGCACATATCAGACAACAATCAATATTGACCCTCAGTTAGGTTCCAAATAGCATCTTTCGAACATCTAGAGTGCAAAGGATGCTCAATAAATAAAGCTCTTAATGCTGATTATAATCTTTGGCATTTTTTATTGATTGGATTGCTATTCAAGAGAGTAAAACCTAAGTATAACAAGTCTGTTTATATAACACAATTTGGAGAATCGAGAGAGCCTATTGAGGTGCATCTACCTACCAACCTTGTAATAACATCCATAAACGATGCAACACAACCCTTGAAGCTAACTTCATGATCACATCATTGAACTATCACTGCATCAACAAATTAACATATTGACTTGAAGGCTATAATAAATAAAAAGATGCTATTGTTATCATTTAGAATACGCATCATTATATCGATCATTGAACCTGTGGAATGTTCTCTAGAAACTAATAGTAGTGTTAGGATCCCCATCAAAATACATGTCAACTAAAAAGATGACTAAGCAATTTAAGATCAATGAAGGTATATATCCAGTGGGAATCCTAAGTTGTCTTTGGCCCATGAGTTCATATTTCAAGGCTTTAAGGTGTTATATGTAGCAGCAACATTGTTTTCACAAGTTTAAAAACATATTTTGCAGGGTGTAACAGCTAGGCCAATGGCAATCCACCTCCTAAACTTGAATTTTTACCTGCTATTCTACTTTGTCAAATAAATAAAAGCATATATAGTACAAAGAAACTGATTATGTTAAAAAAACACCATACATGCTCCAAAAAGGGAAGCATCAACGATATATCCGAATATCAGTATGGATATGCCTTAATTAGTTTCTAGAGATTGTAAGATTGAGAACGAATGCATACCTCCGTTTCAGCAGTTGTCTTACACGACTTCAGTTTATATGGCTTCTTAGGATTCGAACAATAGGTTAATCAAAATTCCGAAAAAAAAATTGGTCAGCTCCATCAACAAAGAGTTAATCTTATAAAATTACGCACTTACAGAACAATTTCGCCCTTCCAGGATCAACGAATTTTAGCTAGTAACTTGCGAAACAGCGAAATTCAACAACAATCAAACAAATTAACAAGGAAAAGAAGAACATGGAATCAATAAATTTTCACAAAATCCACACAGAAACATGAAAAATCTAAGAAAGAAGAGGCGGAAATTAAGCGCTCACCGTTGTTGCGAAATCGGAAGCGGGAAGAAACACCAGTCTAACTCGGCGTGAACTCGGCGTGCACAGATGAGCACAGAAGCAGGCGAGATCTGAGAGGGGAGGGATGTCGGCGGTTGCGAGGAGGCGAAATCTGAGAGCGTGTAGCTGTGCCGTCGGCGGTGGAGGAAAGAAGTGAGAGAACATTATTGAACAAGAGCCGTGGTTGAACAGAAGCGAGAGAACACCGAACAGGATCCACACGATTGGGCCTTTTTTTTGGATTAAATGAGGCCCGTACCCAGTTTTACTAATCCAAGTCCAGTTAAGTTAATTAAGGGAATTTTACACGTTAAGCTCATTTTACACAATAAGGAGTTTTTACATTTGAAGTAAACCCTATATATATATATATATATATATATATATATATATATATATATATATATATGGAGTGGTTTCAGAGTGCACACCTCTTAGGGTGTATCTTGTGCACAAATCTTGTTCGTTAATTAAATGGAATGGATGGCCATGATTAAAAGGAATTTCTCTTTTTTTTTATTCAAGATGTGGGTCCTGCCTGGGTAAAAAGCAATCACTCTCCTTTCACTCCCTTTGTGCAGTGCGTGAACTACAGCCCCACCCACCCCATTCTTTTTTTTTTTTTGTAAGTCGCTTTCAATTTTTTTTTAAAGAAAATATGAGGGATTTTTTGGTGGAATCACTGATTTAATTTGTTTTTAAAATTTTTCAATTCAACCGAATAATATTTCACATACTACCGAATAATATATATTTCATTTTTTCATCCATTTCAGATCAAATTTTACCAATTCTACTAAATAATTTGTCACATATTACCGAATAATGTTTGTTTTTTGTCAATCAATTTTAGTTTTGACTCCGAGTTAATTTTTATGCATTCAATTTTGAAATATTATTCGGTAGAATAATTATATTTTTTGGGAAATAGAAACAACATTATTCAATAGAATGTATGAGTATTCAGTGGTACATGAATGATTATTCGGTCGTATATGAGAGGTTTATATGATGTCTATTAAACCGAAAGCTCCATATACCGACGAATAATAATTCAAATTTCACCGAATAATTAAAAACTATTTAACACTAACAACCAAAATTTGACTCATTCATCTGAATAATTAACGAATAGCATCCAAACTACATTTCATTCGAACGGAGGTCCAACTTAACACATCACCATGTCCCCCACCCGCACCCAAACCCCACCCCAAACCCAGTACCCCACTCGGCCACTCCCACCCCCACCCCATCGTCGGTTTCAATTTTCGAGCTTTTTCGATTGGCTGTCCTCGCCCTCGCAGTCTCCGACTACTACTGCGGCTTCATCTTCAAGAACAAGCAGTCTCCGAATTTGAATGCCTTTTGGAAATCAAACCCCAAACAAGATACAGTACGAAATTGAAAGCGAAGGAAACTAAACGTAAATTGTGGATCAAATTGGAGCTTGAATTAGTAAGAATGCAGAGCGAGAGAGATACCAAAGATACCCGCCCAATCACAAGAGCGAGAGAGATCGACAGATTCAGAGCTCCCTTCGATCGACAAAATTGACGGGGAAGAGAAATCGGAAAAGGGAGTGGAGGCGACAAATTACGTGTTGGACAGGTGAGGCTCGGAGATGGCGGAGTCGGATGAGGGCGGTTTCCTTGGCAGAGGTGACAATGGCGAGATCCAGTTGCCTTGAAGTCATGGCAGTCGTGATCCTCCTGCGAGGCAACCACCCAGCCATGGAAGCTGCGATCCACAAGTGGCGGCGATTGCCAGTGACGTCGAGGGCGAAGAGGAAGGCTGGTTGCAGCAATTGGGAGGGCAGCGTGTCGAATCGATCGACGGCGGCTGCGGCGGTGAGATCCAGTCGAAGAAGATTGCCCTTCGCCGCTGCTGATAGCCCAAAGCCGTCGCCAACCTTTTCATCTGGATTTGATTCACCGGTGTCGTCGACTTTTCCTTCGCCATCCTTCGCCGCCGTGGAATCGCCTCTCCATTTCCACCAGTCGTCGGTTGTTCTCTTTGGATCCATATGATGAATAAGCACGATGAAAAAGACTCCAATTGAGGATTTAGGATTTTTTATCCCCCACCACACCCCTACACGCGCTCCAAGATGCAATTTAGATTAGTTTTCAATATATATTTTTTTTAATTTATGGAACACGTGTAACCATCTCACCCATCTATTTTATTGAGATTAAGGGTCCAAATTTGTGCACAAAGTACACCCTAAGGGGTGTGCACAAAGTACCTACTCTCTCTCTCTCTCTCTCTCTCTCTCTCTCTCTCTCTCTCTCTCTCTCTCTCTCTCTCTCTCTCTCTCTCTCTCTCTATATATATATATATATATATATATATATATATATATATATATATATATATATATATATATATATATATATATATATATATATATATATATAATTACCTTTCCCCAATTCTGCAGATCTTCAGCGGGCTCACCTCCGAAGTCGCAGACATGGCGGTTTCAGTCGAAGAAGCCATCGCCGCCGCCCCACTGCAGCACAACCGCAGCACCAGCTCTAGCCCACCTGCACTCCTCCCAGTCTCACAACAAGCCCGCAGCAGCAGCCCAGTGCCACCTTTTCTCATCTTCACAGGTTCGCACCAAACGCCCCCATCCCCTCTATTTTCGATTTCAATCCCTCGGTTTGCAACTCTCCTGGTATGGATCTTCTCCCTAAACTCTTTATTTACGGATTTAGATTTGATTTTGATGATTTAGGGTTAAGATTTTATATTGAGTTGGAATTTGATAGTTTAGGGTTTGAAATTGCACGTGAAATTGAAATTGATGGAATCAGGCGGTCATTACCATTATCTTTAGGGATGATTTTGTAGATCTGCTGAGATTTATGATTCTCAGCAGTGGCGGCGGCGGGAGACTTCTTCCGGTGTCGGATTCCTGGGAGTAAAAATAGGGGTTTTTGATATCTTTGCCTATTTTCGTTTATTTGTACCTTTGGTAGGATAGTTATGGTCATTTGGCATGATATGTTTGTTCTGTTGGTAGGATAGGGTTATTAAACACCGAGTTACTTCAAATGAACTTGCATAAAAGGTGTGGACATAGCTGAAGCCTTAAAAGAGTGATCAAATGGACTAGCAATTTTCTCTCATCACATCAAACACCTACGAGCAATTGGCAAAACATATATATGACTTTCATTTTATTTGTTTTTGTTTTATTTGGACGTCACAAACAAACCAAAAGCTCATAATTTTGAGTTGTGAGATGAGATCCACAATCCAATTTTAGCGCCTTAATTTATCCACTCCCATTTCATCCACAAAAAATACAGAAATTCAAAGGAATAAAAATCACAAATGCCCATCATTTGTACACTCTTCCAGAATATATAAAACTCCTAGTTCCACCTTCTTGATCAATTTATCACCCTCTTGATCAATCATTTAAGTTTAAAGGGTATGTATGATATGATCTTCTCATCTCATTCATCCACTACTTGATCAGTTTTTTTGTTAAATTGTGACAGATTTTTGTCTTTGTTGATTGCTTAGTTATTTTTCCTGTTGATCATCTTTTTGGGCATGATTTTGATGAATAAGAAACCTATACATGTGTATATATCTATGATTGAATAAGCCGCGAACTGAAATACACAATTCATGTGCAGGATTTTGGTAGGAGATTGATAAACAAGGCATAGAAGGAATTGATCAGTAAAGATGTTAGGGACAAATGTTGCAAATACACATGGGCTGCTGCAGAAACCAACTCTTTGGGCTCCTCCACTAACAAAATCAAGGTGTTGCAGTGTCCTGATTCCGGGAGCCGGAGGCTTACTGCCTGCAGGAGGCTGATCAGCTCACAAGTTGTTGTGGATCACGTCGAGGCTTTCTGTTTCTCTTTTATTCTCTGTTTGATATTGTTTTAGGATGCAACATATAGTGTGCAGATCATACTTGTAGTCAGTCTTTTGAAGGAGTAATTACTATTACTTGTTAAAATAGAATTGTAAATATCCTTACTCCTAACTCTAATGGTTTATCTCAACAGGTACCAAGAACTGGCTAATAGGGTGGATGAAGCATTAGGATTCATGGCTGCTACTAGACTTACGGTTGATCATCCTATAATGACCACCACTGAATTATGGACATCACATGAGTGCTTTCTTCTGCCTTATGAAGAGGCACTGACCAGACTGGATTCAATTTCAAAACCAGGGAGTCAATTATTGTTCATAAGATACTCAGGTCAATTTCAAAACCTAATATATTTCCTAAATCCCTCAATTAATATTTCCTAAATCCCTCAATTGAATGTGTTCACTGATCTTAATATGCATTCATAATGAAGATGGATGGAAAATAGCCTATTAGCTCAATTGGTAGAGCGTTGTGTTTGCACACAAAGATGTGAGTTCAACTCTCACATAGGCTAATACGGAGTATGCGTTCATATCTCCATGGACTTATACGATTGAATATGGTAGGAATTAACATATACACTAATGGCAGGACAAATTTATGAATCTGGTACGACAAATTTATGAATTATGAATATCTCTGAACTTATAAAATTATGAACTTGGTAGGAAATATATAGACTATTGGTAGGACAAATTTGTAAATCTGGTAGGATAAATATACGATATTGGTATGATAAAAATGTAATCACCGAAATTCCTAAGTGTATAACTTGAAACTAATGGTAGGATAGATTTACACGAATGGTAAGATATATTTATACTATTGGAAAAATGTAAATGCATAATTGACTTTACGAAAAAAAATTACTTCCACATGAATCTCAGAAAAGCAAAAGGAGAAGGCAAGCTCCACAGGCAGAGACTGAAGTTATATGAACCACAGATGCAAAAGCTATACATGGATATATCATGTGTGATGATGAATCTCAAGCTATGGTTGCTATCCTGGATAAAGTTAGTGCTGCACTGAAAGACAAGATCCAAGTAGTGAATATTGACACTCAGAAGTACCCAGTCATCGCTGACAAGTTCATGATCATCATGTGGAGAAAGAAAATTGAGTAAAACCTAGTCTGGAGAGATTTATGAATATGTCTTACCATGTTCACAGATTTGTCCTACCACTAGTGTATATATTTCCTGTCATGTTCATAATCGTATAAGTTCAGAGAGATTTATGAATTTGTCCTAACATGTTCATAAATTTGTCCTACCCTTAGTATATGTATTTTCTGCCATGTTCATAATTGTATAAGTTCAGAGAGATTAATGAACACATACTCCATATTAGCCTATGTGAGAGTCGAACTCACATCTTTGTGTGCAAACACAACGCTCTACCAATTGAGCTAATAGACTATTTTCAATGGGTCCTTATGAGTGTCTAGGCATCAAGAAGTGATAATTTCGCATGAAGCAAAAATAACGCTTGAATTTGTAATCTTAATTTGCAAGTTATGCAATTGATCAAAAAAAGAGGGTATAAATTACGAACTCTCTGCAACTGGTCTCGTGAAACCGTCACCTTGGGGTAGTTCTGTTATAAGAAAAAGGAACAGCTACAAAGGATATGTACAAGATCACTTACCCATCGCTGCCACTGTCATCGGACAAACTTCTTGCACTTTTTCAGGTATGAAAGGACAGTTGTACACTATTGGTAGGACATAAATATTCTATTGGTAGGATGGGGACTGTATTGTTTTCTGGAATGAACGGGTAACTTTTTCCCCGTCCTTTCCGCTTCTCTCCTATTCTGCCTCACTTTTTGCAGAGCATGTTATGGTGTTTCAGATCTTCTTCTCAATCTTATATATGTTATTGGGGGACACCCATCAATGCAATCATTGCATTTTTCCCCTCATAAATGCTCCCCCTTTTCCCAAAGGAGGAACCCTGTTTTGGTGCCAAAAATGCACTGACAGCCCGTCAAATCAGCTACAGTGAATTCCCTCCAGATTCTTTCCAAAATATCTTTACGTATGGAAAGACAGGTTTAGCCTATTGGTAGGACAAATTAATTCTATTGGTAAGATGGGCAGTCTACAGTTTTCTGAAATGAACGGAGGATGTCTTTTGGTGCCACATGTCACTGACAGTCTGACATCTACTGACAGTTACAGTGTCCCACCCCTTCACCTGCAACTTCCTCTTCCGGCTGCTATTTTTATTTGCAAAAAATGGCCACTTTCTACCCCTAGCAAATAAACAAGGGACCTGACTAGTTTTGCAAAGTTTTTTTTTTTTTTTTGTCTAGTTATGCAAAATGCCCTTTGTTATAAAGAGTTTTAAAAAGTATGCTCATCCAATTCAGAACATGTCAACTGATGAATGAATTTGTTCTCGACTTTTACAATAATGAGAAGATGCATCTCACATAAACAAAGGTTTCTCATCTAATTTAAACCAAATACTCATTTACTTATTTTACTTGATAATGAGTATTTTTATGTTCATGTGCAGTAGGAATCTTTAGATTGAGATTTAATTTTTGGATACCGTCATCAAGTGCAAAAGTGAATGAGCACTACTTTAGTTTTTTTTGTTTTTAAAATAAAAAATTACTACTCCGTAGGCATCGACCGTCCAATAAACAGGAAGGTTTTGAGGATATAAATAGCAAGTCAAGTAGCAGCAATCCGCTCACACAAAAATTAGGCACACGTACTACGTACACATATATATTATATATATTCAACGATAATGAAAGCAATATCTAAAAATGGAAGGGGAGTGGTGCTGGTGGTGCTGGTGGCTTTGGCGGCGACTCTAGAGATGGCCGTGGAGGCGGAGGCGGACGGTGGATCAGGGAGTTACTGCTTGAGCTGGAGGGTGGCAGTGGAGGCGAATAACGTGAGGGGATGGAGGAGGGCGCCATCGCAGTGCTGGAAGCACATTGAGAACTACATGGTTGGGGGACAGTACTCAAGGGACATCTCCCTCCTCATGGAACCCATCTATTCCTACATGGAAACCATCCCTCTCTCGAGTTTCTCAGCTCCAGACAACGACAACGACAACGACACCGCCATCAATGCTTGGATATTAGACGTCGATGACACTTGCCTCTCCAACTTGGTCTATTATCGCACCAAGCGATTCGGGTAATTCACTAGTTTATATATTCACTAATCACTACTACTTTCTTCAATCTACCTTTGTATTAATTAAAAAGACATATATTTTGAGACAGATCGAGTGAATAGTAAGTAGTATAGGTTAATTAACAAAAGTGTAGATTCGGATGAGTCAGGATTTGGGTAAAGATGAAATTGTATAGTTTGGATAAAGTAAAGATGGGTCACGTACGTATGAGGACGTGCGTGACGCCTGAGGCTGAGTGGGAAGCTGAAGACCTCCTTCTCACTTTCTTATGTGGCAAAGCAATTAATTAAGTCAAGTGGAGGGTGGAAATACAGCCTATAATTATAATTTATAATTATATACAGTAGCTCTTAAAAAGTGTACTCCAATATATTATATATATATATATATATATATATATATATATATATATATATATATATATATATATATATATGGCGGTGTGGTGTGGTTGCTGAATCAATACATGTTTATGTATCCTTCCACTAACTATTAAATATTAATTTAACTATATATATAGTAAGTATATTTCATCGCTCCATCGGTATACGTAGGTCATATTTCACACGTCACTCTATCTAATGTGCTTCCTTTGTTATGTACTATTATGTTCATCTATCTTTATATCTTTATATAATCACTATTTTTCATAAAATTAGTATTATGGGATTTACCGAATTAGTCCATGTCCACGTACCCAATATATAGCACTTCTTTTCAGATTTTAATATATTTTTCTTAATCAATTATATTTATGTTCGTGCATCCTATTCTGTAAATCACTATGTTAGAATATTTCCTTTTTAAGTTTCAAAAATTTTAAAACATGCATGATTTTTTTTCTAAATAAAATTTTATAACTATATAAAAATAGATGTTAAAATATAAATATAATTTTTTTTAAAATAAATAAGTGGAGTAGGAAAAGTAAAGTAGAAGATCTTATGTGCGCCAATAAAACCTCTCCATACCCTGATTTCAAATGTCTTGTCCTCTAATTTCACCCCCTCCCCCACCCTCTTTCCCCTCACAAACTTCAATTAACCAAGGAGACATAACCAAGTGACGGGAGATTCAGACCCCCCCCCCCCCCCCCCGGCTTCCTTCCCACAATATAGTTGAACAAACCCGTGTGAGATCATCTCTCATAACTTCCTCAAATTTTCTTTGAAATTTTTTTAGAATCATTTAGTTTTGGAAAATTTGCTACAAACTCTAAAATGGATAATCCGAAAGAGGTTATATAAGTGTTGTGCTATTAGTTAGTTAGGCCCAATAGTGTCATGTGGTAGTGGATGATTGTTTGGTCTTCTGATCGAGCACTGACACTTCAACTGTGTTGGGAAAGTTCATCAGTGACACTCTTTTTTCTCTATTTCAAGTCTATAGATAAAATTGTTGGCCTAGCTATTTTAAGGTAATTTATCTTCTTCTTCTTCTTTTATATTTTAATGGAGTGTTATATCGTGGAAGAGGCGTAGGTACGTATGTGGTTTTGAAGCTGTAATCAGAGCATGAATTTTATTTTTTCTTCTACAATTCATCACATTTAATTTAACAGATGATTAATTTTCTACAAATTAACAATTCAAAATTTTAACTATAACTAATACATAGTATAGTGAACATTTAGGTGATTGAGACGTACAAGTTAATTATTTGGGTTGTTAAGCCTTAAATCATAAAAATCCAATAATAATGCAAATAATATATAATGCAGATGTGAACCATATGACCCGGTGGGTTTCAGAGAGTGGGCAATAAGGAGAGAATGCTCAGCCATCCCTGGGGTGCTTGGGCTGTTCAACACCCTTGTCCAGCTGGGGTTTAAGGTCATTCTGTTGACGGGAAGGGATGAGTCCATCCTCGGCCAAGCCACCATCGATAACCTCCTCGCTCAAGGATTCGTTGGTTACCATCGCCTCATTTTAAGGTACGTACACGGCCACTTTGGAAATTGCAATGAACGTACATGTGAATATGTGATATAAACAAATGTTAACACATATACATATATGACATATATATACTTGTGTACGTGTACAGAACGGAGGAATACAGAGGGAGGAGTGCGGTTGAATTCAAGTCAGAGATGAGGAAGCAATTGGAAGAGGAAGGATACAGGATTTGGGGTAACGTGGGTGACCAATGGACCGACCTTCAAGGTCTTTCTGTTGGCAATCGCACTTTCAAGCTTCCTAATCCCATGTACTTTGTTCCCTAGCTAGCTACCAAACCTCACCTATCTACTCGCCCCATACCACTCTATACACATATATATATATATATATATATATATATATATATATATATATATATATATATATATATATATATCCCACAAAATATATATATATTACATATTACATATTACATATTAATGGATGTGCAATGTATGTACGTACTAGCTAGCTCGTATACACATTTAATAAGAGACCGAGTGCATTTATATGCAACTGTAAATTAACCTATAATTCCATGTTTATCCTTCCAAAAGATCCATATATATATAGCTCTACTACATCACAAAGATTATCTAGTCCCACTATATATGTCAAACTAAGTTTCAGAAATCATTTGTTGAATCCCCAAGCAATCAACCTATCTTCCTATAACTAGAACACAACCTCTATAGTTGCTCAAGCTATGAAGAAGAACACATGGTTTTGTGGGATTTTCTCTTTCTCTAAAGTGAACCAAATCAGTCACTACCCCAATTTACAACTAGGGCAACAGACAACTCTGGTTCATCACTTGAATAACTAATTTCTGGTGACGAACATATATAGGTAGACTAATCCCACAAATAATTTCTAATGTTATCTCACGATGGGCATACACTCGGGCCGGCTACCAACTTAGATCAATGTACGTCGCCTGAATAAATTCAAGCCACGGATATTGGTCTTTGTTGCAATATGTGGTCGCCTAAATGAGTGTCAAATATGGTGCATAGATGGCATGATATTAGGCGATGATACTAGCAATAACGTCGATCGGATGCCTGATTGAGCCCCATGTTTTGGAATTTTTCCCACTAATTTGTGTTAAGGTTAGTGCATATTTCATTATTTTTCTAAAGTATTGTTCTAATATGGTAATATGTTAAAAATGTGGAGATTGGGATTTTAGCTGAAAATTTATTATTAGATTGTGATTTTATTTTAGATTTCGTTATAGATGAATAGTTTTTATATTAATTTGATTTAGATTAAGAATCGTGGAGATTGAGATTTGTTGAGTTTGAGATAGTGTATGTTAAGATTGTGGAGAATGTGTTTTTTATTGGAAATGTTATGAATAAATTTATAGATTTGGGTATATATATACTTGTTTGTGGAGAATTGTTGGATATTTGTAATAGATTTTGTTATATAAAATTTTTTATATGAATTTCAATTTGTGGTTTGCGGTTGTGATGTTGGTTGAATATATCTTGATATTAGCAGACAAATGGATAAGAGGTGGATGTAATTTATGCGTCATACTGATGAATACAAGATTACAATAAGTGAATTTGCGACCTGGATTTTTGCGAATGCAAATGGGAGGACATTGTTTGATTGTCCATGGGGTGTATATATGCTTGCGTAATGGTCCAGATCCAGTGACCATTGGAGAGATGTACTCACACTTTTGGTATAATGGCATGGAACCTACGTACAGAATATGGCACAAGCATGGTGAGTCACGTGTTGAATCAAGAATTTCCGAGCTCATAAGGCAAATCCTTGAGCAAAGGACTTCCTCTTCTAGTAAGGATCCAGTTATGGACATTTTGCATGATAGTTTCCCTTACCATGCCAGATATAATGCAATTGTCGATGAAGGTTGTAGGGATGCTAACAACCCTTACCATGACGGAGCACGATAGTTTCCGTTCTTCGTTGCTTCTTAGCTTGCTCCAAACTCTTAGAGACTCCTTCCCCAAGCTTTCTCAAGTCTTGCTCCAAACTCTAATATGGTAATATGTTAAAAACGCGTAGATTCCGAACTCGACCACCAAAATGACATAATATGGAAGTAATATTAAAACATGTGATATTTACATCTAAAATAAGCTAAGACTACCCTAGAATGCCTATATAAAATACGCATTATCAGTGTGTAGAGAATCAATTATATGTGAAACATTGACTAATAGTTTGGTGTTGCATGTACCTTGGTTAATCTCTAATCTTAATGCTATTATTTAGGTGAAATTCTACCGTTCTGTGCTAGGTTTGCCTAGGAATAAGGGTTATTATGACTACTATGACTAGTAATTTACACAAGATTAAGACAATGATGATAATATGATGAAAATAAAACTTGAATAAGATTCGATGATCAACTTGACCAAACTAAAGTGGATATTTTTAGATGGAATCAATTATCTTAATTGTTAATTCTCAAATAACTTGTTTATAATTTGTTTTTTCTTAACTTCAATCACCCCTCTCCCCTCTACTAATTAGTAAATATATACTCCCTCCGTTCGGCAAAACTTGTCGTTTACTATTCATGCACGCTTTTTTAGAACGATAAAAACTATATAAAATATTCATTTTTTTATAAATTTTTTTTAACAAGTTTGTACTTATCAATAATAACTACGAAGTTGTTAAAAAAATTATTAAAAAAACTAGATATTTTATATAGTTTTTATCCCCTAAAAAGCGTGCATGAATAGTAAAGTGTCAAGTTTTTCCGAACGGAGGTAGTATTACTTAGGAATACTTGATTCTCTGTTGCATCGACCTCGTACTTACTCATTATACTAGTTTGTAGGTTTGATTTTTACTTTTGATAGAAATAACGACAAATTCCTCCAGTCACCTAGGCAATATATATGAATCCAAATACACACGTCTAAAATCAAAACCAAAATGGAAACTTAATATCTTACTTCCTTTGGATAAAACATAATCACTCATACTTTATCCAAGGAATCTTCAATATCCACTATAAAGGATCTTCCATCAAGTGACAATGAACTTATTTTTCCTATCTTCTAAGATCCTGAGTGCATCCTTGCACATCCAATTTTCTATCTTCTTACCTTGTTGAGAAGAGTCATGTGACCCTCAAAAACTTGCCCACACTTTAGTCTGCTAAGTTCCTTCATAGGTACTCAAGGATATATCAAGTCTTACATGGTTTGCCTTGGACAATTCACTACTACATATAAAGCCCTAATGTAACATTTATTATGTAACACTTTTAAAAATTGTTTCCATAGCTATCTATTGTAACATGTTTTAACATTTATTAACAAAGTGTTACATTAGCACAAAAGGATGTAGAATTTAATTATTTTGTATGTTTATGCCAATCGTTTACACTTTTGTATATGTAACACATTTTACTTTTTATTGTAACATTATTTAAAATGATGTAGAATTTAATTATTTTGTATGTTTATGCCACTACTAGAAAAACGCTATATAGCCTCGAAGTTTTTGGCTACCAATTATTTCGAGGGTACCGTCGTAGCTAATACCTTCGAATTTAGACTCGAAAAAATATTTGGAGCCTAAGTAGCATTGAAATAAAGTTGAAGCTATTTTTCCAGGCTATATAACCACGAATAAATATTTTGAGAGCGTCGTCGGGTGTAATTAGCCTCGAAAACAAATTCGAGGGCACTCTTTTGAAGCTATTGTCTAACGAGTGTAGCAATGAAGTTGTTATAGGGTACACTCGAGGCTAATTTCGAGGGCATATAGGATCGAATATTTTTTGGAGGCTAGAGTTGAGGGTGTAGCAACTCAATATATATTATGAGGCTAATTTCGAGGGTAAGTTTGATCCTAAATGGCTACAAATTTTTTTTGGGGCTAACGGTGTGGCTAAATAACCTCAAATTATGTAGTCGAGGGTATATTTGTAGGTATATAACCTCGAAAAAATTGAATTTTCATCCAGGGAAAGATCGATAGGAAATCTGTTTGTCATACTTAATACATTAAATACCCCAACTACCTTCTTCTTCTTTTTTTGATAATGAGGAACTCATCTTTGGCGGCAAACTCCGAGTACGTGACCCAGCCGACAAGAGCCACGTGCTAGGTAAACCGGCTTGCGCCGATCGACTCGACCCACTAGTAAGGAGCAAGGTAAACCTTGAATAGAAATCTCAACTACCTATTTTGCTTTATCAACTACAACGTACAATGTTAATCAATTTTCACTCTCATACACTTTTCTTTCTCCCACAACTTTCTAATATATCTACCTAGCTACCTTCCATTTTGTGTGCTTTCTTAGACTCGATCAAGAGTTTTATGGTATTTGATATTCATTTATGATAAGTATCATCATTTTGATAATTATTTCCTTATTTTCATACAAGTTACATGGTGAGAAAGCAAGAAAATCTATATGATTTAAAAACCGTTAGAGAGATAGCTTGAAAATGTAGTCACATAATATGTAAATATTAACTTCGAACATGCCCTCGAGTTCATAATTTTGAGGGTAAACTATTGTGATTACCCTTGTCAATACTCTCGAATTATTATTTTCGAGGGTAAGCGAGCCCATGAACTCTTCCCCAATAGCAACAATATTATGATTTCGAGGGAAAATTTGATGCTACATATAGCCTCCAAATATCATTTGGAAGGCACCATCAAGAGTGTGTTCCTGAGTAAATGTAGAACTTTTTTTAAACATCTACCAATCTTTTGTCTCATTCTGCATATCATACTTTTATTTTTTTTTGTTCATCTTATAGATGGATAACCGTGATTGGATATTTCTCGATGGAGTTGAAGAATTCGTCAATTTTGCAAAATCACAAGTCCAATTTATGGATAAGGACAAGATTATTTGTCCTAGTTTGAAGTGTAATAATGGAAAATTTCAAGATGTTGAAAATGTACGTCTTCATCTTTATCGAAAAGGTTTTGTTAGTAGTTATTATCGA
Source organism: Persicaria tinctoria (assembly GCA_037127255.1). Lineage (NCBI taxonomy): Eukaryota > Viridiplantae > Streptophyta > Magnoliopsida > Caryophyllales > Polygonaceae > Persicaria > Persicaria tinctoria. The sequence goes on along the minus strand of JBANSL010000008.1, from coordinate 58,539,371 downwards.
CAGATTTCACATGGAGAACTACGGTTTATTCCAATCCTCCCAACTGAAGATCAATCTAGGTTGAGCAAGAATAGTTTGAATTTCTTTAGAGTCGTAGGAATGAATCTATTTGATAATTTGATTAATCTTTGTCAAAGAATGGTATTTAATGCAGTTGAGCTTATTTTTGTTCCTCAGTAATTTGATATTGGAAATTCGGTCCTTCTATTAATATAAGCAATATGAGAAAGGGGTTGGAAAGCACAATAAGGCTTACAAAAGAAATGAGTATGTCACATCAAACAACAGATTATGGTTTTATCGATGATAGCAGTTCTTATTTATCCGAGAGGTTTTTTGCCCAATAAATATATTAACTAAATGTCTCTGGTCAAATAAATTATTATTATTATTATAAAACTTTATTATGATGAATTTTTTTTTTTACATAAAGTTAGTTGGAAGCCTCATAATAAATTGAGCTCCAACCCCCTTTTTAAATAGTGAAATCAACTTTATGAAATATAAAATCACCATTATCAGACCTGGCCTGCCTCGTGACTTTTCGTAACCAATTGAACCCGCTTCATGAAACCAATATCCTATCATATATATCTCAAATCGTATTTTACTACAAATCAGTTACCTAAAATCCGAGATTCTCTTCAAGTCTATTCTAAAATATATCTTCACTTCTGATTTTTCTCTTATATCATATCCTTTTTTCCGAAATCCCAATTACCTAAAATCTCAAATTCTTTCCATTTTTTTTTTAATTCGTTCAGATTATGCCGAATTTCATATAGAGATTGAAGAACATGGTGTCGCCCATCCAGAAAATCTTTTTTATCTTCATTATGTAAGATTAAACATACATTACTTTTTGTTTTCATATAAATCCATTCATATAACCGAACTCTTTTTTTCTTCTTCCAGGAATCCTATGATCGAAGTCTAACGAATCGATTTCATCAATTCATATATTTGTTACCATAACACTATTGATTTTATTTGTATTTTTTATTATTATCTCTGGTTCATCCTTATAATAGATATCTTATATTTTCTTTTTTTTTTCCCTCGCGCACGCGCCATGGCACGGGGATTGTACTAGTTGTTATGTTATTTTACTTAAATTTTCACATATATTAGGGATTATTTGGTTGACAATCCAAAATTTTAGAAAGTAGAAATTTGTGGATATTCTTTTTAAATTTTAATGATAACTTTTATTAAAGTATTACATTGTATAATTAACCCTTTTTAATAAGATGCTAGAGAAATAAATGGATTTAAAAAAAAATAGTGTAGTTCATGTGTCATTATGCGCTTATTTTAAATTTAATAAAATAATAATATAGGTATATAACACATTATTATTATTATGATTTTAAAAAAAAGTCGCGCAATGGGGCGAAGATTATATTAGTACTAATTTAATATTATAAATTTAACTATTTGAACTTTTGATTAGAAAATGTAAAATACAAATAATAATTTTTATTTATTTATTTTTCCCAATTTGGTACCATATCTTTTTTTAATTTGTCATTTAAAATTTGTTCATAGTTTGGCAAAAAAAAAAAGCTTGATCCGTGTGCTGTATTTTTTTATAGCCAAACTATCTTACAACCGTTGATAAGTTTAATCTAACGGTTGGAATATGTTGTTTGACCCAATGCACCTCCTCCCCTCCTTTTATCCCCCTTCATCCTACCAGAGTACCAGGCAACTGCTCCTCTCCTAATTCTCAAATCCAGATCTAGTTTCTTCCCCATTTTCTTCTCGCAAACACTGGCTGAGCAAGAGCGCGCGATTCGCGACCCAGTGCCTTCCTCCTCCCCTTCGCACCTACACCTGCAGCCTGCTGCCGGGTCGCCTCCTATTCGCTGTTTTCCGTCACCGGGTCACCTCCTTTTCGCACCTGTCGCCGGTTCCAGCAACTCCCGCCTGCCTCCATTGTTGTCGAGCGTCAACGCCTCCTCTCCACCTTCTCCTTCCGGCACCGGGGTGTGGAATGTACGGCCTCGCCTGCCTCCACCTTTCCAGATCTGATGCTTATTTAATCTTTTGAATTGCCAAGCAATTTCAAGGGTTTGATTTTTAATTTGTAGGATTACAGCTTTTTTATTTGTGGAAAAAATCAAATTGATGTTCTTTTTTTTTTTTTGCCTTGAATTTATGTATTTGTCGTAATGGTTGAAATTACATTTTGTACATTATTTAATTATGAAATTTAGATTTCTTCAAATATTTAATGCTTATGTTTGTTTATTGTTGTTATTTAAAGTAAAATCTATATTTTGTGCATTTCTAGGTTTTATGTATGCATAAATTGAAAAATAACAAAGAATTTGATGCCAATGAATTTAACCTCAAATTTGGCTACAAAAATCATAAGGTTTATAAGATTTAACCTGAAATTTAGGAGCCAAAATATTAAATTTAACCTCCAAATTGATTATAAAATGAGTTGATAAATTACCCTCGAAAATATATTACCCTTGAAAATGCCCTTGAATTTGACCCCAAGACACATTTCGAGGCGTAAAGGAGGGAGGTTAAATGTGGTCTCGAATATTAAAAATCGTGGTTAAATTGGAGGCCAATTTACCTTCACACTTGCCCTTAAATTATTTTGAGGTTATGAGTCGATACTATTTAGCCTCGAAGTTGGTACCCTCGAAAATACCTACCAATTTCATTGGAAGGCAATTTGAAGGCTAATAGCAATAAATTTAGTTTCGAAATAGTTCGATACTAATGATCTCGAAATTACCCTCGAAATTATTTGGACGCTATATTACTCTCGAAAATAAAAATTCGCGGTTAATATTCGAGGCCACATTTAACCTCCCTCCTCTACGCCTCAAAATGTGTTTTGATGTCGAATTCGACGGCATTTTCGAGGGTAATATATTTTCGTGGCTAAGATGGAGGCTACGTTTAAGGTTAGTTTCGAGAGTATAGACGCATTTTCTAGTAGTGTGCCCATCGTTTACACTTTATTTAATGTATTTTAAATAAATTTGACTTGAAGATTCTAACTGAATTTATTATTACGAAGAGTTTATCACTTTATTTAATGTATTTTAAATAAAAGATTCCAACTGTATTTATTATTATGAAGAGTTTCGGTGTTTACCTTAGGTCTATAACATTTAAAGAATATTAGGGAAGAAATAAATTGGGATGTTTTGGGAAAAAATAAAATATGCACGTGACAATATTTTTTTCATATATTGTGAAAAAAATATTATATTTAAATATAATATTAATTGATTTTACTATTATATTCTACAACTTTATAGTTTTTTTTCATTTATTACAGTGTATTCGTTTTTTTATTTATAGATTAAATTTGATATTTTAGTACCACTAAATTTAAAACATAAAATAAATAAATAAATAAATATTTTATAATTTTTTTTATCAATTTATTTATTTTTTATTTTCAAGATATTTATTAAACTATTAAGTTATTAAATTTTTTAAAAATAATTAATAATATAAAAATCAATATATTTTCACCTTAATTCATCTTTTTTTATTAGATAAAATTTATCATATTATTAATATAGTAGAACTTAAAAAAGTATTACATTTTCATATTATTTTAACAATTTTTTAATCTTACAAATATATTTAATTATAAAATCTTATAAAATATTAAAGTAATGTATAATCTAAAAACTTAAAAGTAATATATTTTTATATTATTTTATCTATTTATATATTAAATAAAATTATCATAGTATTAATATTTAACATGAAAATAATATATTTTCCATATTATGTTATCTATTTTGTTAATGATATCACTAATATATTTAAATATAAAATGTAATAAATTTTTTAAAATGTATTAAACATAAAATAACTTTATTGTTCTTAAAAAATAACTTTATACCTTATTTATTAAGACATAGATAATTGTTAAAATTTTAAATAAAGTCATTCTTTTTGTGTAGCTTCGTAAGGAAGGGTTGGCTTGGCGCCTTGGCGATATTATTTTGGCCCAAAATATAATTTGGGATATTTATTTGGCGGAAATTTTTACCGCCCAAAAATTTGGTGAAAATTCGTAAGTCACTCGAGTCTCGAGCCCCTAAAAATAAACCCTAACTCTCTCTCTTTCATTCATTAGGATGAACACCGCTCTCCCATTTCTCCAGATCTGAGATCTCGTCTTTCCTTCCTCCATCTCCCATGGTACCTTCTCTTGGTTTCTCCCTCTTGCTCAACCTTTATCCATGGTGTCTCCTACAAAAGAATTCACATGGTAAGGACGACGGGCTCCCTCGCTCAGTCACTCGCTAACGAAGGGCTCGCTCAGTCGCTCGCTCGATGAAGGGCATGCAAGATGAGACTTGAAGACGATGTTGTAGGCGAGGCGACCATTGGAACGACCGGGACCAAGAGTGACGGTAAGTACTCCTCCTTACTATCTACTGCTACTTCATTGTTGAGCAAGAGAGCGACAGTCCTTTTTCCTCCCTGTTGCGATTTGTTGGTGCAATTTCACTCCTCTTTTGTTTGAAATTGATTTAGGGTTCTTGATTTAGGCATCAAATTGGTTTAGGGTTTTTGATTTTATGCGGTGGTTTTGATTTTGTGTGGTGGTTTTGTGATTAGGGTTCTTAAATGCTTGGTGCGATTAGGGTTCTTGGTTCACAAATAATACTGCTCGTGCCGAATTTTTGGCTCACTTGATGACAGCAACCAAGGAAATTTTACAAAATGGGAAAGGTGATAGTTCTGGCTTCCTCTTTTACATCCTCTTTAATTTTATGCCATGGGTTTGATAGCTTGTCACCATTGAGAAACTGGCATTTTACAGTGCTCAAAATTGCATCTGTTTTCCCTTCATGAAGTGTTGTAGTAAGAAAGAAATTGTGTTTTTTAAAAACCCTCAAAAGTGGGGCTTGATTGAGCAATCTGATTTTACAAATGATGAGTAAATATATTTTCTAAATAATTGATTTATGAAATTGATGAAGCATTATTTGGGTGAGGTTTGATTTACTAATTAAAAAGATCAAATTTATCATTCCTATCTTTTCCACATCATCCTTTAGCAATCAGTTTGTATTTAGGCACGTGTTCAAAAGAGCAAGAGTGTGAACTTAAGCTATCAGTTGTTCTATTTAATTTTGCAAGTTCTAGTATTTAAGCTAAAGTTGTTTTAATAATAAATTTAATATTTAAGTAATAGTGCGAATTCTGTTATAGTTATGCTTCATTAGATTTAAGTAGACATGTTTGTGTCTTTTTTTTTATAGAAAGAAATAAAATTAGTTGTGACAAATATAAATTGGTGTTTTGATGCACCTAGTGGCTAGTTGTGCATTGACTCTTTTATAAAAAAAAATAACAAATTACAGCACAAAACACTGACGAGGGAATCCACAAAGTTAGGAGCTATGAAAATGTGAAAGATCACGCTAGTGCAATGAGAAAAGGGATTTAACTTGTGAGATCTGTCATTAGGTATGCCCTGCTTATTTCTTTGTCATGTTCATTATTTCTATTTGTCACTCAAAAGATCGCCCTTTCTGATTTCCTCTTGAATTAATTTATGTCCATTACTTTGGAGTTCTTTTTATTTTATTTAATCTTTCTAGTTGCAATCTGTAATTTTTATTTGAAATCTCCTATTTTATTTACAATGTACATATTAAGTTGCCTAATCCATTCAAAACACTTTATAGATCTTCTTATTGGTTGAAGTGGAAAATCTTGTCAGTTCATATGGAGTTTGTTTGAGTTTTTAAATGATAAGCAAGAGTTTTATTCTTTCAATTTTAGGTCAAAGGGTTTTTTAAATATATTTGTTGGTTGACTTCCCATTAATAGTGGACGTAAAGTTGAAGATCCTGATATGCTTGAGAGAATTTGGCTCACTGTCATCAACAACCTTCTAAAGGATTATCCTGTAGGTTTTCTGCCTGCACTATCTAACCTTAGGTTTTATTATCTCCTATGTTTGGAGTTGTATCATCAGGTTGCCACTATGAAATTATCATTCATTTCACTTCATTCAGCTGGTTTAATGTTGTTATTTTTCTTCCCTAAACCTTTATAGGAATCTAGTGAGCTGCTTGCAATGGGAGAGGCTTTTGGAATAAAAGCTCCTGAAAAGAAGGTAAGAATAGTTGTCCTCCATCCCACCTTTAATTGCTCAACTATTCATATGTTAAGTAACATTGCACCCTGTCAGTTTTATTGCCATCAATGAGGAATCTTATGACAACTATGGAGGTATCTTGTCATGGGAGGTATAGAATTCTCTATCTAGAGAGCCAATCTCTGATGCTTTTCACCTTTCAGCCTGATGTGGATATAGCTACTCAGATACACATGTGAGATGCACCTAAGAGAAGGTTCGAGCTACATGACAATGTTTTTTCGCAAGTTTATCATTGTGATTTCTAAATGTCTCTCTTATGAAGTTTTTTAGCCTGATGTGGTTGTTGTTTGCATCCCTGTCTGTTTCATATATTTGCTTCTTCTGAAGGTAGTTGTTTGAATGTCTCGCAGATTTCAAAATTCGTGTAAGCCTGCTCCCTTATCAAATCAGTGGTTTAAGATGCCACCGGCAAGGGTTTGTTCCTTGTACTAAGACGACTCTAAACTTGATCCCCGAGTTGAAGCTTCTATTGTATGGCATCATAAATCTTGGATTTTAAAGCAATTCATTGGCGTTGATGGTTGTATCAGCTGTAATTCGTGTGCTGGCAGCTCAATAAGAGCAGTTGTATTGCTTCTATAGTTCCTAAGCAGTGAGTTGTATAGTTGAGCTAAAGATTTACATGTTCAATCTACTGAACACAATGTTGTATCTTTGGATTTTTTTCAAATAACACTTTGATATTGGATAATGTATATTTATGTTATTATTACTTTTAGCTATTGTAGATCATATATATATATTATATATTAATATATAATATATAAAATATATAATAGGTTCCCAAATATCTATTGTAACAAAATTTTATTGAAATGTAATACTTGAAATAAAAGTAACATTGTTCTCCAAATGTAACACTATTATTTTGGGTGTAACATATTTGGTTGAAGGTAACAAAACCTATTAATGTTACATTTGAACCTATTAAGGTAACATTTAATTTCAAATGTAACATGTAGTCACAATAATCCACCAATGTTACATTAGCTACCAGAAACTGTTACATTAGGTCAAATGCAACGGCCGCAAATGTAATCCTAAAAAAGTGTTACCTTTTCCCCTAATGTAACATATTTATAGTATAATGTAATATTTTTTGGTGATACATTAGGCCTTGATTTGTAGTAGTATTCTCCAATTTTTTTTCCTTCTTTCCGTTTTTGCCCTTCTCTTCCTCTTTCTTTCTCCCGTTCTCTCTCCAATTTTTTCCTTCTTTCCGTTCTCTCTCCCGATCTAGAGGGCGCGCCTCTCGCCGACGGCCATTGCGAGGATTCTAGGGTTAGGGGTTCGATCTAGAGGCCGCGCCTGATGCCAACGGCCATGGCGAGGATTCTAGGGTTGGGCTCGAGATCTGGAGACGAGGGGTGTTGGGGCGACAACCGCTAGCAATGGAAGTTCAGATCTGACACGGTCGACCACTAGCGCCGATTGGCGACCCCTCTTCATCCATTTCGATCGGAGACGGCCGAATCTCGAGTTCTTTGAACTTCACTACCGCCAATTCACCGCCCTCTTCAATACTTCGAAAGGAGACGGCCGAATCTCGAGATCTGAGGGTTTTTGTTTGGAGCTTTTGGATTTGGGCAACTGACAGAGGAAGAGGTCAAGACAAGCCCTTGAACCCTAGTGCCGGCGCGGCAGAGCCTGCGGGATAGATCACCATTGGCCTTGGTGGGGCTTTACTGGCGGGTTCTCCATTCACCTCCCGCTATCGATTTCACTTCCCCTCAAGGAAAGGTTTGCTTCCTCAACTGAGTTGACCTTCTTTTTTCTGTCAAATTTATAGTACTATGCCTGGAATTGGAGTTTGAATTATCCTCTCAAAAAAGCAGAAGAGGAGAAAATCCTTTACCTGGATGTTAATTGTTGTGTTTCGACAGCTTGAGACATTATTTGTAGGGATTGTTGTTGAATCGTTTCCTGTTTTTGACATGCAGCAACTCTTTATTGAAGCTATCCAGAATGGAACTATGGAAGGTTTCTATCGATTGATTTCCGCCTTCCAGACACAATCTGAGCCTCCCTATTGTGGTCTTGCCAGCCTCTCAATGGTCTTGAATGCCCTTGTTATTGATCCTCGAAGAAAATGGAAAGGTGTTTTAACTTCTGTATGATCATTTATTTATGTATTTTCTTTTGTATTTTCAATGCACTTTCTCCTGCAGGGATTTGGGAACAAGTATCTCCTAAAGGGACTTTGTTTTGACGTTATGTTATCTGACAGGAAGGTAATCCTGTATGATCATAAATGTGACATTTGTTGTTGTTAGATATTGAGACCACGGGGTATGATCACCTTTAGTACTTTTTTCAATCTACTGATGCTTTCTATGTAATTCTTGACTCTGAAAGACACAGGTAGCTAATGAAATCAGCAATTAGACGGAATCTCAAATTCTTGATAGCACAAGTCATCTTTCTAGGAAGAAAAAATTTGTTGGGCAGATAATATGTTTATTTGTGCTTGCTTTCAGGATATCCTTTCTGCTAAATTATACATACAATTTGCTTGCATATAGGCAGGATATGATTACGAGGAGGAGAGTTTGAGAAAAATTTCCTTGCATACTGGCTTTCAGGGAGAGGAAAGAGCTGGCCACATCGCGCCTGGAGAAGCTCTCCATATTGGCAACAACATGCGCAAAGATTACTTGCCTGCTAAAAGCATATGTATGCATGTTGTACTGCTAGTGAGCCAACACTTAGAAGTTCAGTTACTGGGCGACCAATATGGCAATGTTGCAGCCTTGCATTGCATAACAGTGATTTTAGTTTTAGATACGGAGCTTGAATTTCAATTTAAGTAAACAGTTAATGTGAGCAGATCGAGATGCTCATTTATGTAAAATCGTCACTACTGAGTTTTCTTCTTTGAATGACATGGGTTTCAAATAAATCATGGGTAAGTTCACATCAGTCTCCTTCCTCCAATTTATGAATTAGGCCAAAAACTTAAATCTATATCTATATTTCTATATTATAATACTAAAGGAGAAGTCGCCTACGACATGTGGCGACTTCTCCTTTAAAGTAGGTATTTTTAATTTAATTATTTATTAATGGAGTTGTTTGGATAATTAAGTAAATTTAATTAATTAATTAAATCTAATTCGGTTAAGATTTGGTCGGTTAAGATTCGGATACGAATTCAGTGGATATATTTGATATTTTAGTTGGTTAGTTTAGATATTTATCGGATAAGATTAAAATAAAATCATATTTATTTTAATAAATCAAATATGACTTTTTTTTTTGTTTAGATTTTTAATTGTGTCTCTTCTTATGTACGTTCACCATCATTTACTATATAATCACCCTTCTTTTCACTTCCTTTACATTTTCCTTCTTCTTATCTCTACCTCAAGTTTTTTGCATCTGTTCAAAGGATAAATTCGTACAATCATACTAATAATACTAATCAACAATGGTGGAAATTATTGGTGAGACTCAATTTGATTTCTCGCTCTCTTTTATTTTTGTATTTTTTTAATTTCAATTTCACATTCTCAATGTTAGATTTGTTTGTATTCATAACTCTATATTGTAATTTATTTGGTTAAGTATACAAGTCATTCGTTCATATCCCTTATATATGAGAACGTGGAGGTCATGAAGACCCTTCAACAATTTACCCCTTTAGTCAAAGGCAAACATCCCATATAAATCATAGCAATTAGCATAAAAAAAACGATAACATCCTCTTATTACCCCTAAGAGGGACACCCTTTGTAAGGGCCTCGGGTTTTAAATATATTTTATCGGGAATGGATTTAAATTGAGAAATTCGGATATTTCGAAAATCCTCGTCCTCACCTTGAAAATCGTATCTTAAAAATCCTTAAAGCGGATTCCGGCCAAAATTAACTTTTGAATAGTAATTTCTATCTTTCACCTTGGGGTTTAAAATAAACTTTGGATGTCGATAACCTCATGGGTTTGAAGCACTAATTTGATTGAGTCGGGATGAGATTGAGAGAGCGGGATTCGGGAAACTAACTTTTGGGAACTAACGTCAAAAATTCAAATTTCCACTTTCAGGACTATAAGCTTTGTCTCCTTTTCTCATGCCTATCCGAAATTGTACCAACCTTGGTCCCCCTTTTCTTGGTCTGAAACTTGAACCTCAAGGGAACCTTCACCCTCACCTTCCTCATTTCCCTTTTTGGATAGACACCCACATCCCATTTCCTTTCTTCCTCGCCATTGCTCCCACCAAAATGGCAAAGGGACAAAGCCCTTGTCTCCCCTTATAGCACCCGAAAATCAGCCACCCCCAGCCCTATCTACACTCTTCCTTAGTCTGATCTTATCCTCACCACAACACAAGAGGAAAGCCATCAAACTTATCCAAACAAGCCCTCAAAAATAAGCTACAAACACTCTCTTTTCTTCCTCTTTCTCAAGCATTAAGCGCCCCAAAAGAGCTTCATTTCTCGCTATCTCTTGAATCCAGCAACACCACCAACTAGTAGTCACCCCCCTCGATGCTAGAAGGAGCTCAGAAACAGCCCATAAGTCGCCGGAGCAGCCCCGGTCGTTATCCTAGACCAAAACAGCTTCGTAGGCCATCCTTTTCGCTCCTTTATCCTTGAAACATGATAAAGGTTCACCTTTAACCACTTCCTCGTTATCCTAGACCAAAAATGAGGCAATTTCGACTCCAAACAAAGCCAAAATAGCCCAAGTACCTCCTAATCCTATGGTCATTTTCGAAGCACCTTGGCGAGAACTAGCTCTAAATCCCTCTCTTGTGGTCTCATTTTGCTCCTAACATGATCATTAAGGTCGGGGAAGGGTGTCATGATGATTGGGAAAGGTTTGGTGGAGAAACAAGCTCGATCCAGCTCGAAAAACCAGCCCAAGCACTATTTTGCCGCGACGAAGTTCTGGTTCGCCACGGCGAACGGGAACACTGGGCTCGGTGAGGAAGGAGGCCCTCGCTACGGTGAAACGGGTCCACTCTTGAGAAGCTGAAAGCTGACCTTCACCACTGGGAAATTGGATTTGGCCACGGCGGAAGTCGCGGGTCGTGACAGCGAGAGCTCCCTCTCACGGGGAGCTCTCAAGTGAGTTTCACCACAATGAAAGAGTATTTCACCGTGGCCGAGGTTTCCTTTTGGGTTGTAACCTGGTTTTGAGTTGTTATTTCTCGGGTGATTTGAATGCTACTATGGGACTAATTGTATGTTTCTATATCCTATTGGAGTGATATATATATATATATATATAATCCTAGAGATTTGAAATGCGTAACTTGATATATGAACTTGATTTTCAAAAAGAGGTTTGAGAAACATTTTGAAAGTCAGAGTTTGCTTAACTATTCAAAAGGTTGTTTTGGAAAAAGGACTTGACCTAATTTGAGATTTAAGAAGTCTTGGAAAACTTGAGAATTGACGTATTTGATCCTAACTTGTGGAATAGTGTTGAATTGTATACATGGAGTTATGTTATATGATACATGGTGACATGAATTGTATATATATGGAGCATGATATGCATATGAGTTGATTATGGACATGGCTATGTTGAAATGTTAAATGGATTATAATCAGCATGATCGTAGAACATGATACTCCAAGTATGAGAATGATGCTAAGAAACATTATGTAATAATATGAGCTATACTATATGCGATGACATATGAGGTTTATCTAAGATGATTGAATAATTACGCCGATGAGCGAATGCATGAACATATGTTGAATTAACATACGATGATTTTGATAAACTGTTGGGTGGCGATTTTCCATGATTATGTGAACTTGTATGTGTTAGTTAGTGGCGCCTCACATGAATTAGACATAGACTTATACATTTGTGTGCTTATTAGGCAGTTTATGGTCTGGTTGGATATTGTTTGCTGCTTACTGCTTGGATTCCGCGCTTCTCTAGTTAAGTTCCCTAGGGGGCTTACTCAAGTTGGGCTCTCATGCCTGTTGTTGCATTTTATGTAATTGTATATGCATATTCGCATGATTCATGTAGTATCCTGCATCCTGCTTAGGTTGCAATATTTGAATGATCATCTATCTACTCAATGCGTTTGGTAGAGAACGGCCATTAATTATGAGTCCTAGAGTCGTTGATAGGGTCATAGGACAGACCAGCCCCATCGGGTTTGTCCTGATAGAGTCATATAAGAGTGAGCATGATTTCCTATCTATCGACATATATGATTGTGGCGATGATCCACTTTTACCTCGATGTGGGCATGGACGACAATCCATTATACATCCAACCCTGATTGAGGCATGGATACATCCGGTCCCGATTGAGGCTTAGGTCTTGAGAGTTGGATATGCCACTTGACATTCTTTGCGCGCGCGCACACACACACACACACACTTTTTTAAATTTCAAATTGATGGATTCTAAGCCTCATCTATCGGATTTCGATTTTGAGGATTTCGAGAGACATTTGAAATGAATTTGAATTATTGGTCGGATTTTTGAAATGTCGGGCTTCGGGGTGTCGGATGTCAGGATGGGATGTCGCGGGATTCAGGATCGGAAGAGCGGAATCAGTCCTCTCTCTCTCTCTCTCTCTCTCTCTCTCTCTCTCTCTCTCTCTCTCTTCCTAAGTGTTTTGTCTCTTTCCTTATAAAAACCCTAATGGGCCTCTCTCTCCCATATATAAGGAGCACCAATCCCCAAAGGGATCCTCAAGCCCTCAAAATCCGAGCCAAGAGGAAACATAGCCTCCACAAGAAAATCCCAAAACCCTAGCCTCCCAAGAAATTGAAGATCAAAATCCCCAAAATCCAAAAACCCAAAATCCTCACCTTTTTTCTTCTTGGATCTTGTTGTAAGGAGTGAATCGAGTATGAAATATAACGAAATAGATCAAACCAGACTTAGGCCCCAGCAAATAAATACAAGACTCCTCCAATGCAGTAAGAGAAAGTCAGGATCAAATCCACGAGGAAGCACGTCAGCAGTTCTCAGGTAGCTGTAGATTCTCACAACAGCAGCAGAAAGACAGAATCGCAGAAACAGAAAGAAAGAAACAAATAACCCGGCAAGGGCAATAAAAACAAAAGGAAAGACAGAAACTAAAGACAGAAAGTAAAGCAAAGCACAAAGCAAAACAGAAGCAAAGCAGAAACGAAAGTAAAGCAACAGACTGGTCGATCTCGACGACAGCAACTCGAGATCGACAAAGACAGTCGACAACAGAAGCAAAACACCAACTCGACTAAGACAAACCCAACTCGATATCGACAAGATGGTACTCGAGTAGGGTCTTCGTCGGCTGGACTCCTCGGGTGGCTTCTGCTCGATGTGGCTCGTCATGGCTTCCTGGGCTCTTGTCGACCTCGACCACCCCTCGTCGATGTCGAGTAGGAGGGGCTTGTCGACTGGGTTTGCTCGGGTAGGTCTAGTCGACTGGCTCGGACATGCTCGGACCTGGGCTCAAGGTGCTCGTCGACCTCGACAAAGGGTCCTCGAGGTCGAGTTGGGTGGCGCCCCTTCCTTTCCGCTCCCGCGAGTTGCTTCATCCGCTGGCAGCGAGTTGCCTCTTCCGCGGCAGCGAACGGTCCGCTGCAGCGAGTCGAGTCGCTGGCAGCGAGTGCTCCTGGTCGTCCTCGGCTTAGTCCTCGGCTTCTCGGGCAGCTCTCCTCGTCGACTCCGGGCATGACTTTGGGCTTCGTCGATCTCGACTAGGGCTTCGTCGAGATCGAGTAGAGTCCCGGAGCTGGGTGGTCTGGCTCTCTCGATCAGGCTCTGTCGACAAGGTTGCTCGGACATGGCTTGTCGAGGTCGAGTAGCCTTGGCTCGTAGACTTGTTCCGCTGCTTTGACCTTGGACTTCTGTAGTGGTTTTCCGAGCTTTTCCGACCTTCTGTAGAATTGCTGTAAAACGCCTCGATTTCTGCGAATTAAACAGAAACTGGTGTAGATTCCATAATTTGGCAAATAAACATAAACTACATAGATTCTATATTATCTAAACCCAAATGAATGCAATGTATACAGAAATCGATACAAAAGTTACTGTAAAACATGGCAGATTCAGCTCACAACAAACACCCCATACTTAAGCTTGCTTGTCCTCAAGCAATACTTTTAATTGTCATTCAGGGGAAGAATTCAAACTCTCAACATCTTAGATTCATTCTCATATGTCCCCTGCAATCAATTACCATCCTCGAAAAGGTACTTATGTCACAGATCCATGCATGTGCAATTTAAAAAGCAACATCTACTCACAAAAAGAGGGTTATGCAAAAACATTCATAAGTGACAAAGCATTAATAATCAAGAAGACTTTAATTTAAGCTCATGAAGGAGTAGATTGGTAAAAGGTTAAAATGTGGGCAATTTTTGGCAATGTGGTGCTTTTGATCCGGGGAATTGGATCATTTCCGAATTTTGAGTTTCATTCCACATTCTTTCTCCATATAATTCATCACCTTTCATATTGCTTTTCTCAATAATAATGCTTTTACCTCTCTAACCTTAGCACTGCCTTCTTGCGAGTCGCAAACATGGGTGTCATGAATGGCCCCGGATACTTAGTGCGTCGGACTCCTCACAATGTGTCCCATCTCTCCAAACTATTATCTTAGAGAGTAGGGTCAATCTACCTTTATCTCCTGAGGTGATTGGATTTTCTTTCACTCATTAAATTTTCCATATATTCAAACAATTTCCTTCCAAACTCCAATAATGATAATAACAACACAAACACCATATGACATCTCCATAATGTAACATCATTCTCAACATAATCCCCGGATAAGGTAAAGAATGGCAATATTTAGATCATGTGGAGCAATAATTGAAATAAGCCATATTATGGCTTTTGTGATGCATAAGCATAGGTATGGCTAGGATTTTAAACAATGAGCATTATATGGAAATATAAAGTCCTCAATCATTTTATCATGCAACATGTCAAAAGCAACTTCAAATTTTACCTCCTTTCATGGTTTTCAACAAAATATGCACTTCATTGTGACTTCCCTTTACTAGGCAATTTCATGCTATATCTCTAATGAATCCAATTTTGCATCGTCGAGTTCCATATAAGCTTCCATGACATTATTCAAAAAATTTCAATGGGGGTCATTTTTCTCAAATTTTTTGGAAATTCACATAAATAAATAATGCATTCCAAAATAGCCATGTAGCAATTCTAAGAAATAATGCACACATAATGTCAGATAAAATCAAATATGCACAAAGTAAGCCCTTCCCCCACCCCATACTTAAACATTACAGTGTCCTCACTGTATAAAAACAATGTAAAGGGTAAAGAAAGAAACTCACAAGACATAAGTGCAGAGCCGCAAAATTTCGAATGGAGCCTCTCCTAGTCCGAGTATTAATGTAGCTTGGTTCTATCCATTGACCTGAAAAGTTAGAAGACATATACCTATAATAGAAATACTAAAAGTGTTCAAAACCAAAAACAAAGTCTCAAATGTCCTAAAAAGTCTATGTACAAGCTCTAGATTTTATAGTCGCTAGGCCGACTTTCCATTTAGCTCAAGGTGGCATCTGCAGGGCCCATGTAGCTTGGGCTTCAAATAGGACTCCATTCTTGTCCATCAGCTGTAATCCTCCAGAATGGATCTTGTTCACCACGAACGATCCCATCCGCTTCTTGTTGAATTTGTTGGGAAACCAATGATCCTTTGACTTAGAGACATAGAGCTTGTCTCCAACTTCATACTCCTTAGGCTCATCATTGGATATCCTGCACAATCGCACATACCAAGGCATACCTCTCCCATGTATAGATAAATCTTTAATGGAAATAGGAGAAGAAAGATCCATACCTTGACTCACCTTTGCAGAAACGGAATCGGGGACAACGGTGTTTGGTCGATCTCGACTAGGGTTAGTCGATCTCGACAAGTCTGCTGGTCCTGATGGTGGTCTGCTCGAAGATTCAGAAGTCGACGAAGACAGGGTCTGGTCGATCTCGACAAGCCTGGTCGACCTCGACAAGGGCTCTGGTCCTGGTGTCTGCAGTGTCGAGGAAGGTGCCGTCGAGGAAGACGTAGCCTTGTCGATCTCGACAAGGCTACTCGAGATCGAGTAGCCTTCTCCTCCTAGTGGCTTGCTCGTCGAGGAAGGCGGGTCTGGTGGCGCCGGGTGGTGGTCGATCTCGACAAGGGTGGTCGAGATCGACAAGGGCTCTCCTGGCTCTGGTGGTGCGCTCGAGGAAGCGGGGACTGGTGGCTCCGAGTTGTGGTCGACCTCGACGAGCCTACTCGAGATCGAGTAGGGTGGCTCCTCTAGTTTGCTGCTCGACGAGGCCGGTGCTGGTGGAGTCGCCTTGGTCTGGTCGAGATCGACTAGGATTCTACTCGATGTCGAGGAGCCCTGGTCGATCTTGACCCCACACTTAGTCCCTGTTAAGGCATCCGAAAAATAATCAATCCACAACGACTTACCTTGGTCTGTGTCGATTGGATTCTCTGTGTTCTCCTTAAGGATTGCCATGATCTCTTTCACCTGGGCCTCCATATCCCTCTTTTCTATCTCTTCAGGGGTCATATTTCTGACTTTGGGTTCCCCGCAGGTGATGTAGCCAGCTGAGATAGATTTGACCTCTTCCATTGGACCAGTATGCCTTTCAGTTTTGTTAAAGGAATACTCAATGACCTCATCGCTGATGTTGAAGGTGAGCACTCCTTTCCTTACGCTTATGTTGGCATCCACCGTTGCCAAGAATGGTCTTCCTAAAATAATTGGACAAGCAGGATCTTCTTGCATATCAACTATTAAGAAATCAGCAGGGACGAAGAATTTACCTACTTGTACTGGGACATTTTCCACCATGCCTGTGGGGATGACCACCGTGTTGTTGGCCATGTATAGTCTAGCATCCACAGGCTCCAAGGCACCTATCTTAATCTTGGACCAAATTGTTAAAGGCATTATACTCACACTAGCTCCAAGATCACATAGGGCATTAATTTTGTATGGACCAAATCCAATAGTTATAGCAAACTTACCTGGATCCGGCCTCTTCTCCAATATGTCCAGATGGCTGCACTCCTCTGTGATTTCTGTCATTGATCGCCTTTTGCTCAGGATCTCCTTCAGGAACTTGACGTAGGACGGCATTTCATTGAGAGCTTCTGTGAAGGGGATGGTGACGTTGAGCTTCTGAAGCATCTTGATGAAGCGCTGAAACTTTTTCTCCGCCGGGTCCTTTAGAGATTTTGTGGGGAAAGGCAGCTTCTTTTTCTGCGTCGGAGCCAGAACAGACGTCGGAGTTGCTGCAGATTTCTCTATGTCGACTAGGGTCTCCTTGACATCGACAAGGCCTTTGTCGACATCGACCAGATTGGGCCCAATCGAGTGGCTGTGTGGTGCAGATGAAGATTTTGGCAGGCTCTCCTCGAGGTCGAGTAGGCTCTTGTCGAGATCGACTAGGCCTTGGTCGACTAGCTGTTCTTCGTTGTCCTGCTGCTTTCCGACTTCTGGCTCTTGCAGTTGATGGCCGCTTCTGAGTTTTACAGCAGCGACTTGTCCAGTCTTTCCCTTAGGATTTGGTTCTGAAGATCCTGGAAGCGTCCCTGACTGTCTGGGGATTCCGGCTGCCAGCTGACCAATCTGTGTATCAACTGATTTTCTCCAGATATCAATTTCCCCAAGCCTAGAGTTGACACCTTGCATCTGAGTATAGACGGAGTTGAAGGATTGCCTAGTTTCTGAGTGGTTTCTCCGTATCTCCTCCAGGACTGTCTGTATATCATCCTTCTTTTGGTCCCTTTCTGGGTGTCCTGGAGCTCTGTAGGGCGGGGGATTCCTAGGGACACCTTGGTTCCACTGTGGTTGCTGAAACCTTTGGTCCCCAATGTAGCGATTGGGACCCCCTGCGTAAGCTGCATCGTCATGGTGCTCTGCCAGCCTGACTTGCTCTGTGTGTGGGCACTCAGTAGTGGTGTGCCTTTGCGATCCGCATTCTATGCAAGGCTGGTTGACAGAGAGATATTTGACTTGCTTGAGGAGCTTCTTATTCTGGTCTCTGTAGTATTGCTCCCTAACATCAGGATCAATCTCTTTAGATGGCTCATATAGGGGCATGGATGGTGCTGGCCTCGCGTATGGGTTCTCTTCATAGGTTATAGTGGACCCATACTTGTTGTCGTAGTTGGTGAGCTTCTCTAGCACACCCCATGCGTCACTTGGTGGCATCGTCAGATACTCGTAACGAGTATAATTGTTGATTCTGTCCTTAGTGACTTGATCCAGAGAGTTGAAGAAGATCTCCTGGATGATGTAGGGTGGCTGTCCATGAGTAGGGCAAGATCGTAGAAGTTCCTTGTAGAGCTCCCATGCCTTTTCCAGTGGTTCCCCTTTCTGCTATTTGAAGGCGGAGATGTGCTGTTTTGGCATGTCGGAAGAATTTGTTCAGAAACTCTTGCTCTACTTGAGCCCAGGTTGTAAGTGATTTTGCTTTCAGCCCTTCCAGCCATTTCAGTGCAGGCCCAGCGAGAAACCAGCGAAAAGATTTCATCTTGACATATTCCAGAGTTGTACCTTCTGCAAGAGTACGGCACATATCATGAAAATTAGTAATATGTTCAAGAGGACACTCATTAAATCTACCATAAAAGGCATTATTTTTAAGCTCTATAACAAACTGAGTGCGAATTTCAAAAGAGTTTTCAGGGATAAGAATCGCCGATTCAGGCACGATGAGAGTCGGATGCATATAATCCTCAGCAGTGGTTGGATATTGGGCAAGCTCAGTTTCCGCTTGCCTCGCGCGTTCAGCTGCTTGTTCCCTTGCTGATCTCTCAGCGGCGATAGCAGCATCCTTAGCGGCTAATTCCCTTGTAAGTCTAGCGATCAGCTGTTCCTGTGTCTCCGCAGCTGCCATGGCTCTTTGTAGTTTAGCTCTGATGTGAAAAAGGCGTTCCGGTTCGTATAAGGCATCAAACTCAGGTGTTTGACCAGAACGACGCATACACCTGCAAACTAACTCAAAGAAACAGTGAGAACTGACTACCTAAGGCGCGATTGATTGCTTCCCCGGCAACGGCGCCAATTTGTTGTTTTGCAGGAGTAAATCGAGTATTGAAATAAATATGAAATATAGTTCAAATTGACTTCCCTGTCTCAACAAATAAATACAAGACTCCTCCAATGCAGTAAGAGAAAGTCAGGATTGAATCCACGAGGAAGCACGTCAGCAGTTCTCAGGTAGCTGTAGATTCTCACAATAGCAGCAGAAAGACAGAATCGCAGAAACAGGAAGAAAGAAACAAATAACCCGGCAAGGGCAATAAAAACAAAAGCAAAGATAGAAACTAAAGACAGAAAGTAAAGCAAAGCACAAAGCAAAACAGAAGCAAAGCAGAAACGAAAGTAAAGCAACAAACTGGTCGATCTCGACGACAGCAACTCGAGATCGACAAAGACAGTCGACAACAGAAGCAAAACACCAACTCGACTAAGACAAACCCAACTCGAGATCGACAAGATGGTACTCGATCTCGACCAAGGCTCCTCTATGTCGACAAGAGACAGAAAACACAAACTTGCAGATTTTCGACAGAATTCGGAAATTTGACAGAAATAAACTTCAATATATTAAAAGACCTCCAAGGCCAGGGTTTCAACACCACAATGATAACCATGCAAAGTAACACATAAAGGCATAAAAGATCATGCTTTCCATCAAATAACTCTCGTCATTAACAAATAGGCATATAGAGCCTTTCGCATAAACCCTAATTGTTACTAACCCTTTTTCACATAATTAATCCAAGTTGCATTAAGATCACTTTCGCTTCAATAACACAAACAAGGATCACCTTCAACTCTCGCAAAAGAATCATGCTCATAGGGATAGAAGATGAATCACACAAAAGATCTGACCTTTATCGCATCGCCTCACATGGCCACCGTCGGGCTCACCCCAGCCCCAGAAGTGGGTGGACTACTCACGCCTCATTGCAATTGCAGACATCATTGATGAAAAGAACTAAATTGCATTAACTATATTCAAAGCCTTTTACAATCCTGGCAATCAACTTTCGTTGTAAGCCAAAACCCTAAAAACCTTAGAATTCCTAAACTTCTATGTGGAACTAACTAATTGTGTCTTGAATGATGAATAAAACTGAGCCCCCTGGGCTTTATTTATAGCCTTCATTCCCTAGCTATTCTAGGAAAGAAGATATCTATCTATATCTAAAATTATATCTAAAACTTGAAAGGATAATTAAATTGTTTTAAGGAAATAAATCTTTAAAAGGAAAAGATAAAACTAAATAGGTAAGTCTTCATGATGTTGATAGATCTTGTCTCCTTGGATAGAACTTGATGGATTTGGATAGATCTCCCGCCTTCGCGCCCAAGGAATCCCAAGTCTAGTCGGACAAGTCCTCGTCGAGAAGTTTCTGGAAGCTGGGTCTACTCGACCTCGAGTAGGGTCTTCGTCGGCTGGACTCCTCGGGTGGCTTATGCTCGATGTGGCTCGTCATGGCTTCCTGGGCTCTTGTCGACCTCGACCACCCCTCGTCGATGTCGAGTAGGAGGGGCTTGTCGACTGGGTTTGCTCGGGTAGGTCTAGTCGACTGGCTCGGACATGCTCGGACCTGGGCTCAAGGTGCTCGTCGACCTCGACAAAGGGTCCTCGAGGTCGAGTTGGGTGGCGCCCCTTCCTTTCCGCTCCCGCGAGTTGCTTCATCCGCTGGCAGCGAGTTGCCTCTTCCGCGGCAGCGAACGGTCCGCTGCAGCGAGTCGAGTCGCTGGCAGCGAGTGCTCCTGGTCGTCCTCGGCTTAGTCCTCGGCTTCTCGGGCAGCTCTCCTCGTCGACTCCGGGCATGACTTTGGGCTTCGTCGATCTCGACCAGGGCTTCGTCGAGATCGAGTAGAGTCCCGGAGCTGGGTGGTCTGGCTCTCTCGATCAGGCTCTATCGACAAGGTTGCTCGGACATGGCTTGTCGAGGTCGAGTAGGCCTACTCGAGGTCGAGTAGCCTTGGCTCGTAGACTTGTTCCGCTGCTTTGACCTTGGACTTCTGTAGTGGTTTTCCGAGCTTTTTCGACCTTCTGTAGAATTGCTGTAAAACGCCTCGATTTCTGCGAATTAAACAGAAACTGGTGTAGATTCCATAATTTGGCAAATAAACATAAACTACATAGATTCTGTATTATCTAAACCCAAATGAATGCAATGTATACAGAAATCGATACAAAAGTTACTGTAAAACATGGCAGATTCAGCTCACAACAGATCCATATCTCTCTCCTCTCATCTTTCATTTCTTGTTTCTCATACCTTAGATAGTCTCTAAACTCCTCTAAGAAGATCTCTTCTAAAAAAAACAACCTAAAAATCAGATTGAAATGGTTGTTTCTGGGGAATTTCGCCGTCGCGAATAGTACTTTTGCCACCGCAAGTATGAACCCAGAAGAAGATGTTCATGTTCTCCGTCGCGAATAGTACTTTCACGGCTGCGAGTTCAGCACCCAGATTCGGCATCGACTAAGTAAAATCCTTCGTTCTCCCTTGTTTGAACTCTGTTTTCTTCCCCGTTTGTTTCCGCTTGCTCCTCACTCCTTCCTCTACCTTATGAGGTCAATAAAAGTTAGATCTAACTCCTTTTAAAGTGGGTTTGAGCCCATTCTTTCCCCTCTCACTGTTTTTGGGCAAGGTAAGTCGTCCCTCTTCAAATCCACTTGTTTTTGGATCTAAATCTTTGCAGAGCTCTTCTATTAAGCTAGATCTATCTCTTCTAAGTCCTGTCATCGCAAAGGATTTTTGAATCGAAGCCAAAGGACTCTTCCTTCAAGATTTTCGAAGAGCCTCAAAGAGGCTAAGCAATCCCTCTTCTGCTCTCCCCTCTA
The DNA here is from genome assembly GCA_037127255.1 of Persicaria tinctoria. Lineage (NCBI taxonomy): Eukaryota > Viridiplantae > Streptophyta > Magnoliopsida > Caryophyllales > Polygonaceae > Persicaria > Persicaria tinctoria. Next base: position 58,517,374 of record JBANSL010000008.1, on the reverse strand, counting down.
GTCCTGATTAGAGTCGTTTTGTGTTATTTGGGTTGTATTTTGAGTTAGAAACGTTTTAAAACAAGTTTGAACAAAAACGGATTTGAAAGAAGCAAAAATGGACAAGATCTGTTTCGAATCTCGCCACGGCGAAACCATGGTCGTCGTGGCAAGGAAGAACGAAGTGTCCGAAGGTAGGGGATGACCTTTCGTGACCACGACCGTGGGTTTTGCGACCGCGAGATCCTTGTGCCACGGCCAGCGGAGGCCAAAGCCCACCTCCCTAACATCGAAGATTCTCTTTCTCGCTCTCTATTTCTCCTTCTCAATTGAAAGTTCTCTCTCGTCCTCCTCCCTCCCTAAAATATCTTAATGGTTATAAAATAGAGGGACGGGTGGTGATCGATTTGCTAGCAGAATAGGTTTAAAGGGTGATTTTTAAAATTTTCAGTTTTAAAGGGTTGTTTTGTGTCGAATGAGTTATTTATGGGGTGGTTTTATACAATTTCCACCACCCTAAAATACGTAGTTCAAAAATAACCAAAGTGTCCTTATGGGGTGAGTAAAAACTGTACAATAATCAAGTAATCATTTTGCAAATATACATTGGTCCTTTTTTGGACATGGAGAATCTATAGAATTTTATTGGTGATTGAATTTTGAATTTTTTTTTTACCAGAATGATAAGATCATAGGAAGTTAAAACAAAAATCAAACCCAATAAAAAGAGGTGGCGTGAAGAGTCTGAAAACGGGTGTATCGATGGCTCAACGGTCAACAATTCCAACTTGACTTACTAAAACAAAAAGGGAAATTTTGTAAGAGACCATTCTTATTTAGGTTATTTTCCATAAAACTACCCCTATTTTGAAGTTGCATTTTCACACTTTATATTATCCCTGCTTTCATTATAATTTATCACCTGCAAAAAAGTAAAAAAAAAGTGTTTAAATTATTCAATATAAATGGGGTTATAATTATAACAATAATAAGAATATAAACATTAAATTAATATTAGTAAGGTATATTTTAGATAGTATAAAGAGTGTGGATAGTAAAGGGTTGTTTGACTACATACTTTTTTGTTGGCCTCTCGAATCGATTATCAGACCATGGAAAGCTTCCGCATGGATAAAGACTAAAGAGTGGTAATATGCAATTTTGAAAAATAAAGGGTGGTTTTGTTCAAAATGACCTAAATAAGGTATAGTTTGGGAAGTTTCCCAAAAATAAAATTAAAAGAGAAACCCGACTAAACACCAAACAAATACCCCCATGGATACTGCCTGGCACCACCATTTCCACCGCCCTCCTTTGAAGCTTTGTGGCCTCTTCCCTCTTTAACATCCCCAGAAATACTCTCTTTCTCTTTCTATCTTTCTCAAAATTTGGAACTTTGCCTGCATCTTCTCGAGGTTTGTGTCTGCTTCTTCCTACAATTGTGTTTTTCTTGTTGATCTTCACTGAAACTGTGTAATTAGGGCTTTTTGTAGTGGTGTTGTTGATTTTCCTGTTTTCTTCTTGTGTGGCATCATTTGGGGCTATTTATTGTGTGCTAAAGGTTACTTGGGTATTGCTGATTTGGATCAGTTTGGTCAATTTCGCCTTGTTTCTCGTCTGGGTCATCCTAATTTTTGCTGAATTGAGGAATATTGTCCATTACTGGTTTCTGGAGCTCTTAGATCCTATTATACCTGTTCTTTGGAAACTACCTTTTTGTTAATCTTTTTTTTTTTTTTTAGGATTTATGCTTTCTTGATTTTAGGTTGGTGTCTTGACATTGTTGAGAGCTGAATTTAGGCTATCTGATCAACATTTTTCGTTTAGGAAGCAAATACTGGGTTACTTGGTATCATTAGGGTTTGCTTAAATTGATGCATGAGGATCTTGAATGATAAATTGGTTGAACTGTTGAACTATTATGGATGGCTGAAGCCTTGAAATTTTACCCTGTAATGCTAGGCCCAATTGGATTGGTGTGAGGACAGGTTAACAAGTTAGGTTAATACACGTTTTGCTGGGAAACAAGACTAACTATAGTCTTTTGTCTTCTTTTATTGCCTATCATTACAATCTACAGATATTTTGAGCTGCTTTCTTTGAAATATCACTAATGAAGGATTAAGTTTTTTACAGTTCTTGCTAAATATCAGATTGATTGCACAAATAATCACCGCAGTTCATTGTAGTGAGCTAATAATCTGGTCTGCGACCTTTTTTCTATCTCTATAATGTGTTAGTGATCACTTTAATGTTCTTCTAGATGGCCTTCTATCCTTTTTGGTCGCTTGAATGAGCTCAGACAATCTTCGCTGCCTAAAGATGAGACTTTGAATTCGAATAGATGCTGCATCGCTTTCTGTAGTGGAAAATGGGAACCGGTATCCATGTCGCAACTAGAATCTTGATAGAGATTCTGAAATTTTCAGTGTTTCTGCAGTTGCTTTTGGGCTTTGCCTATGGTGTACAGCTTTCGTCACCTGGTGGGGGTAAGCAAATTTCCTCTATGAACTCCCTCCTCTGGTGATGCTTTCATTAATTGGTAAATGAAGAGTCTTAAAACCTTAGTCCACTAAGCTCTATGGAGTAAAGATTAGAAGTTTAATTGTTCCATTTGATCTTTCTGCTCATCGGAAATTGCCATGGGTGCCTAAGCATATTACATTGTGAAACTACTTGTTGCAGTTGAGTATTCCCTTGAGGGTGCTAGGAAAGTTTTGCGTGATGGAACGAGAGGGTTGATTCCCATTGACTATCAACACGGACATGATAATGGTTGGCAGTTTTCATTTATGTCAAAGATTATGCTCATAACAGTTCCTGGAATGGTCATATTCAGCTGCGCTTCCTCTTGCTTTGGGAGGAAGGAAAATCCTCAAGAGTCCTTTTCTAGGGAACGGGATCAAAATTCAAGTAAGTGGTCTGGTTACCAGTATGCTGGAATGTTAGATTATACTTTGATGTTAAGACTTTAGAAGTTTAGAGTATTTTACATTAGATCACGGGCTTTTGTATAGTGTAATGTTTCCTTAGATTTAGTGTTGATTGAGCCGATGGCTGGATTGTCTTGAGCTCAATTTCTTTTTCTTCCCTAAGTTATGATGCACTCTGAACACAAAGCCACGGATACTATAGCTGGTTTCCACTATGCCTGGCCAATTGATAAAGTTTTTTTTTTCTTCGTGCAGTAGGTCCAGGCACCTTTGGAGCAACTTATGCACCCAGTCCAGGAGCATATACACCGAAAAGTCCGATGAGATACCCACCACCCAGTCCAAAATTTTCTCCAAAGCCCAGTGATCTGGGATCAGTACGTCTTAGCTTTAATCAGGTTGTCAAAGCTACACAGAACTTCTCGTCATCTTCATACATTGGTGAAGGTGGGTTTGGCAGAGTCTACAAAGGTCGGCTACCAGATGGCCAGGAGGTTGCAATAAAACGAGCTAGGAAGGTGTGACACACTGACTCTAAACTACTTTTACCATGAATTACCACTTTATAGGGCAAACTATCCATCCACAGTCCTGAATTTTGGAGAAAGTTACTAGCAGGTCCTGAAGATTTATTTTTTGTCCAATTAAAGTCCTTAAACTTTGGAAAAGATTACAAAAAGGTCCTTCAAATTCCTTACAACTGTGGAATTTTTTGGCATTGTTTTTCACAGGACTATACTAACACAATTTCATAGTTCAAGGACATTAATTGACCAAATTGGACCTGTTTAACTTTTCCAAAGTCCGGGGACCTTAATGAACCAATAGAAAGCTCACAGACCTGTTTGTAACTATCTCCAAAGTTCAGGGACCATAAACAGTTTTTACCCCTATTTAATATTCGCTGCAGTTTATCTTTGCTGGGAACTAAAACATTTATATCATGTTGATCACTTGCTAAGAAGGATGAAAATGAAGATGGAACTTTGAACGTAACTAGGTGATGTCACTGAATGTACACATTTCTCAGGATGAGATTTCATCAAAAGTTGACCTCATCAAGTTCCAACTCTGGTTGTTAAAGCAACAATTAGTTATACCATCTTTAATGGTGGTACTTTGAGTACAACAACAACAACCAAGTTAATCCCGCTATAAAGCGGGGTCTGGAGGTCAGAATGTACACACTCATACCCCGAACAAGTCGAGAGTGTTTCCAATAGACCCAGAAAAATAGGACAATAGAGCCACATAGTAATAGGACATAGAGTAGGGAGCATATAGAGCAGGGAATAGGAAAGGGAAGGCGCAGGTAAGTAGCATGGAAGTAAACAATGGCACGAGAACACAACTCAAATCAAAACTTTAACATATGACACTAAACATCAGCAGCTCGAATGCTCCTCCTCCCGTCCCGAAGTCATATCCTCCGATAGGTTCACCAAATTTAGATCATGTCTGATAATCTCCAATCAGCTCTTCTTAGGTCTACCTCTTCCCCTACGGAAATCTCCCAAATTCAGGATTTCGCCCCTACGAACCGGTGCCGAAGTAGGTCTCCTACTGACGTGCCCAAACCAGCATAATATGGACTCCCGCAATTTATCCACAATACTCGCAACTCTAATCTCTCTCCTGATGTCAGCATTTCGGATTCTGTCGAGTCTCGTGTGCCCAGTCATCAATCTCAGCATTCTCATCTTTGTAACTGACAAATTCTGTTCTTGCGCTTTAGTAATAGGCCAGTACTCAGAGCCGTACAACAAGGTCGGTCTAACAACCATCTTATAAAATTTTCCCTTCAGTTTAGCTTGGACTCCTTCAGTTTAGCTTGGACTTTTTTGTCACAAAGCACCCCCGACGCTCTTCTCCATCTTAGCCACCCAGTCTGAACTCGATGTTCGATATCTCTATCAATATCCCCATCCCTTTAAACGTACGAGCCTAGGTACTTGAAATAGTTCTTCCTCGGGATTGTAACCTCCCCCAATGCAACTGCGGATCCCTGATCATACCCCTCTCCAAAACTAAATTGCACATACTCGGTCTTGGTCTTACTCAATCTGAGACCCTTAGATTCTAGCACCACCCTCCAGTTTTCAAGCATGCGTGCCAAACATGCTCTTGAGTTGTCCATCAGCACAATGTCATCTGCAAACAGCATACACCAAGGGACCTCTTCTTGGAGTGGAGCAGAAAGACAGTCCATGACAAGAGTGAAAAGAAACGGATTGAGAGCTGAACCCTGATGAAGCCCCACCCGAACTTGGAAGTACTCAGAATCTCCACTCAGCGTTCTAACACTAGTGAAGGAACCCTCGTACATATCTCTGATGGCTCTAATGTACGTCCCAGGCACTCCTTTCTCAACCAGGCAACTGCAAAGCAAATCTCTTGAAACTTTGTCATACTCCTTTTCTATATCGATGAATGCCATATGCAAATCCTTTTTCCTGTTTCTGTGCATCTCGATCAAACGCCTCAGCAAGTGAATAGCTTCTATAGCAGATCTACTGGGCATGAAGCCAAATTGGTTCTCAGACACCTGCACCAACTTCATAAGTCTTACCTCTATAACTCTTTCCCATAATCTCATCGTGTGACTCAATAGCTTAATTCCTCTGTAGTTGTTGCAGCACTGGACATCACCCTTATTCTTGTAGACCGGAACCAATTTACTAAGTCTCCATAGACCTATTTTTAAATAAAAATAAATAAATAAATGTAAGAGTTGGGGTTGGAATCAAAGCCGTCATTACAAGTGAGTACCATTTAGATGATATTCACTCATACACAATATCATTAGTTTTATCCAATGAACAATAACATGTGGGGACCACTTTTTTTTTCTACCCTACAAAGATTTAAAAATAAAATGAAATATATGTTAAATACTTTTGTGAGTATCATGGTTGTCCATTCAAGTATCTTAAAATCATGTGGTAAGAAAAAATGTAAGATATGATACTTGAATTGGGTACCATGGATAAAGATGCTCTTAGTATTATGTTGAAAAAACTTTTACGTGAGCTTCAAAGGATAAGTTCATAGAGAAAATGGCTGATATACTAAGCACTATTTTTCCCTTTTTTTTAGTCTATATGAGCTTATCTGATGATTTCTTGTTTGTTATCTGGACTCCGGTGTAGGAACATTTTGATTCAACTGAATTCAACAGTGAAGTTGACATTCTGTCCAAAATTGAACATCGGAATCTAGTTAGGCTGTTACATTGTGTTGACAAAGGAAACGAAAGGCTCATTATTACAGAATATGTGTCAAATGGTACTCTGAGGCAACATCTGGACGGTGAGACCTACTTAGATTATAGTCCAATACACAAATTTCAGCTCTACTTGGTACAAAAACGGCAGACGCTCATATTTTTGCTGCTATAAGTTGCAGGTGAACGTGGGAAGACTTTGGATTTTAACCAGCGTCTTGAGATCGCTATTGATGTAGCTCACGGCCTAACTTATCTTCACATGTATGCAGGTAACGAAATTATAGTCACCCTTTTTATTATTTTTTCAGCAACTTGCATTCTTATGATTATTCAACTGCCTCGTAACTTCCTCACTGCGATAACAGTATCGTGTTGTTTAATCAGGTCTTTCTAGTTGATGCTTCTGATAATTTCAATATTGATCTATAAGTCTTTGTATCACAACAGAGAAGCAGATTATTCATAGGGATGTGAAGTCATCCAACATTCTTCTAACGGACGGTATGAAGGCTAAAGTGGCTGATTTTGGATTTGCAAGAATTGGCCCTCAAGATGCTGACCATACCCACATATCGACAAAGGTGAAAGGGACAGTGGGCTATCTTGATCCAGAGTACATGAGAACCTACCAACTCACTCCCAAAAGCGACGTCTACTCTTTTGGGATTCTACTTCTGGAAATTCTGACTGGACGTCGTCCTGTAGACCCAAGAAGGCCACCCGACGAGAGAGTTTTAATCAAATGGGTAAGTCTTTATTTTTCATATTCATTTCACTTGAAAGGAAGTTCAACTGCTTGCATCTATCCAAAATACTTTTTAACTGAAATTACCTGTTCACCACCCTATAAATTAGGCATTTGCAATTTAAAACCCCTTGAAATGGAATTTCAAAATACACACCTGTTATAAAATCTCATCCAACAATTTACCTCCTCACATTCAAATTATATTATGAAGTTAAAAGGGAAAGAAATGGCCCTTTTGCCCATGGTCAGATGATGGAGGTAAGAACATAAAAAGATGGAATCACACAACAATAAGTTTCACACAATGACAGACTTCCAAGCTATCTAGTTTGCTTTTCACATCCTACTGTGACAACAAAAAAGTAGTGTAATAAGTTTGATTTTCCGAAACCTTAAGTTCCCCACATTCCCATTCTCACCAGCCCTTCACTTGGGTACCTATACATCACTCAAAGCTAGACAATATTTTGGTCTAACATTAAACCACTTGATACCGTTTGACCAGCCTGACAGACTTTTTCTCTTTTTCGTTACAAATAAAATTTTCTAATAAACGGATTTCATATTTTTGTCATGAATGAACTGCCATGTCCTTTAATTGAAAAATGGGTATGAGACGGTCAAAAGGGCTGTCTGTTTTGTTGCTTATTTAGGAAATTTGGAGTAAAATTGTCCTTCCATTAACTTTTAGCTCTGTTAATGATATCTAGACTCTATTGATTTGCTGATAAAATTATAAAAGGGATGGTTATATACAAACGTGATCATCGAGGGTGGTAAAGTAAAAAAATGGCATATTCAGTCTAGTAAAGGACAGTTTCCCCATGCAAGTTTTCTGTTAGCTTCCTCAGTTAATGCTCATATTAGATGCGAACTGGCATCTATAAACATACTAGGTCGATTAAACAGGGCTCTATATCCTTAATTCGGAACTGCTCGTTGACTCTAAAAGTAAATAATTATGTTACCCTTTAGTAGGATAATTTTTTATCCTTCACATACGAAGCCCTTGTATTTCCTTCCTCTCTAAACTCAACAACAGAACCCTAGTTCGTTCAACTTCCATGACAGTAGCTGTTTTGTACCAACCTCTGCAGGTTTTCTACAATTACAAGGAGGGCAACATACTGGGGCTTGTTGATCCTCTGATGGAGGAATCCGTGAATGAAGATATACTCAGGAAGATGTTCGGTTTGGCAATCCTATGTGCAGCCCCTATACGTGCAGATCGACCAGACATGAAAGAAGTCGGGGAGAGGCTTTGGACGATAAGGATGGACTACAGAAGACAAAAAGAGTAGTGCAGCAGCTGCACTCGGTGAGGAGGCAAGAAATTGGGCTTGAACCTCTCGTCTTACAAACAAGGCGACAGTGACAGGTAGTGTAACATGTTCAATGAACTACCAGCTTATTTGGCATCTGGGTTTTGACTGTGTGCTTGCAGATATTGATAGTTCTGCTTCTGGGTTTCCTTGGTTTGATATGAAGATGAGTGAGATGCGAATATTCAATTGATTAGTAGTTCGCTTCATTATTGTATCCTTGTAATTAGGAGTTCCATCTGCAAATATATTGAAGATTGGACATATATGTCTGGGTATTGGTTTTTGCTTATGGTTGAGATTGTCTTTGCCGTTGGTTCCAAATTGGCTTGCCCTGACCTAAAAGTTTTAGAGCTCAGATTAAAAAGGCTTAGACATGTAATGGCACAAAGCATGGTGCCTGGTACTGATGGCAATCGACAAAAGCGAAACAGGATAACTAAAGATGGTTGAATTGGGTGCTTCTGTCAACAAAATTACCCGTGCGATAACAAGCGACAATTGGAAGGCACAGCCCATAAAATTCACTTCCGAATTCGCGTTACTCACTTGCTAGTTTGGTTCAGATTGAGTACTTCCTAATTTGCATCATTCATATTTATTTATAATCTAAAATGATTCCGGGCAAAAATCATTATATATATCATTGGGCAAGTCATTACAACTCCGGTAGATTTTACAATTTTGAAGTAAAAAATCATTCGGGGGTTTTGGATTAGTTCAGTTCAAGCCTCAAGGTTGGCAATTATGAATTAAAAATATGCAACCCCCCAAATGTAATGTAACCCTGGAAATGCCCAGATGGGATCTGCTGTACCCAAATATATACTGTCCCTCCCTATCCCTTCTCAATCTACCCCTTTCTATTTTCTTTCCTTTTAATTAATTTTTTCTTTGATTAATTTTTTTATAAAAAAAAATCACAAGGTGTGAGAAGGAACAGGAGGGAGACAGCAATTTCAGGCACAGGTGATCTCTACTGGGAAATGCCATTCAACCTATGATTGAATTTAAACTTATATCACAAGAGATGAGATATGCAAGTATGTAACAGCTTCACTTGAGGCTTCAGCCAAGGGAGTATGCAGTATGCCTCTCAATTCGATGTAATTACAGCCATGTTTGTTTTGTCCTTAAATATGATGAAGCTCAAGTGACACTTTGTGGGTATGGAAGCTTAAGGACGGATTCAACATACAATGGGAGAGTTTTGAGCCACAATGGCTGAGAAAATCTTGGAAGAATCCTCGGATTTATCAGCTTCAGCTCCGTAATCTGGTGATGGGCACAAGCTTTATTCAGTTTCATATTCACTCTTCAGCTTGTATAATCACTGTGGCAGGATAATGTGATATTGTGGGAATCCCATCACCCTGGGGACATCGAGGAAGAATGAGCCTCAGCCTATCACATTAGGCCGAGAAAAAATTGGGCAGACGAGGAAGCCGGATTCTCAACCTCTTCCATCGGCTAATAGCCAGCAAAGGATGAAGATTGAATATGTGCTCGGGTATGAAATCATGCCTCGTTAGTATACCAACCACAGGTGATCTCTGCAGTGAAAAAGTGACACTGTTAGTTTTTGGAAAACTCTGAAATATGAGGTGGTTCCCTCATAGGATGAGGAATGAGCTTACCCCGGTGATCTTTGGGATGACGAGCATGTGCCTCAGACCGACTTGTCGGAAAAGAATGAGAGCCTTGGCTAATGACATTGTCTCCACGACAGTGAAAGGCGAGGCATTGGTAAATGGATGTAAATCAATGAACATTTCTAATTCATCATCTGTCAGCACTATGTCTTCGATTCTATCAATGCTCCCTGACCCTGCCTTACCAAAGTCGGCTGAAGAGAGTTGGGGAAACTTATCTATGCTGGTCAATGCCGGAGTTGAAATAAATGCTTTCTGCTTTAGCAACAAGATGAGATGGGCACGGAGGATTATGCCGAACAAAATAGGAGCTTCAGAGAGTGGAGGCTCATCGATTACTGGAAAGCCATTGTGGTTTGTCATTTGGAGAATCTGATAGATGGTGCCAACCTTTTCAATCCCGTTGAAGAATCTAAGCGGGCCTGTTACCACATCCCCTACTGTTAGCTGCCTCATATACGACTCGGCATGGGCTTCTAGGTACGGAAACCCTTTCATCTTCATCAAGGTATCATATATGTTTGCATTGAAAGCATCTGCTACAGTCTTGGAGACGAGGAGAACCACCATTATGAGAGGCAACAGTAACAGATTGTTGGTCAATTCAAGAAGGATAACACAGAGAGAGACTGTCATCCTCATCGTACCACCAAGAAATGAGGCAGACCCCAGGACCGCAAAGAGGCCATCATTCAGACTTGTGGATGAACCAATCAGCATCCCGACATAACGGCCATAAGATGCACCTACTAAAATAACAGGAACAAAGAGCCCAGCAGGAACCACAATCCCATAGCTAATGATGCTAAGGAAGAAGCAGGATGCAAAGAAGATGAGAACCGATGAGCCATGGAACTCAGAGTTCGTGTTCTGGCTATAAAGATTTCTAATAGCATCATCATTTGTGTTAAAAATTAAGCTAGCAAGATCATTGTAATATCCAGATTTGCACTGGAACTTCTTGAAGTTTCCGGATCTGCCTATGGTAGGACAAGGCTCGGTTGAGTCACTCGGGCAAGGCTGACACTTTGCAAGCCATGGCAGTCCAAATAGGAGGCACGATGTGAATATGGAAACTGAGCAAGCTAGAAATATTTTGTAAAAGGCACCTTTCCTGAAAACAGGTCAGAAATTATGTCAGCAAGGTGAATTAACTCAAAATTCCCAGTCCATGTAATACTTTAACAGGAATGATTCTGACTTACTCATTGATTATCGCGTATAGTCGTAGAGTTCTTTCAAGAATAAAATTATATATGCTTCCCAGTATACCCCCAATCGCCCCAAGAAGTAGAACAGCTGGCACATCGCGTAGATAATAGGTGACATCTTCTGAAGCCATGTTAAACATAATTAGCCCACCTGTACCAAACAGCCCACACTTGCCGGAATAACAGAGGTCTATAAAACCACGAAGCAAGATAGCAACAACTGCAGTTGAAAAAAAAGTTCGCCACAAGAGTGCACTTCTCCACCTGGACAACACAATTTATTTGTGCCACACACTATGAAAGGTCAAACAGAGGACTTCTACATCTGAATATGTATAAGCTATGCAAAGTTGAATCCCAAATCTTGAGACATGCAAGTTAGTAAGCAATAACTCAAGACTGCCCATGCTGCAGATGGAAACCTAAAATATATTTACACCCTAGAACTAATTTACAGTCATGCAAAAGTACAACGCAGATTTTCAGGAGGACATATGTCAAAAACATACTGTAAAAAGTAAAATCTAGTTAGAGAATTCAGTGTAATTCTCTTCCAAGGATTCTAAAAATTGAGAAAGCTATTTTCAAACCAAAGGCAATCAGATATTCAAGATGGGTCAAGTATGATAAACTTCAACTAAAGGATAATGGACAACATACCATGATGCCATTTCTTCTAGAGCAAAAAGTACACCCCCAACTGGGGCACGAAAAGCAGCAGCAATTCCAGCAGCAGTTCCAAATGTTACAAGGTCTCGCCTATCACGATCATTTTTAAAGTAATGAAGCCATTTCCATGTCAGACCATATTTCTTGGACCCACCTTGGCCAAGCAGTGCTGCAACAGATGCACCAGTATGTATCATAGGCCCTGCTTTTCCCACAAGAAGAGATCCAGAGACCGCAGTGATACTTCCAATAATCTGCATATGAAGAAATGAAAAAAGCATTAATATCAGCATAAAACCTGTATATATCAATAGCTTTCCATGAATATAGCATTTACCAAAAATATTAAGTTGATGTTTCATCAATTACTGATGTTATAAATTCATAGTTCAATTTCAAGGCAACAACGAATTTTCCCAATAGCAAAATGACTATGAAAGGTTTATGTTGCAACTCCTTCCCAGATACGTCAAAATTTTCATGTTATTTATCCATATCAATTACAATAGTCCACACAAACGATAAGTAGCACATTGTTAAATAATAATTATGATAATATCAAAAATCTTTTTAAAAATAAGTCAGTTTTCATATTATGTTGATTACTGTTATTATTGTTTTGCACTTTAGCTAAAATATTAGTATTACAGTCACAATTAATACTTTCTGCTTATCACTTTCATAAGATGTCTCCAAGAAATTCTCCTTTATCACTTTCTTCATTAATGTTACTTTTTACGGAGTATGATCATTCTAATTCAGCATTTTATTCACTATTATATTTATTAGTTACTTGAATTCTTATTATGATCGCCATTGCTGTACGAGTGTATGACTGTTCTTATTGTTGTAATTGTTATCACTGTATTCATGAAAACAATCAAAAAAAAAAAGTCTTTTTATGCAACATTAATCTTTTAAATGTAGATCTTCAAAAGAAATAATTTTATTAATTAACATATATCTAGATTAAAGAATTTAATAATACTTACTAATAGAAAAAGAACAAACATGTAGATATGAATCCCCTAGTTTTTCTTTTTTGATAGAAAAATCCCCATTATCTAGATAATGATAATGAACCATATATAGCCCTTTCTTCCCTAACCAAGAACCCTAATTTCATCAAAATTAAGCACCAAAACTTCTCACCTTCACAATCAAAGTCCTCAGAGTAAATATGGCCGGCGCGTCCACACCATTTAAGTAAGCCTTCACCTCAGGTATTCCGGATCCTGCTGCAACCGGCGATATGCAAGCAGTGATAACTGACGAAAACAGTATAAGCACGAAATTGAAGGATGCGAACACCAGGAACGCCATACCATACCTAACACAAACAATAAACAAGTGCAATTCATCAAATTACTGTTTCCGAATCGTAATTTTGTCGCCAATCAGCGAAAAAATGCACAAAATGTAGACAGCAAGAGATTCAATTAAAGGGAGATACTTGTTAGCAAGCATCATATTAGAAGTAACTACTAATTTGATCCCGGCGATGTTCTCAATGGCGAGGTTATTGAAGAAACCGACCAAGCTCATGATGACACCAACGAGAAAGCACAATGTCCACTTCATGAACACGTACTGGTAAATCTGCGTCTTCCCCCTGCTCCTCCAGTCCTGCTTGAAGAAATCGTTCTCAATAATCCTAAAAAGAGAGGGGGGGGAAAAGATTGTAGCTTGATTACAGGAAAAAGGCTAATTAAACTCTGAAAATCAATGAAAGTGGGACGAACTCGTAATCGAGGCTTTCGATGGGGCAAACGTCGGAGCCGACGAGAGCGACCTGGGAGGTGGTGTTGCTGAGAAAGAACTGGTGGTTGCTGCGGTGGTTGTAGCCGTCAAGAAGCGGCTGGTGGACGGTGGCCGTCTGAGACTCCTCGTCTTCGCCATTGAGAAGCGACGCCATGGAAGAGAGAGAGAGATTCCTGTTAGTTGGAGCAATGGGGTGGATGAGTGATTCAGGGGAAGATGAAAAGTTTGACAGAGGGTATTTTATTTATTTGATCTGAAGACGGAGGGGGACTCTGGCTGCTATATCTGCCCACTTCTACCAAATTACGGACTACTGTATCTTCTTTTCTTTTTTTTTTCTTTTTTGATCAGGACCTCCCCGGTTGAAATTATTCCTATCTTTTTATGAGAAATTATCTATATTCTATATAAAAAAATACTAAAGCCGAGGCCTCGGGTGCGATTTCACATCCACGAAATTTTCTGGATTGAAACGAAATTATTTTTGCTTATGTGTCATAATTTGGATTAAATTAGTATTATATTTTTGTGTCACATCAATTATTAAATCAATATAACCCACTTATATTTTATTAAATATCCAACCTTACATCATACCTTCATACGGGATAAATTATTTGATTTAAAAAGATAAGTTTTCTAACTAATTAGGTTTGGATAATCTTCAACAAGTACCCTTTTAGTTAAATATGATAATCATTATGGACAATATGGATAATCTATATATAAGTGCGAGAAACAAATAGGATAATCAATATGCTAAGGGTCCGTTTGGTAATGCAAGTAGCTTTTCGGAGCTTTTGGTTTTAATATTTTATAGTTTTAAATAAGTTAAATATAAGATTTTAATTTGACTAGCTGTTGAAATTGGATTTTCAACCGCTACTCACCCCAAACTTTTCAGAATTCTATTCATTTTCTTCTATGTGATCAGCTAGTTTGCATCAGCTACTCTATTAGCTTGGTTACCAAACACCTTACTAGCTTCTGAAAACTCTAATTTAACATATATTAAACACACTTAATCTATCAGCTTCAGCTATTCTACCAGCTTCAGCTACCTCATCAGCTATGTTTTACCAAACTGACCCTAAATCTCGGCTTATTATAAATTATTATTTATATATTTTAAAAAGATGAAAAGTAATTTTTTTATTAGAAAAAAAGATAAAAAGTAATAATTATACTTTTGAAATTGAAACCGAATGACATCCTAAATAATACATTGCTTAATTTTTTTCTAAAATCTTATCATCGAATTGAAAAAGTAAAATAAATTTACATATTAAAAATAATATAAAATTTAGTTGTTTGTATTGAGTTTTATAAAAATGTATTTTACCTACCTATACAAAATCTTTCAAATTAAGATGTAGATAAAATTATAAAAAAAATTAAGTTATCATATTGGAAAGATTATTTCTTAGATTTGAAGTGTAAAAGGATAAGTTTTCTAACGAATTGGCATAACACTTTCTATTACTAACTAATTAAACAATTCTACCTTCTATCTTTTAAGTCGTGTCAATTAATAATCTAATATAATGTAATTAATGTAATAAAATATAATTTATTAACAAAAAGCAGAATCGCGCGGGTAACGAATACTAGTTCCTATGTATATATCAATGGCCAAAATACCAAATTGGTATTTAAAACTGGCAACGTTTGACATTTGGGTATTTAAAAAGACTCCGGTGCCAAATTGGTATTTAAAACTGCACTGATGGACAAATTGATATTTAAAATTGAATCGATGGACAAATTGATATTTTTTTCTGGTCGGAATTTCGGTTTTCATGCGCATGACTCCTACACATATACTGAACCCTTTTTGTTTAGCTTGGACCGGTTTCTTTCTCCTAATAAAAGATCTGAATTCCTATTGAATCGGTTTTTTTTTTAAATATTGAACCAATTTTTGTTTGTATAATATTATAGTTATAGTAACTATAATTTTATTATAATTAAACCGGTCCAAGCTAAACAAAATAGGTTCAGCATACGAGTAGGAGTCACGCAATAAGTACGTTATCTTGGATTGCTTTATCAGAGACAAAAGCTTCTTGGAGTGGGTGGATAATTTTTCCCGAAACTTCTTTTAGTTTCTCAGCTATAATTTTAGCAATTATCTTGTATATTGTTGAGCATAGGCTAATTGGTCTGTACTTATTTGTAGTACTTGGGTTTTCGCATTTTGGTATTAATGATATAAAGTTGTGGTTTATCTGTTTCAACACATTTTCCCGGATTCGAAAAAAACTTTGATCGCTCGTATGACATTATGACCTACAATATCCCAGTATTTCTGGTAGAATTCTGCTATCATTCCATCCGGTCCGGGGGAATTGTTTTTCCCTATGGAGAAAGTCGCTTGCTTAATTTCCCTGTTTGTGACTGGTCTAGTTAGGTTTTCATTATCTTCTCTTGTGATTTTTGTTTCTATTAGATCAAGGTACTTGTCTAGTCGTCTCATACTAATGGCCTCGTTTTTTAATCTTTTTTCGAAGTCATTTTTTTATTTCTTTTGCTATATTTTCCTCCCCTATTACTTGTGCCTTCTGTTGTTCTAATTTCCTTAATTATTTTTCTATCTCTTCTTCGAGTTGCAATCTTATGTGAAGGTGCTTTGAATTTAACATATTTTTTTTAATAAAAAAATTATTATTCGATGCTGATATGTACCTATGCTGATGGATAGCCAGTTACTATGTACAATATGTTCCTTGAATTTGTAAACAAAGAACAGTCATATCCGGGGTTTAAATTAGAGATTTTTTAATACTACTCCTAAATTCTTTTGGTTTAGGTTCCCTGACTTGTAAAATGATGGAATCAGAAGACACTCTCTGCAATCTGCATATGCATATCCTTTAGGTAAAAAGTCCGTAAGTGGTCCATACTCCATAGCTACCAAATCACAATCTGGGCTTCTGGGGTGGGGAATACACTCCGTATCAAATTAACCGAATGAAGAAGGTTTGGTTGCAGCCATGCAGGATATTCTTTGGTAGTTGACAAATGGACAAATTAATACTATTTTTTTTTTTTTTTGATTAGGAAAAATTTCGGGTGAGAAGGCTCTACCCGGCAGCATCCTTGCGGATGAGGTCCAGAAGACCTGAATCGTTTTTAATATCGACTCCTCGGGCAGAGTGGCAAAGGTGTGCAACCTTATCAGCCACTCTATTGCCCATACGAGGAACATGAAAGAAGGAGACTTCTTTCATAGTCGATAGTAGAATTTGTACATCAGAAAGGATCATTTCGATTTCCCAATGGCATTTGGTTTTCCTATTTAAGTGATCAATGATTATTTTAGAGTCACATTCGATTTGAATTTTGTCTATATTGAGTTGGCGAGCGTGTTGGATTCCCACTTTGAGAGCGAGAGCTTCCGCAGTGAGAGGGCGTTGTTTGCCTAGTTTCTTGTGACACATTGATACTAGTTGTCCCTCCCAATCCCTTATAATGGCCCCAGCAGTGCTATCGTTATTTGTAAGTGATGATCCATCGAAATTGAGCTTTAGCATACCCCACGGTGGCTTGCGCCAAGAAACATTTTTTTTTCTTTTACTCTGTTTTGGAGTTTTTGGGATAAAATGACTAAATTCCTCCTCAAAATCAGCCTCAACCACAGATGTCTTGTTCCAATTGTCTATATGTGATTTAATCAAACGTAATACTTGGACAAATTAATACTATGATTTTGCTTCAGTATATTTAATTTTAAAGTAAATCTTAAATTGAAATTCATGTAGTTAAAATAATACTCCCTCTATTTCCAAATAAGTCACTTTTTATTATTTATACACGTATTTTAATGTGATAAAAATAATATAAAATATTAATTTTTTAACTAATGTTTTTGATTAATTCATTCTTATTAATAATAAGTATAATATTATTAAAAAAAATTAATTAAAATTTTAACCTTTTATATAGTTTTTATCCTCCTAATAATATGTGTTTGACTTGAAAAAGCCACTTATTTGGGAAGGAGGAAGTGATGATAAAATTATATTTGAGAGAATTCGAGGGCATAATCTATTTTTGTTTCAAAAATAAACACAGACATAAAAGCAAAATTACATCTAATTTAATTAGATCGCTTCATATAAAACGGCTATAAATCACATGTAAGTATCTAACCCCTCGGTCCCCTCCTCCTTACAAATTAAAAAAATGCCGATTTGCATAAATATATCAAATCGGTGTTCGGTTTGCAAAAGTATACCCATTTTCTGAGAATAGAAAAATAGAATAGGTGGGTTATTTGTGCAAAAAAATAGGTCATTTGTGCTAAAAATAATGATTGATTTTAACTTTAAATTTAAATGTAAAAATCTTTTAAAGGAGAATTATGAATTATAAGAAAAGTAAAAAATATATAAAATAAAACAAAATATATATTAAGATAATATTTTTAATATATTTTTCTCGGAAATTTAAGAATAATAAAACTAGCCGGATGAAAATCATTGTCTTATTAAGAGAATCGAAAATTGACAAGAATATATTTGTTTTTGAAAGGATATGTGTTTTTTTATGACAAATCCGATAATTAATAATGACATGATGGAGTCTATAATAGGGAAGAGAAAAAAGATACGATTTTATCCATACCATAACTAGAAATTTAAGGCATATCCAAGATGACAAAATTATTTATTTACACTGACAGGATTAATGTTTATAGTAGTGACAAGACTATAGATTTATGTTCACATGATTGAAGCTATAATCGGGGAGAGATTGACTAAAGATACGGTAAATCATATCTACTGAATTATTAGCCATATTTACAAAAGTATTGTCATTATATGTCTTGAAACCATAATAGTATCAAATTGACAGAATGAATATCAACGTTGACAATGTCAATTATGAACATTGACAGGATGTGTGCAATCGATTGATTGTTATTGCAGTCATGGTTATGAACAACTATAGTTTATGTGATCATCTGGCTAGTTAACAATCTAGTTTTGGCACATTGTTTTCTCTGAGCATTGCATTTGGTGTCTTAATCTCTAGAACATAATTAATGAATATGCAAGCTCGTCAAAGTAAGAGATCAGGCAATTTCAGATACAACACAACACTTTCTTCAATCACAAAATAAAAGTTTCAGATATCATATTATATCAAAACTTGTGTCCATTCATGTCCACAAAGACCAATTTCATAGCATTACCCTCATCTTCTCCTTACATAACTTGCAAAATTTCATGAGACTTAAACTTCTTCAGGAAACAAAAAATAATTCCAAAAAAGAACCTAATCAACCCGGAGATCTCATTGATATTCAGCTTGCTAATCGGACACGAGAACACCATATCATCCACCTTAGTTGCGAAAATAGCGTAGGCACAGTTCAAGGGCCGAAAACCCGTCATAGGCAGCCATGAGCAGTATTGCAGCCTCCTTAGCAAGGCTCTGTTTCGCCTTACAGCCAACAAAGCCTAATCTTCCCATGCTTTCCTAACACTAGCCGTGTTAACACGAGCTTCCTTCGATGGTGAGATCAGGCTTATACCGGACAGATCAAATAACTTTGTCACTAGGGTATTTTCGTACTTGTAAACATGTTGGTAGTAGCTCGAAAGCATTCGTATAAGAACCTAGTATATGATGAATAACCATCATCATATTTAGTAAAGATTCGAAATAAATTCCATGGAAATGGACTACACTAAATCAAGAATTTCCATCTAACCTTAACTCCAAACTTCCTAACCGTCTTTATCATAAATCGATCATCTTGCGTGAGATAAAATGAGTTTCCACTCTTCCCGAGCGAAGAGAACTCCCTTAGAGCATCACTCCCATAAATCGCCAGCATGTATTCAGTTGGATCGATTCCAAACAACAGTCTCAAGTATCTACACAAATTCAAACAACAATGAAGATGAATTTCACTGACAAAATTTCCAAAAACCGGGTAATGAAATTCCAATGTAAACCACCTGAACACCATAGGACAGTAATCCTTCCACTTGAAGTCCACTGATTGATGTGGAGGCGTCGATTTCGATCCTTCAGGTGGAAACATGGTCCAATACTTCTCTCTGGGCTCGAAATCGGATGGCTTTAGCTCTCTAGCTTTAGACGCATGCTTCCCGGCCAACTGAATGCCAACCACATTTATACAAATCAAATCGGATTTCCCGATACCTTGCATCAAAACTAACATCAGACAAATTGTTACCTGATACCCAATTGCAAATTAAGCATCAACACCTAGTTCTTATGGCCTTTGGAGATTGTCTGTTCAGGTTTCTAACCTGATCATCTCCACCAACATACTAGTAAGGCCTAGGGCTTAAGCTACTGCAATGCAGTACTGTGAATCGATCACCTTTGCCATTGCAAGATGGAGTCTTTGCATCTCTACACATCTTACAAACCTCCGGATTATCGGCTATGTCACAAGTAATATCCCCACCTTCTTCCTCGTCCTCCTCCCACATACAGATCCTTGGGAAATTTACTCTTCCATCCAGAGAAACCCTAATTTTGGCCTCCGACGAGACCTGGTCTTCTTCCAACTCATTTCCCATGTTGCCTTCATATGTGCTTCCATCGGAAGCCCTAGTGAAAACCCCGCCCCCCTTTGGATCCCCGTTCTCCCAAAATCCTTCGTATTTGTTCCCGTTCGCCCAAATCAAAACCATTTTCCCTAAATTACGTCGTTCCTCCTTTCACTATGGTATGCATTCCTATTTTTTCCCACGTATTTGCCCTCGTCGTCCTGCAAATCGTCTTCTTGAGGCCCTCGTAGATGTCGCCGTTCGCATAGAGCTTCTCGCCATTGCCGCGTTTCTTGTAGAGCTTCCAAGGCCCCTGAATGTGTTGCCGTCGGCGCCGGTGAGGTCCCAAATCCGTACATCCTCCCGGAGCAAAACTCACCTTCGTACGTAGGTCGCCACTGGTGGCCAATGCGATCAACACATGGAGCAACAACAACAACCAATAGAGACATAACAACAATAGAGAGAGATGAGAGAAAAGAGATAAGGTTCGAGCACGAGATTGACAACTAGAGACGGAGGGGAGATTAGAGCGGCGGCGAGCCAACGAGGAGAGGCCAAGAGCTTGATGACGGTAGCCCGACTTAGGCTGATCTTGGGTCAAGCACCAACGAGTTAGGACTCGGGGCCATCTTGTTAACTTATTTCTTTTTTTTGAAATTACAGAATTTTTTATTATTTAATATAATTTAAATATATAGGAAAAATGATAAATACCAAAAATATTTTACTTTTTTTTTTTCCTGATTTTTTTTGAGTGGTGGGTAGTTTTGATAATTGAATAAGGTATTTTTCCAAAATTTCAAATGGGGATGCAATTGTTTTCAAAATTAGGTATTTTTGCAAACCAATTATCAGAGTGGGGTATTTACTAATAATTCCCCTTAAAAAAAACCTATAATAAATAAATATAATCAAATGAAAAAAAAGAAATGGAGTTTTTATGAGAGGAGATAATGAGAGAGGGGTTAGAATTAGAGAAATAGAGATACGGAGTAGATGATATGAACTCGTACAAAACTGCCGTTTATAAGCAATGTTATTGATCGAAGATCCCCATGCAAGATTGTCATCAAAGAGGATAAGCTTTCCATATATCATCATCGACTTGGTCAGAGGCGATTGAGAGTGTTTATGGGAGATCGAAATAGTTGTTGTTGACTCCCAACTCCTCATTCGATCATTTGAAGTAGTGCGTGCAGTGCAGTGATTCTACGTTTTTTGTAAGATAAAAGATTAATCAAGTGGTAAACCAATATAGTCCTTCAATTTTTATGACTTCATCTTTGCCTTATATATGCATATGTTCAATCGTTTGTAAATAGTGAATGGCAATTGATTTCTTGTTTATTAGTTCTTTTGTAATAATACGTACTGAGATAGGGAAAATATCGTCATCATAGCACAAGGGCATTATGGTCTTTTACCAATAAATTCGAGTGTTCAATACGACATTGATGCTACCGTTTCGCCTATTGATTACGATAGCGGTTTCGTGCATTAAGAGCGTTGACCGAATTAAATACGGTAACGGTTTCTTTTATTTAATATCGTAACGGTTTTTGTTATTTAATACTCAACTAGTATAAATATGAGGAGAATGATTCAGATTGAGGACGGACAATAACTGACTTGAGCGTCGGAGGGTCCTCCGGGGGAGACAAGCCCCGCCCCGACCTCGTTTGTTCTTGTTTGACAGGTTAGAGTTCGGGTGGAATCGATCAACCACTATGATGCAGATTTTATGCATCACACGTACCTTAGTCCTTCAATTTTTATGACTTCATCTTAATCTCAATCACAATTTTTAAGAAAATTAACTCATTTATTACATTAATCTTTTTTTTATTTATTTTTTTTTACTTTAGTAAAAACTAGACCTAACATACAACCCATTACTTTTTACAAGTGCATTTTTGTATCAATAAACTCTAAAAGGTTCTACATGGAGTCACCTTCAATGTGGAGTTTATTGATATGGAGTTGTAGAGCCTTTTGGATGCCATCTGATAGAGTTCGCTCGCCCGAATTTTTTCCTGATAAAAAAAAAACAAGTGCATTTTTGTAAAATAAAGGTCAAAATAACTAAAAAGGAAAAAAAATTATGAATAAAAGTAACATTATAAAATCATAAGTTTTGGCAAATGGAGAGAGAATATAAATGAATTACTTTCCGTTAAAAAGGAAAAAACAAATTGAAGGAGAAAGACTGAATCTGTATGAGATAGGAAGAAAGAAAGAGTGGATGAGAATGGAGGAGTACAGGAGAATCATCGATCACATTGCATTGCTTGCAGCATGTGATTTGTGGAGGCGCGTACGGCAGAAGACTGGTAGTTGCGTTGCGTCTTCTATTGGGGTATCATATTCATTTTGCCATTTTGGATAAGGACAGATCCGTAAACAAGGCTCAATATTCAATCACAATATTCATTCAATATACGGGTTACGGGATGAGGAACCACACTTTCTTTTGTTTCTACATTAATTTCACACCTTTTACATTTTTTTTTATTTTTTTTTTGAGGTCAAACACCACAATATCATTCCATCTCTTTCAAAATGGTCCCCATTACATGAGAAGGCAACGACTGCAAATTAAAAAACAAAGAAGAATCTGAAGAAGACAGAGCAGTAATGGCGTGGGCAGCCGCATTACCCTCCCGTCGAACATGAGACCAGCACACCGACACCACACCCCGGCTTAGCTCCAGAATTTCTTGGATGATCAATCCCACCGGCCCCCTACCCGGATCCCCACTCTTGAGCTTTGTGGCAACAGACAGACAGTCCGTTTCGAACTGCACATTTTGGAGCCCCCGTTCCATTGCGAATTCAACAGCCCATCTAATCGCTTCAGCCTCCACGATCTCTACCTCGGATGTTGGATGCACAGCCCGGACTCCCGCCGCAATGAAACTTCCATCATCTGCCCTCTGAACAAAACCTATGAAAGCTCGACCAGAATTTGACACGGCAGCGTCGCAATTGAACTTCGTCATGCCTCTGTGAGGCTTTGTCCATGTTCTCGACCCGGGAGGAACAGCTTGGGCTTTCGGAATCGTCTTATGGTCCGTATAAGCCTTGTGCTCCGACAACAATTCCAGCGCCTTGCGTGCAATCTCCTCCGGCAAGGATTGTTTCCCTTCAAAGATCCTACCATTCCTAGCAAGCCAAATCTGCCACAACATCACAGTCCAAATTTGTCTCTCCGAGCTCGAGCCTTTGTCAAAAACCTGCATCATACTATCCAGTACACTCGAAGCTCCAACCCAGTATCTTGCAATCCTCGGGACACTCTTCCAAGCTTTCCTAGCAGGTCGGCATTCGTAGAGGACGTGAAAGGCTGTCTCTTGTCGACCACATAAATCACACAAATCGTCGTCTGTTATGTGTCGGCGTACCAGATTGGTCTTGCAGGGGAGCACATTCCGCCCAGCACGCCATACAAGTGACTTAGCCTTCGGAAGAGCATCAACCTTCCACATTGCTTTCCAAACCCTCTCCCTAGAATTTCCGTCGGCCTGTCCCACCCCTCCTTCATCATGGTCTCGGCTCTCAATTTGTAGCTGATAAGCACTTTTAACAGAGAATATCCCATTTTTGTTGTAATGCCAAACCAGATGGTCCTTGCTCGTGGGAGAGACTAATCGGGTTTGCAAAATCAGCTCTGCATCACCCGGCAAAAACAGCTCCTCCACCATGCTCTCGTCCCATCTCCTAGTGTTCCAGTCGATCAAGTCAATGACTCGAAGGTCCGGATCGCCTCCTCGGAAATTTCCTATCACCTTGAAGCTGCTCTCCCTCGGAATCCACTTGTCCTTCCAAACGTTTACATCCGCCCCATTCCCAATGCTCCACCGTAGCCCCTTTCGCAGCACCTCCCTGCCCTCCATCAAACTCCGCCAAGTATAACTCGGCGAGTTCCCTACTGATGCCTCCAGGAAGGTGGTCCTCGGATGGTACTTGGCTTTGAGGAGCTTAGCAATCAAGGACTCCGGATCATTCAGTAATCTCCACCCTTGTTTTGCAAGGAGGGCGAGATTGAATAACTCCATGTCCCGGAATCCCATTCCCCCTCTATTTTTAGCTCGGCACATTCTCCGCCAAGACATCCAGTGTGTCTTTCGCACCCCATCCCCGCTTCCCCACCAGAACTTGCACATGAGGGATTCCAACTCGCGATGCAAAGAAGTCGGAAGCCGGAAGCATGACATAGTGTAGGATG
This sequence comes from Persicaria tinctoria, assembly GCA_037127255.1. Classification (NCBI taxonomy): domain Eukaryota; kingdom Viridiplantae; phylum Streptophyta; class Magnoliopsida; order Caryophyllales; family Polygonaceae; genus Persicaria; species Persicaria tinctoria. The sequence continues at coordinate 58,493,112 of JBANSL010000008.1, read as the reverse complement.
GGATCGCCTGAGCAACCGACTTGATAAGAACTTCTTTTCCGGCCCTCGACAAGGTCTTATCCTTCCACCCCCTCAACTTCTTCCAAACCCGCTCCTTTACCGTCTCGAATATTACCTTCTTCGACCTCCCTATCATGGTTGGTAACCCCAAATATTTCTCATGTTTGGATACTTCGCGAACCCCTATCACCTCCTTAATTGACTCCTTCAATTGCACCTCGACATTGCCACTAAACGATAGCTCCGACTTAGAGAAATTGACCTGTTGACCCGATGCTTCTCCGTAAATACGGAGGATTTTCACAATCTCGCTCCCTTGTTGACAGGTTGCTCTCAGAAACAGGACACTATCATCGGCAAAAAAGAGGTGTGAGATAGTAGGAGCCGTCCTAGCTATTTTGACACCCTGGATCCTCCCATCTAACTCAGCTTCGCGAACACCTTTTACATTTTACTTCCACAACAATCCCAATTTAATCCACTTTAGAAGATTGAAATAAATAAATAATGCTCCTACTTTATAATATTGCTAATCCTATACCCCTCCATCGTAATAATTGGCCTTTTTTTATTTATTAGGAAATAATTCGAGATCAGATATACCTGAATCTCGATAGCCGACAAGTCGGCAGACAGAAACCCATCAAAACATACAAACAAAAACGAAAACGAAAACGAAAACAAAAAGCGGTGCAATACAACAAGCGATTCTAAAATACTTTATTAATACTCCAACTTCCCATCCTATTCTTTTTTTCATTGGTCTATTTTTTTCTACATTATTTATTTGCTAAAATTTTAGCTAATCTTCTTTCTATTTTTAGCTTTCTTAAAAATTGTGAAATTGGCCAAAAGGCCAATCATTTTGATACAGAGGGAGTATTTAAATAAATAATACTACGTCTGTCTCAAAATAATAATTCATTTTATTTTTTAACTCATTTTTAAAGAGTTAAAAACTATATTGAACACCATGTGAACTTCAATCCCACACAAAACAAGCAAAATGCATCTAAAATTGAAGCAACAGAGTTGAGCCCCATGGCTTCTCTGCCTCTGTCACTTCCGAGCTCTCTCCCATGGTTGTGGGTTGTTGTTCTCGATTCGGATCTGGGACCTTGAAGCCCTATGACTTCAGTCACCTCATGCTCTTCCCTCTCGGGATCCGTCGGAAGATCGAGCCCCATGATTTGCATATGAACAAACAAATTGTAAATTAACAAGCAATAAATGAGCAGAGATTGGAAAATAAGGTAGATTTTTGGAGAATTTTGCAATATGGCGGACAAAGAGAAGAAGCTGTAAAGACCGGGAATTTTTAAAGTATTATTTTATTAGATATTAAATTGTGATTTTTTTTTTATTTCTGCAATTCGGAAAATTTTGAAAACTTCTGTCCTCGAGCGAAACAATTTTATTCTTTTGAAGCGGATTCCGACATAATATAAAAAAGAAGAAGCTTTATTCCGTTTTATTATTCCGGGGCCGACGAGAGTGAGGCCATAGGATTTGAGGAAAAGAGCGAAGGAGCAAGAACATACCTCCGGAATCGAACCTAGAAGACGGAGGAAGGAGACTGTACGTGTGGGGCCCCCTTTCCCTTCCTTTCTCTTTTATTCTTTTATTCATTGTTTTATGGAAAAACTACTAAAAATAATACCAACTATTCCTTGGTGGTAATTTTTAAAGTTGGTTTTATTTTTGGTTGATAGGGAATAGTTTGTATTATTTTGAGTAGTTTTTCCTTGTTTTATTAGAATCGAATCCGGATGAGTGAAATGGAGAGTGAGCTGGCATGCTTGGTATTATTATAAGGAAGGGTTTGGGCTTTTTTGTTTTCATAAATTTATAAGGTATCTTGGGCTTATGTATAAAATAAGATTTTAAAGGGTTAAATATCTCTTATGAAAATGTTAAATTAGTGGGATATTATGTTATATAATATTATTACCTTTAAATTGTTGGGAGTTAAAAATATTATATTTGGATTTGAAATTGAAAAGAAATTTGGGAAAGTTTTTTTTTCAAAGGTTGGAAATTGGTTTGATAAAATTAAAAAGGGATTTTTGAAATGTCCTAACCCTGTCGAATTTGTTTTAAGAAAACTAAGTTGATTTAAGGAGTTATGTTTTGTAAATGGGTTTTGATCAAAGTGTTTTGAATGATGATTCGATCTAACTTGAGATTTAATGAGTTTGGGAAACCTTGAGAAATTGAGTTAATTGCCTGACTTATATGTATATAAGTTGTGATATATGATATTGTTATAATGTGTTAAATGTTGATTATGAAGCATGTTATGGTGTGTTGCGATATGATATATGAATTATGAGATAAGATGTCGATATATGTCCTTAAGTATAAGATAATGATGTGTTGTTATATGGAAGCATGATGATATACTATATGATTAAGAAGAATGATATGTTCTTAAACGTGAAAGTATGATATGATATATGATGATTAGAGTAACAATATGATCTATATATGAGGTGATGATATATGATTACTAAATGATGTTATATGATATGATAATGAGTAAACCATGATGAGATGTTGGGATAATGAGTTGACATGATACTTGAAGAGTTGAAGCATGATGAATGATATATGAATATGAGGATGATGATGATGTTATGAGCTTGAGTCTTGTCTGCCTATATGAGTCATGACCGTTGTGTGCCTTAGAACTTAGGCTTATGCATTTTTATATCAATCGTTAGGTGATTTGTGACCTGATTGGAATGCTTGCTATTACCGTGACTGCCTTGGATTGTGCGCTTCTCCAAGTAAGTTCCTTTATGGAGTTACTCATATTCGAAAGAAAAAACCTTTTGCTTGTGATCATATGACATACTAGGTGTTGCATAAGCATAAGCTTGTCATGTAGTATCATGCTAGGGTTGCACTCATGTATGAGCATTCGAATATTATGTGTGTTTGAGAACATAATGGCGATTATCTATGAGTTCTAGAGTCTTTGCTAGGGTCATAGGGTAGCCCAGCCTCATCGGATTTTCCCTGAGTCAGTATTGTCGATATATAAGCCACTTGGCATTGTTTGGGGTCCTTTACTGTCTTTCTGCACTATATTATATCCTGATTAAAGCATGCCTTGTGTGTTTAAATTCTGCACTGAATTAAAACATCTTTATTGTAGGATTAGCATATGTGTATGCTTGCTTGTGGGACCCAGAGTGAAATAAATTGTTTTTAGGTATGCTTGCTCCGTGTTTCCATGACGGAGAAATCTTCTTGGGCGAATGCGAAGAACCGGACTGACCCACTAATTTGGCTAAAGTACTTTTCGACTTGTGTTTCATTGTTTTGGTTTTGACCCGGCCTTGCTGTGGCACGTTGTACTTTACTTTGTTTTCTTGCTTATCTCCAAATGAATTTCCGCAACTTAGGCTCATAGGACAAGATAAGGGTACCCAATGGCATGTCGATTGTTTTGGGGTTCAAAATCCCCACTTTAAATACTAAACTTTTAGAGGTTTGAAACCTCGACCCGTACATGGATTGCAAGATCCTAACGAAGGTATCCAACCTTCGAAACGTAACCCAGATATTAATATTCGGGCCATTACAGAAGCCAAAAATCAACAACAGATAGATAGAGCCCTGACCGGAAATTGACATATCCAAACAAGCATATGAGCAAAATTTCAAAAATTAGAGCACAAACCCATAGTGGAGGGTCATCGATGGAATCTTCAAAGAACTTGTCGAATTCGAATTCAAACTGCACATTTTTAGTAATGCTCTCATTTATCCTTTCTTCCTCCTCCATCACCGGATGTTATTCAGAGTGTAAATTAATTGCCAAATTGATATGCTTTCTCTCCCACTCTACCACCGAGATTAAGAGGAGAATAAAGGGAAAGTATGACAATGGGTTACAACATCAATTAAGCTTTTTCGGTGGAGAAATATTTGGATGATACAACCAAAAGGAATCTCTTTGAGAGTTGTGCCAAGAGAAGGGCACTTGAACATCACAAGGAGCCCCATGGGATTGAATACGAGAGAGAATCATCATTCTTCAATTGAATACGTTATGGTTGAAAAGGAAAGGGAAAGGGAGGGGGATTAAATTATAACAAGGGTAGTTTGGGGATTAAATAAACTATATGGACATTTACATAATTACCATTTCAATATGGACATTTACCCTTTTTTATTAAGTAAAAATTCGACGCACCGGACATACCTGGTGGGTTGATAGGCCGAATAAATCGGCGACGGACAAATCGTCAATGAGCTAAAGACATAAAATAAACAACTACAAGGCAGAGCCACTAAATTACAAGGGTGCAATTATAGGCAAAGACTAGCATAAATGATGAAATAACATGAGCAATGTGCAACAACTCATCCATTAGTTGATAGAGGTGACGTAGGGAATCCCTGGGGAACTAAGTGAAAACCTCATATTTGGACTCTATCAACGAGCCTTTAGGTTTCGATCACGTCCACGAATCCATGACCTCTCGCACGTCGAAAAATAAGAAAAAAACTGCTCAACAAACTGCTAGCCCCAGAGCTACACAATCCCACCACCAAGCAACTCGGTAATAAGCAAAATACAACGGATCCAATCCGGATTTTCGTTTTTTTTTTCATTTTCCTTTTTGCCCCCTTGCTTATCTTGGCCCCAAAAGGACTTGCAACTGGGCCAGACCAACCTAAGTCCGGGCCACCACGGGATGAGGAGCGAAGGGAGGAAGGTAGCCAGGTGGAGAGGATTCTCAGACAGACGGGATCGAGGGACGACGACAAGTCCGACGGTGTGAAGGAAAGGGACACCGGCAAGGAATAGGTAGTCACAATGGCGCCAGGAAGACACGACCGATCGACCCCACACCAAAGAGGGCAGCACAAGACGCTATGGAAGCACACCAAACGAAATACTATAGGAGACATTAGATAAGAATCGATACCCAAGGATAAGCCAAACCCGAAAATGAGGGCTGCAACCAACGCATCAGAAGTCGGGAACCCACCGACGACCAAAAAGCCAAGTCAATTTAGGGAAGGAGATGGTGAATTGGGGACGAAGGTACGAATTTAGGGTTTTGAATTAAGGTTATTTCCGTGAACCACCCGGGCGCCATGGAACTTGCCACAAGGCTTCCAATGAGGTGATTTGCAAGAGATGGAATTGAAAATAAGGTGGTTGGAGGTGGTGAATTGACCAAGATTGAACTGGTTTTAAAGGTTGAAGAAAGGTCTTCAAGCGTCCATTAGACGGAGTACCCAAAAAAGAGTTTCTCTCTCATCCGTCTCCTATTGCATTTTCATTATGGACATTTATCTAATTAGATATCCTAGATGGATATTTGATCAAAATTATATATTGTTACTTTTGGTAAGTATGTTTGTGAAATAGTTTTGATTTAAATTATTATCAACTCCGGAGTAATAACTACTCCCTCCGTTAATTAAAACTTGATGTTTTACTATTCACGCACGCTTTTTTAGGTGTGAAAAACTATATAGAATATTAACTTTTTAAATAATTTTTTTAAAAGAATTTCATACTAATTACAATTAAATATGAATTTATAAAAACAAATATAGAAAAATGTTAATATTTTATATAGTTTTTATCATTCTAAAAAAGCGTGTATGAATAGTAAACAACGAGTTTTAATTAACAGAGGAAGTATAATATATAACTAATATATATATATATATACACACACACACACAGACGGAGCTAGGGGTTCCTAGGGGGGCACGTGACCCCCCCCCCCCTCCGACAAATTACCTAGTGTATTCTCCTCGTTGATAGCTTCGTTTTGATATATAATACACCCTAATCCGACATCGGAGTAAAAAGTTATGAATGTTTGCAAATTACAGCAGTATTAATCACTTTAGTTTTATTTCAAAATATTGTAATACTTTAATATTTTACTTAAATTGACATTCATATATTATAATTCATCTCGAGAGCTTCGAAACCATATGTTATATTACTTATTTTGAGAATATGGTAAGAAGTTACGCAAATTTAAATTTTTTATATCTAGTTATACATTATTACATGTTAATAATGCAATATTTATGTATTGCGTTTTATATCTTTATTTTTCATTTTTATCCTTATTTTTCGTTTTATATATTTGTAGTATTTTCGAAACCATAGGTTGGCACTAGTTTGTATTATCGAACACGTTGTGTTTGTAACGGCCCAAAATTATGATTTCCGGGTTACGTTTCAAGGGATAAAACCCCTTGTTTGGATCTTGCAATCCAGGTACGGGTCGAGGTTTCAAACTCATTTTAAGATCAGTAATAAAGAGGGATTTCGAACCCTAAAAGTATCGTAGGGTCGTTGGGTACCCTTAACCTGTCCTAGGAGCTATGTCGCGAAAATCAATTCAAACGGAAGTAAGGTGGAAACAAAATTAAGATACAATGTGCCACGACATAGTCGGGTCAAAACCAAATCATAAGTGGGTGATTACCATTTATAACGAGTTAGTGAATTAGCTAGGTTCTTCGATTCGCAAAAAAGGAACCCCGTCATATAGACATCGAGCACTCAAAATCTGCAGAAAATACCTTAAAAAAAAGAACGGGGAAAGGAGTCATATCGAGCCACTCATGCGGGACCGGTAGTCCTCGCTGAGGCCACATAGTATGTGTTATACCTAATAAAGATGTTCTAATGCAGTACGAAAGTCAAACACACTAGCATGCACCTAGGTATAATAATGTGTAAAAATACTGTAAAGGGCCCAAGACAATGCCAAGTGGCATATCCCTCTCCTACCTCCACCCCCTTCCGATAGGGCGGAGACTGACCAGCTCGTGAATGCATTCCATCATAATCGGGCGGCACGCATGCCTAACCCGCTCCACAATAAAGCCCGCAGGCATCTCATAATATAAGGAAGTTCATGACTCGATTGACTCAGGGTACCCGATGAGGCTGGGCTACCCTATGACCCTAGCAAAGACTCTAGGACTATCACAGATAACGGCCGTTCTGTTTCAAACGCATAAAGTAAGCAGATGCTCATTCAATTAGTGCAACCTAAACAGGATACTACATGGCATGCTTTTATGCATATGCAACACCTAACATAAAATGCAACAACAGACATGAATGTCCAACCTGAGTAAGCCCCCTAGGGAACTTACCTGAAGATGCAGAACAGCAAGATAACACAAGCAAGGGCTCAATGCAAGTCCAAAGCAATCCAAAAGCAATACACACCTATCATTAAGCACTTTCCATAAGCTACCGGTCCATTATTCATACTCCCACAAAACTCAAGTTCTCAACATGTTCAAAACCAACCGATAGTAAAACCATTTCCAAGACCCTTCCGATACGATCGAAATCAACCAAAACCATTTACTTCCAATCAACCCCATCGATAAAAGCATACCAACTATATTTCCAAACTTCCTTTTCAAAATCAACATCATCAAACCAAGACAAAGAATCCCGACATTAAACATTTAAATCCTTAACCAATTTCCCAAAATTATATCATAAAATAATCCTGGCATTCTCTAGATCAAAACCATTCTTAATGAATTCCGACGCTTGAGAAATATTTTTCAGAGACTGGAAAACCCCTTTAAATAATTTTCCGAACACTACTTAGCTTAAAATAAGATACCCAAAATTATATCATCCTTCCAAATCATATTTATAACTCAAAGCTAATAATAAATCAATCTAGAATTCCTACAATACTTTTCTAATTAGAGTTCAAATCTCCACTAAACCACATTATAAATCATTACAAAATAATACACCCCCCAAATGATACCATTTTAAAACACATTAAATACATAATATTTTCAGAAAATATATTTGTTTTCTAAAAATCGGATTAAAATGATGATGTAAATCATATAATGTATAAATAATATTTCACAATGCCCTCACATTTCAATTAAGATAACAACAATAACAATAACAAAATAAAAGGCCCAGCCCACCCATGTGACTCGACAGACTAGCCCAGACCCGGAACCCAAAAGAAAAGAGGGAGTGGATCTAAATCTGAAGGGAATGAAGTAACCCGGATCCGGAAGCCCCTAACCCGGAAGACTACTCAGATCCGGCCCAAGAATTAGGCCCAGAATCTGCCAGTGTCATCTCCCCCAAACACAAAACCACAGCTCCGGGAGACAGAATCGGAAACGAGAGAAGGAAGAGAGGAAACCCAGGGCCGGCCGGCGGCACCTTCGGCCTGAGCTTCAACCACTCCGACCAAAACCCGATTCCGACCACAACTCGAGCAAAGAAATTCAAACGCGAGCAAAGGGGAAGGACGAAGAGAGAGATTACCGAGGTCGCCGAGTAACGCCGGAATCTTCGTCGGAGGCGCGATTTGGCGTCGTCGGAGTCCGATTTCCGAGAGGGAGTGGCCTGGGAGGAAGACGAGTGAGCAAAGATGGATCTTTATGAGGTGTTGGGTTGAAAAACGAAGAAAAGAAGGGGGGAGATCGACCTTGCGACGAAAAAGGGGCGCGCTAGGGGTTGGCGGCGACGTTGGAGGCTCCGAGGTGCTTCTGGTCCTTCCAGCTGCTCGTGGGCGTCGAATGGAAGTGATGGAAGCGTTGCGGCTGCTCGGAGAAGGAGGACGAGGGTGCTCTCGAGTCTCGGCGACTTCGGAGGAGGGACAGGGGAGGGGCTTCTTCAATGGTGGTGGCGGCGGCTTCGAACAGAGAGGAGAGACTGGTGGTGGTCTCGGTGAAGATAGGAGGCAAAGCCCAAAGGGGCTGCTTGAAACATGAAATGAGAGGGGAGAAATGGTAAGGGTTTACAGATTTGTGTGAGCTGAAAAAGATAAGGTTTTGGGTTTGGAATTGTGACACAGAAACACTCCTCCTCTGATGGATTTTTGGTAGAATGGCACTACACAACAAAACTGCAAGCTACAATTTGAAAGGTAAGGGGTCTACTCCCAACGATTCTATGAGAGAGCATAAAGGAAAACTAAAAAAGAATACAAATTAAGGAATGGTCCCCTTTTTCACACCAATTTGAAATCCCGCCTCTCGACTATAATCCGCTCAAAAAAAAAAAAAAAAAAATCTCGAAGTCCGAAACTCGACACCTGCCAATCCCGACGCGTTTAAAATACTCCTCAATTTTCCAAATCCGAATTTAATAAATGAAATCCGAACATTATTTTCAAATTTTCGGTATATAAAAGCATAGTATAACGTATTTTAAAATTCCAATTAAATAATGCCGGAACTCGTTTTAAGGATTTCAATTTCGATTTAGGAAATTAAGGACGAGTTTTTCTTAAAATATCCGAATTTTTATTTTATTTTATCTTTTTTTTTCGACTTAAACCCATTTATATTATTTATTGAAATTTATTATTTAAAAATCCGGCCCTTTACATCATCCACCTCTAAAAACAAGTCTCGTCCCCGAGACTAAAACCAAAATAAAGTAGGGGATGAAGTTGAAATTGATGAGTCCAGGGACCATGTCCAGGGATCTTGTAATTATCTCGGTTGCGTCTTCCGGGATTCTCACAACATCCTAGTCACAGTCGTGACATCTCCAATTGGCCTTGACAAGTATGCGATAAGCGCCCCTATCACATCCTCGCTTCGACTTTTCGGAAGTATCACAACTCTAAAAGTTCTACAATAACATCACTAGGTCTTAGCAAGCACCCTACATGCGCCCCCATAAAATGCATGTATCCACTTCGCGAAGTATCATAGAGTTGCCCGGGTTTGAAAAGTTTCTAAAGGGATTCCGTAATTGAAAATAAAGATTAGCCTCGAAATCGTTGAAATTCTCGGTATCGTTCTTTCTTTTACAATCCAAGTTGGTCCTTTTTCAAAATCGTTCAGAATCTTCAAATCCACGTCTAATCGAGCAACCTTACACTAAAACAAGTCAAATCAAATCAAGATTTCTTCAAAATCTTCCAACCACCAGATCAATTTCTCGCATATCAAACAATCAAATTCGGAAGCTGGGAGGTGGAATCATCCACCTCTAAGGGCTAATCCCATATTCTCTTCCTAGTTTCCAGATTATGCAATATCATTCACAACTCAACAAGTATATCATATGACAAGTCTCAAACATATGCCAACACACTACCACAAGATCACATCAACGTCTCCACACCATACTAAAGGTCATAATATGCATCTATGCCAAAATCATAACACACATCTCGTTATCACACCAATGTCATAACAGGTACATCCTCATCATAAGGTCAATGAATCAAACTCATTGTCAACACAACAAGTCATGTTATTAAGATTCCGTGAAAGGGGAGGTCAAACAGTATATCAGTCATCGAATGTCAGCATATTCACCAAACATCATCTTAACTCAACACAATGCCATATAACGATCATTTAGCAATCTGGTGTCATTATCTCATATATACAAATCATATTCATCCTCAAAGTCATATTCATTATTTAACATACCCACAATCATGCTCAAGGGTCATACAACATAACATCATGCTTTATCACCCCATAATATAATATCATGTCTTCACATAGCAACACGTCATTATCTCATGATTCACATAACAAATCGTAACATGCTTCTAAAATGCATAACAGGGTAGTATTGCTTCAACATATCATGATAACACTAGTCACTACCAATTAGATTTCAGTATTGCATAGCAGCATGTAATGTCATTCCATATCAGGTTTTATCATGGTCGATATCTAACGTCATGCCATCAGATATAAATAAATCACATAATCAAGAAAAGCATCACATCTGAAATACCCCAAATTATCTTTGGGTATTTCTTTTTAAGTAAATATAATTTTGGTAATAAAAGTTCTTTTATTTTGAACTTAGAAATTTTTTAAATTAATGATATATAAAGTTTTATAGCTAGTTTGATATGTTTTATTTTTTATTTTTATGTGCACTTATGATAAATAAATTTATTTATTGTTATATTGTTTTAAGTTAATGTGATATATTTTCCTTCAAAAATAAAGAGGGATTTATAATTAACTTAGTTTAATATATGAAAGGTATTTAATATAATGTTTTAGAAAATTGTGTTATTCAAAATAAAATGTATTTCATTAAGTGTTTTGTTATTTTTATTATTTAATTTATGTAGAGTTTTAATAAATAAATTTTAATAAATAAATTTTCGGATATACATATATATTGAAAAAGAGTTTGAACCGAACTTTTCATTGGAAATAGCCTATCAAAGGCTGCTCTAGGTAAACTTGCTTTCGCTTGGTGGACGACATGGTATATTCGAAACCAACATGTGTTTAGGCAGGTGCCAATCCCGCCTAGGGATTGGCACCTGCCTAAACAAACCCATGTTAGAATATTTTAAAAAGGATTTCACGTGTTTAGATATTTATATATTACTTCATATGAATTCTCAAGTATCATACGTAATATATATGGTTTGATTATTCGTATTTGATAAAATGGACATCAAACCATTCTTAAAGGAATTTCACAAGTACAAAGTTGGCATTTCATATAAATTCTTTTGGGATAAAGTAGTGTACCAAGTTTCTAAGTATTTCTAAAGGTAAAATGATCTTGACGGATTTAAGTGTGTTAGTTCAGCGTCTCAACTTAAACTTCTCGAGATCGACTTTAAACTACCGTAAAGAACCTCAAGTGATATGTCCTTAGCATCTCTGCGCCCTAGTAATCTGCTACTATAAGCATATGCGATAGATACCTTATAAATTAATACAAGCGTTCAATGTGCGTGGTACGATCAATGTGAGATTCTTGAAATTTCGATAGCGAAGAGGTGAACTAATCGTGACTCATCGTGATGCATCGTGTGTGTCGTGGAGGACCTTCTATCCCGTGTGAAGAGATAAAACTTTAATCGTTCAATGTGTTCCTTCGGTCATGTCTTAATGACGATTCCATAGCTTCTCTATCCGAACTAGGCTTAATGTTCCGAACTCTCATTGGTTAATATATGAGATAATACAAAAGTAAAATACAATCAAACTATATAATAAAAGAATAAATTCGATATCACGCTCGCTTTTGGGAGGAAGACAAGACACCGGACAACGTGTTATTCAGCGAACGCGAAAGATATCCAAGGAGAACCCGTTTCATACGGAGCACTCGTTACACTTGAATAGGATATCAGTTCTGCCTATAGTGGCTGCCTTTGAAACCACCGCGGACCATTTGGTAACCTGGAAAAGGAAGCCAAGTGGGGTTGAGAAGAAAGCCAATGGTAGTCTGGAATACCATGTTCGGTGTGTGATAAGAGTTGACTAACTTGCGCTAATGTTTAACATATCGTGGTACATGAAAAAAAAAAATTTGTGTAAAACAACCCGTTCGTACGTGCTTAGGCTTAAGTTAGAAGACAATTGTAAAAGAAATAACTCTTAGACTCTACCAATGATGAGTTCGGTGGACAACTAATTACGTTGGATGTAATTGAGTTGTTTTGCTCTTAAGCAAAGAGATGGATATATATCGATGTACGTGATTACTCCTAATTCCATAGATATCGAGTTTAATCCCCCAAAACCACTCAAAGTATATCGGTTCCGAGTTTCATATTCGTGGTAGTTCAAGCAATAGAAGACCGATGTGCAAAGAGAGCTAATGATGTCATTCCTTCTCTATCTATAGAGATCCATTCGCATTCAATTCTAAGCTTTTGCTCGTTAATCTTAGTATCTTACGTGATCAATGTTAAAACATCTCAATACCGTATTCTCATTCCTCTATACCTCTTCTCCCTACTTCTTTTTGTTTTCTAAGTTTCGGGACGAAACTTATTTTTAAGGGGGGAGATATGAAATACCCCAAATTATCTTTGGGTATTTCTTTTTAAGTAAATATAATTTTGGTAATAAAAGTTCTTTTATTTTGAACTTAGAAAATTTTTAAATTAATGATATATAAAGTTTTATAGCTAGTTTGATATGTTTTATTTTTTATTTTTATGTGCACTTATGATAAATAAATTTATTTATTGTTATATTGTTTTAAGTTAATGTGATATATTTTCCTTCAAAAATAAAGAGGGATTTATAATTAACTTAGTTTAATATATGAAACGTATTTAATATAATGTTTTAGAAAATTGTGTTATGCAAAATAAAATGTATTTCATTAAGTGTTTTGTTATTTTTATTATTTAATTTATGTAGAGTTTTAATAAATAAATTTTCGGATATACATATATATTGAAAAATAGTTTGAACCGGTTTTCTTTTCGTTCAAGTGAACCGAACCATCAAATAAAAAAAAATGGTGAACCGGGTTCACCAGACCCGTCCCCTTCCTTCCTCCCCTGTCGATTCACTGTTGAGCAAAACTAGTTTTGCCCTCCCTCAAATCTCGCCCAAAGCTCAACCGAAATGCTTCTAGAATGTTCCCCACGTGTTATTATCTGAATATCTTTAACCAATTTTGAGCTTTCGGATAGAAACGATCTCAAACGAACCCGATCGGATTTCGCCCCAAATCGAGATTCCTTGAAATCCGGTCATGAAACGGCCTTATCTGAATGAATTGAACATAAGGATAGCTTCTAATGATCTTATCCGAGCTAATCAAGGGATCAATTTCATCCAGTTCGTTCCGAATCATCCCCTATAAATACAAGAGGTTTTCGGTTCTCAAGCTCACACCACCATTGAAGCATCTATCCGAGCTCTAAACCTATCCCATTACGTTCCAAATACTTCTACCAACAATTCCCTTCACAAATCTTTCACAAAAGCATCCCGATTTCAAAACCCCCAATTTCGAAATCACCCCTCGCCGGAGCCGCCCTCGTCCGCCGCTTCCAACCGCTGCCGATGCCGCCAGGACCACCAGGGAGGAGCGCCTCTTTACCACGAATCCGTAGCCACCGATCGCGTATCATTCCGAGTACAATCGAATCCGCTACGCCTCGTCGAAGTACTGTCGGAGCTCCGCCGGAAACTCCCGTTGAGTTGCTGTCGGGAGTGAGGTTGAAGAAGGGTAATTACGCAAAACCTCCCGTAATTTCCGTTTTTATAAAATATGCCCCTGTTTCAGCATAATTAATTTCAGGAAAAATCCCATACTTTTCGGGGTTGATTTAAACGTTTTCAATCTCTTTAATTCCGCAGTGCTCCGTCAATTCCTAGACGTGTACGAGGGAATTCGAGTCAACCCAACCATTTAAGTCAAAGCTTGCGACTTCACATCAAGGCAAGTGACTTTCCGAGCTTTTCCGCTCATTTCGGTGCGTTCGTGTCTTGTTGTTTTCGTTCCTTGAAATGCTTGCCAAATTAATTAAAATAAATTACAATTCATCCGCCTTGTGTGATTTATTTATCCGTTAGCTCGAATTTGGCAAGTATAATTGGGTAATGTTATTATTCGACGTATATATATATATATATAATAATGACATAGATACCCACATGTTTATTAAAGCATGATTTATTTCTGTTCTTTCATGCTAATTGGTTAGGTATGGAACATGCCCTTTTCTTTGATGTTTCCATCCTTTTATTTTAATTGTTTTTATTTCATTTGGCATCCATGTTACCTATAAATAACATGGGTTATTTTGTGTTGTGTGATCACCTAGGTTGTTAAGTAAAAGTAAATAGTAATAACGTGAGGATTGTGTGTTACGATTGGAACTCAATTGAATCAAGATCAAACAAAGTAAAACGTATCAATCAACGTAAACCAATGTGAACCGTAATAATGTGTGAAGTCAAGTGAAAGTGATGTTGTAGAGTTAGGTCGGGGCCGTTACTCCTCGGTCTAAAGGTTTCATGAAACTAACACATTTCCGTGGAGAAATGTTACACTACCTCCGGTAGTAGGCTGCTATCTGCTAGTGAGAGCGGGGCCGGTATCATATTATAACCAATAGTGTGTGATGTAAATCATTCAACTTATATTAAAAGTGGTAACTGTGTTAAGTATTTAACTTTGTGTTTAAGCTACTCAACGTGAGAAAGTGAGTGAAGTGTGTGTTATATAAATCGTGTTTAAACTATTCAATGTGAGGAAGTGAGTGAAGTAATACTTTAAAAAGTGTTTTCTTTTTCGGTGATTACAATTAGCGTTGTATCATATTCCATTCGTACTCGGAGTATGGTTCCTAAGAGTGCTTGTCGCTCGCATCCTTTGTTACTCAATCCTTCTGGATTATCCGTGTCTCATGAGTCGTGTTTTAAAATATTGAGCCTTCACATAAAATATTCTTAATAATCGCATTTGGGTTTAGATTCATACCGTATTATGGTCACTGAGTTTGAGTCCAGAGAAGTCCCAGTTTTTGAGCCGTCATTTGCTAGCTCTTGCGAACTAACCGTCCTTTATTTGGATGGCTGGTGTCCTTCATTCCGGATGCCAGACCAGTTTTCGCAGGTTTATGTCGAGTCTCAGAAGAGAAGAGAAGAAAAGTTGAGAAGATATTTAAGTTACTTTTGACGTTGGATTTTAAGTTTAAATTTTATTGATATATTGTATAGGTGTTAAATATTTTATTTAAAAGTCTTCCGCTGTAATATTATCAAGTTGTAAAGTTAAATCCTCAATTTGAGAGGACATGTTAATAAAGAATTATTTTTATATTTCATGTCTTCCGCTATTTAATTGTATTTTATTTATGTATTTAATATTATCATCTTGTTTATGGGAGCATGGTTGCATGTCCCTATAAGCCTAAGGTGGTTACAAAGACATTAAAGTCCGAGTAATCACTGGCGCTGTGGCATTCCCTCGGGTTATAAAAGGGGGTGTTACAGAAGGTGGTTGATAGCATGCATTTAGGTAGGCATAATAGGTTGCATTTAGCTTAGTTAAGATGCATTTCATGGATGGATTAAGCATGATTTGCATATTAGTTCTCTATGTTGTCGGAGTCGGAATCTACACGCTTTTATTGATTATTTCAGGTAATGGTAGATCCGAGGAGAAGACATGAGTTGATAACGCATTTGATGAGAATGTCTAGTTGATCGAAGAAGCTTACATGAAGATCTCAAGAGGTCCTGAGAAGAAGAAGCGAACCTAAACGAAGAACAAGTCTGCAGAAATTGTCGCCAGACATGCTGAACTTGTTTTGCACTTTCTGGAGGCCTCGGTTGTCCGATCGACTATTATGACCATGCGTTGGAAAGCTCTTTCAGAGAGCTACAACTTTCATGTTGACGTCGAAAGCTAATTCGAGACGGAATTTTCAGGAAAAACCAATGACGTGCCCGCGCTGCAACTTGACGCGGCCGCGCTGCACCTAGCGCGCCCGCGCTGCTACCCGACGCGACCACGCTGCAAGGAGGAAGTGGCCGCGCTGATGAACCAGACAGAAGAAGCAAATCCAAGCTGGCGCGCCCGCGCTGCACTTGGCGCGCCCGCGTCAGTCCTGAAGACGGATTCTTATCCGATTCTGTTTATCTTATTAGTTTTAATATTTTATTATTATAATTATACGGGATGTTAAACCCGATTTTATTAGGTTATATAGGCCGAGAAGGCAGTAGAGGATGATTAGGTTATTTTTCAGAGACGTATTTTCCCTTTTGTTCATCTCACAAACCCTATGGAGAACTAACTCTCCTTTGTTGCACTTGGTTCTTTGAAGCCTTCAATTGATTTGGTTGTGAGTATTCTACTCTTGTTCGTCCTTTGTTAATTGTTTCGATCTCCTGAGCTTATTGCTTGATTGCTTATTATTGATTTATCTGGATTGATCACCTAGGTTTATCAATACTAGTCATATTGCTAGGATTTCCAATTCCAGGTTTGGGGTTGTAGATTCATTGTAGCAAACACAATCTCCATACGCGGTTGCTTGTGGTAGATTGTGAGGGAGATTCGATTACAGGCTATTTTAACGGGTTGTTAGAATCGCTTGTATCTCATTATACTTCATATTTGAATGCTATTGCTTTATTATTTGGTGAAGGTTTTCCCTTGTAATTTGGTGATAAGTGCTTTTAGGACTGGTAGGACTAAAAGCTATTACACGATCTGAATTGAGAACAATTACTGGACATTAGAACTTGAGATTCATAGAATGCGATGATGAACCATCTCAATTGTTGTGTGGATAATTACCTGGTGTGATACCTTTCCATCATATATTCACAACCTTTACTTGCAACTTGTTCTGTTACTATTTCTCACACACAAAACTCCCCCTTTAATCAGTTACTTTTGGGTAATAATACTTGCTCTTACAATTGATTCTGTTTCCCTGTGGGTTCGACCCTAACTTACCTACTATACTTGTTATAGTTTGCATCTTAGGAATTTACTTTGATTTGGCATAACGACCTTAGGCCTGTCAGTGGTATCAGAGCTAATGGTTTTTTTTTCTCTAACGTTTTGAACATCGAAAAGTATTTTCTAAATGTTTTCCAAAAAATGGATTTTAAAATGAATTTAGTTTTGATATTCTCTTAAAAGTATGAGGTATAGTTTTGATTTTTCTATAGTGAAAACCAACATATAGTAAAAAATATAAATGAATGAATAAATAAACTTTGTGATATTCGCGTCTCAAAAAAAAAATCATCTATTATATAAATCTCAAGTTTTTCAAAAACCTAGTGAAAGTTTCCCCTTATAACAATTTACAATGTGGGTCATAAATCACGGATTATATTTTCATAAAGTATTTATCTTAGAAATAGTTTTAAATATGTAAGTCAAAATTATTAATTATAATAAAATAAAGTTTATTCAAATATATATGTTGTTATTATATTAAGTATTTTCAAAGTGTGGGTAGTATTTTAAAAAAAAAATATAACGGTAAACTTTCCTTTTAAAATTTTGAATGTTGAACCCATGTTAGAATATTTTAAAAAGGATTTCACGTGTTTAGATATTTATATATTACTTCATATGAATTCTCAAGTATCATACGTAATATATATGGTTTGATTATTCGTATTTGATAAAATGGACATCAAACCATTCTTAAAGGAATTTCACAAGTAAAAAGTTGGCATTTCATATAAATTCTTTTGGGATAAAGTAGTGTACCAAGTTTCTAAGTATTTCTAAAGGTAAAATGATCTTGACGGATTTAAGTGTGTTAGTTCAGCGTCTCAACTTAAACTTCTCGAGATCGACTTTAAACTACCGTAAAGAACCTCAAGTGATATGTCCTTAGCATCTCTGTGCCCTAGTAATCTGCTACTATAAGCATATGCGATAGATACCTTATAAATTAATACAAGCGTTCAATGTGCGTGGTACGATCAATGTGAGATTCTTGAAATTTCGATAGCGAAGAGGTGAACTAATCGTGACTCATCGTGATGCATCGTGTGTGTCGTGAAGGACCTTCTATCCCGTGTGAAGAGATAAAACTTTAATCGTTCAATGTGTTCCTTCGGTCATGTCTTAATGACGATTCCATAGCTTCTCTATCCGAACTAGGCTTAATGTTCCGAACTCTCATTGGTTAATATATGAGATAATACAAAAGTAAAATACAATCAAACTATATAATAAAAGAATAAATTCGATATCACGCTCGCTTTCGGGAGGAAGACAAGACACCGGACAACGTGTTATTCAGCGAACGCGAAAGATATCCAAGGAGAACCTGTTTCATACGGAGCACTCGTTACACTTGAATAGGATATCAGTTCTGCCTATAGTGGCTGCCTTTGAACCACCGCGGACCATTTGGTAACCTGGAAAAGGAAGCCAAGTGGGGTTGAGAAGAAAGCCAATGGTAGTCTGGAATACCATGTTCGGTGTGTGATAAGAGTTGACTAACTTGCGCTAATGTTTAACATATCGTGGTACATGAAAAAAAAAAAATTTGTGTAAAACAACCCGTTCGTACGTGCTTAGGCTTAAGTTAGAAGACAATTGTAAAAGAAATAACTCTTAGACTCTACCAATGATGAGTTCGGTGGACAACTAATTACGTTGGATGTAATTGAGTTGTTTTGCTCTTAAGCAAAGAGATGGATATATATCGATGTACGTGATTACTCCTAATTCCATAGATATCGAGTTTAATCCCCCAAAACCACTCAAAGTATATCGGTTCCGAGTTTCATATTCGTGGTAGTTCAAGCAATAGAAGACCGATGTGCAAACAGAGCTAATGATGTCATTCCTTCTCTATCTATAGAGATCCATTCGCATTCAATTCTAAGCTTTTGCTCGTTAATCTTAGTATCTTACGTGATCAATGTTAAAACATCTCAATACCGTATTCTCATTCCTCTATACCTCTTCTCCCTACTTCTTTTTGTTTTCTAAGTTTCGGGACGAAACTTATTTTTAAGGGGGGAGATATGAAATACCCCAAATTATCTTTGGGTATTTCTTTTTAAGTAAATATAATTTTGGTAATAAAAGTTCTTTTATTTTGAACTTAGAAAAATTTTAAATTAATGATATATAAAGTTTTATAGCTAGTTTGATATGTTTTATTTTTTATTTTTATGTGCACTTATGATAAATAAATTTATTTATTGTTATATTGTTTTAAGTTAATGTGATATATTTTCCTTCAAAAATAAAGAGGGATTTATAATTAACTTAGTTTAATATATGAAAGGTATTTAATATAATGTTTTAGAAAATTGTGTTATGCAAAATAAAATGTATTTCATTAAGTGTTTTGTTATTTTTATTATTTAATTTATGTAGAGTTTTAATAAATAAATTTTCGGATATACATATATATTGAAAAAGAGTTTGAACCGGTTTTCTTTTCGTTCAAGTGAACCGAACCATCAAATAAAAAAAAATGGTGAACCGGGTTCACCAGACCCGTCCCCTTCCTCCCTCCCCTGTCGATTCACTGTTGAGCAAAACTAGTTTTGCCCTCCCTCAAATCTCGCCCAAAGCTCAACCGAAATGCTTCTAGAATGTTCCCCACGTGTTATTATCTGAATATCTTTAACCAATTTTGAGCTTTCGGATAGAAACGATCTCAAACGAACCCGATCGGATTTCGCCCCAAATCGAGAATCCTTGAAATCCGGTCATGAAACGGCCTTATCTGAACGAATTGAACATAAGGATAGCTTCTAATGATCTTATCCGAGCTAATCAAGGGATCAATTTCATCCAGTTCGTTCCGAATCATCCCCTATAAATACAAGAGGTTTTCGGTTCTCAAGCTCACACCACCATTGAAGCATCTATCCGAGCTCTAAACCTATCCCATTACGTTCCAAATACTTCTACCAACAATTCCCTTCACAAATCTTTCACAAAAGCATCCCGATTTCAAAACCCCCAATTTCGAAATCACCCCTCGCCGGAGCCGCCCTCGTCCGCCGCTTCCAACCGCTGCCGATGCCGCCAGGACCACCAGGGAGGAGCGCCTCTTTACCACGAATCCGTAGCCACCGATCGCGTATCATTCCGAGTACAATCGAATCCGCTACGCCTCGTCGAAGTGCTGTCGTAGCTCCGCCGGAAACTCCCGTTGAGTTGCTGTCGGGAGTGAGGTTGAAGAAGGGTAATTACGCAAAACCTCCCGTAATTTCCGTTTTTATAAAATATGCCCCTGTTTCAGCATAATTAATTTCAGGAAAAATCCCATACTTTTCGGGGTTGATTTAAACGTTTTCAATCTCTTTAATTCCGCAGTGCTCCGTCAATTCCTAGACGTGTACGAGGGAATTCGAGTCAACCCAACCATTTAAGTCAAAGCTTGCGACTTCACATCAAGGCAAGTGACTTTCCGAGCTTTTCCGCTCATTTCGGTGCCTTCGTGTCTTGTTGTTTTCGTTCCTTGAGATGCTTGCCAAATTAATTAAAATAAATTACAATTCATGTGTGATTTATTTATCCGTTAGCTCGAATTTGGCAAGTATAATTGGGTAATGTTATTATTCGACGTATATATATATATATATATATAATGACATAGATACCCACATCTATATACAAACCTAAAAGCAGAAGCAAAAGACTCCTGCGTGGCTTCACAAGAGGTCTCGAATCCACGTGTCAAAAAATTGAGATATGCCACATTAATCTATTACTTTCCCATTTTGTTTTTGACCAATACAAAGTATCCACCTAATTAATTTGTACCACGTCATCTTGCCAAATCATCCACCCACTTCTCCTCCCACGTTCTGATAACTCCTCCACGATCCAAAAACTGCTCCACCCGTCATTTTCCAGTTATAAAAATTCAAAGAGAAGCTCTCTTCTCAAAATCGTTTTCTTATTTAAAATCTCTCAGTTTCTCTTTCTTCATTCTAGACACGGTGATGTGATTTTAGGGTTTTAGGCATGAAGGGGACTTGGGCAATTACAGAGAAGATGGCTTCAGCGGGAGTGGATAGAGGATAGATAAAGACGAAATCGTTGCTCTTACCATGGTTTCAGTGTCAACATTCAACCATCTCCGCCCAATTTGCAGAGCTCCATCGCACCCATCATCAATCACCTCCCCTGAAACTCCATCTTTGTTCCTCTCCCCTTGAAAAGAAAGGGGTTTTCATCAATAGTTGCCCTCCTCTGAGAGCCACCCATAAGCTCAAACGGACACTGTTGAGGTTCGGTGCGGAGGAGAACGCAATTCCAGAACAACCGGATGAATCTGCCGTCGTCGTGGAGGGAGCGGGTGCCACGACGGTTGACCAGACGGTTTCGATCCCGGTTTTCCCCTTCTGATATGCTCACAATGCTTTTCCAGGTGAAACCCTAATTTTCTCATTTGTCCTGGAATTCAATTTCATCATGGGGATAATTGATTGCTTGTATTCTATTCTTATTCACGTGGTTGGAATTTGAAAATGTTTAATCTGTGAGCGACCGTGTTAATTTCTATACATGATGAGTTCATTTTGGGGATGTTTTCTATGAATGAATCCCAAATCAAAGCATAATGCCTAAAACTCTATTTATGGAGATGCGCTATGGGGTCTTTGATTTTCTATTTTTCTGGTTTCATGAAGGAATGAAAAGTAATAGGATTACTTTGTGTTTATTCAAATTTGTTGGTTTTATCCGCAGTTTCATGATAAGCTGCTAATTGCAGATTCCTTCAAGAAGCTTCGCAAGGGTTTGGTCGGGAAAGTGTGGTGGCAGGGGGGTGCAGCGCCGGCTGTTGCCAACATCGTCCTGCCTTGCAAGCTGGGCAATGGTGGAAGGCGCGCTGGTGGAGCCAAAGGCGATACCTAGCTTCAATTTTTAGGCCCTGACGAGACTGGTAAGAAAAAGCAATTCATCTACTACATTTTGTTCTCCATCTAATTGAGTTGACAAGGAAATGGCATGGTTTTAATTTCAGTTTTATTTATGCAATTACTCCTAAAAAATATCTGCCTTGTCTTTATTGCTTGCAAAATTTATATGATCATCCTTAGGCTTTAGATTATATATGGTTTTAATTAAATATTTGATCATCTTGATTATGTTTAGGATGTCAACACTACACTATTGACATGCTATGAACTTGCAGGTTTTACGAGAATGTGATGCAAGTGACATTTAGGTTTGATCCTCTTGATTAATTAGAACCTATGTAAATTTTGGATAGGTAGCTTGGATAACATTCCTCAAATTCCACAAATTTTAAGCATTCTTAACTTCGTATTGTATTTTTTGGGTGATATGAGTTTTTTTATATCACCGTTTTCAATTCAAAATTTGTTTGCATTGGTGTACTATTGGATCAAAATTTTGAGATGGTTTTTAATTGATCTAGATTTAAAGTTGGTTAGATTTCAGTGTGCTTCAACAACATAAATATGCCCCTCCTTGCTTTACAATAAAAAAAACATTGCTGAGGGTTTTATTATTAACAATATATTTTCCTGTTTGTATTGCCTGGATTGCTGGAAACATCCTAACATTTCTAACCTTCCTGATGATTATGGTGCTATAAATGATCCAGTATATGTATCTTATTCCAAATATCACCTTCCTGATGCATGCGTTTTTAATTGAGTCCACTGTTTACCCTTTTGATTCAATTGTTGTTCAGTTGCTATTCTAAAATTGGTTGCATTTCTTATTGGGTGCTTGAGAAATGGTTGGTTTTGCAGCTGCATTAGTGGTTGGGGATAGCAGCCCTCTCATTTTTAATGATCATGTGGACTTGCAAAGGGAGCCATGAAAGGGGTGATTGTTCTAAAGAAAATAATAGGCTTGATATAAAAGTGGTAGGGCAAGAGAAAATAGAGAGATAAGAGTAGGGAATGTCTATATGGAACTATGGAAGAAAGGGACATGTATTTACACATAAAACAGTAAATTCTTGGCAATATAAAAAGGTTCGGTTTGACTGGAAAGAAGTAGGAGGCATAGGTTTTGATATCACTTTTCCAAGGTTCTCCTGTCTTTGAGTCTACCATTCAAGAGGTTCTCCAGTCTTTGAGTCTACCATTCAAGTGCAAATCCTTGGTGTACCACTAACTTACATAAATGCTACTGAAATTTGCAAGCTTCATTTAAAAGAAGTGCAAAGTCTACATTTTAAGATTTATGTACAATGAACTAAACAATTTCCTTGGCCTAATCCATGGTGTATACCACTTCCAGTGCCTTCAGTTACTTGTAGATTTATGTACAATGATCGAAAATTGCCAAAGGAAAAAAAATATTGTAGTTTTACTACTGATGTACCAAATTGAATAGTATTAGTATCGACCTGTTTTTTGCTGCTAAAAGCTTGCTACTCTATTGAGATCACTTATCTTTGTAATAACTTCATATTAGACTATTAATGCCCCTGCTATCTCTGACAATGAAACCTAGCCATGGTGTATACCACTTCCAGTGCCTTCAGTTACTTGTAGATTTATGTACAATGATCGGAAATTGCCAAAGGAAAAAAATTATTGTAGTTTTACTACTGATGTACCAAATTGAACAGTATTAATATCGACCTGTTTTTTGCTGCTAAAAGCTTGCTACTGTATTGAGATCACTTATCTTTGTAATAACTTCCTATTAGACTATTAATGCCCCTGCTATCTCTGACAATGAAACCTAGCTTCTTCTGTTGTTAATTGATGGAGCACCACTGAGTGGAATAGAGGGAGTGGGTTTCATTCATGCCTCCCAAGTGGTAGTATTTATAACTCGTGAATATTGTACGATGAATCAATTCACCCAAGAATGTTTTTTTTTTGTAGGTTGTAAATCTCAGAAGCTCAGATATATTGGATCATCCAAATATCCAGGTAATCACTTTATGACAAATATCATGGTTTAGTATCACAATATTGTTATTCCTTGGCTAATGTGATCTCCTCATTCAGATTTGCAATGAAGGTCGTTAAAATGCACTTTCTGAAATCTTGGAAGTGCTGACAGAGATATGGTAAACTTATAAATTATCCCTGGCTCAGACTTGGGTCCCAGGCAAGCATCGAAGTGTCCTTGCATATGGTGGTTGTCTAAGAAGAGCTGCTCTAGCTTGGATGGAAGCTGTATGGAACAAGTGTGCATGTCAACCACCGATGCGGCATTCTAAGTCGTAGATGCTCACATGTGGGGTTTCCGCGAGGCATGTGCTGAGCATCATCTTCAGAAAGGTCAGGGGAGTTGCTGGGAGGGCTTTCTCATCTCATGGTGTATGCTTCTGTGAAGCTATCAGCAGATTCAGCAAAAGAGAGTACCTTTTGGTGCATTATGCAAAAATGTTCGGATTATCTAGCTTCTTTGCTATTTGTTTGAGGAGTAAGTGCACTGGGGATGATGAGTATGTGCTGGAGTTCTTCCTGCCTAGCAGCTTAACTGATAATATGGCGCATCACACGTTGTTGGACTCCATATTGGCAACAATGCATCAGCACTGGTGGGGATGGTATAGTTTGCAGCAGATGAGGATCTTAAACAATCAGATCACAAGTGCAATTTTTTATCCTTTGCATTGTTGAATTCGTACAGAATTTGGGTTTCACCGGATCTGGGTTACACTTGATCATTGTAGGATTTGCTTGGAAGTGTGATGATAGCTAAAATCCAATATTTATAGTTTTTTTTTTATTTCTTACTAAAAATCGTCTACTGTTTTTATATGTTTGCACTAAGCAACCTACGATTATAAAACCATAAACTATTGAAATAAAACAAAAAGACATAATATTGCTAAGCTTATATCTCAACTATAAAATAGTATGTTCAAAATTTTAAACTTAGTTATAAAATCTTAAATATATAATTATAAAAATCTCGAACATCAAGTTATAAAAATTTTAAACCTTGAGGTATAAAAATGTGAAACTTACAGTTATAAAAACTTGAACCTATAGTTATAAAATCTTGAAGTTATAGTTATAAAAATCTTATATGTATATTAAAAAATTTTGAACCAACTATTATAAAATTTTAAAGCTACGTGTAAATGAAAATTTTGAACTTACCATATTGAATTTTATTAACTAGGTTAAAGATTTTATTAACTAGGTTAAAGATTTTGAAATCTTTGACATACAATTAAAAAAAAGACGAAACATTTTATTAGGTAGGTTCAAGATTTTAAAATCTTGAACCCACAATTATTAAAAGAAAAAATAAAATAGCGTTATCATAATTATAAATAATAATATAAATATATATACCCTTGATTAAAATGATCAATATCAAATTTGAGTCAAATACCCGGGCCTTAGGCCCGGGACTTACACTAGTGTTTATTAAAGCATGATTTATTTCTGTTCTTTCATGCTAATTGGTTAGGTATGGAACATGCCCTTTTCTTTGATGTTTCCATCCTTTTATTTTAATTGTTTTTATTTCATTTGACATCCATGTTACCTATAAATAACATGGGTTATTTTGTGTTGTGTGATCACCTAGGTTGTTAAGTAAAAGTAAATAGTAATAACGTGAGGATTGTGTGTTACGATTGGAACTCAATTGAATCAAGATCAAACAAAGTAAAACGTATCAATCAACGTAAACCAATGTGAACCGTAATAATGTGTGAAGTCAAGTGAAAGTGATGTTGTAGAGTCAGGTCGGGGCCGTTACTCCTCGGTCTAAAGGTTTCATGAAACTAACACATTTCCGTGGAGAAATGTTACACTACCTCCGGTAGTAGGCTGCTATCTGCTAGTGAGAGCGGGGCCGGTATCATATTATAACCAATAGTGTGTGATGTAAATCATTCAACTTATATTAAAAGTGGTAACTGTGTTAAGTATTTAACTTTGTGTTTAAGCTACTCAACGTGAGAAAGTGAGTGAAGTGTGTGTTATATAAATCGTGTTTAAACTATTCAATGTGAGAAAGTGAGTGAAGTAATACTTTAAAAAGTGTTTTCTTTTTCGGTGATTACAATTAGCGTTGTATCATATTCCATTCGTACTCGGAGTATGGTTCCTAAGAGTGCTTGTCGCTCGCATCCTTTGTTACTCAATCCTTCTGGATTATCCGTGTCTCATGAGTCGTGTTTTAAAATATTGAGCCTTCACATAAAATATTCTTAATAATCGCATTTGGGTTTAGATTCATACCGTATTATGGTCACTGAGTTTGAGTCCAGAGAAGTCCCAGTTTTCGAGCCGTCATTTGCTAGTTCTTGCGAACTAACCGTCCTTTATTTGGATGGCTGGTGTCCTTCATTCCGGATGCCAGACCAGTTTTCGCAGGTTTATGTCGAGTCTCAGAAGAGAAGAGAAGAAAAGTTGAGAAGATATTTAAGTTACTTTTGACGTTGGATTTTAAGTTTAAATTTTATTGATATATTGTATAGGTGTTAAATATTTTATTTAAAAGTCTTCCGCTGTAATATTATCAAGTTGTAAAGTTAAATCCTCAATTTGAGAGGACATGTTAATAAAGAATTATTTTTATATTTCAAGTCTTCCGCTATTTAATTGTATTTTATTTATGTATTTAATATTATCATCTTGTTTATGGGAGCATGGTTGCATGTCCCTATAAGCCTAAGGTGGTTACAAAGACATTAAAGTCCGAGTAATCACTGGCGCTGTGGCATTCCCTCGGGTTATAAAAGGGGGTGTTACAACATCACACTAGTCCAATATAAAACACAGTCCCCACTCGCCCATCTCCACACTCAAGCCAAGATTAA
This sequence comes from Persicaria tinctoria, assembly GCA_037127255.1. NCBI lineage: Eukaryota > Viridiplantae > Streptophyta > Magnoliopsida > Caryophyllales > Polygonaceae > Persicaria > Persicaria tinctoria. The sequence goes on along the minus strand of JBANSL010000008.1, from coordinate 58,466,119 downwards.
TCCTCTTCTATACTCAACAAAACTAACTCCGACCAGATGTCCCGAAGAAATCCCAATTCATTTCGATACTCAAACCTCACCCCTCATTCCATCAAGCACTCCCACACACCATCCACCTCTAAGAACCCAACCCCCATCTCTAACTTCACACCCGAGAACTCTCTCATACTATATCCTCAATGCTCTCAAAAGTCATTCCTCACACTTCATATACTACTGAAGACATCACAAGCATCATACTCTGCTAACCACATGAATCCCTCTCTCACGTCTTACCTCGTAATACCATCGATCATCCTAACCACCTAGAATTCTTTTACCACTCATCAACCACTGCACAAGAGAACCCTCACCCACAAGTTCAAAGAAGAAGCAATCATGGACATTATTATACATAAGGAACATATCATATCAACTAGCATTTATATCAATAGCATCATTAGTTCAACATTAAACATTGCAATTGCGTCGATAAATCTCAATTTACCGCCATTCTCAATCATTATTACAAATCATCATATATGCACATAATCAAGTCAAGCTAGCAAGTTTCATCTTAACCTTATCTAATAGACAGTTCAGGTTTCTCAGCATTTGCAGTTCACATTTTATAGGCAACGAATTTAGATCATGCTTAACAACTCAAGCATCAAAGCATCAAGACATCATGTACTTTAGAACTGTAAGGCACCGAATCATATCATCGTAAACAACAGACAATCAGACAACAATTATTACCAAGTCAGCACATCAACACATAAATGTCACCATCAAAGCAGTGCAACATAGTTATCAACATACTTAGAAAGGTTAGTAATTCAAACGGAGGACACTCCTGCCTGCAAGTCATATCGTACTTGATAGTTGTAATCCTCGAAACATACATGTCCCACCGACACCGTCGATCATGGGGCTTGTGGTTTATGGGCCCACGCTTCTGCCACACTGCTCTATCGCTATACAACTTCCTTTCTCTTTCAAGCAGTCGATCACCCAATGTATCGCGCATGACTCCAAGTTAGCAAAGATAGGAGAGTGACAAGAGCGGACAACCCAATGTTCCTTTCGGAACCAAACATAGACCAAGGCTAAGGACGACAAGACTAAAGACAAGACTTCGACCCGGAAATAACAATGATGCCCTTATGAAAGTCTATTAGGTTATCATCGCGACAAGTAACATAAATTCATCACAGAGCATATCAATTACAATAACCAACACTAACATGTACCTATCTCAAGGAGAATGACAAGCGTATTCATTCCAAAAGACACAATCAAGTTCTACACTGATGCATGTGAGACGAAATAACAGTTTATTATTCCATGAAAGCAGAGATGCCTACTAATTTCAAGCAAATTATGCGGAGTCAGTAATGGTCATGCGGGGTTTAACGAGGATGACAAGCATCATGTATATGAACAATGCACGAGCATGACAACAAATGAGTCCAAATATAGCATGACAAGGTACATCATAAAAATCAAACTAAGCGTCATATGAGGGTACATAAGAGCGGCATTACAATTATCACATCTAGCAACAAGGATCATATAATAGGTTGAGAATGACATGTAATCATATGACGAGATACATTTAAAGGCATAAATACTACATATTACTAGCGATACATGATAAGACATATGCATAGTCAAGAGTGATTTAAATGAATTCAACATAATGTTCATGAAGGATGAGGCATCCTTACAAGGTAACAAAGAGAACATCACCGTGATAGATTCTAAGCATGCTAGGAAGGAATAGGCATTGAGGTACATAAAGTAGTACAATAATTATCACATTACAGGACAAGAATGTTCACGTAATAAACAAGCATGACAAGTCACCATTAAGCGGGTCATTTTAGAAATCATAAGCTCTATAGGATATTAACAACACATATCAAACAGGAATACAATCAAGATACTTCGACTAGGTCCATTTTAACATTCATGTGTCATGCATATGTTAAATCATGATATAGCGTGGTGTGTGATCATCTGAGGTGCCAAGTCATACATCTATGCAAGTACAAGAGGATATCATAGAGTAATGGAGGAACTCTACCGAGCGATAACATGTAAGCATGCTAAGATAAACCATCACATAAAGCAAATTGATCATCGAGTTCAACATTTAGTCTAATCATGAGTAAAACACCTAGGATGATATGAAAGAGGAGAATCACACTACCAGGGACCTAGCTCAAGAGGGAATCAGCAACAACGTAGGCAAGATACAAGTTCGCATAAGTCACAACCGAGGATCCTACATGATGCTAGAAGCTCAATATAACGTACGATACATGCATGCAACTAATCATGACGGTGCATAAGAAATCACTCAATCATATTCCACGATATAGAAGCCTGAGAAAAGTTTAGCGATGCATAATACGAGTCCAAGTACTGGGCAATACGATTAGAATATGGGGCATGAGTGCAGATCAACACATAACATGACAAAATATGCATTCATTAAAGCTCAATTATACCACATATTCTCCATCCTACGCACGTAATCATACAACAATATTACTTGCAGAATCATCAACAATAGTCAATTGACGAATAAAAATAGATGGGCGTGCTATAGATTCTTGTCACAATTGAGCAATAAGTGTTGACACGTCAGCATCCAACATGCTAAGGCAATCATCTACAAGCATTCATATAAGGAGGAGTTGATCACACTATCATGAACCTAATCAAAGAGGAATTAACGATCATGTAGGTTCACATCATATGGTTCATCCTTCCAATCAATCATGCGATCAATAGGCCAAGTAAACATGCTATAATAACATACAATCATGATAGGAGGCAAGACACAACATGAGACTCAAGCAATATATTCAATCACATATGTAATAGTAGGAGCAGTCTGTACTAATGGTCATTCGCAAAGTATATGCAGGAGGCTATAAAATCATGTCATGCAATTCAGAGAGAGCCACCATTACAACCAGACAGAGATCCCTAAGGGCAACCATTGACCTTTCCCAACCGACTCATCACCTCACTTTCCCGTGGGACTCCGACATGACTCTTTATGGCAAGAAGACACTGGTCGATCATCATAAGGATTGAGAAAGACAGCTTCAGAAACACCTTACTCTTGACTCAAAATGACATCAAGAACTACCTTCCAATACTCACTCAAACCACCTTCATGTACATACATGAGTTTCCGACACAATGTGTTTACCAACTCGATTCCCCGTGAAAGACACTGACAGCCAGGAGAAAGATTTGGTAGAACCGAAAAGGGTTTAACATAGTGCAATAGGCCATTCCACACAAGCTGGGTTTGACCATATAGAAATAAAGGTACTCCCACTATCCCGTTTGCACAGACAAGTCAGTACACATTTAATAGTTAAGGCATCCAAATCAGATCTCTAACATAGCAAGCACTCAGCACAGAATCCGTTAATAACACTCATAATCATCTCATTGGAAACTTCCAGACCCATCTGTAAAGAGCAAGCTAGTATTTGCCTACCCATTCCCAACTACATCCAATAGGGATGGTCTAACGCCTTTCTACCCACTCGGTCCCTCTTTAGTCGGTTTTCCTCTTTTATTACAAGTCAAGTTCATTACTTGGTCCAATTTCGGTTAGGCATTTTAAGTTCATTTTGCCCTTCTTAAAATCTTTTCAAATCCTTTGAAATTCATGGGCGGTTTTCCAAAACATACACTCGACCCTTGCGTACCCGAATTGCACAACCTCAGCTCTGATACCATCTTTGTAACGGCCCAGAATTATTATTTATGGGTTACGTTTCAAGGGATAAAACCCCTTGTTCGGATCTTGCAATCCAGGTACGGGTCGAGGTTTCAAACTCATTTTAAGATCAGTAATAAAGAGGGATTTCGAACCCTAAAAGTATCGTAGGGTCGTTGGGTACCCTTAACCTGTCCTAGGAGCTATGTCGCGAAAATCAATTCAAACGGAAGTAAGGTGGAAACAAAATTAAGATACAATGTGCCACGACATAGTCGGGTCAAAACCAAATCATAAGTGGGTGATTACCATTTATAACGAGTTAGTGAATTAGCTAGCTTCTTCGATTCGCAAAAAGGGAACCCCGTCATATAGACATCGAGCACTCAAAATCTGCAGAAAATACCTTAAAAAAAAGAACGGGGAAAGGAGTCAGATCGAGCCACTCATGCGGGACCGGCAGTCCTCGCTGAGGCCACATAGTATGTGCTATACCTAATAAAGATGTTCTAATGCAGTACGAAAGTCAAACACACTAGCATGCACCTAGGTATAATAATGTGTAAAAATACTGTAAAGGGCCCAAGACAATGCCAAGTGGCATATCCCTCTCCTACCTCCACCCCCTTCCGATAGGGCGGAGACTGGCCAGCTCGTGAATGCATTCCATCATAATCGGGCGGCACGCATGCCTAACCCGCTCCACAATAAAGCCCGCATGCATCTCATAATATAAGGAAGTTCATGACTCGATTGACTCAGGGTACCCGATGAGGCTGGGCTACCCTATGACCCTAGCAAAGACTCTAGGACTATCACAGATAACGGCCGTTCTGTTTCAAACGCATAAAGTAAGCAGATGCTCATTCAATTAGTGCAACCTAAATAGGATAATACATGGCATGCTTTTATGCATATGCAACACCTAACATAACATGCAATAACAAGCATGAATGTCCAACCTGAGTAAGCCCCCTAGGGAACTTACCTGAAGATGCAGAACAGCAAGATAACACAAGCAAGGGCCCAATGCAAGTCCAAAGCAATCCAAAAGCAATACACACCTATCATTAAGCCATTTCCATAACCTACCGGTTCATTATTCATACTCACACAAAACTCAAGTTCTCAACATGTTCAAAACCAACCGATAGTAAAACCATTTCCAAGACCCTTCCGATACGATCGAAATCAACCAAAACCCTTTACTTCCAATCAACCCCATCGATAAAAGCATACCAACTATATTTCCAAACTTCCTTTTTAAAACCAACATCATCAAACCAAGACAAAGAATCTCGGTATTAAACATTTAAATCCTTAACCAATTTCCCAAAATTATATCATAAAATAATCCTGGCATTCTCTAGCTCAAAACCATTCTTAATGAATTCCGACGCTTGAGAAATATTTTTCAGAGACTGGAAAACCCCTTTAAATAATTTTCCGAACACTACTTAGCTTAAAATAAGATACCCAAAATTATATCATCCTTCCAAATCATATTTATAACTCAAAGCTAATAATAAATCAATCTAGAATTCCTACAATACTTTTCTAATTAGAGTTCAAATCTCCACCAAACCACATTATAAATCATTACAAAATAATACATCCCCCAAATGATACCATTTTAAAACACATTAAATACATAATATTTTCAGAAAATATATTTGTTTTCTAAAAATCGGATTAAAATGATGATGTAAATCATATAATGTATAAATAATATTTCACAATGCCCAGCCCACCCATGTGACTCGACAGACTAGCCCAGACCCGGAACCCAAAAGAAAAGAGGGAGTGGATCTAAATCTGAAGGGAATGAAGTAACCCGGATCCGGAAGCCCCTAACCCGGAAGACTACTCAGATCCGGCCCAAGAATTAGGCCCAGAATCTGCCAGTGTCATCTCCCCCAAACACAAAACCACAGCTCCGGGAGACAGAATCGGAAACGAGAGAAGGAAGAGAGGAAACCCAGGGCCGGCCGGCGGCACCTTCGGCCTGAGCTTCAACCACTCCGACCAAAACCCGATTCCGACCACAACTCGAGCAAAGAAATTCAAACGCGAGCAAAGGGGAAGGAGGAAGAGAGAGATTACCGAGGTCGCTGAGTAACGCCGGAATCTTCGTCGGAGGCGCGATTTGGCGTCGTCGGAGTCCGATTTCTGAGAGGGACTGGCCTGGGAGGAAGACGAGTGAGCAAAGATGGACCTTTATGAGGTGTTGGGTTGAAAAACGAAGAAAAGAAGGGGGGAGATCGACCTTGCGACGAAACAGGGGCGCGCTAGGGGCTGGCGGCGACGTTGGCGGCTCCGAGGTGCTTCTGGTCCCTCCAGCTGCTCGTGGGCGTCGAATGGAAGTGATGGAAGGGCTGCGGCTGCTTGGAGAAGGAGGACGAGGGTGCTCTCGAGTCTCGGAGACTTCGGAGGAGGGACAAGGGAGGGGCTTCTTCAATGGTGGTGGCGGCGGCTTCGAACAGAGAGGAGAGACTGGTGGTGGTCTCGGTGAAGATAGGAGGCAAAGCCCAAAGGGGCTGCTTGAAACATGAAATGAGAGGGGAGAAATGGTAAGAGTTTACATATTTGTGTGAGCTGAAAAAGATAAGGTTTTGGGTTTGGAATTGTGACACAGAAACACTCATCCTCTGATGGATTTTTGGTAGAATGGCACTACACAACAAAACTGCAAGCTGTATATTTGAAAGGTAAGGGGTCTACTCCCAACGATTCTATGAGAGAGCATAAAGGAAAACTAAAAAAGAATACAAATTAAGGAATGGTCCCCTTTTTCACACCAATTTGAAATCCCGCCTCTCGACTATAATCCGCTCAAAAAAAAAAAAATCTCGAAGTCCGAAACTCGACACCTGCCAATCCCGACGCGTTTAAAATACTCCTCAATTTTCCAAATCCGAATTTAATAAATGAAATCCGAACATTATTTTCAAATTTTCGGTATATAAAAGCATAGTATAACGTATTTTAAATTTCCAATTAAATAATGTCGGAACTCGTTTTAAGGATTTCAATTTCGATTTAGGAAATTAAGGACGAGTTTTTCTTAAAATATCCGAATTTTTATTTTATTTTATTTTATCTTATTATCTTTTTTTCGACTTAAACCCATTTATATTATTTACATTATTTATTATTTAAAAATCCGGGCCTTTACAGTGTTATATGAATTTTTTTCTCGATCTTATTGTCGACTACTATGGTGACCCCCTGCTCAAAACTTTCTGGCTCCGCCCCTATATATATATAAATTATGTCTTATAACTTTATATAAATTATGATAATATATTACTTTAATATTTTTAATGAATTTTTCTTCTTCTTAGAATCAACTACGCACTCCCAACAAGCTTGGTTGTAAAAATGTAAAGCATATCATTATAATTGGTAGTAAGAATGTAATGCTAATCAAAAGCTATTGCCTAAAACAAGCTTGGAAACTAGGTATTTACTATCTTCAAACAATGAGGCTCACCATGAATAATTACTCATCACATTCGCTACAATGTCTCGATTTAAGGACTCGGACCTTTAGTCCTTTAATCATTATAGGTTTTTTATGAAGATTTGCTTCTGGAACTGTCGAGGGATTGGAAAACGAACCTTTTGGACGGAAATTGACTCTATGTGTAAAAACGACCACATTCAAATCATGTCGTTAGCGGAAACAAAATCGGAAAATATCCCTGACGACAAATTATGGAGAAATATTGGTTTCGATGAAGGGGTATGGTCGCCGGCTGTTGGAAGATCTGGGGGAATTGGAGTCATATGGAAATCTCATCAATTGCTAAATTTTTCTATTTCCATAGCTATCCATGCTCCGCGCATCATTGGCCGCCGAATCGAGAGCCCCCAGGATGGATTTCTGATCCTTGCTCTGTTTGTATATGCTCCTCCGACACCAACGGATAAAGATATATTTTGGGAAATGTTAACAACAATTGTAAATGATTCCACTATTCCGTGCATTGTGATTGGGGACCTAAATGAAATTATGTGTAGCTCTGATAAACTTGGCGGGGCCCTTACCCGGGTTACCAGGTTCTCGCGTCTAATCTCTTTTAAAAACGACTGCTCTCTCCTTGACCTTCCTACATTTGGAAACCCGTTCACTTGGAGGAAGAACCCGGACGAAGATTTCAATATCCGCGAAAAACTTGACCGAGTGCTTGTTCACCAACAGATTCAAGCATCATTCCCTAATATGATAACCTATCATGGTGCCTTCTCTACCTCTGATCACTACCCAATTTCCATATCTTTCGAGGGCAACTCTATCTTCAAGGCACCACCTTTCAAATTCGAAAACGCGTGGCTGTTACGGAAAGATTTCCGTAACATAGTCAAGCAATCCTGGAGGGCAACATGCCCGGGATCGGCTATGTTTCAATTAATGTTTAAACAAAAAATACTAAAAAACAAGGCAAAAGAATGGAATAAGACAAGCTTCGGCAATATCTTCCGTCAATTAAAAAACGTAGACTCTGAGCTGCTGCGTATTCAGTCCTCGGGACCTGGCTCTAACTCTCAAGGAGATCAAAAGAGAGAAAAGCAACTCATTTTGAAGAGGGATAAGCTCCTTTTATTTCAGAAATCTTTCTGGAGCCAAAGGGCTAAAACTAAGCATTTAAAACTCTCAGATTCAAACACAACTTATTTCCATCGAGTAGCTTCAGGACGACGACATAGAAAGCAGATACGCAACATTATTTCCTCCACTGGTACGGTGGTCATGGGAGAAGAAAATGTTAGGACCGAGATAAAACGGGATTTTGAAAAGAGGTTTAAGAAAGAGCCAACTGATGACGGCCTTCTTAACGAACTTCTGGAACTCATACAACCGGCCATCTCACCGGAGGAAAACTGTTTTCTTACAGCAATCCCGACTAATTCAGAAATTAAAACATCGGTTTTTATCCTAGGCCGAAACAAGTCCCCAGGACCTGATGGATTCACGGCTGAATTCTATACAAAATATTGGGATATAATCGGAAAATCGGTAATATGTGCAGTAAAAGGATTTTTCCATTCCGGTAAAATGCTCCGACAAATTAACCATACTTTTATCTCCCTGCTCCCAAAGAGTGATGCTCCCACGACGACTAGTCACTATAGGCCCATCAGCCTGTGCTCCAATGTCTACAAAATAATTTCAAAAATTTTGACAGAAAGAATGAAAAAAGTTATTGGTAAACTCATACATCCACTTCAGGGTGCATTTGTTTCAGACAGGGCTATACAAGACAACATCCTAATAGCGCATGAAATCTTCCACTCTTACAAGAATCGTAAGGGTCGGGAAGGATGGTTGGCCATAAAATTAGACATGGAAAAAGCCTACGATAGGGTGGACTGGCACTTCCTCAAAAGTGTGCTCCTTAGATTCGGATTTCATGAAAGGTTTGTCGCGTGGATTATGGAATGCATTACGACTGTCTCTTTCTCGGTGTTAGTTAACAATGGGCCTACAGACCTGTTTCTGCCGTCAAGAGGTATCCGCTAGGGCGATCCGCTATCCCCTTTTCTATTCATTTTAGGAGCAGAGGTTCTAGCCCGAAAACTAACAGCGGAAGCTAGTTTAGATAGATCTCAGCTTGGCTTCCCGATTGGACGCAACGGGCCCCGTGTTCCGTTCCTCTCCTTTGCTGACGATATCATCATCTTCTCAAAGGGAAGCATTGAAGCAGGGCACAAAGTAAAGATGATCATTGACTCATACTGTAAAGTGTCTGGCCAAAAAGTCAATTACCACAAATCATGCTTCCAAGCAACTCGGGGGATTTCAAATCATAGGATTCTCCAATTGCGTAATTGCCTCAACATTACTGAGGAAAACTCAATAGAAAAATATCTTGGTTGTCCTATTATCAATGGCAGAGTCACAAGTAGTACATTTGAAGACATCATCTGTAAATCTAAACAACAATTGACAAAATGGAGGGCTAATACCCTCTCCCAGCAAGGTCGTGCTACACTAATAAACTCCAACCTCTCGGCTAAGCCTCTTCATTTGATGCAAAACTTTATGCTCCCTGCTTCTATGCATAAAGAACTTGACGAGATAAACCGCTCTTTCTTTTGGAATAAGGACCTCCAATACCGACCGCTAATTAGCTGGGACAGGATATGCAAACCGAAATAGTTTGGGGGGGCTAGGAATTCGAAAATCAAGTGATATGAATGTTGCTCTCCAGATGAAGCTCTTGTGGAAGATTTTGGCAGAGCCTGGTAATGTATGGGTTACCCTGATCAGACATAAATACCTGCGTACCACAAGTATTTTCGAGTACAGAAGATCGGGATCGTGTTCTTGGCAATGGACTAAGCTATCGGAACTAATAGATAAATTTAAAACTGGCCTAATTTGGTTTGTAGGAAATGGACACTCAATAAAATTCTGGACAGATAATTGGATCTCTACCTCCCCTCTTCTGGCTAGGGAGAACTGTCCTCTAGATTATGATCAGGAGGAAACGGTTAGTGATTATATTTTGGGGGGCAAGTGGTGGACTGAAAAACTAAAACAGAACCTCCCTAGCAATCTGGTACAAGACATTCTAGACATCCCGCTTCCTGCCTCGGAATTGCAAGACCGCCTATACTGGTGGCCGGATAGGGAAGGATGGTTTACTACTACCAGTGCACACAAATTGATTACATCTCAAGCCTCTTCAACCCCGGACAGTAATGACTGGATTTGGAAGATCGATACCCCTCCAAAAGTTAAGAACTTCCTTTGGAAAATAGCTCAGAATGGTCTCCCCACAGCATCTAGGCTGTCCTGTAGGGGTTCAGCGGTTCCTTCCACCTGTTCCATATGTAATTTAGCGCCAGAGGATGAGGTTCATTTGTTCTTGGAATGTCCCTTTATCACATCAATTCACCAGCTGCCGATCCAAGATCAATCAATGGTTGCTTGCTTGATTGCCCAGTCCCGGGATATCAGGCCCATTCTATCTGGCCTTGGGATGAGGCTAAACTCCACCTCCTTATCCAGGCTTGCTTTCTCCTGGTGGTCGACATGGTATATTAGGAATCAATTTCTGTTCCAGCAGACTACTATCCTAGAGAAAGATAAAGCTATACAAATGATCAAAACTCATATAGACAATTGGAATAGAACATCCGTGCGGGAAATGGAATTTGAAGAAGAGCTTCGCACACCTCGACTGCACTCAGCAAAACAAAGTAAGAAACAACGTTCCGTTCACTGGCGGAAGCCTCCTAGGGGTACGTACAAACTAAATTTTGACGGTTCTGCCCTTTCTAATGGCGATAGTTCAGCGGGTGCAATTATTAGGGATTGGGAAGGACAACCAGTTTCCATTCAGCACCAGATGCTTGGAAAGCAAAACCCCCTTAAAGCGGAGGCTTTAGCCCTAAAATTGGGTGTTCAAAATGTTCGACAACTAAACATTCAAAGGATCCAAATTGAAGGCGATTGTAAGATCATCATCGACCATTTACAGGGGAAATCTTCATGTCCATGGGAAATCGAACTAAATCTCTCGGATACCCAACTACTGCTATCGACGGTGAAAGAAGCAATGTTCTTTCACATTCCTCGCATGGGCAATAGAGTGGCTGATAAGGTTGCACACCTTTGCCACTCTGCCCGAGAAGTCGATATTAAAAATGATATTGGTCTTCTTGATCTCATCCGTAAGGATGCTGCCGGGTAGGGCTATCCCACCCGAATTCTTTCCCAATCAAAAAAAAAAAAAAAAAAAAAACTACGCACTCCCAACTATCTGCAAAATCGAAGGAAAAATGGTCTTGCGGAGAACGCGCTCCACGCGCCCCCACCCCCATTTGCCAAAACCGCCTCTCCAAACCCTAAGCCCCAAATCCTATCTCTGTGAGATTCCGGAGAGATTTCTCGCCGATCTGAGCCATTTCCTTCTCATTCAATCTGTTATATACACCGTGGAGTCTGTCTTCTTGGTGAATCGAAGTCGGGCCTTCTTTATTCACCCTGATGGTGCGAAGGTGCGAGCCTGTGGTTGGGTATGCTGGTTCGTTAGTCAGAAATCGAAAGAGCAGAAGGCTGATCGGAGGTTCTTAGTTCCAGCCAGAATGAATTTCAAAAGGAGGAAAAAAATCTCCTGCTCTTGGGGGTGGGTCTACTCTTCGGCTCCGGCTGGATTGTTGAGTGCTCGGGTGGCTGCTGGTTCTGTCGGGGCTGCTTCTCCTCTGCTTTTTGGTTATGTGTGGTCGAATAAACACAAATCCTTGGCGTGGTGGCCTGCGGGTGGGTATGGTACGGTTGTCGGGGCCGCCTCTCCTTCGCCGTTTGGCTCTGTTTGGTCGATAGACCACTTACCAGGCTTCTCCTGCCATTGTCACCTCGGGTCCTCGCGCCCTAACTGCACTCACGTGACTTCTACAGTCACGGCCAGGTTCCTTCAACAGTTAATTCTGCTATTGATTATGCCTAATCGCTCAACACCTTTCATGAAATCCTTAGATCTCTATAATTGCAATCTCTCTTTCTTTTATTGTACTAATCCGATCATGAAAGATCTAGAAAAGAAAATCTGTGTGGACGATGGTTTCGTCTATACACAACGCACCCCCCCCCCCCCCCCCGAAAGGGCCTGATAACAACCATGGGGGCTGACTTGTCAGTTCCCCATAAAACTAAATCCCGAAAGGGTTCTAAACCATGCTCCGATGGCTCTCCGCCTGAGGGGTTCCAGTCTCCTATTGATGCAGTGATGGAGAAACCGAGAGGCAAAGATAGAAAGAAATCGAGAAGGAGAACCATTGTCAAGGAGAAACTCTTTGCTGTATTGAATCCTATCTCTCTATCGACACCTATCATTAGTGATGAAGCCAAAGAAATCAGAAAGGAAATCAGGTATTTGTGGAAATTTTTATTTGTCAAAGTTAATTCATGGCTTGCATACTCGGCAATATCTTTTTTGACTCATCTTGTGTCTGTTTCTGTTGATAAATCAATTGTCATTGATGAAATCGAACTTGGGTTTGGTTGGGATGAACTTTGTATGTGGCATGATCTAGGTATCGAGCATCTTTTAATGCACAATTCGACAAGTGAAATTGAGTGGTTTGTCTTAAAGATTTACGTTTTTTGTCACAAGTCTGTTCGAGCAACTATGGCCACTCAAATGATTATGGTAAATGTTCTATCTTTTATAGGCTATAATGGTTGGTTTGGAAATTTTATGGTCTGGCATAATGTTAGGCTTTTCAAATTTTCAACTAAATACCCCCCTGTAATGGGTTTAGCAAAACAAGCTTTGATCAAAGTTAAACATAAAAGAAAGGATAGGAAAAATCTCTTTGTGTATGAAGTTTCTGGTCTGATTATATCTTTGTTCTGGGTTAAGGACATCTGGTTTAAATTTGAATTTGATCTGATAACTCTCTGCCTTTTCTTTGCTTATACATCTGTGAGAAAATGCATGCTTCCAAGTGTGCAGGTCAATTTTACCAGGAACATCCACCTTGATTCTAAATCCAATCTTGATTCTATTCAAAGATTGGGATATCAGGAAGGGAGAACATATAATCTTATTGGCTGTTTCATTGATCAAAGTTTAGGGGGATTTGTGAAAGGGAATTGCCTATACTGCTTAACTATAAATCACCTTAAGAGTTATGGTGTCGAGGCCTTTTATGATCCCCTCCCCGTTTGGCAAATACTAAACATCACTCAAAGTATGGGTTTATACTCAATAAATTGGTACATCTCGGAAGCCCAAATACTCTTTATCCATATATATTCTTTTGATGGGTGTGGCAATTTCTTGATTAATATAAACCATCACCACATGGGATTAAGCATTCCACTCCATCAAATGACCACCCATTCAAAGCCTACAGCGGGTTACACCATTCATAATCCAATTGTTAAAGCTTTCATTATATCTATAGATGTGTATGACTCTCCTAATAGCTCACGTATTGAGTCCCTAGGCTTCAACTGGACTCTGTTAAATTAATGAACCTTCTTGTTTTAATTATATTGCGAACTGCCACTGATGCAACATCCCTTGGGGCTGCTAGGAGCTTCGCCTCTGAACTCCCCAGGTCGAAGAATCACAACACCCAATCTCCACACTCCCAAGCTACCCTTGTCAACTACTCTCCAGGCGTTGAACACCTGCAGTACCCTTGCTTAATCTGGGTACTAAACAGCATTTGTAGAAACGACAATCAGCTTAGGAATCTTGTTAGGTCATGTTTGCTTCCTTGGGTTCATATGAAAATCCACCCTCGATATCTCTTTGATTGGAATCAAGTGCATTATCACAATTACCTCCCTTTGCCTAATTGGATTTTTCTGGCTGCTGGTTCTCAACAAGTTTCCCCGGCAAACAATTGGTGTGAAATCCCTTTTAGTGTCGACTATTCTCAGTATAACTCCCTATACCTACTCTGTTGGTTTTTTCATAATGATGATCTCAAATTGTCTATTTGGAGAAATTTGTATTTATCTCCCTCGGTACTTGATAATCTTGTGAATTTAGATAAGTGCAAATCTGCATTAGTAAAGGATAGGTGGAGTAGGTGCGGTGTATTTATCTCTCTGGGTCATCCTGTGATTGGAGCACATTTGGTTTGGATTATCAAAGCTGGTGGAAATCTCAAGCCTGCCGAATCACCCTCTCTAATGAGCTCTGTACACTTAAATTATCATTTTAAGTGCTTTATGGTGAAGAATCTACGTATGATCCCATTTTGGGCTTTATGTTCAAGTTGGATTAGTACTAGGAGTAAATATATGACCCTCTGCGATCATACAAATTCAGTACCTAACATTCCCAAAGGCCATTATGGCTCCAATAAACCTAAATATACTACAAGGTATTGGAGAATAAAGCTAATCATAAAAATCACAACAGTAAACTCACCTTGGTTAAAGGTGAAGACTTCACCCACCCCGAATATAGTAATAATGGAAAAATTCAACACCTTTAAAAATGTTCGTAAGATACTTAAACAAAAATCCTATATTCAAAAGCCAAGGAAAATCATAGAAAGGGTAGTGAGTTGGTATGGGAGAGATCACATTTTGCTCGACCATACAAAAACAATGTGGTCATGATTATACGATATTGGAATTGGAGGGGAATCGGGAAAACAACCTTCTGGTCTAATATTAAGGGACGGCGTACTTTAGATCATATACAAATGCTTATTCTAGCAGAAACAAAGACTGAAACAGAACCAAAAGAATCTCTATGGAAAAATGCAGGATTTACAAATATTTGTTGGTCACCGGCCTCTAGTCGTTCCGGGAGTGTTGTGTTATTATGGAATGAAAACTCCTTTATAGATGAAACAATCTCGGTGGTTATTCACCTCCCGAGAATCATAGGAGTAAAATACGAAAATATAAAGGAGAGCTTTGAATGTCTTATGCTTTTTGTATACGCACCCCCCAACCCTGCAGAAAAAGAGGACTTTTGGAGAAACCTATACAGTTTAATTGCTCAAAATAATCTCTCCTGCTTAGTGATGGGTGACTTAAATGAAATAAGCCAACCATCGGATAAGTGTGGTGGTGCAGAAACTCGACTGGGTAGATTCCAGAGAATAATGGAGTTTAAAGATGCATGTTCCTTGGTAGAGATTCCTTCGTTCGGTAACCCATTTACATGGAGAAAGAATCAAGGTGGCCCAGATAACATCTTGGAAAAACTTGATAGGGTGTTAGTTCATCATGAAATTATTGACATGTTCCCCGAGTTGGTAACGAAAAATGGTGCATTCTCAAACTCGGATCATTGCCCCATTTCAATTACCCTCTCAAAGAACGCCCCTTTCAAACCCCCTCCGTTTAAATTTGAAAACGTCTGGCTTAAGAGGAAAGACTTTCGCAATATCGTCAAGCAATCTTGGAGAGCTACTTGCTCTGGCTCTCTGCTATGTTCCAAATCATATATAAATCAAAAATCCTCAAACAAAAAGCGAAAGCTTGGAACAAGAAAACATTTGGAAATATTTTTCGACAACTCCAAGAAATCGACGAAGCCCTATTGGATATACAATCGATCCATAACCTAAACCAAAACTCAAATGCATTCACTAAAGAACAAAACCTCCTTTCCAAGAGAGAAAATCTTCTCCGATTCCATAAAACTTTTTGGAATCAAAGAGCAAAGTCAAAACACTTGAGACTAGCAGACACTAACTCGGCCTATTTCCATAGAGTAGCGCCTGGAAGGAGAAATAGGAAAATCATTAGAACAATTACTTCTGCAGAAGGAACTCAAACTGTTGGGGATGAAAATATTAAAAAGGAAATACAAAAAGACTTTGAAAAAAGGTTTAGACGAGAGCAAATCTTCCCAATACAACAGCTTCATGAATACCTTTCAGTTATCAACCCTGTCATCACAGATGAGGAGAATTATTTTCTAATCAAGCAGCCAACAAACAGTGAAATTAAAAAAGTTGTTTTCTCATTAGGAAGCAATAAATCTCCTGGCCCTGATGGTATGACTGCAGAGTTCTACAAAAAGTATTGGGAAATTGTGGGAATTGATATTACTAAGGCAGTTAAAGCTTTTTTCCACTCTGGTCATCTGCTGAAGCAAATCAACCACACATTTATCTCACTTATACCAAAAAATGATAACCCCTCTATGACTACACATTATCGACCGATTAGGCTCTGCTCTACTTTATATAAAATCATCTCCAAGATAATCACTGAATGACTAAAAATGGTAATCGGAAAACTTATACACCCTATCCAAGGAGCATTTGTTTCTGACAGAGCAATTCAGGACAATATACTTATAGCTCATGAAATATTCCACTCCTTTCGCACAAGAAAGGGCTTGAAAGGCTGGACTGCCATAAAACTTGATATGGAAAAGGCGTACGACAGAGTGGATTGGCAATTTACAAAGTTGGTGCTCCAAAGATTTGGTTTCCACCAACGGTTCGTGGACATAATTATGGAATGTGTAACTACGGTTTCGTTCTCTGTATTAGTTAACAATGGACCCACGGAACCCTTTAAACCAACTAGAGGAATACGTCAAGGAGACCCTCTCTCTCCCTTCCTTTTTCTGCTTGGTGCAGAAGTGTTGGCTCGTAAACTGTCAATAGATGCAGAGGGCCCAAATAATAGTATTGGCTTTAAATTTGGGAATTCTAGCCCTAGCATCCCATTTTTGGCCTTTGCGGATGACATTATTATTTTCTCAAAAGGAAGCATCTCGGCATGTACAAAAGTAAAAGAAATAATCGAGGACTACTGTAGATTCTCGGGACA
The DNA here is from genome assembly GCA_037127255.1 of Persicaria tinctoria. Taxonomy (NCBI): domain Eukaryota; kingdom Viridiplantae; phylum Streptophyta; class Magnoliopsida; order Caryophyllales; family Polygonaceae; genus Persicaria; species Persicaria tinctoria. Next base: position 58,449,113 of record JBANSL010000008.1, on the reverse strand, counting down.
GAAGGTAAACTGCCACAAGTCATCCTTCCAAACCACGCCTGGAATCCCGAGGACAAGAGCACGAGATCTAGAAGGAGTACTTAATATACCCTTAGAACGAAGTTTGGAGAAATACCTGGGCTGTCCAATTGTAAACGGGCGGGTAACGAAGGAAACCTTTGGCGAGATTATATGTAAATCAAGAGAACAACTCAGTAAATGGCGAGCAAACACCCTATCTCAGCAGGGAAGAGCCACTTTAATTGCATCTAACCTATCATCAAAACCTCTGTATTCTATGCAGAGCTTCTTGCTCCCTGCTTCAATACACAAGCAACTTGACCAAATTAACAGAACTTTTTTCTGGAACAAAGATGCGCAACACAGTCCATTGATAAGCTGGGACAAAATATGTAAATCCAAATCAGCTGGCGGACTGGGAATACGGAAAGCAAGAAACATGAACGAAACCCTCCAACTAAAACTGTTGTGGAAAATTTTAGCGGAACCCGAGAATAACTGGGTTAAGATTATACAATACAAATACCTAAAAGAAAAACACATCCTTAACTACACTAGGACGGGGAATGCGTCGTGGCAATGGTCAAAACTCAGCTCTCTAATTACAAAATTTAAATCAGGACTTATCTAGTCAGTAGGAGACGGAAAATCTATCAATTTCTGGAAAGACAACTGGGTAACAACAGAGCCACTTTTGGCTAAAATTGATCCCCAACCCAATATGGACCAAAAAGAAACTGTAAGCGATTATATAATGGGAGGAAAATGGTGGAGAGAAAAACTTGATTCCATTCTCCCTGAGGCTATAACAAACGAAATTATCAAAATCCCGCTACCCATTAGTCCCCTTGCTGATAGGCTATACTGGTGGCCGGACAAAAAAGGCTGGTTCACAACGTCATCCGCCTATAACCTGATTTCATCCAACACACGCATAATATCTGATGAATTCACCTGGATTTGGAAAATTGACGCTCCCCCAAAAGTCCAAAATTTTATGTGGAGAATCAAACAAAAAGGATTACCCACTGCTACGCGATTAGCCCAGAAGGGGGTTGCTGTTCCCACTACATGCATCTTGTGTAACCAATCATCGGAGGATGATATTCATATCTTCATAGAATGCCCTTTCAACAACTTTCAATAACAATTTCCCACAGAAATATCCCAGAAAGTCAACACAATTATATCAGAAAACAGAGATATGGATCAAATTCTTCAGCTCCTGAGCACCACCCTTTCGAAGGACAGCAAACAGAATATAGCATTTAGATGGTGGACAATGTGGTTTGTGAGGAATCAATGGACTGTTATGGGAAATATCAATAATTGGAAAAGAACCATCAAACTGATTTGGATTTACAGTTTGATGGCATTAGAAAAACTGTTATGGGAATGCCAAGATCCCTTCTATAGAAGGAATTAGAAAAACTGTTATGGGAAATATCAATAATTGGAAAAGAACCATCAAACTGAACCTTGAAGACGACGAGGATATTACCATCCAAAATAGGATAAAAGTCCACCCTAAAAATGCCAAAAAGTCCACCCGATGGAAAAGGCCACCAATGGGAAAATACAAACTAAACTTTGATGGATCATATATATCAGATTCAAAGAGCTCTATTGGCTACATTATACGGGACTGGAATGGTAATCCAATCAGCATGGATGGTGGGGTAATTGGGGGACACTCTCCTATTATGGCAGAAGCATTGGCACTACGACTTGGGGTAAAAAAGGCAAAGGAACTAAACATCGATAACCTAATCATTGAAGGGGATTCAAAAGTAATTACGGATTTCTTAGAAACACACACGAACTGTCCTTGAGAAATAGATTTAGTAATGTCAGATATTCAAACCATTCTCCGATGTGTAAGGAATATAGGAATTTCCCACATTCCCCGTATTGGTAACCGGGTAGCGGATAAGGTTGCACACCTTAGCTACTCTACCAGGGGACCTAATTTATACAATCACTCAGGTCTACTTGACCTCATCCGGCAGGATGCTTTCGGGTAGAGTATTCTCACCCGAATTCTTACCTAATCAAAAAAAAAAAAACGCACTCCCATGCATAAAAATACTATGAACCGATGTATATCGTCGTAGGGTTGTGGTTGATCATAGGAAAAAAAATCCTATGTGGCGCGTTGTGGTTGATCCTAGGGGAAATTTTAATAAAAATAATATGTTGTCATAATTTATAGAAAGTTATATACACCACATTCTATCTATATATCTATCTATCTATCTATCTATCTATCTATCTATCTATCTATCTATCTATCTATATATATATATATTAGTTAATTGATAAAAATATAAATAAAAAATATTTCATAGTGATGCTTACCAAAAATATTAATAGATAAATATGTAGTATTTGACATGTGCTATTTTATTTATATCTAGATTATTTTTTGGTGGAGAGAGTTATTTATATCAAAATTGATAATTTAATCATTGTTATTTTATTTATATATATATTGTTTTTAGGCCAAAATCTTATTTATATATATATGGGGTGCGCTCCGGTGAAAACCAAAATTGCGGTAAAAATTGCGAGGACCGGCTTTTTAGCCCAGTTCACTTGCTTTATAGCCCGGTTATGAATAGAACCGATCTATAAAGTCACAAATTTTAGCCCGGTTCTGAATAAAACTGAGTTGTAAAGTCACTATGTAATTTTAAAACATGAGTTTTTTAGCACGATTTTTAGGCTTGACCTAACTATAAAGTCATGTGTTATTTTAAAACTGGAGTTTTTAGCACGGTTTTTAGGTTGAACCGAGTTGTAAAGTCAATCTGTGATTGAGGTTTTTAGCAAAGGTTTCAAATAAACCAAGATATAAAGTAGTCCTCAGGGTTTTTACCACAATTTGAGGCTTTCACCGGAGTCAATCCATGACTTTACAACTCGGTTCAACTTAAAAACCGTGCTAAAAAATCCCGTTTTAAAATAACACACGGCTTTATAGTTCGGTCAAGCCTAAAAATCGTGCTAAAAAACTCATGTTTTAAAATTACATAGTGACTTTACAACTCGGTTTTATTCAGAACCGAATATATATGGATTGACTCCGGTGAAAGCCTCAAATTGTGGTAAAAACCGTGAGGACTACTTTATAGCTTGGTTTGTTTGAAACTTGTGCTAAAAACCTCAATCACACGGTGGCTTTACAACTCAGTTCAACCTAAAAACCGTGCTAAAAACTCCAGTTTTAAAATAACACATCACTTTATAGTTAGGTCAAGCCTAAAAATCGTGCTAAAAAACTCATGTTTTAAAATTACATAGTGACTTTACAGCTCGGTTTTATTCAGAACCGGGCTAAAATTTGTGACTTTATCGATCGGTTCTATTCATAACCGGGCTATAAAGCAAGTGAGCTGGGCTAAAAAGTCGGCCCTCACAGGTTTTTACCGTAATTTCGGTTTTCATCGGAGAGCACCCCTATATATATATATATATATATATATATATATATATATATATATATATATATATATATATATATATATATATATATATATATATAAATATACACACACTAAAACCGATGCATAGCATCCTATGTGGCACATTGTGTTTGATTCTAGGGAAAAAATATTATGTGGCGCGTTGTGGTTGATTTTAGGGGGAAAAATTAATAAAATAATATGTTATTATAGTTTATAGAAAGTTATATATAAGCCACAATCTATCTATATATATATTTAGATTTTAGTTAATTGACATAAATATAAATAAAAAATATTTCATAGTCATACTTACCAAAAATATAGATTATATATATATATATATATATATATATATATATATATATATATATATATATAGTGTGGATTAGATGAGAACACCTCTTAGGGTGAGAACGTAGGAATAATCTTGGGCCATCAAAATGGATAAAATGGAGGGCAAGGATTAATTCTCAATTTCTGTTTTTTTTTAAACAAAATAGCGGGACCCAAACCATAAATTTTCCCACTTTTCATTCTCAGGTGCGTGTAAGTCAAAGTCCAAAACCATTCTCCTCCATCCCCACCAAATTTGAACGAAAAAGAAATTATTGTGGGGTCCATCAAATAAAAATAGGATTTAGCAATTTTTTTAAATGCAAATGATTTGTCCACGGTGTTATCGACCTATATTTAATAATCAGGATCGCTATTCACACGATCAAATTATTCCCTTTTACACGGAAAGCATCCGTAACAGCGCATCACGAATACGCACTTGGACTGCAGTTGCGTTTGCCGAGTGCGCACCTCCTTAGTCCTTCCTCTCTCCTGCTCTAAGCCCCCTCGTTGGCCCCTGTCTCTCTCTTCGACTCAACGACGGCAGCCAATTCAATCAACCATGAGAGCGATCCTCTTTTCCGCTGTGCTCGCCTTCCTCGTTGTCTCCTCAGTCGCCCAATTCCGATTGCGTCGCCGCCGACCTCAGCCGCCTCTCCCTCCGCCAGCACTCCTCCTCCATTGGCGCAAATATGGCCGCTTCTCCCTCCTCCTCCAAGAGCAGCACCTAATCTATTAGTGAATTGCAGCACTAAGAATCCTAAACCCAGATCTGAAATTGCAACCCTTCCAAGCTCAACAATGGCGGATCTGAAAGGGAAAAAAACAAGCGCGTCGCCTCCGACCTCAGCCGCCCCTCCTGCCACTGCCGCCTCTTAGCTCCCTCCGCCTGCACCCCCTCCGTTGCCGCAAATCTGGCCGCTTCTCCAGATCTGAAATTGCAACCCTAGCATACCTCTCCCTCCGCCTGCACTCCCTCTTCCTCCTCCTACACTCCCTCCTCCTACCATTGCAGCTCTAACAATCCTAAACCCGGATCTGAAATTGCAACCCTTCCAATCGAACTCAACAATGGCAGAGCTGAAAAAAAAAATTAAAAAAAAAAAAACGCGTCCGCGCAATGCGAGTGCGCAGTCCAACCGTGTGAACGACGAAACTTCTACCGGGTAAATAGTAACCCCCTTAATAATTTGTCTAAAATTATATTTTATTTATGGTATTATCTTATGAAGGATTAATTTTTCAATTAAAAAAAATACTATAAGAGGGTTCAATTGCATAATTTTTTTTATTGAACACCGTTAAATTGGAAAGTTATGTTCAATGATCTTATAAGTAAACCAATATATATAAATTCATTAAAAATCGTTATCTTATATACAAATAATCTATATGATTTAACCGAATAACGTAAGTTTATTACATATGAATACTCTTTGTGATTTCACCGAATAATAAATCCATCAACAATCCCTTCTTAAACACAACTAATCTATCTAATTTAACCGAACAATATCTCTAATTTAACCTAATAATGACTCTAATTGAATAGAAATCTCTCTAATTTAAGCGAACAATCTCTCTAATTTAACCGAATAATCTCTCAAAATTAACCAATTAATGATTATTAAATTATCTACAAATAATAATTTCCAAATAATGTATAATTTTTATACATAATTGTTTCAAACTTCCTCGTACCTATAAATACTCTTTTTTATTTTACCAAATAATGTACAAGTTTATTGATTACTATTTTAACATTTTAAAATAAATAAATATGTAAATAATCAACCTCTTACATACGAATAATCTCTATAATATCACCGAATAATAAATCAAGTTTAACCGAATAATATAATTTTAACCGAATAATATTACAAATGTAATTTTCATCTTACATACGAATAATATTTATAATCAACCCGAATAATCTCTCAAATTTAACTGAATAATATATCATATTTAACAGAATAATCTTTTTAATTTAACCGAATAATATAATTTTAACATCAATTCGGACGAATAATTTATGATTTCCTACGAATAGTCTTTCTTTGGCCGATGAATCATATTTCGAATTTGACACCATTTGCACAAACACTAATTATTTCCGAATAATATATTCATTTTCTACGAATAATCTTTACACTTTCTACGAATAATCTTCACACTTTCTCTTAATACATAATACAACTAAACTATCCTATTCGGACGAATAATATTTTCACTTCCCACGAATAATCTTTCGTCTGCCGACGAATCATATTTCGAATTGAAGACCATTTACAAATGGAAAATTAGTTGAAAAAATATATATATATGAGAATGGTGGGCTGAATTTGTGCTTTTATTTTTTCAAAAAAAATATAAAAATATCTTTTTCAATTGAAATATATATATACACAGTACGTCAGTTTTTTTTTCCAATAAAAATAGAACAAAGTGGAAGAATTTCACACGCGCTACAATCGGAATGGGGGGCTGAAATTAGTGCTTTTATTTTTTTTAATTACAATAAATCCGAATAATCCTAACCATCCATTTCTTCCTAATCGATTGCCCATAATTGTTCTTAGGTTCCCATCTTAAGGGTTGTTCTCACATGAGCCACCCTATATATATATATATATATATTATTTTTTGGTGAAAATAAATTTATATTTGTATTCTTATTTTATTATTTATTACCTCGTAAAATATACGGAGTATCTAAATTATTTATAATATTATATTCATATATTCTCCGTATTTGGGATGGGACATACACTAATATCAGTGTTCTAAAAAACGGCCTTGGCGGCCGCCAAGACGCTTGACGGACCCACACCGTCCCGAATTCGGCCTTGGCGGTGTAGCTTGGCGAGGGAGGGCCTTGGCGGCCTTGGCGGGTGCAAGACGGAGACTTGGCGGCCTTGGCGGGTGCAAATCGGGCTTGGCGGGGAAGAGTTTTGGCGGGCACGGGACAGAGGCTTAGCGGTTTTAAATTGAGATTATTTAGTTTTTATGCTTTTAAATTTCTCTATTATTAAGTTATGATACTTATTTGAATATATCTATATGATTTTATATTTGATTCAAACAACTTTAAAAAGGGTCATGATGATTTTTTATTTGATATGCTATAAACTTAAAATTAATACATAGTTTATTACATAATATATGTTTATACATAGTTTATGGGATAAATACAACAAAATAATCAAAAATCGTTTTATCCGCTAAGAATCGCTAATAAGGCCGCTAAACCGTCTTGGCGCTTAGCGGTACCCTGCCGCCAAGCATCCGCCGAGCGTTTTTTAAAACATTGACTAATATAGCTATATGCCTATATAGATACGCTGCTTTCATCCACATGGACCACCCCATTCATTGTTACACTTGCACACACCAAAATCACTAAGTTCCGTTCCTATCAGCTATTATTGCCTTATCCCCCTATATCTTAAAGTTGAGTCTTTTGGAGAACAGAGAGGCTATCCACGTGGAGCCTCTCCAAAAAATTTTCATCATTTTCGTTTTTGCCCTTCTCTCCCTCTTTCTTTCTGAAATAACTGTAGAACCCTATTTTCTTTCTCTCTCCTTCGTTGTTGAACCATCAAAATCTTCATTGTCGCTTCCTTCTCTGTAACCTTCTTTGCTGCCTCGAAGCTTCGTTCTCTGTCTTCCTCGTCCTCGCTAGGTGGGAGCCCAAATATAAATTATCACACTACGATCTCTGATTTGTTCTCCCTTCCGGCATTTGAGGGTTTCTTCGGATCGTGCTCCATTATACCTGTACCGTAGAAGCTGACGAATTGAAGAGCGAGGGGGATTAATTGGGGGAATTAGTTGGGGAAGCACAATATAGAGAGGACGGCGGCTGAGCGGTGTCGGAAAACGATGAAGTGGTGGCGGAATATGATCCATCCCTTGCAAACCCTTTGCTCCGGCGTCACTTGCCGCTTCCGATTCCGTAAAACCGGCAAGTGCTAATTTAACAATTTCTTCCTCAGATTTTCTTTCTACTATTACATTATCGATATTTCCATGCTTTTCGAGTCAAGGTTCAATTTTTATGATTTTGTTTGATCGTTCGTTGCTGTCTGATTAATTACTGAACGGAATTTCTGTAAATTGGACTTCAATTTTGCAAGTATGAGTTCGCAATTGACTGTCGATCGGCTAAATTGAATCCCTAATCCCTAATGTAACCCTAATCTCAGTAATCCATCAATGTCCAGGGCTTGGTAGTTCAAACTTCAAATGCAGAACAAAGGGGAACACAACCTAGCTTTGCAATAAGCGACACCTCTTATTATTTTTAGGAAACAAACAAGGGGAAGTTAGAATTCACTTGTATCTGTATGGTATGAGCCTCTTATCCGAGGAGAGGAAGACAACCTAGCTTTGCAATGAGCCCATAGCATGTGTTTCTGTTGGTAAAAGTCCCATCGTTAGTTATTTAACTTTATTTTTTACTGTCAATTTATGACCAATCTAAATCTGATCCTGGTTCAACTTTTTCTTTTTACAGGGTTATAAATCCAACCGTATACCATGAGTACCCCAGAACAGTGGTAGACACTGCCTACCTTCATTGAAGGCCATTTTAAGAAAGTGACAGTCGTCTACGAATTTACCTTCACTGAAGAGAAAGCGACGCCTCTTGGTTTCTATGACAACTAGAATCCTTCATTTGCTTGTAAGATATTCACACTCCTATGCTGATTAACTTCCGCTATTGATTAATAATGTTATTATAAACTTCAGCAATACTGCAATACATATATGGCTTAGTTGTTCCTAATTTTGAACTTCATTGCACCGAGATACCTATCTGATATACCATATGTTGCATGCTGATTTGATAAGGAAATGCTATTGGACTGCTAGGTGTTTTGGTGAAGTGCATCATATGTGTTACTTGATTTCAATATTTTAACAGCCCACAACACAGGTGGTGGAAAATTCAACAGGTGTGAAATAAAAATAAATACATCTACCCAAGTTTCTAAATAATTTTAAGTTCGAATTTAAAAATAATTTCAAAGATATAGACTTAATTTGTTAGTAATATAATCAACGTTTATTTGTTTTTTATATTAGCATATTAGTAATTTCAAAGCCTTGCTACCCCACTACCTATTTTTACTACCCCACTTTAAAAATAACTATTTTAAATTAACATTTCAAATTTTATCCAACTAACTCCACTACCTATTTTAATCACCCACCTTCAAATGTAACTTCTGTCAGTTTAAACTTCTGTTGAAGCATTCCAAATTTTACCCCACTAACCCCACTAACTATAATCACTCCACCTTCAAATTAGTTATAACCCCACTACCTATTTTAATCACCCCACCTTCAAATGTAACTTCTGTCAGTTTAAACTTCTGTTGAAGCATTCCAAATTTTACCCCACTAACCCCACTAACTATAATCACCCCACCTTCAAATTAGTTATAACCCCACTACCTATTTTAATCACCCCACCTTCAAATGTAACTTCCGTCAGTTTAAAATTATGTTGAAGTATTCCAAATTTTATCTCACTAACCCCACTACCTATAACCACCCCACCTTCAAATTAGTTATGCAACATGGTAACTTTTAAAATTATGTTGAAATATTCGGATCAAAATAACATTTTTGCCCTTTTCTTATAGATAAAAATAACATTTTTTCTCTTATGTGTGTCTTCCCATTCATGATTCACCTATCATATAACGATTTCATCTTTTTTATTCAAGTTGTATGTAGTACGTCTTAATTTGTTTATTTATGTGTGAATTTAATCCATTGAAGTTGCTTAGTTGTGTTCAATCATTCAAATAAGAGCCCTGGAATCTGTTAATCCGTATTTTGTATTTTAATTATTACATGAAAAAATCGGATAATATATATATGAAAGTACGTATATTTTAATTATTAGATGCTTCGTTGTTTTCTAAATGTGTAGTATTCTCTATTATGTTATATAGGATTTGAATAATCATATTGAAACTTTCAAATTAGATGATTTATTAGAGTTATAGAAATTTTTTGTTTGTAGCATTGAATTTTACTACTCTATAATATATAAATTATAAACAAACTGTTGCGGTCTCTCGGGCAATCTTTGTCACAGGTTGGTTTATATTTGCCTCGACCGGTGTTCAGTCATGGCCAGTTATATGTTGCGGTCTCTCGGGTGACGTCTAGGAGAGGTTTGAAGATTGTAGTATGTGATCAAGATTCTAATCTTTTAACCTCTACTACTAATGTTGTATATAAAGAGTTTTTTCACAACGCATAGTTTGTAGAAACTTGTGTTGAGGACATATGCATGCAGATGTTATGGCGGAGTTGATTATTATTTGCGTACATTGTGGTTGACTTATTTTACTTTATGAAACCATGTTAAATTAATTTATGTGTCGCTCCTTCTTGTATCATTCACCTCAGTCGAAGGTAAGGTTCGGTCTAATACTATGTTTTATACATCATTACTGAGTTAAAAATCTCGTGCGTAGCGCACGGGCTACATGCTAGTTGGTTTAAAACGGCGTGACTTGATTTGCGTCACATATTTTTTTTTTTTAAAAGGTTTAAAAAAATATTTTTTCATAAATCTCATTATCTTTTGGTTTTAATCGGCGTGACTTAAAATTTTATATAATTTTTATTATTTAAAAAAATTGTATTAATATATAGTATATTAACAAGACAATGTATAAAATGTGAATCTATATATAGTAACATAATCATTAATTATATGTCAATAGATATATATTTGTTTATCGTTTGTAATTCTTGTATTGTGATCCATATCTATATAAACTCTTAATTTAGAAGAGTTTATGCTGAGCTGTCAACATTAGAAAGATTTTAGGAGTTCTGACCAATTATAATTTTCTTTTTTCTCTTTAATCCTTTTTTTAATTATTCTTTTTCTTTTAATTTTCTTTTGTTCACTTTACTCTTACTAACTATCTATATCTATATATCTATATAAACTCTTAATTTAGAAGAGTTTATGCTGAGGTGTCAACATTAGAGAGATTTTAGGGGTTTTGACCAATTATAATTTTCTTTTTCTCTTTAATCCTTTTTTTAATTCTTCTTTTTTCTTTTAATTTTCTTTTTTCCCCTTTAATCTTACTAACTATTTATATCTATATATCTATCTATATAAAATACTAAAACAGAGACCAATGGAGCGACCTCGCGGCAACGAAATTTTCTGGATTAAACGGGATTATTTCTGCTTACGTGTCATTTTTTGGATTAAAACAGTATTATATTTCAGGGCCACATAAATTAATAAACGAATATAGTTAGGTAAAAACTTATCTTTTTAGATACATAATCTATCCAATATAACCTTATATATACTTATTACTATAAACTTACTTTCTGCAAAATATTAGAGCATGTTGCTAGGGAGGATATTTTATATATTTTTTTTAGCGGTTTAGTGGATATTAGGGTAGAGAATTGCAATTGCTACAGACCTACGTCTGTTCCACCTTTTAAACTTGCATTACTGATTAGATATTAGGGCATAGAATTGCAATGTTATAAGTCCGATTCTGATGAAGAAATACTTGTGATTCCGTCAATGGTGGCTCAGAGCAAGTGAGGATTCCAATAGTTCCCCTTTCTACCAATACGATTTCCCGTTTTATTTCTTACATTTAAATAAGTGATTATTAACCAATCAACTTTTATTTATGATATGGTTTATCAAATCCTTTTAGTTACAGTATGGTTGTTTTTTTTATTATTTGTTGTATTATTTTATCCACGGGCAAACCTTATCTTTTTACATAATCTATTCAATATAACCTTATAACTTATATTTTAATTAGAGTATGTGATTAAGATATTTATCTAGAGTATCTACATGTTTTTTTTTACAGTGGGCAACCAGTAGAATGTCTTTGAAAAAAGATCATTCTTGATCATCCCGAAGGATGATGTTACAAAGCTCCCTATAAAAAGGGAAACTAGGATTACAACTAACACTATTCTTAGCTATGAAATCAGCAGCTTGGTTGGCCTCTTGGTAGCAGTGTTGAACTTTAGCTGATGCAAATTCCTTCTGAAGTAATCTGATCTTTTCAATCACTCTTAGAATCTCCCAAGAACTTGAAGTCTGATCTTCAATTGCCTTGACAACTCCCAAGCTATATCCTTCGATAATGACCTTACTCCATCCTCTTATGCGGGCTAATTCTAACCCTTTGCAGAAAGCAATGGATTCTGTTAGGATTACAGATCCCTTAGGAATATCTTCATAGAATATATCAATTACCTTTCCATTCCAATCTCTGACAATCCCCCCAATACGGCAATCGCCCGACGGTTTAACCGACCCATCTACATTGATTTTGTAGATAGGCATTTGGGCTTTGCCCATTTTATATTTATCCTCCTTTTGGGCTTAAGTTTCTTGATTCACCATCTTTTGTAAGATTAATCCATTCCATTATGCTGTGATTAGCTTTCCTTACTGTTGTTTCCAAATTATCTGGTTTGCTTCCTTTAAAGATGACAGAATTACGAAATTCCCATATGTGCTGCCATAAAATACATAGGTGTTCAAATTGTGGATTGGTCCTTCTTATGTTAGGCAAATCTGTCATTGATACCCTAGTGTCATTAAGGCCAAAGAACCTATCACCGCTCAGCTGTTCATATTTCGCAATTATCATTTTTGTGATAGAGCATTTGAGGAGTAAGTGATCGTTTTCCTCACTTTCTGCATTGCAAAGACAGCAAAGACTAGGCACTCTGTTAAAATATCTGTTTAATCGGTCAGTTGTTGCCAAGCCATCTAAAGTTATCTTCCATATGAAGTTATGTGTTCTTGGTGGGACATGTAGTTTCCAGATCCATGCATTATCATCATTAGTTGAGGTTATGTGTATTGATTTATCGGTACTTGTTTTAGTTGTATATATCCCTTCCTTGTTAAATTTCCAGATACTTGTCGGATATAAGTAAGGACGATAAGTTATCTTCCATATGAAGTTATTTTTTATTGTATCAAGACTTTTGTAAGAAGCCTTCGCAAAGATTAAGGTATCATCCGCAAATGTTAGGAGGGGGATTGGGGTACTATTGGGAGTAATTTTCACACCCACTAGTGCATCATCTAATTGGGACTCTTTCTGTAGTTCCCTTGCTAGACTTTCCATTACTATAATAAAGATGTATGGAGCTAAAGGATCACCTTGTCGGAGACCTCGTTCAGGTTTAAAAGGTTTTCGTGGATTATTGTTAACCAAAACAGAGAATGTAGATGTAGTTAGGCATTTCATAACCCATTTGATCCATTGTTCATGAAAACCCAATTTTTTAAGTGAAGCTTCTATGAAGCTCCAGCTGAGCTTGTCGTAGGCCTTTTCCATGTCCAGTTTCAGCGCCATCCAACCAGTCTTACCCTTTTTCTTATGGAAAGAATGGAATACTTCGTTTGCTATAAGAGTGTTGTCTTGGATTGATCTCCCATGCACAAACGCACCTTGAAAGGGGTTGATAATACCCGGTAGAATCGGCTTTAATCGATTAGCTAGGATTTTTGTGATAGTTTTATAGATTGTGTTGCAAAGACTTATTGGTCGATAATGGTGGATTGTGGTAGGATTATCTACTTTTGGTATTAGTGCTAGGAATGTCTGATTTATCCCTGTTAGAATCGAACCAGAATGAAAAAAAGCTTTCACTGCTTTACATACAGAGTCTCCAACTATATTCCAGTATTTGGTATAGAATTCGGGCGGAAAGCCATCAGGACCTGGAGATTTATCTTCCGCCATGCTAGAGATTGTATCTTTAATTTCTCTAGTTGTAGGCTGTTTAATGAGAGTGTTATTTTGTTCATGAGTAATCTCCAGATGCAAGAAGGTGAGTTGATTAGGATCAATTGGGTATCTACAGGGGGATATAAAACGCTCTTTCAACTCATTAGTGATATGATCTCTGATCTGGGCTTTATCTTTTTAGATCAATTGGGTATCTACAGGGGGAGTATCTACGTGTTAACTTAACCCTAAAGTAGTTCCTAAAGTGGTTGGTTACCTTAAGCAATCCCATATCAATTCTAGGATTAACCGCTCCTACATCTTCTTTCTTTGATTTCCCTTATTTTCTTTCGTTCTGAATTATCAATTGCATGACAAACTGTTTTAAGGGTTTAACGTAATTTACAACTTCATATCTTAATTTATTTTAGTGAGTAATGCATGTCATGCTATATATTACCCCGTGTTTGAGTCGTATTAATATTGGATGGACATGTTATTTGATCTAAAAAGATAAGTTTTCTAACAAAATTAGCATTTTTTTTTATATTCCTAATTGTTATTTGTCAATTGAATGATGGACGACTCCATCAAATAAATGAGACAACAATAATTATTTATTTTTATTTTTAAAATTAAATATTTAGTGAATATGTACTTACGTATGAGTTTGTACGAACTACGAACTATTTTTTTTTCAATTGATTGAATTGAAGATTGATCAATTGCTTCAAATTATGTAAAATCATAGATTATTTGAACTTCGAGGTAAAACTCGAACAAACTCAATCTTAAGCTCTCACGTATTCGTCTGAAATCGATCTAAACAGCGAAGCTTGCCGTATTGATTGGCTAAAATTAATCCTATTAAGGAGAAACCGACATATTTGATTTCTAATTTATTATATATAATAAATATTATATTAAATTTGATTTAAAACGTATAATAGTTGACCAAATATTGGATAAATTATTTTATATAAAAAGTTAAGTTTTCTATCTAATTGAAATATTGGATAGATTAATTGAGATGACAATTATATTGGGTTATTAATAATGAGATATAAGGTTGGATGTTTATAAAAATATATTTTCAATTTAATAAGTAGAATGATGGTAGAAAATGAATTATGCAAATCTGACGCCATGCATGAATATTGATCAAAACTTGCCGCCAAGCATAATATTAGAAATATTATTTTATCTAAAAAAAAATATGGGTAGAGTATGATGTTGCCATCATGGATTTGGAATTAGATGGGATTAGATTAGAGTATGATGTTCACAAATAGATTTTACTTTCACGAGTTTTTAAAAATCCTTAACAGTTAAGATAAAATTTGCGCTAAAAGCCTAGAAGATAGGATTTGCACTTACATATATAATTTTATTTATAAAGAATCTCACATGGCTTAGCGAGGCCACAAATTTGATTAATATAATACTTTTGGATTAAAATAAAGAGAGAATTTGCTGAAATGGATCTTTAAACATCTTTACTTAAGTAGATAGGCCCATTAAATGTTTTTTTAGCATACCTAGACTTTATTAAATGTTTTTCCAGTTTCCAGACCCTTAACCTCGGTTCCTCCATCCTCTCGCATCTCACGCTTTCTCAGGTCCTTCCTCCTTCCTCTTCGTTCTCCCCTCGCGATTCTTCGATCCCTCCATCAATCACGGCCGTCCTCGTGGGCGTCACCGCCTTCATCGTCTTCCTCACCGGCGTCGGATCCGTCGGAGTCCTTCGTCGGCTCAGGCTAAGGCTCAGCCCCTGCCCTCCTTCGCTGGATTCCTCTATTTCACAGCTAAGAACGCCGCCCAAGCCGCCCCTCCATAGTCGCCGCCTCCGCACTCCTCCCTTGTAACTCCAAGGTCATGTTCTTCTCCTCCTCTTCTTCGATTAATTGTTTGAATTGCTTAATTTATTCGATAGCTAGGGTTTTGAAATGAAAATTGAGGATTATGTTCCTTTAATCATTTGTAGGTCAAATTCGCATAACTTTTACCGCCTTTAAGATTCCATAGCTATTGTTTGCTTTTCAATACTCTGGTTTTGAGAGTGTTTTCGCTTCTTCTACTGTTACTGCCTTTAAAATTTGTATCAAATATTCGTGTGATCATGATTGTGTGATTAAATTGCTGCAACAATTTGGGATTTTGTGGCTTTTGGAAGTCGATGTCAATTCAAAAGGTAGATAGTAAAATTTTGTCCACTGTACTAAGGTTACCATTTGATATGCCATGAAAATTCCGGGGGTGGGGGGGGGGGGGGGGGGTGGGGGGGGGTGTGGAGGAATCCTCCTTCTTAGTATTCATCTCACTAGTTTTCTTTCATTTTCCTTAAAAAAATCAATTAACTTTGGATCTTCATCTTGATTGGACTTGGCGCTCTATACATCTAAATGTTTGTTGCTCGATTCTGAAGCTTTTTTCGATCAAAGATTTGGAGTTGAACTTGCTGTTTTTTTTATGTTTGGAAGTTGGTTCAAATGAGCTAAATTTGTGTTTTAATATCAAAACTTTGAAGTGGCATCACTTTTCAACCGTAGAAGTGAGGATTTCTGGATGTTTGGGCTGAACTTTATTGGTTTATAGAATCAAATAAAAATGACTCACTCTTGTTGTTAGGACAAGCAAGTTAGATTTTAAAAAGTTTAATGTGAGTGAAGTTGCTGCAGGTTATGGGGGCAAGGTTAAGGTTTATTTTGAGTTTTACTAGCTCAGTTATTTAATAAAATACTATAGTATATTTATAATTGACAATGTTGTTTGTTTCTTGTTTTGGTTGTGGGTGGCCTAATTAAGAGCATTCTTATATTATTTGAATTCTTTTGTGACAGTGACTCTTGGTTTCTTTGATGACATATACATACCTAGCTCTTATCTTCCACATCCATCTCATATGATCACAGACATAGAAACCATGTAAGTTTTCCTCGCTCTTCAATGAAGCATTGAAATTTGATTGCTCTGATCAACAAGATTTAAACATTCAATTGTTGTCCTCTTTGTGACATCTCAGGGATGGAGTTAGATTTCTTTTGTGACAGTGACTCTGTGTGATGGTTCAATGATGGACTTAGATTTAAACATTAAATTATCCACATCTATTTAGATTTAAACATTTGAGTGGTATAAATTTTTTGGCGAGGTTGGTCGAGTTAGTTAGTGATTCAATGCTAGGATTATAGTATCACTTTCAATACTTACATTTCTCTGTTTTTTATTTTGTTTTTGTCCTATCCTACATTTTCTTGTTATTTATATACTTTATATTTCGCATTGAATAGAAGGTATGATGATTCCATGTTTCCTTCTCAGAGTGTAGAAGATAAGATTGCTCGCCATTCATAAAATGGGTCTGCGACTTCAAGGTTCACTATACCACTCAAATGCATGTTGATGGAAAGCATTTTGATGTTGAGGCCCTTTTGTGATATACTCGTTTAGTGTCCCCATTTGCTAAATGGAGGGCATACAATTGACTTCTTGGACTCAACCAATTCTGCCTGTTGATATATTTGTTCAGTCGTCACAATTTACTTGGGCTGGAATCATACCTAGTTCAAACTTGCAACCACGATGGTCATTTTGAAAGGGCAGGATCTTTCCTTGTACTCTTGAAGAATATCTATTGCTGTCATTGTTCTAAGTTGGGAGCTCTAATTTGTTGTTGAGCTGGCATACGTATTATATTTGAAATTAGGCCCATTTTGAGAGTTGGGTGGGTCCGATTTACTTGGAGATTGGTTGGTAAATTTTGAGGGGCGAGTAGGTTTATTTAAGAATGTCCAATGGACAATTTAGAAGCTCTTTTGAACTCACAAGTTGCAGCAAGTACGTCTTTCGCCTGCTTTGATGTATTGCATTTAGACCTTTTGTATGAAAAAACACGACATTTCAAATTATTTTTTCATTTATCGACAACTTTGTATTTTTATACGTGCAATAAGGTGATAATATTTTGATTCCACGTTTTAAGCTCTTATGTCATCAATTATATAAAATTGTCACCATAAACAATTGTGATTAATGAAGCGTAATAGCAAATGTCATCCATGAATAAAAATTCAATGAATATATATGTCACCACAAGTGATTGCATCAATGAAGTGTAATCACAAACGTGTCATCAGTGAATGAAAGTATAATCGATGAAAATAAATCGATATACAATTGATTAAATTAAAAACATGTGGCATCAATCGATTTGATAAAAAAAATGGCATCAAATAATTACATTATAAAAATGACATCAAAATACCATTTTGAAAAATTTGTATCACATTAAAGAAAAAAATGTCATCAAAAATACTACTTTGAAAAAATATCATAAAAAATATGGCATTACGGTAAAAAAACATATCATCAAAAGATTGACATAAAAAAAAGTGGCATCAGTCGTTAACAGTAAAAAAAAAATGGCATCAATGATCAACGTGACATTACTGTAAACAAAAAATGTCATCAAGGTTTTAAAAAAGTGACATTAAAAAAGTGTCATCCAATCATTTCATTAGAAAAGTGGCATCAAAGTGAAAATAAAATATAGTAAAATTTTGGCATCAAAACGGTAAAATATGGCATCACTAAAAAAAAAAAATGTTAGCATCAAAATGGGTTGGTCAACGTTGACCCGATTGACCATTGACCAACCCACCCTATTGGGAAGGGGGCTAGGGCAAAACTAATTAAATTTATTTAGGGCCTAAGTGCCCAATTGAATATTAAAAAAAGGCCAAGTACCAAAATCACCCTAAAATAAAACGAGATAAAGAAAAGAAAAAGAATTAATATTGTGAAAAGATTTTGTAACTTATTTGAATAAATCTAATTAATTTTATCTACATGTCATTTTATGTGTCCCGTTAATTAATAACTATAATTAAATTTTATAAATTAAGTGGTTACAAAACTTTTAATATGTTGACATTATTCTATGATTTTATTTACTTTTTATTTTTATATTAAAAAATTTGCAAGGTTTTGATTTATTTATTTAAGAAAATTTTAAGTATATTAATTTCAATCAAACATAATTTATTTACTTATTATATATATGTTATATATATAATATGTATATATTCATCTAAACTAAACATACTCTTAATTTAGTTTATTGGTATTAAAAGATACAAAAATTTCAATTAAACTATTATAACCTTTAAAATTTAAAAAGAAAATATAAATTAAATATCAATTTATTTATTAAGAAACCGCACAACGGGCGGGTACCGAATACTAGTAAACTCTTAATTAAGAAGAGTTTATGCTGAGGTGTCAACATTAGAGAGATTTTAGGGGTTTTGACCAATTATAATTTTCTTTTTTCTCTTTAATCCTTTTTTTAATTCTTCTTTTTCTTTTAATTTTCTTCTTTTTCCTTTAATCTTCCTAACTATCTATTCTATATAAACTCTTAATTAAGAAGAGTTTATGCTGAGGTGTCAACATTAGAGAGATTTTAGGGGTTTTGGCCAATTATAATTTTCTTTTTTCTCTTTAATCCTTTTTTTAATTCTTCTTTTTCTTTTAATTTTCTTCTTTTTCCTTTAATCTTACTAACTATCTATATCTATATAAACTCTTAATTTAGAAGAGTTTATGCTGAGGTGTCAACATTAGAGAGATTTTAGGGGTTTTGACCAATTATAATTTTCTTTTTTCTCTTTAATCCTTTTTTTTAATTCTTCTTATTTCTTTTAATTTTCTTTTTTTTCCCTTTAATCTTACTAACTATCTATATAAACTCTTAATTAAGAAGAGTTTATGCTGATGTGTCAACATTAGAGAGATTTTAGGGGTTTTGACCAATTATAATTTTCTTTTTTCTTTTTAATCCTTTTTTTAATTCTTCTTTTTCTTTTAATTTTCTTCTTTTTCCTTTAATCTTACTAACTATCTATATCTATATAAACTCTTAATTAAGAAGAGTTTATGCCGAGGTGTCAACATTAGAGAGATTTTAGGGGTTTTGACCAATTATAATTTTCTTTTTTCTCTTTAATCCTTTTTTTAATTCTTCTTTTTCTTTTAATTTTCTTCTTTTTCCTTTAATCTTACTAACTATTGGGCTTAATTCAAAACATTGAATTCAATCTAATATAACTATTGGACTCAAGTCAAATTCATTTACTAACTATATGTATCTATATACTATAGAGTATTAATTTATGTCACATGTCCTCTCCATGTTCAAAGTTTTAACCATCTATATAAACTCTTAATTAAGAAGAGTTTATGCTGAGGTGTCAACATTAGAGAGATTTTAGGGGTTTTGACCAATTATAATTTTCTTTTTTCTCTTTAATCCTTTTTTTAATTCTTCTTTTTCTTTTAATTTTCTTCTTTTTCCTTTAATCTTACTAACTATTGGGCTTAATTCAAAACATTGAATTCAATCTAATATAACTATTGAGCTTAAGTCAAAATCATTTACTAACTATCTGTATCTATATACTATAGAGTATTAATTTATGTCACATGTCCTCTCCATGTTCAAAGTTTTAACCAATGGGATTAATTCAAAACTTTTATCTTTCACTATTTATTATTTATTTTTCTCTTTATCTCTTTAACCCAAGTGTATTTTTCTATTATTTTTAACACATTTACTAATCAATGTGTTTAATTAAAAATATTGAATTAAATCTAATGTCTATGATTTATCTATATCTAAATATTATTTATAAAAAAACTGCGCCTGGCGCAGTGATCGTACTAGTTTATATTTATTGTGTTCATCATCATAATTTTTTTAGATAATTGATACTCCGTATAATTTTGAAAATAGTGTATACATTTCCGGACACGGGACTCAAGTAGTCAAGTTACACTAGAGTACTATTCTAACAATTTTTTGTGTGAAAATGTAGTTTCCCCCTATATGTTTGGTGATGGGTCAGCCCAGAACCCAATATAAATAAAACGGCCCATTGGGCCTGTAATGCCCGAGAACCTCCCTAGGAATCCCTCGTACCCAACCAAATTGTTGAAGCACACAATCTGGCAGGTTTGTCAGTTGCCTACAGGGAAGCATCCGATTGGTTGCAAGTGGATGTTCCTGCTTAAACACAACTCTGGCAATACTATCAAGCGGTATAAAGCTCGACCGATTGTCCTTTGGTAATCGTTAGGTGGAGGGCATTGATTACAAGGAAATCTTTGCTCCTGTCGTAAAGATGGTCTCGGTCAAAGCATTCCTTGTTGGGGTTACAAGGAAATCCTTTTCTGCCGGTGATCTTATGAGGAAGTCTATATGTCCATGCCTCCTGGTTTTTCTACTCCGGACAAGAGTATGGTATGTCGTCTCCGCAAGTCTCTATTATCAGAGTAAATAATCCTCGTTGGGGTTGCATTCGCTATTATTGAAATAAATATAGGAGTGCATGATAGTTAACCTAATTACAATTGGGTCATTGAGCATATACATATATTTTATCTAACATACCCTCTCAGTCGAAATAAGAGGGTAGCAGATAGTGAGATTGGATCTAAAATTAAGAAATAAATGGCGAGACAATCCCTTGACAAATATGTCTGCATACTGGCACATCAACAAAAAAAATGTCATCATAAATAATTAAAACGGAAATTTCGCGGGGTGCCCCTGAGGTATACACAATTTTCACGGGGTATACAACTCTTTTACATATTTCGTGTGGTACCCTTGGGTTTTTGTTAGATTTCGCCTCGTGCCCTCGGTGGTTAAACTTAACAGAGGCTCGACAACTCCGTTACGTTACTTTTGAAATTAAAAAAAAAACGAAAGAAAGCTCGAAGGAGCGAGCGAGCGAGCGAGAGAGGGAAGACGAAGCTCGAAGAAAGGCATGACGAAAAGCAATGGTTGAAGAGTGAAGGCTGAAGAGGGATGTCGCAAGAGAGGGGGAGAGCGAGGTGAGGAGTCCGACACACGGCGCCGACCAGATTGTCGCCGATGGAGTTCAGTTGGTGCCGGCGATGCAAGCGACACAAGGTGGGAGAAGCGACACCGAGAGGCGTCGACTGTTCTTTGGAACTGCAGCGACACTGAAGTAGGATGAGGATGAAGAAGGTAAGTCGATTTTGAAAAATTCCAAAAATTAGGGTTTCGAATTTGGGATTTTTAGTTTGAATTTGTGAATTTGGGGTTTTCAATTTCGAATTGGGTAATTTCAGTTTGAATTTGTGAATTTGAGTTTACGAATTGGGGATTTTCAGTTTCGAATGGGGAATTTCATTTGCGAATTACGGATTTTCAGTTTCAAATTGGAGAATTTGAGTCGAGAATTTATATAGATGTGAACTGTAATTTGAGTTTGTAAATTGGGGACTTTGAGTTTGAGTCTAAAATTCAGTGAGTTGTTGACAAGATTTGAGCGGCTGATTATGGTTCTGTATGGCCATTGCAGTTGATGCAATCTTTGGAGGCATACCTAAATTTGTGCATCAACTTCCTGTTAAATTAGGATGAACATATGTTGGCATTGAAATGAATGTTTTGAAGTGATTTTAAGCCTATTAGCTCAAATGGGTAGAGCATTGTGCTCGAACACAAAGATGTGGGTTCAAATCCCACATAGGCTATCAACGATCAACGATTATGTGATTGTGTAGTTACTGAACAAGTGTTTTTATGTGATTGGGTAGAGCATTGCTGTATTTTCCAGCCAGATATGTATAATGTATTGGATGATTGATGTTGCATTGTCATCTTACAGAAGTGTTTACGCATCCATTTAGATTAATCTGGACTCTCAATCTCGAGGAAGCTGGTGAGCAGCGTTTTTCTCGAAGATTGTGGTTTCTTGCCACCTGAAGATGAGTCATGGCTTTTGTCTATTCCTTTCTCTATCTTCACTGCATCTTGTATAGCTAAACAGATCTCCTGCATCTTTGGCCTTGCCACTCCACGCTGTTCTACAAATTGTATGGCAACCTCTGCTACTCTCCATATCGACTCCAGCTGTACGTTCCCTGCTAGCAATGGATCTATCAAGCTTATAACATCTCCCTTCCAAATCAGTGATCTTGCCTTTCAAAACACTTCATTAATTCTACTAGGAAAACACTTCAAGAATAACCTTTTTTGTGGGTAATCTTAAAACATCTAAAAAAAATGTTGAGAAATACCCATTGAACAATATGCCAATCTTCACTGTAATCTTCGGTGACAGGTTTCCTTCCAGAAATCAGCTCCAATAGAACAATTCCAAAACTATAAACATCACGCTTTTCCGTCACTCTTTTCTAAGTTAACCTTTTGCTGCATCTTCTGCTATTTTAAGTCGAGATAGCCAATCCAGATATTGTCGCTTGATTGGATCTGACAATGGAAACAACGCAATTTACATCCACAGTTTGAAACAATATCGGGGAATAAGTGAAAGAAAATCATGAGCTGAGCATTGTCACATACCATATATCTGATCCCTTAGAGTTCCATTGTGCATATTTTCATATACTAGAATCCTCTGATTTGCTTCTTCGCAATATCCTATCAGAGGAACCAAATTCTTGTGATGGATTCTTGATAGTAATGAAACCTGCAATAGCCGACTGCAGTAGTGAGCACCTTAGTCTGGAGAAAGCCGCCAAATAGAATTACGATACTCTGGTGTTCGATGTATAATCCTAGTTCATGAATTCACTTTATTATCATGCCTCCTTGCTGTCTAGCCTAGGACTTCATTTTACCAAATAAGTGTTTGCTATCTGTTGGGACACTTGTGAATCCCACATCGGAAGTGGGAGGATTCTGAACCTAACATATAAGTGGATGGGCTACTCCACCTAATGCCAATTGGTTTTGGGATGGTGCCCCGGTTCGGCTTATATGTTGGGCTTTCTGGTCGGGCCCAACAAGAATTCCCCTAACAAACTGGTATCAGAGCCGGGTTCGGCAGGTGGGCCGGTTTCCCCCGGTCCGGCTTATATGTTGGGCTTTCTGGGCGGGCCCAACAAGACTTCCCCCTAACAAACTGGTATCAGAGCCGGGTTCGGCAGGTGGGCCGGTTGCACCGAAGATTGAGATGGACTCCACATCTGAATCGTTGACGGATTAGTCGAACCCGTTGCGTGGAGGTCTCAATTCCAACCGGGCTAGACTTGTGATGGATTCACAAGTGAGAGGGGGATTTGTTGGGACACTTGTGAATCCCACATCGGAAGTGGGAGGATTCTGAACCTAACATATAAGTGGATGGGCTACTCCACCTAATGCCAATTGGTTTTGGGATGGTGCCCCAGTCCGGCTTATATGTTGGGCTTTCTGGTCGGGCCCAACAAGAACTCCCCCCTAACAAACTGGTATCAGAGCCGGGTTCGGCAGGTGGGCCGGTTGCCCCCGGTCCGGCTTATATGTTGGGCTTTCTGGGCGGGCCCAACAAGACTTCCCCCTAACAAACTGGTATCAGAGCCGGGTTCGGCAGGTGGGCCGGTTGCACCGAAGATTGAGATGGACTCCACATCTGTATCGATGACGGGTTAGTCGAACCCGTTGCGTGGAGGTCTCGATTCCAACCGGGCTAGACTTGTGATGGATTCGCAAGTGAGAGGGGGATTTGTTGGGACAATTGTGAATCCCACATCGGAAGTGGGAAGATTCTGAATCTAACATATAAGTGGATGGGCTACTCCACCTAACGCCAATTGGTTTTGGGATGGTGCCCCGGTCCGGCTTATATGTTGGGCTTTCTGGGCGGGCCCAACAAGACTTCCCCCTAACAAACTGGTATCAGAGCCGGGTTCGGCAGGTGGGCCGGTTGCACCGAAGATTGAGATGGACTCCACATCTGTATCGATGACGGGTTAGTCGAACCCGTTGCGTGGAGGTCTCGATTCCAACCGGGCTAGACTTGTGATGGATTCGCAAGTGAGAGGGGGATTTGTTGGGACAATTGTGAATCCCACATCGGAAGTGGGAAGATTCTGAATCTAACATATAAGTGGATGTGCTACTCCACCTAAAGCCAATTGGTTTTGGGATGGTGCCCCGGTCCGGCTTATATGTTGGGCTTTCTGGGCGGGCCCAACAAGACTTCCCCCTAACAAACTGGTATCAGAGCCGGGTTCGGCGGGTGGGCCGGTTGCACCGAAGATTGAGATGGACTCCACATCTGTATCGATGACGGGTTAGTCGAACCCGTTGCGTGGAGGTCTCGATTCCAACCGGGCTAGACATGTGATGGATTCGCAAATCCCCGGTCCGGCTTATATGTTGGGCTTTCTGGGCGGGCCCAACAAGACTTCCCCCTAACAAACTGGTATCAGAGCCGGGTTCGGCAGGTGGGCCGGTTGCACCGAAGATTGAGATGGACTCCACATCTGTATCGATGACGGGTTAGTCGAACCCGTTGCGTGGAGGTCTCGATTCCAACCGGGCTAGACTTGTGATGGATTCGCAAGTGAGAGGGGGATTTGTTGGGACAATTGTGAATCCCACATCGGAAGTGGGAAGATTCTGAATCTAACATATAAGTGGATGGGCTACTCCACCTAATGCCAATTGGTTTTGGGATGGTGCCCCGGTCCGGCTTATATGTTGGGCTTTCTGGGCGGGCCCAACAAGACTTCCCCCTAACAAACTGGTATCAGAGCCGGGTTCGGCAGGTGGGCCGGTTGCACCGAAGATTGAGATGGACTCCACATCTGTATCGATGACGGGTTAGTCGAACCCGTTGCGTGGAGGTCTCGATTCCAACCGGGCTAGACTTGTGATGGATTCGCAAGTGAGAGGGGGATTTGTTGGGACAATTGTGAATCCCACATCGGAAGTGGGAAGATTCTGAATCTAACATATAAGTGGATGGGCTACTCCACCTAAAGCCAATTTGTTTTGGGATGGTGCCCCGGTCCGGCTTATATGTTGGGCTTTCTGGGCGGGCCCAACAAGACTTCCCCCTAACAAACTGGTATTAGAGCCGGGTTCGGCAGGTGGGCCGGTTGCACCGAAGATTGAGATGGACTCCACATCTGTATCGATGACGGGTTAGTCGAACCCGTTGCGTGGAGGTCTCGATTCCAACCGGGCTAGACTTGTGATGGATTCGCAAGTGAGAGGGGGATTTGTTGGGACAATTGTGAATCCCACATCGGAAGTGGGAAGATTCTGAATCTAACATATAAGTGGATGGGCTACTCCACCTAATGCCAATTGGTTTTGGGATGGTGCCCCGGTCCGGCTTATATGTTGGGCTTTCTGGGCGGGCCCAACAAGACTTCCCCCTAACAAACTGGTATCAGAGCCGGGTTCGGCGGGTGGGCCGGTTGCACCCAAAGATTGAGATGGACTCCACATCTGTATCGATGACGGGTTAGTCGAACCCGTTGCGTGGAGGTCTCAATTCCAACCGGGCTAGACTTGTGATGGATTCACAAGTGAGAGGGGGATTTGTTGGGACACTTGTGAATCCCACATCGGAAGTGGGAGGATTCTGAACCTAACATATAAGTGGATGGGCTACTCCACCTAATGCCAATTGGTTTTGGGATGGTGCCCCGGTTCGGCTTATATGTTGGGCTTTCTGGTCGGGCCCAACAAGAATTCCCCTAACACTATCCTTATTCAATGTTCTACTGCCATTTCTATTGTTTCGGGGTTTTACGGGTCTATTTGGCACAATTTGCGGAGTGCTGTTAAGAATCTTATTTGTACTGATTATAAAAAAACTGACAAAGAGCTAATGATAAGGAGTTCGCCAAACGGAACCAGATAATTTCTATTTTGGCTAGTAACTCACTTTCTTGCGACAAAGGAAACATTGACAATTGCTTTAAAAAATGCTCGATTACCTCGGTCAAAAATTGCTTGGTTCCTTGGCTAGTAGGATCATATATGATTTTAACAGCAATCTCTTTTCCATCCTTCATCTTCCCATAATAGACACGCCCAAAGCTCCCCTTCCCAACCATCTTTGAAAAGTTTGCAGTAGCAGCCTCTAAATCAGATAGTTTAATATGGCAAGCTATCCCTTCGTCTCTGAACTGCCCATTTCGCACGTGAGAATAGGTGGTTGAAGAGTTCATTTTTGCTCTTGATGCATCACCTAATTGCCAAGTTTAACTTGATCATTCATCAAGTGACTTATGAGTTGTGACAATGTGTTTAGTAATGAAATCACAGTTATTTGGAATACCTTTGTTGTCATTCTCTGTCATGAGATCCATTTTTCTAAATCGGCAAAGTAGAAATGTTCCTAAGAACATAATGATGAGTATTACTAGAGCTGCACCTAAAGATTCTATGATTAGATTAGAGCGTTGAGTAAGCTTTTTCCCTTAAGTAAGCTTAGGATTGCCTTCAAAACTGCAAAAGATGAAGAAGCCAAAGTATCAAATTTACTCTCGAAAACATTACAAGTTCCCTATTTTGGATTGGACTATTAATGGAAACCATGCTCCAAGAAGACCTTTAAATCTTTATTGGAACATGAACATTAATGGATTGGACTATTAATAGAAACCATGCTCCAAGAAGACCTATTAAGTAAGAGCTCCTGCGGAATTTCATACTGACTAAGTGACTAAATATCAGTATGAAATCTAGTCATTTCCTTGTATATTTTGTACAGTTAGAGATCTATTAAGTAAGAGCTCCTGCATAATTTTCACATATGGCATTGTTAAGGGACATCAGGTGACAATTCATTTGAAATCTAGAGGCAGTTTAAAATCTGGAAAATGCAAAGCATAATCTATGTGAAGAGCTTAAATAAAATACAGCAAGGACACATAAAAACACTTGTTCAGTAATTACACAATCACATAATCGTTGATCGTTGATAGCCTATGTGGGATTTGAACCCACATCTTTGTGTGCGAGCACAATGCTCTACCCATTTGAGCTAATAGGCTTAAAATCACTTCAAAACATTAATTTCAATGCCAAAATATGTTCATCCTAATTTAACAAGAAGTTGATGCACAAATTTAGGTATGCCTCCAAAGATTGCATCAACTGCAATGGCCATACAGAACCATAATCAGCCGCTCAAATTTTGTCAACAACTCACTGAATTTCAGACTCAAACTCAAAGTCCCCAATTTACAAACTCAAATTCCAGTTCACATCTATATAAATTCTAGACTCAAATTCTCCAATTTGAAACTGAAAATCCCTAATTCGCAAATGAAATTCCCCATTCGAAACTGAAAATCCCCAATTCATAAACTCAAATTCACAAATTCAAACTGAAATGACCCAATTCGAAATTGAAAACCCTCAATTCACAAATTCAAACTAAAAATCTCAAATTCGAAACCCTAATTTTTGGAGTTTTTCAAAATCGACTTACCTTCTCCATCCTCATCCTACTCCAGTGTCGCTCCAGTTCCAAAGAACAGTCGGTGCCTCTCGGTGTCGCTTCTCCCACCTTGTGTTGCCTGCATCGCCGGCACCAACTGAACTGCACTGGCGACAATCTGGCCGGCGTCGTGTGTCGGACTCCTCGCCTCGCTCTCCCCCTCTCTCGCGACATCCCTCTTCAGCCTTCACTCTTCGACCTTTGCTTTTCGTCATGCCTTTCTTCGAGCTTCATCTTTCCTCTCTCGCTCGCTCTCTCCTTCGAGCTACCTTTCATTTTTTATTTATTTCAAAAGTAACGGAGTTGTCGAGCCTCTGTTAAGTTTAACCACCGAGGGCACGAGGCAAAATCTAACAAAAACCCAGGGGTACCACACGAAATATGTAAAAAAGTTGTATACCCCGCGAAAATTGCTATACCTCAGGGGCACCCCGCGAAATTTCCGTAATTAAAATCATTGAAGTGTAATCATAACTGTGTCATCAATGATTAAAACTAAAATCAATGAAAACGTATGATCAATATAGTATTATCATTGTATAAATATGTCATCAAATTTTTGTTTTATAAAAAAACATCATTGATATACAATCGACTATATTAGAAAAGTGGTATCAAACAATTACATTAGAAAAGTGACATGAAACCATTACATTAGAAAAGTGACATCAAAGTAAAAATAAAGTGTGATCGAAAAAAGTGTCATCAACGTTATAAAAGTGTTAAAAAAAAGTGTCACCAACAATCAACGTTGACTATCAATGGTCAACGTTGACCATTAATTGGTCAACATTAATCATAGTTATACTTTGGGTGGTGCGGTAAAAAAAACACCGATCAATACACGAAAAAAAGAAAAAGGTGTTATAACAACTAGTTAATTAGTGGATGTTTCACCTCCTACAAACCCCTACAATTATAGCTCCATTTACTTGTCTCTTCCCACCTTGCCTATATAAGGTCTTTGTATGTTTACTTGAGAATACACAAGTATTGAGTTGATCTCCTTTCTCATTTTTATTATATTACATTATCAGCATGATCGACTCACTCGGTAAGGATTCGACGAATATCAAGTATATGTACGTACGTATACAAACATATGATCATTGTCCGGTTTCAATACCTTGTCCGATTTTTCATTTGTGAAACCTCTCTCTCACCTAATCCCATACATGCATACATATTTGTTTAATTTTTTTTATATGTATATATATTGTTGTTGTTTTTCTACTTCCCCCGAAGAGGATATACTATATATCAAAGAGCATTTTCCTTGAAGAGACGAACCGATATCATCTTTCAAAGAGAATATACATACCTTCATAGCATCCCGTTAAAGATGTTCTTCCTCCACCAAAGTGGATGGTTTTGAAAAAAAATTATAATTTATTTTCCTTAAGTGATCGATTCATCTCTAAAAGCGGATGTTTCATTCTTCTTTTTCTACATTTTGGTTACGATTTAATTAGCCATCTCCCGAAGTAGATGAGCCAACATATTTACGTTTGTTTTTATTGTATTCTATTGCGTATTTTTACATATCTGGGAACCTATGGCCGGATTGGTAAAGAGTTTTCGTGAAGAGAAAAGATTTTTTTTTCACCTACTTTTTACTGGAATATCGATCATGACACTGCACATCAATCACTTTAGTTTTTTTTTTTTTTTTTTTTATTAGGTAAAAATTCGGATGGGAGTCCCTATCCGAAAGCATCCTGGCGGATGAGGTCTAGAAGACCTGTATCATGGTGTAAATCTCGCCCCCTGGTCGAGTAGCTAAGGTGTGCCACCTTATCCGCTACTCGGTTACCAATACGGGGTACATGAGATATTTTAGTGTTTTCTATTCCTAGGAGTAGAGCTTGGATGTCGGATATTACTATTTCTATTTCCCAGGGGCATGTAGTTTGTTTATTGAGATGATCCGTTATGATTTTTGAGTCTCCTTCTATTATTAAATTCCGGATTCTTAGTTCCTTCACTTTTTGCACTCCCATACGCAAGGCAAGCGCCTCGGTCATGAGGGGGGAGTGCCCCCCCCCCGGTCTCTTTTCCATCCATATCGATTGGGTTACCCTACCAGTCCCTAATAATGTACCCAATAGTGCTTTTCTCATTTGTCTTGGACGATCCGTCAAAGTTCAACTTGTATGTTCCTTTCGGCGGCTTCTTCCATTTGCAAAGGGTAGTTGTATTATTTGTCCGCTGTTTATCTTATTTTCGAGTTGATTCGTTTATGTCTTCTGACATACTCCATCTAGCAGCTCTTTTCCAGTTGTCAATGTTATCCTTTATCCTCTTCTTGATACCTTCTGGGGAAGGGATGGTTTCATTTCTGAAGATAATTTGATTTCTAATATGCCAAATGGTCCACCATCGAAATGCTATGTGTTGTTTTTTGTCTGGTGGAATCGCTGAACCTATAGTATGTACGTAGGATTTGGTCAATATCCCTGTTTTCCTGTAGGAGGTTATGAATTTTCTGAGCCATGTCTCTGGTGAACTGTTGTTGAAAGTTGTTGATGGGACATTCCAGGAATAAGTGAACATCATCTTCCGTATAGTGGTTACACAAGGTGCATGTAGTGGGTACGGCCACACCCTTAAGACCTAAACACGTAGCTGTAGCCAGACCTTTTTGTTTGATTTTCCATAGGAAATTTTTAACTTTAGGTGGGACATCAAGTTTCCAAATCCAAGAGAATTCTGTCGAGGAACTTTGGGTTGGGCTTGTGATTAGATGGTATGCGCTCGACATTGTGAACCATCCCTTTTTGGCAGGCCACCAGTATAGTCTATCTGTGAAAGAGGTGGTTGGCAACGGAA
Source organism: Persicaria tinctoria (assembly GCA_037127255.1). Taxonomy (NCBI): domain Eukaryota; kingdom Viridiplantae; phylum Streptophyta; class Magnoliopsida; order Caryophyllales; family Polygonaceae; genus Persicaria; species Persicaria tinctoria. Next base: position 58,418,426 of record JBANSL010000008.1, on the reverse strand, counting down.
TTTTCATGATTTCCTCCGTAATCATACTAGGAAGTACAGAAAGTAACTTCTGCTTCCACCATTGTTTTCCTATAATGTAGTCACTCACCTTGTCGCGTGGATTTATGTTATGTTGGTAGTCTATTTTTTCTATAAGAGGTGTCGCCATTGCCCAGTTGTCTTTCCAGAAATTAATTGATTTTCCATCGCCTACCTGCCAGATGAGTCCTGATTTAAATTTTGGGATCAACGAGCTCAGTTTTGCCCATTGATACGAGGCATTCCCTTTTCTGCAGTAGTTAAGGATGTGGTTTTCTTTTAAATATTTATGCTGAATAATCTTAACCCAATTGTTTTCCGGTTCTGCCAGTATTTTCCATAGGAGTTTTAGCTGTAGAGCTTCGTTCATATTCCTCGTTTTTCTTATTCCCAATCCTCCTTCCGATTTTGATTTGCATATTTTGTCCCAGTTGATGAGTGGGTTGTGTTGTGCGTCTTTATTCCAGAAGAATGTTCTATTGATTTGATCTAGGTTTTTATGTACCGAAGCTGGGAGCAGGAAGCTCTGCATTGGGTATAGGGGTTTTGATGATAGATTTGATGTTATTAGAGTTGCTCTATCTTGTTGTGATAGTGCGTTCGCCCGCCATTTACTTAGTTGGTTTTTCGATTTACAAATTATGTCACCAAACGTTTCTCTCGTGACTCTCCCATTTATAATTGGACATCCGAGGTATTTTTCTAGGTTTATCTCTAGTGGTATGTTGAGTATCCCTTCTATTTCTCTAGCTCTTTTTCTAGAAATTCCCGGCGAGGTTTGGAAAGACGATTTATGATAATTGACTTTCTGTCCCAAGAATTTACAATAATCTTCGATAATTCTTTTAACTTTTGTACACGCAGAGTTACTGCCCTTTGAAAAAATTAGTATGTCGTCAGCAAAAGCCAGGAATGGGATGCAAGGTCCTTGTCGGTCGAATTGAAATCCCACGTCGTTTTGGTTAGTATCCACCTCTCTAGAGAGCTTGCGAGCAAGAACCTCAGCTCCGATAAGAAAGAGAAACGGGGAGAGAGGGTCCCCTTGCCTCATACCACGCGAAGGTTTGAAGATCTCCGTGGGGCCGTTGTTTACTAAGACTGAGAAGGAAACCGTGGTTACACATTCCATGACCATGTTGACAAATTTGTCATGGAAACCAAATTTCTGGAGGACTAGTTTTGTGAATTGCAATCTACTCTATCATATTCTTTTTCCATATCGAGCTTTATTGCTGTCCATCCCTTGGAGCCTTTTCCAGTTCGAAAGGAATGAAAAATTTCGTGTGCTATTAGGATGTTGTCTTGAAATGCTCTGTCTGATACAAAAGCACCCTGTAAGGGGTGTATAAGTTTTCCCATTATTGCTTTTAATCTTTCAGTTAATATTTTTGAAATGATTTTATACAGTGTAGAGCAGAGACTAATTGGTCAATAGTGTGTGGTCATGGTGGGATTATCATTTTTGGGTATTAGGGAGATAAATGTATGATTGATCTGTTTTAGTAGATTCCCAGAGTGAAAAAACGCTTTGGTAGCTCTAATGATGTCATTGCCGACGATATCCCAATATGTTTTATAAAATTCCGCTGTCATACCATCTGGACCAGGAGATTTGTTTCTCCCCATTGAGAAGACTGCATTTTTAACTTCTCTGTTAGATGGTTGTTGGGTGAGTAGTATGTTTTCCTCTACTGTAATTATTGGGTTAATTATAGAGAGGAAATCTTCGAGTTGGTGGGCGGGGTAAGTTTGCTCCTTACAAAATCTTTTTTCAAAGTCTTTTTGAATTTCCTTTTTAATATTTTCATCGCCTATAATTTGGGTTCCTTCAGCTGATGTGATTGTTCTAATTATTTTGCAATTTCTTCTTCCAGTTGCTACCCTGTGGAGTAGGAAGAGTTAGTATCTGCTAGTTTGAGGTGTTTAGATTTAGCTCGCTGGTTCCAGTATGTTTTATGAAAGTTAAGAAGGTTTTCTCTTTTTAAAAGGAGATTCTGCTCGATTTTGTAGAGATTTGTGTTTTGAGTGGTCGGTTGACTTGATTGTATTTCTACGAGAGCCTCATCTACGTCTTGGAGTTGGCGGAAGATATTCCCGAATGTTTTCTTGTTCCATTTTTTAGCTTTTTGTTTAAGGATTTTTTATTTATGCATAATACGAAACATAGTCGAACCCATGCAAGATGCTCTCCATGCTTGTTTGACAATATTACGAAAGTCCTTTCTTTGCAGCCAGATGTTTTCAAATTTGAAGGGGGTTGGTTTGAAGTTGTTGTTTTTGGATATGTTGATTGTGATTGGGCAATGGTCTGAATTTGAAAAAGCTCCATTTTCAGTAGCCAGCTCGGGGAACATATTGATTATCTCATGGTGGACTAGTACCCTATCAAGTTTCTCTAGTATGTTGTCTGGGCCATAGAGTTTTTTCCTCCATGTAAATAGGTTCCCAAACGGCGGGATTTCTATCATTGAGCATGTGTTTTTGAATTCCAAAATTCTCTGGATTCTCGTCGAATGTATTTCCGCCCCACCACACTTATCTGTTGGTTGGTTGATCTCATTAAGGTCTCCCATGATAAGGCTAGGGAGGTTATTTTGAGTTATCAAATTATGAACAGTTCGCCAAAAGTCCTCTTTTCCTCCATGATTAGGCGGGGCATATACAAAGAACATTAGACATTCAAAATTCTCTTTTGTGTTCTCATATTTTATTCCAATGATTCTCGGAAGATGATAGATCACCGAGATGGCTTCATCTATGAACGAGTTTTCATTCCATAGTAAAGTAATCCCCCCGGCTCGACCGTTTGCCGGAGACCAACAAATATTTGTGAATCCCGCATTTTTCCAGAGTACTTCGTCTGGTTCGTTTTCGGTCTTTGTTTCGGCTAAAATGAGCATTTGTATATGATCTAGCGTGCGCCAACCATTAATGTTGGTCCAGAATGTACATTTTTCTATTCCCCTACAATTCCAATACCTTATTATCATATCCACCATGGGAGGGTATGAGCAGGCCGAATATAGCCCTTCCCATACCAAGTTGATGTGCCTTGTGTGGTTGTTATTGTGTTTTGGTTTAAATTTTGCTTCAGATTTAAACAAGAAATATTGCTGCTCTTGCTGTCATTGCCTGCCTTTGTATTCATCGTATGAAGCTCTATTGGGAGGGATTGATTTATTTGCATGAAGTGTACGAGGGATAGCTTTGCGTTAATGTATTTTCTAATATCATTAATTTTCCAAAAGCTAGCAATGGATAGATCAAGTCCTAGGTGGGAATTTTTGTTAATCAGACTTATAATGGTAGCTTTACTTGAATGATGGTGGCAGGGAATTTGTTTCCAATCAACGAGATTTCGAGGATGGGTTTTTATATGGGTTCCAGTAAGAGAGGGTTTTGTTTTAATGTTCCTCGGAATGGTGTAGAATGTAGATGCTGCATTTACAATTATAAGAATGTTTATGGATAAGAGAAAAGTTTACTGGTGTAACTAGTGGGTATGAGGATTGGAAGCTTATCTTATTTGACCAAGAAAATTCAGGAGCGAGACTCCATGAGTCCCATAAGGGTGTTTCAGTTAGAACAGTTTGCAAATAACTTAAAACAGGAAGGTTTATTGATTCAAACGAGTCCAGGAGAGACAAAAGGGTCTCATTACAAGATAGTGCACCATTACGATCTACAACCTTCCTAGATAGCATAGTTACATGACATGGAAATTCAGTACAGAAACCATTACAAACACTACTCATAACATAAAGAGAAATCATAAGTTCACCACCACAACCATAGCACAAAAAGAAGAGCATTGAGTTCATGAGTGAACTACCTCTAGGGAGGCACCCAAAAGAGAGGGAAATCCAGAATACAGAATCATGCCCAAGCCATTGATTCAAAGGTAGTTTAGTCATCAACCCCTTACAGCTTGAAGTCCCATTACCAGAAGGCCAAGCGAGAGGTATACAAGTAGAGTTACTTACCATGCTTCCCGCATTTTCTGCCACCACCCATCAGTTTCGAGCTGGCAGAGTCACCTTCCTCTTCCCCGAGCTTTCGCTTGCCTGATTCAGACCTGGATGATTCCGCCATGTTCATCTGCTCAAGTTGATGCCCCACACTAGGCGAGGCAACATGAACAGGTGAGGGGGGAGCCTCAATTGCAGTAGCTCGGGCCGGGTTGCTGAGGTTTGAGAGAATAAATTCCTCTGATGCAGGAATGTTGGCGAGTAGGGTGTCAAAATCAGCTTGTGTCATATCCGCCGGAATCCCACCAAAGCCTTCCTCAAGCCCAGCTTCCTCCTCTAGCTCCATCGGGTCATCATCATCAGTGGCGTAGAGCTCGAGGTCGAGTAGGTCATCCATAGCAGGGGAGTTTACTTCATCATTTGGGGGAGGGGGAAACATCAGGGAGGTTGGGGAGAGCATGGACCTCACTGGGTATAGGTTGAACCACCTCCACTAAGATAGGGTTCTCCAGATGGGTGGAAGATTCATCAGCAGTAAGAGCAGAGGATTCAGAGGAGGAAGAGTCAGAGGAGAATACCACGTTTTTGCCAAAACATCCCCAGAGCTCGGCCTTAGAATGACCGAAGGAAGGGGGGCCCGAAGCCGGACCCTTCCTGGAGGCTACTCGGACCCAGTCACCTTCATTAGTGGGAGGAGGCTCAACATCCCCATCATTCTCAGCTCTCGGCCCATGACCCAAGACACCTTCCCCAGGGGCATTGCAAACTCTTCTAGCAGGGCACTCATCGAATTTGTGCTCGAGCGATCCACAGCTTCCACACCCTTCGGGGAAATCCTCGAACCAAACGGGATAGCTCTCGATTTCCCCCCGTTCATTCAGCAGGGTCACTTGCTTGGCCCTTATGAGGGTAAGATCAGCAGAGACACAAATTCTTGGGTACCGGAGGCGAGCTCCCTTGGTGCTAAAAGCAGCGACCCGAATGACAGACCCAATCTTGTTTTCCTCCACCAAGGATTTAAGGATTGAATCGCTTACGTATTTGGCTGGTAGACCCGGGATTCTAATCCAAAGATCCATGCGGGAGATGGATTCCTTCCAAGGATCGAAGGAGATGCACCAGGGCCTAAGGAGAAGGAGCTGGATCGCAATGTGAAAGGGGCGCCTCTCCCAGACCCTTTCACGGTCCTCCGGCAAGTCGAAGCGCAGCTCAAACCACTTGTTTGCTGATGGTGCGAGTTGGACCCCCCCCCCCCCCCCCCCCCCCCCCGCAAGGAATCTTCACTCTGACCTGTTTCGCTTGCGCACCTCCCTCGAATCCACCGGATCTCCGATGATAGTGGCATACAAGGAGGAGGTGTTCAGGACCATGATATTCTGTTGGATATCCTCCTGGATCTCTTTCAGCTTCTCCATGTTGATCTTGGGCGCCTTGATCTTCTTTCCCTTCCTAGGTTTGCTCCCTTCAGCTTCATCAGGACCAGGGTTGACCGTGAAAGGAGGGTTTTCACCCAAATCTTCCAGAGGAAGGCCCTTTTGGGGGGCATTTTGTTGGGAGATGTAAGGGTTTTTTTCCTTTGCTTTTTGAGGAGGAAGCCATGTACAACGAAAACACAGAAGATGTATTAATGCCTGCAGCTTGAGATTGATACTAGAGAAGGAGAGAAAGAGAAAGATAGGTTGTGGTGTGAGAGGATGAAGGATCACCTTTGGTGTTCTTATAGTGGTGTTGAGATGGGAAAAACCAGCAGAAGTAGCAGGGCGCATCCCACCGTGGCCGACCAGAGAAGCAGAACCGTCGCCAGAGGGACAATCCCGAACGGAACTGAGCAGGGAACAAAGCGCCATCGATTTGGCTGATTGAAAACTGGTGGGTTGCACTTCCTCGCCAAGGCCATGGAGGAGGCCTTATCCTTACCCCCAAGCGTTGACCCCAACAAGGGGAAACCTTTAGATGGGGCTTCCCTCGACAGAAAGGAGTCGAAAAGACATTTTGTGGTTTCGATTTTCCGATCAGAACCGACACTGGCCAAAAGGGATTTTGCCAAAGGGAATGGTCAGGAAGAGGGGGAATTTTTCCAGATTGGCCAGGCAAAAAGATAATATTTTTGATGCTTTTTCCCATGGGAAGAGCATAGCCGAGCTTGATTTGACAAAAAGAACAAGATTTGGAAGAAGCTCTTTCATCTTTAGGGTTTTGCAGAGGAAGGTTTTAGGGGAAGAGATGCTTTGGGAAGGCGAGGAAGTACGGCGCGTGTAGCGCGTTCTTTCCCATTCGAGTTTTTTTTTTGTTTTATCAATCACTTTAGTTGTGTTTCATCTGAGATTGTCATGATTTATTTTCCACACCACACATGATATTAGTTGCATGATGGATATTCAAAAGGTTTTCGATTACTATACTCGATTACTTGGATTCTTGAAAATGAAATGAAAAGGCTTGGAATGCCTTCACGTCCATTCAGATGCATTACTAATCAGTGGCGGATCTGTGGGGGGCTTGGGGTGGTTGAAGCCCCCCGCTGGCCAAAATAAGGGTATATGTATATTATTATATATCTGTTAAATTTGTAATATATAAAAGCTAAGTAGAATAGTATCACTAAGACGAGTTAGCTCAGCGGTTAGGACACATAATGAATTTAATAGGAGAGTAAGCTTTCTTCGGTTCGAATCCCAGCTCTCCCCTTATTTTGCCCTTGTTGAATCTGTTTTTTTTTTAAACACCAGTACACCACCCTTTTTTTTTTTTAAATCCTTACAGTCGACAGCAACAGCGCCAGCGCGACAGAGCAGCAACAACACAAGCGACCTTGAGAAGCTCTCCGAGCCGTCGGCCGCCGCCACCTCTCCCTCCGGCAGACCCGTCGGCCGCCGCTGTCATCTCCACCTTTGGCCGGACCTGTGAAGTGAAGAGGGGTCGAATCGTAAAAATCCCTCAATCTAAACATCAAAAGGTAAGTTATTTTTCTTCCTCTTCCTTTTAATTTGATTGTTTTTAAGTTGAATTGATTGAATGTGAATCAATTTTGATTAGAATTTGTGGAGTTGAGATTTGATAAATGAGAATCAATTTGGGGATTTTTTTATTAGGGTTTGTGATTTGTGAGAAATAATTTTGTGGCGTTGTGTTATTTTTCTTCCTCTTCCTTTTAATTTGATTGTTTTTAAGTTGAATTGATTGAGTGTGAATCAATTTTGATTAAAATTTGTGGAGTTGAGATTTGAGAAATGAGAATCAATTTGGGGATTTTCGATTAGGGTTTGTGATTTATGAGAAATAAATTTGTGGCTTTGTGCTTTGAAAATCAAAATTGTAGTTTGTGGTTGTGGTGAGAAATAGATTTGTGAATCCCCGACTCTTTGTGACTCGGAATTGTGGTTTGTAATTGTTGTTCTGAGAATGAATTTGTGAATTGGTTACATTCCTATGAATAACCACCATTAGAACTTTGCACATAGTTTCAGAGTTGGTCAGTCAGAAACTTGTGCTTGTGGAAGCAGTGGTTCTGTATATTTCAAAAAATTAATTAAATGATATTGTAGTTTAGCTGTAAAATTTTGTAGTTCGGTGTTAGATTTCAGTTAGTGATGTAGGTTCCTTAAACAATATATAATGACGTTTTTAGTGTCATTTAATATATAAGCAAGACTAAAGGTGTCAATGGTCTATATAGGTATAATATTATTAAACACGAACTTTCAAAACCATCATTTATGAGAAAAAAAATTTCAGCCCCCCCCCTACAAGAATTTCTAGATCCGCCACTGTTACTAATTGCATTTCAGGTGCTAATTATTTAAATTCATCATTTTCACTCACTATAGCAAATGCTTAATTACTCCGTATTTCTTTGATGAGACATTTGTATGTTTTTAATATGTCAAAGTGCATTTTTGTTGAATATATTTCAATGCATATCCAATGTATATATAAAAGCATACGTACACATCTATATATATATATCTTTACGTACATGAACAACACTTATATATTTACTTTATTTTATTTTTTAGAAATGTCGAACCTTGCACGTTTGGATCGGAGTTCACCGCACTAGATGTTTCTGTTGTTGCAGGAGTTGGTCAAGTATTGAAATAGATATCAAATAAAGTTCAGATAGACTCCCCTGTCTCAGCAAATAAATACAAGACTTCCTCCCGTTGTAGTAAGAGAAAATCAGGATCGAATCCACGAGGAAGCACGTCAGCAGTTCTTAGGTAGCTGCAGATTCTCACAGAAGCAGCAGAAAGACAGAAACACAGCAAGAAAGAAACAAATAAACCCGGCAAGGGCAACTAAAACAAAAGCAAAGAACAAACTAAAGACAGAAAGTAAAGCAAAGGAAAGACGAAAGCAAAGGCAGAAAGTAACTCGAGGACACAGAAGCTACACGATCTCGAGTAGCTGTCCTCTAGATCGACTAAGGTAAGTCGACTGCAACAACTCAGAAACAGAAAACAAAGCAACTCGACAAAACAAGCCAACTCGACCTCGACTACAGCAACTCGAGATCGACAAGAGCTTTTGTCTATGTCGACTAAGAACAGAAAAAAGACAGAAACTTAAAACTTTGCAGAATTGAAGACAAAATGCAGAAATTTAACGAAATAAATCAATATATTAAAAGACCTCCAAGGCTAGGGTTTCAATACCGCAACGATAACCATGCAAAACAACACATAAAGGCATAAAAGATCATGCTTTTCATCAAATAACTTTCGTCATTAACAACTAGGCATATGGAGGCTCTCGCATAAACCCTAATTGTTACTAACCCTTTTTCACATAATTAATCCAAGTTGCATTAAGATCACTTTCGCTTCAATAATACAAACAAGGATCACCTTCAACTCTCGCAAAAGAATCATGCTCATAGGGATAGAAGATGAATCGCACAAAAGATCTGACCTTTATCGCATCGCCTCACATGGCCACCGTCGGGCTCACCCCAGCCCTAGAAGTGGGTGGACTACTCACGCCTCATTGCAATCGCAGACATTGATTGATGAAAAGAACTAACTTGCATAAAACTATATTCAAAGCCTTTACAATCCTGGCAATCAACTTTCGCAGAAAGCCAAAACCCTAAAAACCTTAGAACTCCTAAACTGTATCTGTGGAACTCCTTGTCTTTCTCTCAAATTGGATGCTTGAAACTGAGCCCCTAGGGCTTTATTTATAGCCTTCATTCCCTAGCTAATCTAGGAAAGAAGATATCTATCTACATCTAAAGTGCTTAAAAGATAAATATATGACATAATGGAATTAAATCTAAAAGGAAAGGATGATTCTAAATAAGGTAGTATGTCTTCATGTTGATAGATCGCCTTCCATGGATAGAACTTGATGCAATAGGATAGAATCTTCGACCAAGCTGGCTTCCTTCATACCCAAGCAAAGCCAATCCTAGTCGGACTGCACAAGTCGAGAAGATTCTGGAACGCGGTCTACTCGACCTCGAGTACGTCTCCTCGACCTCGAGTAAGGTGGCTCGGCTTGGCTTGACTCTGCTCGATGTGGCTCGGAGTTGGCTCACTGGCGCTCGTCGATCTCGAGTTGGCTTCATCGATCTCGAGTTGAGTGGCTCTATCGACTAGCCTCCTCGGGTGGGTGTGCTCGGACATGTCTAGTCGACTGGCTCGGACAAGGGGTCAGGTCTTGTCGGCCTCGACAAAAGCTCCTCGAGGTCGAGTTGGGTGTTGCTTCCGCTTCCGCGAGCTGGCTCTTTCGCTGGCAGTGAGTGACTTGGTCCGCGGCAGCGAGTCCTCCTTTCCGCGGCAGCGAGTGGTGTTGCTGGCAGCGAGTCCTCCTGGTCGTCCTCGGCTTCGTCCTCGGCCAGCTCTCCTCGTCGACTCCGGGTGTGGGCGTCTGGGCTTCGTCGACCTCGACCAGGGCTTGTCGAGGTCGGGTAGGGTCCGGAGTCCGGGTGTCTGGCTCTCTCGACTATGGTCTGTCGACCTGGCCTGCTGGTCTATGTCGAGTAAGCCTACTCGAGATCGAGTAGACTTGACTCTCAGACTTGTTCCGCTGCTTTGACCTTGGACTTCTGTAGTGGTTTTCCGAGCTTTTCCGACCTTCTGTAGAATTGCTGTAAACGCCTCGATTTCTGCGATTTAAATAGAAACTTGTGTAGATTCCATAATTTGACAAACAAGCATAAACTACATAGATTCTGTTCTATTTAAACCCAAATGAATGCAATGTATACAGAAATCGATATAAAAGTTACTGTAAAACATGGCAGATTCCGCTCACAACAGTTTCCGGAAGAAACTACCTCACATGGGGGCCAGATGCAGAACTTCATTTGATTAGCCAAAATTTGGGGGACACTATCAACCCCGACACCAGTGCATCCTAGCAGGATTGTGCTAAGGCAATGATCATGCTACATCATCACCTTCACGAGAGCCTCAAAGCTCAATATTTGACAATGAAGAGTCCATCTGAACTATGGACAAATCCCCCGGAGCGTTTTGAGCACCAAAAGACTGTCATCTTACCTCGTGCAAGGTATGAGTGGATGCACTTGAGGCTACAAGACTTCAAGAAGGTTTCGGATTACAATTCTGAAATATATCGTATTGCATCAAAATTGAAATTGTGTTGAGAAAACATACCAGATGTTGATATGTTGGAGAAAACTTTCTCAACTTTCCACGCATCAAACCTAGTGCTCCAGCAACAGTAAAGGGAACGCGGGTTCACAACATTTAGCCAGCTCATCTTAAGACTGCTCGTAGCAGAAGAAAATAATCAGTTGCTTATGAACAACCATGAAAAACGACCTCCAGGTTCAGCCCCACTTCCCGACAACAATCAAGACATGCCTGGAGTGAATGCTACCTCCTCCCGAAGAGGACATGGACGTGGGCGTGGTCGCGGATATGACCAAGGTCGTAATTCCACAAGGATCAACCCCGATATCCAGAAGAATATTCGGAACAAGTCGAAGAACCAACAAGACAAACCGACATCGAAAACGGAAAGCCCTTATTATAGATGCAGAGTAACTGGTCATTGGTCACGTACCTGTCGTACGACACCACCCCTTGTGAAGCTATATCAACATTTTTTGAAATCCAAGGGTAAAGATGCAGAGACCAATCTTGTTGAAGGAGGGAGCCCCTCCGACTCTTTCTTTGACGAACTTGAGAACACATATCTTGAGACATCTGATTTTCTCCAACAAGATGGAAGTGACAAGGTCTTGCTCGGATTTGAGCCCGCGGATGGCAATCCCCAAGATGACGACACCACCCTCTTTGATTAAATCTATTATTAAATCTATGACTGTCTAGCTATTTTAATATTTCAAGTTTCGCATCCTATCTCTAAATAAAATTTGCTTGGTTATTATTTCTTTTCAAATGTAATTGCATCTTTCCAATTGAATAACGTTTTTCATGGCATCGTTTTATTTATACATGCTTATTTATTTGTATAGAATGGATCTACCAAGTGGAAAATTCAATGGAGGGGAGCTTTGTCTCACAGATAGTGCCACAACTCATACTATTTTGAAAAACCCAAAGTTTTTCTTAAACCTGCAAATGGGAAATACCAGTGTGAATACAATAGCCAACACAAGCAACCTCATAGAAGGTTCCGGAAGAGCCTCCATCTTGTTACCCGAAGGAACAAGAATTGATGTCAAAGATGGTTTGTATTCAAGCAACTCGCAACGGAATTTATTGAGTTTCAAAGATATTAGACTAAATGGTTATCATATGGAAACCGTGAATGAGGATGATATTAGATATCTATTTCTTACATCCTTTGAGACTGGCCAGAAGACAGTCTTAGAAAAGATGAGAACATTAACACCTGGTTTATATGACATAATTATATACCCCATAGAGAGTTACAATGTCACAAACCAGAAGTTAGTGGACAATGCAAAATTTTCTTTGTGGCATGACATACTCGGTCACCCAGGTGATACAATGATGTGCGAGATCATTGAAAATTCACATGGACACCCAATAAAAAAACTTGAAGTTCTTATCAAGGGGTGACTTGACATGTACGGCTTGTTCTCTTGGCAAATTAATAACAAGACCGTCAATGACAAAGGTAAACACATACTCTCCTATGTTCCTTGACCGAATTAAAGGTGACATATGTGGACCAATCACACCGCCATGTGGACCATTTAGATATTTTATGGTGTTGATAGATGCTTCAACAGGATGGTCACACGTAAGCCTACTATCAACACGGAATGTTGCATTTGCATGTTTATTGGTCCATATTGTTAAATTAAGGGCTCACTTTCCTTATAATTCGATTAAAAGAATCAGGTTAGACATGCGGGAGAATTTACGTCAAAGTCTTTTAATGACTATTGTCAATCAATTGGTATCGTGGTTGAGCACCTAGTGGCTCATGTTCATACCCAAAATGGCCTATCAGAGTCGTTAATCAAGCGGTTATAAATAATAGCTAGACCAATGCTAATGAAGGTTAGATTACCTTCATAAGCTTGGGGCCATGCAATTTTGCGTGTTGCATCTTTGCTTCGTCTTCGACCAACCGCCGATAATAAGTTCTCCCCATTACAACTTATCTCCGGAAGAGAGCCCGATATTTCTTATTTGAAATTTTTTGGGTGCGTGGTGTATGTCCCTACCCCCCCCCCCCTAACGAACTAAAATGGGACCACAAAGAAGGTTGAGAATATACATGGGGTTTGAGTCCCCATCAATTATTAAATACCTAGAGCCTATGACTGGTGATCTATTTACAGCTCGGTATTTAGATTGTCACTTTGATGAAACAAAATTTCCAACTCTAAGGGGAGAAGATAAGGAGATAATTAAGAAAGAGATTACATGGAATTCCACTTCTCTATCATTTCTAGTTCCAAGGACAAATGAAAGTGAACTTGAAGTTCAAAGGATCATACATTTGCAAAGTGTTCCAAATAGATTACCAAATGCGTTTACAGATGCCAAGAAGGTGACGATGTCACATATACCAGCTGAAAATGCACCAATTCGATTGGAGATTCCTATAGTAACTCCAAACTAACAAATAGCAAGTGGTTCTCAAGTATGCCGGAAGCGTGAGAGACTACTAGGCTCTAAAGATACAATTCCCCCGAAGAGAAAAGAGACAATAACAACATATAAAGAGGAAAAAGTAAGCCCTAATGTTTTTATAAAGAGGAAAAAGTCCTAATGTTTTTATAAAGAGGAAAAAGTCGGACTATGTAATTATAGCAATTTATGTTGATGACCTAAACATTATTGGGACTCTAGAAGAGATTCAACAAACATCTAATTGCATGAAAAAGGAATCTGAAATGAAAGATCTTGGAACAACCAAGTATTACCTCGGCCTGCAGTTCGAGCATACAAAAAAATGGAATTGTTATCCATCAATCAACTTATGTTGAAAAGGTCCTAAAACGCATTAACATGGACAAAGCATATCTATTGAGTACACCTATGGTTGTAAGATCACTTGATGTCGACAAGGACCCGTTTCGGCCTCGATTAAATAGTGAAGAGATATTAGGTCCTGAAGTACCCTATCTCAGTGCAGTTGGTGCGCTTATGTATCTTGCTACAAATACTCGACCAGATATAGCTTTTGCAGTTAATCTACTAGCAAGATATAACTCAACACCAACAAAAAGACATTGGAATGGTGTTAAACACATTATGCGTTATTTACGTGGAACAAGTGATATGAGGTTGTATTTTGAAAGATCAAAAGGAGTACATGGTGCATAATTAATTGGTTATTCTGATGCAAGTTATTTGTCTGATCCCCACAAGGCCATCTTACAAACAGGGTACTTATTTATGTATGGTGGAACTGCCATTTCATGGCGTTCAACAAAGCAGTCTCTTGTAGCCACGTCGTCAAATCACGCAGAGCTTATCGCATGGTATGAAACTGGAAGAGAAAGTGTGTGGCTCAGATCACTTATCCAACATGTCCAAGAATCATGCGGGTTAGAGTCCATTGCAAAACACCCGACAATGTTCTATGAAGATAATACAGCTTGCATCGCTCAAATCAAGGAAGGATACATTAAATGTGATAAGACGAAGCATACATCCCTTAAATTATTCTTCACTCATGAACTCCAAGTTGAAGGCAAGATTGATGTTCAGAAGATTGCATCGAGTGAAAATCTGGCAGATTTGTTCACTAATGCTTTGCCTACAATGGTATTCAAGCGATTCGTACACAACATGGGGATGTGTTGTTTGAAGAATGTGTGCAAAGTTGAGGGGAGCGTATTTTGCACTAGTATTGTACTCTTTTTTCCTTATCTTGGTTTTTATTCTAGATGAGATTTTTTCATACAAGGTTTTTAACGAGACAATACGTAAACTATGAGGTGTGCACATCCAATGAGGGGTGCTATAACAACTAGTTAATTAGTGATGTTTCACCTCCTATTCATCCCTACAATTATAGCTCTATTTATTTATCTCTTTCCACCTTGCCTATACAAAACTTTTGTATTTTGTATGTTCACTTGAGAATACACAAGTATTGAGTTGATTTCCTTTCTCATTCATCGTTGTTATTGTATTAAAAGGAAAGTAGTAAATATTTCGCTTTTCGCAGAGACGGAAATTACAAGAAACACAGAGCTTTTCACAGTTTCACGGCACTCACCCACCCTGCTTTCCCTCTCTCCGGGGATGTTTTTTTTTTTTTTTAATTTGAAAAATTTAGCCGTCCAAGATGATGGCGTCACCAGATCGCCCTTTTAAGTTTCAACTCCCCGAACTCAACCACTCCACTCCCAAAGCCTTCCGTTTCCTTCATCTCTTCCTCCCAAAGCCTTTGTTCCGCTCTTGTTCTCTGCAACCAATCGCCGCCGCTCCCGCAGCAGCCCCCTCCGCTCGGCGTTTATCTGATATCTTCTCTCCTATACATCCTCTCTCTCTTCATTTCTAGAAACTTCAGTAGATGTCCTTCATCGTAGGCCTCGTCATCGGTATCCTCGCCGGGATCGCTGCAATCGTTCTCTTCATTCGCTGCGAGAATGCTAGATCCAAGCAGCGCTCCGACCTGGTAACTACTTCGCTCAACACTCTCCGATTTCAATCTTACACTTTGGGGGATAAATTTGAATTTTCGAACTCTCCAAGTTAATATATAGATCGGTTTTTATCATTATTATTATTATTTATTTATAGGCTGCGACGATTGCGGCGTTTGCTAGAATGACGGTGGAAGATTCTAGAAAGCTGCTCCCTCCACCGTACTACCCGTCCTGGGTCGTTTTCTCGCAGCGCCAGAAGGTCAGTGACAATTTTTACCGAGTAGCGATTCGTGAATGTAGATCCCTAACGACGTCGTTTCGTCTTGGTTTTGGTATTTTACTTTTCAGTTGACATGGCTCAACGCTCATCTCACTAAGATTTGGCCCTTCGTTGACCAGGTAAGCTTTTGGTTTGTGTGTTTTGGGGCTTCTAGCTTTGCAAATTTCCCAGTTTATCTATTTTGAAATGTGATTTATGATGTTGACATGCTTTTGACTGTGGATTGTGATTTTTGACGTTGTAGGCGGCGTCTGAGCTCATAAGAGCTTCCGTGGAGCCTATTCTTGAACAGTATAGGCCAGTTATACTCTCATCCCTTAAATTCTCCAAGCTCACTCTTGGAACGGTTGCTCCCCAGTTTACAGGTTGGTGTTTGATAATAATCTGTTTTTTTTTATGGAGATAATGAGCTTCATTAAAATGTTGGATGCAACTGTAGTTTCGAATAGTCGAAATCCTGGTGCCAGTTTGTGCATTCCATTTGTGATTAAAAAAAACCAAGGATTAGATGGGAGGATGTAAATTTGATGCCTTAAGAAATGGTAACCTTAATTGGTAATATACGCTTGCATTGCCTTATGTAACGAATCTTAGCCAATAACCCTGCCCTTCATTTTGCATCCATAGTCTGAAACATCCTCGCAAAATCAAATATCAGTTGGCTGCTCTTGTTGTTAGAGGTTCCACTTTCTTCCTTGCCTACCATCAGCTCCTCCTCTCCATCTCTCTAATCGATGTGAGATTCCCTTAGATAGTTAGATGTAATTAAATTTACAGGGTCTATTGGTGGTGAAGCTTGTAATGTTAGGGGCCATCAGGGGAAATTACATGGAATTTCGTTGTATAATATTTATGTTTGGGAGAAAAAAGATAGATTTTGTTGCAACTTTTTAAGGTCCTTAGGAAGAATGAAGAAGTTCATTAGATGAGTTTGGAAATATGGTTCCTCATAGCAATGAAGTACAAAGAAGGTATCTGATAAGTTAGTATTGTTGCAATTTGTACGCCTTTCCCCAAACCAAAATTTCCTTGCACCCCGAACATCAAATGTAACTGCAGGGTCTTTATTTTGAGGAACTTCATGTACAGTCATACTATAGGTTGATTTAATCAAGTAATTGATGTCCTGCAACCTGCAGATGGGTTTCAATGTTTTTCTTTTGTTTTCTTCTCAAAAAAAAAGTAGACAGATTGTAATTCTTACTGTTTATAATTTCTTGCAACTTGTAGGGGTGTCAATCATTGAAGATGGAGGTGAGGGTGTCACTATGGAGTTAGAAATGAATTGGGATGGGAATCCAAGTATTATACTCGCTATCAAGACAAGATTTGGTGTGGCACTTCCTGTCCAGGTAAGATTGGCATAAATGTTGTTCATGTTTGATTTTCCTTGATTTCATCACCATCATTAATGTTATTGCTCCAGGAACCATATGATTTTTATTATGTATCTACACCTTGATTTCGAAAATTCCTGTTGCTGTATTTTTTTTCTTGCTGTATAATTGCTATGGTTGGTTGGTCTATTGAACTCTCTGGACTTAAGAGCTATTGTGCCATTGCCTTCCATGGAAGCTTGCACTATTATTCACCATATGGCCGTAGGCCACATTTTTATAAACTTTCTCATTTGATAAAATCTAAATATAAATCAGTCAAGAATACATGAAGACGGCGAATATAATGTTCTGGTGTTTGATATAGTAGTTTTCTGTTGTTTGGAAAAAGATTGTCTCTGAATTTTATTATTCCCAAAGAATAACTGAACCAGTGATCTTATTTTATTTGTATAGGTGAAGGATATTGGGTTTACGGGCGTCTTTAGGCTCATATTTAAGCCTCTAGTTCCAGCGCTTCCTTGTTTTGGAGCCATTAGTTATTCGTTGAGGCAAAAGGTAATCTTCTCTATCATGTTATTGAACTCCTTATTTGATGCTTTTGGCTCATGCAGTGTGCGGATGCTGATTGTTAGGGCAGTACTTTTGCTTTTAGCTTTTTGGCCAGGCAGATAAGTGTTTGCTATGTGAAAAGTATAGTGGCTTAATCCATGTTAGTACTTGAATTTGAAGATGTAAATTTTTGCATGATATATGTGAGTTTGAAGTATTGAATGGTACTCTGATTCTAAACTACCAGAAACTTGATACCATAAATCATTAAATTTATTTACTCACAGAGGAGGTGAAGCAAGTCAGTATTATATCTCCGTCTTCTGGATATAAACGCTTATTGTGTTTAAGCAGGACCTTGTATCTATTCATTGCTAATTTGTGCTTGTTATTCATTCTCATCTTTTAATACACGTAATTGTCCCTGTGCTTTCGTTTCAGAAAAAAATGGACTTCACTCTCAAAGTTGTTGGTGGGGACATATCAGCGATTCCTGGCCTTTATGACGCTATTGAGGTCAGTTTTTTTTTTTTAAGTCTCGTTTTTTTGTTACACAAATATGTTTCAAATATATTGTATATTGATCTAGAAGTGTGAAATGAGGAATTGGGTGATCATCTTCTTCCCCATAAATAATAGTTTTATCTTCTTATACTCATGGTTCCCGTATGATATAAGGCATAACTAGACTGGGCTTAGCAATTCTGTAATTTCTTAGTTGAAGTATCATAAGGGTGTTTTATCTTCTTCCCCATAAATAACGGTTGACGTATTATACTCAAGGAAGTCCCTGTTGCTGAACCTTACTCTATTTGTCAATAACAGCTACATGGGTTTCTCTGAGAGTTGCCAGTGTTTGTATTTGCTTTTGGACTATTTTATCTACTTAGCTTTCAGAAGGCTCATGCTGTTTGGTGCCTCATAGTGGTTCTTATTCCTTTTTACATCTTTTTTATATGGTAATTGGTAAATCCTACTTGGATAAGGGATTATGTTATTACGATTTGTGTTACTTATGATTTTCATTTTAATGGACAATACTGTTTGATTTTAATGGACATCTTTGTTATATGGTAATTGGTAGATCGGATCCCACTTCAATTATTGTGTCAACACAGTTGTATTTATGTGTAGTGTTCGATATAGTGTCTCTGCTTTATTTTTATTTTTCTTGCTGTCTATAACACAATATGTTCAGGGTACCATAAAAGACGCAATTGAGGATTCAATAATGTGGCCAGTTCGTAAAGTCATCCCTATTATACCTGGGGACTACAGGTACTTTGAAGCATAATATAATTTAATTCCATTATTGTAGCTTATCTTGGAGTACTTCCATTCAGTGTTATGAATTATTAGAATCTAATCTAACTGTCTTGGTCATATATTTACTATTGAAACTGTTGTGGCAGATCATTTTGTTATCTGTTCTCATAAATTTGAAAATGTGCAGTGACCTAGAGCTCAAGCCGGAAGGAATACTAGAAGTCAAGCTTGTACAAGCTAAGGATCTTACTAACAAGGACTTGATTGGAAAATCAGATCCCTTTGCCAAGTTGTATGTACGTCCTCTGCGGGATAGAATGAAGAACAGTAAAGTGATTGTAAGTTACACATACAACTTCATTTTGAATTAACTCAATCTATGTGAGCCGTAACACATTTCCTTGTTTTCTCCAGAACAATGACTTGAATCCCATTTGGAATGAGCACTTTGAATTTGTAGTGGAAGACAAATCTACTCAACACTTGACCGTGAAAATTTATGATGATGAAGGACTTCAGGCTGCAGAACTTATAGGTTGTGCTCAGTTCAACCTCAAGGATCTTGAGCCTGGTAAAGTCAAAGATGTGTGGTTGAAACTGGTCAAAGATTTGGAAGTCCAGAGAGAGATCAAAAACCGGGGTGAGGTGAGAACTGCTTCTATCAATTAGGAAAATCTTATTTTATCAAATTAACTACCTCCATTGATAATTCAGGAACTCTTTGAATCTCTGTTTTCTTATTTTGTACATATTTTCCTTGAACAAAAGTTATATTCAGCTCGTCCATGATTGCCACCATTAATTTTGTAATTTGATATGCCCGTCCACTTGTAGGTACATTTAGAGCTTGTGTATTTTCCCAATTCGGTTGAGAATGGCTTCAAAAATCCTTTTGCTACAAATGGTTCTCTGACCTCCTTAGAAAAGGTTCTCAATACGGGCATAGAAGAAATGGCAGCTTCTGAGAATGGAGCATCCAAAATACAGAGGAAAAATGGAGAAATTGTTAGAGGAGTCCTTTCTGTCACCATTATCTCCGCAGAAGACTTGGCTCCTGCTGATCTAATGGGGAAGGCTGATCCGTATGTTGTCGTTAAAATGAAGAAATCTGAAACAAGGAACAAAACAAGGGTGGGTTTCCTTGATATCTACTAGCTCCACATTTCATTTCCGATAACGTACTTTTACTTAAAAAAAAATGCTGTAAAACTAATCCCTGCCATGCCCCATATAGATGCATTTGAAAATATGTCTTTGTGCTGCGAAACCACCATGAGACCATATTCCATCCTTTCTATTAACTTGCTACCTGCAGTTCTGAATTGTTTTTTTCACTTGTTGATGCATAGCCGCATAATACATGTTGTCTTTAAGGCATATACCAGATTACATGCTGTAAGAATGTTTTTATCTTTGTTTCGTTTTCTGGTGTGCGTGCATGTTTGAACGATTGTCTCTTTTCCAGGTTGTCAATGAGAGCTTAGAACCCGTATGGAATCAAACATTTGACTTCCTTGTGGAGAATGGACTGCATGACATGCTCATGCTGGAAGTCTGGGATCATGACACATTTGGGAAGGTAAGTCGCCATTTTTACATGCAATATCATTTCATGGTTTTCTGCGACAATCTCTTTATCATCTCCAAAGAAAAGAACCACATTGCATGATCTTATATGGATTTGAAGCTTTTGTGATGCCTGTAGGACTACATGGGACGCTGCGTAGTGACGCTAACAAGAGTTATAATGGAAGGCGAGTACAGAGATAGTTTAACCTTGGATGAGGCCACGCAAGGCAAACTTAATATCAATCTCAAGTGGACTCCTCAAAATGTCCACCGTCATATTTGATGTGTATGCCTCCAGTCGACAACCCCCTCACAAGACAGATAGATTTGCTGTACGCTACTACTACAAGATCTGCCATTTTCAAGGGCTAGATCCAGCCTGCAGTAGATTGTCATCAGAGTTCCTAGATTCGCGGGATTATGGAAGACATTAGCCTTGTGTAATTATGTTTTGAGTTGTAGAGCCTTTTGATATGTACATTATCAAATGAACAAATTACAAACAGGTTAAACACAGTTCTTCTTAATAGAAGGTTATAGTGACATGATTTCAATTTATATGTGAAACCATTGTTCTTGGATATGATTTCATGTAAGGGCAACTCTGATAAATCTAAACTCCATTAAAGTTTGAAAAACTCCTTAAAATTAGGAATACCTTGAGATTTTGAATTGCCAACTTCAAAGTAGATTGGAATCAAGAGTCAAATACATACTTTCAGCAAATACATACTTTCATGCTTCCTGATACACATAAAAGGATGAATCTGAAAACCAGAATGGAATGCAACCATTCTTACTAAGATCTCTTGGCAGGGTTATTTTCATCAGGAACCAGTTTATTTCCTTGAGAACCTCGCCAGATCTTTTTATGGAACTCATGCCCTCACAAGTCGGAACCTACATCATATAACCAGCTGTTCTGCCAAGGAAAGTTCTTAGTCCCAACTTCACCAGCTTCCTTCTTCGCTTGTGGCTTCCCCTGCATCACCCGAAATGTTTGTTCTTATATTGATCAAAAGCAAACAAATTGACTGATAACTATCCTTTTGTTTAATATTTCTCTCCTTTTGTCATTGTAGTTGCTTAAGACTCACAAGATGGAGCAGAATTGGACTTACCAGTACTGGTTGTGGACAATCATCGAGTCTATGGGAATTCTTCTGCCATCATCGTTACGATTCCAGTGGTAAACAGCATGGGTTCTGTTTATGATCTCCAAGGTTGCATGCCCATAGCTCGATTCCCGGAATGCAGAATAATCAGGCTGGGGATCTCTAAACCTGCAGAATCATAGTTTCTGGAATATTATATATGCTGGAAAGAAAGTTATAAGAAAAGGAACCATATTTATACATCAGAAGAGAAAAGAAGAGCTTCAATCAAGAAAGAGTTCATTGATTTACCTCCCAGCTAAACCTTCCTGATTTCCCCCATCTCCTACAGTTACGTAAATAGGTGCATCTTTATCCGGTACAGGATAACGTTCACCAGTTGATACGTTGTAGCGTATGTTTGAGATACGATACTAGCAACAAATGATGCATGGAATTAGGAAGATATCAGCCCAGCACCACACTTCATCTAATTTTTCAGCATGCTTAATAATGAAAATGGTACTAAAAAAATAAAGAAAAGGGTTGGATAGCATACCGATCTTTCATAAGCATGAACATGGCCAGCAAAAACCATATCTACTTTAGCTTGGACAAACCACTCCTCAAAGGCAGCTCGCATACTTTCTCCCTCCTTGAAGTGTGCTACATTACTGTTGTAGATAGGAGAATGCATCAGAACTATAAGCCAAGGAGTCTTCTCCCTATTGACCCGCTGCAGTTCTTCCCTAAGCCACACCCATTGAGGTGTGTATTTCACTGCTCAAAGAATATGCACACTTATGAATATTGTTGAGTTCAGAATATAAATTTTTGCATATGCCAGAATCATAAATTTGGTAATTTCATAAGTTTATATGTACATACATTGCTTAGCTTATCTTACAGAAATTATTCATTCAGTGGTGAAAGCTTACCAAAAGGGGAGTAACTTGACAGCACAATAATATGAGCAGATGCACGCCTTACAGCATACCAAAGAGGACTAGTGCTCTTGGAGGCAGTGTAGGGTGTAACATATCTTGAGAGAAAATTCTTGAACATAGTGACTTCCCCCTGCATATGTAACAACCGACAGATCAAATGACTAACAAACAGAAAAAGGAATGCTTGATTCGTAACGGTTACTGTTTATATTATTCAGTCAAGCAATTGGGATATGGTCCATGTGGAAAGGGTGTCTCTAACCTTGAATTCTTAATTGTTCTATTCCAAATTCTAAATTTACAGGCACGAAAGTAAAAATAAATACTCACATACATCAAAAAACCAGAAAAAAGCTAAGGATAATGCTAGATCTGCTATGCACAGGCAGTGCATGATTTATAATTATTCTTACCATGTAAGGCATGTAGTCAATTTCATGATTTCCAGTAGTCCAAATCCATGGCTGATATGCTGTAATATTCTCAACAAAACGGCCCCAAGAGTCCCATCGAATTCCAACATCATTGTACTCATATCTGTCAGCATAAGACAGATCCCCTACAAATAAGACAGTCTGGGCTCCACTTTCTCGATAATGATGGAGAGTAGACAAAGAGTTGTACGTCTGGCCCAGATCACCTGAAATAGAGAAATGCTATAAGTTTATGCATTCATAAAACTATAATTGTAATATTCCATGATATGGAATTTATGTTGCTCAACTGTATCCATATTCTTGTTCAAAAAAAATTGTTTTAAGGACGTAAAGTTTGTCCAATGATGATGTCTTTTGGAAAATAAACAAACTATAATTTTTGTTTTAATAAATTCTGTCATATCTGAAGTTGATGCCATTCTTTCAGTAGTCAAACACTATTTACTGTAAAACTCTAGAAAAACTGAATGTGGAGATCAGTTTGTGAGGATATTCTCTAAGCATGGGATATAAGGTTGGATCATCTAGAGACTCAGATATCTAACATATGTTTTAAGTCAGACCAGAGAATTGATAATTTCATAGTTCATGACTGGGAACCAAAAGAAAAACACACAACTCAATTTTCTTTGGAAGGAACAAAATGTCCAAGCAAATAACCTACCAATTATTCCAAATTTGTAGGGAACATCTGGACCAATCTCTGGAGGGGTTTGAAACCAAAATTCTCGAGCGAAATCCCCACTTCCAATCTTGTAATAGTACATGGTGTTGTACTGATAGAAAGAAAGAGGAATTAGTAGCATATACTGATTCTAAACAAAGGGTAACAGATTCTTAACAAGTTGCTTCTGAATCTGCAATCACTGAGGAATATCATATTTACATATAAGATTCTACACTATTAGCCTTAAACAGTTAAGACTTGAGACAAATGGTGAGTGATGAAAACTGAATTTTACCGCAAGGCCATCAACACGAGCATGGTGAATATATCCAGACTTATACTTGTAAAAGGTGTAGCTTGACACAGTGCCCTCTGCAGTAAACTCATAATTGTCCTTTGATGTTCCATATTGTACTGTGTTAGACCCTGGTTCATCAGGGGTCACCCAGGAGATTAAGACAGCTTTTCCATCATAGTCACCTTGTGTTATACGCACCTGGTCACACCAGAAACACAGACTGAATCAATTTTTTAAATGTGTAGTTTTATATCTTCCAGCGATGTGAATTGGTTCATACTTGCTGTGGGGCATTGTGACCACCTGGAACTTTAAAAACCTCATCTTCGAGAGGGATGTCGGTGGCTGGAAACTCAGATCGCACGAATCTGCTTGTCACTCCTGCACTCCCCTTGCCAACAAATCCCAAGAAGACTATGCATAGAAGCTGAATTGCAGCCAGCAGTACCTTTCTACTCTCCATCCTCACAATTGATCAGTAGTAAGCTGAAAACATGTATTCTTTTGTATCCACAAAAGAAGGAAACAATCAACTTCATGGCATAAATTTACAATCACAAGTTATGATATAATATGAGTTTGCAAGCAAAATTCATAATATTACACTGCAGCTGCAGATATGTAGCAGTACTAAACCTAATTCATCTGCATCATCGGATACTTGAAGATGCACTTTGAGGTTAATCAACATTCTCCCATTCAAATCCAATCATTTCATAATCAAAATCCAACAAGGTAACTGGAAAACGCATTTAAACACTAGAAATGGCGAATTTTTTTTAGAGAACGTTAATTGCTCCTCATTTTGAAAATAGTCAGATCCCTCTCAAGATTGATGAAATTGAACAGAAAACCTATGAAAAAACACATTGATCTGAATACGACAACCGAAGCACTAGACTGAATAGACGAGAATTCATCAAAATCGAAGCTAATTTAAAAAAAAAAAAACGATTCCAGCCTAGTATTAAAATCAATAAAAACGTAAAATCCTCAATCTCGGTGGAGGAGCAACCTCAAAATCACAGACAATTTCACAGCCTCGCAAAAGCCTAAATTGAAATTGATGATGGTGTAAGGAGAATTCAAATTGAAATTGAAAAGATTACCTTAAAGGATAAGCAGGAGAGGGGGGCGAAATCGGCAAGTGATGGATGAATGGAAGAAGGCGGGGTGTTTATATAGGGGAGAGGAGGCGTGTGGTGGCAGAAAGAGAGGATGAGAGTTCAGACTTCAGAGGGATGAAGACATCAAACCCGCCATTGTTGTCGCTTTTTTTCTTGACTGCGATACTTATTTTGGCTGTGGGTGAATAATTGAGATTTAAGTTGGAGATTCCCTTAAATGACGTACACGTGGCGTTTTCTTGTTGGTTGTGGTTCCACCAAAGAACTGTTCCTCTTCACATTTGTACGGTCTGTTTAAGAGGGAGGATGATACGTAATCCTTCCGGAATACTCACTGGAAAGGACTTGTGGGTAGTACCCATAGGTCTTTGGTTCGAATTTCCGAATGACCGCTCTTTATTTACCAATTCAAGGTCTTCGGTTCGAATTCCCGAATGACCGCTCTTTATTTACCAATTCAAAGATGTATCTTTTTGCCATTTGTAAAATTTATCCACTACTTTTAAAATTGTAAAAATTAACCCTAAAATTTTTCTATAAAACTCTATTATACTCATATTATAAAGAATAAACCCTAAAAATTTCAATAACCACTAATGATACCCTAAATTTTAATGGTGAACCCTAGAAAAATAAATTTTTAAGAAAAAAAAATGGTGTATACATATACCAAGTGTACGTGTAGCCTTTTCCGTTTGAGAGTATATACCCGTTTCTTAAAAAAGAAAACAGACCTACATTTTCACATGAAAGGGTACAAAATAGACCAAATTTTGGACCTATTTGCAAAAAACACCTAGCATGTCCAATAATGTCCAATCTAAACCCGTCTACCCCAAGCAAAAAAAACCGTCGGTCATTTGGAACTGTTCAGAACCGGGTATAGCAGGTAAGCAGTGCGAGATTTATAAAATCAAAACGAGGAGGGAGAGAGACGGTTCATTCCAGTTTGAAGCGAGAGACAGACATGAAAAACCAAAAACCAGAGGAGAGAAAGGAGGAGCGACAGGATGCGGTTGAAGAAGAAGGGCGATTTCACCCAAAACTCTACCAAGGAGGAAGGAAGCGGTCGAAGAAGAAGGTAAACAAGTGTTGAGGTGTGATTTCAGTTGCGATTTTGGGGTATTAGGGGCGCGGCGCGGTTATTGGCGGTTTTGTGAAGAAATTGAGACATGTGGGTGCCATTGCAGTTGCCTACCAATAGATGAATGAAATAGGAGGGGTTAAGGGTGCCTTTGAAGAGTCGATTTTGGGGAGTTGGGTGCGACTAGGGTTTGTGGGTGTCGGGAAACAAATGGGTAAGGGTTAGAGGATGTTGGGTAAGAAATTGGGGACAAAAGGGCAAGGAGGGGGTCGGATGGGTCGGGAATCCACAAGATTGGGGGTAATCGGTAGGGGAAGTCTGCACATCTGGTAGGACGGAAAATAAAAGGTTGTGTCTAAAATTTTGGTAGCAGATTTTGTAGGACTGGGTAAGGAAATTGGTAGGATATATTTGAACAACTGGTTAGCCGACGATGGTGTAGGATTTTTTGGTGGATTAGTTTTGTAGTGTTGAAACTTGTCTGAAATGCGAAATTGGTAGGACAGAAGAGGATAGCAGCATTGGTAGGAAATTAATATTCTATTGGTAGGGTATATTTAAACTGTTGGTATGACCGATTTAGTGACCTGAATGTCTGAATGCATGTGTGTGGTGATTGTGTTGCAGGTACATATTGTCAATAAGCAAAAAAAATGTCAAAGACAGAAAAGAAGAAAGTTAGGGGAGGACCAAGCACCCAAGGGGTAAAGAAATGAAGATAGTTACCTTGTTGTGGTTGCAATGCTTGGGAAAAAACTTTGGAACCTAAGATTGTTACATGTATTGCAGGCTGTGCTGGCAGTGGCGCAGAAAGACCACTTCAATGGGAGGGCGTTATCCCATTCAAGTTTTGAACTGCTTGAAGGATTGGACATAAGCATCGACCGGGAGGATTACAAGGCTCTCATGAAGAGCCAATT
This sequence comes from Persicaria tinctoria, assembly GCA_037127255.1. Classification (NCBI taxonomy): domain Eukaryota; kingdom Viridiplantae; phylum Streptophyta; class Magnoliopsida; order Caryophyllales; family Polygonaceae; genus Persicaria; species Persicaria tinctoria. The sequence continues at coordinate 58,391,845 of JBANSL010000008.1, read as the reverse complement.
TGGGGGCATCGTTAAGATGGTGTCTAGAAATAAATTTGCCGCATAGTTGGTGCACTTCTGTCTCATTTGGCAGCTCAAGGCGCGGAAGCAACACGAGACGTGGTACGCCATCCAGGGGTATCACGTGCGATCCTTGCTTCACGAGTTCGCCTTGATAACGGGACTCAACTGCTCACCACCCCCCACAAGGGCGCCATTTACCAGCTTTTCAAGAAGGAGAAGGTGTGTCTGAAGGATGTCGAAAGAGCGTTGGAGCACGAAAAAGAGACTGAATCGGGCTCCCTAATGAAAAAGTACAAGCTTGCCCTCCTAGTCATAGTGGAGGGCATTTTGTTTGGCTTGGAGAAGAAGACGCAAATCAGAGGGTGGATTGTGAAGCTGCTGCTGGAGGACACCACAGGTTTTCTGGACTTCCCTTGGGGTCAGCTGGTGTACGATAGGCTACACGACAGCCTCGCTGGGACGTTGAAGGACATGATGACTGCAAAGAGTCACCTAAAAGACAAGCCAACGTACGCGCTCTACGGGTTCCCCATGGCCTTCCAGGTTAGTGAAGTTCTGAAATATGTTCAAAACCTTTCCCAATTCACACTTTTTGTGACTGTAGGGATGCCAAATGGGGAATTATATCCTACCAATGGGGTATTTATATCCTGCCAAATGTAGTTAGAATGCTCGTCTGCCAAATGGAAAATACAATCTTACCAACTATGTGAAGTTGTCATGTAAAGTGTGTGCTAATATCTTACCATATTTTGTATGCAGTTGTGGGTGTATGAGACCTTTCCAGAGATTAGGAATAACTTCGGGCGGAACATTGACGACACCATCATCCCCAGGTGTATGAGATGGAAAACCCCTAACAACCACATCCGCTATGAGAACGTGAAATCATTCCTCAACCTCGACACCCCCAACGACAATAAAATAGATGAGCACGCCCGGCTCGTCAAGCTAGACCTCATCATGCACCCTAGCCACAAAGAGAGAGACGCCCACCACAATGCCTCATACAAGAAAGATTTTCGAGATGCCTTCTTCGACCAGATTGTGGTAGATTACCACAGGGCCAGGAAAGATAAGCGATGTCTAGAGGATGCCACGGCTGGACCCAGTCAGGGAACCACCCAGTCCGGGTCAGATGCGTCGAGCATCGGACTGGAGGCCCGGATAGTGGCGAATATTGAGGCAATATGTAGGGGCATGATGGTTAAGATGGGGAGTCTGTTTACGGTTCTTGAGGAAAGGATAAGTGAGGTTTCCAGAGATTGTAAGAAGACTTTATCTCAGAAGGGCGACAAAGGAAAGGTAATTGCTTCTTTGTTCATCTGCTATCTTGGGAAGCATCAATGGTATGACATATATGTGCAATTGGTAGGATAATGTTGAAGTGTTGGTTGACGATGACGTTGAGAACGATGGTCAGAAGGATGACGAGGAGTTGGTGGACAAGGAGGCTCACGAGGTGGCGGAGAAGGATGCTGACAAGGAGGCTGAGAAGGTTGAGGATAAGGCGGAGGAGAAAGAAGAGCTGAACGCTGATCACAAGGGACAGGGCAAGGAGGATGAGAAGGTTGTGGATAAGACGGAGGAGAAAGACGAGCTGAACTCTTATCAAAAGGGGCAGGGCAAGGGCACAGTTGACAAGGTTGAGAAAAAGGCCGAGGAGGCTGCAAAAGAGGAGGTCCGAGACAAGGCTGGCAACGAGGACAATGGCGACAAGGACCAGGGTGACAAGGTGGACAAGGCTGCTGAGCAAGGTGTCGATGAGGGGGACAAGGCTGAGGATGAGGCGAAGAAAGGAGACAAGGGTGGGGTCGAGCAAGGTGGGGATGACAAGGGCAATGAGGCTGCCAAACAATCTGCAGGGGAGGGTTCCAAGGCTGAGTCTGATCCAGATGTCGGGGAGGAAAAGGTAAATTGTACAATGTCGTTTACAGTGTCATTTTCCCTTTTGGTAGGATTAAGTTGGTGTGATGGTAAGATAGGTTTTCCCTTTTGGCAAGATAGTTTACGCCTTTTGGCAGGATTAAGTTGGTGTGATGGTATTACAGTAGGTATCCCTTTTGGTAGGATGAAGTTAGTGTGATGGTAGGATAAATATGATCATTTGGTATGAAATTAATGTCATATGGGTAGGATAATTACTACTGTTTGAAAATAACTTGGGTGTAACCTTCCTGTTTGATTTTTAGGAGACGAAGCTGGAGCTGAGGAGAGGCAAGCGCGATAGGAAGCAACCAGCCGACTTAGGGGACTGCGTGATGACTCAACCCTTTAAGCGGGCCAAGAAGGGTGCAAAGTCAACGTGTCCAACCACTGACGCGGCTGAGGAGGGAATGGTCACGGAAGCAGCAAAAGACCAGTTCTTGGCGTGGATGGAGAAGTTCCCCGGGCAGGTGACGGGCCCTGATGGAACCCAATTTCACAAGGAGTTCTTCAACGCCCTCATATCTCCCGGCGTATGGACATCAACCGAGGTACGCAGAAATTCCACCAACTAGAAGTTTCCTCCTTCACTTATGTCATGGGATCACCACTAATTGGATTTTGGAACTTACCCCATAACACAGCACCTCCAGCAGGCCCTGGTGCTCGTATGGAAGACACTCGATGGTCGGGAGGGTGACCAGAAGTCGAGCGTCGTCATGCTCGACCCCTACTGGCAGGAGCAAGTGGTGAAACAGTTGGACGCAATGAAGGGGGATGTGAGCCGCATTACGAACCGCAATGTGTCGAGGGCGTTGTTGAAGTATTTTACGGGGACACTTCCGGATAACCACGGGAGGACCTGGTCGGTCGCGAATGCCAAAATCTTGGCGCCATGGAATTACAAGGGTAAGCACTAGATCGGGCTCGTCATCGACCTGGTCAGGTGGAACATCGAAGTGTTGGACAACGACTAGTACCAAATCAAGGACAATGAGCTGCAGAACCACCTCGAGCCCATTGCGAAGCTAATCCTGGTGGCCATGCAATTCTCTGTGGAGCTCTGTGCGAGGGACACTGTCCACGTCCCGAACCCTCTCACCATCTCTCGCACTGTGAAGACCCCCCGCAATGAAACCTCATAAGTGTCTCTTCTCTCGTGGTTTATGTACTTCTACTGATATTGGTAAGATAGAAGAAACGTAATGGTAGGATATAATCCAACCAATGGTATGATTAAAGGATGGAAATGGTAAGATGTAATGAATTTTTTTTAATAATCCTTTCTTGTGCAGTGGTGACTGTGGAGCGTACGTGATCAGGACGTTGCAGCTGGTGGTAGAGGACGTTGAAACATTCGACATCGTCAACGACGAATTTATTGCGCCCTACCGCCAATACTTGGCACTCTCCATACAATGCAACACTTTGTAGGCCTCTCCCCAAACCGTCGTCGTCCGTCGTATATGGCTTTTGGTTTGTTAAGACATTATCTACTGGATTGTGATGTTGTTGGTTTGGAAACTTCTATTGTTTGAAAACTTCGGTGGTGTGGAAACTTATGTTTGTTTTGAAACTTTTGTTGTTGGTTCTAATGTCTTTTGTTAACAGTTTTAATGTGTTGTGATTGTAATGGTTTGAACTGGTATTTATGCTTCTCTTCAATGTCTCCTACTTACATTCACGGTTGCAATGTTTTTGGTGCTAAGTTTATGTTTGCATCAATTGTAGCATTGGTAAGATAATGCGATACTATTGGGCAGATATCACGAAACCTTTGGTAAGATAGAAACAACATATTTGTAACCTGTCAATTTCATGACGTAATTGGTAGGATGACAGTACACTAATGATAGGATAAGTAGAAACTAATTGGTAGATAAATACACTATATTGGTAGTACGAATAGAGAAATACCTAATGTATCCGATAATTTATGACACTGTGGACAAAATATGACATTCATTACTAGTATCCATTAGAATTAGCCCCATAATATCCCCATAATATAAGACACATGGCAAAAAATACTGTCGCAACTAGAAGTGTCACCAAAATATTGTAGCGCGTACCGATTACTCCCCAAAATAACTCCGTCAGCTGCCCTGAACGTCCACGAAATCACACTACTATCGACGACGCTTTGACCCCCTACCCTCGCCCCTGGACGGATAGCGCTTGGTCTTCGGCCTTCCCGACGCACGCTTCATCATCGGGGGAAAGCAAATCTTTGCAGCTATTTCTGGAGGCACCGCCCATGTGTCACGAGGTGGCACTGGGTAGACGATATTTTCGTAGCACGCGCGCCAAGCCTCACCCCTGAATAGAGGATGGACGAGGGAGTATGGGTTGATACGACGGACCTTGGCCACGACGATGGCATGTGCACAAGGAATCTGGTCAATTTCAAAGTGCTTACATGTGCAACTCCAAGCGGACAGGTTAACCAGCCATGCGGACAGCCTTTTACGGACGTCATACTTGTGTTCGCTCATGGTTAGTCACAACTTATTTAGTCACAACTTCACCTCAAGACATATAGACTGTATGACATTTTGCCTCATAACGGTGTCCACATGGTTAGTCATAACTTTTTTAGGATTCAAACTTAGCTCCCGATGCTTCACGAACCACCCACCCACGGTGTCCAGGATACTATCAATCAGGGCGGCGACGAGCAGGTCACGAGGTTCAAGGAATACCGAGTTCAAGCACTCGGCATGGTTTGTGGTGGTGATATTGAACCGATTGGCGGGATAGAAAGCCCGGGCCCAGTTGGAGAAACCCGCCATCTTAATGTATTCAGCACCAGTGGGTGACCTCTGTTTGAATGCGTCGAAGTGCCCATTGAACTCCGCAACGATGTATGCCTTTGCCATTAGGAAGAACAGGTTTTGCAGCCCACTCGCCTTGTGATAAGCCTTCACATTTTGAAAGAGATGGTAAGTGCAACGGCCATGCTTTGCGAAGTCGTAACTCGCTCGAAGTATGTGCCTGTCGTTGACCCACACCACACGGGTCTCATCCAGGACCACGCGTTTCATTTGACGGAAAACCCCCCCCAGGAGGCATCATTCTCCCCATCGACAATGGCAAATGCAACGGGGTATATGTTGTGGTTTGTGTCTTGGGCAGTTGCAAACATCAAGCAACCACGATACTTCCCCTTCAAGAAATTTCCATCCACCGAGAATACCTACCAATGTCAAGCAGTTGGAAACGGTAGGATGTAATTTATCTATTGGTAGGATCACATGACACAATTGGTAGGATAATAATAGGTAGGATGTACTGTGCGTATTGGTAATATGTTTAATGGAAGGATACATGTAGACAATTGATAAGATTAAATGTTCCATTGGGTAGGATAATAAAGGTGCGATGGTGAGGTGTGGGATGGTTGTTTGCCAAACTCCCAAGCTAACGAACGCATTGAATTGTTGGTTATCATCACGGAATAATGTGGTTATGGTCCCAGGGTTTTCTCGCTCAAGCATGTAAAGGTATGAGGCCATACGATCGTAGCTCTCTTCGTAGGTCCCGTACAAGCCGTCCCTTGTGGCTCCCTTCGCCCTGTGTGCCTTCCAGTAGCTTCAGTCCACACCCAATCGAGACTTCATCATCGTCCTGATCTAACGGGGAAGCAGCTTCTTTCCTGAGCCACCGAAACTGCGAAGATGCGATCAACGAGTTACACCATAAAAATCCACCAACACATAGTACATAGACGGAGAACAAGATGCTCATGGCACTAACTTTGCAAGTGTGTGCGTCCACGAACTTACGAACCATCCACTTCTTAGTTTCCCGATACGTTGACGCTCGACAATACCATGAGCAGTTTGGCTCGGGGCATACAACTGCGTACGTCGTTGTTGTCGATCGCTTCACTTGGGTCGCGAAGAACCCGCGCAAAGCTTCCCACTTCACTCTAGACTGAATGACAGCCTTCGCATCGAACATCTCCCCCTCACGAAACTCCTTCAAAGTCTCCCGAGGGTCTCAGAGTAGAGGAATGAATCGAGCCACACCCTCTTCCACTTGCTCCAGCGTCGGCAAAGGCTGTTTGTGTCCTTGGTACGATCGCTCTATATCTCTCAGCGCTGCCTCAGCCTCCTCATCCCACGATTCAGAGGTCTCGTTCAACCTCCCTCCCTCCTCCACTTTCACAGGAAAACCATCCGCGGTCATGTCATCGTTGGAACTTCCTATGTCTATTATGTCCACCAATCCGAGGGGGGGGGGGGGTTGAACGTCCACATCGTCGTCGCTATTGATGATCACCACTTGCTTTCCACGTCGGATGACATCAGACCTGCTCACGTCGCCACCCTCCTCTGGGGCATCCACTTTGTCAAGCTATACCGCATCTTCACTCTGTCCGACTATTATGTTGTCATCTATCCTACCAACTTCGTCAGACTGTCCGACCATTACGTTGTAATCCATCCTACCAAAACCAGATTGTATAACACCCCCAGCAAGCCCCCCCGCATCCCACTCCCGCTTTCCTTTGCATTCCTACAATACTCTCCCTCCCCCGCTACACATTCAGCACATAGGCAGGGCCCTCTAGTGTCACTGCCAAGGTCATCCAACTTCCCTTTCTTCTCGATCGAGCCTCGAACCTTCTCATCCATCCCTCCGCCTCCATCAAGACCATCATCCAAGTCTTCCTACATGATGGGAGGCCCGGTTAGGAGTATTTCCCCTGGGGTGGGAGACGAGAGGTCGTCAGCCCCTTCGGAATCTTCTGACCGATGTTAACTGGAGGGTGTGGAAGGGCTTGTCGTTTTCATCCGTAAGGTGACGTGCAATGCGATTGGCCATGCTCGTGCACCGGATTCAGTGTTGTAGAACTTGTAGGCTTCTAGGTCATTGTCATCCCGGACCCGAATCGGAGTGGCCCGCCCCATCGAAAAGGGAGGTAGGTGAGCTTAATGTCGTACAAGACCATGTCCACAACGAATTTGGAAACTATCTTCTCCTTTGGTTGGTTGTCACAAATATTATGTGGCACCACCATAGCTGCAATACGTGTCTCTCCCTTGAACACGAAGCTCCCACTCCCGGGAGTCCACCAACTGCCGAACACGACATTGATACATACCCTATCACCTGGGGTACACCACGAGAAAAGAGTATCAGTCTGGGGGGTAGTTCTGATATAGTAAAGGGGAACAACTACAAAGGAAATGTACAAGATGACTTATCCATTGCTGCAACTACCACCAACAATCTTCTTGAACTTTTTCGGGAATGGCAAGACAGTTGAACACTATTGGCATGCCACAACTGTACTATTGGCAAGATGGGTACTGTATCGTTTCCTCGGATGCACGTGTGACTTTTCCCTCGTCCTTCCCGCTTCTCTCCTTCTCTGCCTCACTTTTTGCAGGGCATATTGTGGTGTTTCAGATCCTCCTCTCAAGCTTATATATGTGCTTGGGGAACACGCATTAATGAAATAATTGCAAATTCCCCTCATAAATGCCTCTCTTCCCCCCAATGAAGAACCCCGTTTTGACACCAAAATTACACTTACAACGCGCCAAAACAGCTACGATCAATCCCGTCTCTGTTATCTCCAAAATCTTCAGGTATGGTAGGACATGTTTAGCCTATTGGTAAGACAAATGACTGTTATTGGTAAGACAAATGTATCTTCGTAAGACAAATGCTCCCCCCTTTCCCCCAATGAAGAACTCTGTTTTGGCGCCAAAATTACACTGACAGCCCGCCAAAACAGCTACGATCAATCCCCTCCACATTATCACCAAAATCTCCAGGTATGGTAAGACATGTTTGGCATATTGATAAGATAGATGTCTTCTATTGGTAAGCCAAAAAGTGTCCAGTTTCCAGAAATGAAGGGGATGCTTTTGCGCTCACCTTTTCACTCGTCTCCTATGTTGCCTCTATTTTTGCAGAGCATTTAATGAGGAATGACACCCATCAATCAAGTTTATATAAGTGTTGATTGACACCCTTAATTCTAATCATTTTATTTTTCCCTCATAAATGCCCCCCTATTTTTTCCCTATTTTCTTGGCGCCACTTCCCCGATTCCTCTGACATGTACAGTTCCTCCCCCCTCCAAATCTCTCTCTCCCACAGATGGTGCTACAGTGATGGCCCTCCCCTTCACCTGCAACTTCCTCATCCGGTTGCCCCTTTTTTTTTTTTTGCAAAACTAGACTACATTCTACCCTTAGCCAATTTCCTATGTACTAGTCTAGGTTTGCAATGAGTTTTTTTTTGGGTCTACTTTTGCAAACTGCCCACATTTTTTTGTTAAGGTAGAAAAATCCACCGGATAGTAGTCCTGGAGACCCGAATTGTAATGTCTACGTTATTTGCTGACCGGTAAAGCTGTGTAACCTTATTCACCATTATATTATCATATCGAGGTACACATATGAGAAGGAAAATCTATCTCACTCTAGACATCATGAGTTTAATACTCCGTATTAGATATGATTAACTCTATTTCCCTCCCCAGTCGAGGTGGCCTAGTGGTATGGAGCAAGGGGGTGGGAAGGAGGTTCCGGGTTCGATCCCTGCATCCGCCCCTTTCCTTGGGATTTCCATACATGGTTTACCTTGCTCCTTACCAATAGGTTGAGCCGGTCGGCGCAAGCCGGTTTACCTGGTACGTGGCTCTTGCCGGCTAGGTCACGTGCTCGGGGTTTACCGTCAAAGACGGGTTCCTTGTCATAAAAAAAAAACACTCTATTTCCCTAAGGGGTAAGGCATTTTGTTTCTGCCTTGAGGTGAAAAATAAACCTACATGACTCCAAGCCTTGGGTTCTTAAAATCAAGTTTGATTGTGATGAAACCTTGGGCATCCAGGAAATGAATGCACTTAAAATCAAGTTTGATTGTGATGATTTCAGCTACCAAAAGCTATCTAACTCTCTCCATTTTAAAGAATTAATTAAAGGGTACAAATAAGTACTTGAACAAAAAAAATCACAAGGGACAAAGATAGAGATAAAGCTTAATACGAACAATCTTTAAAAAGCCCAATTATGACTCATGATATTAAATTAACAAGGGACAAAGATAGTGAGAAAGCTTGTGAAAGAAGAGGTTGGGGTGAAGGATATGGAAGCCATTGAGATTGGGGTGAATCACATACTCAGCAAACACTTAAGCACAATAATCAAGAGCCCTACAATAATTTAAAAATATTTGGAAAATAAAACAAAAAGGCCTCGCCACGGCTACCCGGTTGGCCCTTAAAGTGGTGGCGGTACCAAACACATGTATTTTGTGCAACCAGTTCGCGGAAGATGATATTCACATATTCATAGAATGTCCCATCAACAAGTTCCAAAACAACAATTCCCGGGACAAATATCTCAAAACATTAACAACCTAATTACAAAAAATAGAGATATGAATCAAATTCTACAAATTTTAGATTACACTCTTCCAATGGAGAAGAAACAACAGATAGCAATCAGATGGTGGACCATTTGGTTTATAAGGAATCAAACAATCTTTAGAAATGAAACCATCCCCTCTGCAGAGGCTATTAAGAAAATGATCACGAACAATATTGATAATTGGAGGAAAGCTAGCAGATGGAATGAAATGGAGGATGACGGCATACAGAAACAAAGTAAGGGAAAAAGTTTCTCTGGGAACAATAGGAAAACCTACCGTTGGAGGAAACCGTCGGCGGGCAAATATAAGCTAAACTTTGACGGATCATTTAAATCAACCACAAACAGTTCCATTTGATACTTCATCAGAGACTGGCGTGGAGATCCAATCAACATTGGCGGAAAAGCTAATGGTGGACAATCACCTCTTATAGCGGAAGCCTTAGCCCTACGTCTAGGGATAGAAAAAGCTAGAGAACTAAAGATAACCGATCTAATAATAGAAGGAGACTATAAGATTATCAAAGACTATTTAAGATCACAAGTTGGGTGTCTTTGGGCCAGCCCAACTTTCATTTGATGTGGCACTCCGTTCTAGCTTGGAACGTATTGTCACTGCGTCTGGGCCTAGGTTTGGAGATTGGCAGTGGCGGCTTGCCACCTTTCCTTTTCATTTTGGTGGCCTCGGAGTATATGCTGCTGGGAATGTCCAACATTATGCTTTTTTGTCTTCATGTTTGCAGTCTCCTGAATTCCAGGCTAAGCTCTTACGTCTTTCTGGTATCATGGTTGTTGGCCCTACTTTTGATGATGCTTTGCGCGTTTTTAATGAGACCACGGGTTCTGATCTCCTACGCGGCCCTAGTGAAATTGTTGCCCCTAAAATCATGAAGAAATTGGCAGATATATATTTCACAAAGGTTGCTGCTGAATCGGACTCTGCTTTCTCATTGACTCCGCGACAGGTGGCATTATGGAAGTCTCAGCAGGGTTCTCACTCCTCTGATTGGTTGCGTGCAGTTCCTATTTCTAGGATGGGGCGGACTATGAATGGAAGGACCCATCGCAGTGGACCTTTGATGATGATGATGTATATGGTGATCATGCTGTGTCCTGCGCTGGTAATGTGGGCATTAAACATCGGCATAACCTCGTTCGCGACACCTTATTGGATATCTGCTACAGGTCCGGGATTTCTGTCGGTAAGGAGGTTGATATCGGTTTGGTTGATGGGCATAATAAGCCCCTTCGTCCGGTGAATTTGCTCCTTTATTCTTGGGATAGGGGGCGAGACATGTGTCGATCTGACAGGGTCCTCCCCCTTGACTCAGGGATGTCTGATTTTGTGCCCGATCGTGTTGGTGTTGATGCTGCTCAGCGTAAGTGTGTCAAGTATCGAGATTTGTGCACAACTGATGGTTATGGTTTCTTAACCTTCTCTTTCTCTTCATTGGGGGAGCTGGATACGGATGTTGTTACTTTGCTGAACCAGATTCAGAAATTCCCAGTATCGCATGATGCCGGAGCCCGTGCTGCAGCTTATATTTTTACTAGACTTAATTTTGCTATTGCTAAGGGGGTGGGAGCCCAAATAGTATCTCGGCTACCCATTAATTTCTTGTAGTATGTAATTATAATAATAAAATTTTAATAATAATAATAATAATAATAATAATAATAATAATATCATTGTTACTTTGTTATAATGTGATATGTCATAACCAAAAGTTATATTCAATGTTTTGAATTAACCCCAATAGTTAGTAAATAAATTTGAGTTAAAGCCAATAGTTATATTAAATTGAATTCATGTTTTGAATTAAGCTTAAGAGTTAGTAAATATGTTAAGAATAAAAGAAAAAATGTGATTGATTTAAAGAGTATAAAGGAAAGAATAAATAATAATAATTAAAGGAAATAAATAATTAAAAAAGGGAAAAAAACTTGATTGTTAGGAATGAGAGGATTAAGGAGAAGTTGACACATAAGTCTTAAGCATTCTAAATTAAGAGTATATATAGATATAGATATATAGATATATAGATATAGATAGTTACTCCCTCCGTTCGGCAAAACTTGTCATTTTAACCATCCACACAACTTTTAATAAAGCTAATAATTACACTTCTTTTTTACTAATTTACCCTCATTGATTACTCTACTTTTTACTTTATCAAAAACTACAACTCACAACACATCAATCAAATCAAGGGCATTTTAGTAAAGTAGAAGCAAAAATATCTAAAATGACAAGTTTTTCCGAACAAAAACAAAACTCTAAAACGACAAGTTTTGCCGAACGGATGGAGTAGTAAATAAATTTGAGTTAAAGCCAATAGTTATATTAAATTGAATTCAATGTTTTGAATTAAGCCTAATAGTTAGTAAATATGTTAAGAATAAAAGAAAAAATGTGATTGATTTAAAGAGTATAAATGAAAGAATAAAAAATAGTAATTAAAGGAAATAAATAATTAAAAAAGGGCAAAAAAAACTTGATTGTTGGAAATGAAAAGATTAAGGAGAAGCTGACACATAAGTCTTAAGCATTCTAAATTAAGAGTAAACATATATATATATATATATATATATATATATATATATATATATATATATATATATATATATATATATATATATATAGGGTTTGCTTCAAATGTAAAAAGTCCTTAACGTGGTAAAATTTCTAAATTAGGACACGCTAATCCAAAATTAGCAAACATGTTAAGAATAAAAGAAAAAATGTGATTGATTTATAGATTATAAGGGAAAGAATAAAAAATAGTAATTAAAGAAAATAAATAATTAAAAAAGGGCAAAAAAACTTGATTGTTGGAAATGAGAGGATTAAGGAGAAGCTGACACATAAGTCTTAAGCGTTCTAAATTAAGAGTGTACATATATATATATATATATATATATATATATAGGGTTTGCTTCAAATGTAAAAAGTCCTTAACGTGAAAAATTGGCTTAACGTGTAAAATTTCTAAATTAGGACACGCTAATCCAAAATTAGCAATGGTTTCCTGTTCAACTACGCGTTTTGGCTTACCTCTCTCCTGCTCCTCTCAATCCATGGAGAAGAAGAGCCCATCGTTACTCTTGATATATATCCATGGCTACCTTTCCAAATTCCCGACCCCATCTCTTCCTCACCCCCGCCACATGCTCGCTCTGGACGATTTCGCCCCGATCGGCTGGTTCGTCCTCTCCATTTGCAGCACTTCTCGACCCAATCCATTCGCCTAGGGCTCTCAGAGTCTCAGGTTCGTTCGTTGCTTCTCTTTTGGCCCTCTTCGATCAATTATTCGTCGGTTTCATCTTCTTAATGTAATTAGAGCTCTGAGATTGGTATAATTGGTTCATGCTTATATTTCGATTGTGATTTAGGGATTTCTAAATTGTAGGGATTTAGGGGTAGATATTTGGGGATTTAGGGTTTTACAAGCAAGCTTTCAATTATCCAATACATTCAAGGTCGATTCCTTGGTGAAAATATTGAATCATTTTTCACATCTTTTAATTGGAAGATTCCTTCCAAGCAAGCATTTCTTGTGAAACGTGAGAAATAACACATCAACCAACTCTTATTGAATGATTTTTAGTTTCTTTCATTGGTTTTCTAGAAGTTCTAGTTTGATAGGGTAGTAGAAGTTGATTTTTATATGTCTTTTGTTGGTGAACTTTAGAATTTGTTCATTTTCATTTTGTCATTTTCTCTAACAGAAGGCAATAACAGGAGCTGGACATTAATGTTGAATGGTTTCTAAGGGTTGGAATCGCTAACTTTGAGGTATAATTTTGATATAACTAACAATGTGGAAACATATAAGATATTCCTAAGAGACTATTAGAACTGGAAAAACCAAGTCAATCATTGTCAATGCTCAGTATCTTCTTTAAAAATTCAATTAAGCTAAAAAGTCTACTGAAAATCTTACTGCAGATGGTATAATGTGTGCATAATTCTTTCCTCTCCTTTTTCTCATAAGTGAGTTAGCTTTGCAACATCAGATGCCATAGATTGGTTGACCTTGTGATATGTGCTTATGGGCTTTCCATGTCGTAATTGTTATCCTTTTTTCCATCTTGTATTGTTAAAAATAAAATACTCCCCTTCTTGCTGGGCATCTATAATTATATAATCTGTAAATCCGTATAAACCGTCATCTGTATTTTGAAATTGTATAAACTATAATTATATAATCTGAAATCTGTAATTATATAATCTGTGTTTTGAAATTGTATAAACTATCATCTAGAATCTGTAAATTAAAAATCTGAAATCTGTATAAGCTGTAAACTAAAATCTGAAATTGTATAAACTATCATCTAAAATCTGTAAATCATATAATCTGAAATATGTATCAGCTGTAAACTAAAATCTGTAATTTAAAAATCTATAAATCTATAAATTAAAAATCTGTAATTTATGATCTGTAATTTTATAAAAATCTGAAATTGTATAAACTATCATCTAAAATATGTAAATTATATAATCTGAAATCTGTATAACAGTATAAGCTGTAAACTATTTCAAAGTGATTGATTGTTAAAGCAATACATATATGCTACATACCTTTAAGAAAGGGTTTGTGCAATCTGTAGCATTGTTAAAGCAATACATATATGCTATATACCTTAGGAAAGGATTTGTGCCATCTGTAGCATTGTTAATGCAATACATATATGCTACATACCTTAAGAAAGGATTTGTGCAATCTGTAGCAAGGAGTGGAAACCTAGTAACGGATGATCATTGCGCGCCAAATTTGAGTGAGAAACTAGTAAGTGCACTTGCAAACTGTAGTTGAGAGCAAACTATTGGAATGGTGGATTGGTAGAACGGCATAAAAATAAGGCACGCCAATGCGACCAGTTTGTTCACTATGCAGTAGGTAATGGACGTGCATCATCTAAATTCAATTCGTTTGAAGGAAACCTACTAACAAGTTCACTCCTCAATGTGATTCTTTTTTGATACGCCAAGCTTTTTTTTTTTATCAAACATGGAAAATCCTTGTCATGTGCTTTGCATTGGACCTTTCCGTTCAAATGTCCAAGATGACCATTTTTCATGGTTGATTTTCCATTTGCATATGAAATAAAATCTCAATTTGGCCCCTTGAATAACAGAAGCTTGCGCTTATCATCTGAAGTGAACTAATCTAAGTTCAGGAGTTACTTACATCCTGTGTGGTGGTTATAAGTAATGGATACTTGCACGGTTGATCATTTACGAGTTAGGTAGTTTCAGGTATGTCATTTAGCAATGGATACTTTCCCGGTACTGAATAGAGCTTGCCTCCCCACCTGTATGTTACGGATCTATGTGGTTGGTAAAAGAGCATTTAGATATAAGCTCTCTTCAACATTGTCCTACTTTAGCCTTTTGAAGATTTTGCACTAAAGCCAATTAGCTCAAAATGGGAGAGCAATGTGCCTACGCACAAAGGTGCGGGTTCAAATCCCGCATAGGCTATATATGTTTATCGCTTATAACTAAGTAATATGTTGCTCTTCATGAATAAGAGTATAAGGTGCAAAAATAAAATTGTAATGTGCACATGACTACCTTTCAGTTCTAGTCAGCACAAAACCAGGGTAGGTGGGCACTGTATACATAGGACCATCTCACATTCATGGATTTGCACAAGAGGATAAAAATAAAGACTTTATTATCATAACTCATTACAAGATACCAGAAACATAGGATTTCTTGATTCTAATTAGCTAATATCTAGGTAAATTAAAGGGTCCTAAACCGTCATTTCCATAGGGAAACAAAAATATAATATTGCAGATTGGTGGATAGTGATAAAGGAGAAGAGATGAACACTTACCTCCAGGGAGAGCAGCCAAAAGCAGAACTGGAAAAGGATTGATGGAGTACAATAGGGTCTCTATATCACAACTCACAGCCTTCATTTCTTCTTCTTCATCTTCTTCCACCTTATCATATCTTTGCACTGCACCAACAAGCTCTTTAATGTGATTGTTCCTGCTAGCACAGCAAAGTCTACAGGGAGAAATGCCCTTTGATGAAGCTGTACATGAAGGATAAGGCAAGGAGAGAAAAAGAGAAGGAGATGGCATTTTCAATCTCAATGATGGAGGAGGCCTTTTCAATCTCATGGAGGATTGTTAATTAATTATTATAGTTTAGGTTTCAAATTGAACATTGATATACCTTGCTGGTCTGACGAGTAGGTGCACTTGTTGAGTAATATGCTTCTACTACTTGTTGACTTCAGATTGCACAATTGTTATCTAAAATTGCACTAATATATCTTATTTTTGCTCTTAATATAGTTCAGATTGCACAATTCTATTCTAAAATTGCATTAATATGTGTGATGTCAGATTATAAGCCTATTAACTCAAAAGGGGAGAGCGATGTGCTATGCACAAAGACGCGGGTTCAAATCCCGCATAGGCTATCTATGTTTATCGCTTACAAGTACTATGTTTCTCTTCATGAATAAACGTATAAGGTGCAAAAATAAAATTGTTATGTGCA
The DNA here is from genome assembly GCA_037127255.1 of Persicaria tinctoria. Classification (NCBI taxonomy): domain Eukaryota; kingdom Viridiplantae; phylum Streptophyta; class Magnoliopsida; order Caryophyllales; family Polygonaceae; genus Persicaria; species Persicaria tinctoria. Next base: position 58,376,002 of record JBANSL010000008.1, on the reverse strand, counting down.
AATATAAGAACATAAAGTGCAAAAATAAAATTGTAATGTGCACATTTAGAATACAAGTGTGCAAAAGTAAGATACAATTGTGCAGATTTAAACTACAATTGTGCAAAAGTAAGATACAATTGTGCAGATTTAGAATACAATTGTGCACATTTAGAATACAAGTGTGCAAAAGTAAGATTCAATTGTGCACATTTAGAATACAATTGTGCACATTTAGAATACAAGTGTGCAAAAGTAAGATACAATTGTGCAGATTTAGAATACAATTGTGCACATTTAGAATACAAGTGTACAAAAATAAGATACAATTGTGCAGATTTAGAATACAATTGTGCAAACGTAAGATACAATTGTGCAGATTTAGAATACAATTGTGCACATTTAGAATAAAAGTGTGCAAAAGTAAGATACAAATGTGCAGATTTAAAATATAATTGTGCAAAAGTAAGATACAATTGTGCAATTAAATTATATTCTGATATAGTTTCTGATGTTTAATTCCACATTTGATTATGATGTAGTGACTCGTATTTTTCTAAAATATTTCTCATATATGTTTGTATTATGTTTTTACTCTTAGGAATTGTATGGGTACTGAAATTTACTCAAGTCTAGTGCTTGTGATATAGTGGCTTCTGCTCGACATTGCAAGCACCCCTTCGAACCAAAAAAGCAACCCAATTGAAACAATAGATAGATCCAGGTGGATTCGAACCACCAACCTCCTGAACGATTCTTGTTCAGACGCTCATTCCTAATTGAGCTTATGGATCTTAACACAAGTAATAAGCTAACCCAAAATATGGACAAGATAAGAATATTTGAGTTCTAAAATTGCACTTTTCTTTTTTAAATTTGCACTTTTTCAAACTAAAATTGCACATAACACAAGTAACAAGCTAACTCAATTCATCGCCTCATCGGGGCAAGTTTATGTTCAATGCAAATGCCACATGTAAGACAAGATTCAAAAGGACGAGGTTCCAAAACTTTCACCACTACTACAGCAAATAATCTTCTAGCATTAACACCCAATTCAAATTTAAGAACAAGATTAAATTTTTAATAGTTTAACAAGGTAGAGCAGGACCAACTTTTTTATATCAAGTATGCACTATTTCACCTTATATATGCACATTGTTTATCTAATATTGCACTAAAATATTAAGAATGTGCACTTATAAGTGCACTAATTATTAAGTACAAGAAATAGGAAACATCAATTGATGTTGCATGTGCTACTTGGTTAGGTTTTAAATTAGTTTAGAGATTAGAAATTATTTTTGAGTTATGAATTCATTTTTGAGTTATGAACTCAGTTGAATGTGCAGAAATGTTGTTCAAGCTGTCCTATATGGGCTACACATTACATATCATGTGAACATAATGAACTACCAACACATCATCCACTCTTATTTTGCCCTCTACCCATATAAATTATTTTGCTTCAAGTAAAGATGAAACAACAATTATCCCACCAAGAAAATACATTAAACCCACATCAACTTTTAACATTCCACAGTAACTTTTAACATTCTACAGCAAAATGCACATTACTTAATACAGTATCATAAAACAACTTTAAGACAAAAAATCACTATGATTGTCACAAGATGAGGGCACTGATAAGCCATAACTCATAAACTTTGAATGCCATAATTCAATTGTTTTTCTCCTCTTCAAATGAGCCTAGTACTACAAATTCCAACAACTCTATTTAGCAGGTTTGATCAAACAAAATTCCAAAATCTGAAAACCATCTGACAAAAATAAAATTCAAATGAATGAAACTAGCAAACAAAAAAAAACCAGATGAGCAGGTGAAACAAAAATTGAAATTAGGGCAAGCAAAACCAATCCATCAACAAAATCTTAATACAACCCCCAAAATTCAGACCCAAAAAGGCATCATCAAACATTTATGCAGACTAGTGAAAAAAACAAGCCAATTTTTCCTTTTGCTGACGAAAATCATAGTCCTTGTGTGTACCCTACACCAAATCAGCACCTCCTCCCGGCAATGAACTCATCTCCAATGTTCTACCATTTCCAGATGCAAGAAAGCGAACAGAAGGAAGAGAGGGATCTGTAACAGGTTCAACCTCAAGGAAATTGAAGTCAAAAGCGCCAAAGGGAAAATCATGGGAACCCAAGCAGCAGCACGCACTAGATCCAGAAAAAATGGGGAGGACCTAAACTACTTAAACAAGCAAAATCTCAAGGGAAACTAATGTTGTCTAATTCACAGCACTAAATTATACAATGACAATATCATCAGTATTCATAAAGAAAAAGATATGCCCACTCTTTCAATAAGAAAAAGTGACGCCGTGGATTGCAAGAGAAATGGAACTACATATGCATCCATATGTAGAAATCAAGCAAGAACCCTAGATCTACACAAATCTCATCAGGACAAGAACTCAGAAAATAGAAATCGCCGCACATCCACATGTCTCATCAAACCTCAAATTTGTTTCAATCCCTAAAATCTCAGTGCAATTTGACAAAGAGGCATTTTAAAAAACACCTTAAGTGCGATTAAGCAGAGGAAAAGAGAAAGATGGCATCCCTCCTATACGTGCAAAACCGGCCAAATAGAGACTTCAAAGAGTAAAATAGAAATCGAAAAAGTGCAACATTAGAAGAGAACTAGGTTCATATCACGAAACAAACCTTGAAGCGAGAATGAAGGGTTTGGCACCTTGAAGCACAGATCCAGGCCCGTCGTTCACCACCTCCATCCTCGCGCCATCTCTCGATCTCATATCTCCCTCCATCGAAGATCAGCTATTCCAATTTGTGAAGATGTCAGAGCGAATCGACTGGCGGGAGCCTGGGAATTCGGAGTCTGCTTGTTCACCAGCCTCTGTTTCAACTGGATCTCATCGGCGGGGTTCCGAGTATTTATATGGAAGGCGGCGGCAGTAGGCGAGCGAGACGGATTCTTCGTAGGAGAAGAGAGGTGTAGCTTCGCCGCCTTTTGATCTGAACATGCAATAAGAAACAGGCGATGGGAGGGAGTACCTTGGCTCGCTGCAAGGAAGGAAGAAGCGTGCCCACTCGTTTTTTTTAAACCCGGTTCGTTTTTTTAAAACTAGGCCCGCGTCCGGTTTTGCAATAAAAAAAAACAAAATTTTACACGTTAAGCAAATTTTACACGTTAAGGATGTTTTACATTTTAAAGCTTCCCTATATATATATATAGGGTGAGGTTAAAGTAAAAAAGAGGCTTAAGATGAAAATTTTGCTTAAAGTGAAAATGGTTTTTTATTGGGCTAACCGGTGCGCGGGTCTTACTTAAAAAAACCGAACCGGACTGAACCGGATAAAAAGAAAGAGGGAAAAGCAAAAGAATAAAGTCCAGTAGTCCACCCGACCTTCCTCTTCCTCTTTTGCTTCTCCTTCCTTCCCGAATCCGCCTGGCTCCTGCCGCCGTCTCTCCAACCTCGCTTGCCACCGACGGCAAGTCCCGAAGCCCCGACCTCCAATCCCGAGAAGAATCTGACCTCTCTCCCCAGCAATAGCGATCGTCCGAGACTCCCGAGCGTCGAGCAGCCAGCGGTTATGCCGACAACCTCCTTCCGAGCCACTGCCAGGCAAATAGAGCCTAGCCTCCGACCAGAACACCGACTTCCGCTGTCCGATCAGCCTCTCCTCCTCTTTGTCTCCTCCATTGAATCCACAAGGTAAGTTTCTAATAAACCCCCAAATTCTAGGTTTTGCTAAATTGAATAAATTTGTAGAATCTTATAATTGAAAGAGTGAAATTGAAACTTATTTAGAATTATTTGTTGTTCAAATAGATTGATTGAGAGTTTTTTTACTTGGATTTGAGATAATCGAACTCACAATTAGGCATTAGCATCTCTGTTGCTACTGTGGTGCCCTGCTCTTCCATTTCATTTTATTTCGGTTTATTTTTAGATCCTGATGTGTATTTTGTCATAGTATTTTGGGGAAGGTGATTATTGTATCTTCTTTGCAATTTAAGACTCTAAATTATGCATCTCCCAGTCCTGGATACTGATTTCTATATTGTTTACTTGTTCGGTAGCTGTTATATCACCATTAGGTTGACCATATTATCCTTTAAAGGTGAAATAATCTGCTTAAATTTTCTGATTTGAAGATGCTGCTTTATCTTATAACAGATGAAAATGGAACAAGTTTTGGCTGATAGAGATAGTGAGGATAAAATTGATTATGTCATTGCTGATCTTGAAGATAGAAGGGTATGTATTAACCCAGAATGTCTGATAATGGTTCAAGTTTTGGCTGATAGAGATAGAGAGGATAAAATTGATTATGTCATTAGGGTTTTTCTCCTCTCAATTTTTTTTGTGATCTACATTCATATACTTAGAAAAAGGAAATGACCCTAGATGCTGTTAAGTAGCACAGATTAGTAGGATTGGCTGATGTTTTGAGAGGTCAGTCTATTAAATTTGAACCTTCATTCCCAACGTGGAATCTCAACACCAAGTTGAATTGAATCCCTAGATAACCAACTTCCAACAAATTCCATGGGCTCCCCAAAACTCTCATATACCATGTGTTTCTCTAAGGTATAAAGATTTGATCTTTGCCTCTTACTCCTTACACTTACTGGGATTCCATGTTTTGCTTTGCAAGGGATGTTTCCCTTCAAAACCCACTTTTTTCCTTTTTGTGCCTTAATTTTCAATTATGTGCAAAATTCCCACAACTAAGCATTCATTCACAACTCTTTTTTTTTTGGTAGATCAGGCAAACAGGTAGCCTTTTTGTTGTTGTTGTGCTGTCCTAAAATTGTCAAGACAGGGAGGAGTCCTTTCACATTTCACAGCCATGGCTACCAAGATGAAAGGCATCTACAAAGGCATCAAATGCATTTTCCATCTCTTTGGTAATTCAGCCTCCCACTTGTGATTTTATCATGTCTGGTTCTGAGAGAGATAGATAGATAGATAGAGAGAGAGAGAGAGAGAGAGAGAGAGAGAGAGAGAGAGAGAGAGAGAGATTGAAATTGGGTTACCAAAGGATGTAAAGCACGTATCACACATCGGTTTGGACAGCTAATCAGATGGCAGCGCACCTAGCTTGGTAAATCAGATATCACTACCTTAGGTTTGTGAAACTCCATTTTCTGTTATTAGGTATCTGCTGAATTGAGATCAAAATCATGGGTTTTTGATCAAATATTGTACATGACAGATGACATTGCATTTCAAGCCTATTCCTGATTCGGCATCATCGGTTGCTATCTTTTATTTTCCTAGTTTCTGCAGCTTATATTTATTAATATGTTGCTATCTTTAATTTTACTAGGATTAGTAGATTGTTTATGATGTATGGATATGTATATGTTTATTGGAGTATAGTTATGGTTATGGTTATGAACATCTTATTAAGACAGATCATGTAATTGGAAATTTGTTTATTAATGGATTCTGGTGGGGAGGGCCACGGATATATTTTTTTTTTCTTGAAAATAGAGTAACTTTTTAGCCTGAACCTATTCATATCCGGGCTAAAAGTCTGTTTTTTTTTAAAAAAAAATAAATTGACATAATGTCCCAGATCTAATATATCCGGGCTATATACCAATACAAACAGCCCGGGCGTAAAGCTGACATCCCGATCATGACAAGATGAGATTTAAAAGCATGTTAGCTCAATTGGTAGAGCGATGTGCGGAAGCACAAACATGTGGGTTCGAATCCCACATAGGTTACATAATAGACAAGAACACAACAATACCAAATTGTTAATCATGCACATTATAATCTTAGTTATGCACTTTTTAACCTAAATCATGAACGTTTTAATCTTAATTATGCACTTTAATTTGAAATTGTTATACGGAAAAAAATCGATTTCAACTCACATCTTTCTGCATAAACTATGTCAGAGTTCTCTCAAAAGTAAAAAAGCAAAATTAACACATCGATTTCAAAAACCCATTGCGTGTCTCATTCATGTACTTCATGATCTTATTTTTGAAATTTATCTTTTTATTTTTGCACTTTATCATTTTATTCATGCACTTCATAATCTTAATCGTGCACTTTATAATCTTATTCGTGCACTTTATATTATTATTCTTAAACTTTATAATTCCATTATTGCACTTTCTCATTTTATTCATGCACTGTATAATCTTAATTGTGCACTTCATAATCTTATTCTTGCACTTGATCATTTTAATTATGCACTTTATAATCTTAAATGTGCACTTCATAATATTATTCTTGCACTTGATCATTTTAATTATGCACTTTATAATCTTAAATGTGCACTTCATAATATTATTCATGCACTTCATATTATTATTCTCGCACTTTGTAATTTTTTGGGCTGCATAGATATCTCCTTGAAGCATAAGTCGAAATTCATAATCTTGACTATACACGTTATATCTTATTCTTGCACTTTATAATCTTAACTGTGCATTTCATAATATTATTCATACACTTCATAGTATTATTCTTACACTTCATGCCCTCATTTTATTCTTGCACTTTATTATTTTATTTATGCACTTTATAGTCTTAATTGTGCACTTCATAATCTTATTCATGCACAATTCATATTAATGTTCTTGCACTTTATCATTTTATTTATGCATTTTATAATCTTAATTGTGCACTTTACAATTATATTCATGCACTTCATATTATTATGCATACACCAATTTACTCTTGCACTTTATTATTTTAATTGCACAACATAATATTATATTTGCACAACTTAAAGTTATACTTGCACAACATAATATTAACCGTACACTTTATAATTATATTTGTGCCATTTATAATATTAATTGTGCACTGTGTAATGTTAACTGATCATTTTAAACTATTAATTGTGCACTTTAAGTCTCCGCGTCATTTATCCTAAATGAAAGGAACCAATATGTGCATATACAAGTGAGAGATGAATTCAGTTATACTCCCTCCGTCTCGCAATAAATGAAAGGAACCAATATGTGCATATACAAGATAGAGTCATAAGGAATATAAGCAAAAGAAAATAAATTTAATTAAATGAACTCATATCAAAAGAAGTGTAAGACCAAAGAGGCATTTGGGTGTTTGATTTGCTAAGACAGCATCCTAGGAGAAGTGGAAGACCAAATTGAACAAATACAAAAATCTGCTCCTCACAAATCACCACAACTGTCATGCATCATTATGAGAAGTCCACCAAATATATGCACAATAAGAAAGCTTTTTGGAGTTTACATAGAGATGGAAGCTGAGTATCCCATGAGCTCGGATGGAAGACATTAGTTGGGGAGATCGATATATGGCCACAGATGGGGTCTTGACTTCTCCTCCTCATAGGCGGCCTCAGGGCTTTAGTAAAGCATTTGCGCAGAATGACCTGAGCTGCGCAGTGGTCATCCATCGACACCAGTTCCTCCTAACAACCCTTGTTCACTTGGCTTTCTTGTGCTCTGTATACCTTTATTTTGCAGTCACACTAGGGGATACCGAATCCTGCTTCGACCTGGCTGGTACTGACCGGGAGCTATGTCGTCTGAAGCATGGACAAGAATCCTTGACAGTTGGGAAACTGAAATTTCTCTATGCATATATCAGGTACAAGGAAAATCCAGGTGACTGCAAATACATATATACAAGTTTTGCTCACATTTAATTGGTTTTCTACATACGGGAAATCATTTTGTAACTACAACACTCATTATTCAATATAACCAGTGCCATGGTGGCAAATCACAATTTGTGGTATTTAAACTATTTAAGCTTATAAATGCTTCAGTTTCAGTTCAATGTTGCAAACGAAAACTTCCTAAACAATTGATATGCTAATAAACATACAAATCAAGGTCAATTTTACCTGCTCTGTGGTTTCACTCTCCGTTTCATCCTTCTCCGTCTCCTCCATCGTCTCCGCCTTTTCTTTCATTTTCACTACCTTATCACTCTCCATTTTCTTAATTCACATCAACACAGAAAATTAATCACCACAACATAGTATGAAACTTAAACCAAGAGAAACAAGTACATCAGCACAAAATCAAGAACCGGATTAACTAGAAACATTATCCCCGGCTACATTAATCCAATTGGACAGTGATTCAAATAACTAGTACTGCCAATTAACTTCAGGACATAATAAACACTACACGGAAGCTCTATCCAGATCAAAGTAACAAAGTAGATATAATTACGTTGAATTCAGACCTAGAGTTGAAAGAGCTCAATTCGGATACAAAGAGGAACACGTTTAGGTGTTCATGGAAACTCGTAGAAGAATCTACGGAGTTGTCAATCAGTAAGAGCAGACAGATTTAAACAACTAATATAATCATAGATATAGAAATAGGAATTAAAGGAGCAGTTCGTTAAGCTAGGCACAACTCTAAAGTGGGGCATGTTGACATCATTCTCAAGACAACAAAAGCAACAGTGGTAACTACTACTATGCAAAATAGTTTCAAAGCAAATATAAAGAGATAGAATCGTGCAACAGTGGTAACTACTACAATTTATTACCCTTTATCACAAAACTCTAGTAGGTAAATTTAGAATAGCAGCAAACTGTAGGGGGTTTCACATGGAGATCAATGATTAGGGATACCTAGTATAAACTGAATCTTTTCTGAGAAAATGCAACATGGAAAAGCTTAGAACCATAGGATCGGGGAAGCTCTAATCAACTTCAGGTTGGCAGATAGGGATGTGAGGATACTCTAATTATAAGACAGATAATCATACTGAAAATAGAAGGCCGTGAAGTTTTTGTAAGCCTAATCTAACAATGAGTAGATAGTGTAATGTTCTAAAAGGAAGTAGATTGGATGTTGACTACAAACAAAGACTCATCAAGCTTTCCAGGCAAGATGGAGACACATTACTAGCACACTAATCCTCAAATACTACAAGTATTGCAATCAGAAGATATTGGAAATGCTCAAAAGTCAAATCTAATCCCGAGAACCCCAAAAGCCAGCAACATGAAATGTTCAAAGCAGAAAAATTTGAATAAAACAATAACGGATCGGCCAGTGACACCCGAAATCAAACAATATTCACACTAGAGATCTCACATCAATCCATCGAAGAAACCCTAGAATCGCCGGAATTCAAAATCCGACACCAAAAACCTAAATCAATCCCTAATCCTCGCACAGTAGACCAATAGATACACAGGTGCCCAGAAATAAATACAATGGTGGAGATGAATAAGAGGAGGCATCGGAGGGGTTTTCGATGTCGTCAACATGAGGAAGGAGGGAAGGAAAGAGGGCGTGCGTACCTGTGCGGCGGCGAGGAGTCGGTGAGAGAGAGAGAGAGAGAGAGAGAGAGAGAGAGAGAGAGAGAGAGAGAGAGAGAGAGAGAGAGAGAGAGAGCACAAAGTCGAAGCGCGGGGAGACCTGAAGCATCACCGACGCCGTCAAGTAGGAGAGATCTCAAAGAGAGAGAGCAGAGAGATCAGAGTGACGGACTGCCATGACAAGATGAGAGGGAGGAAGAGAGATGGACGAACGAGGAATCCTTGAAACGGGATGGGCAAAACGCATAGTATTAGGGCATTTTCACTTTAAGCCATATTTCATCTTAAGCCTCATTTTCATTTGAATCTTTACCTCTATATATATATATATATATATATATATAGAGAGAGAGAGATTAGGTCCTGTGTTTATAGCTTTTACGGTGTTAAGTGTTAACAATTATAACCCATTGGATCATTAGAAATGGAAGGCCTAGATTCAATCCTGAAATTGGATTTTTTTAATTGGAAAAATAAAAACCCACCATTTTCCTCCTCCAAGGCGTGTGCAAACCCAACGAAAAGATCTTTAATATCCAGATCCTCGAGACCCTACCGTTGTACCGCACGAAAGAAAACCACGTCTGAAAACCTCTCTCCTTGTAGGGTGAAACCGGCGATAAGGCTACTCCGAGCGGCCCCCAATTCTCGTCGGCAACTGAAGTCGAAGGAGGCGCACCCTCGAGCCACCGCATCTCTTCCGACAATCGAAGGAGGCGCGTCGGCAACTGAAGTCGGTGTTCAGAGCGTTGCTGCCGCAGATTTAGTAGGCGGTTGAAGAAGCAAAATCAACATCAACATGGGTAAGTTCCGATGCTTTGGTACTCCTTGCTGAATCTGTAGTTCAAAAGTGATGTTTGTTGTGGGTTTCGATTGAACATCGATTGTTTTTAGTAACGGGAAGATCGGATAGGGTTTCTATGAATTTTTGTTAAATCTCACTCCCTATCGGTTGATTGAGGATGAAATTAGATGAATAAATTGGTTATTTTGATTAATGTAGTTGATATTTGTTTGATTGAGTCGAATGGGTTGTCGATTGGTGAACAATTGGTGATTTTTAAGAAGGATTAGTTATTGACGAATATTTGACAAACTAGATGAATCCTAAAGTTATGGACGAATATTTGACAAAATATGATGAATTTATATGAGTTATGGGCAAATATATGGAACTGGAGATGAATATTTACTGCTTTTGTATGAATCTTTTATAAAACGTGATGAATATATATGTGATGAAATTAGATGAATAAATTGTTGATTCTGATGAATGAAGTTGAAATTTGTTTGATTGAGTTGAATGGGTTGTCTATTGGTGAAAAATTGGTGATTTTTAAGAAGGTTGTAAAGTATGGTTGACTCGAATGGGTTGATGATGTGAATCTTTTATGAATAATTGTTGAATATCTTTGAGATATAGTGAATCGTTTAATAAATCTTGATAATAATTGTGAGATCTTGATGAAGATTGGACGAATATTTGACAAAAGTTGATGTACATGTGTTAGAACTAGATGAATCTTGAAGGTATGGATGTGATTGAGTACATGTATGAAATGTTCGATATATTTGGAAATGGGGATGAATATTTAATGCATGTGTATGAATATTTTATAAAACTTGATGAATATGAGATGAATATTTGATGATTAGTTGATGACAAATTTCTCATTATATCATTCATGTGTCTAGCAGGGATGAAGATGATGGCTAGAAGAGGTGGAAAGACAAACCCTGCCGTAGGGAACGAAACATTTTTAGACAAATCAACAAGGAAATGGTTAGTGTATCCCGAAGACAGCAGTGCCGACTTTAATTTGAAGAACAACCCGTGCGAGCCGAAATTGGGAAGAAAACAACAACTTCCAATGTGAATGAATCTTGTAAAAATACTAGATGAATCTTTTATGGTTTTTTAATGAATAATTGTTATAGGTCGATGAATATTGTATGACTATGTGAAGAATAATTATGAGATATGGAGTAATCGTTGATGAATATTTGTTGAATGTGAGATGAATATATGTGAGTTATTGATGAATCGTTAATAAATGATGAAGATGACTTACCACAACTTGATAAATAATTTATAAATGTTTGATAAATGTGAGATCTCCACTTTGACATCACATATACTCATAAATATTCACGTCCGATTTCATTGATCAAAATAAATTTTTAAAAAGGATTTTGTTAACAACTGTAACAAAAAATAAATAAATAAATCAAGATGGTCCCCCTTTTTCCTCCAAATCCGAATAAAATTTGGCAGAATCACACCTTTAAGTTGAATCAATTTGGAAAAAAAAAATAAAAAATAAAAAACATGGATAACCAACTACATGAGTCCCACCGGCAAGTGCACCTCACTCTCCTCCCCTATGCGATTTGGATTGAAAACCACATGGGGCCCACCGAATTAATTAAACAAAATCAGATAAATGGTGGATTAATTATAGCCATCGATTTGGCTACGATCAGTGACCTATATTTGTTAACATTTAACACTGTAAGGCTTGTTAACATTTGAAACACATTCTATATATATATATATATATATAGGGAGTGGTTCCCTTGTGCACACTTCTTAGAGTGTATCTAGTGCACGAATCCTGACCGTAGATATGAATGGATCGGATGGCCTATACCACGCCACGTGTAATTGTAAAAAAAAAAAAAAAAAATAGGAGGCTGGCCTTTCCATTGGAATCAATTAGGCGCGTGCTTAACATCTCCAATAAACCCTAAAAGACCAAAGTCGGTCAATTTCATCCTCAAAACTCCAAATCGTACATTGGAAGCTTCAATTTCATCCTCAAAACTCACCTCCCCCGTCAACATCGGCTCCAACCCCAACAACAACCGTCGCCCCCCCCCCCCCCCCCCCCATTCGCGGCGTTTGTGGCTTTACCGGCGACTCCAATGCGCGCCTCGCTGTCTCTCCCCAGTGCGGCGGCGGTGTCCTCATTTCACCGATTTCGGAGAAATCTCTCCAGTGCGGCGGCGGTGTCCTCGCTGATTCGAAAACCTCCTCCCATCCACATCGCCACTCACCCAACCGCAGAGGTCGTCCACCCAGCGGCGCCTATTCCGATGCACCAGCGCAGGCGAGCGGAGGCGCTTCTCATGTCGGCCTCTCTCCTCCGTTCAGTGAAACCGGGAATTCATCCACAGAAATTGACTCCGGCAGCCTCTCTCCTTCGTGTGAACCTAAATCCAACGAGGATACCGATTTCGAAATAGGTAAGCCACAAAATTTCTTGGTTTTGAAGTGATGAAGTTGTGATTTAATTGAACTGTGAGGCTATAATACTGAAATTACAGAGAAGTAAGGTTAGAGGTGGGCTTGGCCGGCTCCTGGACAAGCTATGGCAACTAGCGGAAAACTTCGAGACGGTAAGTTGGAGCAATGTGCGGCGACATGGTAACAATGCGGCACATTTCATGGCAAAGATCAGATCTGTAGAGGAATTTGTTTGAATTTTCCCTTCACAAATTCCTTCTAGTTTGAATGATGTACTGTTGGTTGATTTTAATTAATCTAAGGGGTGAGTTTGCCGATCAAAAAAATTATTCGGTGAAATGGATGTAATTATTGGCATAATGTTAAAGCATAATAACATTATTCATAGAAATTAAAAGTATTTTTTTTAAGAATTGGCGTTTCTGAAAATTAGAAGTATTTTTTTTATGAATTGGGGTTTTTGAAATATGAAACATTATTCAGTGAATTTTGAAGGGTTATTCGGTGAAATATGAAATATTATTCGAAAAAAATACATTATTCAGTAGAATGTGACAAATTATTCGGTGAAATTGGTAAATTTTCATCTAAATTGGATGGAAAAAATATAAAATAACATTATTCGGTAGAACGTGAAGTATTATTCGGTTGAATTGACAAATTTTAAAAATATAGAATCCGGTAGAATGTGAAATATTATTCATTTATATGGAAGCAATTATTCGGTGAAATTGATGTATTTATTGGCATAATTGAGGTTGATATTGTGGTGATAAGATCAAACTAACGTGTAGAGTAAAAAAAAAATTCCTCTTCATTTATCATACAACATATATACTATTTCCTAACCCTAAAGATCTTAAGGTGCCGTTCAACTCATACAAATTTATGGATAATTTTTACAGAAAACTTAAATTTATTCCTATTAGGGGATTATTTTAAACCAACCCAAAAAAATTTCTTAAAAAAAGAAGATATATATTGGATAATTTATGGGATAAGTAATGGGTTGTTTTCCATTACTATACACAATAATATTTAACTGCCAAAATTTCCAAACCCACAAAACAAATCCGGCAAGAATTGTGGAGGGCTCCACCATGCATACAAATCTCAACAACACAAGAATCCCAACACCACACGCGCCAAAACTCAGGAAACAAAGAGAGTAAGTCCCTTTTTACACTTAATGAGCGGGCCCCATGTTTTTTTATTTAAAAAAAAAAGAAAAACAGTCTTTTAATCTCAGCCATACGCTTACTACAAATCAAAGGCCAGGAATCGTGCACAAAGTACACCCTAAGGGGTGTGCACTTTATACCCATTCTCTCTCTCTCTCTCCCTCTCTCTCTCTCTCTACATATATATATATATATATAGGGTTTGATTCAAATGTAAAAACTCCTTAACGTGTAAAATTGGCTTAACGTGTAAAATTAGTTTTTTTAATGGAGAAGAGCCGAACCGGACCTGTTTTTTAAAAAAAAAACTCTGAACCCGCTCCTTTCTCCTCTGTTTGTTCACCGGTCTCCTCCGTCCGCTCCCATGGCACTGCTACCTCTCTGCTCCCTCTCTTCTCGCACTCTCCCTCGCTCGCTTGCTCTCGCCCTCGCACTCTCGCTCGCTCGCGCTCGCACTCTCGCTCCCTCTTTGCTCACAATCTACCTCGACTGTGGACTAATTAGGGATTTGACTCCAATTTTAATTAGGGATCTAAGCTCTGAAATCCTTGGCTGACTTCGGCCGCCTCCAGATCGAGCTCGCCGAGGTCGAGATGCCCAGTATCATGGCGTGCCGCACTGAATGGGATCGTCGGAGGCGAATATGGTCGGGTTTCTTGATGACCAACCGACCTGTAAGGTACTCTCTCTCCATCTCAATTCTAGGGTTCTTTAAAATTTGAGTAATTTTGCAGTTTGAAACTCTCAGTTGCTAGGGCTCGATCTTCTTAATCTCTGGTAGTGTCTCTGCCTCTCAATCTTTCTGATTTCAAAAACATTTCGAAACTTTAGATTCGAGTGATTAATAGGGTCATTTGGTACGTTTAAGAACTTAATACAGAGATCAACTTGGGTGGCTTTGAATTTAAATGTGATTTGTGATAGGGTCATTCGAGTGATTAATAGGGTCATTTGGTACGTTTATTTTTTTCTTTTCGTTTGTTTGACGACCCTCTGCTTAGGGTCTAACAAGTTATTTTCGGATGGCTTCAGGATCGCTTGTCGATCCATTTCTTGCCCACGGTAAAAAAAAAAAAAAAAAATAAAAAATAAAAAAATAAATTAAGTAGCCTTCTAATCTCTGACGGTTGGAGTCGCAGCATAGGAGATTAGAAGGTGGTGGTGGTGCACGACTGCTCTAGGAACGGACAGTTGATCGCGTTGATACCCATTTGAATGAAAGAAACTCGAGAAAATAGCGACAGCGTTTAAAAACATCGTCTTTTAATGACCATATTTAGAGTTCAGTATCTATTTCCACCACTTCTAATGACAAAAAGGAGAGAAAAATACCAGTATAATCGGGTTTTTACCATCATATTTCTCTGTTAAAATTCCACTGTAAGAGGAACAAAAGCTACACCATCTTCAAGCACTGCACTTCCATGGGGATCCACAAAAACTGGGACAGCCACACAAAAAATAGAAACCACCACCATACTTGAAGTGGGCACATGAACAGAAAAGAAAAATAAAAAATAAAAATCATGGATCCAGAAAAAAAAAAACTTTTTAATTGAATACCTCCTCAAATGCAAGTTTTGTGCCCTGAAAAACACAGGCACATCCCTTTAGCCCTTTCAGTTTCCACCCTTTTCCTTATGATGCTTTAAACACTTGAGTAATGAATGAAACCCTACCAAAAGCACCAGGAGCAATTTCGACTTCTATGAGGTTGCTGCAAGCTACCAAAATTCTTTCAATATGCCAGGTTATAAGGGAAGTCTCTCATCGCTAGCTTTGTAATATAGCATCTTTTGCACATAGAACATCATGTACCCCTGCGCAGCCCTTACGATGCTTTCACTCACCTGGGTGATCCAGGCATCGTCGCACTTGTACCATTGGTTGCTTAGCCTCAGGTAGGTCACGTAGTGGCCTCCATTTAGCTTTCCTGTGTGGCTGATAACAGCAAACAACTCGAACTCTGAGGATGGCTCCTCTGGGGAGTCTTGGCAGTCCTCCTCGTCAAAGGCAACAATCCTGTTTCCGAATCTACCCCGCAAGATGGAAGAAGACAAGTAGGGGGCCATGTTCAGTGAGAAAGGGAACTGGAGATACCGGTCCACCTTCCTAGACATTTTCCGGATGGAAGAGTGCTCGAACCGTTTTATGTGAAAACAGGATACTAATGGAAGCTTCCTTATGGACATCTGTTTGAGAGACTCTTGCCTGACCTGACACTGCTGGCAGAAGAACTTCTGGTCAGGACCGAGCCTTTCTGGCCTTGTAAACCGATCTAAGCACCCTGAGAGGGTTGCTCCAGGCCTTTGAAGTGAACTTCTTGAATTCGCCTCACCGTTGAAAGAAGCGTGGGGTTTTGCTGAAGATGGCTTCTCCACAACAGGTTCCAAGTCCAGTGAGATGTCGACGCATGGGTCGTAGGTTGTGGATGTGAAACCACAGGCCATACACATGACATCGGACCTTAAGATTCCCGAGAACACACTATGGGCAATACAACAATCTCCACTCCCTGCAACATAAGGGAGAAACGGTTTTAATCAATGGTCAAACATATAAAAAGGTTCACCAAGCAAATAGGCAGAATAAAGACTTGCTGAAACACACAGATCAATCTTTTGAAGGAAGAGGAAAAACAAACAATACATTTGCACCAGGAAGGAATTCAGAGACACAACACAACGATCATACAAAAGATGCCACGGGGCTCGATACTAAGCACCAGAGGAAACACAAGTGCAAGTGGTGCCCATGTTTTTATCATTCACTTGTATGCAAAAGACTAGGACTTCACGCATACCAAACTGTCTAACTTTACATGCAAATGTATCTGTATAGTATTGTGGGATAATTCAAGGTCAGGGCCCATAAATTTTTGATGAGATGTTTTATGCTGGATGGTTACCTAAAGTAAATCCTCTTTCCTCCAAGCCTCAGACAACCCGTGTCAAACAATTACGATCCTAAAGACATGACAGATGGAACCAATATCAGAGTTATTGGAGAAGACATGTCCTATGATTAAATCAATTAGAAGACAGGGGCTGAATCGGAGACTTACATAGCAATGCACTTGAATCTCAAGCTGCAACCATGAATATGTCAACATAATGCCCTAAACCCAGTTCCAAACTCCCTTCAAGCGAGTTAAAAAACCAGTTGCTATTTACTACCACCTATAAGATTAGACTATGATTGTGAAGACAATGTAATCAGTTTAAGGAACATTAAAACTGTTCTTTTATCCTTCACCACAGACTTCTTTTAAAATTGGAAACCACGCACATTGTTAAATCAATGAATTGCAAGAATCAATGCTTTGAAAATCATGTGCTCACACCAAGGTTTTTAGGATCGGGATCCTAGTGTGGGATCGAGACAAGGGTGTAGGATCGGATCGTAAGATCGTAAGATCCTAGACAAAAATTAAAAATAAAATAAAATAGTAAAATAAAAACAAACCATCCTAAACAAATACCTTAATTTTTAAATAAAACTAAGCTTTTCCTCCATTAAACACATTATGTAATTAAAATAGTCCAATAATAAGCATTTAACATTCATAATTTGTCAAGAATAATGTCTGAAAAGGTGACAAACAGACAAGGATAATGTCTTAAAATATGACAAGCATACAAGAGATAAATCACACTTCCAAATATCCAATAACATATCTAGTTTCAAATGTCATCATCGTAATTAACAACATCATGAACAATTTTCAGGCGCTCAGACGTGGATTTGTCGAGTTGAGTAACGAAACAAAGGGCTTAGGGTTTCAATTCAACGTCTTCACTCTTCTACCTTCAATTTATAAGGAGACGGGCTACCAAAAAAATAAAAAATAAAAAGGTTCATCGTATCTAGAAGGCTCAATATTCAAACAAAACAAACACAATTACACAAATATGATTTTTACTAGGATCGGATATTTTTTCTATGATCGATAGATCCTAGGTGGATCCTACCGATCTCACACAATCCCATAGGATCCTATAGGATCCTAGGTGGATCCTAGCACGAAGGAGTCTATATGTCCGATCCGGATCAAAACCTTGCCTAGAATCGTAGGATCGTAGGATCCGGATCGGGATCCTAATAACCATGGCTCACACCCTTGTCTCAGACCTAAACCAGTGGAAAAGGGATCCAAATTAACATGCAACCCATACAATAATGCAAACACATCAGATTCAGCAACCAAGCAATGCTAATTTCTATTAAACCCTTCACCACCATGTGGTGTAAACAGCCAGCTAGAAGGATCATTACATCAAGCAAATGAAAGCATGTAGTTAAAAGCAAAGACAAAAATTTTGGTTTTTAACATTTTCTTTTCTCCCATTTTGGAAAGAAATTTGCATTAATTGGACTACTAATGGCTGAAAAATGAAAGGAAAATTACTCAAAAGAAAACAATATATGCAAGCATTTTTTTACAGTCTGCAACACCAGTGAAGGAAGCTAAGGCCCACCTAGTAAGACCAGCATCAGAAAATAGAGAAGTGGAATATTTGAGCATAAGCCCCCACCAGATTGTAATGGCCTAGCAGTATTGAATGCAGAATATACTGATCCAGTACGAACCAATAGGCATGGTAAATATACCACAAGAAATTAAACTATTTAGACACTGCAACTCCAGCAAACAATCCCCCACCCTCATAAAAGAATAGGATAAAAAACAATTACTGAGTAAAAATGAATCAAACAAACCAATTTAATGGAACAAAGATTCTACCTTGACTGTGGGTCTTTCTACCATCCTTCACCTTTTCATGGATCCCATCCAACATTGAAATGAAGAACTCATGTGCATCTTGCTGCTCATAAGTTGCCAAATTGGCTGCATGTTGCCACCAACTAATAACAGCATCACAAGCACCCCCAATCAGAAATCACTAACAACTATAACTTGGATAAGGGGGAAAGAAAGAATAAGGGAGATGGGTTCCTTTCAAACAAGTAAACTAGCAACAAATAGCATATTTCACAGCATTTCAACATCACCCCACAAAATACCCAAATCAAAATCATGATCCACCATAAAAATTACACAATATGCATGATCCCAAGTCAAAAAGATCTCTTTTTTCTCTTAAGAAAGATGCCAAATCACAACATATAATAAACAAACTAAGATCACGAGACATAAAAAAAAAAAAAAAACAGCTACCTGTAAAGGAGCTTGGCAGGGCTATAGGGGCTCCGATCACCGGAGAAAACAGCCGAAAACAAAGCATCCAAATCACAAGCCAAGCACAGTTTTTTAGAGTTTTCATACACATTTCCTGTCCCACTCCTCGTCCCGTTCTTCCTCCCACCACCTCTACCTCTTCCTCCACCTCCCCCGCCACCACCAGTTCCGCCATCACTGTTCTTTTGACAAAAGTAACGGTTATGTTTGTCACTCAAGAAGTAGTTCCTCAGCGGAGGAGTGTGAAGCAGAGCCTGCAAAACTGAATTCATGAAACAAGTACTTCCGAGATTGTTCAATCCCTTCAATCCCCACGGAAAATCCAATCCCAAACCGGGTGCCTGACTCGGATCCTTCGCAGGCAGCAACAAGCTCGAGTTCTGCCCGATCAGGACCTTCTCCCCGAGATCCGGCGTCCAAGGCCTGTAATCAATCCGACGTCGCTTATGCAGATTCTCCGGAGGCGCAGGCGAGAGGGCCGGGTTGCTGATTAGGTTTCCAGCGACGGCGGCGTCGAAGTCCCTGTCGTAGACCTGGTCCCCACACCGGCAGCAGAACAGCTCAGCGCGGTCGACATCAACAGCGATCTCGTGCCCCGGTGGCATGGAATCGGCGTGCGCAGCGGCGTGGGACACTTCTAGCGCCGGCGCGTGGCAATGGACAGTAGCGCACGACACACACGCGTAGAGTCGAGGCGCCGCCGCCGCCGCGGAGGATCCGCACGCGCCGCATCGCGGCACCTCGTTCGGATCGCGGCGGATCGCGGCCCGGCCCATGGACTTTGCCCGAATACAGTCCTGTAGGGCCCGGAACGGCTTAGCGCCGTGCCTCGATCGGAAATCGGCGAGGTGGGGGCACGGCGGGGGCAAAGAGAGGCTCTTGATCTTCGACATTCTGTCGGACCAAGCGCGGCCCTGAGGCGGTGGCTGTGGAGGCGGTCGAAACCCTAGCGCCGACGTCGGCGATTGGCCCCGGGGTCATCAAATCGATCTGGATCAAATCAAACTCATAACACGGATCAAAGTATCGACGATTCAGATATAGATGTGGATTTCAGTGGTGGTGGGTGGGATAATGCGGATTGAGATCGGGATCGAGATCGAGATCGAATTAGGGATGATAGATTTGGGGGTGAAAATGGGCCCTTTCCGGATCTTCTTATTCCGGGTTCGGATTTTTCTTCTTCTCACTGGTAAAATTGAATGAGAGAGAGAAAGGATCAGAGAAAGAAGGAGAAGAAAAGAGTTAATTTTTATTTAAAAATAATTCGAAATTAATTATAGGGTTTTCTCCAGAAATTTCACGGTGCGAGGAAGAACTGGAAGGAAGGAAAGTGTTGGTTTTTTTCCCTCTTTTTAATTTTTCCAGAAAATTTTATTTGTAGTAATAAATTACTACTCCGTAACACCATCCGCAACCATGGGGTAACCTCTTTCCCCCTTTTTCCCATCTTCCTACCACAACTTTACAACTCATTTATTTTTTTGTTTAAAATAATTTTTATTTTTTCTACCTCTTTCTAAAAGTTTACCTCTACAACCATAGGAAACCCCTTTTACCTCTTCCCAAATTTATTTTCACTTTTTCTTTTCCTTTATATCTTTCCCTTTATTATATGTGTATCATCATATATTATTGTGAATTATTTTTATTTACAATTTTATAAATAAACAAAAATAGCAAGTAGTTAATGTAAATATATTTTATTACATCTAGATTAAAATAAAAAAAAAAGTTAAAAACATTATAAAATACGTAAATACTAATAAAACTACCTATAAATTCGGATCATAGCCTTGGAATTGGTTCCACAAGTGCTTGATGAACTTCGAGTGGCACTCCCTTGAACACCCGGAGAATGCTCAAAATGTTGTTGGTTTGGAAAAAAAAAAGGATTGTACACATTGGTAGGATTATGTGGGGTATAATTTGGATATTCGGGTGTTGAAGAATTGTTAAACATCTGCAACATCACTTGAAATTGGGGATTTTTTAGAAGATTTGGATCAAAAGACATATTTGGAATGGGTGGAGTATTTGGATTATTGTGATCCATGGTTAAGAAAATAGGTGCAACTACAATAGATTAAGATGAGGTTATATATAGGATAAAATTGGGCTCAAATTATAGAAAAAAAATAATTTAAACCAATGTGATATTTTATTTTAAAAAATAATGAAATATAAATATATTTTTATTTCATTTTAAATCCTACTACAACTAATAAATCCAAATGTGAAATATATAAACCTACTTTATCATAAAAAAAAAAGAAAAGAAAATTACAAATGGGAAGAGGTTACCTCTCTCTACCAAGGTAACCCCTTCCCACCTCTTACCTTAAGGTAAAATCCACAACCATGGACTTACCTTTTAGCAACCTTAAGTTTGCTAAAACCCATGGTTGCTCATGCTCTAAGGATTAAAAAAGGGGAAATTGATTTATGGGGATGGGGCCAGTGATGGCCGTTGGATGTAAAGATCACGAGATGAAATTCACTGCAACCAACGGCTGTGATGAAAGGGGATTCTTCTTGTTTTTGTTCCTTTATTTATTTTGGGGTTTCATCGTTTCAAGTTAAACAGAGTAGGAATGAGTTGTCAAATGGAAAATGGAAGATGAATCGACCTCTTGTGAATCGTAATGCATAACCCATCTTTATCCATGGTACTCAAGTACCATAGATAATTTTTTAAAAGAAAAACAAAAGAAAATATCAAATTTTTTATTAACCCAAGAAATTTTTGTGAAGTAGGTATCATATTATGATACTCATTTTATTGATTCTCCCACATTTTATAGCATTTTATTATAAAAAATAGATATGATACTAAACAATCAACATCAATACCCCAATTAAAGATGGTCTTAGTATTTTAAGGGACGACCTAAATTTAATTCTTTGGCATGCATTTTGACGGATAAGATTCACAAAGTAATTACACATTTAGGACCAATGGTGGAAGGAGTGCATTGAGTTACAAGTAGCAATTGGATGCATCAGATCGAGTGTACAAGTGTACGGATGTTGTATTAGGGTAACATTATTTTTTCGGAAATTTCGCCAGGTACCCCTGAGGTATTGCAATTTTCGCGAGGTATATAAAACTTTTTTGCATATTTCGCGTGGTGCCCCTGAGGTTTTAAAACATTTCGCCTCGTGCCCTTCCCGGTTAAGTTTAACAGTTTGGGCTTTTATCCCGTTAGTTTGCAAATTAAAAAAAAAAAGAAAAAGAAAGAAAGGCTGGATGGACGAGAGCGCAGACGCGATATCCATCGAGCGAAGAGAGAAGAGCGAGGAGAGAAGGCTCCCGCTGCTCGAAGGCCGGCTCCGGCTCGGACCTGCTCCAACCGAGAAGTGAGCGACGAAGGAAGAGACAAAGAAGAACTCAACCTGAAGAAGGCGACAAGGGGTTGGAGGAGCGACACAGACCATGAGGGAGGAGGAGGCCGGGCCGCACCGCACCGCACCGAGCCGAATCCACCGGGAGAGGGTGGTGCTAGATTGCCAGGTATGTTTGAGATTTCGAACCCCTTTTCAAAAATTAGGGTTTCGTGTGAAATTGGTTGCAATTTGAGTTTTGGGTTGCTAAGTTTTTTAGTTTTAGTTTGGAATTTGGGGTTTTTGAGATTGCTAGGCATTCCTCAGGTGGGGTTTCAGATTCGAGTTCAAGGTTTGTTTCCAATTGCTATCACATATAGCAATTGTATCAGCAAAGATAGCTAATTGCCTAATTGTATGCTGGATTTTTTGTTGAATTTTTTTTATAATATAGATAGATAATTGTTGCAGCAAAGAGACATGTGTTTCTTGGCGGTTTTGATTAATTCTCTTGCTTGATCAATTATATTGAGTGATTCTACTTGTTGGAATTCATTATTAGCATGAATTATTTTTGTTTAGAAATTGAAATCAATTCCTTGAAGTGATTTTAAGCCTATTAGCTCAATGGTAGAGCAATTTGCTCAGACACAAAAATGCGGGTTCAAATCCCGCATAGGCTATCCATGGATATGTGTAGTTATTTAAAGTACTCAAATACTTGCTAATTTTTCATATAGGCAGAATTAGAGGGGTAGAGCTTGAAAAATTTGCATGAAAAATTTAGATTTGGAGAAGAACAAGGCATTCTTTAAATTGCATACATGAATAGAAATGGATGAAAATAGTATGTTTGACTAGCTCTCTTTTAGAAAATGAGATAGCTCTCTTTCGTGAATTGATAAGAAGCAAGAGGATGCTACTTCTAAGTGGACATTGGATCTTTTAGAAAATGAGATAGCTCTCTTTCGTGAATTGTTATCTGAGGAAAACTGGTATGCCTTCTCTTGAAACTTTTTTTTTTGGTGCTTGCATTTTTGAGTCATTGACTTGTAGTAAAATTGGAAACCTGACATTTGCTAGACCGTTGATGGCTCTGGATACAATTATCTCTGGTAGCCCTACATCAAATTCAAACCAAATGGCCCATTGTGAAGAGGTTTTAGAATTATACAAACGCTTGGTGGAGTCTGATCCTCCACATTTGGAGTATTATAAAGACAAGTACAGCTTGTCTTTGATAAGAAAGAAGGTTTGTCTCAGCCTTGTAGTTTTCACCTAAATGCCATATGAACCCCTATCCGAGCATCTTAGAATGAGATCAAGCTTAGTGTTTTAATTTGTATTATTGTAATTCAAGGCCCCGGACATATCTTCTGTTTCTACATCATGAATGTAGTTATGTAGACAGACACAGTGTCCTAAATTAAAAGAAATCATACAACCATTGTTGACAAAATGGGTTGCGTGTTGCAAAGGGGGTGGGATGGTTTCGTGGTTCTCGTGGATTAAGTTGCACGATTATGTTCACACTTCATTACTTTCTCTTGTATTTTCAAAACCATGGCTCGTTGCACCTACACGTAATATATGAATCGACATGCAAGGCCATATTCTAGAATTCATTTCTTAGGCAGGTTTACATTTTTATTTTTACATCCATTATCTTGGTATATTCATTATTTGTTTAACTTAGTCTTTACTTGGTTCTTTTAGGTTGCTTTGGACAAGCTGACTTTGCTGCAAGTTCTTTTAGGTTACTTGGTTCTTTTAGGTTGCTTTACTTGGTTCGCTTGTTGCCTCTTTACTTCCTGATCTAGCTATTTCTCTCATTTGAAGCAGTGATCTAGCTGTTTCTGTATTCGAAATGAGTTGTAGCAGCTGCTATTTCTCTTGCTGATCTAGCTGTAGCAGTAAACAATGTGCTTTGGTAAAATTTTCCATTTTAAAAAATGCATCAGTTTGGCAGTTCTGCTTAGATCAGCTATATATCATGTGCATGATTATTTTGTATGAAAATAACTTGGCACATGATTATTTTCCATTTTTTCAGTCTGTATTCGAAATGCACATGATATAATGCACATTGTTTAGCTTCAGCTGATCTAGTTGTATTCGAAATGAGTTGTAGCAGTAAACAATGTACTGCTGTCATGATTTAGCTTCAGTTGCTATTTCTCTCATTCATGTATTTGACTGAGATTTCTTGTGGCCACACATAAAAAAAAATTCATGTTGTGCATGACTTTATTATTTTTTACAACTATTTCCTTTAATGACTTTGTGTGATTTGAATGCTTAGATGACCCTCTTGTCTTAAGATTTCATTGCAAAAACTTGATTTTATCCACTAAAACAATTAGCTTGAGGTCTTGTATAGGTGATTTTGTCAATGTTATTTTGCTTTAAATATTGAAGTATCCCCTCACCACGAGTCTGCGATGAAGAAGATTGAGGTGATATGAGTGTAAAGGCCCGGATTTTTAAAAATAATAATTTAAAAATAAATAAAAATAAAATGGATTTAATTTGGATGTTTTAAAGGAAAACTCGTCATTAATCTACTAAATCGAACTTGAAATTTCTTGGAGCGAATTCCGACCCAATTTTTAACTTTAGACATCGAATCCGTCTTTCACACCGGGATTCAAAAATTTTTCTGTCATATTCTCCATTCTTATCTATTCCAAATCCTACCCTCTCAAGTGGGTAAAACTCTACCTATGCTACTCTCCCTCTCTTCTTTATTCCTTTTTATTTGGAAAACAAACAAATTCCTGTAAGTTTGACCAAGGAAGGCTGAAGACAGAAATTGCAAAACAAACAGCTCCTCTCTACCTATGTTCACAAATCAGAATTTTCAATTCTCAAATCTCTATCTTTTGAATTTGAGGAACACTCCCCCAGAACCTTATCCAAACACACCTCAAACTCATGAAGCCACCAGCTCCACCTCTCTGTTTCGCCGAGCACCAGCCCCGAACCGCCTCTGCTGCTCCTCCGTTCCGAGCAACGTCCAGACGCCACCAACACCGCCGAGAGCGCCCCGCCACCACCAGCTCCTCCTCGGCTCCACTCACCTTCGTTTCCGCCGCTATCATCACTGTCGAGCCACCAGTTGCTCACCACCATCACCTCACTATTCTCCTCCTCGTTCTCCCTTCGTCGCCAAGCCACCCGGAAGTCGGCCTGTTTCAATGGAAACCCCGCAGACCTTCGCTTCCTCCCCGTCGTCTGACTTGCCGGAGCGCACCTCGGGTCGAATCTGAGCAACTCCTTCCGTTTACTCCTTCCTTTTCCCTCGATGAGGAACCAGCAGCACCAGGCTTCCCCTGTCTCCTGTTCCGAGTGCCCAGAAGCTCCCAGGTGAGCCAGAGCCGTTGAGCAGCCCCACGCCGTCGTCGTTCCTCTATTCTTCCATTCCCAAGGTCGGTTGTCGATTCTCTCCATTTTCAATCCTAAAACGCCTAAAAGATCCACCTTTAACTCCATACCTACTCTCCTAGGGCTCGATCGAAGCTTCTCTCGCGCCCTTGCAGCCAGGAGACGCCATTGACGCCGGAGAGTTCACCTCGGACGCCGCGGCGGTGAGTCCGTTCTTCCCTCCTTCTCCTCGCTTTGTTTGTCCGATTTAGGGTGGGTATGGGTCGGAATTTCATATCGATTCCTCGGGAAAGGTTTGAGGTCGGAAGGGCCGCCGGAGATCTGGTCTCATCTTCCCTCTCTTCCGTTCTCCATTCCGTCGAGAGATGCGGCGCTCTGATTCAATCAATTTGGGGAAGGAAATGGGTTCAGTGGGTTTTGTTTTAATTTTGGTCCGGTCCAGCGATAATATTTATTAAATCCGGTCCGGTTTTATGCAAGAAATCAGATTTGGCCATTTGGGGTTGTTCTTACTGGATCCGAAAATGAGGGAAGGATTGGGCTGGGTTCTTGGATCCGAGTTTGGCAAAAAGATTGGGCCTATTTGTGTCTTGGGCCAGATCTGTTTGTTTTAAAATAAAGGGGATAAGTTTGGGATTTTGCAAATATAAGGGCGGTTTTGATAATTATATAAAGGACTGATTTTAATAAATAAAATGGTAGGGATTTGGAAATATTTGTGAAAGTGTTTAATAAATGGCATTTAAAATATTATATAATATTATTTGAGATGTAAAAATATAATATTATGATGATTTAAAAATATAATATTATGGAAACTTGAAGAGGATTTTGGGAAATGAAATATTTAATAAAAATAGTTGATGTTCATGATAATTATATTTATTGATGATAGATCATTTGAAAAGAGATTTTTAGAGTTTCGGAAACATCTTTTAAGGAGTCGTGTTTGGAAAACCAAAATGCCGGAATATTTTGATGAAACAAAGTTTGGGTTGACTTAGAAAATTCGATACTTCCTCTTGACTTGGACAAGTATGATTTGAGAAATTGATTTGGATGTGAGTTGACTCAACTTGAGATTTAAAGGTTTTGGAAAACGGTTTTACTATCGGTTGGTTTTGAACATGTTGAGAACTTGGAGATTGTGTGTATAAATGATGGACCGGTAGCTTATGAAAATGAATTGATGATAGGTGTGTATTGCCTTTGGATCACTTTGGACTTGCATTTGGGCCCTTGCTTGTGTTATATTGCTGTTCTGCATCTTCAGGTAAGTCTCTTCGGAGCTTACTCAGATTGAATAGAGTGATTCCCTGCTATAGGTGCATGATATACTAGGTGTTGCATTCATTATCAGCATGCCATGTAGTACCATGCTAGGTTGCATTGATCGTTGAGCATTCTATTTCTCTATGCGTATGTAAACAGAACGGCCGTTATCTGTGATAGTCCTAGAAGTCTTTGCTAGGGTCATAGGGTAGCCCAGCCTCATCGGGTACCCTGAGTCAATCGAGTACTTCCTTATATTATGATATGCCTGCGGGCTTTATTGTGGAGCGGGTTAGGCATGCGTGCCGCCCAATTATGAATGAATGCATTCACGAGCTGGCCAGTCTCCGCCTGTCGGAAGGGGTGGAGGTAGGAGAGGGATATGCCACTTGGCATTGTCTTGGGCCCTTTACAGTATTTCTGCACAATATTATGAACTAGGAGCATGCTAGTGTGTTTGAATTTCGTACTGCATTAGAGCATCTTTATTAGGTATAGCATATATGTGTGCTTATGGTTGGGATGCAGAGTTAAGTGGGCATCGATCTGATCCCGCCCCAAATCAATTTTTTTAGGAATTATTTATGTTCATCCTATCGGTGCTGGTTGCTTATTGTGCGGGTCATTTTGTCGGCGGAGAGTGAGCGCTGGAGTTATAGACTTCACCATACTCTGATCATATTGTTTTGGGTTTATACTTTTGACTCCGTTTTGACCCGGCTCCGCCGTGGCACTTGTATCTGTACTTTACTTCCGCTTTACTTCCGTTTGAAATGGTTTCCGCGACATAGTCTTAGGACAGGTTAAGGGTACCCAACGGCCCTACGATACTTTAGGGTTTGAAATCCCTCTTTATTACTGACCTTTGAAATGAGTTGAAACCTCGACCCGTACCTGGATTGCAAGATCCGAACAAGGGGTTTTATCCCTTGAAACGTAACCCGGAAATCATAATTCTGGGCCGTTACAAAGATGGTATCAGAGCTGAGGTTGTGCAATTCGGGTACAAAAGGGTCGAGTGTATGTTTTGGAAAACTGCCCATGAATTTCAAAGGTTTTGAACGTGTTTTAAAGGGGCAAAATGAATTTAAGATGTCTAACCTAAATTGGACTAAGTAATGAACTCGACTTGTAATAAAATGTGGAAAACCGACTAAAGTGGGATCGAGTGGGTAGAAAGGCGTTAGACCATCCCTATTGGATGTAGTTGGAAATGGGTAGGCGAAATATTAGCTTGTTCTTTACAGATGGGTCTGGAAGACTCCAAGGAGGTCATCAGGAGTGTCACTAACTGAATCTGTGTTGAGTGCTTGGTATGCTAGAATATCTGATTGGTATGCCTAACAGTTAAATGTGTATTGACTTATCCGTGAAAACGGGATAGTAGGAGTACCTTTGTTTCTGTATGGTCAAGTCCAACTTGTGTGACACATCCCCTTCAACTATGTTCTATCGAGTCTTCCTCCAAAATGTCAGTGTCTTCCGCGGGGAATCGGGTCGGTAAACACATTGTGTCGGAAACAAGTATGGATATAAAGGTGGTTTGAGTGAGTGTTGGAAGGTAGTTCTTGATGTCATTTTGAGTCGAGAGTAAGGTGTTTATGAGGTTGTCTTTCTTGATTTTTATGATGATTAACCAGTGTTTTCCTACCACAAGATTCGTACCAGAGTCCCACGGGAAAGAGGGGTGATGAGTCGGTTGGGAAAAGTCAATGGTTGCCCTTAGGGACCCCTGTCCGGTTGTAATTGTGACTCTCTCTGAATTGCATGGTATAATTTTGTAATCTTTGGCATGTACCCTGCGAATGATCATTGGTAAAAAGCTACTCATGTTGTTGAATCTATGACTGGGTACCCTGCTTAGGTCTTGTGTTATGTCTTGGCTTCTACCATGATTATATGTTGTTGTAGCATGTTACTTGGCCTATTGATCGTATGATTGAATGGATGGGTGAGTTGCATGGAATGAATCTGCATGATTTTACTCTACTAGGTTCATGGTAGTGTGATCGTTAAATTTTGATACCCTGGTGAAGCAAGTTCCTTATTTGATACGTGCTACAACTTGATATCACCATGCCTTATATGATACGTAACTTCCAGTACATGTTGTTGTGATGATCCTTCATGTAAATTCGTGATTGTATAACATTCCGTATCCATGCTAGTCACATTGTTTAGGTCTCGTGTTGTATCTCGCTTTCTGTCATGATTATGTTTGGTTCGCGTGTCTAATTGACCTGTTGTAATGATCGTACTACTGATTGGTTAGAAACATGAAAGGCATGATATGGGTCTATATGAATGTTGCTTTCCCTGGATTAGGTCCATGATAGTATGATCAATTCCTCTTTGTATGAATGTTGATAGATGATTATCTTAGCATGTGGATGATGACTTGTCAATGCCTATTATTCCTTTTGTGACAAGAATTCATAGCATGCCCATATAAATTGTAATTGCCAGATTAGCTATTGCTGATTATTTTGCACATCATATTGTTGTGTGTTACTTGTGTTGAATGGAGAAAATGTGGTATAACTGAGTCTTGACAAATGCATGTTTCATCCCAGTATGTGTTGATCTGCACTCATGCCCCGTATCCTAATCCTACTGCCCATTACTTAAACTCGTATTATGCATCGTTTAACTCTTCTCATGCTTCTATGCCGTGGAATATAATTGAGTGAGTTCTTACCCGTCGTCATGAGTAGTTACATGCATCTATCGTACGTCATATTGAGCTTTTAACATCATGTATGGTCATCGGTTGTGACTTGTGCGAACTTGTATCTTGACTACGTTGTTGCTGATTCTCTCTCGAGCTAGGTTCCTGATAGTGTGGTTCTTCCCTCTTTCTATCACCATAACATGTCTTACCCATGCAAGATAATTGATGTTGAATTCGATGATTGATTGCCTTTCGTAATGGTTAATCATAGCATGCTTACATGTTATCACTCGATAGTGTTTCCCTATTACGTTATGAATTCCTCTTGTGCTGGCATAGAGGTATGATTTGGCACCTCGCATGATCACCCACCACATTGTATTATTTCGCATATGCATGACGAGTGAATGTTGGAATGAATCTAGTCGAGTTACCTTGATTGTGTCCATGTTCGATATGTGCTAGTAGTGTCCTATAAGGTTTATGAATTCCGATATGACTCCTAGATGGTAACTTTTCGTACTTACTGCATTGCGTAAACATGCTTCGTGAACATTGTGCTGAGTTCTCTTAGGCCGCTATTAACTATGTCATGCCTCATTGTGTATCGCTAGCATCCTGTAGGACCTATGCTTTCTGATGTGACCCTCCGTCTGATTTCATGCCATTCTTGACTTATTATATGATCATGGTTGCCGTATGTGATAGATACTATGCCGCTCTTATGTGTTCTCGTATAACATTAGGTCGGATTGTTACGATAACCTCATCATGAAGCATTGACCTTAATTGTTGATATATATACCCCGCTAGTGCATCGCTCATATATGTGATAATTGCTCTGTTTGGTAAATCCCGCATACCTCGTTTAAGACTACTAGGCGTTATGGATTTCATGAAGCGATAGACTGTTAGCTTGTCTCACATGCATTCGTGTAGAATTAGACTATGTCTTTTGGATTGAATATGCATGTCGTTCTCCTTGAGATAGGCACATGTTAGTGTGGATTAATGTGGCTGATATGCTCCATGATGAACTCATTTTGCTCGTCAAATTATAACCTCATAGATTTTCATAGGGGCAATCGTTGTCATTCTCGGGTCAAAGTCTTGCCTCTAGTCTTGTCGTTCTTTAGCCTTGGTCCATGTTTGGTTCCGAGGTGAACATTGGATTGCCCGTCCTTGTCACTCCCCTATCTCTGCTAACTTAGACTACTCTGCGATATTTGGTGAGCAACTGCTTGGAAGAGAAAGGAAGTTGCATAACGATAGAGCAGCGCAGCGGAAGCGTGGGCCCATAACCCACGGGCCTCAGGATCAACAATGTCGGCAGGACGAGCACGTTTTGTGGATTGCGGTTGCTGAGTACGATATGACTTGCAAGCGAGAATGTTCTCCGTTCGAATTGCTAACCCTTTGAAACTTGTTGACGATGATATTGCACTGACCTGCGATGAGATTTATGTGTTGATGTGCTGACTTGATGATGACTGTTTCCTAATTGCTTGTCGTCAATGACGATATGATGTGATGCCTTATAGATCTCATGTATCATGATGTCTTGACGTGTTACTACTCTAAGTTGCTAAGCATGATTTGAATTCCGTTACCTGTAAAATGTGAACTACATATGCTAAGAGACATGAATTGTATCTGATGAGGTTATAATGCAATATGCTAGGTTGACTTGATTATGTTCATATATGATGTTGCAATAATTATTGAGCATGATGGTAGACTGAGACTTGTTGAACCTATGATGTTTTGTTGATAAATGCTGGTTGACCTGATGTAGATCTTATGTGTGATGATTCCATGATTGTTTCTCCTTTAAACCTGTGAGTGAGGTCATTTGGTAGCGTGGTTGGAGAGTGGGGAAAGAATTTTGGGCGGTTGGGATGATCGATGGTATTAGGAGGTGAGTCACGAGAGAAGGAAGTTGGTCTAGGTAAGACTGAGTGAACTTGGAATTTATAGTAGGCAATGTTGGTGGTTCTGATGAGCTTCTAGGTGATGCTGGTAATGCTTTGGGTAGTGCGAAGAGTGTAAGGAATGACTCGTGAATATTGAGGACATGGTATTAGAGGGTACTTGGGTGTGAAGTTAGAGATAGGAGTTGGGTTTTTAGAGGTGGATGGTGTGTGGGAGTGCTTGATGGAATGAGGGGTGAGATTGGAGTATCGAAACGAATTGGGATTTCTTAAGGGGATTTTGTCGGAGTTAGTGTTATTGAGTCTAGAGGAGGATTAATCTTGGCTTGAGAGTGGAGACGGGTGAGTGGGGATTGTGTTTTATTTTGACTGGTATGACGTGAGGATTTTCTTGATTATGTG
Organism: Persicaria tinctoria; assembly: GCA_037127255.1. NCBI lineage: Eukaryota > Viridiplantae > Streptophyta > Magnoliopsida > Caryophyllales > Polygonaceae > Persicaria > Persicaria tinctoria. The sequence goes on along the minus strand of JBANSL010000008.1, from coordinate 58,344,105 downwards.
ATTTATTTATATTCGCTGGCATGATGCTAGATAGCAACCATGATGAACCTAATATGGAATTAATTAAATGTTGATATGCAATATTGAAATCTAGTTGGTAGTGACAAATGTTATCATGATATATTGCTGCTCTGCTATGTTGTTTTAGGAGCATGTTAGGATGTGTTGTGATCTGATATACGAGATAGTAATGTGTTATTATGTGAAAGTGTGATGTTATGTCATGGGGTGAAAGCATGATGTTATATTATGTGGTAGTAAACATGATGTTGTATTATATGTTTAGCAAGCACGCTTATGGACATGTTGCATCAAGAATATGACTTTCAAAATGAATATGATTTATATATATGAGATAATGATGTCTGATTACTAATGATCGCTACATGGCGTTGTGATGAGTTAAGATGATGTCTGGTGAGTATGCTGACATTCGATGATTGATATGCTGCTTGACCTCCCTTTTCGTTGAATCTTAATGGCATGATTTTGTTGTGTTGACAATGAGTTTTGGTTCGTTGACTCTATGATGGGGTGATACTTTTATGACTTCCGATGTGATGTCGAGACGTTATTATGATTTTGTTGTGCGGTTGAGATGCCTATTATGACCCATAGTAGGATGTAGAGATTTTGATGTGACCTTGTGGCACTGTGTGGACATGCATATGTTTGAGACTTGTCATATGATGTACTGATTGGAGATTTGTTGGTTATGCATTTCTTATGGGTTGTGAAGCTTGCTTGAATTGAGACTGATAGCTTGTTTTGATTCTGGAAACTAGGAAGAGAATATGGGATTAGCCATTAGAGGTGGATGATTCCACCTCCGAGCTTCTGAATTTGATTGATTAATGTGTGAGGAAATGATTTGGTTGTGGGAAGATTTTGACGAAATCTTGATTGAAATGATTTGACTTGTCTTGGTGTAAAGTTGCTTGATTAAACGTCGGGTTTGAAGATTTTGAGCGGTTTTGAAAGGGAGTAACTTGGATTTTAAAAGAATAAACGTTATCGAGAATTTCAACGAATTTGAGGTTAATCTTTTCCAATTTCGGAATCCCATTTGAATCGTTTCAAACCCGGGCAACTCTATGATACTTCACGAAGTGGATACAAGCATTTTATGAGGGCGCTTGTAGGGTGCTTGCTAAGACCAAGTGATGATATTGTAGAACTTTTAGAGTTGTGGTACTTCCGAAAAGTCGAAGCGAGGATGTGATAGGGGCGCTTATCGCATACTTGTCAAGGCCAATTGGAGATGTCACGACCGTGACTTGGATGTTGTGAGAATCCCGGAAGACGCAACCGAGATTATTACAAGATCCTTGGACATGGTCTTTGGACTCATCAATTTCAAACTTCACCCCCTACTTTATTTTGATTTTAGTCTCGGGGACGAGACTTATTTTTAGAGGTGGATGATGTAAAGGCCCGGATTTTTAAAAATAATAATTTAAAAATAAATAAAAATAAAATGGATTTAATTTGGATGTTTTAAAGGAAAACTCGTCATTAATCTACTAAATCGAACTTGAAATTTCTTGGAGCGAATTCCGACCCAATTTTTAACTTTAGACATCGAATCCGTCTTTCACACCGGGATTCAAAAATTTTTCTGTCATATTCTCCATTCTTATCTATTCCAAATCCTACCCTCTCAAGTGGGTAAAACTCTACCTATGCTACTCTCCCTCTCTTCTTTATTCCTTTTTATTTGGAAAACAAACAAATTCCTGTAAGTTTGACCAAGGAAGGCTGAAGACAGAAATTGCAAAACAAACAGCTCCTCTCTACCTATGTTCACAAATCAGAATTTTCAATTCTCAAATCTCTATCTTTTGAATTTGAGGAACACTCCCCCAGAACCTTATCCAAACACACCTCAAACTCATGAAGCCACCAGCTCCACCTCTCTGTTTCGCCGAGCACCAGCCCCGAACCGCCTCTGCTGCTCCTCCGTTCCGAGCAACGTCCAGACGCCACCAACACCGCCGAGAGCGCCCCGCCACCACCAGCTCCTCCTCGGCTCCACTCACCTTCGTTTCCGCCGCTATCATCACTGTCGAGCCACCAGTTGCTCACCACCATCACCTCACTATTCTCCTCCTCGTTCTCCCTTCGTCGCCAAGCCACCCGGAAGTCGGCCTGTTTCAATGGAAACCCCGCAGACCTTCGCTTCCTCCCCGTCGTCTGACTTGCCGGAGCGCACCTCGGGTCGAATCTGAGCAACTCCTTCCGTTTACTCCTTCCTTTTCCCTCGATGAGGAACCAGCAGCACCAGGCTTCCCCTGTCTCCTGTTCCGAGTGCCCAGAAGCTCCCAGGTGAGCCAGAGCCGTTGAGCAGCCCCACGCCGTCGTCGTTCCTCTATTCTTCCATTCCCAAGGTCGGTTGTCGATTCTCTCCATTTTCAATCCTAAAACGCCTAAAAGATCCACCTTTAACTCCATACCTACTCTCCTAGGGCTCGATCGAAGCTTCTCTCGCGCCCTTGCAGCCAGGAGACGCCATTGACGCCGGAGAGTTCACCTCGGACGCCGCGGCGGTGAGTCCGTTCTTCCCTCCTTCTCCTCGCTTTGTTTGTCCGATTTAGGGTGGGTATGGGTCGGAATTTCATATCGATTCCTCGGGAAAGGTTTGAGGTCGGAAGGGCCGCCGGAGATCTGGTCTCATCTTCCCTCTCTTCCGTTCTCCATTCCGTCGAGAGATGCGGCGCTCTGATTCAATCAATTTGGGGAAGGAAATGGGTTCAGTGGGTTTTGTTTTAATTTTGGTCCGGTCCAGCGATAATATTTATTAAATCCGGTCCGGTTTTATGCAAGAAATCAGATTTGGCCATTTGGGGTTGTTCTTACTGGATCCGAAAATGAGGGAAGGATTGGGCTGGGTTCTTGGATCCGAGTTTGGCAAAAAGATTGGGCCTATTTGTGTCTTGGGCCAGATCTGTTTGTTTTAAAATAAAGGGGATAAGTTTGGGATTTTGCAAATATAAGGGCGGTTTTGATAATTATATAAAGGACTGATTTTAATAAATAAAATGGTAGGGATTTGGAAATATTTGTGAAAGTGTTTAATAAATGGCATTTAAAATATTATATAATATTATTTGAGATGTAAAAATATAATATTATGATGATTTAAAAATATAATATTATGGAAACTTGAAGAGGATTTTGGGAAATGAAATATTTAATAAAAATAGTTGATGTTCATGATAATTATATTTATTGATGATAGATCATTTGAAAAGAGATTTTTAGAGTTTCGGAAACATCTTTTAAGGAGTCGTGTTTGGAAAACCAAAATGCCGGAATATTTTGATGAAACAAAGTTTGGGTTGACTTAGAAAATTCGATACTTCCTCTTGACTTGGACAAGTATGATTTGAGAAATTGATTTGGATGTGAGTTGACTCAACTTGAGATTTAAAGGTTTTGGAAAACGGTTTTACTATCGGTTGGTTTTGAACATGTTGAGAACTTGGAGATTGTGTGTATAAATGATGGACCGGTAGCTTATGAAAATGAATTGATGATAGGTGTGTATTGCCTTTGGATCACTTTGGACTTGCATTTGGGCCCTTGCTTGTGTTATATTGCTGTTCTGCATCTTCAGGTAAGTCTCTTCGGAGCTTACTCAGATTGAATAGAGTGATTCCCTGCTATAGGTGCATGATATACTAGGTGTTGCATTCATTATCAGCATGCCATGTAGTACCATGCTAGGTTGCATTGATCGTTGAGCATTCTATTTCTCTATGCGTATGTAAACAGAACGGCCGTTATCTGTGATAGTCCTAGAAGTCTTTGCTAGGGTCATAGGGTAGCCCAGCCTCATCGGGTACCCTGAGTCAATCGAGTACTTCCTTATATTATGATATGCCTGCGGGCTTTATTGTGGAGCGGGTTAGGCATGCGTGCCGCCCAATTATGAATGAATGCATTCACGAGCTGGCCAGTCTCCGCCTGTCGGAAGGGGTGGAGGTAGGAGAGGGATATGCCACTTGGCATTGTCTTGGGCCCTTTACAGTATTTCTGCACAATATTATGAACTAGGAGCATGCTAGTGTGTTTGAATTTCGTACTGCATTAGAGCATCTTTATTAGGTATAGCGTATATGTGTGCTTATGGTTGGGATGCAGAGTTAAGTGGGCATCGATCTGATCCCGCCCCAAATCAATTTTTTTAGGAATTATTTATGTTCATCCTATCGGTGCTGGTTGCTTATTGCGCGGGTCATTTTGTCGGCGGAGAGTGAGCGCTGGAGTTATAGACTTCACCATACTCTGATCATATTGTTTTGGGTTTATACTTTCGACTCCGTTTTGACCCGGCTCCGCCGTGGCACTTGTATCTGTACTTTACTTCCGCTTTACTTCCGTTTGAAATGGTTTCCGCGACATAGTCTTAGGACAGGTTAAGGGTACCCAACGGCCCTACGATACTTTAGGGTTTGAAATCCCTCTTTATTACTGACCTTTGAAATGAGTTGAAACCTCGACCCGTACCTGGATTGCAAGATCCGAACAAGGGGTTTTATCCCTTGAAACGTAACCCGGAAATCATAATTCTGGGCCGTTACAATGAGAACCTCCAAAGTAAGAAATGAGATAACTAGTTACTGAATACCCAAATGTTGTGACCCAAAAATTGATAATTGGCCAATGGTACCTAAGATTGAGCATGAATATTCAAAACTTGGAGATGAGATTCACTTGGAGATGAGTCTATGCGGGATTTGCACCCGCATCTTTGTGCATAAGTACAACGCTCTACTATTTGAGCTAATAGACTTAAATTTTGGCATGGGAAATCAGCAAAACTATTATATGAGACACAATGGTGACTCCCTTGAAAGCAAACCAAACATTGAGCTCTCTTGCAGCCCATCATCAGAGACCCTAAAGCTAGCAATCGTGCTTATATGGATAAGCCTTGCCCAAGGAGGAAGTTCATTGAAAAACAAAAGGCCAACAAACTACCTATTGGATTTTGTAATCAAAGACACTAAAACCAACAAATGTCTCATTAAACAATTTGAACAAGCCACAAATTGGCAATCACATAACCAATTCAATATGAAATTGAAACCGTAAATCTAAAAAAAATATTTGAGATAACCCAATATTGGGAAATCACATGGCCTAAATCTGACATGAAAATTTGGACAATCAAAGCAAAATAACAAGTTGGGACTTGGGTGAAGAAATTTGAGCCATTAAAACCAGCAAATTGACATAGATAAATGAATCAAACCCCCAAATTTTAAATTTCTTCCCAATTCTGTAGTTCTGTTTTCACCTGTAACAAAACAAAAAACCCTAACTAACTCCACATAAAACCAGCATACAATTGAGTAGAGAACATAACAAACTGCATAGAAATCGAGTGGAGTACACGAATTCTGCAATGGGCAATGGTGTGTTATGTACCAACTGAGGAATGCCTAATTTTCGAACTCGAATCTGAAACCCCAACTGAGGAATGCCTAGCAATCTCAAAAACCCCAAATTCCAAACTAAAACTAAAAAACTTAGCAACCCAAAACTCAAATTGCAACTAATTTCACACGAAACCCTAATTTTTGAAAAGGGGTTCGAAGTCTCAAACATACCTGGCAATCTAGCACCACCCTCTCCCGGCGGATTCGTCTCGGTGCGGTGCGGTGCGGCGCGGCCCGGCCTCCTCCTCCCTCATGGTCTGTGTCGCTCCTCCAACCCCTTGTCGCCTTCTTCAGGTCGACTTCTTCTTTGTCTCTTCCTTCGTCGCTCGCTTCTCGGTTGCAGCAGGTCCGAGCCGGAGCCGGCCTTCGAGCAGCGGGAGCCTTCTCTCCTCGCTCTTCTCTCTTCGCTCGATGGATATCGCGTCTGCGCTCTCGTCCATCCAGCCTTTTTTTTTTTTTAATTTGCAAACTAACGGGAGAAAAGCCCAAACTGTTAAACTTAACCGGGAAGGGCATGAGGCGAAATGTTTTAAAACCTCAGGGGCACCACGCGAAATATGCAAAAAAGTTGTATACCTCGCGAAAATTGCAATACCCCAGGGGTACCTGGCGAAGTTTCCGTTATTTTTTTTTAACAATTAACCAAATTTTCTTGAATCAAGAATTGAAAAGATTTTGGAAGATTGAGCTGAATATTTTATTTTAAGTAAGGATATCTTGGAGGATGATACTACAAAGGACGACATCAGTAAGGGTAGATAGTAGAAATAGCCGAACCGAACTCCAGATGGGATAGACAGTCCAATGCGCGATTACCTTCCATACAGATGTGACGGATCACGTAATAACAGAACGGAAGAAGCATAAAAAGCGGATCGGATAAGATCATCTCAATCTCACCCGAGCAAGATATCCCAATTCGCAAACTATTAATAACTAGTACGATTCCCGCGCCATGGCGCGATTTTTTTATAAATAATATTTAGATATAGATAAATCATAGACATTGGTTAAAAAATGCAACATCAAATAATATTGGGTAATTAATATTAGAATATTTTTTTAAAAAATATTAGAAAATATAGTTACCATAATAAAATGATATTATGTAAATAATATTTTCACAAATAACTTTGAACATGGAGAGAACATGTGACATAAATTAATATAGTATATAGATATAGATAGTTAGTAAATGAATTTGAGTTAAGCTCAATAGGTATATTAGATTGAATTCAATGTTTTGAATTAAGCCCAATAGTTAGTAAAATTAAAGAAAAAAAAGAATTAAAAGAAAAAGAACAATTAAAAAAAAAAGATTGAAGAGAAAAAAAAATTATAATCGGTCAAAACCCCTAAAATCTCTCTAATGTTGACCCCTCAGCATAAACTCTTCTAAATTAAGAGTTTATATAGATGCCAAAATTATCACCTTCAATACAAATAAATTTAATTTTGAGGTCAAGTGCCTTTACGATGCCTTTCCACAGGATGAACCCCTCAACACCTATAAAAGTGGAATAAGGCGAGCCACCGGCTTCAGTAAAAATAACTGAACCATAGGAGTCACGAATGACAAAGTCGTAGGTACCTTTGGAGGTGGAAACCACACCATCAAAGTTGAGTTTGCACCACTTAGTCCTACGAGGTTTGAGCGTTGTTATTTATAAATAAAACCCTAGGGCTATGCTTTTATTCATTTAACAACACAACAACAATCAATAGAGAGAGTTTAGGGTTTTTGGAGCTTTAGAGTTTTGACGTTCTTGCGAGGTTTGAGCGCTGTAATTGTGAAGACTTCAAGGTTTTATTTAATCCAATTTAGTTCCTTTATTATTTTCATCATATTTTCCTCTACCATGAACGAGTGATTGCTTTTCTTCTAAGGTCGAGTTGACCTCGGCTATAACCATGTTTGTGTGATTGATAATTGTTGAAGAAGTTATGTTTTATCTTGTTCTACCTTGTGTTTAACCTTTGAATACAAATTTGAAGAACACATATTGTGAAACTTGGGTAGTAATTAGGTTTTCTATTCAAAAGTTTATTAACTGTATTTATTCATGTCATGTTTATCATAAGCTAGAATACAGGATTTTGCATACCAAAAGGATTTAAAGTCTATTAGCTCAAAATGGTAGAGCGATGTGTCATGCACAAAGATGCGAGTTCACATCTGTTATGATCCAACTAGTTGATCATACAGTAGAGCTATGCACTCGATAGTACTGCAAGAAAGAAGGTGAGAAAGGGAGATGAGAAGGAAGAATCAGACGAGGTGAGAAGAAAAAGAGGTGAGGTGAGGAAGAAGTGTTTGGAGAGGGAAAATATGTTTCATTTTTAGCATACCCATCCTCAATTGTACAAGGTCCTATTTATAGACCAATTACAAGGCCTAACCCATTCATTTGGCCTAACTAACTCACTCAACCTCTTAACAACCATATGACTAAGATCATTACAAAATCCCGCATAAGCTATTTATGATTGTCTTCTTTTTGTTCGGGTTCATAAATAAGGTTATAAAGTGCAAGAATAAGATGGTAAAATGCATAAATAAGATGATAAAGTGCAAGAATAAAATGATGAAGTGTATGAATAATAATATAAAGTGCATGAATAAGATTCTGAAGTGCACAATTAAGATTATAAAGTTCATAAATAAAATGATAAACTGCAAGAATAAATCAATGAAGTGTATGAATAATAATAATAATAATAATAATAGTAATAATAATAATAATAATAATAATAATAATAATAATAATAATAATAATAATAATAGGAAGTGCATAAATAAGATTATGAAGTACATAATTAAGAATATAAAGTGCATAAATAAAATAATAAAGTGCATGAATAAGATTATAAAGTGCACAAATAAAATTATAAAGTGCACAATTAATATTATAAAGTGCACAAATAACCTTATAAAGTACAAGAATAATAATACAAAGTGCAAGAATAATAAAATTATCAAGTGCAAGAATAAGATTTTGAAGTGCACAATTAAGATTATAAAGTGTAATAATAAAATGAAAAAGATTATAAATGTGCATAGCTGTATTCTAAATCTACGCAATTGTATCCATGCTTTCAGTTATTAGTGACATGAAAAAGATTAGAAATTTACAACTCGTGACCAAGATTATACATTTGTTATATCATTTATTTATGTAAAAATTTTAAAAAAAGAAGTTTTAGGCGTTGTTAGTTGTTTTTTTTTCTTCCTATTTGTGCACTTTATAATCTTATTTTTATATTTTATAATCTTATTAATGCACTTCAATTTTTATCTCAGAAAGAAGAAAGAAGTGAACATCTGTTAATATTACTTATGCACTTTATAACACTATTCATACACTTTATAATCTTAGGGTGTGTTTGAATTCCATTGCATTTTCATTATAATGCAATTATTTTACCTTGTTTTATGTGTCCGTTTAGCTGTAAAAATAAAAATCTTGTAAAAACCAATGTAAAATCGTAATTCAACTAAATAATCATATAAACCGAGATAAAATAATTATATTTTAATTAATATATCATGGAACCCAAAAACATGATAATTTAAACACCTTAAAAATTTTGTTAACCAAACACCGCCTTATCATTTTGCATTATAAACATAATGCATTTGGAATCCAAACACACCCTTATTTGTGAACTTTATAACATTAAACTTGCACTTTATAATTATATTTATGCATTTTATACTATTAATCTCCATTTTCTATGTAAAAGTTTTCCACATAATAAAGTTGCAAAAGAAATTGAATGCAAATATTTCAACAATCCCAACCAAAAATTAATCATATAAAGAATGAGATTTCATAAATCAATTTATAAATTTATTTATGCACTTTATAATCTTGAGCATGCACTTTGAAGTCTTATTTATGCAGTTCATGATTTTGGGAGCAAAGGGGAAGCCAAGCTGATAGATCTTCAGGGTCCAAGCTTTGCCTTCTTCCATTTGTCCCATTGTTGTTGTTGTTGCTACTCGTCCTTCACTAGCCAAGCATCAAATTGATAAAATCTCTAAAAAATGAATGGGAAGAGAAGGAATTTATAGAAGTTGCTGGTTGTTGCCTGTCTTTCTAAAGGAATTTGGATCTGCTGCTGGCCGCTGGAGATAGATGGAGTGCTGCTGGAGGTAGATGAGTGAGTGAGGCCACTGTATTCAAAAGAGTGTTATACAATTCTTTGAGTAAAAAAATCAAACAACAGAATGCATCATCCTCAATCAAACTCTGTGCACCAGAAGGGTGGCTTGCTAGTGGCTTCATAATGTGTATAATTTTTCTCTCTAACCGATAATGCACCAATTCATTTGGTATCTATAGACAAGACCAAATAAGAAGAATATGAATCATACATGACTGAAATTAAGCAAATCGTATAGAACAAATATCAATCAATGTAAATCTTGACACTTACATATGTTGACTGAAGATTACTTTATGTAAAGATAACAACAAAGATGAAAGCCAATTCAAATTACAATGCTGAAACTTAAGTGCTTAAAAAATCAGATTTTAGTGCTCATAAATATCAAATGTTAGTGGAAAGAATATCAGAGTATGCAAACTACCAAAATTATGGACTTTAGCCTATGCGGGATTCGAACCCACATCTTTGTGCACAAGCACATCACTCTACATTTGAGCTAATAGGCATTCATGACACCCAAGCTATAAAATAATAAAGGATGTACCTAACATCCATAACACCATAAAAGCAAAAGTACACAGCTTGGAAACAACCCCCAGAGCACTGAACGACTACAACCATAAAAGCAAAAAAGGTGGAAACAAGAGGGCATAGCAAGCTTTCAGAACTGTGTAAAATGGACGTGAAAAGAAAGACTTGGGGTTTCCAAGTGGGAACTATCATAAATCAGCAGTGCAGAAATCAGTCAAATTGTCCAAAACCCTAATGCCCAAACACAGTTAAGCCCTAAAGATGTTCTTATGCTAAAATATACTCTGTACAAAATTAACAAATTATTCCAGCATTACTAAATGGAAAACCTGCAAATTGAATAGAAAATTCCGGGAAACTAAAGGGAAAAAAGGAGGAGTGTGCACCAGGGACATGGGGTTTCCAGGTGGGAACTAGAGAGTAGAGGAGGGTTCTCATCGTGTGAAGACAGGCGAAGTAGATTTGACTGTACTACTAGCCTCTATAGGTTTCCTTGTGAATTAAGAACTCTTCATGCTGAAGCCAAGAGAAAAGAAAACAGTGGTGAGTGGTGTTAAGTTAGCAGATAATATTAAAGAAATTCGGCATCACAATCAGATGAACAAACTTTCCGAAGATAGAAATATCAACCAGATTATAATACACAGACTGTTTTCTACACATTCTTAAGTTAAATTTACAATTTTCAGAAAGCATTTGGCATTCAAATGTACAAGCTCTGACATTGAACCCACTGCCCATAAGGCCATAACTAGGCACATTTTTTAGAGAGACTGATTATATAGACATTGCAACAATGCTGCCATTAAAAAAGTTCCAAATATTGCTCATTCAAGCTATTTCTCTTCAGCAAAGCCTCTTCGTTTCAAATTGATAACATATCATTTTTGCTTAAACTAACAGAAAAGATAAATAGAAGGCAAAAGAAGATACAAGGCCAGAAGACTGCATTTGGATCCATCTTGGGGAGATGCTGTTTAAGGATAAGTGCTGGTTCTACAAAAAGAATGGAATCAGATAAAAAAGAAATAAACGATATTAAGTAATCTAGGTACTAGAAGATATATATTATGAAATTGCACCAAGATTATCAATTCAGCACCGATAGAGAAGTCCAAATATCTAGTTAACCCCTAGTTAACTAATTCAAATGCAACTTGTAAATTAAAATTCCATTATCAGGAATATCAGTTGCATATAAAAAAACTGGCACCATAACTTAGAAGATTCAATATCATCAGGATCAACTTGTGCCATCTGAAGAGCATTTTTGGCAGCCTCCATTGCCAAAACACAACAATACATTGAAAAAAAAGTTAAGCTGGAAATTGAGAGGAAAATCAAACCCAGATCAGGAACCTGCAATAGGGGTTTACCACTAGACATGAACAACCATAGTCAGCCACCAGCACAATCTCGTAAAGTTGAAGATTCAAAAGTCAAAGCACAAACAAATGATCAATTGAAACCCAAATTGCCTTAAACAATTCGCACAACTTCAAATTGAAAGAAAACGAAAACAGTTGCAGCATACAAAAAGCCCTTAAGCCCTAAAGATTGAACAAAGACAAAATCGAAAACATCCAAATAGAAAACATCTTCAATGGATCAACTGAAGATACAACAAACCTGGAGATCTGGGGAGGGTGAGAGAGAAAAGGTTGGGGATGGAGATCTGAGGAGGGAAGGAGTTTGGTGCGCCGCTGACTTAGGGATCCGGCCAGGGCGGTGGTCAGAGTTGAAGCGAGCGGAGCTTTCCCGAAGATTCGGAGCGCAATCTCCTTGAGCCGTCTCAAATTCCGCACTCGGCGAGCGCAATCCACTGCCCCGGCGCTGTCCTCCTCCAAAGGAAGCCTCTCATATGCGAAATTGCTGAACGAAGTCGCCATCACCGCCACAGGCCCGAAGCAATCAGGTGCCCTACCACGCTACCCCCTCCACCTGCACCTGCCCGCCGGAGAGGTAAACAGATCCTGGTGGTCGCGGTCGGCGCCGGCGGCAGCAGGAGAAGAGAAACAGATTAGAGAACCGATGGAGCCTAGGCTGAAGGAGAAAAGAGAGGACGAGTAGGGAGACGGACTAGTAGCTTTTTTTGGGCCGGTCCAACACCAGTTTGTTTTAATTTTTTAAACCCGTCAGCTTATTCATTAACACGATTTCCGTTTAGCGCAGGACATTTTTGCCGTTTAGCGCATGGCCTCATGGTCGCAACGACCATATGTCAAATGGTCGTTGCGACCACTTTTTTTTTCCAAAACCAATACATGGTCGCAATGACCAAACCCAGAAGGGGTCGCAATGACCACAGCAGAAGTGGTCGCAATGACCAAAAAGACAATGGTCGCAATGACCAAAAGGATAATGGTCGCAATGACCACAGTGTAGGTTGATCGTTGCGACCGTGCTTTTTTTTTTTTAAAAAAAAGGGGTTTTTAGCCCGGGTTAAGAAATTACTGGGCTAAAATCACCCCTTTTTACATCGGTTGTACTTTGAACCGGACTAAAAGAGTGTAGTAAAAAAAAACCAGATCCGTCTTCCTTCCCCATCCAGTCCATCTTCTCCTCTTCTATCCAGATCGCCGCCGGGGAGCTCTCGACTTTTCCCCATCCCGCCACGAAGGAGGCTGTTGATTTCGGCTTTTCCACAACCCAGAAAAGCTCAACACAAACTCACCTTTAATTAGAGAAAAACAAAATATCTCTCTCATCCCACCTTCAATTTCTATAAATATCCAGAACAGTGGTTTTACTAATTAAAATTTTTCTTTGAATGCTATTCCATTTGGATACACTAATCGATCATCAAGTTCACAAACTCCAGATTGTTTGTTTGTTTGTTAAAAGGGTTTGATTTGGAATTTCGACGGGATGCCATGGCTAGGGTTAGTGGGCATCTTTTGATAATGGCAATGACCACACCATGAACTGATTGTTCATTCCAAAACATGCATTATTTTAGAACCATGAATTGATTGTTCATTCCAATTAGTTTGATTGAAATTAATATTTGGTGAAATTGGGATAGCTATGCTGGGAGGCTGCTTCGGTTTGGCGCAAGGGAAAGAGATAGAATGGAGTGGGTTGGGGTGGGATGGGTAAATGGAGTGGGTTGGGGTGGGATGGGTAAGGGTGTAATTTGATTTAATTGTAAGGGTAATTTCGTCATGTTCTAAAAAAAAATTACTATGTTCTAAAAAGTAGAGGCCTTCATTAATTAATCTATTTTCATTTTAAGCATCATTTTTATTTTAAGTACCATTTTCATTTTAAATTATATAGTATATTCCAACAAAAAAAAATGTAATTAAAAGTATAACAAGGGAAATTTCGCATGGTAGCCATGAGGTTTGGTCTTTTTCGAATGGTGTCCAAACGTTTCATGAGTTTCGCATGGTAACCACGAGATTTCGACGAATTTCGTGTGATAACCAAACTTATTAAAAATTATATTGAAATTATATAAAATAACAAATATATTATAATTCATTCACATAATCACTCAATTTTGGTTTTTTACTTTTAAAAAACCATCAACAACTCTTTTAATATTTAGAGAGACTAAATTATTTACATAAATAAAGAGAAAATTATATAAAAAAATCACATAAAATTAAAAAAAAAACTACGTACATAAAGAATGAGTAAATTTTTTAAAATATGTACTTAATTTATTTTCAATTCCAAAAATTAAGTGCCTATTTTAAATTACCATTCATTCATGTTTGTTCTAAAATATCCTAAACTATTTTGGTTAAAATAAAATTTGTATTATATATCTATTATGTAATCTTTTTAAAACATTAGAAAGGTTACTATAATGACTCATTGAAAAGAATCAATTACCCAATGGGTAATTGTATATACTTTTTCCAAAATTTTAAGTTTACTTTTTGAAAAAAAAAACTACCATTATTTTTTTTTGTTTTGTAGAATTTACTCATTTATCATGCAATTAATGTGTATCACTATAAAATATTTAAATGGTTGTAGTTAACTTTTTAAAAATAAAAAACCAAAATTGGGCTGTTATATGAAAAATATATATTTTTATGATTATCTTTTGATTTTATCTAAATTCTAAAATATTTTTAACCAATTCGGTTAACATAAGAAATTTTTCCAAACCTCGTGGCCACTACACAAAATTAGTCGAAATCTCGTGGTTACCATGCGAAATTCTTAAAAAGTTTAGGCATCATATGAAAAAAGCCAATTAGTTCGTGGCTACGAAATCTATATATAACTTTAAGTCAGAAGACTTTATTGAGGTGACGATTAGTCCTTGAATATCGAAACTTTGGCCAATCACGTTTTTTTACTCCTTTCAATTTTTTTTCCCTTCTAATTTTCATATTCCCAGAATCAAATAAGCGGGCTAGGGTTCCCAGCTATCACCGCCTCCAAACCTCTCCCGTTTCGGTTTCATCTTCACACCGCTTCTTCCCCTTCCTCGGCCTGGAGTTCTACGCCATCAAAGTGAGGTTCTGCCTTACTTCCACAAAACATACCCAATTCGCCGAGGATCTCTTAAATTCAAACTCTCACCGTCCGGTTTCGTTGTCAAACTCTCACCACCAACCAATGGCTGATTCAGTTCTAGCGAAATGACGCCGCTTGGGAGGTCGCCACCTCCATTCTCACCTCCGACCAGTTCTGCCTCCACTCATACTCTTTCTCATCCAGCTTCGAAGTTGAATTCTTCGCTGCTCATATTCTCAAATGCAAGGTCCGTTCTCTGTCGGCTTTTGTGTCTTCTTCCCTTTCAATCATGCCGTCATGAATAGAAACGAATGAAATTTATGACCACTTGCTGCCATAGAATCCAGAAGGTTTTTAACTCTTTGAGTGAATTATGGTTACTTTGGGCTAAATTTCTTTAGATATTAGTGATTATCTGCTGAATTGTGTTAAGAGGTGTATTTGTGCTGATGTTTCTGACCTGGTGTGTTTCAAGTATGGGGCGGTTTTGGTAAGGATTTCATCCAATTAGTTTCAATACTTGCTAATCTCAGGCAAAGGGAAGCTTTTGGTTCTTTAATTGAGAATCAGTCTAGGATTGTAAATCCCTTACTCCATCTCAAGGACAGTGCAACTTCATTATTTGAAAATGCTGAAATTAAGTTTCCCAAAGTGATGGATGAGTGGTTTGCATCTGTTGAGACGTTTGAGGTTAAAAAGGTGGAGTTAGAGATCACATCAGATTTAGTAAATAAAGCTCACTCAACTTTAAACAATTTTATTTGTGAGAAAAGGATTTTTATATGTTCATGGATTTCCCAAACTCTTCTTGTGTTTTCTATTTTATTTGTTCAATCTTTAATGAAAATAATTAAAGTACATTTCTTTGAACTTCAGATTTGTTGTATATGATATAAAGTACCTTATAGATCATCTTATAAATGTCAATTACCTAATTTCAAAAAGGTACTAAAGAAGGGTTATCCTCTTTTATAAGATAGCTTAATTAGGGGCAAGAATATGATATTTTTTAGGCATTAAAATAATATGATATTTTATTTTTTTTAATCTTTCACATATCCTATCAAGTATCATCTCAACTGGTATTTTTCTACAAAAACCAATTACCTAAAATATGAGATTCTCTTCAAGTTTATCCTAATACATATCTTCATTTCTGATTTCCTCTTATCCCATATCCTATTTCCCAATATCCCAATTACTAAAATCTTAGATTTTTCAAAATCCTTTTTTTTAATTCGTTTAGATTATCCTAATACATATCTTGATTTCTGATTTCCTCTTATCCCAATTATCTAAAATATCTGATTTTTAGATTTTTTTTAATTTTTTTTTTTCGTTCAGATTATCTCTGATATTTCAGATTATCCTCTTACCCCTAAGCTATTATATTTACTTACCACTCATCATGAATGTGTCCCTCTTTAATTTTAGTTTATATAATTCCGTGGACATCATATAAGCATACTTATTCTCGCCACACTATGTTTCTGAACATTCGGTGTGTGTGTATATATATATCCATGAATGTGTGTGTGTGTGTGTGTGTATATCAATAATGTGGCATTGTGTTTCGATTTTGTATCTTCTATTATAGGTAGACTATGTGCTAAAGCGTTATATCCTACTATTTGTTAAGATTCAATTCATCTTTCAATCGTATATAATCAGTCCATCTCATCTACTATTGTATTTACCTGACCCCCTGAAAAACAGGGTTGGAATTCGCAAAGGACACTTGCCTAAATATGAAGAGGAGTTGGAAAAGATTGCCAAAGCTCATCTGGAAGAGTTGAAGAAATAGACTTTTGAGGCTATGTACACACAAAAGAAGCGGTATGTTGTTTATATCCTTCTCAATCTCATTACCTCTTTCATAATGTGTTTTTGAGATTTTTTTTGTAAGGTTCCTCATCTCTTTCGGTAGAAGGCATGGTAAATTGCCTTATTGTAGTTGCAGATGTTGAAGTGGCACTTCTAGTAAGATATCCAATGCCAAATTTGTCGATGGTTTTGTGCCTTTGTATATATGTGCTGGATATGTGTATATAATGGCATATAAATCTTATTCTTAGCATTTTTCATGCACATTCAATTATTCTTCTGCCAACATGACTCCCTTCCTCAACAAACTAAGTCAGATAAGGTTGATGAACTCAAGTTCTTTAAGCAGATGTTATAGCATATTTTGCAGTACTTGTGAATTCCCAGAAACAACAT
Source organism: Persicaria tinctoria (assembly GCA_037127255.1). Classification (NCBI taxonomy): domain Eukaryota; kingdom Viridiplantae; phylum Streptophyta; class Magnoliopsida; order Caryophyllales; family Polygonaceae; genus Persicaria; species Persicaria tinctoria. The sequence continues at coordinate 58,327,258 of JBANSL010000008.1, read as the reverse complement.
TCAACCTTTCCACAAAGAGGGACTTCCAATCCTTGAGAAGCAAATACTCGGCAATACATAGGCCTAGAAAGCCCTGTCCTTCACTGTTGCAATGACAGACTCCCCAACCTCAGTCACATTAGAAAGTGGGGTGAACTCTCAGTTGCAATTAGTGAATGCACAAGGGTCTTCTGTTCATATATATATATATAGGGAGTGGTTCCAGAGTGCACACCATTTAGGATATACCTTGTGCACGATTACGAGTCGTTGATTGAGGAGAGATGGAAGGCCATGATTAAAAGAGGTTTTTATTATTTTCTTTTTGAAATGGTGGGACCCATGTGCCAAAAAAAAAACAATCTCATTTCCTTTGTGCGTGAGATCCACATCCACCCCCACATCCCATTTTTGTTTTTTTTTTTAATTATTTTTTTGGTCATTTGTTTTTTTTTTTAAAATATTTTGTGAAAAATAAATAATTATGAGTGATTTGTTGACGAGATCCACCTAATTTCGTTTTTTTTCAAAATTTTCAATTCTACCGAATAATGTTTCACTTTTTACCGAATAATGTTAGATTATGTTTTTCAAAGATGGTGTTCCTAAATATCGATTTCGAATTACAAAATTCACACATTCCATTGAATAATTATCTGAATTCAACGAATAATATCGAAAACTTCGCAACTCAACCACACATTGATTTCGAATTACAAAATATACTCAATTTCATTGAATAAGCATTCAGAATTCAACGAATAATATGGATCAAGAATGTCAGATCCCAAACACACATTTATTTCGAATCACAAAAGACACACATTCTGTTGAATAATTATTCAGAATTCAACGAATAATCTCGACAATCTCATATCTCAATTACAAAATTCACACATTCTATTGAATAATTATTAGAGATTGACTGAATAATATTTGTATTCCTGAATAATTCACCAATGGAACAATATCTCGATTTCGAAGAAACCTCTGCCTTAATCTTCACTTCGTAATCAGAAGAAGGTTCAGCACAATACCGGTTTAAGTTGCACGAGACAAGAATCGAAGGAAGGTCAATAAAAACTCAGATCAATATTCAACAAATTTGAAGGATCCACCTGAAATCAGAGCCACATCGGCCGATAGCCGGCACCACCACATCCACCCACCATTCCAGTCGCTAGCCTCCCGAATTACCGCCGTTGATAGCATTCCGGGATCTGGGGCTGATCGCCCCAAAAATCGCCGCCGATGAAAGCCTTTTGGGACCTTTTCATCTGGATTAGATTCCGCCGGCGTCGTCGACCTCTTTCGCGCCACCACCCTACACACCGACATCATCGCCGACGCCCTTGACTTGGGAACCAGTATTAGTCCCCCATCGCCTTTTTATTTTCCTGAACGAGTACAGGAGCCTTCGCCGACGTCGATCTCCGCAGACCGTCGGCACCACCGCGCAGATCTGCCACCATCATCCCTTCCTGAATCATCCTCTCTCCCAACCTCGCCTCCATCACCACCACCGCCAAGATCTGCGGCCGTTCTCCTTGGATCCACACAAAGGAGATCTGGGCGGTGCGTGCGGTGGAGCGTTGTCGACGGTGGAGAGCAGACGCCGAATAAGGTGATGGTGTTGCCGTGTTGAAGGCGAGCGGGAGCGAGAAGAAGAGGCGAGATGATTAGGGTTTCAGATAGATGGGCTCGCCGATGGGGGGAGGACTCGGAGGAGTGATCGAAGTAGATTGGACGATGCTTGACAGAGAGGGGAGAGGCGGCGATGGCGAAGAGGTCCGACGAACGATTGATGGGAGAAGGATAGGGCAGAGGCGGCGGTGAGAAATGGGGAAGAGGCATCGCTTGGACTCTGGAGGGAGGAAGATAACGCACGTCTGTAGCACACGCGTCTTATAAAAGAGAGTCGCTCCGATTTGGTTACTTTGTGTGCGAGCCCCACACTAATTTAGATTAAAAAAAGGGAAAAAATCCTTTTAATCTCAGTCATTCATCCACATCCGATCAATGGCTCACACTTGTGCACAAAGTACACCCTAAGGAGTGTGCACAAGTTACCCATTATATATATATATATATATATATATATATATATATATATATATATATATAGATAGATAGAGAGAGAGAGAGAGAGAGAGAGAGAGAGAGAGAGAGAGAGAGAGAGAGAGAGAGAGAGAGAGAGAGAGAGAGAGAGAGAGAGAGAGAGAGAGAGAGAGAGAGAGAGGATGGATAAATTGTGCACAAGGCTTATGATGTACCTTGTGCACAAATTCTGACCATTGATTTAAAAATATAGATGGTCAAGATTGCGCCACGTAATGATTGGGGTTTTAAACAAAATTGGGGAAAAAAATGCCCAAAGCCCATGTCAAACACGTGTACCTTCCTCGTCTTTACCTCTTCGCCATCCCTATGTGACGGAGGGAAAACTTGTCGTTGATCCGTCAAAGTAAATCTCAAACCTATAACTAGTATAGCAATAAGCAAGAGGTCGATCCCACAGGGAAATTATTATTCAAGTGTGATTTAGATGCCAATCAAGTAACCAAAAGGGGGGTTTTTGTGTGTGAAAGTTTCGCCTTTTATCAAAGCAAAATAAAGAAAGCAAAGTAAATGAATTTGTTTTAGACAATTTGGAGAAGCAATTCTACCTACAATTTTCCACTTTATTGGATTGAAGCGATCCTTGTAACTTCTTCTCGTCCTATTAAGTTTCCTATGAATGCCCTTGTCCCGACCTAATATAGTTACTAGTCTAACCAGTCCTAGCAACCCTTATCAATCGAACAATCCCTAAAGAAGGATTTAACCCAATTGATAGCTTTAAGTTCAGAGATTAGCCAAGGTATTTGCTGTCCCTAAAGAGGGATTTAACAACACATTCAACTTCCTACTCATTCAATTAGTTCAACCAGCCCTAAAGGAACAAGTTTGCCACATAGGTTAAGGTTCATAACCAGGAATCTACAAAACCTTAGCAATTGAATTGATCTAACAAGTTGGCCAGACAAGATAGAACAAAACAATAAACAATCAAGCACAAAGAAGTTGAAGCATTCAAATATAGGAAACAAGGAACGAGAATTAGAAACTCACAATCAATCCGAATAAAACTTCGAATTGCAGGCATAATAGATGAGTTTAGTTCCTCATGGAAGACATCGCTCAAAATCTCTCAAGCGTCTAATGAATAGAATAGAATAGAAGTGATTCAAAAATAACTAAAAAGTGGCCTTAAGTATCATCCAAAGTCGGCCATGAAATAACACTATAGGTTCTAGGGTTTAATTTTAAACAAAACGCAACGTATAAACGCTGACGGCAGATGCGGCGGCCACCGCATGTATGCTGCGGCCGCAACATCAGTATTCTTTTTGCATCGACCTTGGCGGTGGCCGCTGCACACCATGCGGCGCCCGCCGCATTCCTGTATGCGGTTCTTCTTGTCTTCTCTCCGAGAGTAGCTTGAGATTATTTGCTCTTTTTCATTCCTTGCTTCTCTCCAATGTCTTTTATGCTCCTCTTCAAGATATTGCATCTCCCACATGTGTTCCGATTCGATCTGCAAGATAACCACAAATTTGCGCAGAATCCGAACTCTTCTAGAATAATCATAAGATGCAATTTAGTAACAAAGAACGAAAGAAATGCAACCTATCTAAGCTAAAAATGCCTATAATGCCTATCTAATATATGCATTATCAAATTCCCCCACACTTAACCTTTGCTTGTCCTCAAGCAATGATAGAATGAACATGAATCAATGTATCCCACATGAAATCCCTTCAAGTTTCAATCCTCATTAAAAAGCAATATTATAGCAGGTGAACACATAAACCAAGCAAACAAACGTCATAGCATGTATTATAGTGATCAAAGCTTAGAAGTAGACATTATCCAACCTCACCAGAAATATGTGTTTCACTCATGTGTTTAGGCTTTAAGATACAACTCTCAACTCAAACCAATTATGCACTAAGCTCATAGACATTGACCACCATATCACCAATTCTTTACCGAAATGTCATTACTTGCGGGACACAATAAAGAAAATGCAACACTTTTTTTTTTCTTTTGTTTTCTTTTCTCTTTTTTTTTTCTTTTTCTTGTCTTGGTGCTTTCCTTACGCGAAGCGCAAACATGGGTGTCATGAATGGCTCCGGTCTATCAACACCTCAACCTTTTAATATGAAGTCCACTTGAACATCTTTTGACGCAAGTTGCAAACATGGGTGTCATGAATGAACCTGGTTACTCAATGATCAAACTTTCTTTCCTAGTGGATAGTTTTCAACACCTTTTTGCGCGAAACATACCCATGGATGTCATGCATAAATCCGGTTACTAAGTGCATCAACCATTGCCACCTTATTTACTAAATATTCACAAATTCAACAAAAGACTCAAAATATAAACATAAACTCCGCAAGCAATCAAACATGTGCATTGGTCTTTAAAAAATAGATATTGCAGTCAATGCCAAGAGGTAGCAACACTAGGAGAGTAATTCACACAATTGAGCAAAATAATTTAAATAAGGCCAAACATTCCCACAAGGTCATGTTTTTAGGACTTCAATCATACTTTAGCTCAATCATACATGCTCGATTATATTTGCTAGCTCATGTTCCACAAAAATCAAATAAAGACAATAATCAAAACATCCAGAACTCCATGGGATTTTTATGAATCATGCTTGAAATTTAAAATAGAGGACAAACTACGCCAGATGGGTATTTGAATAACACATATGTATGCAATGCATGCTCTATTTTTGGATTTTCGAATTTTTTTTTTAATTCTGAAAATGCAGAAAATAAATAAATAAGAGACAAAAATTAAACTTAACAGAAATTAAATAAACTAATTATTACAGAACTTAACATGTTGTGCAGAAATTAAACATGGTCCTAGAAATGACAGAATTGACATAATATACATATAAATCTCCTCCCCACACTTAAAATTTTTAGTGTCCTCACTGAAACAGTACAGACAACCAAAATAAACATAAAAATTCAGAGGGAAGGAGGTAAGACTAGCCGGCGACGGCTGGAATGGTGGAGACTGGTACGGCGGGATGTGAGGGTACTGCTGACGGAAGTAGTAAGCTTGCTCTCTTCGCAACTCCTCCATATGATAATTTGTCTCTCGCGTGTTGCGATCGATGTCTTGGAGAGTGAACTCGAAGGAGTCCTGGCGCAAGGACATGCGGTGGAACTCTGTAAGCATGTGGTCCTTCCAAGGATCATCCTCATCAGAAGAGTAGCGAGGTCTCGCAGAAGATCCAGCGGCCTGCTGTGCATCCCCCATGTGGTAATCTGTCTGTGCAGGGGCATCATCCTCATACTTGTCCTCATCATCCTCATCATCCTCCTCCTCAACCACATTCTGATCAGGTGCTATGTAGAGGGAATCGTTGGTAGGCCCATAAGGTAAGGCCGTAGGCAAAGTCAGGCGGTAGTATCCATTCTTCCCCGCCTTCCAAATGTAACCCAACCCATCAGGTACCTCAATCAAGTATGCCCTCCTCATTTGATCGATCGTATAAGTGTACCCACCAGACATGGGTACACTGCACTGTGCAGGCTCTAGAATGTGGTGGGCTATCAGGCTAATCATTCCACCCAAACCAATTCTCCCCTTCTTCTTCTTCGTGCAGATCTTCAGGCAGCTGACTATAAAGATCTCAAGTCTCAGCCCAGTCCGGTGTACCACGGGACTGGGGACAGGCTCCATAGCCAAGACAGATCGCCCGCAGGCACCTTGTTCATGTCGCCCTGACCGCTGAAAGACATGGCCAGGACCTTGTGAACCAGTCGTAAGCATGGATGGACAAATTTGTAGTTGTATTCGCCCTGATGTCCATCAAATCTGGTGCCAGTAGCTGCATGCCAAACGTCATAGCGTTGTTGCTCTAAAGATAGGGACTACCAATCTGGCAAAGGGGCCCGAGTAATCCCAAAGGCACGTCTCAGCTGGTCGTGTGTGCAAGTATGACTTTGGTCCAACAAGTTGAACCGAACCCTAGAGGCGTCCACACGCTCAAATGTAACCAGAAACTCTGCTACCAGCTCAGGGTATGTGGGGGCGTTGCACTCTATGAATCCCCCTAGCCCGCCATGAGTGAGCATTCGACTGGTGACATCCAACATACCCAGTCTATGAAGGGTAGGAACATCAAAGAACTTTGTTTGTATGAACCTCTTAAGATCGAAGCTCTCGAATGCCTTTTCTGTTCCTTAGATACGTTCCTCAACCGGCGCACCATTGTGATCAAATCTAGCATTCAACAACAACCCGTCAACACAACTCAAACCAATCAACAAAACACCCAACACAAACACACCTCAAGTAACTCATGAACCTCAAATCAAAACCCCAACACAAATATCTTTCAATTTAAGCTTCCTAAAAAAAAACTAAATCCGTCAATCAACCACCCAAACTCAAGAAAACTTAACAATTATCAACAATCGCACCCCAATTTAATCAAATTACCACTTTCAAACCGAAGTTCCAACTTTGAACATCACAACTCAAAAATCAGCCCCATATATACTGGTTATAACGACCCTTAAAGAACAACAAAAATATCCCACACAAATTTCAACCTTTAAGCAATGAATAAGCAACTCAATATCAAATCTCTACCTAGTTCTCAAGCATATTAAAATCTGAAATTGAGAGAGAATAGGGGAGAAATCATACTAGGAGAGTTGTAAAAGAGGGATTGAAACTGAAAATATAACAATTTAAGGGCTCTCGGTGGCAGTGGCAGCGGCGGGTGCAGCTGGGTGACGTAGATCCGGCGAGTGAGGGGCTGCGCGAGCTTGGATCTCCGACTTCGACGTTGCTGAGGTTTCTGGGGGGGCGGATCCGGCAAGGAGTAGTGGATTAGGGGGGGAGGGCGAGAAAACGAAAGAGCTTGGGAGGGCTATGGAGATTGTGAAGGGGTGAAGAAGGAGGCAAGAGGATAAAAATGGAGGTTGGGTTTTTTAGTGTGGCGGCAGGGGTTGGGTAGATGAAGGTGAGGTAGGGTTAGAAATTAGGATGTATCCCGTGACCTATCTACCTAGTACATTAGTTTTATTTTTCTTTTCTTTTTTTTTCTGGAAAAAATAAATCCCGGATCTTATGAGCGGCGGGTGCAGCATATGCTGCGGCCGCCGCATCTGCCCCCCCTGGCTGCATATTGATATGCGGCGGCCGCCGCCAGTGCAGTGATTGCGGGTTCATCTTTCCGTTTTATTTTTTTTTTATTTTTTTTATTACTATCTATGTCAACTAATCCTAAAGAAGTTAACTAATGAAACTACCTAAGAAATAATGAAAATGAAAGGGAAAAGAGAACTTACCTCGGGTTGCCTCCCGAGCAGCGCCTTTGTTTCAAGTCGTTGGCTCGACGTGATGGCCCTTGAGTGGCCTAGTCGGTTGGTTCAGCAAGCACGAACTCCTCCTCTTCACTATGTGGAATGTTCTCAAAGTATGGCTTAACCCTATGACCATTGACCTTGAAGAGCTCTTTGGACTCAGGGTCATAGAGTTCAATCGCTCCGTGAGAGAAAATCCTTGAGATGGTGTAGGGTCCTTCCCACCTTGATCGAAGCTTTCCAGGGAAGAGTTTCAGGCGTGATTTGTATAGAAGGATCTTGTCTCCTATTGTTAGCTCTTTCCGCAGGATGTGTTTGTCATGCCAAGCCTTGGTTTTCTCCTTGTAGATCACTGCATTATCATAAGCATCCAGACGCAATTCCTCTAGCTCTTGCAATTGAAGCTTTCTGAATTCACCCACTTCATCCAACCTCATATTGCAATTCTTGACAGCCCAATACGCCTTATGCTGAAGCTCCACAGGGAGATGACATGCCTTTCCTAAGACAATTCGACAAGGGGACATACCAATGGGAGTTTTATAGGCCGTCCGATAAGCCCAAAGAGCGTCATTCAGCCGTAGACTCGAATCCTTCCTGTTAGGTGCCACTGTTTTCTCCAGAATGGTCTTTATCTCTCTATTTGATATCTCCGCTTGACCATTGGTCTGAGGATGATAAGCAGTTGACACTCTCTGTGTGACATGGTACTTCTTTAACAAGGCAGTGATCGTCCTGTTGCAGAAATGTGTCCCTCTGTCGCTAATTACAGCCTTAGGCACCCCAAATCTTGCGAAAATGGTGTCTTTCAGGAATTCTGCAACTACTTTAGAATCATCGGTTCTGGTGGCCTTTGCCTCCACCTACTTGGAGACATAGTCCACCGCAAGAAAAATATATATATTCCCAAAAGAACTAGGGAAGGGACCCATAAAATCGATACCCCAAACATCAAAAATTTCACAAAATATGACAGTTGTTTGTGGCATTTCATTCCTAGCAGATATGTTCCCCACCCTTTGGCATCTATCGCATGATTTACAAAAGGCATTAGCATTCCTAAATAAGTGAGGCCAAAAGAAACCTGCTTCTAAAACTTTCCTAGCAGTCTTTTGAGGACCAAAGTGGCCTCCACATTCATGGGCATGACAAAAAGTAAGGACGGATTGTACCTCATTGTCCGACAGACACCTCCTGATTACCTGATCAGCACAATGTTTCCAAAGGTAGGGGTCATCCCAAACGTAGAAGCGAGAGTCATGTTGAATCTTGTCCTTATGAGCTTTTGTAAAGTTTGGTGGAAATTCTTCCGTGACCAAGAAATTCACCATACTGGCAAACCAAGGTCGAGGAGTATGGACACTCATCAAAAGTTCAGGAATATCAGAACTTACCTCGTCAGATGGGAGGGAAAAAGGTGAGACGGGGGTCTGAACAGCGGGCGGCGGGCGCCGCATGAATGTTGCGGGCGCCGCACGAGTGCTATGCGGCGGGCGCCGCAAGGTTGCTGCAGCAGCCGCATCTTCCGTCCTTGTTTGTTCCTGCAGCTGCAAAGAAGAAGTGTGAGTCAAGTAAAACAATGTATCGTCAGGAAACTCACCGTGAATGGGTCTTTGATCTTCCGACTTGTCCTCTCCTTGGACAAGTCTGCTGAGGTGATCCGCTACTAAGTTTTCTGCACCTTTCTTATCTTTGATTTCAATGTCAAATTCACTCAAAAGTAAAATCCAACGAATCAATCTTGCTTTCGCTTCTTTCTTAGTCAATAAATAGCGAAGAGCAGCGTGATCAGTGAAGACAATTACCTTAGCTCCTAGGAGATAGGAGCGAAACTTCTCCAGTGCAAAGACCACAGCCAGGAGCTCTTTCTTAGTGGTTGAGTAGTTCCGTTGCGCTCCATTCAGATTCATGGAGGCATAGTAGATGACATGAGAGCTCCTTCCTTCCTTTTGTCCCAAAACAGCCCCCACAGCATAATCTCTAGCATCACACATAATCTCAAAAGGTTGAGACCATATGGGTGCTTGAATTATAGGAGCGCTAGTCAGGCGACCTTTAAGCTCATCAAAGGACGCTCTACACCTGTCATCAAACTCAAAAGCTACTTCCTTTTTCAGTAAATCAAAAAGAGGTGCAGAAATCTTAGAAAAATCCTTAATAAACCTGCGATAGAACCCTGCATGGCCTAAAAAGAAGAGAATTTCGCGCACATTGGTGGGGTAAGGTAGAAACTGAATGACATCAATCTTAGCCTTATCCACCTCAAGACCCCTGATAGACACAATATGACCCAAAACAATGCCTTGCTCAACCATAAAATGACACTTTTTAGAATTAAGGACTAAGTTGGTGTCTACACACCGCCTAAGCACAAGTGACAAATGATGCAAGCAAGTATCAAAATCATCTCCATGCACAGTGAAGTCATCCATAAATACTTCAATAAAGCGCTCTACATACTCAGAAAATATGCTTACCATACACCGTTGGAAATTCCCAGGTGCGTTATATAACCCAAAAGGCATTCTGCGATATGCAAAAGTGCCAAAAGAGCATGTAAATGTCGTTTTTTCTTGATCCTCCGGTGCTATTGGTACTTGAAAATATCCTGAGTAGCCATCTAAAAAACAATAAAAGGAACGGCCGGCAAGGCGCTCAAGCATTTGATCAATAAAGGGAAGGGGGAAATGGTTCTTGCGAGTAACTGGATTCAATTTTCGATAATCAATACAGACTCTCCATCCAGTTTGTACCCTGCTAGGGACCAATTCACCATCCTGATTCTCAACAACAGTAATACCTCCCTTCTTAGGGACAACCTGAGTAGGACTCACCCATTTGCTATCAGATATGGGAAAGATCATACATGCCTGAAGGAGCTTCAACACCTCCTTCTTTACCACTTCCATCATCGGCGGGTTGAGTCTCCGCTGAGGTTGTCTAGATGGCTTGGCATCATCCTCCAATAGTATCCTATGCATGCAGAGGGTAGGACTGATGCCCTTAATGTCTGCTATTGTCCATCCTAACGCCTCCTTGTTTTCCTTTAGAACAGTCACCAATCGCTTCTTTTGTCCAAAGGTCAATTTATTAGAAATAATGACAGGCAGAGTATCATTTTCACCAAGAAAAGCATATTTGAGGTGATTAGGAAGTTGTTCTAATTCAACATTAGGCGCTTGAATAATAGATGGAAGAAGCTTTTCAGTAGGGATGGTCTGCTCGATGCGGTCTCCCCTTGGTGGCACATAGGTGGGAGATCGATGGTCTAAAGCTACTATAACCTCCTACAAATCAGGTGACAATACATAATCTCTAGCAATTTCATCTATAGGAGCCTGTAAAGCAACTTCCATCTCATCAACACACTCCAAATCAAAGCAATCTTGTGCCATAGTATCAATAACATCCACAAAGCACAGAGAAGGATCATCAGATAGGAATTTCGTGGAATCATAAATATTATATTCAACTCTTTGACCATCAAATTCCATAGTAATAGATCTTGAATAGACATCTATCTTAGTCCTAGTAGTTTTTAGAAAATTTGATGGAGGGAAAACCTGTCGTTGATCCGTCAAAGTAAATCTCAAACCTATAACTAGTATAGCAATAAGCAAGAGGTCGATCAGCAAGTTGAATCACTACCCGAGTATCATTCAGAGGTCCCAATCCCAAAGTGATAGCGTATATTTTAGTCATATATTTACATATTATATTAGGTCATTTTAATGTATATTTTACGTATTTTATAGTTATTTTGTATTATTTGATTTTCGGAGTCTACACTAGTCATTTTGTATATTTCAGGTATTTTCGAGTCGGATCGTATAAATTTATAGGAAGATTGCAATTAAAAGCTTACCGGGCAAATAATAGGTGGGTCGGCTACTACATACATATATAAGGCCGGGCTGATGAACTGTGTAATACGGAGGAGATGGAGGTCAGGCCACGTGATTGTTTGGGCTCACAACAAGTGCTGCGCTCCATGTTATTATTATTATGTTTAGGTTAGATAGAATTGCATTATATATTTATATTATATATTATATAGATTAGGTTTAGTTTCTATTCACTATATATATACTTGCATACGTATACGGCAAAGAGGGAGAGACCGGCCGTGACTAACGTTCTAAACCTAGAACCCTAATTGTGTTTTGACTTATTTTTATAGAGATCTAAATTCTCCCGTTTCGTTTATGGATTGAAGCTTTGGTTTGATAAAGTTGTGAGATTTCTATTCTTGTTCTATTCCTATTGATTCGTATTGATTCTTTTGCGAATATTGTTAATTTCTTCTAGTCCGTAAAACTAGTTGAGATTATTGCTAGGATTTTGTAGATTCCTCGTAGCGAACTTTAATCCATAGTAGCAATCATGCCTTTTTAGGACTCGTAGGACTAAACTGGTGTGTAGAGAATCAATTACATGTTAAATACTGACTCGTAGCTTGGTGTTGCATGTATCCTGGTTAATCCTTAATCTTAATGCTACTATTAGGTTAAATCTTGACCGTGTTAGGGTTATCTAATTAGTAAGGGTTACTAGGACTCGTAGGACTAGTAAGTTACACAAGATCAGGACATGAACAATAATAGGATGAAAAGAGAACTTGAAGAAGAATCGAGGATCAACTGGTCAAACTAAAGTGGATATTTATAGATGAAACTCTATTGTTAATTGTTATCTCCATTAACTTGTTCATAGTTTATTTTATTTTCTTTCTTATTTTCACCACTCAAAAATCCCCGTTTTCTATTAATTGGTAAATAGACTTAACTTAGAAATAACTTGATTCTCTGTGGGATCGACTCGTGCTTACCATGCTACTAAGTTCAAATTTATTTTGATACGGTTTAGGCGACTAAAAACTGTCCATCAAATTGGCGCCGTTGCCGGGGAATCAAAGTTTATTTTTTTGTTTTGTGTGTTTACCGATTATTGTGTATAACTTAACTTTGTTGTGAACCTATCTTACGGTTCACGACACCCTTACTACTAACATTTTAAGATGAGATTAATGAAGTGTCAAGGGGAAAATTTTCACCATTATTTCACAAGAGTGCATAATTTATTGGACGCCTGTTATGCAAGGGGTTACCAAGATAGTTTGAAAGATATGGTTGTTTGTGTACTTGAGGGCATGACTCATGAGACCAAAGAACTTGCCGAGTCTATGAGTAACGGAGGCTTGGCAAGTTTCGACTTATCAGAGATGTGGGATTTTTTCTGCTACATGGGTCACCAGGTGGAGCAGGAAGAAGCTTTCACACGCCAGATTATGTTGGAGCAGGTGCTTAAAAGGATGGAGTGAATTGAGGAACAATTGAACCAACTTAATCAACCGGTGAGTGAGTTGGTAGTAGGGCAATGCTTTATTCCTCAAGTTGATGAAAGCCAAGACACAAACAATGATGATTTGATCGATGAGAGCCCGATGCTCCCTTACATGGAGTCTCATGAGTGCACGCATGAGGATCTATGTGTTTTGGCTCCTATTTCATCAGAAGAAATCATCCCTGATTTGCCTATCAAGGAACCATGTACCGAGCCGATTGCTGTGGCTCCCGAACAAGGTATTGATATTTCTTACTCTTTTGTGAATTTTGGTGAATATGCAGACCCTTGGGAACATTACTTTGAGAAGCCACCAGCGGAACTGTGTTGGTGGTATTACATACCCTCTGCAAGGAGCCATGCTCGCATATTTGATAAGTTGAAACGGTTTTTATCTACAATATTATTTAGTTTCGATTTATCATTATATTATATATGCTTAATTGATATGGGGTATGATATGTACACCGCTAATTTTTACTATTTACACCGCTAATCCACCGCATCCCTATGCGGTGGATTAATAAAATTTTAGCCCGATATACCGCATGTACATGCGGTATGTCGTTTGACTGTATAAAAAAACCGCATGTACGTGCGGTGAGTTAGGTTAAAACGGAGTCCGTAATACGATAATCCGGTTGGGTCGAAGCTATCCGAAAACCACCGCATGGGTATGCGGTGGTTTTTAAAATATCGAAAATTTGGGTACGAAAATACCGCGTGGGTATGCGGTCTGGTTTTGAATTTTGGGTAAAAGAATACCGCATCTCCATGCGGTATTGTTGTTACCGTTGTGGCAACGGTAAAAAACTTACCGCATGGAGAAGCGGTATAATTTTTACCGTTACCACAACGGTAAAATCATACCGCATGGAGATGCGGTAAGATTTGTTACCGTTTGGGGCCCATTATAAATAGGCGTGGGGGGCCCAGTTTTCCGACACACCGAATCTTCTCCGATTCCTTTCTTTCCGAGCCCGACTCGAATCTTCTCCCATTCCTTTGTTTCCGAGCTCGACTTTTGGTTCCGTCCATTACCCGTCCCCATATCTACCACCACTTTGTACCCGGGTTTTAAGATGGTGAAAGACAATCGTGGGAAAGCCGCCGCCGATGATGTCGGTCCTTTTCGGAGACATCCGTTACAGGTAACATTTAATGTTTATAATAATCAATTTGCTTTATTTTTTAATTTGAAGGAAATAGTGTTAACATTTCATTGTTATATATAATGTAGCCGGAACCCACTATACAATGGCGGAGGACGACAGATGTACCGCCACCGCTGGAGACACAGCCTCACCCTACGGTATGTTAAAATTGTTACTAGGTGTAGGAAAATTGATATCGAATAAGTATATATTTCTGTTTTCTTAGGAATTGATAGTATGAGGTTGAAATCATTTATAAACCTTTGGAAAATCTTGCACCATTTAGTCAGTCATACGATATAGTATCGTGTTCGAGCCATAGGATTCTGACAAATATTAGGTGTAGGGAAATTGAAATCGAATAAGTATATATTTATGTTTTATTATGAATTGTTAGTATTACGATGATATCATTAATAAACCTTACGAAAATGTTGTCACATTTAGACAGTCATACGATATAGTATTGTAATTGAGCGATAGGATTCTGACAAATATATTTTAACTTACACAGTCTGTGTTGTCGAGAAATTTGGGAGAGAGGGTAGTATTACAATCTGCTAGGAGAGCTGCCATTAGGGAGAGGCATGCGTTGGAGGGTGTATCAGTTCAGATGGAGACGGATAGCGACGCGGTAGATGATGATACCGAGGCTGCCGTTAGGGAGACCCAGACGTTGGAGGATGTAGTGGATCATCCGGAGAGGGATACTGAGACGGTAGGAGCTGATACTGGGCACACGTCCCAGTCATCTATAGAGACATATCAGAGTCTGGTGCAGATTGAGCTGCACTTGATGTCTGACCACACGGATGACCCAGTGGTGCAGTCGACCGGAGAGTCTGGTCAAGGCGACCAGGCTATTGAGATGCTGGAGTAGTACCTACAAGGGGACCGAGCACGTCAGACGGGTGAGCACTTGCAGACTGGAGATGAGAGAGTGGTAGAGGAGGTGCAGACTTATCCTGACAGTTATCGGGACTACTTTGGGACTGGGTTTGAGAGCGAACAATTGAACTCGTATGACGACACGACACCTCTGCTCGGAGATGTGGGTGCTGGGACGAGTGATGCTCGAGGTGGCGACCAGGAGCCATGGGCCGTTGCGCAGATAGATTTTGCGTCGTTCACCCCGGTCGGTTCTACGGGTCTAGGGAGGACGCCTGAGAGTCAGCATGCGGCGCCATCGTCGACGCCGAGGGCTGCCGAGCCTGAGCCGATCATTGGGAGCCAGCAGGCGGCGCCATCAGCGACACCTAGGAACTTGAAGGGTGTGCCGATTGCCGGGGGGCATGAGTCAGCTGGACTTTCGAGGCATTTGTCGCTGGATATGGGAGTTATCCAACATGATCCGATGTATGGGCCATCCGACGATGTTCGTCAGGATATGGGAGGAGACCAGGCAGCACAGCCCCCTGTCCATGTAGTGCAGAGGAGGCGGAGACAGCGTGGAGAGAGCAGTATGGCAGGTGGTACCGGGCAGCATGGTGAGGGGAGTAGTGCAGGGGTCATTCGGGCTGTTCTGCCCGAATGGCCAGGGGGGCCACATACCGTTTCCCTTCTGAGAGACTACGAGACCCACATTGCACAGGCTATTTGGAGACGGGAGGACGAAGCATTGCGTAGGGGTGTGCGTGTGCAGAGACGAGGGCAGTCGTTGGGCCGTGTAGAGGCGTTATGGGAGGTTGATGGACGGGAGTCCTGGTTTCCCGCAGTGCGGGAGATTGGGTTCTGGGACCTGAGAGATTTCGAGTGGGATCATGTGGATCACACTCTGATCGGGGCATTTGTTGAGCGCTGGCACCCCGAGACGAACAGTTTTCACTTCGCATGGGGAGAGATCACCATCACACTGCACGATGTGCTCTTCATACTTGGCCTTGGTTTGGACGGAGAGGAGTGTATTCACTTGGATGATGTTGTCGCCTGGAGGGAAATAGTTGGGGAGCATTACGGCTTGACTCAGAACGAGCGGCAGAGCGCTTGGGCCCATGGAGGACCTACTGTTCAGCTCCTCCTTCAGAAGATAGCACCGATGCGACAGCGGGTTCGAGATGGCGCCCCACTTGAGCATGATATGGAGTGCATCTTGGGTGTTGTGCTGGGGATGATTGCGACTGCGACCTTGTTCATCGACAAGTCGGGCGGAAGATTGCGACCGAAGGTGATCCGTAGGTTTATGGATGAAGCGCAGGTGTCACATCTTTCTCTAGCTGCAGGGGTCTTGCCGTGCTTGTACCGGGGATTGGGCGAGGCGACTCGGGAGTTGGCCAAAGACATGGACGGTTATACAAAACTATTGGAGGTAAGACATTCATTATGTGATTATTTATTTTAGAAGTTCTGTAACTAGGTTATAATGGCTATTTTGCTGATAGTATTGTTCCTTTGTAGGTGTGGATATGGTTGCATTTTCCGGTGTTCAAGCCCGGCATGATGCTCGATCGGAGGCTAGCTCGGGATCCGCGACGCGGGGTGAGGTACGTCCTGGGGGCGACACCATTTTCCAGTACGGTCACCCGGGATGATAAGCCTCGCATCGAGCGACTGGATGTTCTGCGGCGGAGGCTGGATGAGATGACAGTCGACGAGGTACGAACACAATTTATATCCGCACTTACATTTTTCATACTATATACCAGATTTTAGTCGTAATAACAATTTCTATTCCATTGCAGATCGAGTTCATGCCATTTGGTAGACACTTGGATTTTGATGGAGATGTGCGTCTTTCGAGATATAGGGGCACCATTCGGTGGTTTTTCGAGGAGAAGCCGTATATGCCGGACCGTGTGCTGCGACAGTTTGGTCGGGTTCAGCACATTCCCACTGATCCAATCAGGCCTTCCGTAGTGCTCAGACCGAAGTCCGCCAAGTGCAAGAAGGAGGCGTCGTTCCACCCAGCTGACAACCACTGGGCGCACAGGTTCGATCATCTTTTCTCCATGGAGGAGTTGCCACGGACCTCTGAAGAGTACCCATATGGCGTGGCCGATGCCTATCTGGAGTGGTTTCACTGCCATAGTCATCCATACCTACTTCCTGACACTCCTCGACACCAGCCCATCATCCCTCCGCCACACCCGCCGTCGCCACCCCCGCCGACCATTATTGAGCAGCGCCATCATGCGGCTGGGTTAGAGATTCAGCGACTCATGCAACTTGGAGTTGAGTTGACTCCGGCACACCTGGCTCGCATCTATCAGCAATTTTGGGGTCCTCCCCCACCGTGATGGTGTGATTTGGGATGATGTATGTGGTTGTTCTGTTTGCGGGTAGATGACTATTTGTGTAGTAGTTGGTAGTTTGGATTTTTTTTGTGCAGTAGTTTGGATTGTTTTTTGTGGAGTAGTTGATTATTCGATTTCGGATTACGTATGTTATGTGTTTGTGTGGATTTGATGGTTTGTTACCGTTGCAGACCGTTTTCAAATTTGAATAGTATTTCCGTACCCAACGTTCAATATCATGATTCGAAACGAACTTTATAAAATTACAAGCAACGAAATACAAATGACCCGAATAGTCAAGTGTTACGCACATCAGCTTCATCTAGCTTCTTTACAAGAGCTTTTTTTTTCCTCTTCCAGAACTGCAACTTGACTTTCCAGGATATCAATCCGCCAATGGGCTTGTTGGTTTTCGACCAGGAGCGACCGATTTTCATCACGTAGTCTCTTTATCATCGCCTCCACCGTCTTTGACCGCGGACTACCAATGTATAGAACCGCCTCAAACTCTTCCATCGTGCCTTGACGTATTATGTCGTTGCCTGAGCTTTCCCCGCTGTTGTCCGACATGTTGAGGTGTGTGGTTAGTGGCCAGAGACTCCGGGTTATATAGGTTTCAGGCACCGCTTGTCCATACGGTATAAAATACCGGATGTCCATGCGGTATACAATACCGCATGGGCATACGGTATTGTATACCGCATGGCAATGCGGTGAGACCTAGTCTATATAAGAGGACCAACCCGGCACCGGAAACACACCACCGCCGGAAAACACACCCCCACCGACAATGTCGTCCGAACAAAGACCAATTCCCCGTGAAGACATGTTCACCAAACACTACAAGAAGGAGCCGCTTGGAGGCATCACTTTTACTGCAACGTGTCGTCACTGCGGCCATCGCTACACCGTGACCAACAACCTGCAGCACGGTCATCTTAAGAGGCACATCAACAACAAGCATGCCGCCGAGATATAGGATTCATGTGTTCGATATCTGACTTATGTGTAGTCGTTCGTATGTGTCAGTCTGATGAACTTCTTGTTAATGTTGGTTGTGTAGTCGTTCGTTTGTGGTAGTGTGATGAAGTTGTTGTTATTGAAGTAGTTTGTTTGTCGTCTAGTTGTAACAATGTTGTTTGAATAACAAGTCGGTTCGTACGCTATTTGTGTCATGTGTTTCCTATTTCAACGTACTTTCTATATTTCTTGCAACACTTGAAATAATATATAATGGAAATCACCGAGGCAACTCGAGAGAGAATTTAATTAAACGGTTGAACTGCTTACACATGAAAATACAACGCATACACATCACACTACATACTTGGTAATGCATGTCTACTCACTATCTTCCTCCGATGACCTCTCATTAATGGAAATGAGAATATTCATTTGGTTGAACGCGTAATACCTTTCCCCTGCGTTGAATGCCCGAAGCTTGCGGATAACATGATCACATAGGCCCTCAGCCCCGATACTGTAAACGTCGTAACGACAATATCTTCTGATGTGAGTCGTGATTTGCGCCTCTGCATCCAAGTAATACGATTCGGGAAATCCTCTGTCGTCATAACAATGCGCACAACAGGAGTCGAGCGGATATGCTATGTTGGTGTCCGTCTCGATATGACACTGAAATATAACGCGCGAATTTCCTGGAAGGTATGCTGGATGCTTGCAGGTGCATTCCTCCGGCCACCGGGGCTCCGAGCAACGAATTAATGTGACTTTGTACTCCAGATAACCTGCCGTCCGCCGGTATATATCTAAGGTGGTCACCATTTTGTGATTCGATGGACACCCGTTGTGGTGGTTCCTGTGGCGGATGGATGGACGTCATGATTTATAGGCCATACACCGCAAGGGGAGGCGGTGTCTTACCACCGCATGGTAATGCGGTACATCGTAACCGGTCCGGTCCGGTCCCACTTGTCACATTTTGGAACATTGAGCAGAGGCACCGCATGTACATGCGGTGGTTAACACCGTTCCACCGCATGCACATGCGGTGATCACCGCATACACATGCGGTGATAACCACATGTACATGCGGTGGTCCCATTTTGGCTATAAAAAGCGGTGTTTAGTACCGCATATACACCTCATACGAATCAAAACAATCAAATCATGGTTAGAATAGCCGAGTTTGAAGGTGAGACAGAGATGGGTGTGTCATACAAAATAATACGCGATAAGTTTTCGAAGCCATACGAAGATTATTTGTGCAATTGTCAGCACAAGCTGTGGTGCCAAACGTTCCCTTGCTGTCTTGCTCACGTTGTCTGCTACAAAGGCGTTGAAGGTGACAGATACGCTTTCTCGGAGCCGGTTGAACTGGCGTGTCTGAAAGGTCACCAATTACACGTTGAGGACCCCGAGTCATACTACCGCGAGGCGGTTGAGGCAATCAAATGCGCAATCAGCGATATCAGGCTACACTGCGCACTTGAGATTGCAAGGTTCACTTTCGACAACGCCGTCCGTCCAGCGAACGACAGAGTGAAGAAGTACGCATTCAACCGCATTGAGATCCACATTAGCCCGCGTATTCTCGAGGAGTCAGTAGGTAGCCCTTTGCAAGGTATTGCTCTGCAGATGCAATGGCTTGATAGAACCTCCTGAAGTTCACTCTGTTGTATGGAAAACGAACATTGTACATATTTTCATCTCTGTGCATTCTGTGGTGAAACCCTTTGCAAGGATATCCATCAATAGAGTAGGAACCAAGTTTGTGTAAAATCATTATGTAGAATCCGTTTAATAGCCAATGTATCACCGCATGTGTAATGCAATTGATTTATCAGCGAAATATAATTACTGGTTTAACTCGTGACCGGATAAATTCACTATAAATGATACACAACAATTTATGACACGACAACATTTTACCTATGGTACATAACAACTACCAACCAACTCCTCTACATTGCTCGGCAAAATGTGAATATGTATTCGGTGAAATGCGTACTTTCGAAGCTTTGTGTTTGCACGCCGCACGACTTTTTCCACGGTGTATCTTGCCACCTGCGTTGCATTGGCCAATCCAAAGTTGGAGAAAAAGTCGCTAACGGTAGGTGTCACCGCATTGATATGTGGTATTCAAAAAAGTGAGGAAACATACCGGCACGGGTACATCGTGATCTTCTTCCGCCATCGGAGTTGGTCGTCCAAATTCCATCGGTCGAAGGAGAGCGAGCCTCTTATAATAGTGCGAAGATGAGAGATTCCGTCGTGAGTTCCGACGAAAGTTCCCAGCTTCGTCCTCTTGTAAGAGGTTCATTCTCCCTTGACAGATGTAATTTAGACGCCCACTACGATGACGGACGAAGATAACGGTGTACCCGTACCGATACGTTTCCGAAGCATTTACAGTTTTGTTTGGATGATCAATAGTCATCCGCAGGATAACGTAAAAGATGTTATGGCCGTACATGTGTACTATCACAACGTCTTTCACGTTATCCTGCCGATAACTATTGCATTTTATTAGATCGAAGCTACATAACCCCACATCGAAGCGATATAACCCGAGCAGCATGCCAGCGGCCAGCGATTTCAATCAAAAGACACAAATCGCCGGCCGTGGCATGTTGCCTAGGCTATCATCGCTATTGAGCCATGAAGAAAGCGTACATACGGATTTTATTTAATTTATGAAACAAAACGATATAACCCGTGCAAACTAGTCAAGGGTCAAAAATTTCGATCTACAGACACAAATTTTTGGCCCTAACTAGTTCGCACAGATTATCATCGCTTTTCCGCCATGGCAAATGTCTCTAACCGGCCATGAGGTATATATAGATACATACCGCATGGGCATGCGGTTGTTCACCGTATACCTATACGGTGGTGCACCGTATACCTATGCGGTAATATACCGCGGACCTATACGGTGTCCATTACACCGTGCACCTATGCGGTGGGCCCACAAATTCAAATAATTCAACACCAACGGTCATCTGGAAACACCGCATAGGCATGCGGTGTTACTGTATAAGAAGTCACCTGCTCTTCGTTGGAATGCATCCAATCCCCTCACACCTCATCAACGGTCATTTTCTAATATGGTTAACGACGACACCAGTCAACGACCTTCAAGCCCGGGGGAGGAAGCACCTACCGCGACGCCAATGGCCGATAACTCACCACCCCCTTGTCTTCCGGTATGTGATTAATGTTTATCATTTGGAATGTCGTTGTAGGTAGAATATAGGTAGTGGAATAACCAGAATATAGGTACTGGAATCATATGGAATGGAAACCAAGATATAGGTACCGGTTATGTAGGGGAATAAATTAGGTTCTGAAGTAGAGCACACGGAAACCATGAATGGGTCACGAAATATATATGGACTGTTTGCATGCTGGCATCTACCACTGGAGGAGCAGGCTGATCCGATGCCGGAAGACGGTCAGGACGATCAAGTCCGTAACCAGGAGTACCGCGATTACACTCCCGAATTTGCTACATCCCAGACGTGGACCAATCGCGACGATCTCCTACAACACTGTCGTGGCCCAGCATTAAAGCTTAATATGGTTTTGACAATCAAGCGTTCTTGGGGGAGCACTCCTACAAGGCGTGGGAGTCTATTGCTCGCATGTGAGAAGTACGGCCAGTACACTCCCCGTAAGAGACAGCGAGTAGCCAGAGATGATGCAAGCGGGAACACGCGCAGAGCTGTTTCGAAGATAGAGGGGTGTCCGTTTGTATTGTCTGGCGTGGAGTTCAAACGGGGCGAATGGGGCTTGGACGTTATTCATGGCAAGCACAACCATCTACTCCCCGGTGCATTGGACGGTCACCCGTACGTCGGACGGATGGATGCAGATGAAAGAGACACTACGTTGGCCCTTACCGTCGTTGGTACCCCACCAAAACCGATTTTAGCGACATTGAAGATGACAGCTAACGCATGACAGAAGCTGAACTTCACATCGCGGCGCCAAGTGTACAATGCGAGAGCAAAGTTTAAAGCTGAAGCGAGAGGAGATCGAACAGTCTCCCAGGAAGCACTCCGCATTTTGCGGGATAAGGGTTACTACTATTGTACAAGGAGATCCCCTGACGATCCCAACAGGCTTCAAGATTTATTCATCGCCCATACAGACGCTCGCCATATTCTAGCCATGTGTCCATACGTCGTCCTCGTCGATAGTACATATCGGACGAATGCGTAAGTTTCTATATACACTTATTATTTTACCCATTCCCACCACGACATGCGAACTCGAATATTTCATTATGCAAGTACGGGATCCCTTTGTGTGAGTTCGTTGGATTTACTTGCACAAACAAGAACTTCGTCATCGGGTTCTGCTTCATGTCGCACGAGAACTTCGTCATTGGGGCAGCTCGTTTACCTCATGCGAGGTAATCTTCCTAACGTTATTGTCACTGATCGAGAGTTGGGGTTGATTGCGGCGCTACGAGAAGTTCTTCCCAACGTCAGGCATATGTTGTGCACAGTGCACATCCTCCGACGATGCAAAGAAGTTGCTTTCCAGAAGTCAAAGAATCTCGATGTTGCTAGGCGTTTCAAGAACGCATGTGTTGACCTGTTCCAATCCAGATCGGTTGAAACTTTCGCCGCTAGAAGGAGGGGTATGCATGCAGAGTGGGGGCATATCGAAGGGCTTATGCCGTATTTGGAGGCGACGTGGTTACGAGATTACTCGGAGCAGATAGTTCGTGCATGGACAGACGCAATCCAGCATTTTGGTGATTTTGTCACGGATGATGCCTATGTTGTGCCTACCTCTGTACGCCAACGGTGGCCCGTCAGTACCGGCCTATGGGGAGCTAGATGGAATAGCTTTAGTCGGCAACATCAACCATTTCGTTCCGGTACGTTTCGTATTTCATATTCATTAATTTGTTACTGTTTTGTTTCTCTTTTCTGACATCAATATTAACCTTGTATTCACAGATTTGGTTGTTGCTTGGTTCACCTCTTCCTCCATTCTACATCACATGGACACGGCATCACGATCGCACTGTCGACGGTTGGGACGAGCAGTTTGCAGCGAGGATTGCACGATATAGAGCTTACCGCCGTCGTGATGGTGGCCGTCCCCTACCGTATTAGCATTTCCCACTTTATGATGTCATTTTTCGAACTTCATATGTTCAATTGGGTTGTATCTTTCTCTATTCCATTTCACATCCGAACTCCATATTTTCGTCATCGCTTATATTTATCGCACTTTCGTTTTAATCATCTTTGTTTTCAATTCAACATATGATTTTTTTCTGATTACGGCGTTTATTAAAAGTTAATTCCACTGTAGTAGGATATACCATTGCAGATGTCCATGGATTATACGATAAATTCGTAGTGTGGACGAATACCGCAAACCCAAGCGGTGTGTATCGGTTCGTATCGGTCCCCTCAGCTCTTCCAAATAGTTAAGCGCAAATCCGGTTATCTGATACCCTCCGCATGGGTATGCGGTGGGGTTGAAACGGAACGGGGTTGCTCACCCCATAAAGATGCGGTATGTCTCTATACGGTGGTTATCACCGTATATACATGCGGTGACCTACCGCATGTACATGCGGTAGGTCGTTGACCGTCATTAACTCGGTCATTAACTCACCGCATAACTATGCGGTGATTAGCGGTAAAAATAGTAAAAATTAATGGTGTAGATATCGTTTCCGAATTGATATGTGTGCACATGAGTTTGACAAATTACTGAGGACGTTAACAATGTCTAATCTTAAGTTGGAAAGAAACAAGGTATGTTTTTTTTTCCTTATTCGTTTCATTTTCTGTTACGATAAGTTTTTATATTTCTTTATTTATTTTCTTCTTAAAAAAAAAAAAAAAAAAACAAAACCCCTTTCCGTCTCCCTCTTCCTCTCCCACTCTACCCATCTCAACCCGTTGGAGCGCCGCCGCCTGTTCCTCCACCCTCCGTCTCCCCTTCCTATCTCTCCGTTCGTTTTCCGCCCCACCACCGTCCTCCTTCTGATCTCCGGACCACCGCACCGGCCACCACACCACCGCACCACCGCGACACCACATCTCTCCCATTCTTCACCGGCGCCAGCACTAGCCCCGGCGTTCACCAGAGTCTCGCCATCAACAATCGCACCGCCGCTGCTCGTCTCGACGCCCTCTTCCTCTCCACTCCGGTCCACTCCGGCCATCTGAAACCGTCGGCTCCCGTCTCCCTCGTTCTTTCTTGAATCCGCTTGAGCGTCGCCCCCACTTCCGACCGCCCGTGCTCGCCTCCTCCTCCGATGCACGCGAGGCCGCCGCCGGGCCGCCAACTCGCCTCCTCTCACCGGATCTGTCTACTGCGAGTCGCCATCAAATTGTGCTCTAACCGCCCGGTTTACACAGAGACCTAGACGCCGACTTCAGTTGCCGCCTCAATCCTTCTTACCTTGCCGGCTTCGATTTCAATCCCTGAATCTGTGCCCTAGACGTCAATCTCCGCCCGGTAAGTACAGGTATGCATTTTTTCCTTTCTCTTTTGATTTGCAAAAGATGGAACTCAGGGCTAAAGATTCTCAATTGTGTGCTAGACGTGGCATTGATGAATTGGGGTCACATTGATGAATTGATTATATGCTATTCCTAATTCATGCTGGATTCATGAGGTTTTTATTGACTGAGTTTGATGGGAACTTAAATGCTGAATTTTGTCATCTCGTCCCTAAATTCTGAACTTGTTTTCTGAATTCGATAGGGTTCGATGTACTCAGTTTGCTAGTGTGCTGAGTTATTGCCGGGGGAAATTGTTGCCATTGGATGTTATGTTTGATTGTGTTGTGGCTGAACGAATGAATTGAAATTGGGGTGCTAATTTCCTTGCTTACATCTTAGGCCTGATTTTTGAGACTTTGTAGTGATACATACTCTCTTAAGCTGATCAATTTCTTCTTGTTACATCTGAAATCAGCTGAGTTATTTATTTTTTGTATCATGCTTACTTTGGATTTGAATTTAGAGATGTATGACTGATTTTTTTTTTTTGAATAGGTAATAATTCGGTTGGATAAAACCTAACCGATAGCATCCCGATGGATGAGATCATTAAGATCAGTATTAAATGTCAAGGCCGCCCCATTAACAAGACGGCCAAGGTGTGCAACCTTTTCAGTCGACCTGTTACCCTCGTGGGGCACATGCGAAAAAACTACATTTTGGACTTCAGTAATCTGTCTTTTGATGTCTCCCATAATATGTTCTATTTCCCACGGACATGGGCTATTATATTTGAGGTTATCGATAATCGTTTTAGAGTCCCCTTCAATGATGATGTTTGTGCAATCTATCTGCTTGATCGCATTTAGCCCAATTCTCAAGGCCATGCATTCAGCCTGGAGATGGGATAGTTGCCCAAGTCTACTTGCCCCTAACTTTATTACTAATCCTTCATGGTCCCTTATTATGTAGCCAGCTGAGGATAAACCTAACCCATCCGTTGCTCCATCAAAATTCATCTTGAGGAATCCCCTCTCCGGTTTTCTCCATTTTACATTTTTTCTGCTAATTGCCCTTTTCATATTCACCCTCTGATTAGAATTAGGATTTGACAGACTCCCATCGTACATATCGGTTTTTTTCCACTGTTCTCTTGTTTTTTGTAGAAACTGCTGCAGTTCTATCTGCGATGGTTTACTCTTCCCCTGAAATGCAACTTGGTTTCTATAATACCATAGAGTCCACCATTTTATTGCCAGTTCCTTTTTTTCTTCTTTATTCATATGAGTTCCAATAAGGTTCATTAGACTTCTCCCATCCCATCTTGAGTTGGTGCGTTGGTTGACCCAATTTCGTAGTTTTGTTGCTGTTAGGCAATTCTGTTTAACATATGGGCATTCTATGAGGAGGTGTTGTTCATCCTCAGCAAAACTTTCGCAAAGTACACACTGTGTCGGGACTGGGGTTCCTCTTCTGCTCAGTCTATCTTTTGTTGGTAATCAATTCTGTGCGATTTTCCATAAAAAATTCTTGATTTTTGGCATAGTATCCACCTTCCATATCCATTCATTGGGATCATTTGTAAAGGCTTCTGTATTCGAAATTAATCTAATAGCACTAGATGTTGTAAACCACCCGTGTTTATCTGGCCACCAGTATAGTCTGTCCATAATTGTCTGGGTCGTATGAGAATCAAGCACACTCAGAAGTTTGGTTTTGTCCCACTGGCCATTGGAGATAAAGTTGCTCACTAGCGTGTTTTTATCGTGTGCTAGAGTTCCCCAGGTCTAATCCCGAGTGCAGTCTTGTTGAGGATGATTTTTATTGCTAAAGTTGATCACTTTCGCTCTTGAAATTTAGTCATGGTACACTAATTTTTTTTTATGAAGTGTTTGCTGCTTGGGTTGATGATTTATATGACTCTGTCCCTCCTGGAATTCTTTTGTGTCTCATGCTATCTGTGTCCATATTGATTTTTCATGACTTTAGCCTTGAAATATGGATGCACGTGATTTAGAGGGCTGATTTTTCTTTGATAGCCGAGTTGATGTAGTGGCGATTTTTTTTATTGATTATTGGATCCTGGTTGCTATTGTGATATTGCTATACTTGTAGGCTCGTGTTTGTTGTTATTTTTTGTGCTCTGCGCAAGCCAATTAATATCAGAGACACTGTCGAAATTTGATCAAATATCACATATGGTTTCAATCAATTCATTGCACCACTACCTCTGCTTGAGCTAGAAGCTTGTCTTTGAATGCCTGATTTGTTTGGTGAGTTTCCTCTACCTCATAATCTTTCTTTTTCTTTACTTTGAGGACAAAGTAAGATTTTAAGCATGGGGTGGGGAAATCAAGTGTAGCCCCGGATTCATATATATGTTTTATGTTTCCTTTTTTGTTAACTATTGCACTGCATTATAGGTTGCATTATAGATTTTTATATTTGATAATTATCCCATGGTCATATTAAGTTATTGAGTCTTAGTTTGTTTTGTTAGTTGTTTTTATAGGAGATATATTTCTATGATTGGTATGACCTCGATGATGATATATGTTTTTTCATGGCTTAAGAGTTAATAAATTTGAATTGTAATTGAATAACGACATTTGTGGGATTTCCATAGATAATCTGGATTATGAGCTTTAGTAATAACTTGATTATTGGTTGGATGTTCAGTTTAGAGCAATCTTTAAAAAAATTATATGATTTCTATTGTATATGTCTAAACCCCTGATGAAAAGCACTAGTAAATTCGGTTATCTGTTTGATGTGATTTTTGATGTAATTTGATATATATGTTGGGTTGATGAGTGTAAGGAGGATAAAATTCACTTACACCGCTCGAGGAGGATAAAATTCACTCGAGTGAAAAGAATCATCAATAAACCAAGCTTGATAGAAATGTTCGAGGAGGATAAAATTCACTCGACATTCATGAGAAAAGAATTGAAACAAAATACGTTGTGGAGGATAAAATTCACGCAAGGAGGAAGAAAAGTGTTTAGAGAAACAAAGAAAGAAAGAAAAATAAAGTGCTTTAATGAAATTCCGAAGTAGAAAAGGCTTAGTAATCTATGGGTGTTTATGACGATTTTTATGTGCTTAATGAATTTGATTGCTCAACACATTCTGAATGCAAGCATCCCCTGAACCTAATCGAAGTTTAAAGCAATGAGTATGAAGGGTTTGACGTGGGTCTCATAGTGTCATAATTATTTTGAGCTTAACATAATGAATACTTTTGAAGCCATGACAATCATACTGAGAGTGATCATTCGTAGAAATTTCTTTGAGTTCTTGTCTTTCATTTTGAATTCGTTTTTGTTTTGTGATTAGTTTGCTTGAGGACAAGCAAAAGTCTAAGCATGTGGTAGTTTGATAGAGTATATTTTAGTCATATATTTACATATTATATTAGGTCATTTTAATGCATATTTTACGTATTTTATAGTTATTTTGTATTATTTGATTTTCGGAGTCTACACTAGTCATTTTATATATTTCGGATCGTATAAATTTATAGGAAGATTGCAATTAAAAGCTTACTGGGCAAATAATAGGTGGGTCGACTACTACATACATATATAAGGCCGGGCTAATGAATTGTGTAATACGGAGGAGATGGAGGTCAGGCCACGTGATTGTTTGGGCTCACAACAAGTGCTGCGCTCCATGTTATTATTATTATGTTTAGGTTAGATAGAATTGCATTATATATTTATATTATATATTATCGTTCCGGCTATATACACCGCAAATCATACACGTCCTTATATACACCGCAAATCATGCACGTCCTTAAGGACGTGCATGATTAAAAGGCTTGCACGTCCTTAAAGACGTGCAATATTAGACACAAGGCTTGCACGTCCTTAAGAACGTGCAATATTAACCTTGTGATTTGCGGTGTATACAGCAACACCCTATATTATATAGATTAAACTGGTGCCACGTTCTAAAATAGCAATCGTGCCTTTTTAGGACTCGTAGGACTAAACTGGTGTGTAGAGAATCAATTACATGTTAAATACTGACTCGTAGCTTGGTGTTGCATGTATCCTGGTTAATCCTTAATCTTAATGCTACTATTAGGTTAAATCTTGACCGTGTTAGGGTTATCTAATTAGTAAGGGTTACTAGGACTCGTAGGACTAGTAAGTTACACAAGATCAGGACATGAACAATAATAGGATGAAAAGAGAACTTGAAGAAGAATCGAGGATCAACTGGTCAAACTAAAGTGGATATTTATAGATGAAACTCTATTGTTAATTGCTATCTCCATTAACTTGTTCATAGTTTATTTTATTTTCTTTCTTATTTTCACCACTCAAAAACCCCCGTTTTCTATTAATTGGTAAATAGACTTAACTTAGGAATAACTTGATTCTCTGTGGGATCGACTCGTGCTTACCATGCTACATTAGTTAGTAAGTTCGAATTTATTTTGATACGGTTTAGGCGACTAAAAACCGTCCATCACAAAGCATGATAAACATTAGAAGGCAAAACATTAATAGATGCTCCTAAATCTAACATGGCTTTGTCAAATTTAGTATCACCTATCACACATGGAATAGCAAACATACCAGGATCACTACACTTCCCAGGCATACATTTTTGAAATACAGCAGTGACATGCTCGCTTAGCTTCACCTTTTGCTTTCCTTTTAGCTTCTGGTTCCGCTTGATAGTGCAAAGTTCCTTAAAAAATTTAGCATATCTAGGAATGCTTTTGATCAAATTAAGCAAAGGAATGTTTACCTCACACTTACTGAATGTCTCGAAGATTTTCTTGTCATTCTCATACCTTCGTGTATCCTTCAAGGCTTCCGAGAAGGGCGGAATGGGCTTTGGAGTCTCCATAGGTAAGGAGGAAGAAGGGGGAGAAGAAGAAGGAGGAGAAAGAGGGAGAGAAGAAGAAAGAGGGGAGGAAAACGTACCAGGAACTGAAGATGCGGTTGGATCACCGGCGGCGGGCGCAGCATGATTGATGCCCCTGGCAGCGGCCGCCGCATGGGTGCTGCGGCCGCCGCACGGTGGTTTGGCCGTCTTCTTCTTCAACAATCTCTATCTCCTCGTCCATTATCTCATCATTGTCCTTTTGATTTGTGACAACCAGTTCCTTGCCACTCCTAAGTGTTACAACACTGACATTCTCATTTGTTGGATTCTCGATGGTCTGTGATGGAAGCTTTCTTGAACTATTTGCCTCCTTAGCACTTAAGATTTGAATGAGCTGACTCATTTGATTCTCAAGATTTGTCATCCGATTGGATTGCTGCTTCTCTAGATTTGCCATCCGCTCTGACTGTTGTTAATCATTCCTCATGACTAATCGTGACAGTTTCTGTAGTGGATCCTCATTATCCTCATTTGATTGTTGTTGACCTCCCTGTCGAGGTTCATATTGTTGTTGAGGCCTTGCCTGTTGCCCCTTGCTGATTGAAAGGAGCTTGGTAGTTCCCATAGCCTTGCTGATAGCCTCTGTTGTAATTGTTGTTGTTGAAATACCCAGGATTTCCATAATTGCCTTGCCTAGGCCTTTGTTGAGTGAAATTCCCAATGACATTCAAATCAAAATTAGGATCTTGTAGAAGCGGGCACATGTCCATAGGATGAGTGTATTGACTGCAGAGACCACATGCCTTCAGTTGTTAAGGAGTTCTATCAATAACCAATTGTTTCATCATCTCCTTTACCTCTGTCATATCAGTCTGAAGTGCAGCCACAGGAGCATGAACATCGAGTACACCCCTAGCACGAGGGTTCTTATTGAACTGCCTGGAGCCCTCAGATAGCTCCTTAAACACATCCCAAGCTGCGGCAGGTGTCTTGTTCAGCATGTTTCCTCCACAAGCAGAATTCAAAGTTTTGCGCTCCATATCAGTTAACCCATTGAAGAGAAAAATCACTAGATCCTTTTGAGAATATCCATGGCATGGGCAGCTGGAGTAGCGCTTCTTGAAGCGCTCAAAGTACTCATGTATTGACTCTGTCGCGTACTGCTCAATGCTGCTGATTGACCTTTTCAAAGCATTGAGCTTTGTTGCAGGGAAGTACATCTCTAGGAAGACTCTCTTCATCTCAGCCCAAGTAGAAATAGATCCAGGCGGCAGATAGAAGAACCATTCATTAGCCTCATCATTCAAAGAGAAGGGAAAAGCTCTCAGCTTGATTTGATCTTTAGTTACATTCTCTGGTTTCATCCCAACAACCACCGTATGGAATTCAGACAGATGCTTGTGGGGGTCCTTCCCACTCAACCCATGGAATTTGGGTAGAAGATGAACTACCCCAAACTTCAGCTCAAAGTTAACTCCTTCTGCAAGCGCAGGGAATTGGATCGCCAAGGGTTGATGTGCCAGATCAGGAGCAGAAAGCTCCTTCAGATTGCGGTTCGCGTCGTTAGCCATCTCTGTTGTAGGTTCTTCTTGATCAAAAGGGAGTTCGCGAAAGCGATCACGAGCTTCTCGCCTTAGAGCGGCAAGGGTCCTTTCAATCTCTAAATCTAACGGCAACAAAGAAGAATTAGTAGCACGGGTATGGACCATATAAGACGGTCCACACCAAGATCAACACTAAAAACACACAAGAATTAAATAAAAAATCCCCGGCAACGGCGCCAAATTTGACGGAGGGAAAACCTGTCGTTGATCCGTCAAAGTAAATCTCAAACCTATAACTAGTATAGCAATAAGAAAGAGGTCGATCCCACATGGAAATTATTATTCAAGTGTGATTTAGATGCAAATCAAGTAACCAAAAGGGGGGGGGGGGGGTTTGTGTGTGAAAGTTTCACCTTTTATCAAAGCGAAATAAAGAACGCAAAGTAAATGAATTTGTTTTAGACAATTTGGAGAAGCAATTCTACCTACAATTTTCCACTTTATTGGATTGAAGTGATCCTTGTAACTTCTTCTCGTCCTATTAAGTTTCCTATGAATGCCCTTGTCCCGAACTAGTATAGTTACTAGTCCAACCAGTCCTAGCAACCCTTATCAATCGAACAGTCCCTAAAGAAGGATTTAACCCAATTGATAGATTTAAGTTCAGAGATTAGCCAAGGTATTAACAACACATTCAACTTCCTACTCATTCAATTAGTTCAAACAGCCCTAAAGGTACAAGTTTGCCACATAGGTTAAGGTTCACAACCAGGAATCTACAAAACCTTAGCAATTGAATTGATCTAACAAGTTGGCCAGACAGGATAGAACAAAACAATAAACAATCAAGCACAAAGAAGTTGAAGCATTCAAATATAGAAAACAAGGAATGAGAATTAGAAACTCACAATCAATCCGAATAAAGCTTCAAATTGCAGGCAAAATAGATGAGTTTAGTTCCTCATGGAAGATATCGCTCAAAATCTCTCAAGCGTCTAATGAATAGAATAGAATAGAAGTGATTCAAAAATAACTAAAAAGTGGCCTTAAGTATCATCCAAAGTCGGCCATGAAATAACATTATAGGTTCTAGGGTTTAATTTTAAACAAAAGGCAGCGTATAAACGTTGACGGCAGATGCGGCGGCCGCCGCATGTATGCTGCGGCCGCAGCATCAGTATTCTTTTTGCATCGACCCTGGCGGTGGCCGCTGCACACCATGCGGCGCCCGCCGCATTCCTGTATGCGGTTCTTCTTGTCTTCTCTCCGAGAGTAGCTTGAGATGATTTGCTCTTTTTCATTCCTTGCTTCTCTCCAATGTCTTTTATGCTCCTCTTCAAGATATTGCATCTCCCACATGTGTTCCGGTTCGATCTGCAAGATAACCACAAATTTGCGCAGAATCTGAACTCTTCTAGAATAATCATAAGATGCAATTTAGTAACAAAGAACGAAAGAAATGCAACCTATCTAAGCTAAAAATGCCTATAATGCCTATCTAATATATGCATTATCACTATGCTTCACCTTCGACAGGAGAGAGAGGGAAGGGCCTTGAGTTCGACCGGAGAGAGAGTGAATGAGGGCGCGAGCGTGAGCAACGGCGAGGACGAGACCCAGCGCCACGAGCACGACCTTCGCCGGCGACCTCCGCAAGCTCGTGCCCCTCTCCTTTCCATGGCGGCTAATCCACCTTCGATCTACTCACTGCTTTAATGTGGCATATCTGATGATGATCCGAGGTCGAACCCGATTAGATGAAGGCCGGCGGCAGCGATTGGGAGGGCGGCGATTCGTGTGCGATTGGAAGGGCAGAGCGTCGACGTCACAATCGGCGGTGGCGGCGAGATCCGATCTAGGCAATCGGCGGCGGCGATTGGGCTGAATCCTCAAGTAAATTTCTCTTCTCCTCCTCCATTGAATCCTCAATTAAGTTTCTATAAACCCCAATTTTGAGATTTTGCTAAGTTGATTAAATTTGTAAAACTTTAGAATTGAATGGGTGAAATTGAAAATTGTTTTTGATGGATTTGTGATTGAATTAGATTGATTGAGGGTTTTGGGCTTGAATATAAGATCATTGAACTTAATTGATTGAGGGTTTTTGATGGATATGGGCTCGACCAAGGCGTTGCGAATCGATTCTTGGATCGAAGGAGTCCGGGCGAATCGACTCCAAGGGGCTACGAGGAGGGTTTTTTTTTGTCTTCGGTTGGTGCGAGACGGCCGTCGACCACCACTTCGTCCTATCGAACACAGTTGAAGCTTTCAACCATGAGCATTAGTCGTTCTTTCTTGTGGATACATGAAGCTGTTGAACATTGATTAAGCTTTCAACTTGAATTCCTGCTATATTTATTGCTTTGTTAACTGGATATATACTTTAGTTCAAGGGGAATGAATATATTTATTGCTTAATTTATTTCTTAATCGGGTTAGGGTGGGTGGTTATGTTTGTGTTAGGGGTAGTCGGCGAAATCCGGTTAAGCTAAAATTTATTGTTTAATTTCTCTCTTTATTCGGAGAAAAATGAAGAATTATTCAGATGTATGTGTCGAATTGAGTGTATGGTTTTTGAGATGCATAATTTGATTAATTATTCGTCAATTATTCAATCGAATGTGTCGATTTTTATTTATGAGTGGTAATGAGTTGTCAATTATTCAGTGAAATCTGATTCATTATTCGTATGTATATGGACTCTTCGTTTGACAAACAACATAAAAAACCTCCATCGCATGAGTATGAATACACAACTAAAAATTATTCGTTGAAATGTAAAATATTATTCGTTGAAATATGAAGCATTGTTCGTATGAATCGTAGATATTGTGTAGAGATTCGAGGTTTATTTTATCTGAAATTGATCAACAAAAAAAATAAAAAATTATTCGGTAGGATGTGACAAATTATTCAATGGAATTGGTAATTTTTTATATGAACTTGATGAAAAAAATTAACAAAATATTATTCGGTAGAATGTGAAATATTATTCGGTGGAATTGCCAAATATTTAAAATGAAATAAATCAGGTGGGTTTAAAAAAAAGCATTTATTTCTCACAAAAAAAATCATTTTTTTCACACATATTTTATATATTAAAAAAAAAGCAAAGGTGGGAGTTGGACTGGTACTTACACGCGTATGGAGGATGAAATGGTGGGAAGGGATTCTTTAGTGTACGGTGGACCCCACAAGAAATCAAAGGAAAATTAAAAAATATCCTTTTTAATCGTGGACATCCATCTATATCTATTAACGGTCTGGATTTATGCACATGGTATATCCTAAAGGGTGTGCACTCTGGAACCACTCCCTATATATATATACTAGTGTAGATCCCGTCCCGTGTACGGGGAGTGCGTTAAATTTAAATATAAATTATTTTTTCCTTCAAAAAATAATATAAATATAAATAAAATTAGTTCGACGGGTTATATATAATCTAAATATCTTTTAATTAGATTCTGTCAAAATATAAATAAAATTCACATTTATAAGGTACTACGTAATTTTTTTTCTTCTAATCTATGGTTAATTAAATCTCATGCAATTTAATTAGATAGTTGATTTTAAAAAATATTTTAATATTTTTTTTATTCAATATGTAGTATATATTTATTACATTAGTTACTAAAATATCTATCTATTAATATTTTTGGTAAGTATGACTATGAAAAATAGTTTAATTAATTATTTTTATTATTACTACTACTACGTTTAATTATATTGATATAGTTTTTTCCTTATATAATATTTACTCTTTTATAAGATATTCCATCTATCCAATTATATGTGTTAATGATAAAATAAAATAATTATTTTTTATTAGATTTCCTTTTTGACGGGAGAAAGTTTTGTGAGACGCACTCACGCGCCGCCACGTAGGCAGATTCACTCACGTGCCGCCATGCAGGCACCAATGCATCGGTTTTAGTATATGTATATAGATTGCAGCTTGACAAGATTTCTGGCATACATGGTTTTAAATCCTTTTCATATGGCATTAGCTCTTCCCAACCTAACATGATGAACTCCTTCATAGAAGCACCATCTGGTATGTGATTAAAAACTTATGTTTTTACCGTTTCTTCGTTATGCATTTTTTGAATCTACGCGTGCTCTTTAATCAGCTTGATGTTACTTATTTGGGTTTTATGGTGGTGTCATGTTTGTTTTTTAATCTATTTTTTTATTATTTATTCATCTCCTTGTGTTCCAGTGTTTTTGTTTTTGGAAAGTGCTTTATGGCTGCTTTGAGTCAGATCTTTTGTGTTCCCGACTACCCGTTACTTGACTGAATGCAAGAAATCATCTTATTGCAGCTGTAGGCGACAGTAGCTCACCTGGAAGAGTTGAATCAATGAAAGAGACTTTTGATGTTGTAGACACACAAAAGAAGCGGTACTTTGTTTATATCATTCTCAATCTCATTACCCCTCTCATACTTCCATTCATATAAACAAACTAGTTTTTTTTTTCAGGATTCCTATGGACGAAGTCTAACGCTCAAATTGTGGGGATTGTGGACACCGATAAGTGAGATTTCAAGTGATATTTCGTGGAAGTGCAGCAACTTCGCACCATTTCCCAACACTTTTTTCGTTCCCGAAGAATGATATTGTATTTAACTTCTTATAATAGATAATAAATAATAGATTTGTTAACATAAGTCACTATTTGTATTTTTTTCGTTCATTTTTTTGTTATCCTTATAATAATTTTTTTTTTCCTACTAGTTTCCCTTCAAACAAATAGTCCACCATCAACTTTATTCTTTGCCTACTTTAAAAAAAAATCACTTAATTTATGGGTTGCTTCATAGGCTAGATGTTTTTGTAACTGCTGAGTATTCATAAAACCTCCCCCGGGGAGCCTGAAGAACGCGCCTCTCACGCGCCCTAAATTCCATTGCTCACCTTCACTTCTAAGCCTTTCTTGGGTTTCTTCTTCATCGATTCATTCCCCTCCTTCCTCTAACTGGCCTGGGTTCCTGCCGTTTTCGGTTTCCCTTCACCCGTTCCTTCTGAATTGCGCCTCAGTTTTGGCTCGTTGGAGCGTTCCTGGCTTCCCGACCTTCTCTGGGCTAGGACGACCTCTACTCTGTCAAGCCTCCTCAAGAACCCTAGTTCGGTTCCAATTAAACAAAAACCTACAGATGACAGAATTTGGGTGTAGCAGAGGAGAAATCACCAAAATTGGGGCAACCTTTAGTCGAAGATATGCGTTTCCCTCGATCTTTAGCCATCGAACCAAGAAGATTGCGAAGAATTTTCGCAAGAGGAAGAAAAGGGGCTGTGGTCGGGGTGGCGTCTGGTGGCTGTGCGCTAGGTGGTGGCAGGCGTTTGGAGGCTGCTTTCGTGGTGGCTTCCGATGGGGGTGTGCTTGGTGGCGGCAGGCGTGCTCAGCGTCGTCAAAGGTGTTCCTCCGCCTCTGTGTTGATCGGCAATTCCGACTATTAAACAGCTGCTTGAATTCATCAATAACACAAGATGCTTTGGCCTTGATCCCTTTGGTGTCTTCATCAGAAGTTAAAGGTAAAAAGTCTTTGGGGGTAGAATTTTGTTTTTACTCCTCAACCAAATCCCGCAAGGGCCCAAATCCTCTTCATGAGGCAAAACACTCGGAAGGGAGTATGCTCCCGGACGAGGGAAACTCAACCATGCTGAAGGGTTTGCACTTCATGCTATTTTCATTCAACTCTTTACTTTATCACTTCTTGGTTGATAGGGCTTTTCAGTCTGTCTGTTATCCTGCGTGTAACACCTGTTGTTGGGTGTGTGCGATTGTGGGTGAATGTCTTGGCGACAGTACTTGCCTTTGCAACCACTTTCTGATGTCTTTTGCACCTACTCTCTTTAGGTGTCAAGATTATAGTAAACAATGCTCAGAAGAAACTAAATTCAAGTCTAATTTGTTTTGGAATGCAAAAAAAGTTCATGCAACCTTTCCTTGTAAAATATGCTCATGTATGATATTGGTACCTACATTTCTATGGTTTAATCTCTATCCTTGCCCTGGTTTTCTTTTGCTTGGATTTATATATAAGTGTGCAGCAGGTTATATGATCTTAACCTTCTATACAATCGACTCCGATCTGCTGCTTTTCATCGGGTCTCTACTATTTGTGGTGTATGGCAACGACCTGTTTCATGTGAATCTACTCCTTTTTGTGTTCTCTATCCAAATGAAAGGTGCTTTTGTCTGGATGAAGGTTGAAATCAGTGAGGTAATCTACTGTCTTAAAACTCTCATGAAATTCATTAATCTGATGTTTGGCTTAGCGTATTGGCTGCGTGTTTTCCATCTTTTCACCATCTACTGGTGCCTAAAAAACCAGGTGTTAGAGGTCTCCTCTTCACCACGTACCCCCCGATTTTCGGGCCCTAAACAAACTGTGGATATTGAGGATTTCATCCTCTCTATCTCCAGTTTTGATGAAATACTGGTTTCTTTAAATCTTGATATTGAGATAATATGTCTTGGTGTGACTGTATTATTGATTTGCTGTAATTGTTGTTGTCTCTATCTTGAGGAATTTGAGCTTCCTTATGCCACTGGTGTCGCATTTGGGGGTGTCTTTTGTCCCCTTAAGAGTATGCTTACTAAGATTTTCAATAAACACTGTAATGAGTGTCTTACACTTGACGTGGGGTTGATCCCTCACCTTGCTATGAACTATTATTCATGTTTAAAATTGAGTTATATTTTGGTGCACAAAAGTTCCTATATACATGACAGGGCCTTCTCTGCTCGGTTTCGGCCTGAGTGGCTTGTCATTTCATGTGCTACTCTTGATATGGAATCTCAACTCTCTGCACTTAGATGTGTCATTTCTCCAGTTATGGTTTACTTTGATCTGTTGTTATGGTGAGGGTTTCTCGCTTCTGATGCCTTTTTAATTGTGGCTTCAGGGTGCCTTGTGCCATTGCATCATTACAAAATCCCTCATGATGTGAATATGGATCTATATGTCTTGGGTTTGCCTAATAACTCTTTGTACATAGAGGCTAATGATGCTTGTTTCGGTTTTGAACCGGTGCTCATGGTAAATCTGATTTGGTTAAGTGACCTTGTTAGGCTTGACTTTCAGGTGCTGTCTTTTGGCCCCTTTCTACTACTTGCTACACTGCTGCTCAGCCGTGGTTTCATTGTTGTTCTCTTTATTCTGACTCTCACCTCCTTTGTTGCTCTTGGTGTTTTACCGTCGGGTGTCTGCCGGTTTGAGCAGCAGGAGGTTGGGATGTCACTGGAACCTGAAACTAGTGTGTATACAAGTAAATTAGGCAAGGCCGTCTTGACATCGCCCATGATGAAGGGAATGGAAACCAACCTGCCGTGGTTGTGTCTTTTTGTGGTTGATGATAAATCAGTTTGTACATTAGATATTATTTGTAGATGGAAACTGGACAATTTATTTTTGTATTGCTCTCTTGTAATCTGTTATGATACCCACATTACCCCGTTTACTTGTCATTCCATTGAAATCTCTTTTATGTCTTGTGAAGGTAACTTAGTGATGAATAAGCCAACAACAATCCATGAGGGTTTGAATAATAACCTGGAAAAAAATTTCTTACCAATATTTGTGTGGGGGTTTGTTTGGCTCAAGTTCAGCTTGTCGCTTTCGCCTTCCCACACCTTGTCGAAAGAGATGTTGTACTATCATAGATGTATACTAGAGAGTAACTTACTTTCTACAAAACCCAAATCATATTCATCTATATGGCCAGATAAGCTCTGGAGACTTAATTGGTTCCGGTGGGCAACTGTTTGGGTCGACAACATGAAACAAGATCGGAAACCGGGTTGTTGCTATTTCCAAACACTTAGGCTCACCAAAAATAATAAATCACCGCATTCGCTACAATGTCTCGATTTAAGGACCCGACACATCGGTCCTTTAATCATTAGAGGTTTTCTATGAAGATATGTTTTTGGAACTGTCGTGGGATTGGAAAAAGAACTTTTTGGGAGGAAAATGATTCTATATGCAAAAACGACCATATTCAAATCATGTCGTTAGCGGAAACAAAATCGGAAAATATTCTTGACGACAAATTATGGAGAAATATTGGATTCGACAAAGGAGTATGGTCGCCGGCTGTTGGAAGATCTGGGGGTATTGGAGTCATCTGGAAATCCCATCAATTGCTAAATTACTCTATTCTCATAGCTATCCATGCTCCTCGCATCATCGGACTTCGAATTGAGAGCACTCAGGAAGGTTTTCCGATCCTAATTATGTTTGTTTATGCTCCTCCGTCTCCAACGGATAAAGATATATTTTGGGAAACGCTAACAACAATTGTAAATGATTCCACTATTCCGTGCATTGTGATGGGGGACCTAAACGAAATCTTGTGCAGCTCTGATAAACTTGGTGGGGCCCCTACCCGGATATCCAAGTTCCCACGACTAATGTCTTTTAAAAACAACTGCTCTCTCCTGGACTTGCCTACATTTGGAAACCCGTTCACTTGGAGGAAGAACCCGGATGAAAATTTCAATATTCATGAAAAAATTGACCGTGTGCTTGTTCACCAACACATCCAAGCATCATTCCCTAATATGATAGCCTATCATGGTGCTTTCTCTACCTCGGATCACTGCCCAATTTCCATATCTTTGGAGGATAACCCTATCTTCAAAGCACCACCGTTCAAATTCGAAAACGCCTGGCTGATGCGGAAAGACTTCCATAACATAGTCAAGCAAGCCTGGAGGGATACATGCCCTGGATCGGCTATGTTTCAATTAATGTTTAAACAAAAAATACTAAAAGCCAAGGCAAAAGAATGGAATAAGACTAGCTTTGGCAACATCTTTCGTCAACTAAAAAATGTTGACTCCGAGTTGCTGCGTATTCAGTCCACGAGACCTGGCTTTATCTCTCCAGCAGATCGAATGAAAGAAAAGCAACTCCTTGAAAAGAGGGATAAACTCCTTTTATTTCAGAAATCTTTCTGGAGCCAAAGGGCTAAAACTAAGCATTTAAAACTCTCTGATTCAAACACGGCCTATTTCCATCGAGTAGCTTCAGGACAACGACATAGAAAACAGATACGCAACATCATTTTCTCCACTGGTACGGTTGTCATTGGAGAAGAAAATGTTAAGATTGAGATAAAAAGGGATTTTGAAAAGAGGTTTAAGAAAGGGCCAACTGATGATGGAGTTCTTAATAATCTCCTGGAACTCATTCAACCGGCCGTCTCACAGGATGAAAACTGCTTTCTTACAGCAATCCCGACTAATTCTGAAATTAAAACATCGGTTTTTAGTTTAGGACGAAACAAGTCCCCAGGACCTGACGAATCACGGCTGAATTCTACACAAAATATTGGGATATAATAGGAAAATCGGTAATCTGTGCGATAAAAGGGGTTTTCCATTCCGGTAGAATGCTCCGACAAATTAATCATACTTTCATCTCCCTACTTCCAAAGAATGATGCTCCCACAACGACAAGTCACTACAGGCCCATCAGTATGTGTTCAAATATATACAAAATAATATCCAAAATTCTGACATAACGAATGAAAAAAGTTATTGGTAAACTCATACATCCACTTCAGGATGCCTTTGTTTCAGACAGGGCTATTCAGGACAATATCCTCATAGCGCACGAAATTTTCCACTCCTACAAGAATCGTAGGGGTCGGGAAGGATGGTTGGCTATAAAGTTAGATATGGAAAATGCCTACGATAAGGTGGAATGGTGCTTCTTAAAAAGTGTATTACTCAGATTCAGATTTCATGAAAGGTTTGTCGCGTGGATTATGGAATGTATTACGACGGTCTCCTTCTCGGTGTTAGTTAATAATGGTCCTACGGACCTGTTCTATCCGTCTCGTGGGATACGCCAGGGCGATCCGCTATCCCCCTTTCTATTCATTCTAGGAGCTGAGGTACTAGCACGGAAGCTATCAGCAGAAGCTAGCTTGGATAGGTCCCCGCTTGGCTTCTCGATTGGCCGCAGCGGTCCACGGGTTCCATTCCTTTCTTTTGCCGACGATATCATCATCTTCTCTAGAGGAAGCGTGGAAGCAGGGAACAAAGTAAAAATGATCATTGATTCATACTGTAAAGTGTCTGGCCAGAAAGTCAATTACCACAAATCATGCTTCCAAGCAACTCAGGGGATCCCTAATCACAAGATCCTCGAGTTACGTAATTGTCTCAACATTACGGAGGAAAATTCAATAGAAAAATATCTTTGTTGTCCGATTATAAATGGTAGAGTCACTACTAGTACATTTGAGGACCTCATTTGTAAATCTAAACAACAACTCACAAAATGGCTAATACCCTTTCCCAACAAGGTCGTGCTACACTAATAAATTCTAACCTCTCGGCTAAGCCTCTTCATGTAATGCAGAATTTCATGCTTCCTGTCTCGATGCATAAAGAACTTGACCAGATAAACCACTCCTTCTTCTGGAATAAGGACCTCCAATACCGCCCATTAATTAGTTGGGACAGGATATGTAAACCAAAACAGTTTGGGGGGCTAGGTATTCGTAAAACAGGAGATATGAATGCTGCTCTCCAGATGAAGCTTTTGTGGAAGATCCTGGCTGAACCTAGCAATGTGTGGGTTACCATGATTAGACATAAATATCTACGTAACACAAGTATTTTCGAGTACAGAAAAACAGGTTCGTGCTCGTGGCAATGGTCCAAGCTTTCGGAACTAATAGACAAATTTAAAACAGGCCTGATTTGGTCAGTTGGTAATGGACACTCAATAAAATTCTGGACCGATAATTGGATCTCTTCCTCACCCCTCCTGGCTAGGGAGAACTGTCCTATAGATTACGATCAGGAGGAAACGGTTAGTGACTATATTTTAGGGGGTCAGTGGTGGGCTGAAAAACTTACTCGGGCCCTCCCAAACAATCTAGTACAAGAAATACTAGACATTTCGCTCCCCGCTTCAGAACTACAAGATCGCCTGTACTGGTGGTCGGATAGGGAATGATGGTTTTCTACTGCCAGTGCATATAAACTTATTACATCTCAAGAATCGGAAAACCCGGACAATAATCACTGGATTTGGAAGATCGACTCACCGCCGAAAGTCAAGAACTTCCTTTGGAAATTAGCTCAGAATGGTCTCCCGACAGCATCTAGGCTGTCCTGCAGGGGTTCAGCGGTTCCTTCCACATGTTCTCTATGTAACTTGGCTGTTGAAGATGATGTTCATTTGTTCTTGGAATGTCCCTTCATTACTTCAATTCACCAGCTGCCGAGCCAAGATCAATCAATGGTTGCTGGCTTGATTGCTCATTCCCGGGACATTAGGCCCATTCTATCTGCCTTAGGGAAAAGGCTACAATCCACCGCTTTAACAAGGCTAGCTTTCTCCTGGTGGTCAACATGGTATATTAGGAACCAATTTCTTTTCCAGCAGACGCCTATTCCACAGAAAGATAAAGTGATACAAATGATAAAAACTCATATAGACAACTGGAGTAGAACGTCTGTGCGCGAAATGGAATTTGACGAAGAACTTCGGCCGCCTCGGCAGCACTCGGTGATACAATGTGCGAATCAACGTTCGGTTCAGTGGCGAAAGCCGCCTAGGGGCACGCACAGACTAAATTTTGACGGTTCGGCACTTTCTAATGGCGATAGTTCAGCAGGCGCAATTATTAGGGATTGGGATGGACGGCATGTATCCTTTATACATCGTCCGCTTGGAAAACAGAGTCCACTTAAAGCGGAGGCTTTAGCTCTAAAATCTAGGGCTTAGTAAGTTCGGCAATTAAATATTCAGAAGATCCAAATTGAAGGTGACTGTAAGATTATTATCGATCATTTAAAGGGTTTATCTACATGTCCTTAGGAAATCGAACTAATCCTTTCGGATACACAAGCGCTGCTATCGACGGTGAGAGAAGTAACTTTCTTTCGCATTCCTTGCATGGGCAATAGAGTGGCTGATAAGGTGGCACACCTTAGCTACTCTGCCCGAGGTGTCGATATTCAAAATGTTTTTGGTCTTCTCGACCTCATCCGTAAGGATGCTGCCGGGTAGGGATACTCTACCCGAATTTTTTCCCCATCAAAAAAAAAAAATTTAGTCCACCATCATTTATCCTTTTCTTTACAATAGTTGACTCACGATTTACAAAACTACCCTTGGGCATTGTTGGGTCGTTGAAGAACGAACAACGACGAAGCCGATGTTTTCTTTCTACTTATTTTTTTTTGGTCGGTCTCTTTCTACTTGATTAATTAGTCAAGACAGTTGAAATTAAAAATTAATACTTTTTTTTATTCAAATTAAAAATTAATACTGATCCCACTAAAGTTACTAAACCATATACTGAGTATCTTAATACAAAGCCTTATCTTATAAGACGGACATGATCGTTAAAATCAACGTTCTCCCATGTTTTGTTTTTTTTTTTTTTTTTTTTTTTTTGAAGCAAGATAAAATTTAGGTCGGGTCGGCCAAGGCATAGGCCCTTTCTAGTGCATCCTTCCGGACGAGAACTCGGAGTTCTGGATCATCCTCACAGCAAGCGTCGGCAGGGGAGGCATGGGCACTACGCGCAAGGTAGTCAGCCACAGCATTTGATTCCCTGAAAATATGACGAATAGCTATATGAGTAAAGGACGAAATATCAGACAAAATATCCGCTTGTAGCATCTCGATCGACCAGGGACACTTCCAAGCCCCAAGTAGTACATTTATCACCAACAGATTGTCTCCTTCGATCAGAAGAGTTGACAGGTTCAAATCCTTAGCCCGTAACAGACCCATCCTGAGACCGAGGTTCTCGGCATAAATGACCGATATATTCGTACAAACAGATCTGCCAGTCGAGACAACTAAATCGTCTGAATCGCGAATGACAAACCCATAAGACGAGTTCCCATTCTGTGTCACCGAACCATCGAAGTTTAGCTTGTAGCTATTCGGTGGTGGTTTGTCCCACTTCCCGGACCGATCCGGTCGACTGGCTTTCGACCCACTAAATCTAAAAGGCCGGTCCAGATTGCCATTACGACAACTGGGTAGGGGGGTCAAAGGGGCCGAAGGGTCATCGTTTAGAAACTTGGATTGTATCCAAACGTGAGTAGTAGTGGTGTGTAACAGTAGAATATCATTAACTGTTACTTTTTTAGTGTGGTCGAAAACCAGTTGGTTTCTATAGAACCACATGGCCCACCAAGCTGAGGCTAAAGTAGCAAAGGAGGAAGGCCCAATCGCAACTTTGATCGCAGTAAGAGGAAACGCAGCGCCCATGCCACTGGCAGAAATATGTCTTGGAATATGGATATGTAAAGCTTTACGTAAGGCAGTAGCCATAGGGCAACAAAGGAGGATATGATACCTCGATTCATTTGTATTGTCACAGAAAGCACAACCAGCAGGTACGGCGACATGCGACCTCTGT
Organism: Persicaria tinctoria; assembly: GCA_037127255.1. Lineage (NCBI taxonomy): Eukaryota > Viridiplantae > Streptophyta > Magnoliopsida > Caryophyllales > Polygonaceae > Persicaria > Persicaria tinctoria. The sequence goes on along the minus strand of JBANSL010000008.1, from coordinate 58,282,915 downwards.
AATCTCGTCTTAGTCGGTAGACCGTCCCTGGATATTTTCCATAGAAAATGTCGCACCTTAGGTGGAACATCAAGATTCCAGATCCACGCACAATCGAAATCTGACGTCCCGGTGTGGGAAGATATGAAAGAGTTGGCGGAGGCGGTTGAGAACCAGCCATTTTTGTTTGGTCCCCAATATAGACGGTCTGTGATCGGGTTACTTGGTAAGGTGATACCCATGATGTGGTTTATATCATCTTTGGATAGCACACTTTGTAGTGCGTCCATTATGAAGGGTTTGTTCCATTGCCTATTTGTGATGAAATGAGCCATCGAAACGCCTGCCAGCTCAGCCGGTATTGGGATCAGTGTTTTGGAACTCAAAGGCTTCTCAAAAGCCCAATTATGGGACCAGAAATCAATAGTTTCCCCATTTCCAACACGCCATTGAAGACCTGGGAGAAACTGGTGCCTGATGGACATAAGACGGGACCATTGCCAAGAGGTATTACCCTTTTTGTTATAACTATACAGATCGTTCCCTTTCAGGTATTTCTGTGAGATGACTCGAACCCAGATGTTGTCTGGTTCTGCAATGATCTTCCAAAGAAGCTTCATTTGTAGCGCAATATTCATAGATTCTGCCTTATGAATCCCCAAACCGCCCTTCATCGTGTCAGAACAGATTTTGTCCCAACTGATGAGCGGCGTGGCTTTGACGGTTTTGTTCCAAAAGAATTGTCTATATACTTTGTCAAGTTCGTGAAGAACGTGGGATGGTAGAAGGAAAGCTTGCATTAGAAAGATTGGTTTGGCACTCAAATTTGCTTTGATAAGCACTCGACGACCTTCGGCTGAAAGATTGGAAGCTTTCCATTTTGTGAGCTGATTTTTGGTCTTGAGGACCACATCAGCGAAGGTATCCTTGTTGGTCCTGCCGTTGACTACAGGGCATCCCAAATATTTATCGAAATTGTTTGCTTGTGGAATACCAAGTACGGCAATTGTTGAAGCTATTGCGGCAGCAGTTGTATTTGGAGATGCTTGGAAGCTGGATTTTTGCAGATTAACCTTTTGTCCTGAGATTAGACAGTATCTGTCTAGAATAGACAGTACAGAAGTGCATGCCGATTGGGAGGCCTTGCAAAAAATGAGAATATCATCCGCAAAGGCAAGAAAAGGGATCTTGAATCCCAGATGGCCAAAAGAAATGCCTAAGTCCTTACTGGCAAGACCTTGGTTGTGCAGCGTACGTGCTAGTACCTCAGATGCTAGGATAAAGAGAAAGGGGGAGAGTGGGTCTCCTTGTCTTAAGCCTCTAGTGGGTTGGAACACCGTGGTAGGTTCATCATTAACCAGAACCCTGGTTCATTTTATTTTATTTTATTTTAATTAAGTAAAGATTTGAGGTTAGATAAATCTAATTTTCGAGAGGTCGACGAATCAATAGATGAATATCGTCTAAACATACCGAAAATACAAAAAATAGGTGCAATGAAATAAGGGATAACGAAATCTATAACAATACAACTAGACAGAACTACTCTTAAAAATCAAAGACGACAAAGAACGAAACCAAGTATCATCGAACAAAACAATCTTGGTTTAGTTTGTGATAAGAATGATCCATAGATGTTAAACTCGGTTGGTCCTGGTGCGGGTCAAGACGCTGGAGGGAGGTCGTTGTGTGCGGGCTCACATACGGGAGACTCGAACAACACATAAACCCGAACGGGGTTTCATCTCAAAACCAACTGGCAATGAGAGGAGTAGCTCACCAACCTTATATGTTGTTCGAGTATTCTCTAAATTACCGATGTGGGACAACCACCATTCCAACAATAGAGTATACTCATACGGAGTACTATTTTTTTCCCCCAATTTAATTTCATACAAGTCACTTTTTCTGTTTTTCATGCTAGATATAAAGAACATAAATTATTATTATTTTTTATATAAAAAAAACCATTTTGTAATAGTATTCTCGAGGTGCATGTATTGTGAATGCGTCTTAAAAACTTTCAAAGTGCCAAGAGCAAGAAGGCCTCAAGGTCCCCTCGGCCCTGTCCTCTACTATGTCCTCCTATCTTTCAACTCTCTCCCCTCACCCACACAGACCCAACTAAAAAGAAAAAGAAAAACTAAATTAAATTAAATTAAAAAATAGATTAAAAGAATTAAAAGAATTAAAAGATTAAACTTGTTGTGAGAAATCGATCACATTGATTGCCAAAAACTAAATTGTAAAGTTTCAAGCCACTTGTTTTCCTATACCGTCTACTACATTTTTCACCGGTGAGTGATCATCTACCAATCCTGTTGAACAAATTAGTATCGGGGTTTTTAATATTTTTTTTTTGATTCGTATATTAATTATACTTTGTTTACCTTACGTAACTATGCACGTTTGAATTATTTAATCATATGTGGATAATTTTAGCTAGGTTGCGGTTGATTAATATATTACCGTCTTTTTATCATATGTTTTAGGCCTTTAGGGGTATAATATAAAAATCTAAACATAAAAATATTCTTTTTGAATCCTAATAATTTAATTTAAAATGTAACTGAATTATTTTATTTAAGAAAATGTTTTCTAAAATAAGAGTTTTTATTATATGCCCTTGAAGAAAAGTTAGAAAACTCGTAATACCTTCCTAACTTCATAATTGTACATTTTTAATTGGGCACATTAGTTTTTGTTGCAAGGAAAAATTATATGCATATACTATACCTACACTAATTTTCATTGATAATTTTCAAATTTACCAAGACCATAAACTTTCTTCCAAGTTGTTTTAATTATTTATATTTTACAATAAATCAACAGTTTCATTTTACATATTTAAATATATTAATATTATATTATTTTATGAGAAAATTTGTGCCGCAGAGACAAATTTTCAACGTAATTTGAGTTTCGTCCAACCTTTTGTAAAATTTAGAAAAGTGTCCGCGTTTATAATTTCTGTTGGCTATTTTACGATTTTGCCCCTCCATCCTCTTTTACCATTGTTCGACTTCAACCCAGCGGCAACTTCCCCGTCGATGTTCTATATCCTATTCCTGTCAAATTTCGAGTGAATCACCTTAAAAGGAGTGATTTTTTTGGTCGATTCTTGCATTTTCTTATCATAATTGTTGTTCAGGTGCTGATTTTGCTTGAACGTTTTCCCTGTTGGTTAGGGTTTGTTTTTCTGCGGTTTATGTAGCTTTTTGTTCGACTTTTGCGGGATTTTTGTTGGTCTAGTGTTGGTTGGTGTCGTGATAGCAAATGCTGGAGTGTTGTTCGTGTTTTTATTATCACATATGCGATTTCTACTGAAGATTTCTACATGCTCCTATCGTTTTTCCTCTTCTGATTTCTATGTTTTCGTGTTTATCAGGTTCACTTACTGATTTAGTCAGATACAGAAGGCAATTTGATGTGAGTTTTTTTTTTTTTTTTGATATTGATCTTTTTATCCTGTCTGTTTACATAGTGCTGTTTAATTATGTTGATATGCATTTATTTTTGACATTTTTGCTTGTTTTTAAACAGAACATTCCTTATTGTATTCCTGAGGATGAGTGGTTCCGTTCTGGATCAAACAGATATTCGTATCCTGATGTTTGTCAACTCATTAAAAGTCATCTGTCGGATTAACATTATGAGATATTGTGCAATAGTTGTGTTGGGTGGGTGCTGACACAGGGAACCAATATGGTTTCTAACTTTCAGCTCATGCATCAGATTATGTTGCGTCGAGTTTCCACCAAAAAGAAGATGGAGTTGTGGTTTAAGGTTGATGGATTTTTGGCTTGGTTTTCTCTTACTGAATTCCATGTTATTACTGGTCTTCCTTGTGAAGCTAATGATTGCAAACCACCCAAACATGTGTCTTTCATTGATTTTTTGGGGCAGAAGAAATACTCTTATACAGAGTTAGTACATTGTTTTAAATCTGAGAGTAAATCTTCAGAGAAGAAGTTGATTATGGCTAAGCTGCTTATTATTGAAAAGGTCCTATTATTCAGGAGATCAGAGTTTGTCAGTGAAGAAAACTTATCCCTTGCTTGCGCTGAGAATGAGTTTGAAATATATCCCTGGGGGAGAGCTTCGTACACGAAGTTGGTTACGACATTAAAGAATATAGATCTGGCTTATCGTAACCATGGTAGACGTTGTTATGATATACATGGGTATAATCTTGCTTTCCAGGTAGTCTTTAATGTCGCATATTTATTGCTTGTTATCCTTTTTGAAGTCTGTCAGCATATTTATTGCTTGTTATCATATATTACTCTTCTGGCTGAATATTTCAAATACTTTATGTTTTTTTTTGCAACAGTCATGGATTATAGAAGCCTTCCCATCAATAGCTGCAAAATTTGACTGTAATTTCAAAATGGTTGCTGGAGATCCATACTCTTTGCATTGGGAATGTAAGATTAAACACATATATGATAGTGCTTCTGCACTTTTTGATGATGAGTTGGTAAGTTTATTATGTTTTGTAGTTGTTAGTGAATTAATTTAATATCTTTTTTAGGCACCATTGTCCACTACTTTTGGTAAATTTGCAAAAATACCAGAGACGTCAGCAGAAATTTGCAAAAACACCAGACTTGTCCGCAGAACTACATTGTTTGCAAGATTTTTAATTTTTTGTATTAGTAATGATTTTTGTTTGACACTGATCTTGTTTGTTTTTTGTTTTTTATATATATATCTTACCAAGTAGGAACCAAATTATTGCATAAGTGTCAATATATTTTGATTTAGATCACATGTCAGCAGGGTAATAGATTGTCATTTAAATATAATTGCATAAGGAAGGCTTGGATGTGCATAGTCATTTAAATATTATTGCATAACATATAATTCCACTTTATCATTAAAAGCTAGTAGGTGCATATCTTTTATTTGGCTTAGTCATTTTATGTAAGCAGTCCCAAAGTTTTGCATAAATATTAAAGGTTATTAGCATAGTTGTTGTTTTGTTGTAAATATCCGTGCTTTTAATCATATATTTCCTCTATTTTCGTGTAGGCACCATTTTTGCCTATTTATGGTGAATTTGCAAGAACACCAGGGATGGTTTATAGTGAAGAAGTTGCTGATGAAAGAGTTGATGACATTGCTCAACCTGTTTTCCCCAAGCTGGCTGATTGTCTGTATGGAAGTCATCGATTGCGTACAAATGCGTATAATGACAGGTTCATACGCAATGATGCCTTAGCTTGTACCTTTGAACAAACAGGATGTTGTAAATGATTCTGCTTTAGATGATGTTGTTGGGAATGATGGAGTCAATTCGGATGTAAAACTTGATGTTGTACATAAAGGAAAGAAGATGACATCTTTGAGAAGGGGTCGCTCTGCAGGTACCTTTCATTCCTCCCCTGTTTTGGGTTTAGAGGATAAGAAATCAAATAAGAGGAAAGCCACTAATATGCGGAAGAAGAAAGAGTCAGGTAAGAAGGTTCGGTTTTTAGATGTTGAGAGAGATTGCTAGTCAAAGAGTCTGTTGTACTTGTCGTTGCTGGTGACAAGGTTGATCCAATGATTGAGTGTGAGAAGCTTGTACCTTTTAAGATTGTGTATCACAGTCTGAAGAAGAGGAAGACTGGTGATAAAGAGCCTAGGAATATATTATATTCAAAATGTGCTGAGAAGTCTGTATCTTTGCAAGTTGTTTCTACTGCAGATATGTTGGCCGCTGATGGACTGTCTAATGCAAAGGGTGATGTGTTTGGTTCTGATCGTGATACTGGTGGGGTCCATGATGATGATGTTGACTATGAAACTGGGGGTGCTCTTGATGATGAATTTGGTGGAACCCATTCTGTTAACTCTACTGGTTCAACTGTGTCTCCTATTGGTTCTCTTCATGCCCATGTTAATTCATCTGGTCCAGAGATTCAAGACATACCTTTGGGAGTTGATTCTGACGCAAAAAAACCTGGTGTTTGTGTTGATGATCCGATTGATGCTTCAATTCCTGAAGCTGAGACCTATTGCCATGTACCCGGAAATGGGTGTGGTGTGGGGCTGTCGTCTCCCAAAAAGGGTGAAATTCGGGATGAAATGGGTGATGTTCCTTTTAGATTTGATGCTAATGCTCCCGCCCCTATTATTGATAGTTCATCTCAGGTGGTGCAAGAAATTTTTAGGCGTCTTGATAAGCTAGAACAGTTGCCTGAATGTCTAAAGGAGTTGGCTGCCAGTGTAGGAGAAATTAAGACATGTATGGGGAAGTTAGATGAGATTATTAACATGTTTTCTGTTATTGGGGAGAAGTTCACTTCCCTTGAGAATAAGGTTGCAACGCACGCATGTACAGTTGATGTCTCCTAGCCAGTGCATTCCATACCTAATAATGATGCTAGTACAACAGATAATGACGAAGTTTTCTCTGATATACTGGCTGATTTGCCTGTTGCTCATGGAATTGTTTCCGATTTCAATAGAGGAGATGAAGTAGGTATTCCAAATGTTGATCTAAATTTACCCTCTAATGAAATGTCATCTGAGTTTGGTGTAATACCTGAAGTTGACATTGAAGGCAAGCGTCGCATTGAAGTTGATGATTTGAATGATGTTCACCCCGAAGTTGATGGGAGACATTCTGATGTGAAGGAACCGAAAGTAGTTATTGGGGATGCAGGTCTGATGGATGTTGATGTCATTCCAACAGAAGGTGACTTTGGCGGGTAGCATTGTACTAACAGTGATCCACAGTGGTTACAAATTGCATGTCCTGCCACTGAATATGATGGTGTAGGTTTTGATATGGAGGATTCGATTAAGCCTTGTGTTGGAGGTGATGAAGATGGTGATGTTATTACATTAATTGGATCGGAAGGTTGTGCTATGAATCCTCGCCTGGATGAATCTGATGCTCTATGTCCTCCATCTACTATTGTTGATGTTAAGTTGGGTCCCTTTTTAAAAAAATTTGCTGGCGATGTAGATAAAAACGATGGTGACATCTCTCTACCGGGGGTGGGTGTTGGAGATGCAAATAGTGTTCCTGATGCTGACATCCATACTAATGCTGACATTTCATTGGGGGATGTTGTAGGTTGTCAAGTTTATTCCACTGAGCAGGAATCTTATGCCGTTTGGACTTGCTTTGATTTGAAGTGGAGCGGTGAAGCTGGGGATTTGAATGAAGCTCAGAAAGAAGATGTTGATGTAAATAATGTGAAGGGAGTTATTGAGGATGCAGGTGGGATGGATGTTGATCGGAGGCAAATGAAAGGTGGATTTATTGATGCCCATCGCCCTCAAGGGGATGCACAGAATGATGCTCAGAATGAAGATTCTGATGTCAAGGAAGTGAAGAGAGTTAGTGAGGATGCCGGGGGCATGAATGTTGATGTGAAGCCAATTGAAGGTGGACTTATTGATGCACATCGCCCTCAAGGGGATGCACAAAATGAATCTCAGCATGAAGAGTTTGATGTCAATGAAGCAAAGGGAGTTAGTGAGGATGCCGGCGGCACTACTGTTGATGTGAAGCCAATTGAAAGTGGAATTATTGATGCACAGCGCCCTCAAGGGAATGCACAGTGCTTAAAAATTGTGTGCGTTGACACCTAGATGTCATCAGATTTTAATGTATTATCTGAGGCTGACATCTATAGCAAGTGCAATGATGAAGTTGTTGAGTTGAATGCTACCGAGATTGAGTTTGATGTCAACATTTCTGATGTGAAGGAACGAATTGAATATATTGAGACTGAACATGAAGTGGGAGGCTCTGATATGCAGGATTCAATTAATGGTTGTACGGGAGGTGATGAAAAGGATGACGATATCACACTAATGGGATTTGAAGGCGTTAATACATAGTTGCAATCAGATGATTCTGATGTTCTGCGTCCTCCCTGTAATGTTGTTGCTCTTGAAATGGACCCCCATCAAAAAATGTTGGAGTTGATGTTGAGAATGTTGATGACATGGGTTCTGATGCTGTATATTCATATCGAAAGGAATCAACGTTTGCTGGTGACGTGCACAATTTAATGGTTGGTGATGTAAATGCAGTTTGTAATGATGCTAAATGCAGTGCAAATGCTTGTGATATGTCATCCTCTCCATCTATTGTCATCAGTGAGGTTCTTTTGTCATTAAAAGATGTTGTTGAGGGTGGTCTGTGTGCTGTGAAGGATACGGTCGTTGGCGAGGCAGATGGGGTTGGTAAGCCTGCTGACATCTCTTCCACGGAAGCTGGCGATGCTTCTGTAAAGGGTTCTACTTCTTCTATTCCGTGTGTATCAGACAGTCTTGTTATAGTTCCAGACAATTATGTTCCATCACGCGTTGTTGATTGGGATTCATATGCAAAGGATCCTACTATATTAAGTGACATTGAAAAATTAAAGCAAGCCAACAACATTCCTATGGACAGTAGCTTTTTGTTTGGCCCACGTGTAGAAGAAAACGAAAAGAAATTGGCACAATACAATGCCAAGAAGTCACTGATCAGCAGCAAGGATCACCAATTTATGTATTCCATTATAAAGAGCAAACGATATTTTGTTTTTTCTATATTATTCAATTACCTCTATATTAATATGCTTTTATTATTTATTACTCTCTCTATGATTGTTGTAAAGTTATGCGTATTGTATATTCCTTCTCAGGGATTTTTCTGTTTGTACTCCTTCTGGATGGTTTGGGAAATCATTTTTCCACAATATTATAAGCAGGAGCAAGTGGTTGGATTCAGAGGTAAGAAATGCTGACATCAACCAAATATGGGGATGTTTTCCCTTTTAATCTGCTTGACAGTAGTTTGTTTTTACAGAATCTTAAAGCAGGGTTATATTATATGAGGAAGCAAATTTCTGTAGAAGCGGACAAGTATAAAGATTGTGTTGTGGTGGATTGGCTTTTTGCCGTTAAGTACTGGCCTTCATATGCTTCAGATTTTGTGGAAGATGATAATGTTGACAAATCTATTGAGGCTTATTTCAGCGGCGATTGTCCTGACAAGTATCCTAAAGCCTGGGCGTCAGCAAAGAAGATTTATACACCTTTCAATATCCACAACTTGCATTGGGTAGCCTTGGAGATACTAATTGATGAAAAGGTTATAAATGTGTATGATTGCATTGTTACTGGAATTGCTGCTGGGTTACTTGACCAATATCTGCAACCTATTACTAAGTGGCTTCCAATTCATTTGGTGAAAGCTGGTGTGTACGAAAATTTCACGTCATCCCCCTTCAAGTTAATCATGGTGCCTGGTTTACTTCACGATCGTTCTTCGCACGTGTTCTTCCTGTCTTGACATACTTTTTTTAATTTTTATCATATATTACACTTTTTCACCTTGTTATTTTCCCCTTATTGTGTTTGAATTGTAGGTCTGCTTGTGGGGTGTTTGTAGTAAAAGCAATTGAAGCGCTTATTTTTGGAGGAGATGTGAAGGCAATCACAAATGAAAAGCTCCTTCGATATCGAGAACTTATGTGCGTAGATTTGATAAAGGAGCGACGGAGCTTTATAATGTAAATATGTATTGTCATTAGACATATATTAGTTGTGTTGTCAACTTTGTATTTTCATGCAAGATTCTGTATTTTGGGAAGTTTATTTTAAAACAGCAGTCACTTGTCAGCAGAGCAACAATTTGTTATAATTATTCAATTCATTCGAAGAGGGTAAGCAACCTTTTTACCGTCCATAATTATTTCAATCTAATAGAGACATCACATTGCAATTAACCATTGGAAATTGGTATATTAATATATTAGATTTAGCTAACTGTCTCTATGTCATCAACGTCAACTTATGCATATTTCAATATTATATCTGCATATTAGTCAAATGTAGTTGCATATCAGTAAAATATTGTTGCATATCTAGTACAATGTCAGCAGAACAACATGTTGCTATACTAATTTAATTCGTTGCTATAGACAAAGCAAGGTCTTGACATCCATAATCATTACAAGGACCACACCATCTCAATGCATTTTAGCATTAAAACTCACATATCTAATACCTTAGATGTGATGTAGTTGTTATACATATCACATGTCAGCAGTGTAACAAATTTTTATATTTTTTCAATCAATTTAAAGGTGGGAAAGCAAACTTTTGATGTGTATCATCATTAGAATCTTTTAGAACATAACCCTACATTTAAGCATTAAAAATCAGTAACTTACTATGTTAGATGTAGCAAAGTCTGTATATGTCATCAACATCAACTTATGCATATTTTAATCTTACTTTTGCATATCAGTCATATGGGGTTGCATATTTTAATCTTATTTTAATCTTACTTTTAATCGGGTTGCCGGGTCGAAACGCACATTACCCGAAAGATTCCCTTGTTTTTGGGTTCGGGTCGAAAAAAATTTCCGGGTCCCAATTTTCGCTTCAAAGCCCAAAAACTTTCTTTCGGCCGGGTCGGGTTTTCGGTTCGGGTTATTTTTTGACAGATCTAATACTAGGTCATTGGGTATAATTCTTAGTAATGTTATTGGGCTTCATCATAATTTGGAAAACGAAGGCCCGGCCCACATCTAAGACGTATGCCCACATTCATCATCTGTACTAATTCACCCCCCCCCCCGGCGTTTCATCTCCCTCCATTTTCCCCTTTATTACGGTTGTCAGAGATTGTTCTTCATCCACACTCCACAGGCATTTGCTGTTTCGGCCGAGTAACCTTCATCCACAGGCGTTTGAGTTAGTCTTCTTCTTCCAAAAGTGGTTAGATTGTAGTTGTTGTTTCTGTTCTGGTTTCGTATTTATTTTTTGAGTTAAAGTGATCCGATTATAAAGTTATTGTCTTTTGATTGTTTGTTTTGTAGGGTTTTCTTCGTGAATGGCATTACACGCGCACGCGGTTATGGAACAAGGGTTTCACCCCAGTGTTGGCCATTTTTCTGTAATGATCTTTCCCTTGCCGTCTCAAGATTATAGATTTGGTGAAGTTCGGTTGTCCCTCCACTCCGATTACCATCCGGAGATCATTGAGCAATTTTACCTCTGGGATGGGAAGCCATGGACTTTACTGGACTGCGATATAAGGATGGATGATGTGGGAATCCTAGAGGTGGTTCGACATCAGTTAGGAAATCAGATGCTAAGTGATTTCACGAGGTCATGGTTTCAGCAAGATGCTGATTTGGTGGAGTATGGGTTGTGCCCTAACATCCACTTTAATTTGTACTACACGGAAGTGGCTGAATCGGATTCCAGCTTTGACTCTGACTCCAACATGAAGGTTCCTATGGAGTTTGAGTATGAGTATGAACATCATCCAGCCCCAGCAGACGTTGTCGCAGCCCTTCGAGAGGTTTATGATCTAGAGCGGGATGGGGACGATTGTACCATCTGTCGCCAGGTGATGTTGCAGTCAATGCCTGTCATAGTCCTGCCATGCTCACATTCGTTTCACCCAGATTGTATTAGAGAATGGCTGAATATTCAAAGCTTTTGCCCCTTATGTCGATTTGCAATGTAAATGTTGTTGTAATGAATAGTCTACGTAATTTGAAGTTAGCTTTTGTGAATGTTGATTGCATAGTCGATGCACTTATAACTTGTGTGTTGTTGTAGTATCGGCATTGTAGCCCTTTTTGTATAGGATCGGCATGGTAGCAAAAGACTATGTATTTTAACACTTTTGTGGTAGTTGTGTAAGGGAAGATGTAGTATATGTTCTTAGGACTTGGGGTAAACATATTTATGAAATGAATGGAATTCTGTGTTGTTCGTATTTGTCTAAGATTTGCACTCCATTATATATGTGTTGATGGTAATGGAATTTTTGAATTACAGTTTAGGAGATTCAGAACAATTTCTCCCTTCTTTGCCCTATTTCTTTAGTTTCTCATTGGTTTGCATAACAAGGTAGATGTTTGCATATCAGTCATATGGTGTTGCATATCAGTAAAATATAATTGCATATCATAAATTTACACTTGTCCAAAATTAATTTCAGTTAGTCGCCCATCACCCTAGGCATATTTTGGATGTGCATACACACATCAAGGCAGTAGCTAAGCCTGTATATGTCATCAGCACCAACTTATTCATATAATAATCTTAATTTTGCATATCAGTCATATGTGGTTGCATATCAGTAAAATGTAGTTACATATCATAATTTTACACTTGTACAAAATTAAGTTGACTTAGTTGCACATCACCCTAGGCTATATTTTGGATGTGCATACTCATATCAAGCTAGTAGCAAAATTTTTCAATGCATTTTAGCATCAAATTTCACAAACCCAATACCTTAGATTTAACGTAGTCTCTATATGTCAACATCATAAATTTTTTGCACAAGTGACATATGTTCTAGATTGACCCCTTTTAATTTCTGTTAATATTGGTTTTAAATAGCAGTAACTTTATTAAGTTAGATCTAAATTCTTGGCTTTTGGCACTAATTATTATTTTTAAATTAAAATGTCAGCAGAGTAACAGATCCGTGTACTAATTTAATTCATTATTAGAGACAAAGCAAGGCTTTGATGTCCATAAACATGACAACTTATAAGCACACCATCTCAGTGCATCTTATCATTAAAACTCACAAATTTAATACCTTAGGTGTAGTGCAGTCTATATATGTCAGCAGCATCAGAGTTTTGCATAAGTGCTACAGGTTTTAGTAGCATACCTACTTTTTTTTCTTCTGTTGATCACTTTTAAATTCTTTTAATTTTGGGTTTAAAGAGCAGTAACTTTATTAGATTGGGTCTAAATTCGTACCCTTGGCAGTAATTATTATTTTTAAGGTAAGATGTCAGCAGAGTAACAGATTTTTATAAATTTTCAAGTTATTCTTGGAGAGAAAGCAAGGATTTCATGATCATAATCATTAAAAGCTATCAGCACAACATCTCAGTGCATTCTAGTATGAAAATCCACAAATCTAATGTCTTAGATGGTGTGCCGTCTTTATATGTCAGCAGCATTAAAGTTTTTATTTAGTTATACAGGGTTTCGTAGCATATCTGTGGTTTATTTCTGATTTATCTCTTTTAATTCCTCTTGAAGATTGGTTTCCAAGAGAAATAACTTTATTATATTGAATCTACATTCCTGCTTTTGGAATAAATGCTGTTTTTTTTAAGCCAAATGTCAGCAGTGTGAAAGATTGGTATATTACTTCAATTCATCACAAAAGACACACACCATCTCAGTGCATTTTAGCATTAGAATTGACATATCTAATACCCTAGATGGGGTGGAGCTGTTATATATATCACATGTCAGCAGAGTAAAAATAGGTGATTATTAGGGGGCGGGGGGGGGGGGGGGTATCTGGTGCTCTGTAAATACAAAGTAGTTGGGAAACCGCCCTCCTTAATAGACGTAATAATTACAGTTACTCTTTACCTAAGAAATAATTAGTAGAGTTATGGGGGAATGGAAAGGTTACAATACATTGGGAAACCGCCCTCTAAAACGGGTGACATATTGTTGATGGTGGAAGTTGTATAACCGCTTCTTCCTATATAATGAGACCTTCACCCCTCTGTTTCTATCCATCACAAAGTCCCCTGGCCATTTTTCTTCTATCTCACCATCTACTGAAACCCCAGTCCTTTCATTTCAAGTCCAAAAATGGATTATCTTTTCTACCATCTCTCCCTAATGGAGGACTACTACAAGACCTGCGACGAACTGGACAAAAACGGATACCCTGGGTATCATATGTCCCTGCTTAAAGATGTTGCGGAGACCAACACTGCAACCAAGAGGAAGGATCTGCTCTACGCGATTGAGCAATTTCAAGGTTTCTACTTCAGCCTTTACCAGGAGAAAGATTACATCTCCTCTCTAATCAGGCGGGCCCTTGCAGATGACGATCAGAATACTGCTGAGGCTGTAAGTCTATTCTGTTTTACATAATATTATTTAATAAGTAGTTAAATATTTAACTTTTGCATTAAAAAATGATTGTAGAATCAAGGAAGATTACCGGAGCTTGAGGAGCAGATGCAGATGTTCAGGGTGAACGTGTTTGAGACGATTGAGGAGATATATGAACAGGAAAAGAAGAGGCACGAGAAGATTGCAGCCTTCCTTGGGAATTAGATGATTAAGTTTCCGTTCATGTTGTTTTAGTATTATGAAACAATGTTTCTGTTATTTTTATGTTTTAATGTAAGTTCTTTTGATTATCAAACAATATAACTGTTATTGCTTCTTTTACTCTAATGTTTTATACTTTACTTCTTTCGTTTTATGTGTCTGTTATTTTACATTTCTGTTTTTTTATTTTGTATGGATTATCTGTAAGTTTAACTTTTATATTTTATCATTTCTAAAATCTAAAATGTCTTTCTGCCAAAACAGAAATTATTCACCATATTTAAGTTAATAATGCATCATTGGAGTGTTGTTTTTTCCTAGAAGGGTAAGACATCTACTTTTATAACACTCAATTACTGTACTTTTCTTGCATATCAATACATAATATGTGCATATTTAATAAATTATGTACTGACACCCCTCTCTCACACATCTCTAGACTGACAATCATGATAATATTCAACATCCATTTGCAAATTGACACAAACCCCCAGAAATAAATGTGATGGTAAATGAAAAAACCAAAGGAAATACATTAAAAAAAGACTATCATTAAAAGGGGGGTGGGGAGGGGGGGGGGGGAGGGGGGGATATATATTGTGCTCTGAAGTACTACTGTACTCTATTACTTAATAGAAGTAATTATTACAGTTAGTCTTTATAACAGTACTACAGTAGAGATAAATCTGATCTACAATTAGTACACTTATGGATAAAGGGAAAGGTTAAATTACATTGGGAAACCGCCCTTTAAGACTAGTGACATATTGTTGATGGGGGAAGTTGTATAACCGGTTCTGCCTATATAAAGAGTCCCTCACCCGTCTGTTATTATCCATCATCAAATCCCCTGGTCCTTTTTATTCTCTCTCACCATCTTTGAAACCTCATCCCTTTCATTTCAACTCCAAGAATGGATTACTTTTTCTATCCGACCACAATGATAGAGGAGTACTATAAGATGTGCGATGATCTGGATAAAGAACGATACCCAGGGTATCAGATGCCACAACTTGAAGAGGAGGCCCAGACTAATACGGCAACCAAGAGAAATGATCTGTTGGAAACGATCGTGGTTTTCCAGGGTTTCTACTTTGAACTCTACAAGGAGAGAGGTCACATCTCTTATTTGATCAGGAGGGCCCTTGAAGACGACGACCAGAACGTTGCTGAGAAGGTAAGTCTATTATGTTTTACATAATATTATTTAATAAGTAGTTAAATATTTAACTTTTTCATTAAAAAATGGTTGTAGAATCAAGAAAGACTAGAGGAGGTGGAGGAACAGATGAAGGAGTTTAGGATTAACATATTTGGGACGATCGACGAGGTTTATGCAGAAGAAAAGAAGAGGAAGGAGAAAATCACAACCTTCCTTGCCAACTAGATGATTATCTTTCTGTTTGTGTTATTTTGCGGTTATCAAACAATATTTATGTTATATTTTGGGTTTAGATGTATGTACTTTTGCTGCTTATCAAACATTATGCCTCCTGGTGAATCTATTACTTAATGTTTAATATTTTAACTGTTCTGTTTTATGTTTCTGTTATTTTATAACTCCATCTGATCATCTTTAAAAGGTGTTTTGAAGAAAGTTATTCCAACTTCATTGCATATATAATCGTTTTCTTATTTTTCCTTTAAATCTCATGTTAAATACCTTGTCAGACTTATCAGAATGTTTTTCAAACTTGCCAAGGAAGCTTTCTTATTTTTCCTTTAAATCTCTTATTAAATACCTTGCATTTTAAAAAATGCAATGATTATGGTAGATTCGAAAATCTTACTGTACTACTTTTCTTCAATACCTATGCAATGTAGTGTTGGTTTTTTCAAGAAGGATGGGACATCTACTTTTATCACACTCAATCAGTTTTCTTGCATAAGTAGTATTTGAATTTGCATATTAGTACACAATATATGCATATTTAATATAAAAAATCCATTTGCAAATTGACACATACCCAAATGAAATAAATGTGATGGCAAATGACAAATAAAAGGAAATTGTGTAAACTTCCTAGAAAATCTAAGATTTTTGATCAGATCCATCCCCTTCAAACATTTTAAAGATAGGAGGGAGTATTATTTAACTTTTATACAGTAATTGAAATTGCAATTTTTAATTAGAAAAGCACCGATTAAAAGGGAATTACAGATTGTGGGACAATAAAGTGCAGGTGGAAGGTGAAGGTTTAAAAGTGAATCATTATAAGATATAAAAACATACCCTTGCCAAAATTGTTGCATATCCCCTCATTTCAGCTTTTGAATCAGTTTCTATTCTTCCCAAACAAACATCTCCTCTTCTTATTGATATCAAGTTGGATTTTGTTATGTGTTTTGTTGGTTGGGAACTTACAGAACACAACTGGACGCTTGCATATCAGGCGATTATTATTGCATATGATGTTTAAATATGTGTACTTGTTGAAAAAGGAAAACAAGAATTTTTTAACTGTTATATTAATGAAATAAATATAAGATATTACTATCAGTACTTTTGCATAACATAGTAGTCGGATTAAATATCATTGCAAGTTGGTTGCATATAGGCACAATATATTTGCACATCAAAATTCTAACGATGAGGTTAAAAAACAACAAATGAAGGAACCTAACGTAGGTAAATCAGTCAAGATACCACATAAGTTCAGAATACTCAACATAGGTAAGTATTAGTAGTTATTACATAAGTCTAACCTAAAGAGACAAAATGTCTTAAAAGTTACCGACAATTAGGGTTTAAAGAGTATGATCAAGACACAACCCAGCTTTGTCTTTCCATTCTAACTCAAGTTTAACCTTTCTGGTTTGATACCCTTCATTGTCAATTTTGCATGTGCTCTTGCTGCGTTTACTACTTCTCTCCTTTTTTTGTTCACATCTGAGCAAATGATTTCAGCCAAATACTTCAACCGCAGCTTTGAAATATTTTTCTCACTATTTGGCTCGAACCCGCACTTGTAGCCTTTTCCAATCCCCAAAAAAGTTTCCATTTGACGCATAGTGCATATTCCTGAATGCAAAACCTTGTCCTCACCATCCCATGGAAGTTTCAGCATATCTACCTTTGCATGTGTGATTATATTTGCCTTTTCCCTTAACCCTTTTCTGAGAAAATACTCATTCACTAGGTCTGCCTGCAGAAGCCAAGGAAAGGAAAATTAAACATAATACCAAATTAACAATCTATAAACTTTTAAAAGAAAAAGTAACTTTGAATTTCGAAATTGGCAATAATATGACTAACCAAATTGGCAAGCAAATTGTTAACCATAGTCGGGATGTTGCACTTTCAATTTGGTTCATCACAGCAGGGAGTTACATCCAAGATCTGTGTGATCCTTGTCTTCAAGTTGAAAACCACCATGTACATGTAGTCGTTAGCGTAAATGCCAAATACAATCTATACACCAAATTCAAAACTATATCAGCAACTTAAATGTCATCAGTATAAATTTCAGAGTGACAGACCAACTATATTGTATATGAATTTACAAAGAAAACAATCAGGGTTGTAGATAAAAGATTTAGGCTTTAAAAAACATCTAGTAATTAACAAATACCTGCCATATGTTTAAATATATAAAAAGATGGCTATCAGAAGTGATTTTTTATTACCAGTGTTGACATCTGTATTAGTGTTGACATCTGAGTTGGTGTTTGTTATCAGTTATATAGTTACAAGATTACATTAACATATTGTATCAAAAAACAATACTTATTATTAATCTATGTATATTCATATCGTATGAATACATACATGTACTATTATTCAACCCACTACATGTCATCAGTAAGCATGTCAACATCTTTTTTTTTTACAAGTAATTATACAAATGTTTCAAAATACATATGACATGCAGAAATAATCATTAATATAGATATTTAAAAACAACTAGAAATCAAGAAATAACTGCCACAGGTAAAAATATTTCATAAGATGTCTATCAAAAGCGATTTTTTATTATCGGTGTTGACATCTGTATTAGTGTTGACATCTGAAGTGGGTCTTTGTTATCACTTATATACTTACAAAATTATATTAACATATCATATGAAAAAAAAATACTTATTATTAATGTATGCATATTCATATTATATGAACACATATATGTATTATCCAACTAACTACATGTCATCAGTAAACATGTCAGCAATACATTTTTGTACAGGAAGTCAACAACTGTGTTTAAATAGAGCTGACATAAAAAAAAACAGGGATATAGGTATGGTATTGCATTTAAAGTTCATATAAAAAAACAAGAGTTCACTTTAATATACATTGTCTTTCATATTATTTCAACAAAGGTCAGTATTATATATCAGAATATATGTTAGCAACTAGCATGTCAGCAGTACAAAATTGTGTTATTAACATAAATGGGAAATTACCATGCCCAGTTTTTTCAATTTAATGTGAGGAGCAAAGGACAATGCTTTGTCAACTTGAAGACAAAACTTTTCAATCTGCTGCGCACTTTGAGATAACGATACATCCGTTTGATATTTCTGGATGGAAAAAAATATTAGAAGAAATGCGGTAAAATGTTTTGTTTTAACTTGGATAAATTTATAAAAAATACACATGAAATGGAAAATAAGATAAAAGTTGCAATCTTACAGACGAGGCAATACACAAGAAAAGCCTTGAAGGAGACAAATCACTCTTGTACTGCTCGTTGTGATTTAGGATTGCTGCCAAAGCATCAATAATAATGGGAGATACTCTACAATCCTCCTCCAGACTTCTCAATTCAGCCCTAACTAAGGTTATAGTATTTCCTCTAAATAAGGTCTCACTGCAATTAGATGCATGAAGAACAGAAAACAAATGTCAATAAAACTAAGTAACGAGAATATAGATTAAAATCTAAAGTAAATAAATGAATGGGGAATAAACATACGTGTTAGATGCTGATCTCCTACTAATACTTGCAGATAGAATCTTCTCAAGCTCAGAAATATTATCCCCCATGTCAACAACACGAGAATAATAAGGGCTTCTCAAGGTGGTTGCTGGTTTATGTTCCCTTTTTCCATCTCCCTCTTCCTTGTCTACATGAACTTCTTCTTTATCACCCAAAACATTAGCACAACTGCGAGTAGATCTACGTGTTGGCATAGCAGCAGCTGGCTTGGGTTTCCTTGCATACACTTTAGTTTTAACATATTTAGCATCTATAACACCCTTCATTGCATCTCCATCAGCCTTCTCCCCTTCTTCTGGACAATGTTCTGAGGTAGGTCCTGGAGGTGTTGTGTAAGTATCATATATCTCCAAATCTGGGTCATCAGAAATTCTCACTTTCTTCTTGCCCTTTTCTGTCACATTAAGACTAACTTCTTTCTCTACAGGTTCTCCATTTTTTCCATCTGAGTGTGATGGAAGATTATTTGCATCATTAACAACCTTCTCTGGACTACTTGATAAGAAAGCAGGATCAGACCCAAACAAATCAAAACTTGGCCCGTCAGAGAGAGCGACTTTTCCTTTTCTCATTCTCTTCTCATGTAAGATTTCTTTTTTCTGTAAATCTGCAAGATGCACTTCTTTGTCACCAGTATCGTTTTTTTGCTGGAGGTTCAGATGTTGTAGGTGGACAAACAACAAAAGTGAAGTCATCAACATGACCTTCTTCAGGGAGTTTATCTTTCATTCGCTCCTTGTTTTGTCCTGCCAATTCAACCTGAGTTAGGACATCCAAAAACCCTGGATCTGTCCAAAAAGGATGTTGAGAATTATTAAAGATTGTGTCGGGAGAGTCATCCATATAACTAGGATGATGATCTTCAGGTGGAGGTGCAGCTTGACTCGGCTCATTTACCAACCCCAGAAGATTATTAGCATCATCAACAAGAGCTTTGACCTTCTCATTATCTTGAAACTCAGATGAAACCTTTGTAGACATACTAGCAAATTCAGAGATTGCAGATGCTAGTGCAGTAGTCTTTAAAGCCAAAGCTTGTATGAATAACTAAACATAGATGAAAGTAAAACATTTTAAATAATATATCAAAATGAAGGGATGCAACAAAACCAAAATAAAATAATACAGGGTTTCATGATCATAATCAGTAAAAGCTAACAGCACAACATCTCAGTGCATTCTAGTATGAAAATCCACAAATCTAATATCTTAGATGGTGTGCAGTGTTTATATGTCAGCAGCATTAAAGTTTTTATTTAGTTATACAGGGTTTCGTAGCATATATGTGGTTTATTTCTGATTTATCTCTTTTAATTCCTTTTGAAGATTGGTTTCCAAGAGAAATAGCTTTATTATATTGAATCTACATTCTTGCTTTTGGCACAAATACTTTTTTTTAAGCCAAATGTCAGCAGTGTGACAGATTGTTATATTACTTCAATTCATGTCAAAAGACACACACCATCTCAGCGCATTTTAGCATTAGAATTGACATATCTAATACCCTAGATGGGGGTGGAGCTGTTATATATATCACATGTCAGCAGAGTAGCAAATTATTATATTAATTCAATCCATTCAAAGGGGGGAAAGCAAACTTTTGATGTGTATCATCATTACAATCTTTTTAGGACATCACCTTGCATTTAAGCATTAAAAATCAGTAAATTATTATGATAGATTTAGCTAAGTATCTATATGTCATCAACATCAACTTATGCACATAATAATCTTAATTTTGCATATCAGTCATGTGGGGGTTGCATATCTGTAAAATGTAGTTGCATATCATAATTTTACACTTGTACAAAATAACTTCCACTTAGTTGCACATAACCCTATGCATATTTTGGATGTGCATACACTCATCAAGGCAGTAGCTAAGCCTGTATATGTCATCAGCACCAACTTATGCATATAATAATCTTAATTTTGCATATGAGTCATATGTGGTTGCATATCAGTAAAATGTAGTTGCTTATCATAATTTTACACTTGTACAAAATTAATTTAACTTAGTTGCACATCACCCTAGCCATATTTTGGATGTACATACTGATATCAAGGTAGTAGCAAAAAATTTCAGTGCATTTTAGCATCAAATTTCACAAACCCAACACCTTAGATTTAACGTAGTCTCTATATGTCAACATCAAATAATAAAAAAGCTACCTCAATAGGAGTTGGCTCATTATTTGGGACAAGTTGTTCCATAAGAGGAGGAGATGTTGGAGCAGTTTCTGTATTTCCAGTTTCAGAGCTAGGGATGCATTGACGTGGTTGAATTAACCCAGAACCAAATTCTCCTGCTTCAATATCATCCTTTTCACGCTGACGAAGCATTGCTGGCGTCAAACCAATGAAAACTGGGATTGATCTAGCGAATCTTCTGAACATAATGCTCGAAAACAACTTCACTCTGTCAACATAGAACAACTGCAACGGAAAAACACGATGTTATTTAAATATTACAGCCAATACGATATTAATTCATAGAATTAGATATAATAATTTAAAAACAGATACTTACGTTTAAAAACAACACAGGACCTCTGACATGCCCTTGTTTGGTTTTCTCCCAACTTTTCTTTGAGTCAACCAAACATTCTAATAAGAATGCACACCAGTTAAACTCCTTGAAATCTTCTTTGCGAGTAAAAACTCTAACTAAACTCTGGTTTATGTGCCCACTCTGATGTGTGTCCAGCAGAAAAGAATGTAACAAAACTGCAAAGTTCAGCCTGAACTGATCACCAGCATCAACATCACTAATTATCTTTTCTATCAAAATAGAAGGTTGAATCATTTCCCCAGCTGAAAGAGAAGCCTGCCACTCTTTGATAACCTCAAAGTTCTCTTTACAACTTTTCTTGCTTATCAAGTTCGTTCCCATTGGCAGTCCCAAGGAAATGTGCACATCTAAATCAGTTATCACTAATCTATCTCCACTAGGTAGAATCAAAGAGCATTTGTTTGCATCAAAGTTATCAACCAACCAGTAGGAAAGCGATAACGGGAGATTCTGTATTTTCAAATCAAGGAGATGTCCAAACCCAATCCCTTTAATGCACTCTTTCTGTTTATCACTTAGCCTCTCAATTGCAGAAACAAACATCTTTGGGTTGGATCTTGTCTTTAGGGTAAGGAACTTTTTACCTTTTGGAATTCTCTGTTTCTTCAACAACCCAACTCTATGAGAAGGACCAGGCTCTACATTGGATGTGTGAGTTGGAATACCTGAGGAATCAATATGCAGATTCGGATCTTGAAGAAAGTCACCACCACTAGAAGTCTGTCTTTTACTAGGCTCTGGGCATCCACCAAAAGAGACATTGACATCAATATCCATGGCCTTGACAGTTTGTTGTTTCTGATGCATATGAGCCATAACATGCTGTTGTTCTTCATTAGCATCAGTCTTCAAATCAGCAGTAGGTTGGACTTCAGTAGATTCCTCTTTATCAGCCCCTTGACATCCAGCAGAAGACACTAGGACTTCAGCCTGTTTTTTACTATGCATATCATCCATAACATGATTTGCATTTTCCTTTCCAGAATCTAATATAGTAGCACCATTCACAGAAGGGAATGAATCAGGAGATATATTTTGAGGTAAATTAACACCAAGAAAAGAACCAGAGAGAACTTGATATGCTGCACCAGTTACATTTCGAGAATCAGAATTCAGATCAACGGTACACTCAACGGAAGCAACAGGATGAGGATTCTCATTAACAGTATAATCAGTAGTATTAACATGATCTGTAACTCTTGGAGTCTCATCTGCTGCTGCACAAGTTGCTTTTTGAGATTCAGAATCCAGATTAACCGTGCACTCAACAGACACAAAAGGATGAGGTTTCCCATTAAGAGTATAATCAGCAGTATTAACAGGATCTGTAAACCCTGGAGTCTCATCTGCTACTGCACAAGTTGCGTTTTGAGAATCAGAACTCAGAGTAACCGTGCACTCAACGGAAACAAAAGCATCAGGATTCTTATTAGGAGTACAATCAGCAGAATTAACCAGATCTGGGTATCTAGTTGATAGAATTTGAGGACAAATTATAGGAGACTGCGAGCCTGGATCAATAGGCGTTCTACTATCAACACTCCTTCCATCTTTGCAAATAATTTGTTTCTGTTCTTCAGCTTCTACTGACCCACTATGCTCTGATAGATCTGGAAAAACGGGAGAATCCCTCGACAGATCAACTGCCTTTTGGGCAGGACGAGAGGCTGCAGATCTCTTAACACGTTTCTTACTGGAGGTAGGAACAACATTTGAACAGAAATCACCTCTAGTTCGTAATCGTTTAGCTAAGACAATACAAGAAAAAACTCGCGGAAAAATTTCGGTAAAAACTTGCATAACATTAAATCCTAACCTAAAAAACGAAGGAAATTTGGAGATAGCACAGATTTACCAGATGAATTGGAAGACATGGCAACAACGAAGCTCAATATTAATCGACAACGATCACTCGAACGAAGAAATCGTTGATCAACACAAAAACGCTCACCCCCGGACGAAGGTTATTGAAGAAGCTTGTAAAAAGTGAAACTCGTAAAGGGAGAAACCACCAAAAATAGAAGGTCGGTGCGGTCTCTATTTATACTACCACATTTAACATTTATATGTTTAATATTTTATTTATGCCCTAAATGATTTTATATTTACATATGATTAATTTATAGTTGCATATCACAGTCTTATATTTGCATATCATCAAACTATATTTGAATATCATCAACTTATAATTGCATATCATGAATTTATATTTGGATCTCATATTATAATTGTACATTTTGCATAACATTGTTGTCTCTATTTTTACCACCACAGTATTTATATTTAATACTCTTATATATGCATTAGACGATTTTATATTTGCATATCATCAACGTATATTTGCATATCATCAACTTATATTTGCATATCATCAACTTATATTTGCATATCATCAACTAGTATTTGCATATCATCAACTAGTATTTGCATATATTTGCACATCTTTATTTAAGCTTTTATGTGCTTAATTGCTGCCAAAGCATGCACACAAGGTATTTGCTCAACATCAAACACCCTACACGTACAACTCCTTCTTGACAGATCAACTATTACCCCTGCTTCCTCTCCTGTGACTTCAAACTCAAATTCATTAATTTTCACCACTTTGTATGCTCCAATATTCTCCTGTAAACTGCTGATCAACTTCAGTATCTCTGGTGTTATTTTGCCCTGGTTTTGAAGTGCCTTTTCTCTCCTTTCTTGAAACCAGGAAGTGAGCTTTTCTCGCACAAACTTTAACAGGGCTACAACTGGATAATTCTTCTTCCCTGTTATTACAGAGTTCAGAGTCTCATCATTGTTTGAAGTCATCATGTTGTATCTGTTTGATCTTGCATGTACCCTAGCCAACTTACCAAAACCTGTGTCCTCTAAATATTTTGCTAGCTTGGGGAAATTCTCTTGTATGTGCCTGAATTCGATGTTGAACTCCCCAATAGTATAACAATTTGCTGCGTTCTGAAACCAGCCAGACATATACTTTTTCTTGAATGTAGCTTTGATTTTTTGCTTGAAGTGCCAATTACAAAAGCAATGTGTAGCAGTAGGATAAATTAGGGCAACAGCTCTTGCAATACTCGCATGCCTATTAGACACAAAGACTAAATCATTTTGTTGTGGCAAAACCTTCAGCAGTTGCTTAAAAAACCACTTCCAAGAGTCATTACTTTCAGTGTCAGCAATTCCAACTGCAAGAGGGAAGATTTGCCTGTTTGCATCTTGGGCAGTGGCACCAAGCAAAGTCCCTCTATACTTCCCAGTTAAGAACGTGCCATCGACAACAACTACCTACTTAAAAGAATTCAAAGTACATTTGATTGTAATTAATCTTCTAAATAAAAAGGACGTGTAACTGATTTTTACAATAATTCAGTTCATTCTAAAATCAATAATGCATGTTACATCAGAATCAACTCAATCAACACTTTAGATTGTGGTAAACTATTACTTGTCAGCAGCACCATTTATTTGCATTACTTTCACACAGTGGTTGCACAACTATTCTTTCTTTTAGAATAATCACAAATAATTTCTTTTTAGTTTCAATACAAAAGACTAGTAACAATTTCAATATGAATTTCTGCCTTTTTACTTGTCAGCAGCACCAGTTAATTGCATTACTTGCACACAGTAGTAGCATTACTATTAAAAGAGCAGGTAATTCATCAACTTCAATCTAAATGTGTGACGAAGGCACACATTTATATATCAGATTATATGTCAGCAGAACTAGGTTTTCGAAAATTAATACTCCATTGTACTACTGTTTTTCTGTCAGCAGAATTAAGTTTTCTGTCGAACTAGATGAGTTTCGAAAATTAATATTGTACTATTGTGCGATTTCATACCTTTAATATGCAAGGAGGACGGCTGATCTGATGTTCTCTTTCTTCGAGATCAACTGCAGAAGGACAGAGGATTTAGGAAACACGACTGATGAACGACAGGTTAAGAACGATGCCGGATTAACGAAGACGGAGGAAAGAAGACGGAAGAACGACGGTGGAGGAAGGGGATGGGGAGAACGGTGAATGAAAGGGGAGCGACGATGGAGGATTTAACGTCGAACAACAATGAATGAAACCAATGGATAGTTTTGTAATATATTCAAACATGTGGATACACCTCTAATTTAGGTAATTTTTTTGGATATTTACGTAAACGCCTCTTTTTTTTTTTTTTTTGATTAGGAAAAGATTCGGGTGGGCTGGCCCTACCCGGCAATATCCTTGCGGATGGGGTCTAGAAGACCTGGGTTATTTTTAATATCGACTCCTCGGGCAGAGTGGCTAAGGTGTGCAACCTTATCCGCCACTCTATTGCCCATACGAGGAACATGAAAGAAATCTACTTCTTCCACAGTCGATAACAGGACTTGAACATCCGAAAGTATTAGTTCGATCTCCCAAGGGCAATTAGTTTTTCTATTTAAGTGATCAATGATTATCTTGCTATCTCCTTCAATTTGGATCTTTTCTATATTGAGTTGCCGCACTTGTTGGATCCCTATTTTAAGAGCTAATGCTTCCGCTGTGAGTGGTTTTTGTTTGCCCAACCGTTGGTGGTATACAGAAATTGGGTGGCCTACCCAGTCCCTAATGATGATACCAGCAGAGCTGTCGCCATTAGAGAGGGTAGAACCGTCGAAATTGAGTTTGAACGTGCCCCGAGGAGGCTTGCGCCAGGAAATTGTTTTTTGTTTCTGACCTTTTTAGGAGGGTACCGACGAGGAGGGCAAAAGTCCTCCTCGAAGTCAGCCTTAGTTGCAAATGTTTTATTCCAGTTATCTATATGAGATTTAATTAGTCGTACGACTTTATCTTTTTGTGGGATTGCAGCCTGCTGAAAAAGATGTTGGTTCCTAATATACCACGTTGTCCACCACGAAAAAGCGAGGTTGGTCAGTGCAGAAGAATTTAGGCTCCTCCCTATAAGAGATAGAATGGGCTTAATATCCCGGGACTTTGCAATCAAGCACGCAATGTTTGATTGGACTTGGGACGGAAGCTGGTGGATCGATTGGATAAAGGGACATTCCATAAACAAATGAACCTCATCCTCTGGTGCCGCATTACACAGAGAGCATGTGGAAGGGACAGACGTTCCCCTGTTGGATAGCCTAGTAGCAGTTGGGAGCCCGTCCTGAGCTATTTTCCAAAGAAAGTTTATGACTTTCGGGGGGATATTACTCTTCCATATCCAGGCATTACTGTTCGGGAGCGATGCTGACTGAGCTGTTATCAATTTATATGCACTGGCAGTAGTAAACCAGCCTTCTCTATCCGGCCACCAGTATAAGCGGTCTTGCATAGTGGAGGCAGGAAGAGGGATGTCTAGAATCTCATTCACTATATCAATAGGGAGAGCCTCTTGAAGTTTTTCATCGCTAACAGTTTCGTCCTGATTGTAAATTTGAGAGCATTCTTCCCTGACCGACAGGGAAGAGGTTGTGATCCAATTATCTGTCCAAAACTTAATTGATTGCCCATTTCCTACGGACCAAATAAGCCCCATTTTGAATTTATCAATTAAAGCAGACAACTTGGACCACTGCCAAGAGCTAGATCCCGTGTTTTTGTAGTAAAAAATACTGGCAGAACGCAAGTATTTATGTCTAATCAATGACACCCATACATTACTAGGCCCGGCCAGAATCTTCCACAGTAGCTTCATTTGGAGAGCCACATTCATGTCGCTAGATTTCCGAATCCCCAAACCCCCAAAAAGCTTCGGTTTGCAGATCCTGTCCCAACTAATCAGCGGTCGGTACTGAAGATCCTTATTCCAGAAGAACGAGCGATTTATCTGGTCGAGTTCTTTGTGCAAAGTAGCGGGGAGCATGAAATTCTGCATGACATATAGCGGATTAGCGGAGAGGTTGGAGTTGATAAGGGTGGCACGACCTTGTTGGGAGAGGGCATTAGCCCTCCATTTTGTCAATTGTTGTTTAGATTTACAGATGATATCTTCAAACATGGTTTTGGTAACTCTTCCATTGATAATGGGACAACCTAAATACATTTCTAACGAATTATCATTAGAAATATTGAGGCAGGTACGCAGCTCAAGGATTCTGTGGTTCGTAATACCTTTTGTGGCTTGGAAACTAGATTTTTGGTAATTGACCTTTTGGCCCGACACTTTGCAGTATGAATCAACAATCGTCTTTACTTTGTTCCCTGCAACCAAGCTACCTTTCGAGAAGATAATGATATCGTCAGCAAAGGAAAGGAACGGGATTCGAGGGCCGTTATGTCCAATCGGGAACCCAATGTGTGTTTTATCTAGACTAGATTCAGCATCTAGTTTCCGAGCCAGAATCTCAGCCCCTAAAATAAATAGGAAGGGGGATAACGGATCCCCCTGGCGGAGACCCTGTGTGGGATAAATCAGATCCGTAGGACCATTGTTGACTAGTACCGAGAAAGAAACCGTCGTGATACATTCCATTACCCAAGAGATAAACGTGTCGTGGAAACCAAATCTTTGAAGCACCTTTTTTATGAAATTCCAGTCGACTCTATCATATGCTTTTTCCATATCTAGTTTTATTGCTAGCCATCCTTCCTGGCCCCTTCGACTTTTGTAAGAGTGGAAAATTTCATGAGCTATCAGGACATTGTCTTGAATAGCCCTGTCTGATACAAAAGCACCCTGAAGAGGATGTATAAGTTTACCAACAACTTTTTTCATTCTGTCAGTCAAGATTTTGGATATAATTTTGTAGACATTGGAACATAAGCTGATAGGGCGGTAGTGACCTGTGGTCGTGGGATCGTCTCTTTTAGGGAGGAGGGAGATAAATGTATGGTTTATTTGTTTAAGCATTTTTCCAGAGTGGAAAAACCCTTTGACTGCACAGATTATAGATTTACCTACAATATCCCAATATTTTTTTATAAAATTCAGCTGTGAAACCATCAGGGCCCGGGGATTTGTTCCTCCCAAGGTTGAAAACCGCTGTTTTAATTTCCGTGTTAGATGGGAGTTTTATGAGAAAATTGTTTTCCTCCAGCGAGATGGAATTTTGTATAAGGTCTAGTAACTCGCTGAGGAGCCTGTCATCTATTGGTTCTTTCTTGAATCTCTTCTCAAAATCCTTTTTTATCTCATTCTTAACATTCTCTTCGCCCACAACCACTGTGCCAGAGGAGGAGGTGATGTTGCGAATTTGTTTCCTATGCCTTCGACCTGTCGCCACTCGGTGAAAATAAGCCGTGTTGGAATCCGAGAGTTTGAGATGTTTGGTTTTTGCTCTTTGGCTCCAAAACGATTTTTGAAATAGTAGGAGCTTCTCTTTCTTAATGATCAAGCGCTTTTCCTTGCATTGATTTGATTGAGGGTCAATCCCGAGACCAGCAGATTGGATATGTAGGAGCTCCGAATCCACCTCTTTCAATTGGCGGGAGATGTTTCCGAAACTCGTTTTATTCCATTCTTTTGC
Source organism: Persicaria tinctoria (assembly GCA_037127255.1). NCBI lineage: Eukaryota > Viridiplantae > Streptophyta > Magnoliopsida > Caryophyllales > Polygonaceae > Persicaria > Persicaria tinctoria. The sequence continues at coordinate 58,253,919 of JBANSL010000008.1, read as the reverse complement.
CTTTTTTTTCAGGATTTTTTGTTTAAACATTAATTGGAACATGGCAGAGCCAGGGCAATTAGCCCGCCAAGATTGCTTCACTATATTACGGAAATCTTTCCGAAGTAGCCAGACATTTTCGAACTTGAAAGGTGGGGCTTTGAAGCTAGGATTAACTTCAAAGGAGATGGAAATTGGGCAATAGTCCGAAGAGGAGAAAGCACCATTATATGTGATCATGTTAGGAAAAGCTTCAATAACCTGTTGGTGGACAAGCATCCGGTCAAGCTTTTCACGGATGTTGAAATTTTCCTCCGGGTTCTTCCTCCATGTGAACGGATTACCAAAGGTGGGAAGGTCTAGAAGTGAGCATTAGTTTTTGAACAAAATGAGTCGAGAAAACCTGGATGTTCGGGGAGAGGCCCCGCCTAATTTGTCAGCACTGCAGAGGATCTCATTAAGATCACCCTGAACAATGCATGGAATAGATGAGTCGTTGACAATTGTTTTTAACATTTCCCAGAACGGTTCTTTTTCACTTGGTGTCGGCGGTGCATAGACAAATAGGACTAAGATCGGAAACCCAGCAAGCAGGCTTTCTAACCTAAGGCCGATAATACGCGGTAAGTGTACAACAATGGAGATATTAAAATTTAATAGCTGGTGAGATTTCCAAAGGACTCCTATTCCACCAGATCACCCGATAGCCGGTGACCAAGCCCCTTCATCAAATCCAATATTTCTCCACATCTTGTCGTCCGGGATGTTTTCCGTCTTAGTTTCCGCTAGTGCCATGATTTGAATATGTTCATTTTTACACATTGAATCAATTTCCGTCCAAAAAGTTCTTTTTCCTATCCCCCTACAATTCGAAAAGCACATATTCATATATAACTATCGAAGATAAAAGGACTTGTATTCGGAGTCCTTAAACAAAGATGATTTTGATGTGTTATTATGCGAGCCACCCCGGGTATTTTGAATTGAAGGTAGTTGGTGCTGATCCGATGGGCCGAACCAGGCCAAGAGGCCCCACCGAAAGAAAGACGCCAAACAGAGGCTTGTAAGTATGTCACTTGATGTGTTTCCTGAATATATACTTTGATTTTAATCACTGGAAACCCACTTCCTAACAATTCATGTGAAGAAATAAATTTAGACATAAGCTTATAGAGCTCAACCAGTAGATATTTAACATAATGGAGACACTCCAAAAAGTACCCTACTAGATGACTTTCTGGACAAAACATAACTTTGCTTATATGAATTCTTTGATCAGCTATGTTGAGCCCATGCCTAACGAAGCTAATGGGGATTAGAAAGAAATCACTTTTGATTAACATTATTTCCTTACAATCAATTATAATGCACTCCATTACATTCTTACACCCAATTATAATAATCTTTGTTCTACTAATGAAGCAAATTTGAGGCAACGATGATGGGCAGGGGGTGCTTCCGAACGAGTCATTTATACTTATGTTTTGTGATTGGCAATGCACAATCGGCCAAACAAACCCCAATTGAAATGGCCTTATTTTATACCCATTTTACACCTCTATCAACATAATTAAGGATATTATATACCCATGACTTCATTTCAAATTCACACACACATGAAAATAAACTAAAGCAGGTACTAGTCCACGACTTCATTTCAAATTCACACACACATGAAAATTAAGGATATTATATACCCATTTTACACCTCTATCAACATAATTATTAATTTATTTGAAAATATATGTGAGATTTTAGCATTTAAGAAAACCAACCTATCAATGTTAAATCGGATTGTAAAAATGATTCCGTACATGCATCTCATAATGCATAAGCATGAGTTTTTATCATATTTGTATTTATTTTTAACATCTCATTATTAAAGTTTTTTTTCTTTACTAAGTAAGAATTCGAGATCAAATAAACTTGAGTCTTGATGATTGACAAGTCGGTAGATAGAAGATAGTCAAAACATACAATATAAAACAGAAACAGTGCAATAAGCGAAAACGCACCCTACAAAGTACAAACAATGAATCTAGGAAAACTAAATCCGGTAATTCAATTAATGATATTAAGTTTACAATGTAATTATAGACTTTACCCGTTGTCGAAACTCGATTTTCGGGTTTCTACTTTCGATGGGACCCGGAGGTGGACCTCGTGGGACACGGGACGCTCTCGACGGGCTTACCAGACCCGCACCGAGAAATTCGACGCGGCCCAACCTGTGTCGCGTGAGGTATTAAGTCCCTACGAGACTATCTCTACTTCGAGACTACGTCAACGAAATGTGGACCGATCGTTTACCTGTCGTTCCCCGTTCGATATGAGAAGACGGTCACGACTTCTTCGATCCTCACCTCAGACTCTTGGCTTATGATTCTCACCCTTTCGATTACACGCGGATGTGGCCTAATTTCATCCGCGGAGCGTTTTTTCTCCTTTATTATAGTCTTTCTATCGTCTCTCTATTTGTTGATCTCTTTCTGAAGAAAACATGCTTTCTTATCCGCTCTACTCTCTCTCTCTTCTTCCGGCCAAAAAGTCTCCTTCTATAGTTTTGTTTTTCCCTTTTATAGCTGACGAGAAGTCCTCTCGCTTCCCCCACGTGTTGCTTCTTGATCGGCATGTGTCTTACTCGTGGGATGTGGGCATGTAGGGCACGTGGCCCCTTCTTTTGTCCGCGGATGGGGTGATCCTAAAAGGTGGGTGGTTGTCTTAGACCGCGAACGATGATATTAATCGTTATATTCCCCTTTTTATTATTACTTTTCTTATTTATTCTCAGATGTTTTTCGACCGGTATCGTCACAGCTCCTCGGACTGGGTTGATTTCGGATGGGATCGACGCGGGTCGATATTCTTATTGCGAAATAAATGTCTGAGCCCATTAAGAGCCCATTAGGCCCAATTTGTGTTGGGAAGTTCTTCGGTCGGTAATTTCTTATAAATTATCCCGTTCCGTTTTTTTTACTTCTTCATTTGTCTCTTTCTACTTTCCAAAGTTTGTTCTTTTCTGCTTTTCGCTTTCCGGTGGTGGTTCTTAGTCGGCGGTCCCTTTCCGGTCGAAGTTTCCGGCAGAGTTCTTCAAAATCAAGGTAGTTCTTCTTGTTCATACTTTCTTAGAATTCTTATTTTCTCTTTCTTATCTTTTCTAAGTTTTTTTATTTTTCAGATCGAAACGTAGGGCTGGTTTCTTTTTCCAAACTTGTTTTTCCTTTGATCGAAATTTTTAATCCGCGTGTGCAATTCTTCACACGGTTTTCTTTAGTTTCCTTGGGAATGGCTAACATTAGCGGAGAGCAAGATGCGCTGGATGAGTTTGAAAGGGATGAGGGGTGGAGAGGTGACGTCACATTGACTTCTCATCTGCGTTAGACCCTAGAGGTTTCTTCTTCTTCTTCCGAGAGTTCTTCTTCTAGCTCCAGTGGGTCATCATCAGAGTCGTCTTCTTCTCGATCCGCGTCTACCCCTGCCTGGGTTGGTCCTATTGGCAGTCACATTAAGGTGAGAAGGCGACGGAAGCGTTCTGACCCTGAGTACTATTCTTCTCCTTACACAGTTTCTTCTTCTTCGAAGGGAAGTGCGGGAGATAATATTTCTACAGACGCGGGTGAATCGAGACTTCATTCTTCTGATGACGCGGGTCCTTCATCCACTTCTCATCCTGAAGCAGTTGCTCAAAAACCTGAACTGTCCTGGGTCCCCTGCGCAGCATCTCCCATTGGTGTGGAGGAAGTTCCTTCAAGGATTCGTTCCAAGGAAAATTTAACTGATTTGGATACTCCCTTATATGAGCTTAAAGACTTGGATACTTGTCTTTTTCGTGGAAATTTCACCCTTCGACCTCCTCCTTCTACCCGTCCTTTGATAATGATGCGGCCATGCGGGACCATCCAAGCCACCTCCGGACACACCTATGATTCGAGCTCATGAGAATGTTGTCATCCTCAAGAGGAAGAAGAAGGCTCCATCTTGGGAGAAGATCCAAAGGTGCAAATGACGTTTTAGACTCTCGTTCAGAATTTTGACGTTTCAATAAAATGAGTTGTACGGATTCAATATTAATCGGATTGAGACGTGTCATACTTTGTCGGAACGAGGACGAAGATATCTACAACTTTGCTGTTGAAGGTTTTTCTAGACTCAACCTAGAGCTTGGCCGAAAATCACATTCTTTGCAGACTGTCACTGTTTTTACGGGAATTTATCAAGTCTTGAACATTATAGTATTTCCTATTTTAGCAACTTTCTTACTTAAGTTATTTTAGGAAACTTTAGATGTTATTTTCATAAGTTGTTAGTTTATTTAGTTCTTTTATTATTTTCGGCCCAACATGCCTATGTGATGGCTATATAAGTCGATCACCCTCATTAAGAACAATTCGGAACTTTGATTAATAGAAATCTCTCATAAAGAGTGTTTACAAGTGAGTGTGTTGGTCGATTAGAGAAGTGCTCATTGATCACGAATTGGTATTGTCTCAGCTTGGTTTGCTTTGTGTTCATCAACGTACTTCGCAAGACTTGGTGATCCTAGTATCCACGATCCCCCTCCTTGTGCCTCCAAGTTGTCCGCTTGGTTGTGTAGGGTTGTAGAGGCGGGTTATATAGTCATTGGTATTGGTTTCTACCCTCTTAGGAGGCTTGAGGTCTTTATCTTGTTCTATATAGATCGCATCAGTCCTTATCGGTCGAGTCTTTATTGTTCTTTATCGAGTCTTGTTGAATCTTGTCGAGTCTTTCATTGTTTCTTGCTGCATCATTGAGTTCTTGGTCGACATCAAGATCTTTCTTGGAGTTCTTGATTCGTTTCTTGCTGTTCTTGTTGAGTCTTGCTTCGTTCTTGCTTCCGTTCCTTAGTTTCTTGCTTGTTTGTCGAAGATCGGGCCATCTCACGGCTAACCCCGTATCAGATAGTGGCTGAGAGAGTTTGTCCGCGGCGATCTCCCATTAAGGATATTAGGGGATGTACCACCTTTCTTGAGTTAGTTGACCTTGAAGATATTTTTCTCAAATCTCTCCTTGGCCTGCTGGGTTGGAATTTTGTCTTCCTGAAAAAGGAGGAGGTTGTCTAGACGCATATGAAGATTGTTTGGTTGTCTATGTAGCCAGTTTATCTTAGGGATTTCGACTTCCGCTACATCCCTTTTTTGTGGAGTTTTTGGGAGAGTACAACTTGAGTCCTGCGCAGATAGTTCCGAATGGTTGGATGTTCTTTACCAGTTTCGTCATGAGGTGCATGGAAATCGGGGTTCCTCCTTCCCTGAAGCTAATGTCTAACATCTTTTCTCTGAAAAAGGATCTCATGACTCAAGGTTTTACCAGTGTAATTCTAGTTGTAGCTATGTGGAGAGGCTTTCTAGCAAACCCAACTGGAAGCACAATTAGTTCCTTTTCCGCGACAAATCAGGGAAAAGTTTGAACTGTTGGACTGTCCCGGGTCGGTTTAGCGTCGTGAAGAAACCGGTGGTTTCTGGTCTTTCTAAATTCAAGGAGTCATTTGCCCATAAGCCTAGGTTTCCTTGGCCTGAGATGATTTATGCTCTTCGTCTTGAGATGGCTGGGTTGAGCCTTTCTCATCCGCGTCTAGGTGTCTTCTTTGTTTCTACTTACTTCTTTTAGGGATATTTCTTGAATATTTACCTTTTTGTGTTTCATTCATGTTACTCGGTTACTTATGCTTTGGTGTTTTTGCTTTCAGATACAATGGATTTGGATTCCCTCCTGAAGCGTCATAAAGCGAAGGCCGGGAGTCGGAAGAAAAGCTCCGGCATCCGCAGTCTTCCTCCAACTTCTGAAGTATCTCCGGCTATTAATCTTGTTGCGGTCAGTAAACCTGGTGCCCTTGTGGAAGACACTTCTTCAATTCCTGAACCTCGTGAGAAACGTGCTCGTTCGTCTGTTCCCGCTACCTCTAAAAAGAAAAGAAAAGTTAGTGAAAATGCCGAGGCGTCCGCCGCGATTGAAAAAGGTCTTTTTATTGAGGGTGAAGCGAATCTCCCCGAGTTCCCTATTCCCGGATTGGGGATGGCTGATCTTGCCAGCCTTGCATTCTTTGTGAAAAAACTTGCATTCAACGAGCAAGGTATGTTAGGTGAATGGATGCTACCAGTCTTTCAACGGAATTTGACCGGATTAACCAATGGGTAAATGATTATTGTATTCTGAATATCTTCTTCTTTTTCTTTATATAAAAGAGATTAAAGGATCGTCTTTCATCATGTTTGTTATTTGCTTCTTGCTCCAGCTGAGGGTGATACAAAATGATGTCGAGAGGCGTCTGATTTGTAATGAGGCGGATATTGGGAAGAAAGATGCGGAGATAAAAAAGCTAGCTCACAAAGTGCGGATCATTGGGAATACAGTTGAGGATCCGGTTTCAGTTGAGAAGTTTAAGAAGAGGTCCGCAGAACTTCATGAGGAGCTTCAGGCGTCCAAAGGGAACGTAGAGGTTTTGACCAAGGAGCGAGATGAATTGAAATCCGCGCTGGATGCTATTCGTCTGTAAGCCAACGTGCTCAAGATTGCGGAAGAGGGTTTAAAAAACCAACTTCAAACAAAACAGGCCGCCATTGATAAGTTTGATGAGGACTATTCGATTCTTCGTGAGGAGTAGTCCATCACAAAACAGGAACTCAAAGCTATTCGATCTCGTTCGGACCAGGATGTGGCTCTTCAATGGCTTCAATCCTCCGCGGGTTTAAAATATTTGTCTTCCAAATGGATTAAAACAGACATTGGCACATCTTTCTTGTCTTCTGTGGCAAAGGCTTCTCTTCATACCCCAAGGGGTGATGATATTCTAAAGGACAAATGATTTAGCTATTTTCGAAGGGGAATGATCGCGGGTATCAACCAGAGTGTGTCGCGTTCTGAATCTCACCCTGGGGTCCCTTTGAAGAAATTTGAGCCAAGCCTGGGAAGTGAGGATTAGGGGCTTTCAAAGGAAGAAATGGTCGCGGAAGAGTCTGATACTGAGGATGAAGATGATGAAAACGCCGTTGATGAAGTAGAAACTTTGGCTACGACTAACTGATCTCTTAAGTCTTATTCTGGCTTGGTGTATAGGACTAACTCTTCATCCCGGGCGTCCGTTAAGGCCCTTTTGTATTTCATGGAATATTTACTTTTGTAAGGTTTTGCTTGAATCCTAGACGCATTACTCTGTCTGTGTAAATTTTTGCTTATTAATGTTCTGGCGTCTTCTCCAATTGTGGAGAAACTTAGTCCAGGTGTATGAAGTTTTCCTACCACTTGTCCTTTATCTGCGACAGGTGGTTTTCCTTTTTAAACACCATCTCATTTCTAATGATCATTGCTTTAAAATCTTTTGATTATTTATATCACTCTAGGATCTATGGCCTCGGGGGGGGGAGGGGGTGTTAATCCTTGGGCCTTTTTCCAGAAAATAGAGACCGCGGATCAGCTTTCCCGACTAGTAAGCTTCTTTTTTGGTTTCTCAAGAAAGTCTAAGGGTTCTCGATTCATATTTTTTGACCGCGAATAGGTTTTACCACCTAAATTTGAGGCAGAATACGGGCCACGACCGCCAGAATGGGATTTCTTATCTTCGTATTTAGGTCGTGACTTCCCAGTGACAGTATCTTGGAGTGAAAATGGTATTTTTCAACTCGAACACGGATGGGAAGATTTTCTCACTCTTCATGACCTTGGGATGGGTAGTGCCATGATGTTTTTTCATACGGGCAATGTTTCTTTTAAAGTTTGCCCGCGTCGTGAAATTGTAGACGACGCGGTTATTGACAGCTCCGCGTCTTCTTCTAGCGGGTCTTGTTGATTTCTAGTGAAGCATGTTTGTAACTTTTCTTGTATGGGTTTTGTTTCGTATGTAACTTGGATTGGAATCTTGATTTCCGTCACCTATCTATTTGATTTCGAACGCTACTTTCAGAACCATACCCTTGGTCGAGCTTAAGGGGGATCTTTTATTATTCATCATTATAAGCGAAAATGGATTTGGTGTGCGAAACATAGATCCGTTCAAACCTAATACATCAAACGAGGGCCGACTCCGCGGCTACATGATTTAAAAGATCAGGGCTCACGACGTTAACTTTGAAAATTGAATCTCCCACATAGGTGAAAATTAGAGTTGATTCCACATGAACTCGATTTTCTTGGGTGAACTCGAACCATCCTTGACTTAACCAGAAAAGACCATCCTCGTCCCTTTCCACCTTGACTTCGTGTTCTTGGTCGAAGCGAGACCAGAGCCTAGCCAAAGTATGCGCGGCTTCTTTGAACAGGACATACACCAAGGGAAGTCGAAGTGTCTGGAGTTGCTCTTCTCTCATGATGACTCGGTAAAAAGCTCTGGGAGGTGCTCCGGGTTCCATCTTTTGAGGGATGTTTTTTACTCTTGCTTTCTTGGGTTTTTATACCTTCCAAGGGATGTTTCTTGCTTATTTTCTATCGCCCATAGTTGTGATCTGACCCCTTTTCTTCTTGGTGTGATACCCTGAATTGTTTTGGTTACTTTAGGGATTCTACCCGAGGCCTCTGCAGAACCTTGACATGACTTTTTTTTTCGATAGAATAGCTCTCTGCTCGAAATGAACGTGTTTCTCTATTTTTTAGCACGCGTCGGTCATGCACCCTTTCTTTTTTAGAATAGCTCTCTGCTCTCTGAAAGATTTATTATTTCCATGTGAATAATAAAACAAGAGAGCAAACTGTTGATCTGATCCCTCCCCTCGAAATGCGAGGTTCTACGATTGTTCCTCCTCTAACGTTTAGGGCCGATATGGCCCCTACCCGTAGAGTCCGGTGGGCTTTCTTTCAGGCGATCGAATACTGAGAGCAACTTGTGCGGATGGTAAGGTTGTATTCTCTTGAATTTTTATTTCCGTTCATTCTGTTTTAGTCATGTGCCTTTCTTTTTTGTACCTTTTGCCGCTTAGATTTGAAGAGGAATATGAGGATGCCCTTCCTGAGCAAGTGCTTCTTTCTTCCCATATGTTAATAGACTTTCCAGTTTTTATAGAGCGGCGAGCTTTTGGGCTTATTTATCTAGGTCGCGGATGGAATGATTTTACCGAGTCCCATAGTTTTGAAATGGGTTCATCCATGGTTTTTATCGATAATGGTTGTGCCCGTTTTGAAGTCCAGGTTATGGATTTGGACGAGGGAGATGGAGTTATCGATCACGCGGGATCATCCACACAAGATCATTCCGCAAATGGTTTTCACCCATAGGGAGTCATGGCTTTTCAATTAATTCTGTTTTTGCTGTAAAGTTCTAAATAAGGTCAGAGATTTTATTGATGATAGCTAGCCCCCGTTACTTTGTATATTTAATCTTTCTTATGGTAATCTTTTTTCTAATTCTTCCGTGGATATCAAGATGATTCGTTTATTCCACTTCTTTCGAGGTTTTTCTAATGATTTTCTTATTGGGTTCATCTGTGAGAGTAACTAAGATTAAAACGACTTTAACTCAAACTAAGCTAAGAGATAAATAAAGTAGTTTGTCCTTTTATCAAACTCCGTTAGATTCCTTTGTTCACAAGTCTCGTTGTTTTCCCAGTGGGAATTCTGTCGTTTGACAGGACTTATGGGCATCCCTATGCGTTGCATTCTTCTGCAAAGTAGGTCACATGTTTATTCGTTTTGATCATTGCCTCCCGTGTTTTTGGTTTTATCGAGGATTTTGTCTAGGCCTGCCGGGTGCTTTGTTTGGTGTGATCCTGAGCAGCTCATATGGATTGATTTTATAAAGAGAGGATATCGGGGAGTATTTCATTCACTAAATTTTTCTCTTCAATATGTCTGCGTCAGATCAGGCGAGTTGGACATTTTTCGAGCACATCCGCTTCCCGGAGCAACTTCATCGCTTGGTTAGTTTTTAATGTTGAATCTGTTTTCTCCTTACCTTTCTAAAAGCTTTCAATCCTTTCTGAAACTTGGTTTTTTCTGGGTCTGCTCAGTCCATTCCGTTGCGTTTTGAAGCCGATTTTCACCCGGACCTTCCTAGGAACATTCTTTTGTCGTCCAGAATCTTGCGGGATTTTTCTGTGGAAGTTATTCGCGGAGATTACAGGGTCCCTTACTTAGGTGGCGGGTGGAACGATTTTGTTTGTTCACGAAGTATTGGTGTTGGTTCTTCAATAACCTTTATTCATAGAGGAGGGGTTCATTTTGAGGTTCATATTCTAGATGCGGTAGGGGATGAAGTGGATGCGGAGTGGGATCCTTCTCACTCAGAGGGTCCTCTTTCGAATGGATTCCGCTTGAGCCAAGGCAGGACTCATCTTATTCCGGCCAGGCCTCGACGGAGGTGAATTGAGGACGCTCGTAGGGTATTTCTAGTTTTTCTTCTTGAGTGATGTAATACTTTGTCGTTTGTTGTTTGATTTCTAGCGACCACGGGTTGTGGTAGTAGTTTTCGTGGTAATAAAAACTCTTATGTCTTTTGGATTTCATGACTCGACTTTTATTAAAAAAATGTTATGATCAAAGATTTATCGCGGTGTTAAGCACTTGTGTTACAAGGACTATCGCGGAGTTAAGCTCCGTTTAGAGACGGGTTGCTTTGATCAGAGGCCCGAAGCAGAGCCAAGCTCCAGCATCAAAAAGGCATAGAAAAAACTCTTCTCCAAGAGATAGATTGCTTCGATCGGAGGCCCGACGCGAAGGCAAGCTCCAGCGTCAAAGGGTTATATGAAAAACTCTTCTTCGAGAGACAGATTGCTTCGATAGGAGGCCCGACGCGGAGCCAAGCTCCAACGTCATAGGGACTTATTAAAAAACTCTTCTCCGAGAGACAAATTGCTTCGATCGGAGGCTCGACGCGGAGCCAAGCTCCAGCGTCATAGGGACTTATGAAAAACTCTTCTCCGAGAGACAGATTCCTTCGATTGGAGGCCCGACGCGGAGCCAAGCTCCAGGGTCAAAGGGTCTTATGAAAAACTCTTCTCCGAGAGACAGATTGCTTCGATCGGAGGCCCGACGCGGATCCAAGCTCCAGTGTCATAGGGACTTATTGAAATGATGCGTTAATGTCTTAAGAAAGCGCACACTAACCGCTTATTTATAACTGTTGCGGGGGCGACAAAGATTTCTTACCTTCTTACAACCCTAGATTATTACATATAATACTTCTTCAAGTTTTCCACATTCCAAGTTTTGTTTAAAACCGCGCCTTCTAGGGTGCCAAGTGTTGTGAGTCTATTTTGCCGTATTTTACACTTACTTTTATATCGATTTCTGTATACATTTCATACATTTGGGTTAGAAGAGTACATAATTTGTGTAGTTTATGTTTATTTTCAATACATGGAGGTCTACACAAGTTTTTGTTGTATTTCACATAAATCGGACGCACTTTGGAGCTTAAAGGAAAGTCATGAAGAAGCTAAGGATGGTGCAGCTGAAGAAAAGCCCACTTTTTTCCGATTATCATTCTGAATCAAGTTCTGATGTCTTCATGAGAGTTACGCCAATCGGACGAACGAGGACTCGGGAAAGTGCGTTTCAAGAATGGAGCAGAATGCTGAAAGCGCACAGAACTAGTCGACGTCGACCACACTGGTCGACGTCGAGTAATTTTTTAGTCGACTTGCCTCCCAGAAGTTGAGAACGAGCACCAGACCACTCGAGAGCACAATTCTAGTCGACGTCGAGGAGTTTTGGTCGACGTCGAGTACACCCGACGAGTCCGGAACCTGCCCGAGCTCGAGTGCAACCCCGGGAAAAATCCTACTCGACGTCAAGTACTTTGGTCGACGTCTAGTACTACCTCGTGAGCAATCCGAGCCGAGATCGAGTGGATATATGAGTATGTGGGTTACTTGCAAGTGAAGGCACGTGATATTCTATCCATTCAAGAGAAGATCTATCAAGATGGAAGAGATTTATGCACTTTAGATATAGTTTCCTTATAGATTTATATCCTTTATCAATTATGTTTTATCTTATGCTTTTAGATAGAAAGTTTTTATATATAGATAAATGTTCCTTCCTTGAATAGATAGATGGAGCACTATAAATAAGGCCCTAGTGGGCTGATTTTCATTCACTCAAGCCAAGTCGTCTTCGGGCGCAAGGTGAGAGGAGAGAGAGAGAGAGAGAGAGAGAGAGAGAGAGAGAGAGGACGCAAGGAGAAGGAGGAGGAGGAGGAGGAGAGAGAGAGAGAGAGAGAGAGAGAGAGAGGACGCAAGGAGGAGGAGAGAGAGAGGAGAAACGTTTGGAAGGTTTTTTAAGTTTAAGTTTTATTTTTAATGTTAAAGTTATTTTCTTTAATCATATTTGCTTTCTAATTTCCTTCTTCTAGGGTCGGGGTGAGCCCGACGATAGTCATGCACACTCGAGGTAAAGTTTTGATATTTATTATGTTTTGATTATCCACTACCTTTTTATAAATTTATTGCCTACTCGAAAGAATAGAGATTCATGTTAAAAACTTGAATTATAAAACATAAACTTGGTAGATACAATTAGGGTTACTTGAAAGGGTTATCTAATTGTTGGAAAAGGCGAAAGCTTACTCATTTGATGTGATTACATAACTATTTTATCTTATCTTTTGTGTGTTTGATTATCGTTGCGGTGATCCCTTACCTTGGAAGTTTGCATCTTTATTACTTTATTTCTTTATTTACATTATGCACAGATTTTACCCGACACCAACCACCATTCCCTATCCATCCCTCGACATCGACCCATTCTTAGCCGACATCGACAGCAACTCTCATCACCTTTTCCCGCTATTCCCAAACCCCTAAACCAACTAAACCTAGAGCTGCTGACTTTTTTCATGAGGACAAACCTGACTCCACTATCCTATAGTGGGGTCTTGACTATAAATTTATTTGTTCGAGAAAATCTCTCATCAAATTGGTTCCGTTGTCGGGGAGATATCAATCGCCCCTAGCTTAGTTGTGTTTAAGGTTTAGGATAGCCCATCCCTTTTTGTTGTTACTATCACATACCCTACCACCACCCGCCTCACCGGTACCAACTAGGTTCCAAGCTTTTGCTTATAATTTGTGCTTTATTGATTTTGATTTCAAAGCTTAGGTACAAAGATGGAAGACTTTGTCGAAGGGAATCCCGAATGGGAAGAATGGTTCCAAGATTTGAGACGGAGAAATAGGCTTGCAATGGAGGAGGCACGATTAAGGGAAATAGCCCGGCTAGAAGATGAAATCCTAAGGCTTGAGGCTTCCATTCAGTCTAAAGGACCATGCCCTCCTCCTGACGAGCTAATTGACCCAGTCGATGTCGACAACCAGGTATGTCCTTCCTCGAATTTCATTCCTACTTTGCTACCTATTGTTGATGAATCATATGAAGGATCCCATGACGAAATAACACTAGAAGAGAAGAAAGCATACATTGTTGCCCATGGTGTTCCAAGGTCGCTTTTACCTTGCAAGGTGAAGGTCATCCCCGACGATTTTGAGCAACCGATGTTCGTATTCAAGTATGGGGTCCTAGCAAAGTGGCATGAAGCTCCGCAGGATGAGGATAAAATATCTCTTCCCGCTCCACCGTTCTACTGTGGTGGAGATTCACAACCAAGCCAACATATGAAGCGGAAGAGAGACAATTATGAGGTATGTGAATTTTCCTTATATCTTCCTTTATATATGCTAGCTGGAGCCAGGGAAGATGAATGGGTGGAGCCATGGAGCGTTCACTCGGGGAGATTCAAGCTTCTTCATACGATGCCCCCGGATGACTGTGGTCGAAGCATGTGGTCGAAGAAAAACCACCCTGAAGGCTTTCAACTTACACGATGTCGAGTAGCCATAGTCAAAGTTGACCACTCATACTCGAAGTCAACTACTCTTCCTCGACGTCGACCACTTCTGCGCATACATCACCACTCGATTCCGACGTTCTGCACACCTATCTAGTGAGTTTCTTTCTTTACCATTGTTTTTATACAGTGAGGACACTGTAATGTTTAAGTATGGGGTGGGGAAGAGCTTACTTTATGCATATTTGATATTATATGTGCATATTTAGAGTTTATTTCTTGAATTGCTTATACATGGCTACTTTGGATTTCATATTTTATTTATGTGCTTATATGCATGTTTTCCAAAGTTTATCAAAACCACCCCCATTGAAAATTTTGATTAGTGTCATGGAAGTTTAATATTGAACTCGACGATGCAAAATTGGATTCATTAGAGATATAGCATGAAATTGCCTAGTAAAGGAAAGTCACAATGAAGTGCATATTTTTACTGAAAACCATGAAATGAGTTAAAATTTGAGGTTGCTTTTGACATGTTGCAAGATAAGAGGATGGAGGACTTTATATTTCCATATAATGCTCATATTGTTATATCCTAGCCTTTACCTATGCTTATGCATCACAAAAGCCATACTGAGCCTTATTTCATATTATTGCTCCACATGATCCAAATATTGCCCATTCTTTACCTTATTTCCTATCCGGGGATTATGTTGAGAATGATGTTACATTATGGAGATTGTTATATGGTTGTTGTGTTTGTATTATCATTATTGGAGTTTGGCAGGGAAGTTTGAAAATATATGAAAAATTTAACGAGTGAAAGAAAATCTGGTCACCTAAGGAGATAAAGGTAGATCGACCCTGCCCGCGTTGAGATAATAGTTCCGAAGGATGGGACACCAAGGTGAGGAGTCTGAAGCACTAGGTATCTGGGGCCATTCATGACATCCATGTTTGCGACTCGCGAGAAGGCAGTGCTGAGGTTAGAGAGGTAAAAGCAATATAAGTGAAAAAAGCAAGGAGGGATTTATGAGAGGATGAGTGATGTGGAAATTATGAAGGAGAAAGTGGATCAAAGCAAGAAAGCAAGTTTGAGAAATCCTCTCTGGATTCAGCACCACATTACCCAAAAATAGCCCACCGCTTTACCTTTTACCTTTTCTTCACCATGAGCTTAAATTTAAGTCCTCTTGATTATTAATGCTTTGTCACACATGAATTGTTTTCGTGTAACCCTTCTTTTGTGAGTAGATGTTGCTTTTATTGCACTTGCATGGATTTGTGGCATTAGTACCTTTTCGATGATGGTAATTGATTAAGGGTTATATAATAATTAATCTATAATGTTGAGAGTTTAATTTCTTCCCCTGTATGACCATTAAAAGTATTGCTTGAGAACAAGCAAGCTTAAGTATGAGGTGTTTGTTGTGAGTCTATTTCGCCATATTTTACACTTACTTTTATATCGATTCCTGTATAAATTTCATACATTTGGGTTAGAATAGTACATAATTTGTGTAGTTTATGTTTATTTTCAATACATAGAGGTCTACACAAGTTTTTGTTGTATTTCACAGAAATCGGACGCACTTTGGAGCTTAAAGGAAAGTCATGAAGAAGCTAAGGATGGTGCGGCTGAATAAAAGCCCACTTTTCGCAATTTATCATTCTGAATCAAGTTCTGATATCTTCATGAGAGTTGCAGCCCTTGAAAAGAGCTTTCCAACGCATACTCATATGCGTCAATCGGACGAATGAGGACTCGGGAAAGTGCGTTTCAAGAATGGAGAAAAATGCTGAAAGCGCACAGAACTAGTCGACGTCGACCACACTGGTCGACATCGAGTAACGTTTTGGTCGACTTGCCTCCCAGAAGTCGAGAACGAGCACCAGACCACTCGAGAGCACAATTCTAGTCGACGTCGAGGAGTTTTGGTGGACGTCGAGTACACCCGACGAGTCCAGAACCTGCCCGAGCTCGAGTGCAACCCCGGGAAAAATCCTACTCAACGTCGAGTACTACCAAGTGAGCCATCCGAGTCGAGATCGAGTGGATATCTGAGTATGTGGGTTACTTGCAAGTGAAGGCACGTGATATTCTATCCATGCATATTTGAGGTAAAGTTTTGATATTTATTATGTTTTGATCATCCACTGCCTTTTATATGTTTATTGCCATGTTTAACAACTTTAGTTATTAAACATAAAATTGGGACATACAATTAGGGTTACTTGAAAGGGTTATCTAATTGTTGGAAAAGGTGAAAGCTTACTCATTTGATGTGATTACATAACTATTCTATCTTATCTTTTTTGTGTTTGATTATCGTTGCGGTGATCACTTACCTTGGAAGTTTGCACCTTTATTACTTTATTTCTTTATTTACATTTTGCACAGATTTTACCCGACACCAACCACCATTCCCTATCCATCCCTCGAGATCGACCCGTTCTTAGCCGACGTCGACAGCAACCCTCATCACCTTTTTCCGCTATTCCCGAACCCCTAAACCAACTAAACCTAGAACCACTGGCTTCTCTCCTGAGGACAAACCTGACTCCACTATCCTATAGCGGGGTCTTGACTATAAGTTTATTTGGTCGATAAACCCTCTCATCACCAAGCTTGTAGGCTCCCTCCTGGATTACCTTCATGACAATGTATGGCCCTTCCAAGTTGACATCAAGTTTTTCTCCAATTGATTTTTGTCGGAGTACCAAGTCACCTTCTTTGAACTGTCGCGAATGGACTCGCCTGTCACGATATCTGGATAAACGCCTCTTGTACTCTTGTTCCTTCAATGTTGCCACCATTCGACGTTCTTCTATGAGATGCATTTTAATCTCTAGAGCTTCATCATTTGTCTCCTAGTTGTATGCAAGGATTCGCGCTGACGGGACCAATCTCTCCACTGGTATAACTGCGTCTGTCCCATAAACTAAAGTAAAAGGAGTTTCTCCGGTTGGAGTTTTTGCTGAGGTCCTATAGGACCAGAGAACTAACGGTAAAAGCTCTGCCCAACGTCCCTTCATTGTGTTCCCTAGGTTTTTCTGTATTCCATGTAGTAATTGCCGGTTAGTTGTCTCCGCTTGTCCATTTGTCTGGGGATGGGCCACGGATGAGAATTTTAGGTTGATGCCAAGGCCTACGCAAAAGTCTCTGATAGACTCGCAATCAAACTGTGGACCGTGATCCTTGATTATTAAGTTCGGAACCCCAAATCGACAAACTATGCTCTTCCATAAAAACCTCCTTACTTTTCTGCGGTGATGAGCCCCATGGCTTCAGCTTCTACCCATTTTGTGAAGTAGTCCACCATGACAAGTACATACTTCAACTGCCCCGGGGCAGTCGGAAATGGACCTAGAATGTCCATTCCCCAAACAGAAAAAGGGTACGCTCCGAATATGCCTTTCATTTGTTCCGTGGGTTGATGTTTCAAATTTCCAAACTTTTGGCATGCGTCACATTTTTGAATGAAGGCTTGGACGTCCTTCTTCATGGTCAGCCAGTAGTAACCAAGTCTCATAATTTTCGCCACTAACGCTCTGCATCCCTGGTGATGAGCACAAACGTCGGCGTGCATTTCTTTCGCGACAATCTCACCTTCTCCTGTCGAGGTACACAGTAAGTCTGGGAGGCAATAACCTCTTTTATAGAGCTTTCCCTCTCTGATGGTGAAGCGGCATGCCTTTGTGATAACCTTTCTGGCCGTGTCTTTTTCTGGTGGTAGTGTGTGGATAACCTTTCTGGCCGTGTCTTTTTCTGGTGGTAGTGTGTGCCTTTTCCTAGATAGTCCGCGATTGAGGTTCTCCAATCTCTTTCCTCATCTATTTGGACATGATAAACTTCTTGAATAAGCCTGCGACTGTTCTTCCTCTCGAGGAAAACTTCTTCTCCTACTTCCATAGGCATGACAACCCCCATTTGAGCCAGTGCATCTGCCTATTGATTGTCATCTCTTGGAATTACTATCAAACCAAAACCCATGAAAGCTTTTGACAGTGCTTGTACTTTCCTTTGGTAATCGGGCATCAATCCGATTCTGGCCTCGTACTCTTCTGTTATTTGTTGCGCCATGACCTCTGAGTCAGTGTAGATGGATACTTGTCTAGCACCTTTGATCAGAGCTATCTCTAAGCCCACGAGCAGAGCCTCATATTCAACCTCGTTATTCGTAGCCTGAAAGTTCAATTTATAAGCATAGTTAAATTGTTGTTCATCAGGTGCAGTGAGGGTAACTCCGGCTCCACATCCGTCTTTGTTGGCTGCTTCATCAACTTTGAGTACCCACTCGCTCTTCTCCGCTTGATCGCCTGCTTCAAAACTTGTTTCACGGATAAAGTCGGCTAGGGCTTGGGCCAATGCTGCTCGTCGCGGGACATACTCAATCTCGAATTTTATTAACTCTACCGCCCACTTTGTCATTCTTCCTGACAAGCATGGGGAGTGGAGGATTTGTCTCAATGGTAAATATGTCATCAGTTTGACGATATGATCCTGAAAATAAGGTCGCAACCTTCGTGCCGCGAATACTAGACATAGAATCATTTTTTCCACTGGTTCATATTGTGTCTCGGCGTCTTGCAGAACTCGACTGATGTAGTACACAGGATATTTCTCTTTGCGTGTTAAGACCGCGCTGATAGTGATGCTCTTAACCGCTAGGTAGAGATGTAAAGTCATCCTGATGTAGTACACAAGATCTTCCACTCTCTTGCTCTTAACAACAATATCATCCACATATATAGACACATTTCTCCTAATCTGTCCGCAAAAGATTCGATCAACTGTTCTTTGAAGCGTTGCTCCAGCATTTCCGAGTACGAAGGGCATGACTCGATAACAGAATATTCCTTGGTTGGTGATGAAAGTCGTTGCCTTTTTATCTTGTGGATCAAGGCGTATTTGATTATACCCAGAGTATGCATCTAGAAAGCTGAGGACCTTGTTGCCCGCGGTCCCATTGACGAGCTCGTCTATGGACGGTAATGGATAACTGTCCTTGGGGCAGGATTTGTTGAGATTGGAGAAGTCGATGCACATCCTCCACTTTCCATTAAACTTTTTCACCAGGACCACATTCGAGAGCCAGTCTGAATCCTCCACTTCTTCAATGAAGCCTGCTTTTAAAAGCTTATCAGTTTCTTCCTTTGCATCGGCTGCTTTCTCGGGGGCCATTTTTCCTTTTTTCTGTACAATGGGCTTCGTGCCTGGGCGGGGATCCTTAAAGTGTGTAATGCAGTTGCGGGTGGGACTCCCAAGAGGTCTCATGGAGTCCACGCGAAAACATCCCTTGACCTTGCTATGTTCTCCAAGACCCGTTCTTTCTCCTTCGGCTCTAGTGCTTGACCTACATAGATCTTTTACTATGGATTTGGAAATGGTGTATAGACAGCCCTCTCATCAGTGGTTGGTATTTTCGCATCTGTTGGTCTAACTTCGAGCTCACCCTCCGATGGTTCTGATGGGTTGTTGTCTCCTAACATGGACTCATAGTTCTTGCTGATGCACATTACTTCATTTTTCTTCTTAATTTAGGTTAAATAACAACTTTGACTTTCAGGCTGCTGCCCGCGGACTTCGCCCACTCCTCCCCCCAGTAAAGGGAATTTCCCAATGAAGTGGTAAATGGACACTATCATCTGGAATTTATAGAGTGACACGCGTCCTAGTAATGCATTGTAGACAGTCGGTATTCTTACCACGGTAAAAACGATATCCTCCATTCGCCTTATTGGAATAGTTCCCAGTACAACTGTTAATTCGATTGTCCCATCCACATGTACTTCCCCTCCAGAGAAAATAAACAGAGTGCCCACATAAGGTTTTAATGATGTCGCGGAGATTCCCATTTGAGTGAAAGCATCTCATGACTGAATATCAACGGAGGATCCAGTATCAATGAAAACTCTTTTTACTGTTTTGGTAGCTATCTGTGCGTGGATGACTAAAGGGTCTGAGTGCGACATTCTTACTTCCTCGGCATCCTTTGGAGAAAAAATTATTTCCTCGTGTGGTGTCGAAGATATTCTTCTGCTTGAAGCGGATGGTGGTTGCCTTCCTTCCCGTTCATAGTTCTTCTTTTGTTGTCTACTTACTTCTGTTATGGAGCACCCTCCGGCAAGGGTATCTATGAATCCCTTAGGCTTTGGTATCCGACCTTCTCCTGGTCTTCTGACTTCTTCCTGGTTTCTTGGTGCTTCGTTGACAGATCCTTGCATAGTGGGGAACCGATTATGCCTGCATCCACGCCACCTTCGCCCCCTGCCCCTTCCTCGATTGAAAGGAGGGGCCTCCCTTTGCTGATCTTGAGGGCCTCGGTTTCGATTTCGTCGGTGGGGTGGGCCATCTGGTCGTGAATCGTAATTTTCCCAATCTGGTCCTCGATCGAATCGATCTTCCTGCCGCGGTGGATACCTCTATTCCGGATTTCGGTAAACATTTTCTCGCGGATGATAAGACCACGGATGGTCAATCTCTTGTCTTCGTGCATCCTCTCTTTGACGGGACCCCTGACCTCTTTTAGAATTCATATGTACCTCATCGCGGTGAGAACGAAAAGCTCCTTCAGCTGACTGATGCCCGGGAGGTTTAACTTTTTCTTTCTTGAACTTACCGGCGAGTTTTCCAAAGAAACCTTGATTGTCTGTGTTTGCTCTTGAACTGGACACGATCGCTTCCTCCACTTCAATTTGTTTTGACACGCGATCTCTTAGGTCATCATAGCTAGAAGGCTTTTTACGAAACAAGTAAGTTTTGAAGTCTCCCTCTGCTAGATTTCCCATGAGGATGATAGTCGCTGACTCATGATTGAAGTTAGGGATCTGCACCACCACACTGGTTAATCGTGTAAAGAAATGCCCTAGAGTCTCTCCAGCTCCTTGCTTGATTGAGTTTAAGTCAAGCATTGTCTTCTTTCGCGAGCGTGCGCATCTAGAATGGGATTTGAATATGTGAGTCAACTGAGCGAAATTAGCCACGGAGTTTTTGGGTAGGTTGGTAAACCAAGTGAGGGCTATCTTTGTCAGTGTTGAGGGGAAAGTCCGGCACATCATGGCATCATTGTATTCATTCATCCCCATTGCTGTTATAAAGTGACACAGATGGTCTTCAGGATCGGTCGTTCCATCATACTTCATTAAGCCCACGTCCCTCCATCTCTTTGGGACAGATGCGGAACAAACTTCTCTGGTGAAAACAGAAGGTAGGATCGTTGGACCTTCTGTTTTCATGTTTGCCGAATCTGATTTGGTGGAAGTTGAAACATCCGCGGATCGTTCTCTGCGTCGGTGTTTGTTCGTGTGCTGCCCTTTGTCATTCGGCCATGATTGGTGTGGCATCGTATAGCCTTGGCCTTGAAAACCGTAATTCATGTTGCTGAAAGCATTGTCAGTGTTATTGAACGTGGTGTATCGCCGATCATAAGTATCATGTTGTCCACCTTGATAAGTCGTTCCTTGTTGACGCGGATATGGTCCTCCATAATCATAATAGTAGTAATGCGCCTACTCTTGCTGCTGAGGATTAGGTTGTTCATGAGGGATCTCATAGTGCTAAAAGTTTTGAGGTATGTACGCCCCCCTCCCCCGTACTGATCATAATAATGATAGAGGGGGGAGGGGTGCCCTGGGGTTGCTCCCCTGCTTCACCTTGTAGGTCGGGTTGAGAAGATAATGGAACGTACATACTTGAGGCCTCCTGATCCTGATGGACGTCTTGGCTCATCTCATGGGTTGCATCATCCTGATTAGCACTCATCTTTCTCTTCTGCACATCGGTTTCGACAAGTCAGTGATTAATTGGTTTATATTTCCTTTAGAAAATTCTTTTTCTCCTACATACGTGGACTCCTTCTCTCCTCCTGGAGTTGGGAGTCTATTCTACTTCTTTAGATTTCAATTCATTAGGGAACCCCTTACCGTGAGGGGGTTCCCACAGACGGCGCCAATGACGAAACTCGATTTTTGGGTTTCTACTTTTGGTGGGACCCGGAGGTGGACCTCGTGGGACCCGGGACGCTCCCGACGGGCTTACTTGACCCGCACCGAGAAATTCGGCGCGGCCCAACCTGTGTCGCGGGAGGTATTAAGTCCCTACGAGACTATCTCTGCTTCGAGACTACGTCAACGAAATGTGGACCGATCGTTTACCTGTCGTTCCCCGTTCGATATGAGAAGACGGTCACGACTTATTCGATCCTCACCTTAGACTCTTGGCTTATGATTCTGACCCTTTCGATTACACACGGATGTGGCCTAATTTCATCCGCGGAGCGGTTTTTCTCCTTTATTATAGTCTTTCTATCGTCTCTCTATTGTCTCTCTATTTGTTGATCTCTTTATGGAGAAAACATGCTTTCTTATCTGCTCTACTCTCTCTCTCTTTTTCCGGCCAAAAAGTCTCCTTCTATAGTTTTGTTTTTCCCTTTTATTGCTGACGAGAAGTCCTCTGGCTTCCGCCACGTGTTGCTTCTTGATCGACATGTGTCTTACTCGTGAGATGTGGGCATGTAGGGCACGTGACCCCTTCTTTTGTCCGCGGATGGGGTAATCCTAAAAGGTGGGTGGTTGTCTTAGACCGCGGACGATGATATTAATCGTTTTATTCCCCTTTTTATTATTACTTTTCTTATTTATTCTCAGATGTTTTTCGGTTGGTTTCGTCACCTGTAGTGAGTGATAAATTATCATAATATAGCCAAACACTATTCAAGTGTTTATAATTATAATACACAATGCATTGGAATCCAAAGACACCCTAAAAGAGCCTAAATTTATGAGATATTTTTATTTAAAATTTGTATTATTTTAAACACATTGTAAATTGAATTATAACCAAACACTATTGAATTATAAACATAATGCATTGGAATCCAAACACACCCTAAGATAAGATTTGAAGTGTTTTGATTTGAAAAAAAAATAGTAAATTATTTTTTTAATAAAAAGAAAAGTTTGATGAAAGAGAATGTCAAATTCTCTTTGTAGGATTCTCTATTATTTTATAGAAGAATTTATAAAATTATATTAAAATATCAAAATTAGATAATATGTTAGAATTTTAGAAAACTTTTTAATTATAATATTGAAGTTTATTTCTTTATAATAGAAAATTTATTGAGAAACTATTGAACTTCTCAAATTTGAAATTCTTAAAGAAGTTTATCCATTTAAAAAAAATACATTTCTAATTTCATTTTCCAAACTAAAAAGAATACTAAAAACATTGAGTTTTCTTAATATACACCTTAGGATTTTTATAATTTAAACTTCTCAAAATTTTCAAAATGAGAAATACAGTGGATCAAAGTACATACTCCATAATTTTAAAAATGGAAATTTCACGAGGTACTCCCAAGGTATCGCTTAATTCACGCGGTGACCAATTCTTTTACCTCTTTCACGTGGTAACCCTGATATTTGTAATTCTTTCACGACGTGCCCTTCTCTATTTATTTTAACATTCTCTATTTATTTTAACAATTCCTATTAACGTGTAGATTAAAAAAAAATTAATCATTTGAAACCAATAGGGGGAAAGAAGAACACGCTGCACAGGGGAAAACCGAACGCGCAGAGGAAGGCCAGGCTGCTAGAGGGGGACTTGCCGGCGTTGGGGCTGGAGGGGGACTCGCCGGCGTTGAGGCTGGAGGGGGATTTGCTGGCGTTCCGATCATGGACTCGACAATTTCTTCAGATTCTCCCGAATATTAGGGTTTAGTATGATGGTTGGTTTTTGCAAAAATTTGTGTGCATGTGAACTTTATTGATGATTTATTGCTGTTTAGGGGTATATAGGCTGCGTTTTGATGATTTTAGGTATAGGTATCATGTCTTTGTTCAAATATGATGAAAATTATAGATTGGGGGAATTGGGAACTTGGTTGTGTTATCTTTCATAAATTGAGTTTTTTTGAATTTGGTGGTTTCTAAATTTGTTTGTATAAACATTATGCTTTGTAGAATGGTGTTGCAAATGCGTTATATTCATTCGGAATATGTCAAAATGGAATTGAAAGGGAATATGCCTCGTAGATCACTCTCAGTTGTCTTTTACTTCTTTTTGGTATCTTTCCAAATATTTGATAAAGAAATAAATAAATAGGCAATAAGTTTTTCTTCTCATCAATGGCTTTCTTTTACAACTTCTACAATATGCCTCTATCTGTTCACATTTAGTTTCTCTATGTGCACTCTTCATGCGTTGAAATCATGTGTTGAAGTAAGTTTGTGGCATTGATGAAATTGAAAGGGAATAGGCCTCGTAGATACTCAAAGAATTGAAATGTCTTGAATTTATAGTTTCTTGTAGTATCACTGTATCATTGTTCGTGCATCCATATTGTATGGCATTTTACGGTTGGGAATCAATTTACTGATAGTTTAGCACTTTACCCTTAAGACATTTCTAGACCTCAAGCATTGTCCAACGTTGAACGATCTTAATTATGCATTTTCTTAATTGTTTAACTGGTGTAATTTCCAAGGAATTGAGATACTTTTTTCGTTTTCTTCTTGTGATGGTGTTTTTCTGTTGCTTGTGTCTTCTGTTTTCGTGTAAGAAGGTAATATTGGATCTTGCTCATTTTAACTGGCACCTAATAGCTGTTTCAGTAGTATTCATATAAGTTCAAAGCTAAGATTGGATTTCTCCTCCATTGGATTGTTGAATAAGTTCCACTTGAGGGTCATCGACATATTTTATGTAAATACTATTAGAAGGGAAGTTTATATTCTCTCAACTTATAGTATTGGTATGTTTCTCTTGGAGTTGGACTCTACTTGACTTGATAGTTTTTACAGGTCCGCGTTGAGCTATTGTAAATTTTTCTTTGAAGCCTATTAGCTCAAACGGGAGAGCATGTGCTTATGCACAAGATGTGGGTTCAACTCCCACATAGGCAAATATAAATCAAAACGTAGCAAAAAAAAAAGTTGAATATGAATTCATAACAAATTTAGCTTTATGACAGTTGAACATAAGATCACAAACCACTGTCTTCTTGATCGAAACTGCTACAAGCAATTCTAGTTGGTTGTGCTTATTATCTTATTCATAACAAATTTAGCTTGCATTTATTCACCTATTTTTTCAACTTACATTTGAATTATTACAAGTTATAGCTTGCATATGACAGTAGAGCACAATCTGAATTTATAAGCTTTTTTCATATTGTTATGACAGCTAAACTTTGCAAATATGTCAATTGCAAACCATCAATCTTTTATATCTTTTATATAAGCCTATGTGGGAGTTGAACCCACATGTTGTGCATAAGTCATGCTCTCCTGTTTGAGCAAATAAGCTTCAAAACAAGAATCAAGGTAATAATTTTGCAACAAATTGTATAAATATAAGCATTAGCATAGCATATTGAAGCCTTTTAAAGCTCCTAAGTGATTTTGATCAGTCAGATGCCATTGTAGATGGCCAACTTATCTCTTGGTTTTGCATAGCTATCCTTTCGTCGATCGGTCACTGTTAAGACTACTGCTGGCAACTGATGACAACAAAGCACCCTCACACAACTTTTATTTGATTCACAACTTGTTGAGGAACGCTCACTCATTCTCTTACTCCGCTTGACTGTCAATCATATTACAAATAAAGAACCATTTCAGAATCATTAACTAATTTTAGAACCATTTTAGAATCAATTCAGAACCATTTTGGAATCAATAACCCACCATTTCATAACCATTCATCTCCATCGACAATTTCAGAATTTCAACCAAAATTTGAATACAATTTCAGCCATTTCAGAATAAAAAATATCATGTACATCATACTTGATTCGAGATATTGATTTCACCAAACCAATTCGCTAATTTCACCTAACCAATTTCCTAAATCAATAACTATCAAAATTTTCACAAATTCGGAATATTCGAAAACACCTAAATCAATAAAGGGAAAAATTGGAGAACCATGGGTGCAGAAGCAACCTTGAAACAACAACATTGTCATTAACCATCTACAAATTCAAAAAAGGCTGAAATAGGACATACCTAATATGTCGGAATCTCGCCCCCTTCAACAGGTCGCTCTCTGCACCTGCGCCGCCTTGAGCACGTCTAGTCTGGCCAGCAGCACCGAATGTGCCCCTCAAGCCCAACGCCGGCGACCAGCAGTCCGGCCACCAGCAACGCCCCAACGCGTCTTCCCCTGTGCGACTGTGCAAGCGAGACGTGTTTTCTCTATTCTTTCCCCCGATTCTTTCAAGTTAATTTGTTTTTATTTTACAAGTTAACGGGAACTGTTAAAATAAATAAAGAAGGGCACGTCGTGAAAGAATTACAAATCTCAGGGGTAACACGTAAAAAAGGTAAAAGAATTAATCACCGCGTGAATTAAGCGATACCTCGAGAGTAACTGGCAAAATTTCCATTTTAAAAACAATTGTTGGCAAGTTGATCATAGCAATCTTTTTCTTGGTCAGGATTATTTACAGTTCACTAGTTTCTATGAGCTCCCGCCGCTGAAAACGTTAGAAACGAAAACCCTGTTTTAAGAACAAGACGCTACGGACTACGGAGTATCTGCAACAGACGTCATAATCCCACCATACAACGTCATATGCCCCCTCTTATTTCTCTCATTATTTTTTTAAAATAATTTATTTACTTAAAACATTTCCCGTTATATAAGCCGGAGGTGGAAACAGGAGCGAAATAATACACAGAGAGACACTCCAGAGCTCCCAGATTTCCCCCCTTTCTCACTCCTCCCGCCATCAAAACCCTCAATTTTCTCCGTCTAAGTCTCCGGCGGCCATGACGTCGGCGCTGCTCCCTGAACTCGCCACCGAGATTTTCGTCCCGGTTTGCGCAATCGTCGGAATCACCTTCGCGCTCACCCAGTGGGTTATTGTCTCCCGCGTTAAGCTCTCCCCCGAATCACCGGCCAGTCGGAGCAATAACGGCTTAAGTGTTACTGATGCGTTGATTTCAGAGGAGGAAGGCCTCAGCGATCACGCTGTAGTCGCCAAGTGTGCTGAAATCCAGAACGCCATCGCTGAAGGTGTGAACCCTCATTCCTCGCTTCGCTACTTCACATTTTGTTTTCATCTTTGCTCATTCTCCGTTCAATTTTAGGTCTGTGAACTCTCGTGGTTGTTTTGATCGGTGATTCCACTGTTAGATCATCTTTATCCTGCGTGCTGGGTGCACAAATGATGGGCTTTAGGGTTCAATCAGTTTTTGTTTGCCCATGGCCGTTGATTTTGTTCGTAAATTTTAGGGAGTTTTAAAGTTTAAAGCAGATCCGTGTTTTCGGAGTTTAACAACGCTCTATTTGAATACAAGATTCTTTGGGTTTTATTTTTTTATTTTTTTTATTTTTTTTTTGCTACGGGGGCATATTTCAATTGGTTGCAGGCTGAGACTGGAAAGTTTTCAATAACTGGATCCTGAAGAATCAGTAAAATGTATTTCTATTGGGACGTTGGCAATTTGTTGTCCAGTGTCAAATATGTATGTTTTTGACATCTGGTCTTCTGCATTTGGTGAAATAAGTTTCAATTTTCTTTCTTCTCTTTTAAATGTTTTAACTATTATTACTGATTTGAAGAGATGAGAAGTGATTAATCTTTATTCTAAATTGAAAAGGATTCCTACCAAAAATAGAGTGAACCTAATTTATCCTATGCTCCAATTCATACTAAATAATTGAGCCAAATAAATCAGAAGTGGCTGTAAGTAGTTCAGGGAGGACTGATCTTCAAGTGTTTGATTGTTGCAGGAGCCACCTCGTTCCTTTTCACGGAGTACAGATATGTAGGCATTTTCATGAGCGCCTTTGCGGTCTTGATCTTTGTCTTCCTTGGCTCTGTGGAGGGCTTTAGTACTAGCTCCCAGCCCTGTACATACGACGAAACCAAGACTTGCAAACCTGCACTAGCAACAGCTGCCTTCAGCACAATATCCTTTGTGCTTGGTGCCGTCACTTCGGTGGTTTCTGGTTTCCTTGGAATGAAAATCGCCACCTATGCAAACGCCCGCACAACTCTAGAGGCAAGAAAGGGCGTTGGTAAGGCCTTCATCATTGCTTTTAGGTCCGGTTCTGTCATGGGTTTCCTTCTTTCAGCCAATGGTCTTTTGGTGCTTTACATTGCCATCAATGTTTTCAAGCTCTACTATGGTGATGACTGGGGAGGCCTATTTGAGGCTATAACTGGTTATGGTCTTGGTGGATCTTCCATGGCCCTCTTCGGTAGAGTTGGTGGAGGTATTTATACAAAGGCCGCTGATGTGGGTGCCGACCTCGTGGGCAAAGTTGAAAGAAATATTCCTGAGGATGACCCCAGAAATCCTGCTGTAAGTACAATTCCACTTTTGAATGCTTCTGGTTCACTTGAGTTTCTGTGATATAATTCTTTATATACCTCAATCTAGGTCATTGCCGACAATGTTGGTGACAACGTTGGTGATATTGCTGGAATGGGATCTGATCTTTTCGGCTCATATGCTGAATCATCATGTGCTGCTCTTGTTGTTGCTTCCATATCTTCGTTTGGGATCAACCATGAATTTACTGCTATGTTGTATCCACTATTGATCAGCTCAATGGGTATCGTCGTCTGCCTGCTCACTACCTTGTATGCGACTGACTTCTCTGAGATCAAGGCTGTTAAGGAAATTGAGCCAGCTTTGAAGAAGCAATTGATCATCTCTACTATTTTGATGACTGCTGGAATTGCCATTATTACATGGATTGCGCTTCCTTCATCATTCACCATATTCAATTTTGGAAGCCAGAAGGTTGTCAAGAACTGGTAAGCAATTAAGCGCAGTTATGAATACCTTGTACCTATAGTTTATATGACTGAATTATCCTCTCATCCAGATAAGAGTACGTCTATCCCTAAACTATGACACATTGCTTTTCATTTGGCAGGGAATTGTTCTCATGCGTTGCTGTCGGGTTGTGGGCTGGTCTCATTATTGGCTTCATAACTGAATACTACACTAGCAACGCTTACAGGTGAAGCAAATTCTTTTAAGTATGTTTTTCCAACAATTTTATCTTTGTCATCTCTTATTTGACAGCAAATCTTACATTTGCAGCCCTGTACAAGATGTTGCTGATTCTTGCCGAACTGGAGCTGCCACAAATGTCATTTTTGGACTTGCTCTTGGATACAAATCCGTCATCATTCCTATCTTCGCCATTGCACTCAGTATCTTTGTCAGTTTCACATTGGCTGCTATGTATGGTATTGCTGTTGCAGCCCTCGGTATGCTCAGTACCATTGCCACTGGATTGGCTATTGACGCTTATGGACCCATTAGCGACAATGCTGGTGGTATCGCTGAGATGGCTGGCATGAGCCACACAATCCGAGAGAGGACTGATGCTCTTGATGCTGCAGGAAACACCACTGCTGCCATCGGAAAGGTCTGAACTGCACTTGATCTAGCCTTTATAGAGTAGGATGTTTTTATCATCCAGCCTAACGTTAGTTCTGTTTTGGCTCCAGGGATTTGCAATTGGCTCGGCAGCTCTCGTATCACTTGCTCTGTTCGGTGCCTTTGTGAGCCGTGCAGCGATTTCAACTGTCGATGTCCTAACTCCGAAGGTCTTTATCGGTCTGATTGTGGGAGCTATGCTTCCGTACTGGTTCTCTGCGATGACCATGAAGAGTGTGGGAAAGGCTGCCTTGAAAATGGTTGAAGAAGTACGCAGACAGTTTAACACCATCCCCGGTCTCATGGAAGGTTTAGCCAAACCCGACTACGCCAACTGCGTCAAGATCTCCACTGACGCCTCGATCAAGGAAATGATACCCCCTGGTGCTCTTGTCATGCTTACACCCCTCATTGTTGGTATCTTCTTCGGTGTTGAAACTCTGTCGGGTGTTCTAGCTGGAGCTCTCGTATCCGGTGTGCAGGTAACACACGAGGCTTTACATAAAACAAACCAAACATAAACCACAAATCCATATTCATCAATTCTTTTTGCTCATGGGAAACAGATTGCCATCTCTGCATCCAACACCGGCGGTGCCTGGGACAACGCTAAGAAGTATATAGAGGTAAAGACCCGTAATCGTTTCCCCAATTGAAAATCTCTTTCTAGATTGCCGATCATCTTACAAATCTCTCCTTGTACTTTCCAGGCGGGAGCCTCAGAGCATGCAAGGTTGCTCGGTCCAAAGGGATCAGATCCGCACAAGGCAGCTGTGATCGGAGACACAGTGGGGGACCCGCTCAAGGACACGTCTGGGCCATCACTGAACATCCTCATCAAGCTGATGGCAGTCGAGTCCTTGGTGTTTGCACCATTCTTTGCCACCCACGGCGGCCTGCTCTTCAAGATCTTCTAGAAAAGGCTCTCAAATATGCTGTTTCATAGACGAGTCCACGCCCTTCTTTTCCTCTTTTAATTGCATGTTTAGTCCTGTGTCCATTCTAGCTGTCAATGCAGGAAGAGCTCACAAATCCCCCTCACCCTTGTATGAATACATTGTAGGTGCATAAATCTTGTGACATTCCTGGTAGCGGTTTTGCTGTGTGCGCTAAAAGCGAATCATTTGTGTCGAGTTATGAGATTCCTGGATCATGTATATGTAACGATCATGTATGTAACAAAATATAAGTAGTGAACTCGGCAAAATCTAAGTTCACCATTGGGATACCTGAAAAAATGGGGGATACTACTTTCAAACTCGACTTTCAGGTCATTTGGCGTGCCCATTGAACTACAGTCTATACTTCATATTCACTAAATCAAGTACACTCACAAATATGCCCAGCCATGGTGGCATTGAAGCTAAACCAAGTGGCAGCCGAAAAACATGCATTTCCTGAGTCGCTCAAAGACTCTAAAGTGCACAAATCCACACAGACTAATGAATATTATGCATATATGACTTGAAAGAGATGACTATCCACCTTTCTTCTTCCTTCCTATTCATGCTTTCCTATTCCAATTTATGACGAGGCATTTCATTTCATTCATAAAGCTTCTTTAGGGTTCAACAGACCTTCGCCAAAGAAAAGAATGAACTCACATTTACTATTTGGAAAAGCATTGTAAAGGCTAGATTCAGGAACATTCTGATCCTAGTGATTTGCTGCATCCTGCATTTGATTCCAATCCCAAACCTAATCCGAAGGAACTTATAGATGGAAGCTGCAAGTTCATCTTTTGCTGCCTTAGATGGGTCGTGAAACTTGACAGCTCCTTGTTAAGGTTAGCTTGTAATTGCTGAAGAGAGAGCAGCTTGGGTTTCTCAATAATTTGGATCATTGAGCTTGAGGCTGCATCTATCTTGGTAAAGAACATAATATCAAGACGAGTTACTTCTTCATCAATCTCAACATCTCATAGATTTTGTGAAGCTTTTTTTATATATAAAAAAAAATAATCGCGCTTCATACAAGCATAACAGCACAATGAAACGAAGGTAAACATACGATTCCTGGAGCAAACTCCTGACTGTTAAACAAAGTCTATAAATGGAGCTAGGCAACAGCAATTGTAGCTGCTATGAACTGCTGAGCACAACTTCTTTGTTCTTTCTTTTATAAAACGTATTGTAGAGTAGTTTAGGAGCAATGGAATTCAGCTGCTCAAAGCTCTTTCATCCTCCTGTTCTCCAATCGACTTTCACTCTTTTTTTCATGATTTTAACAATCAAATCAACCAATTCACAAAAGCGGCAAAGGTAGTTAAACAAAGCAGCTGTTTAATCATTTTTTGGCATAGAGTAAGTAGATAAGGACTGGAGTAATAAAATAAAAAAAATGTCAGTTCAACGGTGAGAGACAAATGAATGCAAAATCTCCATTTATAGCTCATAAATCACTGAACATAACCTCAGAAGTGTTCTTCTGATTTCGAAGACAGGTTTGCACGCTGAATGACAAGCTAGCTAACAACCTGGGTTAGAAGTTGGAAACATAAATATTTGGTTTTCAGTTTGGTTTTGTTCTCCATATTGATAACTTGTTTCAAAATGAGGGAATTATTCCATTATAGTAGAGTATCACAACCTCCTCTAGTATCACAACAAATTGGCAGTCGCATTTGGACAAGAATCTATAAACTCCTCAATCAAATTTAACAATCTCAGTTCTCTTTCTCTTACTGCTTCCATAATTTTTATACCAAATGGGGGCCATAAATCCCTTTCTCGGTTCCCTCTTCTATATGAAAAACATTTCAAAGAATGAACTAAGTCTCTTTCTCCCCCCTTCCAGTTTATTTGCTGTTACCCAGATCTCTCCCACATTTCCTCATTCTTGCGGCAACCAATCTACCAACCTAATGACATCCCCAGGGGAGGCTGTTTCTTTTCCAATACCATCAATCCTATTCCTTATCAACGCAGCTAAACAAACGAAAAAACCCCACAACTTTGAGCCATCAACATGTGATCCAAGTGGAAAATGAGATATCAACACAACCTCCTCAGAAACACTTGATCCAATCTCAAGTCTAGAACAGCTGGAGGGGTCTTATCATCTCATGATACTTTAAAGGGACAAAATCGTGCAAAAGTTTAACTGCATAGAAATTATGTTCAAACCCTTCAAGTCAGGATTGAATTACAAACCAAATGACCTAAATTATGAGAGGTTAAATATAATTTCATTTGTAATGGGTGGTTGTTTGCAAAAGGCAACTTAACAGCTGGATTGATGTAATTTAACCTAAGCAAAACACAGCGAATATGTGAAGGTAAGCACTTAGCAGCAAATTTGTGTTAGTCATCCAAATTGCGTGAGAACTGCATCCAATCTGACGTGGGTTTATCTAATTAAGCAGGTAGTATGAGAAAAGGGCTAAACAAAGACAAAGGGAAGAGTAAAGGAGGAGGGAGGATACCGAATTCGATGCCGCCTTGATGAAACCCTTAACCAGAGGGGCTATGCAGAACCTTCATCAAACCAAAATTGAAATTAGTGAGTGAAGTGAAAATGCAAACCCTAAACAAGAAAAAGGAAATAAATTGGGGAAGAAAGAGGAGGAATTCGTACAATCCTCTACCGCCGGAAAGAGCTTCTTCCGACGGTTCCTTCCATTCATCGTAAACCCAGCCGTAGCGGCGATCGAAAATAAGGCGCTTCTTCGGTTTGATCTGGGAACCTTCCATCTCTGTAGATTTCTTCAGCTCTCCTGGCCGCCTCCTGCCTGGGTTGGGTACTTGGGTAGTTGGGTTTATGGGTACAAATCCCCTTGTCTTTTCGGGTTTGGATCCCATTAATTTGGCTGTCAAATTCATGGGTGGAGTTGTATTTACACTCAAAAAACAAATTAAAAGAAAAAGGAAAAAAAAATGGAGGGGGAGGGGGTGGGTGGGTGAAGGAGAGGGTCAAATCTAACCGTCGGTTATTTTTTTGACGGTTGAGATTTGACCAACTCCATCTATGGAGTTATTCTACAACTCCACCCGATCAAATTACTATCTTTTCTGGGCCATGTTTTGGTAAATTTCAAGGGAAATTTACAGAAAATCACCCATTATTTACACTTATTACATAAAACAAACCACTAAGGAGTTCTGTTTACGAGTGGCCACTCAGCCCGTCGGCCGTTGTTGAAAACATGACATATAGGAGCCATATTCATCGTTATATGCATTCAAAATGGGTGATGATATCTTCACCGCTAATTTTTACTATTTCCACCGCTAATCACCGCATAGATATGCGGTGAGTTTAATGACAGTCAACGATCTCACCGCATAGGTATACGGTGGGTCACCGCAATACTATACGGTGGGTCACCGTACACATGCCAAAAATCGTCGCCATAACGGTTCAAAACCGTCGCAATAACCCACCGTATAGGTATACAGTGAGTTTGAACCATCGCTATACAGTCCAAAACCGTCGTCATAACAGCACAAAACCGTCGCCATAACCCACCGCATAGGTCTCCAACCCTTTCCAATTGCCAAAAACCCAACGCATGTATACCATCGCCATAACTCACCGCATAGGTATGCGGTGGGTTCGTATACGGTCAACGGACCCACCGCATGTATATGCGGTGGGTCTGGGAAAAAGTGGATTAAGACCACCGTATACCTATGCGGTGGAAATAATAAAAATTAGCGGTGGAGATATCGTTTCCGATTCAAAATACCTAACAAACACCAAAAAGAGAAGCTAACAAAAAAAGTGTGAGCCAAACTTGACTGACATGTCCAATTCAAGTATGCAACACCTTGATTCAACATTTCCATCTAAACTCAAAACTAAAGTTGTTAAATGAACTGAGCAGCTCGAGCTCGGCTCAGTATCGACTCGACAAAGCTCCACTCGAGCTCGTTTATTTATTTAAATAAGCTGAGCTAGAACAAGATTTTAAGCTCGGTCAAAAGCTCGGCTTGTTCGAATAAAGCTCGAATTCTATGGAATTTCTAAAATTTCCTTTGAGTTAACATGTTATAACCAAGTAGAACTATTTAAAGCTCGAAAAAAGCTCGATTCGAGCTCGTTCATTTCCTAAACAAGTCAAGCTTGAACAAAATAAAAAGCTTGTTTAAAAATTAGGCTCGGCTCGAGCTCGTTTAACAAACGAACCAAGCTTGGCTCGTTCGACTCGAATAATACCCCTACCCGACACGAATAACAAAAATGATGGGTCTCAAAATGTTCATAGCTTCTATGGGTCTTTGTCCTTTTGGGTAATGTTGGAAGTATACATTGGAATAGCTCTGCACCCTTTTTTGTACATCTGAGGCCTCGTTTCACTCAACAATTCCGCCAACAGCCTAATCTTTCTATTCAGTGACAACACATTCAGCATGGCCACCGAAATTCTTTGCTTCTCTAAATCCGTCCCCACTCTGTGCACCATGCTCTTGAACAATCTGTTATTCATTATCTACAAAGGGTGACAATTAAAAAGGACTACCAATGAAGCTAGTAAGGTTTGACACTTCATGTAACTATTGATGTTGATTTTTGGCTAACTTTAGCTATGTTAGTTCAAATTTTGATTCAGTTAGATTTAGTGAAGAAAAAGTTCGATAAAATTTGTGTTCATTTGATGTTTTCTTTGGTCGTGTTATGAGTGGATTCGGTCGGGTTTTTTCTCGGATCACATCACATCTTAGCAAAACCCAAGGCAAAGAAAACAGTCCCTGAGCGTTACCTCAAGTTGTTCCCCTGCAGTCACAAGCAACGCATCAACAATGATTGGAACCCGAAACCACTCACTTTCCTTCTCGACTCGGAGGCCTTCCAGCTCTTGGTCTTGCAAGAAAACCGTGATGGTCGATCCATTCGAATGAGGTCTAAATCCTAGCGCCAAGTCAAGCCTTTGAGCTGGCTTAGTAACGAGTCTGTTAATATGCATTGAATCATTGTTGACCGACGATGCACTCCGCCCCCTTGCGGTGGTTTGTTTATTGTAAACAGGTCTATCATCTATCTGTTTTGAGCTTACGGTCCATTGTTTGTTTAGGGTTTTATCAATCTCTAAATATACTCATGAGCCAACCCCCTGTAACCCCAATCTGTTCTGTCTTTTCTAATACAAAATTGGTTCTTCGTTCGAAGATGTAGGTAACGCATTGTTGCCGAATCATGTTAAATCTCTGTGTCTGTTTATCATTTTCATTACAACAGAGTCCTAGCTTGTCCATGTCTAGTGAGACTGCCATGGCTTGGAGCACAGTGTCTTGAGCATTGCTCGCGTCTCCATGGCATATTTGCTCAAGATTCCCCTGCATTTGATAAGCATTTAGTGGGTTCACAAATCCATTTGTTCACTTGTTGCTTTTTGTATGCTAACTTGTTGGTCCACGTACAAGAACTAATGTACATGTAAGAGGTGGCACTCCGACGAATTTCATCGATGGTAGATTTTGACCGTTTATAGGTTTGATTCATTGTCACTTCAAGTTGATCAAATTTCAAGTTCGGTATTGTCGGAATGTAGGATGTTATCGCACGAAAGTAAATAAAGAAATTGAATAACATAAGGTTTTAAGATGGAACCTAATTGATCTTATATGTCATAATCAGAAAATAAATTTTGATTGTCTCGAAAATGGAACCCAAAAATCCCAAAAGCCAAAATAAGTACGCGCTAGTGTACGCGCCCCCTTTTACCATCAACCCACCCTCAAATCGAGAACCCAAATCAGAAAAAACCTAGCCTTTTCTGCAAGTCTCGCCCCAATCTTTCTTAAAAGCTCTAATCGGTATAGTCCCATCAATCCTAAACGCTTCTGGTTCTGGATCTGGCAAAAATTTTGGATCTCGGACGGGGTTTGGGATTCTAATCACTTTCTTGGGGTTCGACTTCGTTGTTCGTTCACATAGCTTACATGGCGACTTCAAGATGCAATCATTGCAACAATCAAAGGGTTTCTTTCTATATCCCTCTTCTACGACGGGGATATACGATTGGACGCGACTTCATTCATCTAGAGTTGGTCTTCTGGGTTCAGGGAACCCTTCTTTCATCATTACCTCTGCTTCCCTCAGGGCATATGGTGTTCTTGTGTTGGCCTTGACATGTATGACTTTCTTTTCTTAATCTATGCATCTAAACTCCAGATGCCTTGTGAGATCTGGGTTAGCTACCTATTTTCGATCATTAATTGCTACTATATAAGCTTTTACATTAACAAGTTAAATGCACACCTTCTTCTTACTCTTTCTTCTTTGCTCGCTTTCCACCAAAAATCTCATGTGTTTACTGTCTGGTTTGGTTTCAATCGGCACTCCTTTGCTTTTATGGCAAATCATCAACCTCCTAAAGGGAAGGGGGGTCCCAACGGGGCCTCGCCGACACCCACAAGTACCCAACCTAACGGGAAGCCTTCGGGTGACACCCACAAATCCACAACTCCCTCCAAATCACTCAAGAGTGATAAGGGCAAAGGGATGCTTGATCTTGACTCATTTTTACCCAATTACAACAATTCCAACCCCAATACAGATTTGAAACGGATGCCATCTTGTATGGGAGAGCATTTGGTACCACCATTGAATTCAAAAAGCTTGAATCCAAACTCGCCTTTGATTAGAAGGGGCTCACTGGAGACCTTCAACTCACTGAGCTACCCAACCATTGGTTAGAGGCTCGCTTCTCAGACCCCCATGATCTTATGTGTGAATGGGAAGCTTGGCCTTACCATGTGTTTGGCCAGTTGATCATACTTAGGCCCTGAAAATCCTCTTTTGATCCACTTCATGAAAACACAACATCCTTGGACATGTGGGTTAGAATTACTTCTATACCTAATGTCTACAAGAAGCTATGAGGTCTTGAAACCATCATCAAACACAATGAGTTTGCCACTTTTATCAGGGCAGACAGTACTGTGGATCCAAGTGCCAGATATGCCAAAATCTGTGTCAACCTTGACATAGCCCAAAAGGTATCAAACACCATTGTTATTCCTGTCAACAAGAATGAGGTCTCTTCCCATATAGTGTGGTTTGAGGAGTTCCCTAAAGGTTGTGGGAACTATGGAGGCTAAAATCACTTATTCTCTCAATGTCCACAGTTTACCCTAAAGCCAAAAAAAAATTCAAATTACCATAAAGAAGCCAAGCACCAAGCCCCCCACCTCTGAGCATTCCACTGATGAGAATGGATGGACTAAGACTGGTAAAAAAGGGAAAGCTCTCAAGCTCCCTAATCCCATCCAAGCTTTTAGCAACAAATCATATATCTTTGGTAGGGGGGGGGGGGGGTTCAATCGCCTTTAAAGCTCTCTCTAACCCTTCCTCCTCCTCTAGAGGATCCCAATCCCCCCTCACAATGTACCACAAGCTGATGCTCATATTGATACTACTACTGCTTTGGGTCTGCCTGGTACTGGTGTTGTCCCTGTTTCCCTTCCCTCTCTTGTAGCTTCCACTAGTAACCCTGTCCCAGCAACTGGTTTCAGTGGGTGCTCGGGAGGTGTAGAGTTACTTACTGATCCACCTATATTACCCCTACCAGTTGTTGCGCCAACTAGCAATGAGCACCTCACCATAGACTACAACATGAACCCATATCCCTCTCATGATGAACAATTGGATGCAGTCTTCCCTCTTCGAGACCACAAACTTTTCTCTGAGATAGGAGCTGATGTGGACTCTGATATTCTGCCTTGCCTTCTCTATGATCCTGATGAGGATGATCTCCTTGGTAGGGATTATGAGGAGGATAGGTACCTAGTGGATGATCCTATGGTGGATACTCAAGATGACATGATCTCATAGCTTTCCTTCCACTCCATTCATTCAACTCAACTATTATAAAAATGCTATCTACCATGGATGTATCACCAATAGACACCTCCACTTCGGGCTCTCTCAATAGAAAGGTCACTAGAAGAGAAGATGATACAACTAACTCTAACCGAAAGAGGGGAAAAAAACATAAACTGATGCCATGACAAGCTTTTGCTAATCAATGGGGAACCTTGGCCTTGCCCCTTGGCTTTTTGTGATGACTGCCTACATCT
The DNA here is from genome assembly GCA_037127255.1 of Persicaria tinctoria. Classification (NCBI taxonomy): domain Eukaryota; kingdom Viridiplantae; phylum Streptophyta; class Magnoliopsida; order Caryophyllales; family Polygonaceae; genus Persicaria; species Persicaria tinctoria. Next base: position 58,215,774 of record JBANSL010000008.1, on the reverse strand, counting down.
CACATCATCTTTTGTAATTGATTACTACCCTATGTATTGGAAAAATCTTGCATCTATGTATGCCTGCTTAATCTTTTTCCTATCATGTATTGTATTAGACTTTGCACTACCTCTTCTATGGGTATCCATGGTTTGTTAATGGCCCTTTTGATTATCTGTACTTCACCATTCAACCTACATGTAACTTGCAATGCCTAAATTATGCTATGTATTACCTTTATCACTATGTTTGCTCAATTTCCTATCAAATTTACTCATTTTCTGAACTCAAACTCTCTTACTGTAAAGAAGGTTCCTCTATCTTTTTTTACCAAAACTATGGATTTGCTGTTTTTCAGTGCATTTTGCTTTCTCAGCAATTTAAACTCAACTCACTCACAATCACACCATTTAAATGTCTCCATTTTTTTAAGCATGCCTACATTTTCTATGTTCATAGGTACTTTAGTATTATCACAAATGACATTAAATCCCCCTTAGCTAACCACACTCGAGGGAGTCTCTCTCTCGAGTCCATTCACCCTCTCATATGCACACATGCTCATAACAAGGGATTAAAGCACCAAGCATATGATCACAAAATTTGCCTCTCACCTCCCTCCCCTCCTCATATGATTTATTCCTTCCCCCTCTTCACCCCCACCCCCTTCTCCCTGACCCTAATCTCATGGAACAGTAACTCCGTTACCCCTCATTTTGAGAGGTCGGGCCTAGCTCTCCGTCTCAAATATTGAGACCACCTACCTCATCCTAAACCTCCACTCTCCCTAGATCTTTTACAAATTTGAACTTTGGAGCACTGAGATTGAAAGCCCCAATCCGAGCTAGGGTTTAACTGGGAACCTCTTCATCTGATAGAACTCCTTGAGAGGGTCAGCCCCAACCCTTCTCGGGAGAAATTGAATTCGGATAGAGATTCTCCTCCTACTAGCCTACTCTGAGCCTGGCGAGAGGAGGCGAATCTACAGAAAACCCCCTTTGTTACTAGGTTGTCTGAAAGCAAACAAAGAAAAAGAAGTAGCGGCCCCGATTGAAGGCTTACTACTGGCCCGACTTTCACTCTGAGGGCGAGAACGTAGACAAGTAGAAACGTTCCAATGAGTCAAGAAAAGTCGCCAGGGTCGAGACGATGCCTCACCCCTACCCCGATATCTTCTGCAACAAACACAAAATCAAGCTCGAAGCTGACGGTTCTAGGAACATTACCAAAAAGCACCCTCTCAACACTGCAACATGTGCACAAGGAAACCCGAAGTCCAAATGATTATGTCCCAGGTTCCTCTCCCTCCTCTATTTTCAAACAGTATCAACCGAATGAGCTAATCAACTCTCCCTTCCTTCCCCCGGATCTGACTGAGTCCTCTAGGATAGAGCTTGTTGTGCAAAAGATCCCGATGGAGGGACAATTAATTGATTCTATGGTATAAAAGATCCCAATGGAGGGACAAAGTGGTTTATCTGATCCTGATTCTCATGTTAATACTGAAAAGATCCCGAAGGAGGGACATGAATTTGTGTGTGATGATTTGCTTAATGATAGTACTAGCTTGAAACAACCACAACCTAAATTAGAAGCCACATCTGCTCCCAATCAGAGTGACAGTAATAACCATGAAACTCAGCTGGAACAGGGAACAAGGTTAAGCACCCCATCTGTTGTTCAGATCCCCCCTCCCAGACTGACCACCAAGGAAAGAAGCAGGACTGCCCCTCACCCCTCTCCCAACCCAAAATTCCACTCCTGCAGAAACCTACAAAAAAGCCAATACACATTAACCTCACCCCCCCCCCCCCCCCCACTATAAACTCTACCCCTCCCCCTCCTGATCCTCCTAGACCCCAACCTCAAGGAGCATGGGCTTCAGGCGTCCTAATCCCCAATAAGGACAACAGAGCAAGGGGATACAAATTGGAACAACAGCTGTATGGAGAAGGAGATATAGTGAAAGCCTCAAAGGAAGATAAACTGAGTATGGATGAAGCTTGGGGATACTCTTTGGTAGGTTATGTAGTCGGCAGATTCCCAGGCTTCAAAGCAATAGATAAAATTACAGAGAACTGGCCAAAGCATCTATATAATGCTCAGGGAGGATGGCTGATGTACAGGTTTTTCATAGAAGAAGATAGAGATTTGGTGTTGTCGGAGGGACCTATCACAGGACATGGCTATACACTTTTGCTTAAGTGTGTCCCTCCTAGATTCACTTTTGATAAAGCTTTGTTTTCAACCCTTCCAATATGGATCGGGATTTGCAAATTGCCTACTGAGTATTGGACTCCCTCTATGCTACAGAAGATTGCTACTAAAATAGGGGAGCCTATAATGACTGATAAATTCACAGAACCGAGAACTAAGCAATTATATGCTTGTGTCTTGGTGGATATGGATTGTGCGGCAAAGTTAAAAAAGATGATCAATATTGAATTTGATGAGGAGTCTGACCTGATGTGTTTTATTGAATATGAAAACCTGCCACCTAGGTGTAATAACTGCACTACTTGTGGGCATGAGACTATCAGGTGCCCGATTGTAAAAAAAGATTGTTATGGATAAAGGCAAGAAACCTGTTCCAGGGTCAGGGGGCACCATTTCAACCTCTCTGAATCACACTACCCCAAACCAGCACAAAGGTTCCAGCTCTTATAATACCCAAAATGCTCCTATGCCTAATAACCCTACCCCTTGCCCTGCAGACTCTATCCCCTCTCCTTACCCCCCCCCCCCCCCCCACCTGACCAAACAAAAACAGTTGTGAGAGGTGCCCCTTCTGATACGTTTGGGATACCCGATCCTTCGCCTGTGGGCTCAAGATCAAGAACCACGCCGTATATTTGCCCGATCTTGCAATGCTCTTTGATATCTCCTGAATGTGGAACAATTTAAACAAGTGATTAAAATTATTAACTTAAGAACTTTACATAAACTAAAGCTACGGTAATAACTAATTAAATATAAACTAATGAACTACTAATGAAAGGCAACAGTAGAAAAACTAAACTAAATTAACACTAATTAAACAAGAATCCTTAACTTAAGAAATCTAGCAATTAAAAGTGACGGAACTTAATGAAATCTAAACTAAACCAATTAACAAAGTAACAGCTTAAATAAAGCAAAGGAAAGCGAGGCAGAGAGAGCGCGAGGACGAGAACGCCGAAGACAGAGAGACCGGGTGCGCGCGGAACTGGTCTGGGGGCGTGGAAGCAGGCGTCTCAGGGGGCTTGTTCGCAGGAAGCAAGTCCAGACGCTGGGGGGCGAGAACAGGCACGCGAGCGAGAACGAGGGCGTCGACGAGGAGCGCGCGTGAGCGAGGCAGCGAGACTGCGAGGGTGCGTGAGCGGCGGGGCGCACAAAAACGCAAGGGCGCGAGCGCCTAGCGCTGGAGACGGGTCGCGCTGCCACCAAGCGGCTGAGTTCCTTGTCGCGGCGGCTGGAGTTCGAGAATGGTGTCGAGCTCGCTGTTGAAGAACACCAATGATGGTGATGATTGTGAAGTGCCGAAGTTATAACAAGAACATACGAACCGGATAGCTTTTGGGATTGTAATCGAGAACCCTTTAATCCATAGAGGGGTTTCTCCATTCTAATTCAATTTGATTTAATCAAAGAGAACTACAATGTTTAAATAGAAAACTAACAACCAATTCTAATCGTGCAAGATAGAATTTAGGTTGATAAAGATAGATAAAAATAACCTAAAGATAAATAAATCTAACTAAGATAGAATTTAAATACTTAGTGGACAAGAATTACATCTAGAGAAGATATAATTAATTCCACCTTATTAATCTAATTGCATAAAATAATAATTAATAAAATAATAAACTAATTTGAAGACTAGAACCGGCCCACACATTCAAGCTACTCGACATGGGCCTCAAGAGCACTCGACATGGGCCAAGGCCCACTCGATATACATCTTGAATCTTCTTCCATGGTGGCCCCTTCTTCTTCCTCTTGAGGACGAGACTCTTTGCCACCAGTGGCCCTCGAATCGGTCTTGAGAGCTCGCCTGGATCAAGATCATTGTTGGACCCACATAAGGTCATCTTGATCCGCATCATTCTCCCCTTCTTATCTTCGATTCGTCCTCGAATCGAGTCATTGAAGAGCAGTAGGGAAGGAGTAACCACCAAAAAGTAACTTCCTTGACAATCGATTTGAGGTGGTGCCAGCAGAATTTGAGGGACAGGAACCTCAAAAACAACACCTGTCATAGGGATCATCGAGCAGTCAAAAGGAACAAAATCAAAAGGCCCAATAACCCTATGAACTCCAGAATTATCAATATTAGGAACATTCTCAAGAGGTACAATAGCTAACTCAAGAGAAGTGTCCTCAATGTCATCATCGTTGTCGTCAGAAGCACCCAACACATCATGCGCAGCACTTTTGTCCACTTGCAGAGCAGTTTCAGGTGCCTTAACGGAGGATTCCTGCAGCATGTGACCCACCGTTGGAAGGCTCGTCGAGTCAGCTTCGCAACAAGACTGAGTTGACTCAATTCCGAGGTTGGAGTCAACGGGAATCTGTGAAACAAGTTCGACGCGCTGTGCTGAATCTGGGCCCACGATTTTGATTTCATCCTGGGCTGCGGACGCGACTGAATCAGGGGTGCCGGATGGTATGGTCGTGGGTGCAACCTGATTGGTGTCTGTGCCGCAGCGCGCTTCCCGTCTTGCCGTAGCTTCCTTCTGGGCTTTGTATTGGCGTTGTCGTACCTGTTCCTTCAAAACAACTTGAGGAGATAAGGGTAGGAGGGTGAAGCTCCTCCCAACAAACTTAAAAGCAAAGGTATTTAAGCGACCATTATAAATAACTTGCCGATCATTTACCCAAGGTTGACCTAAAAGAATATGACAACAATCCATTTTAACGACATCACACAACACTTGATCACAATAATTACCCATTTGAAACGAAACCAAGCATTGTCTAGGAACAAGAGGGTCAGAGTTACCGTCCATGATACCGTTATAACTATCGTGTTGCAGTGGAGGGGCAGTTGCTAGATGGAGGTACTCGACCACCTTTTCGTTGATCAAGTTACAAGAGCTCTGTTCATCGACGATGACCGAGAGTGTGGATGTCTGAACCACACACTTGGTGTGAAAGGTGTGCTCCATTTAATCAGCCGTCAGCGCTTCCTGAAATGGAAGTACACGTAGTTTGGTTTTGTTGAACAGGGCTGTGAAATCAGCACATTCTTGCGCCATTACGATGGCTCGACGATTTTCAGCATCTGCCAGCTCCTTGCGTATAGCCAGGGTAGAGGCTTGGACGACAGAGTTAATAATATACTGCATATCAGAAGCAGAAATGCCAGTAGGTGGGGTAGGGGAAGGGTTGGGGTTATTGTCGTTTGACATGTTCCTACAATATCAGAAGAGAAACAAGTAAACGGAGCAAAGACCAGAAACCAAGTAATGCAAGCCCTATTGATTCCTAAGAGTGATTCAGTTTTAGAAATCAAAGAGGCGAGAAAAACAAGGCACTATATTCAAGCAATTCCCCTGGACACTGAATTTTGCAATATTGAAGACAGCAAGTAAGAATCAAAATTGCAAATTAAATCAGCCACAAGTCGGATATCAAGGATAGCAAGTATAAACAAGCGGCTAATGTGTCTAGAATAAGATATACAATGTGTTGCTTGAATAATATGAATGTGTAATAATAGCAATCACAAGGGCAATCAAGTGCACATACTCCGTCAACTATTATCTGATGGTTGCAACACGGTTCAGAGAAAGAGGGATGTGACCAAGGCTCCAGTGTCGGCACAGCACAAAATCACACAAGTAGGGTTCTTTGTCGTGCTTAAAACCAAATAGATCATCTAACAAGTAGCAAGCAAAAAGAAAGAACAATATGCAAGAGTTACTAACTCAAACAAGAAGTTATGCTATTCTTTTCTTTTTTTTGAATTAGCTCTCGACTTTTTCGGTTTTTTTTTTAAACTAATAAAAGGCTGTTGTAAATATGCAGTAACCGAAAAAAAAGAGAAAAAAATAAAAATAAAAATAAGAAGCTATGATGATCTAAAAGTAAGCAAAAATAAAGAAAATAGGGATAATAGGCTAAAAACTGGAGAAATTAGGGTTCTTTAGTAGCAACTAGGAATAAAAGATCACAACTTGCAGTCAAGAACTCAATATCTTCGAAATTAAAGATCCAAACAAAGAATAACAAAAGTAAAGTGCCAATTTTGATGGGTGAATAATAAAGATTTAACTTTTATGCAGCGGCTATGGTGAAAAATAGGCACGAAAAATAAATCACTCAAAAAGAAATCAAGAGATTAAAGAACTTCCATTAACCTGAAATCTGATACCACTTGATACGTTTGAGATACCCAATCCTTCGCCTGTGGGCTCAAGATCAAGAACAACGCCGCATATTTGCCCGATCTTACAATGCTCTTTGATATCTCCTGAATTTGGAACAATTTAAACAAGTGATTAAAATTCTTAACTTAAGAACTTTACACAAACTAAAGCTACGGTAATAACTAATTAAATATAAACTAATGAACTACTAATGAAAGGCAACAGTAGAATAACTAAACTAAATTAACACTAATTAAACAAGAATCCTTAACTTAAGAAATCTAGCAATTAAAAGTGACGGAACTTAATGGAATCTAAACTAAACCAATTAACAAAGTAACAACTTAAAGAAAGCGAAGGAAAGCGAGGCAGAGAGAACACGAGGACGAGAACGCCGAAGACAGAGAGACCAGGTGCGCGCGGAACTGGTCTGGGGGCGTGGAAGCATGCGTCTCAGGGGGCTTGTTCGCAGGAAGCAAGTCCAGACGCTGGGGGGCGAGAACATGCACGCGAGCGAGAACGAGGGCATCGACAAGGAGCGCGCGCGAGCGAGGCAGCGAGACTGCGAGGGTGCGTGAGCGGCGGGGCGCACACAAACGCAAGGGCGCGAGCGCCTAGCGCTGGAGACGGGTCGCGCTGCCACCAAGCGACTGAGTTCCTTGTAGCGGCGGCTGGAGTTCGAGAATGGTGTCGGGCTCGCTGTTGAAGAACACCGATGATGGTGATGATTGTGAAGTGCCGAAGTTATAACAAGAACATACGAACCGGATAGCTTTTGGGATTGATAATCGAGAACCCTTTAATCCATAAGGGGTTTCTCAATTCTAATTCAATCTGATTTAATCAAAGAGAACTACAATATTTAAATAGAAAACTAACAACCAATTCTAATCGTGCAAGATATAATTTAGGTTGATAAAGATAGATAAAAATAACCTAAAGATAAATAAATCTAACTAAGATAGAATTTAAATACTTAGTGGACAAGAATTACATCTAGAGAAGATATAATTAATTCCACCTTATTAATCTAATTGTATAAAATAATAATTAATAAAATAATAAACTAATTTGAAGACTAGAACCGGCCCACACATTCAAGCTACTCGACATGGGCCTCAAGAGCACTCGACATGGGCCAAGGCCCACTCGATATACATCTTGAATCTTCTTCCATGGTGGCGCCTTCTTCTTCCTCTTGAGGACGAGACTCTTTGCCATCAGTGGCCCTCGAATCGGTCTTGAGAGCTCACCTGGATCAAGATCATTGTTGGACCCACAGAAGGTCATCTTGATCCGCATCACCTTCCCTCTCCCAACTCCCAATCCACTAGATCAAATGTCAAAAGCTCCCTATTTTGTCCCATAACTAGGATTAACCAAGCCTACCAAAAGAAGAAAGCATCCCCCCTCCTCCCCCAGAGCAATGGATCTTAAAGGTACCAAAAGGTATACATTGAGGCTACTAGGAGCCATGAAGCAGAGATCCAGGAATTGGAAAAGAGAAAGGAATATGAGATAAAGAAGAAGAAGAAGAAGGTCATCTTCTCCCAGATGAACAGATTTCATGTGCTCACTGAGGATGACACTAGAGAAAATCCCCCTAGAGAGAATCAAGAAAATATTGAGGAAGCAAATACAGGGAAGTTTGAAGAGGTGCAAAAGGATCAAACACAGGATGCTCATGGGAAAAAAGAAAAGGGCAAAGGGACAAGCAAACAAACATCCTTAGAACATGATCTGGTGGAAAAGAGAAGAAGTATGAGGCTAAACAAAGAAGCTACTAGTATGTTCGAAAACCAGGAAGATGGATATGTAGAGGATTGCATAGAAGAAAAGGAATATGCGCAAGCAGCTGACAAAGGGCCTAGCACCCTTGGAAAAAAGATTAAATGATAGTGGCATCATGGAACGTCAGGGATTTCAACAGCTCCCCTAAACATAAAGTTGTGAAGACATTTCTAAGGAATAAAAACATCTCTCTCTTGGGAATAGTAGAGACTAAACTGGATGAAAGGAAGTTGGAAGAGATAATGAAGAAAAGTTTTGATAGATGGGAATATATACACAATTTTCAGTACAGTGATAGAGGAAGAATAGTGATAATTTGGGATGCTCAAAGAGTAGATTTTGTGCTAAAAAAGACAACAGAACAGATGATTTCAGGGTAGGTGAAGTGCATGATCACTGGGAAGGCTTTTGAGTTTGCACAGGTCTACGGCCTTCACGATGTAGTTAAGAGAAGAGCTTTGTGGGAAGATCTGATAGTTGAAAACTCGGTTAGGAAGGGGCCTTGCCTTGTCCAAGGAGATTTCAATGCAGTTATGAGATCATGTGAAAGGAGAAATGGAACAACTGTGTCAGCCTATGAGATAGCAAATCTGTGGGACTGTTGTGCACAACTAGGACTGAAAGATGCAATGAGCACAGGGTTGGAGCACACATGGTTCAAAGGAAAAAAGTCTACAAAGATTGACAGAGTAATGACAAATGATGAATGGGACGCCTATGATTTCTACTGTAAAGCCTCCTACCTCATTCCTAAAGCTTCTTGTGACCATGCTCAAGTGTTGGTGGAACTCCTGGAACAGCAAAACAAAAAACTGAAACCCTTCAAATACTTCAATATGTGGGCACAACATGACTCCTTCCAAAAGATGGTAGAAGACAACTGGTGTTCACAGATGCAAGGCTCCCAACAGTTCCTACTTTGCAAAAAACTAAAGAAGCTAAAGATTCATTTGAAAGATTCATTTGTAGAGTTCAATGAGAATTCAGAGTCAGACAATAAGCTACAGGAATTGGAATTAGCAAAAAAGAAAGTTAGAAGGTTGAGAGAAGCTGAATTTAAATTCAACTCACAACTTGCAAAGACAAGACATAAGTTCCAGGGAGATAAATGCAATTCCTACTTCCATGGAATTATGAAGAAAAACATGAGGAGAAACCACATTTTTTCAGTGGAAAGGGAGGACGGTTTAGAAACTATGTCTATAGAAGAAGTGGGAAATCAATTTGAAATGTTTTTCAAGGAGCTCTTGGGTATTGAGAAACTGACTGAACACATAGACCCGAGTTTGGTGAATAGTGGAGGAGCTCTCCTAAACCCTGAATGTCATGAAGATTTGGTGAATAGTGGAGGAAGAGATTAAAGCTGCATTATGGGATATTGGGGATGAGAAGTCACCAGGGCCAGACGGGTATACCTCCAAATTCTTTAAGGACACATGGAACATCACAGGGGAGCAGGTGTGTAGTGCAGTTACCGAATTTTTCTCCTCAATCAAGTTGCTTAAACAGATTAATCATACAAGCATATCCCTTATAGCAAAGAAACCTAATGCTCACTATGTAGGTGATTATAGACCTATATCTTGTTGTAATGTCATATATAAATTGATTTCCAAAATCCTTGCAACAAGATTAAATCCGGTGCTCAAACAGTTGATATCTCCCGCTCTGGTAGGATTCATTAATTGAGGGTAGAATGATGAATGAGAATATTATGTTATTACAAGAACTTATTAGGAAATACGCTAGAAAAAGGATAAGCCCTAGGTGCATTCTTAATCTCGATTTAAGAAAAGCATATGACACAATATCTTGGGAATTCATAGACCAAATGCTAAATATGCTAAACTTTCCTACTGTATTCGTACACTTGATAATTGAATGCATCAGTACTACATCTTTCTCCTTGAATATAAATGGGAGCTTACATGGTTTATTTAAAGGAAAAAGAGGATTGAGGCAAGGGGACCCCATCTCTCCCCTCCTCTTTGTCCTGGCTACTGACTACCTCTCACGAGTGTTGAAGTGCAGAACAGGAGTATCAGCTTTTAGATATCACCCCAAGTGTAGCAGACTACAGATCACTCACATAGCCTATGCGGACGACCTTATCTTATTATCAAGGGGTGACAAAAATTCAATTGGCATACTACTAGATTCCCTGGATCATTTCACAGCAGTTTCAGGCCTTGAAGTCAGTCCTACAAAGTCCTCGTTTTTCCTAGCTTGAGCCAAAGAGAAGGACAAGACTTATCTCCTAAACAGATCAGGCTTCAAACAAGGGGAATTTCATGTCAAATATCCGGGGATACCTATCTCTTCAGGGAAGCTCACTATCTCTCAATTCTCTCCCTTTCTTGATAAGATTATTACAAACATCAGTTATTGGAATTCCAAAACACTATCCTATGCAGGAAGAATTGAATTAATTAGGGTTGTTCTTCAAGGTATAGAAGCCTTCTGGTTCTCAATATTACCTACACCCTCTACTCTCATTGATAGGATAAACAGCTTGTGTGCAAAGTTTCTTCTGGAAGTCACATAGGATCCGATGGAAAGATTTGTGTTTACCAAAATCTGAAGGGGGACTAGGCTTAAACGATTTTAAAATCTAGAACATTGCCTTTCAGTCTAGATTATTGTGGGATATTGTTAAGAAAAAGGATAGCCTTTGGGTCAAATGGATCCACCACCAATACTTACAGCAACACAATATATGGTCTTAGACTGTACACAAAATTAATGACTTTCCCCTAATAAAAAAAACTATTATGCATTAGAGATGAGCTGCTAACTCGTGCAGGTAATGAAGATGGCGTCTTACAACTCATGAACACATGGACTTCATCAGGGCACTACAGGATTGAAGATGCATATGAATACCTCAGAAGGAAAGCCCCCAAACTCACATGGAGCACTGTTGTATGGGACACAAGCATCATACCCAAGCATGCTTTCATCCTTTGGCTAGCGGCAAAGAGGCGTCTGGCCACTAAAGATCTGTACAGATCAGGGAAGTTGACACTACCTGCGTATTATGTCAACAGTGTACAGAATCCAATGAGCACATTTTCTTTGCTTGTGATTTCTCTGCTAATGTGTGGATGCAGGTGAGAAGGTGGCTAGGACTATGGAGAGATATGTCTACAATACAAAGTGCGCTCAAATGGCTAAAGAAGGAAGCAAGAGGAAAGGGATGGCAGTCAAAAGCAAAACGAGTTGGGATGGGCACAACAGTTTACTGCCTATGGAAAGCTAGGAACGAAAAAACCTTTGGGGACAAATCGTGGACTAAAGAGGAGTTGGTACATCTAATCAAGACACATGTGTATAGCGTTCTCAACCACAACTTTGGCATCCGATTCAATAATGCCCCAAAGCTACAAGGAGGCTTCCTCCAAGACTTACAACATGAGGGCTCAAGGATTCCCGAGAACTGCAGTGGAGGGACAAGCTCCTAGAGATGGCCAAGCAATGCGGATCATGACTATAGGGAACATTTTGTACCCGTTGCCTAACATTATATGCTTGTATGCTTCTTGAAACAGTATTGGGTTGTCTACTATAGACGGTAACGCATATAGGGTGCTCAGAGTGGTGTGGTGTAATACCTTGATGGCAGAGCCTAAGGGGTGCTACACTATATTACTCTAAGCGTGCGTGTCTGACTTCTGATAGCCTCGGCTTGAAGAGACAGGAACCGCACAAAGGCCTTGGCCTCTATACCCTATTGACAAATCAGAGGATATGAGCCTCACTCATCATATAGATGTATAAGGAGCACTTCCTTAACATCTAAATGTCTTTTTGGAACTCATGTAAATATTTATTTTAGTTCTAATATATTTACATTTAAAAAAAAAACAAACCAATTATCAGGGCTTCTGTCACAAGCCTACATGTACTTCATCAGGACTTGTTTACTCACTTTTTAAAGACTGATTCCAGTAACAGAAAAGGTAACTACTATTGTACTCATGCTAAAAGAAATTACTTATCTTACTTCCTCTCACAACTATCAAATTTTAAAACTTGTTTTTTTTGCACTTAATATTCTCCTCACTTGTTAAAACTATGCACACTTATTCCTATTTCAAACAAGCCTTATAGTAAAATATATCCTACATGTAATTCCTCCTACTTTTATTATGATCTGTATCAACTCCACTAATGTGCCCGCTTAACCATTTGTCATATACATTGGTATAATGAGTATCTCCTCCACTGCACATTTGTTCTTTCAGCTCAGCCCAACAACATCTATGCACGGTTGATTGCTCAGCTTTTATTTCTCACTCTGCAGTTTAAACTTAACGTACTAACAAACACCCCAAATAAATGGCACAACACCACCAAGAACCACTGTATTTTCTATGCTCATATATGTTTTATCATTGTCACATATACCATTATCTGCCCAATTACTAACCATGCTCGGGAGAGTTGCTCTCTCGAGTCTCTACACTCCTTCATATGCAAACAGGTTCAATACATGAGGCAGAAGTACAAAGCACCCACTCATAAATCAGTCATAAGGTGTATTGACACAAACCAACATGTCATTCTTCATGTCTGGCTTTACTGCTTGCTGAAGAACTACCTCGCAAACACAATAGGTAACCATTGTCTGTGTAGTGCTATGCACCTTTGGACGGGTTTTTCGTTTATGACTTCTCTTCACCTTGAATGTAATTCTACTCAACCCATCAAATGGAACCAACAAATGACATATCTCTTTGATTGTTTCACCTATACTGATCTATCATATAGCATGCTCACATATGCCTTTGGGCAAGTCCTTGGCTTTGTGTCGCACTTGTTGTTTACCTTTAACAAAGGCAGAACAATGCAATCAATACTAGATCATCCGGATCTCATGCACGAAATGCTAAGCTTCAAATAAACATTACAATTTATCATTCCATCTTGCATTTGTTGTTTCATTTTATATCTCTCTTGCTATTGTAACACAATGGAACACCGATCACCCACATTGCTTATCATGCACACTCTAGATGCTAGCTTATTTCTCAGGCATACTCATGACTCAGGTGATGGCTTTGAGCCTGTTTTTGCTCCTAGGCTTATTCAGTTAGTTGCTAATAAAATCCAACACTACGATACCAGCCCTGCTCATGTTTGTCTCTTGTCTCGGCACTTAGACCTTTCGATACTTGTGCACATTTATAACGCAAAACAGCTTATGAATGTAATTATTTCTGACTGTACTCCCAAGAAGTTTTTTATGATATATTGTGATCACACAACACCCATGCTATTCTTCTTGTTGCATTGCTACATTAATACCAAACTAGATTATATCAAAGCTAAATTGTACCTACAATTGCACTACCTAAGTAGCGCTAACTTCTATCATACGCTCCTCACTATAAAATGGCCAATCAACAGTGATATTGCAACCACTCTGAACATCCCTTATAGGATTGTTAACTCTGGTCTATTGGTTACACACTCAACTCGGTTGCTAGATGTATATCCTTACAACTCTGAACCAATAGAAGAACATAACTACAAAATCAATCTAGTATATGTCACAATACTAAAGAAAAACCTAGGCTATCGCAAAGGAATTCGCACAATATTTCTAATTTTCTCAGGCCTTATTGTGCCTTTTACAAGAAAGCACCCCTCTCCTTACGACTGTACCTATATGAAGTTTAGCTTTTGGAATGTCTGAGGCCTTAGTAGGAAGAATGTCTGGACGCAAATAGAATCTACCTGTAGAACAGAACACCTCAAAATATTAGCACTTGCATAGACAAAATTAAAACACCATCCTCCGGATAATTGCTGGAGAAACCCTGGATTTGACAACATGCATTTTTGTCCATCGTTAGGGCTCTCTGGTGGCCTTTGTCTTCTTTGGAAGGCATCACAATTTAATAATGAGTCCTTCCAAATAACATACTCAGATGATAGAACTATATAAGCAAAATACACCAACCATTCCCTCAATTTAGCAATTATGATCCTATTTGTTTATGCCCCTCCACAAGAATGCGATAAGGGCAATTTCTGGGCATCAATATCTCGACGAATCAATGAAAGAAACGACCCAATAATTCTAATTGGAGATCTAAATGAAATATTAGATCCTACTGATAAACTGGGAGGTACTACCCCTAATGCACATAGATTTTGCATACTCTCGGAGCTCATTGCTACTCACAACCTTATAGATGCCCCAACAATTGGGAACAAATATAAATGGAGAAAGCGTCAGCACAAAATTAATAATATCTTTGAAAAGTTGGATAGATCCCTGATAAGTTATAGCCTCCTACAACATTTCCCTAACTTATATACAAAAAACCATGCCTCCATCAGATCTGACCACACCCAAATTACATTAGATCTAATGGAAAACCAGAAGCCAAAGCTACAACCCTTCAAATTTGAAATGGATTGGACCACAAGACCTGATTTTGAAATCATAGTGAAAAATGCTTGGCGCATTGATGTACCTGGATCACAATCATATAAACTAACAAAAAAACTACTGGAGGTCAAAAAGAAGAGTAAGATCAGGAGCAAAAATACATTGGGTAACATCTTCCGCCAGGTTACGTTAGTTGAAAATGAGTTACATGATCTACAAATCCAGTCATGCAATGCCTATGACCATCAACTAGATAACAAAATGAAAAGGCTAACAACCAAACATGCTTCATTACTAAGCTACCAAAACAGATATTGGGCACAACGAGCGAAAAGAAACCATATAAAATCAATAGATGCAAACATAAAGTATTTTCATAGGATAACAACGGCCAGAAGAAACAAAAACATTATCAACTCAATTTAGACCGTAGCATGAATAACGGTAACCACTGACAAAGATATACGCAAAGTCATTAAGTCGGACTTTATCAAGCGATACCAAAACAGTCAGAGACAAAGAATACCAAGTAACTTACTAAACAACATGAATAAGGAAATCACGAACGATGACAACGAATGGTTAACCAGGCAGATCTCAAACACTGAAATAAAAAATGTGGTCTTCAGTCTAGCAAACGAAAAATCACCAAGCCCTGACGGTTTCCTTGGGGGTTTTTAAAAAAAATATTAGCATATTGTGGGAACCACAGTAATCAAGGCAGTCAAAAGCTTTTTTCTTAATGGCAGAATATTAAAATAGATTAACCATACCTTCATTGCACTCATACCGAAGTGTGATAACCCAACAACCACGTCACAATACACACCAATAAGTCTAGACTGAAAAAAATAATACCTAAGATTATTAACCCTCTACAGAGTTCTTTTACCACTGGAAGGTCAATACAAGATAATATTTTAATAGCTAATGGAATCTTTCACTCGTTCTCCAAGAAGAAGGGGAATTCTAGCTAGATGACAGTAAAATTAGACATGGAGAAGGCTTTTGACCTGATTGGCTGGAATTTCCTTCTAACGGTTTTGAACAGATTTGGCTTTTGTCAGAGATTCACTGGTTGGATTAAATAATGCATATCCATAGTCACCTACTCGATTTTGGTAAACAATGAACCCACATAACTATTTTTCCCAAAACGAGGCCTTATGCAGGGAGACCCTCTTTCCCCTTACCTTTTCCTGATATTATCAGAGATCCTTGCGCGAGGACTATACCAAGAATCCATTTCTCCTAGGAGTCACTTATGTATCACAATTACACGAAATGGAACCAGAATCCCATTCCTGTCTTTTGCTGATGATATTGTTATCTTCGCCTCTGCCACGAAAACTACGTGCGGTCATATCAATAAAATTCTCAGAGAGTTCTCCTCCTTTTCGGGGAAAAAAGTAAATAGACACAAGTTACACTTTCAAACAACCCCAAACATAACATCAAACCATAGGAATGCAATATACAATGAACTAGAGACCCCCTCCACAAATAATCTGGGACTCTATCCGGGCTGCCTAATCATCTATGGGCGTTCTTCTAAGGACGCCTTCAAAGATCTATTCACCACAACCAAATCACAAGTCCATAAATGGAAGGCAAACTACTTGTCTCAGGCAGGTCGATGCACTTTAATTAAAACAACACTATCAGTTAAACCTCTCCATCTAATGCAACGTTTCCAATTGCCTAGATCAATACATGTGGAATTAGACAGGATTAATTGGAATTTCCTATGGAATAAGGGCCCTAAACACAAACTTCTAGTCAGTTGGTTTGAAGTATGCAAGAACAAATCTCATGGAGGGCTCGGCCTCCGCAACTCTTAGGACATGAACAAAGCATTACAACTAAAATTAATATGGAAAATCTTAGCAGAACTACGCAATCCATGGGTCTCCCTTGTCACAGAAAAATATCTAAAAAAAATCAAAACATACTGCAATATTATAGGAAAGGGGATTAATCTTGGTAATGGACACAACTCACTAAACCTATACCACTCTTCAAGAACAGAATTCGCTGGTCATTTGGCAACGGGGAAAGTTTAAAGTTCTGGAATGATCACTAGATCGATAACTCCCCGTTCATTGCAATGATAAAAAAAATGTACAACTGATTGATAACTAAATTTCAATTCATAACTTTCTAAATAATGATAAAAACTGGGATTTAGAAAAACTAAACAAAACTCTAGAACGTCTTCTACCAAAGGAAGTAATAGACTCTGTAGCAACAAATCATATACCTAAGAATATACATGTTGATAGGCTCTACTGGAAATGGAGCAGAAATGATTGGTTTTCTACCAATGCTGCAGTTAAAATGATAAAAAGAACTTATGAACTAAAACATCACCAAAAATCGGATATGAGATGGATTTGGAATATAGATGCATTGCCAAAAGTCAAAACTCTACTATGAAAAATCACAAAAAATGGCGTGCCAACATCAGCAAGGCTGGCGGCTCGGGGAATGAGAATTCTCACGTCCTGCCCGCAGTGCGACTAAAATTATGAAGACCTAACTCACCTACTGTGGGACTGCCTTATCACACAAGCCACACTAGTATCAATGGACCCATCCCTAATAATAACACTAAATCATTGCTTCTCACAAGACAAGAGATTAAACAATACTCCCTCCATTCTTTTATATTTGACATTTCACTATTGAGGCACGTTTTTTAAGGTACTAAAAACATTATAAAATATTTATTTATTTTAATAATTTTTTTAATAATTTAATACTTATTAGTAATAAGTATAATATTATTAAAAAAATTGAATAAAAAATTAATATTTTATATAATTTTAACCTTTCTAGAAAAATGTGCAACTTTAAAAATGAAAAACATTAAGGAATGGAGGGAGTATCATTTGTGATATAAAAGAAAGAATATGAATGAAACGATTTACGAAATTAGCTATGGATTGGTGGAGTATTTGGTACTTCCGTAACAAAACACTCTTTGGAACCATTAAGCCGGACGTCGGAAATATTATATCCTTCATAAATGACCAAGTGTATTTCTGGAACTCCTCTAAGCTAAATGAAAAATGATGACTCCACAGAGAGCCAGCCGCAAAATCATACAAGCAATTAGAGTCAAACAATTTTAACAAGAGCAAGGAGGAACCAATGACCTCTTGCCCTAAGGGAGAGGTAACCCTTGCAAGAGGTCAAGGGTTCAAATCCCATTACTTACACTTTGTGTAATTAAGTGGGTGCTCAAGCCTTCATTGGCTTGGGTGAGCCTGCCTGGTGGCTTGCCGCCTGGCTTGCCCGGTTCGGGTCCTTTGCAGGCTAGGGCTCGGACCCGTGGGGGATTAGTCGACAACCTCGGAACCCACCCCCACGTCATAAAAAAAAAAAAAAAAGAGCAAGGAGGAAAGCTAGATGGAAACCCCTTCCAATAGGAACTTATAAGCTAAACTTTGACGGTGCTTTCTCTGCATCCTCTGCGGGATCCCTTTGGATTTGTTATCAGAAACCATATGGGAAACCCGATTTACTTCGGTGTTGGGTCCACCTCAATCCCCTCGATTGCTGGTTCTGAGGGTTTAGGCATTTGGAATGGAATCAATGCTGCCCGAGAACTCAATATAACTAACCTAATAATTGAAGGTGACAATCTCACCATTATTCATAACCTAAAAGGTTGTGGGATGCCTACTGGTGACTCTGAAATGATTGTCTCCGACAGACAATCTAGTCTCCCTGGGCTTCTTTCATACATATGAGATTCGTCATGTCTATAGGAAAGCAAATCGAGTTGCGGACCGCCTAACGCACCTTGACTTTGCTTTCGCCGGCTCTTTGACACCTGGCAACTCGGTGCTTCGTAATTTCATTCGTTCAGATGCTATTGGCACATAGGGATCCGCCTTATTGCCAAATTATTTCCGGTTCAAAAAAAAATCATAATATGAGAGGGTGTTCAGTCTGCGTACGGTTCAAGTGTCAACTAGGCCAGACTATCGTAAGAAAATTCGAATGGATATCCACCTAACTAAATGCCGCTGGATTTTGGGGCCAAAGTTTGAGATTCCTTTGTGATTCCCGGTAAACCTTGAGATGCAGCCGATCATTCCAATAAACGACGTAGTTTCCATACCCCTCCGAAACACGGCTATCTCTTGAGTACTTGAGCTTCTCCTCCATTGGGAGTGTACAGAACTGCTTGCTCAAATCCCCTACCTCCTCCATTAAACTGCTTTGAACCCCCATGGTTTATGAGCTGCACAAATCACACACATCATCTGGAAAACAAGTACACCTAGGTTGATCCTAATGCACCCTTACGAATGATAATCTTAATTACCTGAAAGCAGCAGCAGCCCCTTTATGCTAGAGCGGAGTTGTTCGGACCTAGTGATCGTCTTTTGGGATGAGTTGAGAAGGCGCAGATCGATAACTGGGCAATCCATCAATGGAATATGATGATGGGAGTGATGCAGATCTTTGAGGATTTATCTCTCCGGCACTTCTTCCCCTGCCCCTGCTTGTGATATCACTTGGACGGGTTCTGAAGGTAGCTCTGGCTTAGTCGGATTGGCCTCTTCAGCCCTCTCAGTGTATTTTGATGGTGTCTTTGATGCAGAATCAACAAATTTTATCCATATATAATTAATAAGATACTATTTGGATATCTGATCAATCAAATAAGTAAAATTTAGAATTTCAAAGAACAATCATTCATTCTTGTAAATTCCGTACCATCATGGAATTCATCTGTGACTGTGGTAGTGATCTCTACACTTCAAATATTTTGTGAGCCTGACTTATTCTACAAACAAATAACAAACTAGAACTCATTCTGAGTCCCAATTTATTCCAGTTATTTCCTACAAGCAGGAAGATCAACGCTCGGCAAGTGAACAAACGCGATAGAGAAAGGATCAATCCTTAAGGGCTGTGACGAATCCACCTTTACAGGCACCAATGTCGGTATCTCTCCTGATGGATCCACTGCTAAAGCCTTCCCGTTGAGCAACATTGTTTGGCTATGTAGGTCCCCGTCTTTGGCTGTCAAATGGTACTCCTCTCTTGTTGTTTCTAATGCCTTCCTGTCAAAATGGCTATGGTGACGGTGATGATGGTGGTGGTGGAGTAGCCTAACTGTGACCTTTGATTTTTGTCGTCCGTGACTGTGTTGCAAGCTCATTGTGCTGTTAAATCTCACTTTGGCTTCAACTGTTGTGTTTCCATCCAGGTTGATCATCAACAACACGATCCCGCTCTGCAAGATAAAATAGGTCATTTCACACAAATAAGGTATTTTGTGCAAAGATGTGTATAATGCAGCAGCTGAATTTGTGGTTTATCCTAATAATAAATAGGGTTATGAGTTGAAGGAGGTTTGTTTCAAGACTCACTGATTGCTTCGCGCAATGAGCATAAGCGCGGACTTTGTTTGGCCCAGAGAAGCTTGTTGAGAGTACCTTTTGCCCCATTAGCCGGTGCCATAAGAGCGCGCTGAAAATGGAGGAAGATCAAGTTAGTCTCACTCCTACAACATAAAACCAGAAACTACAACAGAACCTCAGTTTTTTTCGTGATGCTGGATAACCTGTAATAGTCTGGATTTGGTACGTATGTGCTCGTGTTGAGTAAACCGTAGTTTCCTCCTATCAATGTCTGTCTGCAATAAGTCTTGGTGTCGAAGCTGGATGCCATAGCGAGCTGATCCAAGTACCTGGTTATCGCACATATTTTTGGGGAAGTTCAGGATGTTAAAACATTCAGAGAAGCAGATAAAAGTTGAGCATCTGAAACTGTTGTGTGTTACCAGAAACTGAACACAAATGCATTGGTGACACCATTCCTTCCACTGTTGTAAGCACCTCCGGCTTCACCAACCCACGCGACAGCAGATGTTGGCGAGCTTTTCAGGATGTGTTGAAGGTTTCTGAATGTGTCTGCCTCCCCATCAAGATATGAAGGATCAAGGATCTTCTGGATGAGATGATCATCGACTCCTGCGGACTCAAATTTCATATAAACAACGTCATAATTAATGACACAAAAGAAAATTAAGGACAGTGAACAAGTGAATCCCATGATTGCTACCAGCCCCAAGATTGTATATGTGGTGAGTAGCCACATCCAAGCTGTTGGGTGTCTTGTTCATGAACTCGCCAAACCATCCAGCGTCAAAGAACCCTCCTGGAGCCACCACCAGAGGCTTTGATGTGTTACTGTTACCCTTGTAAGTTGCTTGCAAGATGGTACTGAGTGAAGCCAAATCGGCAGCATATTGATCCGCCCCAACTCTTGTTCCAACTCCATTTCCACTCAATTCATTTCCTGAAGTGAATCAAGCATAAGTTCAGAAAGTTGTGCCAAGTGTCAACTACAATACACATTATCTGAAGCAAAGAATCCAAATGGAGCTCCACAAGGTTCACAATTGCGTGCAACGCAACTATCTAGAGCTGGAAGTAGTGATACCTAGTTCCCAGCCATGGATTATGTAGCCTTTCTCAACGGTGTAGTTTATGAAGGAAGCCGCATTTGAGGGATCCCATGCTCCTGAGGTTGATCCATCAAGCTGGATACTTCTTCCCATGAGAGCATTCAATCCGAAAACAACCACCACCCTGCATTAAAAAACAACAAATGAATCAATCATTTCAAGATCTGACCAAGTCTTGAATCCCCATGGTACAATATATGTTTTTTCCTACCCGGCTTCCTTGAAGAAGGAATTGAGTTCGTCCCAGCGCTTCATGGATAAGCATCCTTGTGTGAATCCGAACATCTCGGATGTGTTTCTGATGAACTGGCTGCATTGTTGCCCTTCATCCTTGCTTTGGTATATGACCTTATCTTGCAGAGTTCCTCCCAGCCTAAGCTTCAAGGGTGAAAATGCTGCAATAATTTAAGGCTAAAGAATGTGTTCAAAATCCCGGCGAATGTGTTAATTGTAACCTATCCATTTAATTTGAAAGGAGTCTTACCTTTAACTGCATTTAGTAAAAGCTTGTTCTCCAGGTCCTGCAATGAAATAGCAACATTCATACTTCACAACTGATTTCACTAAGGGAAAAAAAAACTCTCTTGAAATGATTCATATTAACAACAGAGAATGATAAGCAAATCATCCAACTAACCCCAAGCTTAATCTTACAAACTAAGGTGCATAAGCATGGATATGAATTAATAAAACATGACCAGCCAAATCGAAATACACATATATAACCAAAAAATTGAAAAATGAACTGGAAATTGATTGGGTTTGAGGAAATACCAGATTGAGAAAAGAGGCATGGCCCCAACAGCAAGTCCCATAGTCACATTTCTCAGGAGGCCACCAATCCAGAGTTGCACATATGAAATCCTCATCAATCTCTCCAATTTGAGTGTTCCCATCAATGAAAACGGTCCCTTCAACCTTCCCATTTGCTCCAATGGCACCATTGTTAGTGGCATCACCCACACATATGAGGCTTAAACTCAACAAATGCAACAAAATGGAGAGACCCATCACCCAAAACTGACAACCCATAATCGTGGGTATTGAATCCAAAAACCTCTTTATCTTTTCCCTCTTTCACCTTGCAGGGTTTGTAGAACAAGGAAATGCAATTCAGCAATTGGGTGGGGAAGAGTGGGAATATGGCTTATTAATGGAGCCCACACACAGCTGAAAGCCTGAAAGTGGAGTGAGTAGAACTCAAGAATAAAGAGGTTTTTGGAGGTAAGGAAAAAAAATATGGTTGAAAGTTGGGTTTTTGTTTTTTGAATTGCTTGGCTTTCTGCAGACTTAATGGGTATAAGAATATGTGGGTCTTGTTTGGCTTCTCTACTTTCTTCAGGATGGTACAAAGGTAATGTGGAAAGCATAAAGAGAGACAGGTAGTGGGGTTTCTTTATCCTTAAATTGAGATTACCATGTGATTGTGTTGAGGATCCATGCTATGCCTAATCTGATGATCATTTAAGATATACAACACTTAAATCGCGTTTTGAACTAAAATACCTTTTTAAACTAAAATGAGATCGCCTAGATGAAAAGGGGGTCTATGAACTTAATGTGTGTTTACGTTTGTAATGATTTGTAATATATTTTCATGAGGAAATTTGGTGATTTAAACTCTTTTGTACATTTGATTAGGTAGTTAGACCCTTTAATTATTTTTTGAAGCAACGTAGATCTTATTAAAATTTTATGAGGCGTTTAGACCCCTTTCCCCTTCTCCTTCACCCGACTCTCCTAGTCTCCTTCGGTCCTTCCCCGGGGATTCTCTTCGTTCATCTACCAGGGTGTCCGTCTTCTCCGGCGCGGTTTGTTGTCTTCTCTTTCCATCTATCACGGCGATTCCCTTCTTCATTCCTCCTTCCCCTATCATCGGCGGTTTCCATGTATGTGTTTCACCTTCGAATCTCGGTTCCATTCTTCTCTCTTGAGTGTATGCCGGTTGTGCAAATTTAGTGTGCATTGGTGTGTGCTTTGTTATCTTTTGATTTTGATGGCATCTAGTTGTTCCCAATCTACTTGTATTTGATTTTGGTTGTGATTAGGGTTTTGATGATGGCTGAAATTGTCCCCAATTTTGTGAAATTGCTTCAATTTTCTTCTTGTTTATGTATTCGTCTTGCTGTTGTACTCTTTGTGTATCTTTAGTTTTTCGAATTTAGTGAAAATTAGGGGAAGATTAAGAAATTTGAAGGTGCTGAAAAACTTTGAATTGGGTGAATTAAGAGTTGCATCCAAGGTGTTCGATGAAATGCCGATTGGTTGGAATTTCTCCTCAGGCTTCTTGTTGTCCTCCTCTGATAAAAATTCTGTTACACTACAAAGTTTATTTGCTGGGAGATTAATCATAAGGAATGTGGTAATGCTTGCTTGTTCTGCCAAATTGATTGAAGCAATTCTCGGGAAATTAATCATAAAAATTCTTTAAAAGACAGAAATACAGGATGCCAAAATGGTTGTCTGGCATCCACACTTGGACCTTTTAATTTCTTGCTCTTTTTATTCTTGCTGAGCTAAAGATTCTTGCAAACATTAATCATGTGAACCTGGTACGTATATAGATATTGTTTTATACACTCTTGATACAATAGTTAAGATAGTTGATTTTTGTTACAACGGTATAGTTTTATATACTATCCAAAGTTTTGTTATGGATTCCGAGTTTGATGGAATCTCAGATGCTATAATTAATTGGGTTGCATTTCTCTATTCTTGTATCAGTGATTATGTTTGCTTATATATAGTATTTTCAATATGGCTTATTTTAATTACTAGAGACTAGCTTGTTCAGTTCGTTCATATTTATAGATCAAGAGAAGCTAACTCCGAAGCGAACGATGCTTTTAATCTTATTATGATTTAATTGTTTTTGTCTTGGATATTATTGGGTCTCTTCAAACCTTGACTCTCAAAAGAAGTTCAATAAGTGACTCCGTAGTCAAAAAATTGGCTACCGATTTCTCATCAGTGAACACCTTGAACCCGAGCTGCCTGCGTGAAATCAACCTGAGCTACCAAGTTTGTGCTTCTAGAATTAATTCCTGGATTCTATTTTTTTGGGTCATGAATTTTGGTTTAATACCCGATTTCGATCGAATCTTTGCACTTAATTGGATTCAAATTAGATGGATTAATTTCTTGTTGTCTTTCATGAATTTGACTATTTTAGTTCCTAAATGAATATATACATGTTGTCAACGTACAACATCAATTATGCTAAGGCTCACTTTGAGTTGCTTTTGTGTTTTTTTTTTTATCGAAGTGGCGGTGCTTGTTTCCTTTCGGTATTTTGGATTACTACCTATACTTTTATTGATGCTGCATTTGGTCTTGCTGCCACTTTTTATTCAGGTTTGGGTGGAATTGGGTGGAACATTACAAGCCATATGGACCAGTCACACCAACCACCCCCACAAATGGTAGTTCTGGGCTGACACCAAGCTTCGGCCCTCCTATTCCGACCACCAGTGGCTATGCATCGCCTTCTCTACGTTTTTCTCCAGTCTTGTTCGTCCTCGCCTTTGCACTATTGCTTGCTGCCTAGGTAGCTTCACAAACAAGATAGCATCATATCATAACCAATTTTGCTAGAAGCTAAACTTCAGCCCCATTTCCTTTTCCAAAACTAACATTCACTGATAGGTTTTGTGTTTCCAATCTCTTCTTGCCCTGTTTGCTACAAGATTGCTGCAGGGGAAGCTTTATTTTGTAAGGAATTACTCGCAACAAAATTCATATTCGTGCTTGCTTCAGATGTCGCCATGTTGTGATGAAACTGCCCTAGAACTACTGACGGTTGATAACAGATTCAGTTGGTCTATACTGGGTAACTAACTCTTAGAATTGGGTTAGTCGGGTACTCCGCTATTGTATAACTAAACTTATTGCTCTTGTGATTCAAGTTGTTAATCATAGTTCTTTTTGCATCCGTTGCCTCTGCTAAGCTAGCTCGTATAAACAACGTATATGTATGATTATCTTGCATGGACGGCTCCTTTAAAGTTCCTAGGATAGAAACTGAGGCTCTTGCATAAAGGTCATAGTTGATCCCAGATTCCGGATGCAAATGTCATCAATGAATAAAAATTTAATGAACATGTTATCACAAGTAATTGCATCAATGAAGTGTAATAAAAAACGTGTCATCAGTGAATGAAAGTCTAATCGATGAAAATAAATAGATATACAATTGATTAAATTAAAAATATGTGGCATCATTCGATTTGATTAAAAAAGTGGCATCAAATAATTACATTATAAAAATGACATCAAAACATAATTTTGAAAAAGTTGTATCACATTAAAGGAAAAAATGTCATCAAAATACTACTTTGAAAAAATATCATAAAAAATATGGCATCACGGTAAAAAAAAAATATCATCAAAAAATTGACATAAAAAAAAAGTGGCATCAGTCGTTAACAGTAAAAAAAAATGGCATCAATGGTCAACGTGACATTACAGTAAACAAAAAATGTCATCAAGGTTTAAAAAAAGTGTTATCAAACCATTTCATTAGAGAAGTGACATCAACGTGAAAATAAAATATAATAAAATTTTGGAATCAAAAGGGTAAATTATGGCATCACGAAAAATGACAACACTAAAAAAAAAATTCCTAATGGTTGGTCAACATTGACTGGTCATCGGTCAAACAGTTGATCATTCTACTCTATTTGGATGAGGTCTCTCAAAACTAATTGAATTAGTTTGGGGGCTAGGTGCCTAATTAAACATTCAAAAGGGGTCAACTACCAAAATCACCCTATTTTCATTACTATTTGTTAAGTCTTCTTAATCTAAATCATATTTAATCTAATATCGGTTTTAAGATGTAGGCAATTATTTAAACTAACAAGATACGAGTATATATTATACACATATATTATATGCTAAAAGTATATATTAGAAGTGTAGTATTATACTATGCTCACATATATGTTAAGCATATAGTATGTGTAGTAGAATATGTACATATGTTGCTTAGCCTTATTCGTTGGGCCTGTTTCATAAGCCCACTTGGATGAGGCCCAGTGACTAGCCCTTCTGGAAGCCCGCATGCTTGAGACCTCTTTCAGCTTCTAGGTCACTCCGTCGACGCTACGTTTTGGTTCATTTGGCTCCGCCTATAAAGCTGAAGCGCTACTAGGGTTTCTCATAACCTAAGCTCAGTTCCACCAAAGCAGAGAGAGATGAAAGAAGAGAGAGAGGCTCTGGAGAGCTAGGGTTTCCTGGTGGCTCCTCGGCGGCGATCGTGAAGAAAGGCGGCGTTCTAGGGCGTATCACCGAGCGAGACTCTAGATCCCGTCCACAACAAGGAAGAACAAGGCATCAGTCCCTCCATCGGCGAAGATCTTCTTCTCCGACGAGCTCCTTCGCACAGATCTGACCTGTTCTTCAGATCTGGGGAGTGTTCTACCTTTTCTTGCTTTATACCTTCACTTTTCTCTTGTATCTTGTCTGATATTTGCTTGCCTTGACTGATTTGGTTTATCGGCAACCTTACTCTGTAATACTGCTCGTACTTAGTGGATTTGACTCGGTGCCTCCCTACTGAGGCCCCGTGGAGTAGATCTTCGGATCGAACCAGGTAAATCTGATGTGTCGCTTCTCTTATAGTTTTGTTTGGTTGTTTCGCTCACGAACCCTAACCTTTTACCTCCGATCTGAGAGGTAGAAGGTTGATCTCGAATCTACAGTGTTATTAGAGCTTGATAGCACTCAGATCTGATCCTAGGGTTTACTGGTTTCAAGATTCTTCTTGAAATAACTATTTCTTGCTTCCGCTTGCGTAGATCTGGTACTTATTGTTCATTTTGTGCTTTTAGGTACCTTAAAAATGGACAGTGCACTTCGAATAAAACCCTTCGATGGCATCATTGATTTCGCCATGTGGCAAATCAAGATGAAGGTCGTACTGATCAAGGAGGGGTGCTGGAAGGCCGTAAAGGCAACCGCACCAGCGGCAACTCCGGCTCCGGGGATCAAGATCGATGGTGGTTCCGAAACCTCATCCACTAAGGTCCCTAAAGAAGGGGACTCCAAACTCAAGGGGATAGGTGGCGTGACGAAAGATCCACCAGTGATTGACCCGGAGCTCGATGAGAAGGCCCACGCCGAGATCATGTTATGGCTAACTGACGGCATAGCCCGTCAGGTGGTAAAATACTCTTCCGCTTCCTCTCTATGGCATGCTCTGGAGGAGATGTAAGGACGAAATCAAAGACTCTCATCAGGCAATCTTGCTTCTTAATTCTTTGCTTTCCCAATTTGACAACTTTAAAGATGTAATCCAGTTCAGTCGAGATAACCTTACAAAAGATAAACTAATTGAATCTATCATTGAAAAAAATGAGATCATGAAAGTTTTTAAAGTGAAAGGTCTGAAATCTGATAAAGTTGAAAAACCTGAGGTTCTGTTTTCTAAAACTAATGAAAATAACCAAAAGGGACCAAAGGCAAAGAATAAGAAGAATAAGAATAATAAGTCCAAGCATGAGAAGTCCGAGAAATCTGATCCTAATGCTAAGTGCAATTACTGTGGCAATTGAGGACACTGGGTTAAGGAATGTAGAAAGAAAAAAAAGAGCTGAAGAACTTGCTAAAAAGAATTATATTGATCTAACCATTCCGGAATGGCTCACCGGAAAGGACTTATGGGAAATACCCATAGGTCCCCGGTTCGAACCCCGGAATGACCGCTCTTTATTTACCAATTCAAGAATCATACTGATCTATCTGCTGTTGTGCTTGAAAACATGAATGATTGCCCATCTGAGTTGTTCATGTGTGCTGATGTGTCTTTACAATTTGACCCTGATGTGTGGATACTTGATTCTGGTGCCACTATGCATGCTACCCCCAACTAATATTTGTTTAAGCATTTAGATAAATCTGTTGGTGGTTATGTTATGCTTGGTGGTCATACTACTCTACATGTTGCTGGTACTGGTGATGTTTCTATTTGCATGCATGATAATGTTATTAGAACTTTTACCAATGTCAAATTTGTTCCCAGTCTTAGGAGAAACTTGATTCCAGAATCCTCTTTAGAAGAACTTGGATGTACCATAGCTTCATCCAATGGGATCAGGACAGTAACCTTTAACAACAAGGTTATCCTGAGAGCCCACAGGATAAAGAAGCTCTACTACATCCAGTCCTTTAAAGTGGAACTGAATACAATTTCCTCCAAGGACTCTATGTCCCTTGCTGAGACTCTTGATTTGCATAACAAACTTGGTCACATAGGAAACAAAGGCCTAATTAAATTGCATGAAACTGGGCATACCTAAGAAACCTGTGAGTATTGATTTATGTGAGAACTGTGTGCTAGGAAAAGCTTCTAAGCTTAGTTTTCCTACTTCTTCTTATGCTGCTAAACTTCCTCTTGAATATGTGCATTCTGATTTATGGGAACCTTCACCAGTCCCTACTGTTGGTGGCATGAGATATTTTATCAGTTTTATTGATCATTACTCTAGAAAGGTTTGGATTAGCTTACTCAAAACCAAAGATCAAGCTTTTGAGGCATTTAAAACTTGGAAGGTGATGGTAGAAAGCCAATCCTCTCACAAGCTTAATTGTCTCAAAACTGACAATGGTTTGGAGTTCTACAATCTTAATTTTGACAAGTTTTGCAAATCTAATGTGGTAAAAAGACACCTAATTGTACCTGGTACACCATAGCAAAATGGCACAGCTGGATGTATGAATAGACCCCTGTTAGAAAAAGTTAGATGTTTACTTGTTAGTTCTGGATTGAAACCTTCTCTTTGGGGTGAAGCTGTTCATACAGCAGCCCACCTTATCAACAGATCTCCTTCTAACGTTGTTAACTTTGTTACTCCTCAACAAAAATGGACAGGAAAGCCTCCAAACTTATCCTACCTAAAGCCTTTTGGCTGTGTAGCTTATCCTTATGTAAATGAGGGTAAGCTCCAGCCAAGAGCTTTGAAGGGTATTTTTCTAGGGTATTCTGAAGGGGTATAGGGTTTCAGGGTGTTACTCTTACAACCTGGAGGCTACAAAGTGATAACAACTAGAAGTTGCAGATTTAATGAGAAGGAATTCCCTTTAAAAAGTTCACTAACTTCTTTCTCTGAGTTAATAGGTACCCCACAGCAGATATAAGAGATCAGCAGCTCCATTCCACCAGAAGATGATGACTTCATAGATGAGTACGACACTGGAAGGCTCTATCGTGTGCCAGCTTCAACAAATCAAGAGGGGAACACACAACAAGAAGAAAATGGAGACAAAGGGGGACCTGCCAAAGACAAAGTAGCTATACACATTGTTGTGAGCCGAATCTGCCATGTTTTACAGTTACTTTTATATCGTTTTATGCATACATTTCATGCATTTGGGCTAGAATAGTACATAATCTATGTAGTTTATGTTTATTCGCCAAATTATGGAATCTACACCAGTTTCTGTTTAAAGTCGCAGAATTCGAGGCAATTTACAACAATTCTGAGAAAGGTTGGAAAAGCTCGGAAATCAGCTACAGAAGTCCAAAGTCAAAGAACGACAGAACCAGGACGAATCAAGCTGGAGCCAAGAGTTACTTACTCGATATCGACCAAAAACATCCGAGCAGTGCTGGTCGAGTAGGAGCTGATCGAGGAAGCTGAAGACGAAGCCAACCCGACTTTGAATCTCTACTCGATATCGAGTAAACTACTCGATATCGAAAACACCCTAATGCCATGCCCTGAGTCGAGGAGCCATGCCAAGTCGAGAAGCCGAAGACCTGGAGATGTCGAGCACCAGTTACTCGATATCGAGTAAACTACTCGATATCGACAAGACCAGCAGCGCCTGTCCAAGCCAGTGTCGGGGAAGAGTTACTCGACCAAGACCAGCAACGCAGAAGTCGACACAGGTTACTCGATATCGAGGACTTTACTCGATATCGAGGACCCCAGCATCGCTTGTCCGAGCCGGATCGAGCACCAGCTACCCGAGATGCCTAACAGCTGAAGTCGACGCCCAAGTTACTCGATATCGAGTACTCGATATCGAGGAGCGCTATCCGAAGCCGCGTTACGCGGTGAGCTGTCCGTGTCGAGCTGGGATTACTTGGAGCCAAAGAAGTCCGATTCTATCCACATCTATCAAGTTTTATCAAGATCCATCAACTCCATGGAAGATTTACCCACTTTAGATAGATTTCCTTTTTGGATTTATTTATGTTATTCCATTATTTAATCTTTAAGCTTTTAGATAAAGAGATTTAGATATAGATATAGTTGTTCTT
Organism: Persicaria tinctoria; assembly: GCA_037127255.1. Taxonomy (NCBI): domain Eukaryota; kingdom Viridiplantae; phylum Streptophyta; class Magnoliopsida; order Caryophyllales; family Polygonaceae; genus Persicaria; species Persicaria tinctoria. The sequence continues at coordinate 58,185,498 of JBANSL010000008.1, read as the reverse complement.
TCCTTGATTAGCGGGGTTTGAGCACTATAAATAAAGCCTTAGTGACTGAGTTTTATTCATTCCATCATACATTCAATTTCAGAGACAACTAGTTACATAGAGAAAGAGAGAGCTTGTGGCGAGAGATGTTGGAAAGACGAAAGCGGATTTGGCTTGTTCGGTTGTAAGCTTTCTTTGGTTTATTTTAATGCAAGTTAGTTTCTTTTGTTTATTAATGAGTTTCTTGATGATGAAGAGCGAGTAGTCCACCCACTTCTAGGGTCGGGGTGAGCCCGACGGTAGCCATGTAAGGTGATGCGGTAAAGGTACAATCTTTTTATGCAATTTATCTTCTATCCCTACGAGCATGATTCTTTTGCGAGAGTTGAAGGTGACCCTTGTTTGTGTTATTGAAGCGAAAGTGATCTTAATGCAACTTGGGTTAATTATGTGAAAAGGGTTAGTAACAATTAGGTTTTATGCGAAAACCTCTATATGCCTATTTGTTAATAACGAAAGTTATTTGATGGAAAGCATGATCCTTTATGCCTTTATGTGTTATTTTGCATGGTTATCGTTGTGGTATTGATACCCTGGCTTTGGCAGTATTTTAGTTTATTGATTTATTTCGTTGAAAATCTATGTTCTGAGTTCGAAAGCTTTGCAATTTAAGTTTTTGTGTTGTCGATCTCGGGGAGTTTTTAGTCGATATCAAGTAGTGCTTTGTCGATATCGAGTAAGGGTTTGTCGAGATCGAGTTTCTGTGTCTGGGTTTGCTGTCTGTTGTCGATTTGAGTTTCTGTTGTCGACGTCTGTAGTCGATATCGAGTACCCCTTTGTCGATATCGACCAAGCTGATGTCTTTGCTTTATTTTCTGCTTTGCTTTGTTATTTCTGTCTTTCTTTATGTCTTTCTGCTTTTCTGTCTGTGAGATTTACAGCTACCTGAGATCCGCTGACACGGTTCCTCGTGGATCGATCCTGACTTCCCACTACTGCATAGGGAGGGAGTCTTGTAATTATTTGCGTGGGCACGAATCTGGTTTGATTTATATTTCTATATTTTAAACTTAATTTCCTCCTACAACACACATCGGCTCATAAGAAGTCACCTCTGAAGGTGACTCTAATGGCATAACACCAGCAGCTACTGCTGGAACCTCCTCCTCCCCCATCTTAAATTCTTCTACTTCTCCTTCTTCTGGTGATGTAACCGGCCTGTCTAATGACTCCTTAATGGCGTCCTCTGTTTTCTCCTCAACCCCCACTTCTGATATGCATGCTACTGACCATGTTGTGACTAACATGCCTAATTTGCATGACTACCAGCTTGTTAGGGATAGAGAACCCAGAGTTAGCATCCCAAATAGAAAGTATACCAGTTACATCATTGAATATGCTTTGTTGACTGCTGACACCCTTAGGAACCCTACCACTCCAAACTCTTACTATGAATCCATTAGATATCCTAATGCTATACATTGGAAAAATGCCATGAAAGAAGAGATGGACTCAATGAAGGTCAATCAGACCTGGATATTGATTCCAAGACCTCCGAGAACCCGTCTTATATATTCCAAGTGGATATATAAGATTAAGGAAGGGCAAAACCCTAGAGATCCTCCTAGGTATAAAACCCGTTTAGTAGCCAAAGGGTTCTCACAGAAATAAGGTATAGATTATAATGACATCTTTGCTCCCGTAGTTAAGTATAAAACTTTACGCTTAATGCTTGCTATGTGTGCTGTCTTTGACTGGGAATTAGAACAAATGGATGTAAAAACTGCTTTCCTGCATGGGTCTCTGGATAAAACAATCCATATGAGACATCCTAAAGGGTTTGAACACCCTAAATATCCGGATCATGTTTTCCTACTTAAGAGATCCATCTATGGATTTAAACAGTCCCCTCGGCAATGGAATCTTAAGTTTGATGATGTGATTCATAAATTAGGCTCTACTAGAAGCAGTTATGATAGCTGTCTTTATTTTCAAAGCATTTCTCCATCTTCCATGCTTTATGTGCTTTTATATGTTGATGATATCCTGATTATCTGTGATAGCATGCCTCCTATCAGGACTACTAAAAGCAATTTGAAGTAATACTTTGAGATGAAAGATTTAGGGAGTGCTAAGAAGATTCTTGGCATTAATATCATTAGAAACCGACATAGAAAATCTATATGGTTATCTCAAGATGACTATACCCAAAAGGTCCTTGACCGTTTTCATATGTCCACATCCAAACCCACTACCATTCCCCTAGGAAGGCATCTAGAACTCACCAAAAAAAGTTGTTCTTCCAAACCCGAAAGTGTCAAAGAAATGAGTAAGGTGCCCTACGACGCAACTGTAGGCTCTTTGATGTATGATATGCTTTGTACGAGGCCCGACCTTGCTTTTGCCATTAGTGTTTTAAGCCGTTTTATGTCTAATCTCGGTTTAGATCACTGGAATGCTATGAAGTACTTGCTCTGATATATTGTTGGTACTAAAAATCTCTGTCTGCATTATAGTTTGATGAATCTGCTACTAAGCTGCAGAGATATGTAGACTCCGACTACGCCAGCAAAAAAGACAATCGAAAGTCTACTTCAGCATTCTACTTTGATGTCTCCAAAGTAGCCATGTCTTTATGCATATTTTAGTTCCATATTCTTTACATTTTACATATTTCGGGTTGGAAATATGTCGGATTTATGTAGTATATGCTTATTTTTCAGAAATGGAGATCTACATAAGTTTCTGTTTAATATTGCAGAAAATGGAAACATTTCGGAAGAAAATCCAGAAGCGAGAGCCGGAGCACAAAGCTACTCGACATCGACTAACCCTAGTCGATCTCGACAAGACATGCCTAGGCACCTGCCAACATCGAGGAGCCTATGTCGAGAGACTGAAGACGAAGAACCCGACTCCACACCGTCCTCGAGATCGAGTAGGAACTACTCGATGTCGACAAGACTCTGAACACCCACCCAGAGTCGAAGAGAAGTTACCCGACCTGACCAAGAAGCCGGACACCCTCCTCGAGATCGACGAGCTCTCGTCGAGATCGACGAAGCCTGTAAGCCTGTGTCCGAGCATGTCGACAAGAGGCTACCCGATGCACCAAGTCGGCCAAGTCGATGACCCATTCCTACTCGATGTCGACAAGACTGTCCTCGAGAGCGAGTACACCAGTGAGCCAAGTCCGAGTCTGTCGAGCACCAGCAAGCCGAGACGACAAGCCAAGCCCAGTCGACAACACTCCTACTCGAGATCGACAAGACCCTTGTCGAGATCGACGACGATTCCAGAAGCTGTGTGACGCGTCGACGCAATTCTACTCGGATTGGGATTCCTTGGGCTCGAAGTTTGCCAAAGTCTATCCGATCTATCAACATCTATCATGAAGAAGAGAGATCTATCCACTTTAAGACTTTTAGATATATTTCCCTATTTTAGATTTAATTTCTTTGTTGCTTTTATTTTAAGCTTTTAGATATAGTTTTAGATATAGATAAAGATTTATATCCTTGAGTAGCAAGGTTTAGAAGCCTATAAATAAAGCCCATGGGGCTGATTTTAGATTGAATTTCAGAGAGAAGTAAGTAGGAGAAGTAGAGAGAGAGAGTGAGCGGCCGATTGGAGTTGTGAAGCGAGAGCGGAATTGGCTTCAAGCGGTTGTAAACTTTGGTTTATTTTAATGCAATTAGTTTTCTTTCAATCGATGATGTCTGAGGTTGTGATGAAGCGCGAGTAGTCCACCCACTTCTAGGGTTGGGGCGAGCCCGACGATAGCCATGCGCGTTTGAGGTAAAGATCCGACTTTTATCATGTTTTGAGCATCTACTACTTATTTATGTGTTTATTACCCATCTAATGGAGATCCATGCTAACAACTTGGATTGTAAACATATAATCAGTAGAGACAATTAGGGTTTCTTGAAAGAGTTGTCTAATTGTTGGAGAAGGCGAAAGTTTTTCCTTGATGCAATTCACATGATTATCTGTTTATCTCTGCCTTATGCATGCTTGGTTATCGTTGTTGCAAACCCCAATCTTGGAAGTCTTTTACATTAAGTTTATTTCAAAGTCCCAAAGCAATAGTTTTTATTTTCTTTCGCTTTATTCTTTGTCCCCTCGATATCGAATAGCACTCGTCGATATCGAGTTACTGATTCTCGATCAAGGTCGATGTAGCTTCTGTGTGCAGGTGCTTGACAAAGCTCAATTCGACGTCGACGAAGCCTACTCGATCTCGAGTAAGCCCTAGTCGAGATCGATGAGAACCTGTGATTGCTGCTGCACTCTGCTCGACTGGTCCGATCTTCTGTCGACTAACCCTAGTCGAGATCGAGGACATTTGTGGTCGACTTCCGTGAGATTCCACCGCTGCCTATGATCCGCTGACACGCTTCCTCATGGATCGATCCTGACTTCCCGCTGCTGCATCAGGAGGAGGTCTTGTAATTATTTGCAAGGGACGGAATCTGGTGTGCTGTGATTTATTTCTATTTTATTATTGCAAGTCTCGATTTCCTCCTATCAACAAATTGGCGCCGTTGCTGGGGAGGCTATCATTCGCGCCATAGGTAGTTAAATCTCACATCTGCTTTGAGTCACTATACAGGTCTATGCGCCGTTCTGGTCTACCACCTGAGTTTGACAGCTTAGACGAACCAGAGCGTTACCTACACATCCACTCTAAACTCAAAAGGATCATGGCGGCCGCTGAAACACAAGAACAGCTGATTGCAAGGCTTACAAGGGAGCTAGCCGCAAAAGATACCACTATCGCCAATGAAAGGGCAGCGAGGGAACAAGAAGCTGAGCGCGCAAGGCAAGCAGAAGCTGAGCTTGCCCAATATCCAACTACTGTTGAGGATTATATGCATCCAACTCTCGTCGTACCTGAATCGGCGATTCTAATCCCTGATAACTCTTTTGAAATTCGCACTCAATTTCTTATAGAGCTTAAAAATAGTGCTTTTATGGCAAATTTAATGAGTGTCCTCTTGAACATATTACCAATTTTTCTGACATGTGCCTTACTCTTGTTGAAGGTACAACGCTGGAATATGTCAAGATGAAAGCTTTTCGCTGGTCTCTTGCTGGGCCTGCACTGAAAGGGCTCGAAGGGCTGAAACCAAGATCACTCACAACATGGGCCCAAGTAGAGCAAGAATTTCTGAATAAATTCTTCCCACCCGCCAAAACAGCACTTCTCCGCCAGAAAATCACCGCCTTGAAGCAGAAGCAGGGGGAACCACTGACAAAGGCATGAGAACGCTACAAAGAACTGCTGCGATCTTGCCCTACTCATGGACAGCCACCCTACATCATTCAGGAGATCTTCTTCAACTCTCTTGATCAAGTCACTAAGGACAGAATCAACCATTATACTCGCTATGAGTATCTAACGATGCCTCCAATTGACGCATGGGGTGTGCTAGACAAGCTCACCAATTATGACAACAAATATGGGTCTACTGCAAACTATGAGGAGAACTCCTACGCCAGGCCAGCACCATCTATGTCACTCTATGAGCCAGCAAAGGAGATTGACCCAGATGTCAGAGAGGAGTTCTACAGAGACCAGAATCGCAAGCTCCTCAAGCAAGTCAAATATCTATCTGTCAATCAGCCTTGCGTCGAATGCGGATCACAGAGGCACACCACTACTGACTGCCCACACACAGAGCAAGTTAGAATGGCAGAGACTCATGAAGAGGCGGCCTACGCTGGGGGTCCAAATCGCTATATGGGAGATCAAAGGTTCTATCAACCACAGTGGAACCAAGGTCCTCCTAGGAATCCCCCACCCTACAGAGCTCGAGGACATCCAGAAAGGGATCAAAAGAAGGATGATCTGCAGTTGATCCTTGAGGAGATGCGTCGGAATCAGGGCACCATCAACAACCAGTTCCAGAACATCACTACAAAATTTGGAGAACTGGACATATGGAAAAGGGGAATAGAGACGCAGATGGGTCAAATCGCTGCACAGATCCCACAACCGTCCGGACAGCTCCCTGGGCAAACAAAACCAAATCCTAAGGGGAAGACCGGACACGTCTCAGCTATCAAACTCAGGAGTGGGCATCAATTACACGAGCCAGAGGTCGGGAAATAGTAAGGCAAAGCAGAGCATCAACTCGAGACAGAACAGACCCAACTCGATCTCGAGGAAACTCCACTCGACCTCGACAAGCCACTACTCGACCAAGACCAGAAGCTGAGCTCGGACTCCGTTGCGCAGACCAGCAACTCCAGGTCGACCACCCTACTCAATGTCGAGGAGCCCGTGGTCGAGATCGAGGAGCAGCATCTGGCCGACGTCGACGACTCTACAACACCTCCGACAACTGATCTGGCTCCGAAACAGAAAAAGCTACTGCCTTTCCCTTCAAAAGCACAGAAAGATCCCACTGTAGGTAGGTTTACCAGATTTGTTAATATGCTGCAAGAACTGAATGTTTCTATCCCTTTTACAGAAGCCCTGCAAGAGATGCCTGGATATGTCAAATTTCTGAAGGAAATCCTGAGCAAGAAGCGATCCATCTCAGAGATCGCAGACGAATGCAAATTACTCTACTTCCCTGAAAAGAGACCTGACCCTAGTAAGTTTTCTGTTACTGTGGGTTTTGGACAATATAAATATGATTCTCTGTGCGATTTAGGAGCAAGTGTGAGCATCATGCCTTTATCAATCTGGCGGAAGGTAAAGATAGGATGTATAGAACCTGTGGATGCCAAGCTATACATGACAAACAATACAGTAGTCATCCCTACAGGTATAGTTGAGAACGTCCCTGTCCAGGTTGGTAAATTCTTTGTTCCAGCAGATTTCCTTATCATTGACTGTGCTGAAGATCTTACTAGCCCTATTATTCTTGGTAGACCATTCTTAGCTACTGCAGATGCCAGAATTAGTGTCAAGAATAGATCGCTCACCTTCACCATAGGCGATGAGGTTTTGGATTTCTCTTTTGGCCCTGCAAAAGAGGAAATTTCATGGCTGGAGGTGAAAAGCATCAGCAACCGCGGGACCAAGCAAACAGCGGAGGAAAGCGCCAGCACTGTACTCGAGGTCGACGAGAGCTACTCGATCTCGACAAAGGCGCCACTCGATCTCGACCAAGACTTGTCGATGTTGACAACCTCTGCTAAGCCACTGACTTGCCAAGAGCCTAAGTATGGGGTCCCTGTACTCGAGGTCGACCAGAAGTACTCGATCTCGACTAGCCCCAAACTCAAAGATTTCTGTTTTAGGTCCGAAAAGGTAAGTTCAGGTATGAATTCTACTCCCCCTCAGTCCATAAAGAAAATTATCAATGATTTAAGGGAAGATAAGACACCATGGCGAGAAAATTTGCGGAAACTGAGGGCTAGAAGGAAGAAGAAGAAAGAGAAAGGAGATGATGCAAGCAACCATCTATCAGCTGAGCTTGCATACTACCATCAGGACCTAGATAATCCAGGAGAAGGGCCAAGCATGAGCGGGCCCCACAATAATGGTCCTTGAGCGCAAACAGAGAAGTCGGCCTAGCGACTCTAAAATCTAGAGCATGTATATAGAACTTTATGAATTTTAGGACTTTTTTTTGAACTTTTTGGTTTTTGTTTTTGGTTTTGGTTTTATGTCTTTTAGAATATTTCATGTGGATAGTCTTGTTTCTTGTGCAATCTAACACTTTTAGGTCGGCAAGCATATAAGGATCGCGAAAAGTGGAATAAAGAAGTCCCTGAAAACAGTCAGAATCGACGAAGGCCAAGTCGACAACGACAAGGAGGAGCAGCCCAGACACTACTCGATATCGAGTAGGCCAACTCGACATCGACAAGCCAAAACACTCCTCGACTTCAGAAAACGTCTGGACGCAGAAAAGCTCCTCGAGATCGAGTACACTATACTCGAGATCGACAAGGATGTCTACTCGACCTGCACTGATTCGCCCTCCTCGATGTGTTATCCTGTGAGTTCCTTCCTTTACTCTTGTTTTTATTTGATTTTATACAGTGGGGACACTGTAAATTTCAAGTATGGGGTGGGGGAAGGGCTCGTTATCATTATCATATGTGTTAGTCTTGCTTTTTGTTTTACATGGTGAAATTTAAATTTTTATGCATTCATGTTTAAATTTTATGCATTGGTGTCTTTTGCCATACTTTATTCTTATTTTTTAGTTGCATAGAAAAAAAAATTAAAAAATAGAAAATGTCGAAAAAAATAAAAAAATATGCATGTTTAAATTTTTGCATTACTTTAGTTTTATACCCTAACTTAGATGTCCTATGATGATAAATAATAATTGACTTGATCATGTAAATCCTATGGCATGTTTGGAAGGTTTAGCCTAAGTCCTCAAAATGGTTTTTATGTGGATTATGAACCTGTGATGAAATTGAGCACATATGATCCTAAGCTAAAGGTTAAAATCCAACAAAAATTATCCCAGTGAGAATTTTGGCCTTATAGGGAGAACATTAAAAATCCCTCTGCTTTCTTGAGTGTATTTACTCTTCCTATGCTTCTCTAAATGTTGTGATAGTTATTCAAAGCCAATACATTTATATGTTTATGTTGATGAGAATTAAATGATGGAGGCACCTTCTAAGCCAATTTTATCCTCTCTTTACCTACCCTTCATTATCCCTGCTTGAAGCCAGAACATTAGCCTGCGACTTTTATTGTAAACTCCAAAAAATTATCCTTACCCAAACTGAGCCTGACCCCCATTTGGGAATTAAGACTTAGAGTTGGTTGGAATGATGATTTGTGGAAAGAATGAGCTTATGTTGCATTTCAAGAAGGAAGGACTGTTGAAATTATTGAGATATGGGATGGTTTTAAATTTTTATCTTGTTATGCATATTATGTAAAAGGATTTTTGGCTCACATTATAAATGCACTATTAATGTTATTTATTCATTTCAAAAAAAAACCAAAAAAAAAGAAAGGAAAAAGTACATATGTTTGTGAATAAAGTGCATGAGCCAAATTTACCTTATTTCTTTCATTATTTGTAAGATACATATTTTGGAGAGGTTATTTAAGCTTGAAAGGTTATAAATTGGAGAGTTTGGTGGATGCATATGATTGAAAAAAATTATGGTTTGGTTGTGTTGGAGATTTAGGAGTCTTGATTCCCGAATTTATTTAGCACCACATGGCCAAATAATTCCATACCTTATTATTTCTTACCAAGCCCCATTACAACCCCGCCGAATGGAATCTTCTTTGAAGACTTCTATTGAGCGAAGTCCTCCTGATAACTCTTGTTGCATTTTCATAATTGGTTGCGAAGTGGATTCATATTTAAATGGCAATGTTTATGAGATTGTATATGGAATTGAATTGAGAGTCGATATACATAGCCTAAACACATTGAGAGCTGAGTGTAAACACATTATTCCTGTGAGGTTCGATTTATATTGCCTAAGCCTATGGATCGCTCATATATGTGTGATGACGTTAAATTCACTTGTCTTACATTGCTACTACTTGAGATGTTGCTTTTGACAAAGGCGAAGACTTGAACGATGTGTTGTAGGTCTTGGTTATTGTTTGGTTATTGCTTGAGGACAAGCAAGTCTAAGTATGGGGTGATTTGATGTCTCCAAAGTAGCCATGTCTTTATGCATATTTTAGTTCCATATTCTTTACATTTTGCATATTTCGGGTTGGGAATATGTCGGATTTATGTAGTATATGCTTATTTGTCAGAAATAGAGATCTACATAAGTTTCTGTTTAATATTGCAGAATATGGAAACATTTCGGAAGAAAACCCAGAAGCTAGAGCCGGAGCACAAAGCTACTCGACATCGACTAACCCTAGTCGATCTCGACAAGACATGCCTAGGCACCTGCCAGCATCGAGGAGCCTATGTCGAGAGATTGAAGACGAAGAACTCGACTCCACACCGTCCTCGAGATCGAGTAGGCACTACTCGATGTCGACAAGACTCTGAACACCCACCCAGAGTCGAAGAGAAGTTACCCGACCTGACCAAGAAGCCGGACACCCTACTCGAGATCGACGAGCTCTCGTCGAGATCGACGAAGCTTGTAAGCCTGTGTCCGAGCATGTCGACAAGAGGCTACCCGATGCACCAAGTCGGCCAAGTCGATGACCCATTCCTACTCGATGTCGACAAGACTGTCCTCGAGATCGAGTACACCAGTGAGCCAAGTCCGAGTCTATCGAGCACCAGCTAGCCGAGACGACAAGCCAAGCCCAGTCGACAACACTCCTACTCGAGATCGACAAGACCCTTGTCGAGATCGATGACGATTCCAGAAGCTGTGTGACACGTCGACGCAATTCTACTCGGATTGGGATTCCTTAGGCTCGAAGTTTGCCAAAGTCTATCCGATCTATCAACATCTATCATGAAGAAGAGAGATCTATCCACTTTAAGACTTTTAGATATATTTCCCTATTTTAGATTTAATTTCTTTGTTGCTTTTATTTTAAGCTTTTAGATACTCCCTCCGTTCGGCAAAACTTGTCGTTTTAGAGTTTTGTTTTTGTTCGGAAAAACTTGTCATTTTAGGTATTTTTGCTTCTACTTTACTAAAATGCCCTTGATTTGATTGATGTGTTGTGAGTTGTAGTTTTTGATAAAGTAAAAAGTAGAGTAATAAATGAGGGTAAATTAGTAAAATGAGTGTAATTATTAGCTTTATTAAAACTTGTGTGGGGAGTTAAAATGACAAGTTTTGCTGAACGGAGGGAGTATAGTTTTAGATATAGATAAATATTTCTATCCTTGAGTAGCAAGGTTTAGAAGCCTATAAATAAAGCCCATGGGGCTTATTTTAGATTGAATTTCAGAGAGAAGTAAGTAGGAGAAGTATAGAGAGAGAGAGTGAGCGGCCGATTGAAGTTGTGAAGCGAGAGCGGAATTGGCTTCAAGCGGTTGTAAACTTTGGTTTATTTTAATGCAATTAGTTTTCTTTCAATCGATGATGTCTGAGGTTGCGATGAAGCGCGAGTAGTCCACCCACTTCTAGGGTTGGGGCGAGCCCGACGATAGCCATGCGCGTTTGAGGTAAAGATCCGACTTTTATCATGTTTTGAGCATCTACTACTTGTTTATGTGTTTATTACCCATCTAATGGAGATCCATGCTAACAACTTGGATTGTAAACATAAAAAAATTATGGTTTGGTTGTGTTGGAGATTTAGGAGTCTTGATTCCCGAATTTATTTAGCACCACATGGCCAAATAATTCCATACCTAAAGAAAATACTCTAGAAGGGGGGGTGAATAGAGTATGCCCGTTTTTCGCAGAAAGTCTCAAGACTTTTGGAGCTCGTATAAAACCCTTTGAGATTAACCTGAATCACAAAGTTAGACAATCGAACCAAGTGCGGAAATAAGGTAAAGCAATAAGTAAAGGACGCAACGAGTTGTTAACGAGGTTCGGCACGAATTTGGCCTACGTCCCCGCCTAGGGTTCTTCCACAACCCTAGGATTCAACAGGCTTTATTGATTCACAAAGCTTAGGATCCTAATAGCTCACCGAGAAGCCTCTCTCCTATACAATTGCAATCTAGTCAACTCACGTTCCCTTGGAGTCCTAGACCAATCTAGAAGAGCCCCACCTCTCTCAGCTATCTAGTACAATCCTCTTACTCTCGAGAATCAATAGCCTAGTGTCCACTTCCTGAGTTATAAACTCTTGAGTATAACACTCTCTCGAAATATATCCTATAAGCTCACTGTGTATCTCTCAAATGCTTTGAAACAAAATATAAGACTCTTAAGAACAAGAAGAGAGAACACGCTGAAGAGAGAACGTAAACTTGAAGGCTGATTGTGCAATGATATTCGTGAAGTGCGTCAGTCCTCTCTCTCTTCTTCATCATCTCTTTTATATAGTGAAGATCATCGGCGCCACTTGAGGAAGGAATCTTCTCCAACGGCTAAGAGAGGATCATGGCTTGAGCGCAATCTTCTATCTTTGGAAACTTCGGAAGCCATGATCTCGATTTGATCTTTCTCAGCTATGAACGCTTTAGGAAGGAGATATAATTCAAATAGCTTCCTGAAAGGTTAGTGAATATATAATAATGATATGGAAGCATATAATAACATAATATAATATTCGGACATAATATAATAAAGTACAGGTTTTGTGTTTCATCAACACAGCTGTTAGCTTCAAGACCTTTGACACAAACTGTCTGTCAAAGCCGTTGAAACTAATTCCGATTCTCATCAAGGGAGTGGAGCTATCAATCTCCCCCTTGATGAAAGACAAAACATGTGCATCCCTGCAACTTAGTCAAATAGATATATCATAAGCACAATCGGACCAAGTACCTGCATGGGTTAGAGAAATGTTTGATCATAATTTTATCATGAAAAACATCCAACCAAAACAAAACAAGGTCTTCCAAGACCCTTGGTTCACAACAGTTTTAAAGTCTAAACCATCAAACCATCTCCCCCTTTTTGTCTTTCAACAAAGGGAGGAGTTTAAAAACAGTTACCAAAATCAAACTTACCAAAATAATTCAAAATTCAAAAGTTCCTTTCAAATCTTAAAGGCAAAAGAAGATTTATCCGATTTAAAAAAAAAAATTCCACAAATAAAATGTACTCGGATAAAAAGATTTTTCGGAAAATAAAATAGGTAACATAAAAAGAAGGTTTAAAATCCATTAAAACAATATTTGATCAAATATCTAAAAAGATATCAACCAAATATCTGATCCGTTATATGTATTCTACTGTTGAGCTCACAACCTTTGAAATGAGGTTCAAGGATCTTGACACCGGGTAGAATTTATCTTTCGTAAAGGGAAAGCTCCCCCTACGAAAGTGCATCCCTGTTAAGCATTCCGATCTCACGTCTAATGAAGGTGAACATGTCCTCTGCCAAAGACTTAGTAAAAATGTCAGCCCATTGATAATCAGTAGAAATAAAAGATATGGACACATCACCTTTTTCAACATGATCTCTAATGAAATGATGCCTTACATCAATATGCTTGGTCCTTGAATGCTGAACAGGATTCTTAGTGATGGAGATGGCACTTGTATTGTCACACTTAATTGGGATACCTTTGAGGTTGATCCCAAGATCTCGCATTTGTTGAGCTATCCAAAGGATTTGGGAGCAACATGCTCCAGCTGCAATGTATTCGGCTTCTGCAGTGGATAGAGCAACTGAATTTTGCTTCTTTGAGTGCCAACTGATCAAGGATGCTCCTAAGAATTGGCAACATCCTGAAGTGCTCTTCCTATCCACCTTGTAGCCTGCAAAATCTGCATCAGAATATCCAATTAACGTGAAATCCTTTTGCTTTGGGTACCATAGTCCAAGTTCCTTAGTGCCATTGAGATATCGAAAGATCCTCTTCACAGCCACGAGGTGAGATTATTTAGGATCAGCTTGAAACCTAGCACACATGCAAACACTAAACATGATGTCAGGTCTACTAGCCGTGAGATATAATAAAGATCCAATCATTCCTCAATACTCCTTTTGATTGACACTTGTTCCAGTCTTGTCTTGATCTAGAGACAATGTTGAGCTCATGAGAGTCTTGGCTGCCTTGGATTGATCCATCTTAAACTTCTTCAAGAGATCCTTAGTGTACTTGCTTTGGTTGACGAAGATCCCTTTCTTGGATTGATGAACTTGTAACCCCAAAAAGAAGTTGAGTTCACCCATTAAGCTCATCTCAAATTCACTGCACATGATGTCAGAAAATTCCTTGCACAAAGATGTGTTAGTAGCACCAAATAATATATCATCAACATAAATTTGAATAACCAAAATGTCCTTTCCTTTGGTCTTGATAAAGAGTGTTTTGTCGATCAACCCCCTTTTAAAATCGTTTCTAAAAGATATTTAGACAAGCGCTCGTACCAAGCTCTTTGGGCTTGTTTCAAACCATAAAGCGCCTTGTCAAGTTTGTAAACATGATTGGGGAATTCTGAGCTTTCAAAACCTGGGGGTTGAGCAACATAAACTTCTTCCTCCAAGAAACCATTAAGAAAAGCACACTTGACATCCATTTGATATAACTTTATGCTCATGAAAGATGCAAATGCTAATAAAATGCGAATGGCTTCAAGCCTGGCTACGGGAGCAAAGGTCTCCTCGTAGTCAATACCTTCCTCTTGATTGTAGCCTTGGGAAACAAGCCTTGCCTTGTTCCTCACAACCTTACCATTCTCATCCAGCTTGTTTCGAAATACCCATCGAGTGCCAATGACTGATTGATGCTTTGGTCTAGGCTTCAAAGTCCAGACTTTGTTCCTCTCAAATTCGTTAAGTTCACTTTGCATAGCTATAATCCAGTCTGGCTCCTGAAGTGCCTCATTTACCTTCTTTGGCTCAATAAGAGAAACAAACGCGTTAAAAGCACAAAGATCTTTAAGTTTAGAACGAGTTTGAACACTAGAAGTAGGGTCAGAAATGATATCCTTTAATGAGTGTGATGAGGAGTATTTGAATTTCCTTTTGCTAGTCTCAGCTCCTTGATTCGTCACACCATCAGGATTGATTTGTGGTACATTTGACTCCGTGGTCCTATTAGGCTCAGTTACAGCAGTTTCTGACGTCTCAACACTGTTGGATAGGACACCAAGGGCTTTGGATGAATCTTCAACACCTTGGGCCAATTCTTCAGTGTTAAGAATCGGTTCCTGCATGTTCCTTTTCTCTGTGTTCATGGTAGCAGCATCATCACCTTCCTCGTTCTCTTCATGGATATTAAGATCTATATCTGCAACACTTTCACTCAAAGCACCGTCATTGCATTCATCAAAAATAACATGTATACTTTCTTCAACAACCTGGGTCCTTTTATTGAAGATTCTATAAGCTTTGCTACTCGTGGAATAGCCAAGAAATATACCTTCATCACTACGCGCATCAAATTTCCCAAGGTTATCTTTTCCATTGTTATAAACAAAACAAGTACAGCCAAAGGGTTTAAAATAAGATATAAGTGGTTTGCGGCCTTTGAAAAGTTCATAAGGAGTTTTCTTTAAGATGGAACAAATAAGACAACGATTTAAAATGTAGTTAGCTGTGTTAACAGCTTTAGCCCAATAGGTTTTAGGTAATGCATTTTCTAAAAGCATAGTCCTGGCCATATCCTCTAAGGTGCGGTTCTTGCGTTCCACAACCCCGTTTTGTTGAGGTGTCCTAGGAGCAGAAAAGTTATGGGAGATGCCATATTTAGCACAAAACAAATCGAATTGAAGTTGATCAAACTCCCTACCATGATCACTCCGAATAGACACTATGGGCTCATTTCTTAAAGTTTGCAACTCCTTACAAAGTTTTGAAAACTCAAATAAGGCCTCTGATTTTTCTTTCAAAAATGCAACTCAAGTATATCTTGAAAAATCATCGACAACAACTAGCATGTACTTTTTACCATTGGGAGATTTGACTCGCATAGGACCACATAAATCCATATGTAAAAGTTCAAGGGGTCTAGAAGAACTTACAACCTTTTTGGGTTTGAAGGAGCTACGTGTTTGTTTACCTCGTGTGCAAGCATTGCACATGTCAATACCTTTGAAGTCCATCTCAGGTAGCCCTCTTACAAGCTCTTTGGACACAACCTTCTGTAGTGTATGTGGACTCACATGACCGAGTCTCCTGTGCCAGAGCTTTGGATCGTCCGTCAAAGCCTTTAGACAGGTTAAGCTTCCTTGTGCTACTTGATCAGCATTTACGGCGTATATATTGTTGTAACGATATGCAGTCAGAATAACTTCACCTGTATCTTCTCTGCACACTATACATCTTTTCTTGTTAAATCTGACATTGTTACCACAATCACATAATTGAGAAACACTAAGCAGATTATACTTTAAATCATTAACAAGATAGACATTTTTAATACTATGGCTGGAATCACTTCCAACACTACCAATACCAACGATGTCGCATTTCCCTTTGTCACCAAGAGTGATTGTTCATGTGGATTGCTCCTTTAGATCATGAAAGAGAGAACTCTTCCCACTCATATGCCTCGAGCATCCACTATATATAATCCATTTTTGCTCCTTCACCTTGGTGATCTCCTGCAAAACAAACATCAACCTTTGTGGCTAGACCAGTGAGAAAATTTAGATCCTTTATTGGGATAAACCATATTTGGTAAAATAGTGCCTTTGGGGACCCAAACTTGCGTTATCCGTTCTTTTCTCAGGTGAATAGGAAATGTATTGCGAATAATATGAGGATCATTTCTTCTATAGGGGCAGGTCTCTCTTACATGTCCCTTTCTCGCACAGTGGTGACATATAGGAGAGGTTCTGCTTCCTTTTGCCTTCACAAAAGTGGTAAAGTGTTGCTTCTTTAAAAACCTCGGGTTGTAACCAATACCACTTCTGTTTAGAGAACTTTGTTGCTCACCCAACATCCTATCAAGAGTGCCCTTGGACTTGGTAAAACTTATGAGGGCTGTCTGTTGGTCTTGAATCTTATTATTCAGGGAGATCTTCTCGTTCTCTAAGTCATGATGTTCACTTCTCAGAGACGAGAGATCTTGCTTGAGTTCAGATTTCTCTGAGTCAAGAGTCTTGACTTTAATGTCAATACCTGAATCAGAAGTTTCAAGACTTTGGACCCTCCTAGACAGTTCCTCAATAGTTCTTTCCTGGTCCACGGTTTTCCTGATAAGAGTGTTAGTTTGAGCAATAAGTTTCTCTTCATTGGCAATCATATTAGAAAGGAATTCCGATAGTACCTCTTTTGGACTTGTCATAAGCTCTCTTACGGTTACCTCAAGTTGCTTATCATGAGATTCATCTCCTATGGCCATGAGACAAAGGTTGGCCTTTTCATCATCGGAATCTAAGTAACCTTTCTTGAATTGACTCTTCTTCTTTTGAGGGCAATCTTTCACTAGATGGTCTGTTTCACCACATTCAAAACAAGACAAAGGTTTAGTCTTCTTGTCATATTTGTTGTATTGAGACTTACCTCGAAATTTAGAAGACTCTGATCTATCATTGTTGTTGAATTGCTTCTTCATCTTGAGGATTCGAGAAAGACCCCTTGTAATGAGATCAAAGGGATCATCCTCATCATCGTCCTCATCATCAGAATCAGATACATCTTTGGGCTCATCCTTCTTAGACTTGAGCGCCAAGTTCTTAGTGCTTGTTGGAAGTTCTCCATCGTCTTCATTGAGAATCATCTCATGTGTGATCAGCTTCCCAAGCAAGTCATCAAGGGGCAGAGTGGTGAGATCTTGGGCTTCCTCTATGGCTGTCACTTTCGGGCCCCATTTGTCTTTTGGGAGGCACCTCAATATCTTCCTCACTTTCTCAACATTCTCAAAGGTCTTGCCGAGAGAGTCAAGGTTGTTCGTGATTTCCGTGAACCGTGTGAACATGGCCTTAATGGACTCATCAGGCTTCATTTTGAAGAGTTCATACTTTCGAAGGAAGATGCTGATCTTGGTGTCCTTCACTTGACTGTTCCTTCGTAGGTGACGATCAGCTTGTCCCAAATCTCTTTAGCTGACCTACAAGATGAAATACGGTTAAACTCATCAGTACTAAGACCACAATAGAGTAAGTTAATGGCCCTGTAATTTTTGGAGACGAGTTCAAGATCTGCTTGGATGTAATCAGCCTCGGTCTTCGCGACTTTGCTTCCACTAGGTCCGTCTTTCATAGGAATCTTCGGACCATTCTCTATAATGTTCCAAAGTTCCAGATCTTGATCTATAATGAACATTTTCATCAAGGATCTCCAGTGGACAAAGTTGTTTCCCACGAAGAGTGGCGGTCTTCTTGTGGACCTTCCCTGTGCAAATCCTCCGCTTGCTTCACCAGACATGATCGAAAACTCACAAGATTGTTAGATCAAAAACAGTGAGTAAATCTCTGATACCAATTGAAGGTTCGATAATGTAAAACAAAGTAATAAAGAAAATACTCTAGAAGGTGGGGTGAATAGAGTATGCCCGTTTTTCGCAGAAAGTCTCAAGACTTTTGGAGCTCGTATAAAACCCTTTGAGATTAACCTGAATCCAAAAGTTAGACAATCGAACCAAGTGCGAAAATAAGGTAAAGCAATAAGTAAAGGACGCAACGAGTTGTTAACGAGGTTCGGCACGAACTTGGCCTACGTCCCCGCCTAGGGTTCTTCCACAACCCTAGGATTCAACAGGCTTTATTGATTCACAAAGCTTAGGATCCTAATAGCTCACCGAGAAGCCTCTCTCCTATACAATTGCAATCTAGTCAACTCACGTTCCCTTGGAGTCCTAGACCAATCTAGAAGAGCCCCACCTCTCTCAGCTATCTAGTACAATCCTCTTACTCTCGAGAATCAATAGCCTAGTGTCCACTTCCTGAGTTATAAACTCTTGAGTATAACACTCTCTCGAAATATATCCTATAAGCTCACTGTGTATCTCTCAAATGCTTTGAAACAAAATATAAGACTCTTAAGAACAAGCAGAGAGAACACGCTGAAGAGAGAACGTAAACTTGAAGGCTGATTGTGCAATGATATTCGTGAAGTGCGTCAGTCCTCTCTCTCTTCATCATCATCTCCTTTATATAGTGAAGATCATCGGCGCCACTTGAGGAAGGAATCTTCTCCAACGGCTAAGAGAGGATCATGGCTTGAGCGCAATCTTCTATCTTTGGAAACTTCGGAAGCCATGATCTCGATTTGATCTTTCTCAGCTATGAACGCTTTAGGAAGGAGATATAATTCAAATAGCTTCCTGAAAGGTTAGTGAATATATAATAATGATATGGAAGCATATAATAACATAATATAATATTCGGACATAATATAATAAAGTACAGGTTTTGTGTTTCATCAACACAGCTGTTAGCTTCAAGACCTTTGACACAAACTGTCTGTCAAAGCCGTTGAAACTAATTCCGATTCTCATCAAGGGAGTGGAGCTATCATTATTATTTCTTACCAAGCCCCATTACAACCCCGCCGAATGGAATCTTCTTTGAAGACTTCTATTGAGCGAAGTCCTCCTGATAACTCTTGTTGCATTTTCATAATTGGTTGCGAAGTGGATTCATATTTAAATGGCAATGTTTATGAGATTGTATATGGAATTGAGTTGAGAGTCGATATACATAGCCTAAACACATTGAGAGCTGAGTGTAAAAACATTATTCCTGTGAGGTTGGATTTATATTGCCTAAGCCTATGGATCGCTCATATATGTGTGATGACGTTAAATTCACTTGTCTTACATTGCTACTACTTGAGATGTTGCTTTTGACAAAGGCGAAGACTTGAACGATGTGTTGTAGGTCTTGGTTATTGTTTGGTTATTGCTTGAGGACAAGCAAGTCTAAGTATGGGGTGATTTGATGTCTCCAAAGTAGCCATGTCTTTATGCATATTTTAGTTCCATATTCTTTACATTTTGCATATTTCGGGTTGGGAATATGTCGGATTTATGTAGTATGTGCTTATTTGGCAGAAATGGAGATCTACATAAGTTTCTGTTTGATATAGCAGAATATGGAAACATTTCGGAAGAAAACCCAGAAGCGAGAGCCAGAGCACAAAGCTACTCGACATCGACTAACCCTAGTCGATCTCGACAAGACATGCCTAGGCACCTGCCAGCATCGAGGAGCCTATGTCGAGAGACTGAAGACGAAGAACCCGACTCCACACCGTCCTCGAGATCGAGTAGGCACTACTCGATGTCGACAAGACTCTTAACACCCACCCAAAGTCGAAGAGAAGTTACCCGACCTGACCAAGAAGCCGGACACCCTCCTCGAGATCGACGAGCTCTCGTCGAGTTCGAAGAAGCCTGTAAGCTTGTGTCCGAGCATGTCGACAAGAGGCTACCCGATGCACCAAGTGAGCCAAGTCGATGACCCATTCCTACTCGATGTTGACAAGACTGTCCTCGAGATCGAGTACACCAGTGAGCCAAGTCCGAGTCTGTCGAGCACTAGCTAGCCGAGACGACAAGCCAAGCCCAGTCGACAACACTCCTACTTGATATCGACAAGACCCTTGTCGAGATCGACGACAATTCCAGAAGCTGTGTGACGCGTCGACCCAATTCTACTCGGATTGGGATTCCTTGGGCTCGAAGTTTGCCCAAGTCTATCCGATCTATCAACATCTATCATGAAGAAGAGAGATCTATCCACTTTAAGACTTTTAGATATATTTTCCTATTATAGATTTAATTTCTTTGTTGCTTTTATTTTAAGCTTTTAGATATAGTTTTAGATATAGATAAAGATTTCTATCCTTGAGTAGCAAGGTTTAGAAGCCTATAAATAAAGCCCATGGGGCTGATTTTAGATTGAATTTCATAGAGAAGTAAGTAGGAGAAGTAGAGAGAGAGAATGAGCGGCCGATTGGAGTTGTGAAGCGAGAGCGGAATTGGCTTCAAGCGGTTGTAAACTTTGGTTTATTTTAATGCAATTAGTTTTCTTTCAATCGATGATGTCTGAGGTTGCGATGAAGCGCGAGTAGTCCACCCACTTCTATGGTTGGGGAGAGCCCGACGATAGCCATGCGCGTTTGAGGTAAAGATCCGACTTTTATCATGTTTTGAGCATCTACTACTTGTTTATGTGTTTATTACCCATCTAATGGAGATCCATGCTAACAACTTGGATTGTAAACATAAAAAAATTATGGTTTGGTTGTGTTGGAGATTTAGGAGTCTTGATTCCCGAATTTATTTAGCACCACATGGCCAAATAATTTCATACCTTATTATTTCTTACCAAGCCCCATTACAACCCCGCCGAATGGAATCTTCTTTGAAGACTTCTATTGAGCGAAGTCCTCCTGATAACTCTTGTTGCATTTTCATAATTGGTTGCGAAGTGGATTCATATTTAAATGGCAATGTTTATGAGATTGTATATGGAATTGAGTTAAGAGTCGATATACATAGCCTAAACACATTGAGAGCTGAGTGTAAACACATTATTCCTGTGAGGTTGTATTTATATTTCTTAAGCCTATGGATCGCTCATATATGTGTGATGACGTTAAATTCACTTGTCTTACATTGCTACTACTTGAGATGTTGCTTTTGACAAAGGCGAAGACTTGAACGATGTGTTATAGGTCTGGGTTATTGTTTGGTTATTGCTTGAGGACAAGCAAGTCTAAGTATGGGGTGATTTGATGTCTCCAAAGTAGCCATGTCTTTATGCATATTTTAGTTCCATATTCTTTACATTTTGCATATTTCGGGTTGGGAATATGTCGGATTTATGTAGTATATGCTTATTTGTCAGAAATGGAGATCTACATAAGTTTCTGTTTAATATTGCAGAATATGGAAACATTTCGGAAGAAAACCCAGAAGCTAGAGCCGGAGCACAAAGCTACTCGACATCGACTAACCCTAGTCGATCTCGACAAGACATGCCTAGGCACCTGCCAGCATCGAGGAGCCTATGTCGAGAGACTGAAGACGAAGAACCCGACTCCACACCGTCCTCGAGATCGAGTAGGCACTACTCTATGTCGACAAGACTCTGAACACCCAACGAGAGTCGAAGAGAAGTTACCCAACCTGACCAAGAAGCCGGACACCCTACTCGAGATCGACGAGCTCTCGTCGAGATCGACGAAGTCTGTAAGCCTGTGTCCGAGCATGTCGACAAGAGGCTACCCGATGCACCAAGTCGGCCAAGTCGATGACCCATTCCTACTCGATGTCAACAAGACTGTCCTCGAGATCGAGTACACCAGTGAGCCAAGTCCGAGTCTGTCGAGCACCAGCTAGCCGAGACGACAAGCCAAGCCCAGTCGACAACACTCCTACTCGAGATCGACAAGACCCTTGTCGAGATCGACGACGATTCCAGAAGCTGTGTGACGCGTCGACGCAATTCTACTCGGATTGGGATTCCTTGGGCTCGAAGTTTGCCAAAGTCTATCCGATCTATCAACATCTATCATGAAGAAGAGAGATCTATCCACTTTAAGACTTTTAGATATATTTCCCTATTTTAGATTTAATTTCTTTGTTGCTTTTATTTTAAGCTTTTAGATATAGTTTTAGATATTGATAAAGATTTCTATCCTTGAGTAGCAAGGTTTAGAAGCCTATAAATAAAGCCCATGGGGCTGATTTTAGATTGAATTTCAGAGAGAAGTAAGTAGGAGAAGTAGAGAGAGAGAGTGAGCGGCCGATTGGACTTGTGAAGCGAGAGCGGAATTGGCTTCAAGCGGTTGTAAACTTTGGTTTATTTTAATGCAATTAGTTTTCTTTCAATCGATGATGTCTGAGGTTGCGATGAAGCGCGAGTAGTCCACCCACTTCTAGGGTTGGGGCGAGCCCGACGATAGCCATGCGCGTTTGAGGTAAAGATCCGACTTTTATCATGTTTTGAGCATCTACTACTTGTTTATGTGTTTATTATCCATCTAATGAAGATCCATGCTAACAACTTGGATTGTAAACATAAAATCAGTAGAGACAATTAAGGTTTCTTGAAAGAGTTGTCTAATTGTTGGAGAAGGCGAAAGCTTTTCCTTGATGTAATTCACATGATTATCTGTTTATCTCTGCCTTATGCATGCTTGGTTATCGTTGTTGCAAACCCCAATCTTGGAAGTCTTTTACATTAAGTTTATTTCAAAGTCCCAAAGCAATTGTTTTTATTTTCTTTCGTTTTATTCTCTGTCTCCTCGATATCGAATAGCACTCGTCGATATCGAGTTACTGATTCTCGATCAAGGTCGATGTAGCTTCTGTGTGCAGCTGCTTGACAAAGCTCAACTCGACGTCGATGAAGCCTACTCGATCTCGAGTAAGCCCTAGTCGAGATAAACGAGAACCTGTGATTGCTGCTGCGCTCTGCTCGACTGGTCCGATCTTCTGTCGACTAACCCTAGTCGAGATCGAGGACATCTGTGGTCGACTTCCCTGAGATTCCACCGTTGCCTAGGATCCGCTAACACGCTTCCTCGTGGATCGATCCTGACTTCCCGCTGCTGCATCAGGAGGAGGTATTGTAATTATTTGGAAGGGACGGAATCTGGTTTGCTGTGATTTATTTCTATTTTATTATTGCAAGTCTCGATTTCCTCCTATCAACATACTTCACCTGGGCAGGCAATTGCATTACGTGCAAATCTCAGCAACAATCGATTGTTGCATTATCATTCATAGAAGTAGAATACATTGCCGCCACAGAAGCAGCAAAAGAGGCAATTTGGCTCAAAGGGGTTCTACAAGAGATTCTAAGAAAGTCGTTCAAGCCAGTTATAAACATGGATAGCCAGAGCGCACTGTATCTGTGCAAAGACCCGATGTACCACGAGAAAACCAAACATATCGACGTTCGGTTTCACTTTATTCGTAAAAGGGTATCATCAGGCGAGCTCGACGTGCGGAAGATCAAAGGTGACGTGAATCCAGCAGACTTCGGAACGAAGATCATCCCAGCAAACAAGTTTCTCTTCTGCAGGGACTTTGTCCACCTCGGAGATCTTCCTTAGGCGCACAGGTATTGGGCCAATGATGAATCAGGATGTGGTACTGACTCAAATCCACTAGAGTACTAATAGTCTTTTAATAGGTTGAATATGGTCTAGATTAGGAGGGCAAATTGTTAAGTCTTCTTAATCTAAATCATATTTAATCTAGGAGTATAGGAAGGTAGATAGACTAATATCGGTTTTAACTTTTAAGACGTAGGCAATTATTTAAACTAACAAGATACGAGTATATATTATACACATATATTATATGCTAAAACTATATGTTAGAAGTGTAGTATTATACTATGCTCACATATATGTTAAGTATATAGTATGTGTAGTATAATATGTACATATGTTGCTTAGCCTTATTCGTTGGGCCTGTTTCATAAGCCCACTCGGATGAGGCCCAACGACTAGCCCTTCTGGAAGCCCGCATGCTTGAGACCTCTTTCAGCTTCTAGGTCACTCCGTCGACGCTGTGTTTTGGTTGATTTGGCTCCGCCTATAAAGCTGAAGCGTTGCTAGGATTTCTCATAACCTAAGCTCAGTTCCACCAAAGCAGAGAGAGAAAGAAGAGAGAGGCTCTGGAGAGCTAGGGTTTCCTGGTGGCTCCTCGGCGGCGATCGTGACAAAAGGCGGCGTTCTAGGGCGTATCTCCGAGCGAGACTCTAGATCCCATCCACAGCAAGGAAGAACAAGGCATCAGTCCCTCCATCGGCGAAGATCTTCTTCTCCGACGAGCTCCTTCGCACAGATCTGACCTGTTCTTTAGATCTGGGGAGTGTTATACCTTTTCTTGCTTTATACCTTCACTTTTCACTTGGATCTTGTCTGATATTTGCTTGCCTTGACTGATTTGGTTTATCGGCAACCTTACTCTATAATACTGCTCGTACTTAGTGGATTTGACTCGGTGTCTCCCTGTTGAGGCCCCGTGGAGTAGATCTTCGGATCGAACCACGTAAATCTGCTGTGTCGCTTCTCTTACAGTTTTGTTTGGTTGTTTCGCTCACGAATCCTAACCTTTTACCTCCGATCTGAGAGGTAGAAGGTTGATCTCGAATCTACACTTTTTTTTTTTTGGTTAATATTTCATTTTTTTTATTTGTCATTTTCGGTTGTATAACTTAACTTTTGCCGACTAATGAAGTATTAGCAAAACTAATGGAAGGTTTTTGTCACATGTATAGTGATTCACTAACTCATCAGATTCAATACTGTCAATAATAGTACTATAATAATTGGAGTTGGAGAGAGTGAGTGTACGTAGTTAATTGTGCAAAGAGGAATAGATATCCCTATTGGGACAACATATTGTGTTTCTTTATTAGCTTGTATGGTCAATGAAGTAGGTCTGAGCACTTCAATTATCAATTCGTACTATATGATGAAGTAGCTCACCATCTCACTCAATTTTTTTTCAAAATGCATTCATATTATTAAGCTTTTTAGAAGTGTATATATAAATAACTTTTTTTTTATTAGGTAAGAATTCAGATGGGAGAACCCTATCCGAAAGCATCCTGTCGGATGAGGTGTATCTAGGTATAGCTCAAACCCCCTAGTAGAGTAGCAAAGGTGTGCAACCTTATCCGCTACCCGGTTACCAATACGGGGAATATGTGATACACTAACATTCCTTATTCCTTGGAGAAGGCTTTGGATATCTGACATAATCATTTCTATTTCCCAAGGACATCCAACTTCTGATCTTAGGTAGTCCGTGATAATCTTAGAGTCTCCTTCTATTATTAGACCAGTTATGTTTAGTTCTCTCACTGTTTCTAACCCTATGCGTAGAGCTAAGGCTTCCGCTATAAGGGGTGATTGTCCACCATTACTTTTTCCGCCAATGTTGATTGGGTCTCCACGTCAGTCTCTGATGATGTATTCAATGGAACTGTTTGTGGTTGATTTAAATGATCCGTCAAAGTTTAGCTTATATTTACCCGCCGGAGGTTTCCTCCATCGGTAGGTTTTCCTATTATTCCTAGAGAGCCCTTTTCCTTTACTTTGTTTCTGTATGCTGTCATCTTCCATTTCATTTCATCTACTACCTTTTTTATGATATGATACATAACCAGCTGCTTTGTTTTGTTTTTCTTAAATTTTTCCTAAATATATTAAGGGAAGGTCTGGTATAAGAATAAACACAAGCAATGCTTGACACTTGACAGTGTACAATCAAGTAATTAAACCCAATCAATCCACCAAGAATTCGAAGAAAGTTTTATTAACAAAATGGAGCACCCAAAAAATGTGTTTAGATTCCATTATATTTTAATTATAGTGCATTTATAATTATAAATGCTTGATTTGTATTTGGTGTTATATTTTACAATGTGTTTAAAATAACGTAAAATTTAAATCAAATACCTTTTTAAATTATATCAATCAATTACATTATAAATATAAATTTTACACAATAGTGAGTGTTTTATTGATACAATTTATAAGGTATTTTATTTAATTTAAAAATATACGTGATTTTAAACATATTGTAAAATTTATAACCAAATGCTATGTTTATAATTATAAGTTTCTTATAATTAAAATAAAAAGAAATCCAATCTCACCCTAGCTAACTTTAGACACCCATATATAACGACAAGGTTATATGCACCGAGTATAAGTGATATATGCACTCAACACAAACGGATTCTAGATCCGCTTTAACCACATTCTAACACACGTCCAACATTAAATGCGTCTGACATTAAAAAAGCTATGAACAGATAAATGATTCGTTTCAAGTGTAACATATCCTTTATCCATTAGTATTAAATTTTTTTTTAAAAAAAGTTGATTTAAAAAAAAATACTTGCATATCGATTCGTAGGACTAATTTTTTTTTCCAGAAATTTCGTCTGGTACCTCTGAGGTAAGAGCTTTTTCACGTGGTGTACCAAAGTTTGACATATTTCACCTGATACCCCTGAACTTTTGTTTTATTTCGCTACGTGCCCTTCCGTTAAAACCATTACCATTTTCCGTTAACTTTTTTTAAAGAAAATAAATACAAAAAAAAACCCTTGCCTCTTCTGCCTCGGGTTTTGTGCCTTCCCCTTCGGGGGCGATTTGATGCGAACTGGTCAGTTTGGGCGATTCTATGCTCCTCCCTCTGGTGGGTGGTTCCGACGCCGATTTCCTTGGCCTCGTTACTGCTCCCAAGCTTCGCTGGGATGGGTGAGTGGCGGATTGCAACCGCATATCGAGTGATTGTATGGCTCCTCCTGGTTCGGCTTGTTTGCTGGGCTCGTTCTTCTATCCTTCTTGGCTTGGTCCTGACGCCATGGTTTGGTTTGTCGCTTGCCCAACCTTTGATTGTGCTCCCTTCTGATCCTTATTCGGAATGTGCTGTGTTGTTGTTGCTGTTCTTATGGGTTTGGTTTGCTATGTTTATTATGGGTATTAGAATTTAGGCGAAATCGGGTATATATCCATGAAAACTTTATTAATTGGGTATATATCCATAAAAAATTCAAAATTGTTTATATACCCATTAAATCATTTATATTTTGTTTAATTGTCCATCATATATTTAATTTATACTATATATTGAATGTAAAAATTATTTAAATATCAAAATTAGTTAACTTTCAAATAATTATTAAAATGAGACATTAATTTCAATTTCTCTCAAACTAAGTAATTTTTTTTTAATTTGATGTGATTTTACATTAAAAAAATATGTATTTTATTTCTTTACTATGGTTTATGATCATTTTTATAACTTAATTATTTTGAACTTATACATGAAACATGATATTCAAAATAAAATCATTGGATAAAAATATAATTATAATTACGTTGATGTTTAACTTTTATATTAAAATTTTAAATATATTTTCTATCTAATAATTGTACAGTGATAAATTTTTTAATGATTTAATTTTAGTATATAATTAAACTTTAATCTAATTTTCATTCAATAATATTAGATCAAATATATTATGAACAATCAAACAAAATTTAAATGATTTGATGGGTATATAAACAATTTTGAAGTTTTGATGGGTATATACCCAATTAATAAAGTTTTCATGGGTATATACCCGATTTCGCCTAGAATTTAAGGTGTGAGTTAAAAAGTCTGGCTGCTGCTGCTGTTCTTGTGTAGCTTAGGCTTGTACTGCTGCTATCCCCGGTGGTCGAATTTAAGGTATGAGTTAAAAGATTTCAGCAACTCAATTAAAATTGTTGAATTCAAAGCCAAAAATTTGAGTAGTTACTGAAAAAAAGTGAAGTGAATTCAAAACAAAAGCTATTGAATTCAAAATTGAAATACAAATCAACCGAAATTGCTTTATTCAACTCAATTTTCAGCAACAACAACAAGAACAAATCAACCGAATTTGCTTAATTCAACTCAAATCAACCGAAATTACATATGCAATCCACCAAAACCTCCCAATCCGAAAAAAAACCTAAATTCATAACCAGAAGAGCAGGGAAAACTCGACCACCCACCCATCCCAGCGAAGCTCTTGGAGCAAAGAAGACGGTCTGAGTAGTGAAGAAGACGGTTTGCAATTGCCCCTCAATTATCCTTTTGTATTTTTATTTTTATTTTAATTATTTTTAACGGAAAGTGTTAGGTTTTACAGTAGGGGCACGCGGCAAAATAAAATAAAAGTTCAGGGGTGCCGGGTGAAATATGTCAAACTTTGGTACACCACGGGAAAAAGCTCTTACCTCAGGGGTACCAGGCAAAATTTTCGTTTTTTTTTTTAATTTGTACTTGTAGTTTTTTCCAAAATTTTAACAGGAACAGATTGAGGATCCGTTCGTGACATGAAACGATTCTTTTATCTGTTCGTAGCACTTTTTAATATCAGACACATTCAATAGTGGACATGTGTGAAACTGTGGTTTCAACGGATCTATATATAATTCGTTCATATTAAGTGCATATATCACATATGCTCGATAAAGTGGGCGTATTTAATCATTGTTTTCTTTTTTTGTTCATCATATATAGGCATGTGCATTAGGCGAGAGTGAGGTATTATCAAGACAATGTATCAATTATGAATGTATTAGTGTATTGAGTGAGGTTGTAGATGAGGTTGGAGGTTTGAGATTAGAGTGTTTTGTTCAACTACACTACAGTGTAGGAATTTAGGATGGAGGAGAGGAGTGTAGTGACTACACTCCTCTCCTCCATCCTAAATTCCTAACTCCCCCAACTCTGCCCCAAAAGTCTCTTCCTTTTTTTTCCTTTTTTATTCTTCTTTTGACAATGAAGAATTAGATCTCTAATGACTACAAGCCTACAATGGTCAGTCACTAACAAATACAGATTCTAAGAGCATCTTTAACCATGATACTTGACATGAGCATCTTAATTTACTTTTTAAATCAAAATTTCATTTTACAATTTTTTTTGGAAGTAAAAATCTAATGGAACCCACTATTAATTTTTTATTGGGTAATATTCTATGATATTGTGTAAGAATGAGTATCATACACATGATACTTGAGCTCACTTTTCTTCATAGATTCTTTCAAAATTCTTACTTTTTCTTACATTTCTTTTTTTTAATTGCTATGGTACTTAGAGTACCACCATTAAAGATTCTCTAAGACTCTTTTATCGAATCCATATTTGCGAATATTTGACCATCATTTGATTTTTGTCTTGTATAAAAAAAACAATACGAAATTATAGAGTAAGAATAAACAATAAATAACTTTGATTAATTAGAGTTGGATAAGCCAACATTGTGTCTAAGTCTCCATAACCTGTCGCTAAGTTTAGGAGAGAAATAAATCATAAAATATGTCTAAGTTTGACATAAAATATAATACGTGTCTTGTTTTAGCAACATATATATTTGTTTTAAAAACACCATATGAGAAGCATTAGGATACAATATTACAATTTTCCCATACCATCTCAACTACCAAGTTATATCCTGATAAAACCATATTAAAAATGACAATTTTCACATACCATCTCAACTGGGATCAAATCCTCTGTCCCTTCCCCTATCCCCTCTCACAAAATCACTCAACTTTTTAATGTTTTAATCTATTTTTTTGTTTTGTTTTATTTTCTCTTTTTTTTTTAATGCCGAACCGTGAGAAGGGGACACCGGGGAGGGCCAAACAGGGGGGACATACGAACCAAGTTATATCCTGATAAAACCATATTAAAAATGAGTTGGTATTTAAATTAGTAGAAATTGTTACTGGTATTTTATTTATTTATTTAGATTATGAAAGAATTAATTCGGGTGCAGATGAGGTTCTCCTGAATGGGTGGTCGGATGAGATCCTCCCTTCTCGCCCTCTACTATATGTTATTAACACCTTCCTAAAATATTGACCTTTTAACCATTCCGAGATGGCTCACCGGAAAGAACTTGTGGGTAGTACTCATAGATCTCCGGTTCGAACACCGGAATAGCTGCTCTTTATTTACCTATTCAAGAAATATTGGCCTTTGTTAAATGATACAAGAGAATATCTCACTGAGATCATGGATGAACCCTGACAGCTTCCCCTCGGTCCCCTTCGACTACCAAGCCTATGTAGGAACCTCGTCACTTTCTTCCGAGGTGATGGATGATCTTTATCGTCTTTTGCCGAGGTGATGGATGACCCTCATTGCTTTTTGCAGAGGTAACATAGGGTCCTCGTTGTTAGCTACCGAGGTTACCTATTGTCATATTGTTGGCTGATGTCGGGGGATGTTGCTAGCCATCGAGTGTTTCCAGGCACTCCAACTACTCGATCCGGCTGATTAGGGCTTCCATAAGGTTACTCCGAGTGCTTCAGTTGAAATCCAAATCCACCGAGGACGTATTGGAGAAGTTCTGGTCGAATTCAAGTTGGAGGGAGGAGAGTGATGAAAGTCGATAAAGAAGGGGTCTCAAGCGGCAACGACGACGGAAACACCAGTTGGTGTGGAGTGAGAGAATGGCAACAAGGACCTACAATTAGAATTGGAAGTGGTTGGAGAAGAGGGAGGTGTGGTCGGAGGAGCTCAACGGAGACAAAGGTGAAGGAGCAAAGAGAGGGATTTTGTCCATGTTGAAAGGGAGTAAGTGTTGTGAGATAAAAGAATTGTCTGCAATTTAGTGAAAATAATATTGTCAATAGTGGTTTTGTAATCTTGTCAATATCCTCAATAAAAAAAAAATCAGGGCCCGTTTGGTATCCATATACGTATATGAGATATCGGATATGAGTATGAGATATCGATATCAAAGATATGGGTATCAAAATTGATATCTGATATTTGATAACTTGTTTGGTAGGTGCCTATATAGTATATCAGATATAGGATTGACAGTACCTTTTCCTTCTCCTCTTTGTCTTCCTCCTCCTCGCCCTCAAACTGAAATTCCCGCACCACTACACCCCATGAATTAAGTGGCACCTTCACCTTTAACATCAAATAGGGCCACGATGGGGTTTGAAGAAAGCTTGATTTCCCATCAAATTCGCTATCGGTCCCCAATTAATCATCCCTGGCAGAGGACCGTAGGTGGTGGATTCGATGCCAAACAACCATAGACGACGATTTAGGGTTTTGGGTGACTCTTGCGGAATGAGAGTGTTTGAGGTCGGGACGAGAGAGTGTCTGCAGAGAGAAGGAAATGCAGATTGAAGGCCGCCAATGCCAACCCAGTCTAAGCGATGAGGGAGGCAGAAAGAAGCGATGGGGAATGAGGGAAGAGAAAGAAGAGATTTTGATATCCCTAATTGAAAGGGTATATCAAATTGGGGGGGAAATACAAAGAAAGGGAAATATGGGTATATCGCTTTGATACCCATTTACCAAACAATAGGTATATGTGATACCTATACGGTATATGTGATACCTATACAAAGACATGGCCACGGGTCACGAGTCAGGCGGGTCGACCCGTGACCCACCGAGTCAAGGTCCACAGGTCCAAGGGTCGGCTCGGGTTGAGGGTCAGGGTTAAGGTCTAGGAAAAGATAACCCGTGACCCGGCGGTTCGACCCGCCGGGTCAACCCACCATTTTAAAATATTTAAAAAAATATATATTTTTAATAAAATAAATTTATAATTATTATGTAAATTATATAAATTATTCTTAGAATAATTCATAATATTACATAATGTAATATGCAATGGCAATGTGAGACTTAGCACCCCATACTTCTCCTTTTATAGACTTAGCACCCCCCCCCCTTCCTCTAGTTTTCAATGTGGGACAAGAACAATGGTAGAAACTAGAAACTACACCATGTCTTCATTCTCTACCATTCGGTTTTTAATGTCAATCCATACTTATAAATCATTCTATATCATTCTATATCATACTAAGTTAGGAGTCTTTATGATATAATTTCAAATAATACAAATATTGTTATTGATAAAGCCGTTACACTTGTATAGTATCCTTAATCTCGAGTTTTCGTTTATTTTCAAAATGATATAGAACTTCGGATTTTCAAACACAAGAATGAAATATAATATTGGCAATACTTTTTTAATGTGTATTTTCATTTACGTCATAACAAGCAACCCAAGTATGTAATTCTAATAACATCATCATTAAGTGTATACACAACATGTGGCTAATTCAACTTCAAACGAGAAAGTTTAACATAACTATATGAAGAAGAACCTAGATTTGAAATCATTGATCAAGAAATTAACATAATAATAATGCAAGTAAAATAAAATACTTATGATTGATTAATGGATCAACATAACTATCAATTAAATTAAATAGAAAGATTAATCCAACATAACTTGATATATTGTATCATGATGTTTCATCACCATGTGTTATTCATTTCATTAAATCTTAAGAGGTAAACACTTTAATTATATTATTATATGTTACATCATATAATCCAAATACTTAAATTACATTATATTCCACCATATAATCCAAAGACTTTAATTACATTACATTTTACATCATATACTTAAATATCAATTTCTCACATTTTCTTTCATATCTCATATTTCTGTCCCACATCGAAAGTGTGCTACTTACCTCTATTTTCTCTATATACTAGTGTAATACCCATGTCTTGAAGGCACGGGAGCTTGATCTATTTTAATTTGAACATCATTTTATATATCTATATAATACTATATTAATATATATACGTGCTTACAACAAAAATATGTATAAAGTATTTTTTATAATTTATAAATTAGTTGGAAAAATATACGATACAAATTTTGAAAATGATTTAATAAGGTAAAGTAGTAATAATAATCAAACACACCACCTAATATAATTTGAAATAAATATATAATTATCATCATTAGCATGGATCTAAAAAGTAAAATATAAGCTCCCGTACGAATATTAAAAAATCATAAGCACATGATTGTGTGAATAATTTTGAAGTTATGTAGATGTACATAACTTATTCATTATTTTCATGAGAAAGATGGTTAGAAAGAGAGAGAAATAAATAGTGAAAATAAAGGTAAGATGGTAAAAAAAAAAAGATCATTAAAGGTAGAAAAGTGATCTAAGAAGCCTCATCCAAGATGCAAAATAAGCATTAGTAATGCTTGTGAGTCTTAAAATATTATTTATTTTTCGATAGTCATTTAAGATGTCTAAAATAATTTAATAATAAAAAAACACTTTTTTTTTACTCTAATTGATTTTTATAATTAATTTTTGAAATCAAATATTTACAAATTGATTATTACATGTTCGTTGTATGTAGACATTGTGGGGAATATTGCAATCGGTTAAATATGATAAATCAACAATTTCAATATCCAAGAATAAAATCAACCAAGACTTGACGAATGTTCAATGAACGTAGACGATTAAAATAGATCACAAATTGACATACAACATATCAAATTAAATAATATTTTAATATGAAAATAGGAAACAAATATGTTTAAAATAGGAAACATATATTTTAAAATTTCAGCAATAATATTGACCAATAAGAAAATACCATTCGAATAAAAAATTCAAGTTTAATTGTGAGCATGACACATCAGCAAAATGATAGTAGAATTAATATTGTTAATAGACTACCTATTATCGAAATTAATCTATAAAAATTTTGAAAAAATAATATTTTATATAATTTTTACCATCCTAACAAAGCGTAAATGAATATTAAACAACATATTTAGCTAAACGAATAGAGAGTACAAAATTTTAACATGATTGGGATAAATGTGATATAATAAACAAATATTTAAATGAATTCAATCCGTTAAGATAATGAATGCAGTTAATCCGAGTACATCTTTGATTAATTTATTTGAAAATGAAACACTTGCATGGTTGGTGAGAAAATATGAACATATGTGAAAGTTAATTTATGCTCCGTAGCATTTTATAATTGACAATTGGATATGGATCTATGTAGAGTATAAATTTCCAAAAATAAAATATACCAAGATTCAAATTTAAGTTCAATGTATGTAGACGAATTATGAGAATATTGCAATCGGACAAAAAAAATGGAAACATGTCTCAATATTTACGGCAATATAACCGAAAATAAAAAAAGAGAATGGATTCAAATCATATTTAAAATAGGAAACAAATATTTTAAAGTTTCCATAATAATATTGACCAATAAGAAAATCTCATTTTAATAAAAAAATTCAACTTTAATTGTGGGCGTGACACGTCAGCAAAATGCCAACAGAATTAGTAATAGACTAGTGTAATACCCAAGGCACGGGAGCTTGATCCATTTTAATTTGAACATCATTTTATATATCTATATAATACTATATTGATATATATATATATACGTGTTTACAACAAAAATATGTATAAAATATTTTTTTATAATTTATAAATTAGTTGGAAAGAGATACGATACAAATTTTGAAAATGATTTAATATGGTAAAGTAGTAATAATACTCAAACACACCATCTAATATAATTTGAAATAAATCTATAATTATTATCATTAGCATAGATCTAAAAAAGTAAAATATAAGCTCCCGTACAAATATTAAAAAATCATAAGCACATGATTGTGTGAATAATTTTGAAGTTAAATATGTAGATGTACATAACTTATTGATTATTTTCATGAGAAAGATGGTTAGAAAGATAGAGAAATTAATAGTGAAAATAAAGGTAAGATGGTAAAAAAAAAGATCCTTAA
Organism: Persicaria tinctoria; assembly: GCA_037127255.1. Classification (NCBI taxonomy): domain Eukaryota; kingdom Viridiplantae; phylum Streptophyta; class Magnoliopsida; order Caryophyllales; family Polygonaceae; genus Persicaria; species Persicaria tinctoria. The sequence goes on along the minus strand of JBANSL010000008.1, from coordinate 58,150,965 downwards.
AGGTAGAAAAGTGATCTAAGAAGCCTCATCCAAGATGTAAAATAAGCATTAGTAATGCTTGTGAGTCTTAAAATATTATTTATTTTTCGATAGTCATTTAAGATGTCTAAAATAATTAAATTATAAAATAACACTTATTTGGCTCTAGTTGATTTTTATAATTAATTTTTGAAATCGAATATTTACAAATTGATTATTACATGTTCGTTGTATGTAGACATTGTGGGGAATATTGCAATCGGTTAAAAATGATAAATCAACAATTTCAATATCCAAGAATAAAATCAGCCAAGAATTGACGAATGTTCAATGTACGTAGACGATTAAAATAGATCACAAATTGACATACAACATATCAAATTAAATAATATTTTAGTATAAAAATAGCAAACAAATATGTTTAAAATAGGAAACAGATATTTTAAAATTTCAGCAATAATATTGACCAATAAGAAAATACCATTTGAATAAAAAATTCAAGTTTAATTGTGAGCATGACACATCAACAATATAATTGAAAAGAGATTGCAATCGGGAAAAAAATGGAAACATGTCTCAATATTTATGACAATATAACCGAAAATAAAAAAAGGGAATGGATTCAAATCATATTTAAAATAGGAAATAAATATTTTAAAGTTTCCAAAATAATATTGACTAATAAGAAAATCTCATTTGAATAAAAAATTCAACTTTAATTGTGGGCGTGACACGTCAGCAAAATGCTAGCAGAATTAGTAATATTAATAGATAATAGATAATAGATAATAGATAGATAGATATATTGCAATCGAAAAAAAAAATATGGAAACATGTCTCAATATTTACGGCAGTATAACCGAAAAAAAAAGAATGGATTCAAATCATATTTAAAATAGGAAACAAATATTTTAAAGTTTCCATAATAATATTGACCAATAAGAAAATCTCATTTGAATAAAAAATTCAACTTTAACTTTGGACGTGACACGTCAGCAAAATGCTAGCAGAATTAGTAATATTAATAGATATATTGCAATCGGGAAAAAAAAATGGAAACATGTCTCAATATTTACGGCAATATAATCGAAAAAAAAAGGAATGGATTTTAATCATATTTAAATTAGGAAACAAATATTTTAAAGTTTCCATAATAATATTGACCAATAAGAAAATCTCATTTGAATAAAAAAATCAATTTTAATTGTGGGCGTGACACGTCAGTAAAATGCTAGCAGAATTAGTAATATTAATAGATATATCCTCATACCCTACTTGTCATTTCCACAATTCAACCTTTTTTTCCCCACATATAGAGTGTGATGATATGATGGGAGTGAAATGAAGATATCTATATATATCTTCCCACATAACATACCATGTTTTGTCAACCTTAAATCTTTTCATTTCGAAACTGTGATGAAAGACTTGAATTGAGTTTTATTTTGGGTTTAAAACAATTTTTTTTTTAAAAAAAAAATCGTTGACCCGACGGGTCAACCCGTAAAACTTGTTGGGTACCCGATTTGGTGCCACGTGGCCGACCCGGTAGTTCGACCCGTCGGGTCACCCAACCTGCCGATCCGTCCCAACCCCGGATCAGGATTAGGGTCACCCTCCCCGGATTGTCCACCCGGCGGGTCCGACTCGTCGACCCGACGGATCCGACTCGTGACCGTGTCTACCCATACATACCCATATCTGATATAGGTATACCAGTACCAAACCACCCTCAAGCATCTTTAGGTATCCTCCATTTTCATTCAGTTTCAATGGTGAAACAAACGCAACATGCTGCGAAGAAAACCCACCAAAATCGAACTCCAACTCGAAGACAAGGAAGAGCTCCAAGACCTCCCATCCCGCTCCGCCACCGCCAGCGATTCCACCGCCGCCAAGCCGACCACCTCTCTCCTCCAGCACTTCGACCACCGCTACTCCAAATCCGACCGAATCGGCCTCCCCTCCTCCTCCTCTTCTTAATCCATGGAAGTCGAGGTCAAGCTCCGCCTCCCAGACTCTACCACCCACCACTTCCTCTCCTCCCTCCTCTCCCCCTTCCTCATCCACACTCACCACCAGAACAACCGCTTCTTTGACGGCGCCGCCTCCCAGCTCGGCTCCCGCCGCGCCGTCCTCCGCCTCCGCTTCTACGGAGACGGGGAGAACCCCTCGCGGTGTGTCGTTTCTCTCAAGGGAAACGCCGTCCTCGTCAACGGCGTTAGCCGCGTGGAGGAGGACGAGGAGGATCTAGATCCCTCTCGTGGCCGCGCCATATGCGAGGATCCGTGCCTGATCGGGTCGGATCCGGAGTCTAGGGTTTTGAGGAGGGCAAGGGAGGAATTCGGGGTGGGGGATGGGAAATTTGTTGGCTTGGGAGGGTTTAGGAATGTTAGGAGGGTTTACAATTGGGAGGGACTTGAATTGGAGTTGGATGAGAGCTCATTTGACTTTGGAACTTTGTATGAGATTGAATGTGAGAGTGATGAGCCTGATCGGGCCAAGGAGATGATTGAGGGCTTTTTGAAGGCGAATGGCGTTGGCTATTCTTGCTCTAACAAGTCCAAGTTTGCTATTTTTCGAGCTGGAAAGCTACCACCATTTCCTGTGAGTTGCTTGGATTCTTGTTTGTGATCTTGTGCAATGTTTATGGCATTTCAATTTCAGTTAGCTGTGAATTTGTGATTGTTGGTGTTGCTTTGTAATTGGGGAACTTTGTGAAATTGGTGTTTCTGTTTGGAAATTTAGTGGAATTATTGAGTATTGTTTGCTTTTGAAGGATTTGATCTAGCTGATTATCAGGTATTGAGTTGGGTATCATCATGAAACCAAGAAGAAGCTGCATCTACTAATAAATATAATACATGACAATGATCTCGCCTTTGTTAGACTTGTTGATAAAATAATTCAAATGAGACCCCCTTGGGACGCTTCTTTTGTTACATAGCAGCACATTGTCATAGATTTGTAAACATGGAGGTTGTTTAGGTTCTTAGTCTTTCCACTGCGGTAATGCATTTGGATCTTTGCAGTTGTCTTATGTTTGCTACGCTGCAGCTTTGAATGAGTTCTATTTTTTTCTTTCCTGCTGCTGTTTCTTAATACAGCATTATCATGCTTCTTATTCATTTTCTGAATCTGTTCTTTCAAATGCTTACATAGAGGAACATGAATTGCTATGACGTTTCAACATAAACATGCTTATTCATTGAGTCATAACTGTGGATATAACTTTGTAGTCAGTTTGCTGCATCCGTTTTCTTATAACTTCTAAACCTTAATGGTTTGGTTTTATAGGACAGCGAATGACCATTTGCATCCCACACGTATCATTTGCCGAGAGTGCAGCCAAGATGCCGTTCCTGATTCTGTGGGATACTTAAAGTGCCCTATTGCAGTCTCATACCAGAATAAGTATATGATGGTTGAAGAACTGAATCATTTATAGTCATGATTTTGTCGTTGTTTTTGACATTCTTTGTTGTTGAATTCTGAAGCCTTTTAATTTAGAACATGTTTGGAGCACAATTGATTTCCGCCATAGCACTGAGTCTTTTTAAGCTTATGTAGTGGATCCATTACTTCAGTATGAATCTTTAATGCCTCTAACTGGTTTTAGATATCCAGGTAATTTTGGATTCCATTTATTGAGTTCTGATGATTTTAGATTTTGGATATATAGACATAAAAATAAACCAAGACAGGCATGGCATCTGACCTTACCCGACATGAACAATTAACACGAAACGATACACCAAATAAAAGAGGGTCAAGTTGTACAGAAATAAACAGCAACAATGTGAAGCCAAATAAAGCCACAAGCTTCGAGATTCATTACACAACCAAGCATGTGAATTATCCCTACTCCTACAGTCCTACCCAAGCACAACTGAAGCAGAATCCTGTTCCCTACACGTGACGATGACCGGAACCAAAATAACTTCTACTTGAGGGACTAAGTCATCTCTCAACTTTACTTTCTCTTCTTTGCTGGTGGCTGATCCTCCTCTTCTTCGTCATCTTCCTCATCTTCATCCTCGCCATCCTCATCTCCATCATCGTCATCGTCTTCTTCCTCGTCATCACTTCCACCATCCCCATTGGCCTTGGTATCATCCTCTGCGTCACCTTCATCATCATCATCCCCCCCTTCCTCACCAGAGTAATCCTCATCACCATCGTCGTCTTGATCCTCTGCAGCATCGTCTTCCTCATCGTCATCTTCAGTTTCACTTCCATCAGTGTTCTCCGTTCCTGGCTTTTCCTTCTTGTGAAGCTCACTGACCGGGAAACTGTTTTAAACACATCAAACACCATACTTCGTTTAATAACCCACTTCAACCGAAGAGAAAGGAAAGCCAAACCAGAAAAGGGGTTATTTCAGTTTTCAGTACCTATCAGCAGCAGGTAACCCCATTGAATCAATCATAGTCTTTAGAGAAAATCTCATCTGCAACAAAGTTCAACCTGTGTTAGTTTAGATGAATATGATGGAATGCTTTGAGAGCACATATTCAGAGGGCAAAACAACAATCCCTACAAGGTTGGCACAAGAGTTAAAAAGTGAATGCCCATGGCAAAGCACATACCAGGTCATTCTATGCTAATTCACACAACATACTAACATGTCAATGTGTACAAAAACCAGCAAACAAAACACAGCAGAACAAGTTCAAACTCTCTAATCCAAGTCCTCAGAATGGACATCAGAACCAGGTGATATGGACAAATACATTGCTATGAGCAATCGATACTGAGTGTGCATTAGCTGTTACATAGGACGTCGGAGTGCAACTCTGATATTTTGGGACGCAAGCAAGAATAACAGATGGAGTAAGCTGCCTTACCCTTCCAGTTCTATATAGAATTACCTTCCTTATGTTGGGGCACACAATAGTAAAGCTAGATATGTAAAGGTTGCTTGAGACATCTACCTTAGATAGAGACATCAAAAGTGTTTCAAGGAGTAACTGTCTCAGAAGGCAAAATCACACAAGACAAATACCTCAAGAGATGGGTAAGTGTCAAAAAAACAGCACACATGAGAAAGAACTGATAAATTCATGATAAACAACAAACAAAGCCCTCAACAAGTGTAGAAAGACAATCTCAGATTCCATTCACTGATCAGAAATTCAGCATCCAATCTCTAAATGTTGCAAAACACACATTCTCAAAAATACAGATGAGCCAGCAGTTGGGAATTGGGATAATTGACCAAGCACAGAAAACACTGCAATCGATAGTACATTCTTATCCCAAACCACAACCCTAAAAGAGGAAAGCCCCATGATTTATGAAAGTAAGATTGAAAGCGAGGGCTTCTGGACAAATATGTTGGATCCTAACAGCAAAAATTGAAGCTTTACACAAACAATTTCATAAACGTCATAAACAAAATCCCAGAAAAAGAGAATTGAGAGATACCATAATGATAAGACAAGCAAAGGACTTCTCAGCTAGCAAGAGGGCGTCGACGAGGGCAGCTTCCGCCATATAGGAAAGCAGCATCTTCTTCCTCGATTCGGAATTGCAAAATCCCACCTCCATTTGAGACCCGGAAAACAGAACAAAGGGGAAAGAGAACGGCAGAGACAGCGAACAGAAAGAGAGAGAGAGAGAGACACAAGTACAGATAATTAAGTTAATCGGAGGAAGAGAGAGACTGTTCTCCAAGTGGTGTGGTGTGGTGTGGTGTGGTGAGTTACAGTGGAGCTCGGTGAGTGAGAAAGGGCGGGTGTGGAATTAGGGTTTTGGGTGGACCGGCTTGAAATAGATAGTGAGAGTCTGAGAGATCAGATAAATTTAGGGTTTTGGGGGATGTCAGTGTGAGGTTTGTTTATTTTTATTTGTCTTATTTGGAAAATTCTAACATATGATGAATCCGATGAACCAAGCTGAACCCTGAACCTAAAATCGATTGTTGAAAAAAATGTAAACTGAAAACCGAAGCTAACACCATAGATTCGGTCCAGTTTTAAGTTCAGTTTATTTAGATTCGGTTCAGGTTTTGAATCTAAATGAATTCAGTTGACAATTAATTATATAAAAATTAAATATTTGTTATAATAAATAATATATATTATAACACTCCCCCTTGGATGTACAATCTTTATTCTGCTGACTGCCTCGTTAAAAACCTAGCTAGGAAAACCCAATGGGACAAAACCATAGCTTAGGGAGAAAGAGTGCAGTCTCATACGCTCTGGTGGTGCCGCCTCGTTAAAAACCTTGTCAGTGAAAACCCTGTGGGACAAAAAACCTGATCGAAGGGAAAAAGAGTGCGGCGCGTAGATTTCTCCCCCTCATGTGAGCTTATCTCTTTTCAAGCTGCGCATTAACAAATCTGTTATGTTGTCACTTGATCGAACTTGTTGCACATCAACCACCCCCTTTGATTGAAGCTCGTGAGTGGAGAAAAACTTCGGAGATATGTGCTTGGTTCTATCTCCTTTGATGTATCCTTCCCTGATCTGGGCAATGCAAGCTGCATTATCTTCATATATCACCGTTGGCCTAGGCATACTCGACTTCAATCCGCATGAGGCTTGAATATGATGGATAAATGATCTTAACCATACACATTCTCTACCAGCTTCATACAAAGCAATCAACTCTGCATGGTTTGATGATGTGGCTACTAGACTCTGCTTTGTTGAATGCCATGAAATAGCTGTTCCGCCAAACATAAACACGTACCCTGTTTGTGACACAGCTTTGTGTGGATCGGACAAGTAACCTGCATCAGAATAACCCACTAAACCTGCATTTTGTGAAAGATTAGATCTTTGAAAATACAATCCCATATCGATTGTTCCTCGTAAATAACGTAGAATTTGTTTGACACCATTCCAATGTCTTTTTGTGGGGTTTGAGCTATGTCTAGCTAGCAAGTTTACTGCAAAAGCTATATTCGGTCGGGTATTATTTGCTAGATACATTAATGCCCCAATCACACTGAGATATGGTACTTCAGGACCCAATATCTCTTCATTATTTGATCTAGGGCGGAAAGGATCCTTGTCTACGTCAAGGGATCTTACTACCATCGGCGTACTTAATGGATGTGCTTTATCCATGTTAAAACGTTTTAGTAACCTTTCCGTGTAACTTGATTGATGGATAAAAACTCCACTCCTTGTATGCTCAAATTGCAGGCCGAGACAAAATTTTGTTGTTCCTAAATCTTTCATCTCAAACTCCTTTTTCAAATAATCTGCAGCTTCTCGGATCTCTTCTGGAGTTCCAATGATATTTAGATCATCAACATACACAGCTATGATCACATAACCCGAGCTTGTCTTCTTAATAAACACACATGGGCTTACTTGATCATTCACAAAGCCTTTCTTTAACAAGTATTCACTCAAGCGATTATACCACATCCGACCTGACTGCTTTAGCCCATATAAAGATCTATTTAGTTTAATGGAATACATGTGTCAGGATTTGGACTTTAATGCTTCAGGCGTTCTAAATCCTTCAGGGATTTTCATGTATATGTTTGTATCTAGTGATCCATATAAGTAGGCAGTTACTACATCCATTAGTTGCATTTGTAATTGTTCCCTAACATCCAAATCGACTAGGAATCTCAATGTGGTTGCATCTACTACTGGTGAGTATGTCTCCATATAGTCTACCCCAGGCATTTGGGTGAAACCTTGTGCAACCAGCCTAGCTTTATACCTTACCACTTCACCTTTCTCATTCCTTTTTCGTACAAATACCCATCTGTAACCCACTGGCTTCACATTTTCAGGGGTTAATGCTACAGGCCCAAAAACACTACGTTTACTTAATGAATTAAGTTCTGCCTGAATTGCCTCCTTCCAATTATTCCAATCATCTCGACATTTACATTCTTCCATTGTTCGAGGATCATTTTCATCTTCTTCCATGACTGTAAGTGCAACAGAATAAGAAAAGATCTCATCTATAATCTCATCTCTTCGATACCACCCTAATCCGGTGTATGCATAATTCAATGACATCTCAAAATCATTATCGTCTTTGTTTCTACTGTTTGGATCTTCTATAGGGATCTCTTCTGGAGATTTATCCTCATTAATGTCCATATTTGGCACATTAATATCTTTTCTCTTTCGTGGGTTTGAATCCTTAGATCCAAGCGGCCTCCCACGCTTCCGACGTATTTGAGAAGTCGTTGCCATATGTTGATCTGTGATTGCTTTTGGAATGTCCAAATGAATCGGTGCATTTTCAGCTGGTATATGTGACTCTGTTACTTTCTTAATGTCCGTGAATACATCTGGAAGTGTGTTTGCTACACTTTGCAAGTGTATGATCCTTTGAACTTCAAAATCACTTTCACTCGTTCTTGGATCTAAATGTAACTGTGAATCTACACTCCAGTCAATGTCTCCCTTAATTACTTTCTTTTCTTCTCCCTCTAATTTTGGGAACTTGGTTTCATCAAAATGACAGTCTAAGTATCGAGCCTTGAATACATCACCTGTCATAGGCTCCAGGAATTTAATGATTGATGGGGACTCAAACCCTACGTATATTCCTAGCCTTCTCTGTGGTCCCATTTTATTTCTTTGTGGGGGAGGAATTGGGACATATATTGCACAACCAAACACCTTTAAAAATGAAATATCTGGTTCTCTTCCAGAGATCAATTGTAATGGGGAGAATTTATTTGTAGCGGTGGGTCTTAGACGTATTAAAGCTTCAGCGTGCATAATTGCAAATCCCCAAGCTGATGAAGCCAATCTCGATTTCATCAATATCGTTCTAGCTATCATTTGTAACCTCTTAATCAACGACTCTGCCAGGCCGTTTTGTGTATGAACATGGGCTACTGGGTGCTCAACTACAATACCAGTAGATTGACAATAATCATAAAAGGATTTTGAGGTAAATTCTCCAGCATTATCTAGCCTGATTCTTTTAATCTGGTGATCTGGAAAATGAGCCCTTAACTTAATAATTTGGGCTAATAACCTTGCAAATGCAACATTCCTTGTTGACAACAAACTTACATGGGACCAACGTGTCGAGGCATCTATTAATACCATAAAATATCTGAATGGTCCACAAGGTGGTGTGATGGGTCCACATATGTCTCCTTGAATCCGTTCAAGGAACATGGGAGATTCCTCATTCACTTTTGTTATAGACGGTCTTGCTATTAACTTGCCAAGAGAACACGCATTACATGTCAAATCATCCTTCGAAAAGATCTTCAAGTTCTTTAATGGATGACCATGCGAATTTTCAATAATTCGACGCATCATTGTTTCTCCTGGGTGACCGAGTCTATCATGCCATAAAGAGAGAATCTCCTTTTTGACCAATTTCTGGTTGGTAACATTATGAGTTTCAATGGGGTGGATTCGTGTGCCATATAAACCAGATGTGTGCATACCCATTTTTTCTAAGATATGCTTATTATCATTCTCACAAGATGTAAGAAGCAAATACGTACTCAATGCCATTGTCGTTCATGGTTTCTATATGAAAACCATTTTCTCTAATATCTTTGAAACTGAGTAAACTCCTTTGCGATTTACTTGAATATAGGGCATCTCTAATGAGTATCCTTGTTCCTTCGGGTAACAAGATTGAAGCTCTTCCGGAGCCTTCAATTAGATTACTCTTCCCTGAGATTGTGTTTACACTAGTTTCCATCATTTGTAGATTGGAGAAAAACCTTGGACTTTTCAAAATAGTATGAGTAGTGGCACTGTTGATAAGGCACAATTCCCCGTCATTTAGAGTCTCGTTATATCGATCCATCTCTATATATACACAAACATATAAATATCAAATTCATAACGACGAAACATAAATAATTCAATCGGCAAAATAGTAAGCCCCACACTCCATAACGATTTGAAGCATAATAATTTAATAATCAAAATAGTCCTAAAAATTAAACAACGGCACTTTGCCGTAACCGATAGAGTCCATAATTAAACAAGTAAATGAGAAATGGATTTATAACAATAAATCAAAAACAAGTCCATAATGCAGTACTTGGTGAAACAAAACTAATCCTAAGGAAAACAATAAATCATCAAATCCATAATGCAGTACTACGTAATTGAAAGGGATTTATAATAATAAACTAAAACATAAACTTCAAGCAAGGGCTGCCACTAATTTAGGAGATCATCATCATCATCATCATAGTTGGACTCTCTCTCAGTAACCGGCTTGGTTTCATTAACTTGTTTGAAGAAATCAGCAGCCTCAAGATGGGTCTTTCCTGAACCCTTGACAGTTGCAAAATTTGTCTCTGCATCTTTGTCTTTTGCCTTCAAAGACTTTTGATATAATTCAACCAGGTGCGGTGCAGTGCGACATGTGCGCGCCCAGTGACCCGCTATTCCACATCTATGGCAGAGGTTTTCAGTTTGAGGCGCAGATTTATCAACCTGAGAATGCCTTTCATGTTGATTTTGCTTCTTGAATTTGTTTTCATGCTTCTTTTGAATGTCTTGGTTAAACCATGTGTTACCTTGCTTTTGTCCCTGGTCATGTTCATGACCTTGACCGTAACTACGACCACGACCGCGACCACGAGATTGCCCACGTCATCTTCCACGGCCTCTACGTGATGAGGTAGCATTTGCTTCTGGCATATTTAGCGATCGATCGGGAGGCGGTTTCGAACCGGTTGGTCGATTGTGGTGATTGTGTAGAAGCAATTGGTTATTTTCTTCAGCCAAAATTAGGCATGTAAGGAGCTCTGAATATGTCTTGAACCCCTTTTCTCTATACTGCTGCTGGAGTACGAGATTTGAAGCATGGAATGTAGAGAGTGTTTTCTCCAACTTATCTGAATCCGTGATAGTTTCTCCACATAGATCTAGGATCGAGGCAATACGACACAACTTCGAGTTGTAGTCATGAACCTTCTTGAAATCCTGCAACCGAAGATGCATAAATTCATACCTAGCCCGAGGCAAGGTAATAGTCTTCTGGTGTTCAAACCGATCTTTCAAACTCTTCCAGAGTTCGTGTGGATTCTTAATCGTTAGATATTGGGCCTTCAAATCCTCATGAAGGTGGTGCCTTAGCAAAATCATTGCTTTTGCTTTATCCTGATCGGATGTTGTAGACTTTTCTTTGATTGTTTCCCCCAAATTGTGGCTAGCCAGGTGGAGTTCCGCATCAAGTACCCATGTCAAGTAGTTTCTTCCGGAAACATCAAGGGCAGAGAACTCCAACCTTGCGAGATTCGACATGTCTGGTATGATAAAAATATAAGTATATGATATGCATATAGAAACTATATATATAAAGATAAAAACTTTGATAAGAGCTAATCGATGGTAATGATATACAAAGAAACGAGGCATGTAGAAACGATGTAATATAACGGATATCTCAGTTGAAGCAAGACCATAATCAAGCAATCATCTTTTGACATATATGAATAGAGTAGAGTGAATAATAATTATACCGCAATACCAAACAAGCAATTATGTTTCGTTGATACAATAGCATGCTATATATATAGGAACAAGCAATTAAAGAATTGATACAAGAGCATGCTATATAGGAACAAGCAATTAATCAAGCAATACATATATATGGAAAAACAATCAATTATGTTTAATGGTGATATACAGTATAAGGCACACCGGAAAGTATAAAGCTTTATTGAAATTCATTAAAGAATGAAAAGCAGTATTGAAGGCAAAGATCGTATGCAGTGTTAATATATAGAAAACAATCAATTGTACGTGTTCAATGGTTAAATTCATTATGATGATATACAGTGTTCAAATCGTATGCAAAAACTCGGCAGAAGCAATTACGCAGAAGCAAGATCGATGAATAACGATTTGCAAAGACTTAATCAATTACGATCGTTACAAGCGTATGCAAAATTACTTAAGAACGTGCGTACCGTATCGAAGAGCAAATCAAATGGAAAACCTTCGAGCAAATCAAAGAGCAAACCCTCGTGCGTGTCGAAGAGCAAGTCAAACGGCAAACCTTCGAGCAAATCAAAGAGCAAACCCTCGTGCTGATAACGTATTATAAAATAGAAGAATAGGGAGAGAATAAGAGTAATTGTATTCAATCGTATATTGGGGAATCCACCAAATACAATATATATAGGCCTAACATATGATGAATCCGATGAACCAAGCTGAACCCTGAACCTAAAATCGATTGTTGAAAAAAATGTAAACTGAAAACCGAAGCTAACACCATAGATTCGGTCCAGTTTAAGTTCAGTTTATTTAGATTCGGTTCAGGTTTTTAATCTAAATGAACTCAATTGACAATTAATTATATAAAAATTAAATATTTAATTTTTTTATAAATATTTTATAGAAATTTTTTAAAATGTACTCTTAGGATTAGTGCACCGTAATCCTATTGTGTTTCTCTATTATCATATTCGACCCCTGCCTTGGCACTTACGAACAACAGTGAATCAGATCACTTATCTCCTATTCTGGCAACATGCATGATGTTTTCCAAAATTACTAGGATCAGCTGGTTAATTTTGGGATATACACATATTCAAGTAACCATATCCAAATTACCACAAGAACCCCAAGTAAATGCACTACACACATTACTTGCCTCATGGTATTTAATTCATCTAAAGTATAATAAGCTATCCTTGATAGCTACTAACTCTCAGAATCAAAGACAAAAACGCAAGCAGCACAATGGTGGGGATCGCATAACATCTATCGACCACCTACACAAACAACTAAGAAATACTGAAATGTTAGGAACAACCTTGTATACTCCAATATTAGAACTTAATCACTCAACTCAAAGGAACAAGCATTTGGCATGGCATCTCAGATGTCTTGTTCCGGTCTTGGCCTTGGTTCCAAGGCTAATCCTTTTGCGAAAGCAATACCTTCTTGCTACCCATATCCAAAATAAGATATTTCCATGAAAGTTAGCTACTGGAATATTCGGGGCCTAGCTCGGAAAAACATATGGACTGAGATAGACTCAACATGTAAAGCGGAACACATCCAAATACTAGCCTTAGCAGAAACTAAGCTCCAAACCCCTCCGAAAGATTCACTCTGGCGCAACATTGGCTTTGATAACCTTCGCTTTTGTCCGTCTCAGGGCCTCTCGGGTGGCCTCTGTCTACTCTGGAAATCATCTCACCTAAATAAAGATACTTTTATAATCATTTCATCGGGAGACAGATATGTTTTATCTGAATACCACAGTGCTAACCGAAACTTGACATTCGCAATACTATTTATCTATGCCCCGCCGCACCAACACCAAAAAACAGCTTTTTGGAACGAAATTACATCTCTAATTCAAGCCAGCCCCTATCCATGCATTATAGTTGGTGATCTAAACAATATCCTATGCCCTTCCGACAAATCTGGGGGGGGGGGGGGGCAACTCCCACTATGGCTAGATGTTCTAGACTAACCGACTTTATACTAAAACATGACTTAATAGATCTCCCCATGACAGGGAATCAATTCACTTGGCGCAAAAGTTCACACGCTGAGAACAACACTTACGAAAAACTGGACCGCTTTCTGGTGCATAAAAACATATATGCTATTCTCCCGCACTTAACCACCAAGAAGCATGCTTTCACAACATCGGATCACTCCCAAATAACTTTAGAGCTTTTCCCTAATGAGCTCCCAATAATGCAACCCTTCAAGTTAGAACCAGCCTGGACGAAACACAAGGAATACGAGAAGATTGTGCAGCAAGCTTGTCGATTAAACCCCCCGGGCTCGCATCTCTTCAAACTAACTAGACGACTTCAAGAGCTTAAAAAGAAAAGTAAAGTTTGGAGTAAAAAAACATTCGGAAATGTATTCTCACAAATTGCCACTACTGAATCAGAAATGCTACAACTACAAACACAACTGCTCACAAAGTATGATGGAAGTATAGAAAGGAAGCTCCAACGTCTTCTAAACAAATACAACAACCTGATAAACTTTCAAAAAACCTATTGGGGGCAGAGAGCGGAACGAATCCACATTAAAAATTTGGACACTAATTCCAAATATTTTCATCGTGTTGCCACTGGGCGAAGAAACGGGAATATAATAAAAAACCTTGTCACCAAGGAGGGCACTGCCCTAGACTCAGTACCATTAATCCGAGATGAAATAAAGAGAGACTTTGAAGGGCGATACTCGGTCACCTCCCTGCCCCAGGGTTTTTGTAGCCTATTGGATAACATATTGCCTGGAATATCCACAGCTGAGAATGACTGGTTAACTCAACCAATCTCGAACTCTGAGGTCAAGTGTGTTGTCTTTTCTCTTGCTAGAGACAAGTCACCGGGCCCGGATGGCTATCCTGCCGGATTTTTCCGCACCTACTGGTACATAGTTGGCCCTTCTTTCATAAAGGCTACAAAGGGTTTCTTTACGAGTGGGAGAATCCTCAAACAAATTAATCACACTAATCCCCAAATGTGATAATCCACAAACTACGAACAACTTCAGGCCCATAAGCCTATGTTCAACCATATATAAAATAATATCCAAGATTCTAGCCAATAGGCTAAGGCAAATCCTACCCAAACTTATTCATCCATTACAGAGTGCTTTCATCGCAAAGCGATCAATTCAAGATAATATCCTGATTGATAACGAAATATTTCACTCATTTCAACACAAAAAAGGAAAATTTGGGTCGATGGCAGTGAAACTAGACATGGAAAAGGCTTTTGACATGGTTCGTTGGGAATTTTTGCTCAACATACTGGAGAAATTTGGATTCTGCAACAAATTCTGTTGTTGGATTAAGGAATGCATTACAACTGTATCCTACTCGGTTCTGGTCAACAATGAACCAACTGACCTATTCATCCCATTAAAGGGTCTTCGCCAAGGAGACCCATTATCGCCGTATCTATTTCTCCTTGTCTCCGAAGTACTAGCCCGAGGACTACAATCTGAGATGAACGAGCAACGTAGTCACCTCGGATTCTCAATCAAACGAACCTGCTTTAAGGTACCTTTCTTGGCCTTTGTCGACGACATAATCATCTTTGCTTCTGCCACCAAAACCGCATGTGACCAAATCAAAGCAATCACCCAGAATTTTTGCTACCATTCGGGACAATGTATAAACTACCAAAAGTCAGCATTCTACACGACACTAAATGTGGAGAATACCATAAAAAACACAGTTAAGAATGAACTTCAGATTCCATACACAACTAACTTGGGAGTCTACCTAGGATGCCCGGTCATCTCTGGCAAAGTCTCCAATTCAACCTTTGAAGACATCACTAAATCTAGCAGAACTCAACTAACAAAATGGACAGCAAATAATCTTTCGCAAGCAGGAAGATGTACACTTATCAAATCCAATCTCGCAACTAAACCACTACATATTATGCAGTGCTTCCTTCTCCCACCACATATACATAAGGAGTTAGATAAGATCAATAGAAATTTCTTATGGAACAAAGGCCCTAAACACAGACCACTTATTAACTGGTTCGAGGTATGCAAATCTCGATCTAATGGGGGCCTTGGTGTCCGCCTATCAGAAGACATGAATAAAGCACTCCAACTCAAACTTCTCTGGAAAATACTATCGGAGCCAGAAAACCCATGGGTAAAACTAGTAACCCAAAAATATTTAAAAGACAAAGAAATTATCAATTATGAGAAAAAAAGAAATGTATCATGGCAATGGTCAAAACCGACCTCTCTAATCCCCCTCTTTAAAACAGGACTACGATGGGGCATCGCTAATGGTAAATCAATAAATTTATGGAAGGATCAGTGGATGGGGGACTCACCCCTACTGGCACAAGCTACAACAATAGAATCAATCGACACGAATCTTTTAGTCGGAAACTTTATATTGGAGGATCAAACCTGGGACACTAACAAATTACAGAACACCTTAAACAACCATATCAGTAGAGAAACGCTGATAAACATAAAGCAAACTCCAATCACAAAACATATCCAACAAGATCGTCTATACTGGGCTCCCAGTAAAAACGGGTGGTTCTCAACGGCCTCGGCCATGGAACTTATAAACAAAGCAAAAAATCAGTCTGTATCGGAGCTCTATTGGATATGGAAGTTGGATGTGTCCCTAAAAATTAAAGATTTCTTGTGGCGCATCTCCAAAAATGGCCTACCAACATCTGCTAAGCTAGCTTCTAGAGGTGTGGGCATTCCCACTGACTGCCCTTCATGTGGCATGAACTTCGAAGATACTGATCACTTATTATTCCATTGCCCAACAACATCAATCACACTACAACATATATCCCCAAAAATTTACAAGACCCTCCAAAGAGTATATAACACCACTCAAAACATAACCGATTTACTATGTGCACTCCATGCTTCTTTAAGTAAATCGGAATTCTCATTTCTTGCCACTGCTTGGTGGTGTTAATGGTATTTCAGGAAAAAAGCACTTTTCGATAAAATCAAAGCCAACCCAAAAACTATAGCATCATTCATTAAAGAACAATTAACCAACTGGGAAAAAGCAAAAATGGATGACTTAAGCACAAATAAGGACACAGATAACAAAATGATCAAACCAACAAAGACTAGGAAAAGGATCAAAAAGTGGAAAAACCCCAGAGATAATTGGTACAAACTAAATTTTGATGGAGCCTTCTCCTCTGACAAACTAGGAACTTATGGGTTCTTAATCAGGGATTGCCTGGGCTATATGACGAGAGGGTTTCTCGACCAAATAAATTTGTAGTCAAGACCCCGCTATAGGATAGTGGAGTCAGGTTCGTCCTCAGGAGAGAAGTCAGCGGTTTTAGGTTTAGTGTGTTTTGGGGTTCAGGGATAGCGGGACAAGGTGGGGAGGTTGTTGTCGACAAAGAATAGAGGGGTCGAAGTCGATGGATGGAGAGGGAATGATGGTTGGTGTCGGGTAGAATATGTGCCAAATAAAAATAATAAAATAAAACAAATGAAGATGCAAACTTCCAAGGTTAGGGATCACCACAACAATAAACATATGTGTAGATCATAAATCACATAAAGATGCATGCTTTATATCAAAGAATCGACTTTCGCAAATTCCAACAATTTAGGTGATAGAGGCTCTCGCATAAAAACCTAATTTGTTTCTACCTTTTCTTAATTAGGATCAACCAACTTTCGCAAGCAAGCCCTAATTACTATCCAATTCATAATAAGATCACTTTCGCTTCAATATCATGAATAAGGAATTTCCTCAACTCTCGCAAAGGATTAAGCACATAGGTAGATGATGATAAAGACATATAAATTCATGGATTTATAAATCAAACACACATATCTATGTTGGGATCACCCCAACCCTAGAAGAAGGAAATTAGAAACAATCCATCATAAAAGAAATTAACTTTAACATAAAATAAACTAAAACTTACAAAACCTTCCAAACGTTCCTCCTCTCTCGCCTCCTCTCTCTCTCTCTCTCTGTCTCTCTCTCTCTCTCTCTCTCTCTCTCTCTCTCTCTCTCTCCTCTGCTTCCTCCTTGCGCCCGAAGACGACTTTTCTTGAATGAATGAAAATCAGCCCCCAGGGCTTTATTTATAGCCTTCTAATCCTTGCTATCCAAGGATAGAAGATATCTATCTATATCTAAAATTATATCTAAAACTTTAAAAGATAAATAAAAGCAATTTAGGAATTAAATCTAAAAGGAAAAAAAAATAAATCTAAAATAGGTAAGATGTCTTCCATGTCTTCTCCATAGGTAGAACTTGATAGATGTTGATAGATCTCGGCCAAATTGGATAGAATTGGATCCAAGGACTCCCAATCCTAGTAGGACAGCGAAACCGCGTAACGCGCTCCCGGACACGGTTCGTCGATCTCGACTAGGGCTCCTCGAGATCGAGTAGGATTGTCGTCGACGGGTGTGGCTCGGCTTCTCGGGTGACTAGTGCTCGACAAGGCTCGGACATGGCTTGGAGGTCTAGTCGATCTCGAGTAGCCATACTCTGTCTCGAGTAGATTTGCTCATCGACTAGGTCTTCCCGGGTAGATCTACTCAACATGCTCGGACCTTGGCTCCGGGCTCGTCGATCTCGACTAAGCCTCCTCGAGATCGAGTAGAAGTGGTCTGCGTCTTCGTCCTCGGCTTCTCGGCTTGGCACAGCTCGTCGACTCCGGACATGGCTCCGAAGTGTCGTCGATCTCGACTAGATGGTACTCGAGATCGAGTAAGGTTCCGGAGACGGGTTGTCTCTGACTCAGTGTCCTCGATCAGCTCTGCTCGACCAGGTGTGCTCGACCAGCACTCGTCGAGATCGAGTAGATGCTAGTCGATCTCGAGTAGAGTTCTCTCAGCTTTCTGCTCTGTTCTTGAAACTTACTTTCCCGAGTCATCGTTCGTCGGATTGACGCATATGACCATGCGTTGGAAAGCTCTTTCCGAGGGATACAACTCTCATGAAGACATCAAAGCTTGATTCAGAATGAAGAATGGTGAAAAAAGGCGTTTTCTCTAGCTGCAACATCCTTAGCTTCTCCATGAGTTTCCTTTAAGCTTCAAAGTGCGTCCGATTTCTGCGAAATATAACCAAAACTTGTGTAGAGCTCCATATATTGCAAATAAATGTAAACTACACAGATTCTGTATTGTTCTAACCCAAATGTATGCAATGTATGCAGAAATCGATATAAAAGTTAGTGTAAAACATGGCAAATTAGGCTCACAACAAACACCCCATACTTAAGCTTGCTTGTCCTCAAGCAATACTTTTAATTGTCATTCAGGGGAAGAATTCAAACTCTCAACATCTTAGATTCATTTTCATATAACCCTGTAGTCAATTACCTTCCTCGAAAAGCTACTAGTGTCACAAATCCATGCATGTGCAAATATACAAAAGCAACATCTACTCACAAAAGGAGGGTTATGCAAAAACAATTCATGTGACAAAGCATTAATAATCAAGAGGACTTTAATTTAAGCTCAAATAAGGAGTAGATTGGTAAAAGGCTAAAAGGTGGGCAATTTTTGGCAATGTGGTGCTAATGATCCGGGGAAATGGAGTATTTCCAAACTGAATTTCATACCACATTCTTTCTCATAAGTTTCATCACCTTTCATAATGCTTTTATCAATAATAATGCTTTTACCTCTCTAACCTCAGCACTGCCTTCTCGCGAGTCGCAAACATGGGTGTCATGAATGGCCCTGGATACTTAGTGCTTTGGACTCCTCACAATGTGTCCCATCTCTCCAAACTATTATCTCAGAGAGCAGGGTCAATCTACCTTTATCTCCTGAGGTGATTGGATTTTCTTTCACTCATTAAATTTTCCATACATTTCAAACAATTTCCTTCCAAACTCCAAATATGATAATTAACAACACAAACACAATATGATAATCTCCATAATGTAACATCATTCTCAACATAATCCCCGGATAAGGTAAAGAATGGAAATATTTAGATCATGTGGAGCAATGTATGAAATATGGCGTATTATGGCTTTTGTGATGCATAAGCATAGGTAAGGCTAGGATTATAACAATATGAGCATTTATGGAAATATAAAGTCCTCCATCATCTTATCATGCAACATGTCAAAAGCAACTTCAAAATTTACCTCCTTTTATGGTTTTCAAGAAAATATGCATTTCATCGTGACTTCCCTTTACTAGGCAATTTCATGCTATATCCCTAATGAATCCAATTTTGCATCGTCGAGTTCAATAAAGCTTCCATGACATTAATCAAAATTTTCAATGGGGGTCATTTTTATAAACTTTGGAAAACATGCATATAAGCACATAAATTAATAATGAATTCCAAAATAGCCATGTATAAGCAATTCAAGAAATAAACTCTAAATATGCACAAAAAATGTCAAATAAAGCCAAATATGCATAAAGTAAGCCCTTCCCCCAACCCATACTTAAACATTACAGTGTCCTCACTGTATAAAAACAAGGGTAAAGAAAGAAACTCACTAGACAGGTCTGCAGAACCTCTTAATATTCAATGAAGGAATCGCCTGGGCCGAGTATGAATATGAATATAGCTTGCTTCTATCCATGGACCTGAAAAGTGTAGAAGACATATACCCATAATAGAAAAACTAAAAGGTTCCAAACCAAAAACAAACAAAGTCCAAAAGTCCCAAAAATAAATGTCTATTTACAAGCTCTAGATTTTATAGTCGCTAGGCCGACTTCTTCATTAAGCATTAGCCTGGCTCATCTTTGTCCGGAGGTATAGGTGGATCTGGTGGTTCCTCCGGTGGTGGGAAGCGTGGGATGTCATCCGGGGGCATCATGTGAAGAAGCTTAAACCTCCCCGAGTGAATGCTCCATGGTTTCACTCATTCATCTTCCTGGGCTCTAGCTGGCATGCATAAAGGAATATATAAAGGAAATTTGCATACCTCATCATCATACCTCTTCCGCTCCATTAGTTGATTTATTTGCGCGTCTCCACCACAGCAAAACGGTGGAGTGGGAAGAGATATTTTCACCTCATCATGTGGAGCTTCATGCCACTTTTCTAGGACACCATACTTGAATATGAACATCGGTTGCTCAAAATCATCGGGGATAGCCTTCACCTTGTAAGGTAAAAGCGATCTTGGAATGCCCTGGTCAACAATGTCCAACTTCTTCTCTTCTAGTGCTTCTTCTTCTTGGGATCCTTCATATGATTCATCAACAATAGGTAGCAAAGTAGGAATGAAATTCGAGGAAGGACATACCTGGTTATCGACATCGAGTGGGTCAATTGGCTCGTCGAGAGGAGGGCATGGTCCTTTAGACTTAATGGAAGCCTCAAGCCTTCGGATTTCGTCTTCCAGCCGAGCTATTTCCCTTAATCGTGACTCCTCCACTGCGATCCTATTTCTCCGTCTCAAATCTTGATACCATTCTTCCCATGCAGGATTCCCTTCGACAAAGTCTTCCATCTTTGTACCTAACCTTTGAAATCACAATCAAGAACACCAATTAGTGGCAAAAGCTTGGCACCTAGTTGGTACCGGTGAGGTAGGTGGTGGTAGGGTATGTGATAGGGTAAGAAAAAGGGATGGGCTTTTCTGAACCTTAAACACAATTAAACTAGGCGCGATTGATATCTCCCCGGCAACGGCACCAATTTGACAAGAGGGTTTCTCGACCAAATAAATTTGTAGTCAAGACCCCGCTATAGGATAGTGGAGTCAGGTTCGTCCTCAGGAGAGAAGTCAGCGGTTCTAGGTTTAGTGTGTTTTGGGGTTCAGGGATAGCGGGAAAAGGTGGGGAGGTTGTTGTCGACAAAGAATAGAGGGGTCGATGTCGATGGATGGAGAGGGAATGATGGTTGGTGTCGGGTAGAATATGTGCCAAATAAAAATAATAAAATAAAACAAATGAAGATGCAAACTTCCAAGGTTAGGGATCACCACAACAATAAACATATGTGTAGATCATAAATCACATAAAGATGCATGCTTTATATCAAAGAATCGACTTTCGCAAATTCCAACAATTTAGGTGATAGAGGCTCTCGCATAAAAACCTAATTTGTTTCTACCTTTTCTTAATTAGGATCAACCAACTTTCGCAAGCAAACCCTAATTACTATCCAATTCATAATAAGATCACTTTCGCTTCAATATCATGAATAAGGAATTTCCTCAACTCTCGCAAAGGATTAAGCACATAGGTAGATGATGATAAATACATATAAATTCATGGATTTATAAATCAAACACACATATCTATGTTGGGATCACCCCAACCCTAGAAGAAGGAAATTAGAAACAATCCATCATAAAAGAAATTAACTTTAACATAAAATAAACTAAAACTTACAAAACCTTCCAAACGTTCCTCCTCTCTCGCCTCCTCTCTCTCTCTCAATAAACTAAAACTTACAAAACCTTCCAAACGTTCCTCCTCTCTCGCCTCCTCTCTCTCTCTCTCTCTCTCTCTCTCTCTCTCTCTCTCTCTCTCTCTCTCTCTCTCTCTCTCTCTCTCTCTCTCTCCCCTCCCTCTCGCCTCTGCTTCCTCCTTGCGCCCTAAGACGACTTTTCTTGAATGAATGAAAATCAGCCCCCAGGGCTTTATTTATAGCCTTCTAATCCTTGCTATCCAAGGATAGAAGATATCTATCTATATCTAAAATTATATCTAAAACTTTAAAAGATAAATAAAAGCAATTTAGGAATTAAATCTAAAAGGAAAAAAAATAAATCTAAAATAGGTAAGATGTCTTCCATGTCTTCTCCATAGATAGAAGTTGATAGATGTTGATAGATCTCGGCCAAATTGGATAGAATTGGATCCAAGGACTCCCAATCCTAGTAGGACAGCGAAACCGCGTAACGCGCTCCCGGACATGGCTCGTCGATCTCGACTAGGGCTCCTCGAGATCGAGTAGGATTGTCGTCGACGGGTGTGGCTCGGCTTCTCGGGTGACTGGTGCTCGACAAGGCTCGGACATGGCTTGGAGGTCTAGTCGATCTCGAGTAGCGATACTCTGTCTCGAGTAGATTTGCTCATCGACTAGGTCTTCCCGGGTAGATCTACTCGACATGCTCGGACCTTGGCTCCTGGCTCATCGATCTCGACTAAGCCTCCTCGAGATCGAGTAGAGGTGGTCTGCGTCTTCGTCCTCGGCTTGGCACAGCTCGTCGACTCCGGACATGGCTCCGAAGTGTCGTCGATCTCGACTAGATGGTACTCGAGATCGAGTAAGGTTCCGGAGTCGGGTTGTCTCTGACTCAGTGTCCTCGATCAGCTCTGCTCGACCACGTGTGCTTGACCAGCACTCGTCGAGATCGAGTAGATGCTAGTCGATCTCGAGTAGAGTTCTCTCAGCTTTTTGTTCTGTTCTTGAAACGCACTTTCCCGAGTCCTCGTTCGTCGGATTGACGTATATGACCATGTGTTGGCAAGCTCTTTCCGAGGGCTACAACTCTCATGAAGACATCAAAGCTTGATTCAGAATGAAGAATGGTGAAAAATGGCGTTTTCTCCAGCTGCAACATCCTTAGCTTCTCCATGAGTTTCCTTTAAGCTTCAAAATGCGTCCGATTTCTGCGAAATATAACCAAAACTTGTGTAGAGCTCCATATATTGCAAATAAGTGTAAACTACACAGATTCTGTATTGTTCTAATCCAAATGTATGCAATGTATGCAGAAATCGATATAAAAGTTAGTGTAAAACATGGCAAATTAGGCTCACAAAACTATCCTCGGTATGTTGAATCTGGCTCCTCTCCACTCGCTTTTGTCATTGGTTCTGAATGCTTTGGCCTTTGGAGAGGTGTACTCAAAGCAGTTGAATTAAAAATTCTGCGTATCTGCATTGAAAGTGATAATCTTAGTATTATCAAAAGTCTCAAGGCAGGTGTGTCTTGCTGTGGCGATATAGAGATGCTTCTATCCGACACTCTATACGCTCTGAATTTGATTCCAGAATTTGAGGTCTCTCATGTATTTAGGGATGGCAATCAAGCTGCTGACCGACTATCTCATCTAGATTTTGGGTTTTCCAACTCGGCCTTGCCCCTTGATGTTGTCTTGAGCAGTATCATCCGTAAGGATGCTCTTGGCTAGTTGGCTCTGCCAACAGTCAAATATTTTCCGGTTAAAAAAAAATATACACAATATCTTAATAATAGGTTATAATTTTTTTTTGAGAATTTTTTTTTTTGATAAGGTAAGAATTCGAGGGTCAGAGAAGTCTGACTCCTCGAGTGGCCGACAAAGTCGGTAGACGGCGATCTGTCAAACATACAACCTAAAATAGAAAGGTGCAATATAGATAGTGGCAAGCAACAGATCCAGACGAACAAACGAACCTAAACCCAATACAACGGGGACAACATAGACTACGACCCAACGTCAAGTGCCACTAAACAATGACACTGCAAGCCAGCGGTACATCAGGAGTCCCTGTGGGCAGTGAAGACGATCCTCCAAGGAAATTTCTAGATCACGGAGTCGCCTCGATACACATCGCCTCGACCTCATCAAGACCTAACACCGGACGCCAGAGCCCCAAATAAGAAAAGGAATGCCAAGAACACCCAGAGATGTTCACCGCCGAGAACCACCTAGTAAAATGCACCTGATCGGAAGCCTTTTTGGGATTTTATCGAGGCCTTTACGGGATTTTGATTAAATCCTTACGAGATTTTGATTAAATCCTTTCGAGATTTAGTTTAATCCTTTCAGATGGATTTGTAAAAGTATATATTTGGTCAAATAAATAACTTATGATATTTAGTTTAACAGGATATATATATATATATAAAAACTTATGGATTTTTTGTAATTGATAGAGAAACTTGGTGTGCAAGGCCGAACTTTAGCCTTGCACGCCAAGGTCTTCCTAAGTCTGCACTCTGCAGTCGATAGAGCAATTCGTGCAGGGCAAGACAACGGACCAATCTTGCACACCACGCAAAGTTCATCAAGGCGGGCACCGACGGTGACGAGGCAGGGCACCATATCCAACAGGACATGACACCGACCGAAGCAGGGATCCCTGGAACAGCGGGAGGGGATGAAATAAATCCACCAGCAGCACCAAGAAATGCCAGAAGAGGATGTCGCTGATGAAATCGGAGGACGAGCGGACATGGGAAAAAGAAGCGCCAACAGTAGAGAAGGGAGGGACGAGATTAAGAAGAATTAGGAGTCAAAACGGAGTTATTGATTGAGGATTTCAAGGGTATATATATCCAAAACCAGTGTGACGAACGCGACCTATTCGACAATGGTGAGGAGCCCGAGACCGGCAGAGGAGGGTGGAGCCGCCGAAGCAGAGGCCGCAGAAGAAAGTGAAGTCGTCGGAGAGGGAGTCCTAGAAGATGTTGGACTGGATGAGCCGTTGGTGGAGCACTCAATGCAGTGGGACGAGTCCGACGAGAGGGTGGGAGTGGAAGAGAGACCGATGATGGTGGAGGCAGTGCCATGACCAAGGAGGGTGTAGACAAGGGAGAGGATCAGTGTGTCGAAAAAACCCAAAACAAACTTGGGGATATGAAACCTGAGCCATTCACCAACATGGACAGACTCCCAATTCAAATGCTAGACAATGCGCAAGCCTAATAGCTTGGATTTAGCAACTTGGGATGAACAAAGGAAAGTTGAGATTGTGATTCTAATAATTCTCTCTGGGCAACCATTCTTTCTCTCTCTAGAATTGAGTTCTTTTTTGATGAGTTTTTTTTACGAAAATTGATTCAACCTAAACAAATGTCGTATAATATTTTTATTTAATTTAGTAAAAGTTAGGTTTGAACCGAACCAAACCTAAACCGCCATAAAACTGAATTTTTAGAAATTACGAACCGAAAACAGAACCTAATCTCTTAGATTCGGTTTAGGTCCGGTTTGGTTGGATTGGTTCGATTCAAATATTCGATTTGAACCGAATTGGAACAGCCCTGGCTGCCACCATCAATCAAGATCATCTACAACACTCTTTACATTACTAAATTATTTTTATATTTATTTAATCTATTTTTTAAAATTATATCCATATTTCAAAGATTTATTTTTATATGTTTATAAACTTTTATTTTAAAAAATCATCTTTTAAATTTTTTTATAATTATATTTTGTAAACTAATACCTTTTTCATTTAAAAAATTTAACACACCAAATTTAGCTCCTTGTCCACTTTCCTAGTAAATTTCGGTGAATGTCCCAAATTAACATTTTTACCCCTGCCTTCTTATTACAAGCGCGTCCTCCATTTTTGGTTCTATCTCGTCAGACCACAACCGGGCCCTGCCTTCCTCCATGTCTTTGGATCTTGAGCTCTCTTCAGCTTTTCCCATGCCCACTTTCTCGTTGGCTCTACTGTCAACGGGCACGGAAGGCCCGACGACGCCAATCCTAATGGGCTGGAGCAGCGTTTCAACCCTTTGAAAACCGGAACCCAGTTGTCGGCGCCTTCAACATTGCGAATCTCCCTTTTCGTGCTTAGACTTGTTGCCACCGCTGTTGGATTCAACCAGGACTCTCGTTGTCACCCTCGCCTATGCTGAGGTTGTGCCCAATCACCAAAAAGCCTTCCCTAATGCAAGTGCTCAGACCTGTTGTTCCCTGATGCAAATCGCGGTCAGGTGTATACGATTAGGGTTAGTATTTCGTTTACACAAGCAAGAATCAGACAAAAAAGAGGGGAAAATGCAGCAATCACCTACTGTAATGCCTTTCAATGTACAATGAGGATATTATAACTTGAATCATATATGATTTTATTTGAAAACCACTTTTTGAAAGACATAAATACACAATCACACAAATAACATGAATTATCTTTTAGATAGGGAATCAAGTATGATTTTGATGACAATATATTGCCAAATTTCAATGAAATTAATGATGAATAGAACGAGCTTACGAGCCAATGAGTAGATTATATATTGAATCAAATTTAATTTTACTAAAAATACTTTTTGAAATACACAAATAACATGAATTACATATTCAATTTAATAAAAATTGATTACCCGAAAGTCTCGAACGAACATGATTCAACAAATTCAACCCAAACAATTAAAAGTTTGAAACAAATGTAGACCCACTTCTACTTGAAACCTGAATGAGACCGACCCGAATACTGACCCAAAACCCGAACGAGACCGACCTGATTCTGACTGAAAAGTGAAAACCCAAATGGGACCAACCCAATTCTGACTGAAACCCGACCAATCTAAATTTCATTTTGACCAAATCTGACCCGACCCAACCAGACCCAACCAAGCCCGACACATAAATTTTGACCGAATTGACCCGACTTATCAATGACCCGACCCGAATGTGATCGACCTAAACCCGACCGGATAACCCGAATTGTGTTAGAAGGGAAACTAGTCGAATAAATAAATATGAAATATAAATGAAACCAACTCTCTGCCCAAGCAAATAAAATACAAGAATCCCTCCCGCTGTAGTGTTAGGGAATCAGGATCGAACCCACGAGGAAGCATGTCAGCGCTCGCCTAATCAGTTCCAAATTTCGCCCCGATTTCGACCAGAAGGCCACTCGATATCAACCAGATTGAGTCGATATCGACTGAAGTCAGTCGATTTCTTCTTCAGACATGCACACAGAAAAACAAGCAGAGTCGACGTCGAGTGAAGGGTACTCAATATCGACCTTAGTACTTAATATCGACCAAGTAGTGGTCGAAATCGACTAGATGTGCAGAAACCGTAGAATTGTAGAAAAATATGTAAATAATGCCGGAAAAGAACGTCCGAAGAATATAAGGATGAATGAGAAGATGATGAACAAAAATAACACAAATTTGGGTTTTTATAAATCAATTAACTAAAAACTTCCAAGATCGGGGGATTCAACGCCACAACAATAATCATGTAAGAATTATGCCAAGTTATAAGAGATTATGCCTTTTCATCAAATAACTTTCGTCATTAACAATTAAGAATATAGAGGCTTTCGCGTAAACCCTAATTGTTGCTACCCTTTTCACATAATTAATCCAAATTCATATTAAGATCACTTTCGCTTAAATAATATAAATAAGGTTCACCTACTATTTTCGTAGAAGAATTATGCAAATAGGGATAGAAGATGAAATCGCATATAAAAATCATACCTTTGATGCATAACCCTATATGGCTACCGTCGGGCTCACCCCGACCTCAGAAGTAGGGCGACTACTCGCTTCTCATCATAGTAACCAACATTAAATATATAAAAAAAAAATAACTAATTGTATTAAAATAAACGAAAGCTTACAACCGAACAAAGCCAAAACGTCTCTCAACCTTCCACCCTACTCGGCCTCAACCTCTCTCGCTATCTCTCTAATTGCCTAACTACTTGTGTATTGAAGAATGAATAAAAACCAGCTCCTAGGGCTTTATTTATAGTGCTCAACCCTTGCTATCCAAGGAAAGCACAACTATATCTCTATCCAAATCTATCTATCTAAACCCCTAGGACAATTTCAAAATGGGCTATTGTAAAAGGCCTTTAGGCCAAATATTTTCTTCTTCTTCTTATTATTATTATTATTATTATTATTATTATTATTATTATTATTATTATTATTATTACTACTAGCTGCTATCCCGCGTGCAAAGCACGCGGGTATTCACAATATTACGAAAATGAGTTTTGTAGGATTACACAAAGATTGAAAGAGGATATCAAAGAATATGCAATTCATTAGCATACTTCCAACCTAGCATTTTGCAATCGCTCTCAAATGTTTATACTGGATGATAAAGGTTTAAAAACATCTGGCGTGGCAGTTAACCGGTAGCATTGTTCCAGAAACCAGAACTCTCTTCTAGCTTGTTGCAGACTCTACGCTTAATATTGCACAAGTCTTCAAAACCTTACTTTTAGGCTCTAGCATTTAAAAAAAAAAACAGTCAATATTAAAGGCGTAGAAATTATAAAATTATGAGCCAAACCTATCAGCTAAAACCTTAACCTGTGGTAAAAAAGATTAGACATCTAGGATCAAATTCAATCGTGCAAAATTGTTAATATGCGCCCCATGCCAACTACTATAGTCTGGCCTGTTGTGGTAGGCGCTTCCAATGATTAACAATCGACGATACATGATTTTCTGAACAATATCAAATATTAACCCCGTTGATTGACAGGATGAAAATTCGTATCAATGCTCATGTTAAATGCAAAAGTTAACGGGATAAGACTACAAAACATATTCTCCTAAGAAAGTAAATAAAAAGAAGCAATTAGAATAACATAGAAATAAGATTATTTCATAAAACACAAGTGATTATTCCAAGGAAATAAATAACAAAATCTGCCGTTCCAATAGCTTTTGGAAATGGAGTGAAAATAATCCACTCATTTGTTTATAATGGCACAAGGTCCTCACGCCAGATGAACCCTAGTCTATTTTACCAAAATGTTTAAATCTTTTATTTGATTGAGAAAGGAATAAAAATACCTGTATTTCTTTCTGTTTGGATCAACTTGTACCTTTATATTATGCCAATGAGGCTTCATGTTTCTGCCTTAAAAGATGTTAGTTGTTGATCTTGTAAATCCTTGTAAATGAAAGTGGAACTTATATTTTTGTCGGGTCTTGCAGGCTCATCTTCTTGAGAGATAGTTTGGAAGTTACTTAGGGTAAAATAAGTGGAGGAAGACAAGAAATCAAGGAATGGCATTGAGGCATAAATCATCAACAGCTCTCCTACCAACCCTCGTTAGGACTCTAAGAAAGGACAGCCCAAGACACCGCTTACAACCGTTGCCTTATCTTAGGTGAGCATTTTCGCTGTATGATCAGATTAACCTGATCAACAAGTCCTTTACCATTCAGACATAGGAATCAGAGTCATCAGTGTAATATCCCTTATATTGGCCGATTATAGCAGAAATGAACATTGATAGACAAGGAAACGACAATGTGTGAAAGAAAATTGACAAACAAACTCCAATAGGTGTTTTGGATTTTTAAAAAATGGAAGAATTCCACTTAGATATCCTTAGAGCGGAGTCACCGTCAAAATTGAGAGTTATCTAAGCTCGAGATAGTACATGGAAGAAGGGGGTAATACTAAATAGAATGATGGAAAAAAAATACTCTATTATAGTGGGAAAAAAAACACGTAAATACAGCAGATTGCCTAATTTGGGGATGATTCCAAGTATGGTTTATAATTCCAAGTATAAAAGATGAAGGCGAGGTTTGTGTCAAGGAGGATAAATTATATGAAATATTCAGATCATTCAGCTTGGCAACAAATGATGGAAATCTTAATAGATTATCTCTGCAGCCCACAATGACAGAATCTCGAGCATCAATACTTTTGAGTTTTATCTAGTCCTATTGAGATCCTCCAAGCGTCTTGCCTTCTTTATCTATCAGTCTTCTCATTAGATCATTTATGGGTAAAAAAAAACCTATCCCAAAATTACAAATTTTCTGTTTAACAGCACCTTGCAGCTTAAACATGAAACTAAATAAAAAAATCCAAAATTTTCAGTCTTCGATCAATTAGAAGGGAAAATAGTACTAAAATGGAACAAAAACTGTGTTGATAGGTAACTTTCATCAAAGAAAGATGATGGGTTTTAAAATTATTACCTTGTTGAGGCCGACGAAGGTGATGTTGAGCACCAGGAGAGTAGCAAGGCAGAGCAGTGTACATGCCCATGAAGAACATCAGCAAAATGTTGAATACGTATAGCACCGTGTAGATATTCTTGGCTCCAATTACATCTCCCCCCTTGATAAGTTTCGTCTCTATTTTATATGCCAACAACATAAGCATTAAAATGACTCAATTGTTGGCATTCCAATATAGGATGAACGGGCAAGAATTAAAATGTCTCTTGCAGCGCTTACCCACTAAATTGATACTCCGTATAAAACAACTCTACGCTTGAGGATTATACTACTTCTGTAACCTCTTTAGTTTTATTGTCAATCAGAGCATGTCGAGCACAACAAAGAGATAAATTTGTTGAAGGGAAAGATAGCTCCAATGTTCACAACTTGAGGTTTGGTAGAAACACTTGTTGTGGCTGCACTTTGAATTCTAAAAAAAAAAAGAATACCAAACTCCAATTCCCATTTCTATAACAAATTAGAAGCTACAAATTTTACAAAAAAAAACAAAACAAAAGGACATAAGAAGCAAGGGCTATAAAAATGGGATTTCTACAGTGCAATATCTCTTGATATAGGCATTTTGTCAAACACTTTGAGTGCATCGTTGAAACATGGAAGACAAGGTATAATGAAAGGATTTTTAGTATATTCAGAACACACCGAAAGATCCCTAACTGCAAATAAACAAAATCCTTTCCTCTAAAACCTCAAATCAACGGTTCAGACATACCAATTTTAAAGAGTTTTTTTCACACATGCATGTAGATATATAAATAGAGGAATTGGATCCAGAAAATCAGATCTCTCCTACTTTCAGCTTCTAATGTTTTGATTTAGAAGGCTGAACTAATCAATCCTAAAGCCTAATTTCAGAAAATCAAACACGAACTCACAACCCCTAAAAATGAATTGCTACATCCACCAATCAACTCGCTGAAATCATAAATCAAAGGGATGAATAACCTGTTGAAAAAGAGGACAGAGAGCTCGTTGCGCACAAGGTCTCTTTACTCTCTGGTGGCGATATGAGGGACGTGGAGGAGCGAGGAAAGACGGCTGGCATAGGTGCTCTTTTCGACGTCGGGGCACCCAAAAACGCCCACTGAATGTTCCTCCAGGGGAAGACTCCGACGGTAGCATAGAGGAAGAGGCTGTAAGGCTGTTTGTGCACGGGATGAGAGGGAGCAAGAGAGATGAGAATAGTTGGGGACGGTCAGAAACCGAGCCAAAGGAACGGGGATTGAAGAACCAAATAGAGCGGAACGGGATTTCACAAAAGAACAGGGATAAAAAGGTAAATTTACTGTTCAAGAGGCTCTTTCTCTCTTTTTATATATAGACTAGGCAATAACCGCGCGCATTCGCGCGCGGTTTTGTCGTTTTTTCATTCTTGATATATGTATCATTGTGTTGTCGTATTTTATTTGGCGTCAAAATTTTTGTTGTTTTGAAAATTCATGAAAGTCATAGTTTGTTTGTATTTTGAGAACATAATTTAAATCTTGTAAAACCGTATAATTCATTTGGTGTATATACATCTGTAAAATGCTACTATAACAGATACAACACTGAAACAAAATTAAAAAAAAAAATCAGTAAGGCAACATCTTGAGGATTGGCAATATCACTGTAACGACCAGCCAGAATGATTGAAGTAGTCATAGGAACAAATGTGTAAGACCCTCCGATCACTGCAGGTAGCCGAGTGCCAAAGAAGGTTTGGAACAAGGTGTTCAAGCCAGCAACAAACTGTAAGGTCTGTACCATCTTCACTTTCTCCTCCTAATAGGCACAAAATCAAATTGAAGTGTTGAATCAACTTACCTATCCCAACATTTCTAATTTGCAATTTCACTATTCGGAATGCGAATCTTACATTTCTGCCTCCCATTTGAGGGGCCAGGTAAGTAGGGATCAGAACTGTAGTTCCGAGCGTCACCAAGTAATGTTGGAAACCAAGTAGAATTGCTTCAGCTGCAGGAAGAAGGCATTGCAACAGATAAACCCCACCAGATGACATACCAAATAGGCTCACTGGGTTAGTTTTGCAAATCTGCCGTTAAAAAATTCAAGCAAATAAAGTAGGACTAAGAATCACACGAGGGAGAGAGAGCTTACGCCATGGAGGTGGGCTAGTGATGCAATAAGAGACATTGGGCAACTGATCTTTGACTGCGTGTGTTTGCAGTTCTTCCTGTTTTGGTGGTGGCGCGTGTCCTCCACCTGCCATCTCTTTCTTCACTGGTTGCAGTAGTAAGAACAAGTCACCAAAATCACCTTCTGATTACACCCAAACCTCAACAAATCAAATGCTCAGCAAAAACCCAAATAAACATATGAGAACATGTAAATGAAAATCACTGATACCATACAGAGAATGGGCTCAAACATCAGTTGGGAGACGAGTAACAAAAAGATGAAAATTACCTTGTGATTACACCCAAATCCTGAACAAAATCCCCAGCGGCTGAAAGAAAGAAGGAAAAAAAAAAAGGCAAATCAAATGCTGCCTTGTTACTATACTTAAAATGGTGTTTTACCTTAATTGATCATGGACGAATGATAATGCTATTCTGAATGAGACTCAGAACAGCTTATCCGGCTTGTTTCTGAAAAAATTGAAACATTTAATCATGTCTACAATGTGTCAGATTGAGCGCCTGTGAAATTCCATGCGTTTTATCAATTTCTGTTTGTTTTATTGTAAACATCCTTTGAATGAATTGTATTGTGTTGATGTGATCAACTACAAGATTTGTTCAGGGAATATGCTACTTTAGGGATGAAAAATGGATCTATTAGTTACCTTGAAGGGCTATTAAGGGTGATAAGATATTCTCAGTTAAATCATGATGGCAAAAATGGAGACTTAATTCATCATTCAGATGACTTTTTCCCCTGATTTAGTAAAGTAACACACACTATAAAACATTGTAGCTATGAACATGTACCTTACAAGAGCAATCCTCCATTTGGCGTGGCTCCACGAGAACATAGAGTGGTACTCCTTTTAGCTTGAATTTACCCTACATGAGCAACCAATGTAAAAGGTTATGTTCATCACTGGAAATTCCCCATAAACAAAGCAACTGTTTTCTGACCAATTTTCTAAATCCTAAGAAAATAATGGTTCCGTCTCCTACGCAGTGAAATGAAAACCATGGACGTTAAAGAGAACTCGATTTGCGTCTATGTTTCACCAATTCTTCATCCAAATCTTGTTGTCCAATGCATACTTCATCTCAAAAACATCAAACAAATGTAACTAACCTAGAATCCATGCAGCCAAATGCTATGCTAAATTGCAAAAAGATGTCAATGATCAATCCGTAAGAAGAAAACTGAGAAGCATGTACTATGAGGAGATACCTTAACTTCAGGCAACCCGATTACAGAGGCACGTTCAACTACCTTGGCCTAACCGTGCTCTACACATGACACGAAAGCAAGTAGGCATGGCATGATCAGACTCAACTAAAGATCACAAATAACAGCCAAAAGGAACAGAAGTTAAATCTAAAGACAAGAGCTAAAAAGAACAAGACCTCAAAGCTTAATTGCAACTGAAAGAGTCCCCCCTGGTTGCAACCAAATCGTCTATTATTGATGCATGGTCCCCTGGCTGAATGGCACCTGTATGCATCTCCAATCGGTCAGTCCCAACTTACGCAATTGAATATGATTAATGTCGCAATCTATATCATTGCTTTGGAAATTTATAATCTTAACTATTAGCAAAAATACTATAAACTATATAGTATTTTTGCTATAAACTATAGCAATATTCTCAAAGCAAAAACCGGAATGTATTTTTGCTATAATTGATATGAATGTATTTAGAACATTTTTAATCGCCTATTATCAATGCGTGTGCAATCTTAAAATTCAATTAAATTTTAAGTCTTACTTAAATCTCAGCAAGTTTTTAATTTTGAACATTTTGGTAGGATCAGTAGTTAGTTACCACGAATGAAGACATCAAACGAATTGCTATACAGATAGTCATCATAGCAAGGCATGGTGTAGAAGTGCTTAACAACCGGTGGACATCGATACAGCATGAAGAACTCCGTTCCATACCTATATTCAAGGCAAATCAAGAACATATCTAGAAGATTAAAAAGAACGAGCATAAAAAGTAGAAGAAAAAAAGAGTAACCAAAATCCAAAATTTTGATAGATGCAAAGAGATAAACACACTTCTCTAGGACCAACTGCCCAAGTTTTCGTTCTGTCTCTGTGCTAAGGTCCCCTAATGGATCGACTTTTACACCAGTTGCCTGTGAACAAGTCCATTATATCCATAATACCAAGAAATATCAGCAAGTAGCACATGTGAAAACTTACCAAAAGCCATGTATATGTTGATTGATTAATTACTTAATTTAAGCCATTATTTAGTATACATGTGAAGATGTTGTCTAAGGTAATCTTTGAGCAACATAAACTTGAACATGAAAATTAGAATACTTTTAACTCTTAAAGCATATTGCTACCTTTTCTAATCAAACTTCATTAGCATGGGGATGTGATTCGCAAAATGTTGTTTAAGTTTTCCTGTAGGTTGTAAGCTTCCTTGTCTCCTTAAGGCCTTCTACGAAATGGAAAATTCAGGTAACACTCAGGGAGCAACACAATAGTTATATCACGCTAAAATGATCAAAGATTATTTATGAGAAACATACTTATCGTCAATGCTATCTCAATTTTATGCTCCCAAAGATTATTTATGAGAAGCATACTTACTGTCAATGCTATCGTAATTGCTGCATTTTTCATGCCATACGAGTGCATCTAGTTTCTGTGAGCTTCTAGGTAGGTTGACAGCACTACACGTGGCTCGCATAAACACTACCCATATACCGTCAATATACTAAAACACTGCAGAAATCTCGAACCTGCATAAATGGTTTAAATGCATAATTGGTAAGAGATCACTAACCACTGCATTTGATTTTAGGTCAGCTATAGAACATCTGCTATAAATCACAAATAAAACAAATCAACTACGTAAACTTTGAACTAAAAACACATCTATAAATCAAATGACCAAGAAAATTAGAGTGCCTCCAACAAGCAATTATACCCAAATATGAATCCAATTCTTTTTGAAAAAGAAAAATTCACATACGGAAGAACTGAAAAAACTACAAATATGCGCATAAATATGAAAATTGATTAGTAGCACAACAAGTAAAGGCAAATATGAGACACCATATGCAGAAATTTCAAAAACTCATCTAGTTGGTGCCCAAAATTGGACAACTCCCATTTAAACATGCGAACATTGACAATTAGGGTAAGAGTAGGAAGAGATCAACTTGAGCCGTTAAAGCTACATAGCCATCAGCGATCGAGGCGCATTGGACAGACGATAAAGGATACAACAAAATCCGAAATCTAAACATGAACCCACAAGAAATCCGAGGTGCTGAGACCGACTTCTCATAACCAAATCTGAAATTAGGGCACCGAATCTAATTGAAATAAGCAATAACCAATTTCATATATAGAGAATAAAAATAAACCTGCAATTGAAGCCATGGTTGAGGGTTTGGGTAGAGCGGATGTTGATTTCTCCACAAATTGGTGCTTAAACTTGGAGAATTTCAGGAGGTGAAGGCGCCGGGGACGGAGAGGAGGATGGATTTCTGGGCCATGGCGATTCAGAGGGCACCGGGGACTGGTGGAGGAGGGAGAGGCGGCAGAGGCGGAGGATAGAGAGACGCCTCAGAGCAGAGACGTCAGGGGAAGAGAGAGGCGGCAGAGGTGAAGAGAGAGCGGTGGGGGAGGAGAGACGTGAAGAGAGAGCAGACGTAGCACCATGGAAATGAAGCCATAGAAACGGAGGCAAGTCACGGACGTTAACTAACGGAAATACTGTTCATTTGAGCCTTTGGCTCTTTTATAATACTATAGATATAGATTTAGATTATTATTATTTATTTATTTATTTTTTTATTATTATTAACTTGCTTCTATTAACCAATTACTATTTACAAGAAATTAGTGGGTAGCCGAGATACTATCTGGGCACCCACTCCTTTAGCGATAATAAAACTGAGTCTAGTAAAAATATAAGCGGCAGCACAAGCTCCGGCATCCTGAGATACGGAGAATTTCTGAATCCGCTTCAGTAAGGTAACCGCATCCGTATCTAACTCCCCCAACGAAGAGAATGAGAAGGGTAAGAAACCATAACCAGTCGTCGTGCACAAATCTCGATACTTGACACACTTACGCCGAGCAGCATCAGCAACAGCACGACCAGGCGCGATTTTTTAAACTAAAATCCCGCGCCATGGCGCGATTTTTTAAACTAAAATCTTGATAATATAAAAAAAATTATATTATGAAATATTAATTAAAATTAAGATAAAATTCATTAAAATCTTTATCATAAATGTATCTTATAAATATCTCAAAAAATTATTTTTAAAAAATATCATGTAAAAGTATAATACATAAATATGGATATTTAAATTACTTAGTAAAATTAATAATATCATTGTAACTTTGTTTAAATGTAATGTGGTATAACAGTTATCTAAAATGATATTGGTTATGCCACATCATTAGAAAGGCTTATATATATTAAGTAGTATATATAGATTAGATATTTATAATATATCAATATTTACATGTAGATTAATAGTAAGTATTAGATTATATTTAATTTATTGTTTTAAATTAAGCCCAATAGTTAGTAAATATATTTTTTTTAAAAAGAAATGTGATTGGTTTATAGGGAAGAAGAAAAAAAATTAAAGCAAAAAAGAGATTGAATTAAAGATATAAAAAAGTAGGGATAACATATAGGCTATTTTAAGAATATATATATATATATATATATATATATATATATATATATATATATAGTAAATGTAATAAAAATAAAAGGAAAAATGTAATTGGTTTGAAAAGATAAAAAGAAGTAGAAAAAATTAATTAAAGGAAATAAATTTGAGTTAAGCCCAACAACTATATTAAATTGAATTCAATGTTTTTAATTAAGCCCAATTGTTAACAAATATGTTGGAAAGAAAAAAAAAGAATAGGATTGATTTAAAAAGATAAAGGAGAGAATAAAAATAAAAATAATAATTAAAGCAAATAATAATTAAATATAGGAGAGAGGAAAAAATAAAAAAAAAAGAATAATGGGCAATTGTTAACACGTCATCAAAGTCTTTTAATTTAAAGTATTATATTATATAGATTCAATGTTTTGAATTAAGCCCAATCGTTAACAAATATGTTGGAAATAAAAGAAAGAATATGATTGATTTAAAAAGATAAAGGGAAAAATAAAAAATAAAAAATAATAATTAAATATAGGAGAGAGGAAAAAATAAAAAAATAGGCAATTGATTGAATTAACTAAAATCAAGGAGAAAATGACATGTCATCAAAGTCTTCTAATTTAAAGTATTATATAGATGTTAACAAATATGTTGGAAAGAAAAAAAAAAAAATAGGATTGATTTAAAAAGATAAAGGGATAATAAAAATAAAAATAATAATTAAAGGCTTAAAGCAAATAGTAATTAAATATAGGAGAGAGGAAAAAATAAAAATAAAATAGAAAAATAGGCAATTGTTAACACGTCATCAAAGTCTTTTAATTTAAAGTATTATATTATATAGATTCAATGTTTTGAATTAAGCCCAATTGTTAACAAATATGTTCGAAATAAAAGAAAGAATAGGAATGATTTAAAAAGATAAAGGGAAGAATAAAAAATAAAAAAATAATTAAATATAGGAGAGAGGAAAAAATAAAAAAAAATAGGCAATTGATTGAATTAACTAAAATCAAGGAGAAAATGACACATCATCAAAGTCTTCTAATTTAAAGTATTATATAGATATATAGATATAGATTGTTAATGGAAAAAAGAGAAAAAGGAGAAATAAAAAAAATGAAGGAAAAAAAAAATTGGTTAATATTCCTAAAACTACTATAAGGTTGACACGTAAGCAAAGTCTTCTGAATTAAAGTTATATATAGATATATAGATTGTTAACAAATATGTTGGAAATAAAAGAAAGAATAGGATTGATTTAAAAAGATAAAGTGAAGAATACAAAATAAAAAAATAATTAAATATAGGAGAGAGGAAAAAATAAAAAAAAAATAGGTAATTGATTGAATTAACTAAAATCAAGGAGAAAATGACCAATCATCAAAGTCTTCTAATTTAAAGTATTATATAGATATAGATTGTTTATGGAAAAAAGAGAAAAAGGAGAAATAAAAATAATGAAGGAAAAAAATAATTGGTCAATATTCCTAAAACTATTATAAGGTTGACACGTAGGCAAAATCTTCTGAATTAAAGTTATATATAGATTGTTAACAAATATGTTGGAAATAAAAGAAAGAATAGGATTGATTTAAAAAGATAAAGGGAAGAATAAAAAATAAAAAAATAATTAAATATAGGAGAGAGGAAAAAAAAAAAAAATAGGCAATTGATTGAATTAACTAGAATCAAGGAGAAAATGACACATCACCAAAGTCTTCTAATTTAAAGTATTATATAGATTATTATTATTATTATTATTATTATTATTATTTTTTGTTATTATTATAATAATAATAATAATAATAATAATAATAATAATAATAATAATAATTATTATTATTATTATTATTATTAGGTTTTTTTATTAACCTATGTTCTAAGGGCATATGTTAGAAAATTTGACAAAATATTTATTTATTCTATTCTATTAGTTGGCATATTTTCATTATTGGTTTTCTATTATTTATTTTATCATTTTCGTTTTTGTTCATGAATAATCACATTCTTCCTTGATTTCGGCAAATATAGAGCGACTATGTATGAGAATCGAACCGAGGACTATCGGGTACTACAAATGCATTTATGTAACATATCTGTACGTGAGAATGTAAATAGAAGAATCCAAGATGAATCACATTCTTCCATTTACATTCTCACATAAAATTATGTTACATAAATGCATTTTAGGACTTTGTTTTTCTATTTTACGACCCCAAATGTAAATGTTAATTTATGTAGCCTTTTGTTTTAAAATATCACACAAATGATCATTTATATTATTTTTTTTATTATCAATTGACTTTTAATACTATATTTTGTTATTTTTTACTTGAATTGTAATTAAATCGAGAGACTAAAATATTATAGGTGTGTTTACCCACATGTCAATATTTTCTATTCGTTTGATAAAATATTATACCTGTGTATTTGAGCTCATCCAAAAACGGTTTTCAAAGATTTCGGAAAAGATATTTTTCCAGTGAAAAACAGATATTCACGGATAATCACAAGCAAGCTACTAATGAAATTAGTAGCTTGCTTTTCCGAAAAAAACGAATACCAAACTCCAATTCCCATCTCTATAACAAATTAGAAGCTACAAATTTTACAAAAAAAAAATAAATAAAAGGACATAAGAAGCAAGGGCTACAAAAATGGGATTTCTACAGTGCAATATCTCTTGATATAGGCATTTTGTCAAACACTTTGAGTGCATCGTTGAAACATGAAAGACAAGGTATAATGAAAGGATTTTTAGTATATTCAGAACACACCGAAAGATCCCTAACTGCAAATAAACAAAATCCTTTCCTCTAAAACCTCAAATCAAAGGTTCAGACATACCAATTTTATAGAGTTTTTTTCACACATGCATGTAGATATATAAATAGAGGAATTGGATCCAGAAAATCAGATCTCTCCTACTTTCAGCTTCTAATGTTTTGATTTAGAAGGCTGAACTAATCAATCCTAAAGCCTAATTTCAGAAAATCAAACACGAACTCACAACCCCTAAAAATGAATTGCTACATCCACCAATCAACTCGCTGAAATCATAAATCAAAGGGATGAATAACCTGTTGAAAAAGAGGACAGAGAGCTCGTTGCGCACAAGGTCTCTTACTCTCTGGTGGCGATATGAGGGACGTGGAGGATCGATGAAAGACGGCTGGCATAGGTGCCCTTTTCGACGTCGGGGCACCCAAAAACGCCCACTGAATGTTCCTCCAGGGGAAGACTCCGACGGTAGCATAGAGGAAGAGGCTGTAAGGCTGTTTGTGCACGGGATGAGAGGGAGCAAGAGAGATGAGAATAGTTGGGGACGGTCAGAAACCGAGCCAAAGGAACGGGGATTGAAGAACCAAATAGAGCGGAACGGGATTTCACAAAAGAACAGGGATAAAAAGGTAAATTTACTGTTCAAGAGGCTCTTTCTCTCTTTTTATATATAGATATAGATATAGATTATTATTATTATTATTATTATTATTATTATTATTATTATTATTATTATTATTATTATTTTTTGTTATTATAATAATAATAATTATTATTATTATTATTATTATTATTATTATTAGGTTTTTTTTATTAACCTATGTTCTAAGGGCATATGTTAGAAAATTTGACAAAATATTTATTTATTCTATTCTATTAGTTGGCATATTTTCATTATTGGTTTTCTATTATTTATTTTATCATTTTCGTTTTTGTTCATGAATAATCACATTCTTCCTTGATTTTGGAAATCTTCGGAAAAGATATTTTTTTTTTGCCCAGAATCTTTTCGGAAAAGATTTCGGAAAAGATATTTTTGCCCAGAATTATGCCCATGCGCGTGTGGGTGCCCCATCTTCTTCTCTACCTCTCATTGTAGGTAGTGGAAGAGTCTCCTTAAAAACCCTTTATGATACCCTTGAACTTTCCATATGGGATGTGGGAAGTCCAATGAGCACCTTCCTTAAAACCACATTCTATATGCATTAACTCCAACAATCCTCCACAAATGCGTATAGAAGGGTTTAAAACTGAGGTTTTGAAAACAAATTCTGAGCGTGTCGAGGTTAGTGCTTAAATGCCGATGTCTTGCGACTTGAATCAGCACATAGTGAAACTAGTGATCCCTTCGATAGAGCGAATGTGCAGATGCCTTGAATTCCTCCACTTAGGGTTAAACCAACAAAACACACCTTCCACGGGGTCCTGTAACGTTCCGCTAATTAAGTCTTATCACATTAAACATCCAAATTTTGGCACACCTTGAGTGCTCATGAGTGTTTTAGTGAGGACTGTCCTAAGTCTCACCTTGGAGGGTTACCAATCCCTCACACTCACGTAGGTAACTTCATCATATATGTCTCAATACAGAATACCCCATACAATGGGTTATGAAGTCATTAAGAGCTCTAAGGCTCAGCCTCTATTATGTCGTTCGGTGATCTATCAAGTCCGTCTCAAAGGACCACCCAATGTCTGAGCTATAGATCATTAAGAGCGTTAGCTGAATCTCACTATACACTTGTCATAGGAATGAGAGATGTGTATCTCATATAAGTCTTTCCATGGCTTGCGTTCAACCAAATTAATGGTTTTTGCCACATATTCCTCATCTCACGGGCTTTAGCCCCAATCCCCTCGACGTGTCAAGGACTAGCCTTTTGCAAAGTCCTTTGGTCAATGGATTCACAATGTTCCTCTCTGACCGCACATACTCTAAAGAGAGTATCCCATTTCTTATCAACTGCCTCACAACCTCATCTCGGATGCGTATATATGCCTCTTCTTGCCGTTATACGCTCTGCTGTTTGCTACTTCAATGGCAGCTTGTGAGTCACAGTGTTGAGAAATCGCAGGAGTTGGATGCCTCCACATTGGTATATCTGCCAGTAGGCTTCTCAACCACTCAACCTATTGCCTTGCTAGGTCTAGAGCTATGAACTCTGATTCCATCGTCGATCGGGCTATGCAACTCTGCTTTACAGACTTCTATGAGATAGTTGCTCCACACAATGTAAAAATATATCCAGTAGTGCATCAAATTTCATCAGTCCCAGTTATCTAGTTTGCATCACAATATCCTTCTAAAACGCAGGGAAACCCCTCAAAATGTAATCCCCAATCAAGAGTGACTCTAAGGTATTTCATTAACCTTCTAAGTGCAATCCAGTGTTCTTTGCTAGGATTATATGTATATCTACTGAGTCTACTTACTGCATAAGCTATGTCATGTCGAGTATAGTTTATCAAAAACATTAGACTCCCAATAACTTTAGCGTATTCCTCTTGGGAAACACATATACTTGAGTTCTTCACTAACTCTATGGTAGCATCATATGGGGTCCTAACTGGCGTCACATCATAGTTATTAAACTTCTTCAATACCTTCTCTACATAATGGGATTGAGACAAAGTAAATCCGTTTTTAGTTCTAGTCACTTTAACTCCTAGAATCACATCTGCTTCACCTAAGTCTTTCATTTCAAAGCGAGAGGAAAGAAAATTTTTGGTTTCATTTATCACATGCATGTTAGTGCCAAACAACGACATATCATCAACATATAGGCACACAATAACACAACCAGAATTGTACATCTTGGTATAAACACATGCATCAGATCCACTAACCACAAATCCAAAACTCGACACAGTGTTATGGAATTTCTCATACCATTGTTTAGGTGCTTGCTTTAGGCCATAGAGAGATTTGTTTAACCTACAAACCATATTCTCTTTACCCGGAACCATAAAACCATGAGGTTGTGCCATGTATATTTCCTCATCTAGATCACCATTCAAAAAAGCAGTCTTAACATCCATTTGATGTACTGAGAGCTTGTAATTAGATGCAAAGACAAATAATGTTCAAATGGTCGCAATCTTAATTACAGAAGAATAGCTGTCAAAATAATCTACTCCATGTTTCCGTGTGAATCTTTTGATTACTAGTCTTGCCTTAAATCTTTCTATAGAACCATCTGTTCTAAGTTTTCTCTTAAAGATCCATTTACAACCAATGGCCTTATAACCTCTAGGCAAATCAACTAGTTCCCAAGTGTGATTACTTGTGATAGATTCAATTTCACTGTTTATAGCATCTTTCCAACAACTAGCTTCAACAGAACTCATAGCTTCTTTATATGTTTTAGGTTCATCCTCTATCATGTGAACATAAACTAGAGCTTCATTGATTTCATCTAAATCACGGAGTTTGGTTAAGAATGCAGTCATAAAATCAGGACCATAGCTAGTTTCAGTTCTACGTGTTTTACTTCTTCTAATTTCACTAGGTTCATCAACATTGATAGAAGTAGGTAAAAACAAAGATGCAGGTTCAGAAACAGAAGGAATACTATATTGATTTTTCTTCAAAGGAAAAATATGCTCAAAAAATTTAGCATCACGATATTCACACATAGATTTGTCATGCAAGCACATAAACCTATAGGCAGTTGATAATGCATATTTGACATGGTCATTTATAGCCGGTCTTAGGTGCATTAGGCAGTCATATTGCGTGTTTAATAAGCGTATTCTTATTCTTGGTCATTTGATATTCGGAGTTCGGAATCTACAGTTTCTAGTGTTTATTTGTAGGTTATAAGATCCGACCTCGAAAGGTGGAGAAAGAATGGAGCAAAATGGACAAAGAAGAACTAAGAAACAAGAGCGGAAATGGAGAACATGGAGAAATCCCATCTTTAAGGTTCTGAAAAGTTGGAATTATCTTCTAAAGTCTTCATGAGAATCGTAGTGCTTGGAAATATCTTTCTAACACATATTCATATGCGTCAATCGGACAAAGGATGACTCCAGAAAGTGTGTTACAAGCTCAGTCTGTAGAAGCTGTCAACACTGTAGGGACGGCGCCCGCCGCCATTTCCACGGCGGCCGCCGCCTCGTCAGTTCCCGGATTTGCGATACCCGACCCAATCTATTTTTATGGAAACTCTTATCTATCTTTCCTAGGGTTTTAGCCGATGCCTTTGAGCCCTATATTAGTCATATTTCCAGCATTCATTCAATCAACTAACAATTGAGAAGTTTTATTCCCCATTAACTCTTAGAGAGATGCGAGGATTTAAGTTTAGGGATTTAAGGCTCGTTATGCTTGCCTAGAGTTCTTGTGGTTTTGCTATGATTCAAGACTTGGTTGATTGATTGTGAGACTTGATTTCTATATTATTCATATGTTTATTTTTAAAAAATGTCGAGGTTATATCAAAATTAGGGAGAATCTTTTCACCATTACTTCAAAAGAGTGCAAGAATTAGTGAGGGAGCGTCAAACACGGGATATCTATGATAGTGAATGAGATATTGTTCTTTGTGTTTATGAAGGCGTAAGTCCTGAAATGCGAGAACTTATTGATGACATGGGTGATGCTGGTTTATGCAACCTTGGATTGTCGGGATTGTGGGATCTTTTCCACCACCTGGCTAACGAAGCATTGGAGGAAGAACGCAAGCTAGTAGCCGAGCAAAACAAGGAGGAGGACAATTCTGAACAAACAGAGCCCGCCACCCCATCCACGGCACCCGCCGCAACCTTAGAACCTCCGCCATATGAAAGGATAACTAAGCAAGAATGGGAGGAACGGTGCACAAGATTTAAGGAATCATGGGAGACGAATATATTTGCTGATGACGATTGCGATGAAGAAGAAGATCTAGTGATTCTTGAAACGGAGTCTCATGAGTCGACGCATGAGGTTTCATCTATTATGCCTTCTTCTCCATTATATTTTATGCCCTCTCATTCGCCGTCCATTATGTTTTCATCCCCATTACCCATCATACCCTCTTCTTACCCATCATCCGGTGAAGTGGAGAGCCTAATACCTATTGAAATGGAATCTCATGAGTGCACGCATGAGGATTTATATGTTTTGGCTCCTGATTCATCTGAAGAGCTCATGGCAGTCGCTCTAGTCACTGAACCAATTCAAG
This sequence comes from Persicaria tinctoria, assembly GCA_037127255.1. Classification (NCBI taxonomy): domain Eukaryota; kingdom Viridiplantae; phylum Streptophyta; class Magnoliopsida; order Caryophyllales; family Polygonaceae; genus Persicaria; species Persicaria tinctoria. Next base: position 58,106,179 of record JBANSL010000008.1, on the reverse strand, counting down.
AGCCGATTTTTGTGGCTCTTGAGCAAGGTAATGAAATTTCTAACACTTTTGTGGATTATGGTGAATATTTTGATCCCCGGGAGCATTACTTCTACAAGACGCCAGCGGAACTGTGTTGGTGGTCTTACATTCCCTCTGGAGATGATCGAACCAATGTAAATAGGGAAGTGACAAAGGTATCATTAATTGCAACGTTTTTCATGTTTAGTGTTCTTTCGAATTTTGGTTGGGCACAAGAATTTGGTTTGCTTTTAAGGGCGTTAACAATGTCTGAATGAGTCTTAAGGTAAGGACAAAATAAACCGTCGAGTCTATGACGTTAACCAATGACGCTTCTTGTGAGCTAACCCATGATTTGTTTTCTAGTTTGCAAGTTTTTCAATTTCTAATTAGGTATTTAGTTTTTCAAATTCAATAAAATGATAGAGTTCCATTTAGATAAATGTTTTTTGGAGGAGTCTTGAGTTACCCATGAATTTTTCTTTATTGAATGATGGAATGACGTTCTGCACAACCGGCGCCCGTCGTCCCATCCACGGCGCCCGCCGCCACCGTTCACAGACACGTTTCAAGATTTTGGTAACATTGGAAGGGAGTATTTTCTATCATTTTATTATTTTGGATTTTTAGCTTAGTTTATATTTTCTATCTATCTTTAGGATTAGATTTCTTTTAGGTTAGTTTTATTTATCTTCTATTTATTTTATCTATCTTAGGGTTAGATTGTTCTATCTAGGATTAGTTTCCATTTATCTTAGGACTAGATTTTATCTTTTTATTTTGTTTTCTTTTATCATTTCTATCTATTTCTAATATTTCTTTTTGTTTTTGATAGATGATCATTTCCCTTTCCAATTAACCATATATCCCAATTCCCAAATTTGATCATTCAAGCCTTTGTGTCCAAGAAAATGCAAGAACCCTAATTTCTCCACTTGAATCTAAATTCCAAAACCTAAGCCTTGAGTTTCAATCAATAGCCTTTCTTTTTCCTATCCATCATCCACATCCATCAATACCCTTCACCCATCAAATTCGATTCTTTCCATACCATCACCATCCCTACCACAAAAGAAAGACTTTGAAACCAAGTCCCGATCTTCAAAGAGCAATTTGGAAGGAGTTTGGACGTCGGAACATCGATGTTGCAACTCAGATTCACATTTCTGCATACACGGCGCCCGCCGCCCCATACCCGGTGCCCATCGCCGCCCCAGTGCTCTAATGCTTGTTATCCAACGATTATAACCACCATTACCATGATCAAGTAGGTTTTCTTTTCCCACACTTGTGCTTTTATTTTATATTTTGTTGTCTTTATTTGATTTTCATTTAAGGATGATGAGAAGTTTAAGTGTGGGGGGAGAAGTGAAGTGAATTAGTTAGGTTAGGTTAGTTCATGTTTGAATTTTTGTTATTTCTTTTATGTTATATAAAATGTCAAAAATGAAAAAAAAATTGAAAAATGTCAAAAATCCAAAAAATATCATGCATTGGATAAAAAGGTGTTATTCAACTACCCATCTTGCAATGTTTGTCCTCTATTATATATTTTGGCATGATTATAGAAATTCCATAGCATGTTTAGATTGTTTAGCCTTGTCCTATACAATTTGATTTTCATGTGAAACATGTTAGGTGGATATAATTGAGCATGTATGATTTAAGTTCTTAGGCATGATTGAAATCCAACAAATATTTGTCCTAGTGAGATATATTTGGTCTTATAGGGATCACATCTATATTCCATCTTTTTTTGTTATGTGATTTACTCATCTTATGCAATTACCTCTTAGTATTGACATGTTTATCTATTTTTGAGACCTATTATGTACATTGTTCATTGCTTATAAGTTTCAAGTGATAGAGGCACCTTTTAGCCACATTTTATCCATATCTACCCTACATCATATCTTTGCTTGAAGCCAATTTGAGCCTTTAACCTTTTTCTTTGAAGCTCCACAAAATTCATGTTTCCTAGCCTATGATAAGCCTGATCAATCCGGGAATTAGGATTTGAGTTGGTTATGGATGTTATTTGAGTTGAGAGAGAAAAGCTATGGTTTGTGCTTATGTTGAGAGGCTTTAAGAGAGTTGTAATGTTATGTGCTTATTTTCATCATATTGTATTTCATGCATTTTGGCACAAAGAAAAAAAAAGAATCAAAAGCTTGGATCTAGGGAGGATAAAATTCACCTAGGGAAAAAGTAAGCTAGAAAAAAAAAGCAATTGAAAAAAAAACCAAATTGCCGAAAAAAAGAAGAAAAAATAGGACATAATTTGTGAGTATGGGTGAAACACATTTATCCATGTGAAGTTTGTTGTGAGTCTATTTTTCCATATTTTACATCTACTTTTATATCAATTTCTGTATACATTTCATAAATTTGGGTTAGAATAATACATAATTTGTGTAGTTTATGTTTATTTGCAATATATGGAGGTCTACACAAGTTTTTGTTGTATTTCACAGAAATCAGACGCACTTTGGAGCTTAAAGGAAAGTCATGAAGCTTTTCGCCATTCATCATTCTGAAACAAGCTATGATGTCTTCGGACGAACGAGGACTCGGGAAAGTGCGTTTAAAGAACGGAGAAGAATGCTGAAAGCGCACAGAACTAGTCGACGTCGACCAAACTGGTCGACGTCGACTAGTTCTGTTTTGTTCGACTTGCCTCCCAGAAGTCGAGAACAAGCACCAGACCACTCGAGAGCACATTTCTAGTCGACGTCGAGTAAATTACTCGAAGTCGAGTACCCATGTCAAGTTCACCGTGTAGCCGAGATCGAGTGCAACCCAGGAAGAGAAAACGCTAGGCGACGTCGAGTAGCCCAGTGACGAGTCCGAGTCCGAGATCGAGTGGAATCCGAGTTGATTAGCTTGCTTCTACACCAAGGCACGTGAATTCTATCAACACCAAATGAAGATCTATCAAGATGGAAGGAATCTATCCACATTAGTTCTAGTTTCCTTATAGATTTATTTCCTTTATCAAGTTTTATCTCAAGCTTTTGGATAGATAGTTTTAGATAGAGATAGATTGTTCCTTCCTAAATTAGTTAGATGGAGCAATATAACTAAGGCCCTAAGGGGCTGATTTTCATACATTCAAGCAAAGCCGTCTTCGGGCGCAAGGAGAGAAGAGAGAGAGAGAGAGAGAGAGAGAGAGAGAGAGAGAGAGAGAGAGAGAGGAGGCGAGAGAGGAGAGAGAGGAGGAACGTTTGAAAGATTTTGTAAGTTTTAGTTTATTTTATGATAAAGTTGGTTTCTTTTATTATGTCTTGTTTCTAATTTCCTTCTTCTAGGGTCGGGGTGATCCCAACATAGATATATGTGTTTGATTTATGAATTCATGATTTCGTATGTCTTTATCATCATCTACCTATGTACTTAATCATTTGCGAAAGTTGAGAAAATTCCTTATTTGTGATACTGAAGCGAAAGCGATCTTATTATGAATTTGGATAGTAATTAGGGTTTATTTGCGAAAGCCGACTAATCCTAATTAAGAAAAGGTAGTAACAATTAGGGTTTATGCGAAAGCCTCTATATTCCTATATGTTAATAACGAAAGTTATTTGATATAAAGCATGCATCTTTATGTGGTTATAAATCTACACATATGTTTATTGTTGTGGTGATCCCTAACCTTGGAAGTTTGTACCTTTATTATTCTACTTTCTTTATTTTAAAGTTTTTACAACCACTCGACATCAAACCACCATTCCCTCTCCATCCCTCGACATCGACCAAGTCTTAACCGACGTTGACAACAACCTTTTCACCTTTTCCCGCTATCCCTGAACCCCGAAACACACTAAACATAGAACCGCTGACTTCTCTCCTGAGGACGAACCTGACTCCACTATCCTATAGCGGGGTCTTGACTATAAATTTATTTGGCGAGAAACCCTCTCGTCAAATTGGCGCCGTTGCCGGGGAAGCAATCAATCACGCCCTATATTCTGCTTCTCTTCTTTATATTTGATTTTGCTTTTTAGTTCCTTTTTACTTGTTTCTTTTTGCTCTTGTTTTTCAGGTGTATGCGAAGAACTGATTGCACACCCATAGACCCAATTCTCGAGCCAAAACGCTTTTTCCATCTTCAGCAAAGGCTTAGAAAGAGACTGTGGCGACTCATCCCAACGATCAGAATATGGGCCATCTCACACCAGCACAGGAGCTTGAGCAACCCCGCCTACAGATATAGGAATTCACCACCAGAGAAGCAGAATATACACAGAACCAGCAACGGTGGGAGGCAAGGGTAGATCGCGAGGTTAACGCGAGGAGGCAACTTGAGGAGCAGATGGGGCATATCCCAGCCAACGCAAAGGAGTATCTGCATCCTACTCTATAAGTTCCAGAATCATCGATCGTTCTTCCCGCTATTAATTTTGAAATTCGTCTTTCTTTTATTACTAAAATTAGGATGAGTCAATTTAGGGGAAGAATCAATGAATGTCCTTTAGAGCATGTCACCGCTTTTATAGACTTATGTAAAGCTATAGCAGACGGCGCTTATTTGGAATATTTAAAACTAAAGGCTTTTCGTTGGACCCTTGCAGGAATAGCACAACAGTGGCTGGAAGGATTGCCTGCACGATCAATTCGCACTTGGAACGAACTGCAGGACTTGTTCCTCAACAAGTTCTTTCCTCCTGCAAAGACAGTTGCTCTTAGATAACAGATCACGACTTTCAGATAGAAGCCAGAGGAAACACTTGCACAGGTCTGGGAGCGCTACAAGAGGCTTCTGAAATCCTGTCCTACGCATGGACAACCACCCTACGTCATCTAGGAGATCATCTTCAATTCTCTGGATGCGCCTACTAAGGATCGGATCAACAACTACACCGCATACGGGTATCTCGAATAAACTCCACGCCGTGCTTGGGAGGTATTTGAGACATTGGCCAACTACGACAACACGTATGGGACTTCTGCGGCCTCTTCTGACGAAAGGTATGAAAGGTCTGCCCCATCTATGCCATTGTATGTGCCACCAAAGGAGGTTGATCCAGATGTCAGGGAGCAATTCCAGAATGACCAGTTACGCCGTCTTACCAAACAAGTTAAATTCATCTCTAAAAATCAGCCTTGTTTGGAATGTGGGTCTGTGAGGCGCAACAACACTGTGTGCCCACACGTCGATCAATTACAAGCGGAAGAAACCCATAAAGAGGTAAGGTATGCAGGGGGACACTACTCAGGGTCACATCAGAACCAAAACTGGAGCTATTATCTCCAGCCCCAGCATCATAATCCCCCGCCCTACAAAGCCCCTGGTCACCCTGACAGAGAGGGAAAGAAAGACGACCTACAGACCATTCTTGAGGAGATGCGGAGGAATCATTCAGACACTAAGCAGTCTATCAATTCCATCTACACTCAGATGCATGGTGTCAACTCTAGGCTTAGGGAAATCGATATCTGACGGAAATCAATTAACACACAGATTGGCCATCTGGCAACATCCGTCCCCAAAAAATTAGGTACGCTCCCTGGAACCTCTGAACCTAACCCTAAGGGTAAATCTATAGGACAGGTGGCTGCCATGAACCTAAGGAGTGGGTGACAGATGCAGGTGCCCGAGAAAACGACGGAGGACGAGGGCACTGGAGACTAGTCGATATCGACCAACCCAGTCGATATCGACCGACCTCCACTCGATATCAACCCCCCAGGGTCAAAATCGACCCAATTCCTCGCCAGAATCCGAGTCCAGCAAGCAACTCGATATCGACCAGACACAGGTCGATATCGACGAGGTACCAGTCGATTTCGGCCCCTTCCACTCGACATCACCTCCGCCGAAGAAAAAGCTGCCTTTTTGATGCGGTACCATCTTCTACACCGTCATCTACACCTCCGAACGCACCGATCATACTCGAAGACGGACCTATGACTCGAGCCCGAGCCAAGAAGCTGCAACGTGACTCATTTCTCTTTGTGAGTCACTCCTTGTTCTCGAGCGCGGTCCAACTCCCGGAGCCACCAATGAAGGAGTACATGTGCATCGGAACCCAGGTTACTAACGCCGGGTGCAGGCGTCCAGGCGTGCGGGCGAGCGTCGAGGTGCGCGGGCGTGCGTCGATGTGCGCGGGCATGCGCGAGAGGCTTGGTGGGCGTGAGACTGCCGGCTCCAAATTATCTATTTCCTAGTGTTATTTCATGTGAAATCAGATGAACTTTGGAGCTTAAAAGAAAGTCATGAAGAGGCTAAGGATGGTGAAGCCGGAGAAAAGCCCACTTTTCACCATTCATCATTCTGAAACAAGTTTTGATGTCTTCATGAGAGTTGTAGCCTTCGATAAGAGATTTCCAACGCATACTCATATGCGTAAATCGGACGAACGAGGACTCAGGAAAGTACGTTTCAAGAACGGAGTAGAATGCTGAAAGCGCACAGAACTAGTCGACGTCGACCAAACTGGTCGAAGTCGAGTACTTTTTTGGTCGACTTGCCTCCCAGAAGTCGAGAACGAGCACCAGACCACTCAAGAGCACATTTCTAGTCGATGTCGAGTAAACTACTCGAAGTCGAGTACCCATGTCGAGTTCACCGTGTAGCCGAGCTCGAGTGCAACCCAGGAAGAGAAAACGCTAGGCGACGTCGAGCAACTCTACTTGATGTCGAGTAGCCCAGTGACGAGTCCGAGTGGAATCTAAGTTGATTAGCTTGCTTCTACACCAAGGCACGCGAATTCTATCAACACCAAATGATGATCTATCAAGATGGAAGAAATGTATTCACATTAGTTCTAGTTTCCTTATAGATTTATTTCCTTTATCAAGTTTTATCTCAAGCTCTTAGATAGATAGTTTTAGATAGAGATAGATTGTTCCTTCCTAAATTAGCTAGATGGAGCACTATAAATAAGGCCCTAAGGGGCTGATTTTCATACATTCAAGCAAAGCCGTCTTCGGGCGCAAGGAGAGAAGAGAGAGAGAGAGAGGAGGCGAGAGAGGAGAGAGAGGAGGAACGTTTGGAAGGTTTTGTAAGTTTTAGTTTATTTTATGATAAAGTTGGTTTCTTTTATTATGTCTTGTTTCTAATTTCCTTCTTATAGGGTTGGGGTGATCCCAACATAGATATATGCGTTTGATTTATGAATTCATGATTTTGTATGTCTTTATCATCACCTACCTATGTACTTAATCCTTTGCGAAAGTTGAGGAAATTCCTTATTTGTGATATTGAAGCGAAAGCGATCTTATTATGAATTTGGATAGTACTTAGGGTTTATTTGCGAAAGCCGACTAATCCTAATTAAGAAAAGGTAGTAACAATTAGGGTTTATGCGAAAGCCTCTATATTCCTATTTGTTAATAACGAAAGTTATTTGATATAAAGCATGCATCTTTATGTGAGTTATAAATTTACACATATGTTTATTGTTGTGGTGATCCCTAACCTTGGAAGTTTTCACCTTTATTATTCTACTTTCTTTATTTTAAAGCTTTTACAGTGACTCGACATCAAACCACCATTCCCTCTCCATCCCTCGACATCGACCAAGTCTTAACCGACGTCGACAACAACCTTTTCACCTTTTCCTGCTATCCCTGAACCCCGAAACACACTAAACATAGAACCGCTGACTTCTCTCCTAAGGACGAACCTGACCCCACTATCCTATAGCGGGGTCTTGACTATAAATTTATTTGGTCGAGAAACCCTCTCATCAAAGTTGGATGGATAGGCATACGGGCTACTTGGTCATTTATATACATGCTATGATGTTTGTCTACCTTGTTCATGTTTGCACACATTTGAGATGTTACTTTTGACGAGGCGAATGCATGATGAATATGTTTGTGGGATGGTTGGTTATTGCTATGTTCTTCATTGGCCGAGGACAAGTAAAGACTTAAGTGTGGGGTAGTTGGAGTTATGACAATTTGTTCACTTCTTTCATGTTTAATTTGCACTTGTTATTGTATAAAATTTTTTGTTTAGACATGAAGAAGTCTCCATCTCTATGATATAATCTAGTTCACTAGAGGACTAGCGAAGCTTAAGTGTGGGGGAGTTTAATAATGCATATTTTATATGGTCATTTATAGGTGGTCTTAGGTGCATTAGGTAGTCATACTGCGTGTTTAATAAGCGTATTCTTATTCTTGGTCATTTGATATTTAAAGTTCGGAATCTACGATTTCTAGTGTTTATTTGTAGGTTATAAGATCCGGCCTTGAAAAGTGGAGAAAGAATGGAGCAAAAGGGACAAAGAAGAGCTAAGGAACAAGAGCGAAAATGTAAAACATGGATAAATCCCATCTTTAAGGTTCTAAGAAGTTGGATTTAACTTCTGAGGTCTTCATGAGAATCGTAGTTCTTGGAAAGAGCTTTCCAACACATATTCATATGCGTCAATCGAACAAAGGATGACTCCAAAAAATGTGTTACAAGTTCAGTATGCCGAAGCTGTCAGCACTGTAGGGACGGCGCCCGCCGCCATTTCCACGACGCCTGCCGCCTCGTCAATTCCCGGATTTGCGATATGCGGCCCAATCTATCTTTATGGAAACTCTTATCTATCTTTCCTAGGGTTTTGACCGACGCTTTTGATCCCTATATTAGTCATATTTCTTGCATTCATTCAATCAGCTAACAATTGAGAAGTTCTATTCCCCATTAACTCTAAGAGAGATGCGATGATTTAACTTTAGAGATTCAAGGTTCATTATGCTTGCCTAGAATTCTTGTGGTTTTGCTATGATTCAAGACTTGGTTGATTGACTGTGAGACTTCATTAAAAAAAAACATATTTGCCACACCTGGTAGCAACGACATAGGTTTGCCATGGCCGTTGGGTAAGAAAAAAACCAATTAGCCACCACTGGTAGCAACGGCAAGGTCAGCCGTTGCTATTGGGTAAAATAAACACAAAGTAGCCTTATATAGGGTGTGTATGGTTGCATTTTTAACTACTAAAAAAGTAGTAGAAGTAGGTAGTTTAAATTATAAGTTGGGTATGGTAATTAATTGTAGCTAGTTTATAGTTAAAATGGGGGGTTAAAAAATAAGCTTGTTTTTGCAACTTATTTTGAGTTTTGGGGGTTTATTTGGTTTGAAAAGACAAGTATACCCCTAATAACAACCAAATAAACCCCACTTTTTACAAATAAACTGTTTTTCGTCCCATACGGAGTTTATATTTTTTCATAAAATTTTAACTACTTTTACCAACAGTTTATAAATTTTTACCCTGTTTATAATTTTAGTCGGTTTATTAACCCCGTCCCATACGAACCCATAGTGGCAACGGTAGAGATTTCCCAAGGCAATTGGTTAAAAAAATACTCCCTCTGTTAATTAAAACTTGTCGTTTACTATTCATGCACGCTTTTTTAGAACGATAAAAAGTATATAAAATATTAAGTTTTTTTTACATTTGTTTTTATAAATTCATACTTAATAGTAATAAGTATGATATTATTTAAAAAAATTATTATAAAAGTTAATATTTTATAGAGTTTTTAACACCTAAAAATGCGTGCGTGAATAGTAAAACGTCAAGTTTTAATTAACGGAGGGAGTAATATAAAGAATAGTACCATTTTATATTTAAAAAAAAAGAAAAAGGAAAAAGAAACCCATCACCAAAATCGAAAATCTGATTACTCCCATTGATTTTATTTTCAGTTCGGGCGGGGATTCCAAATTTCACTCCATTTTAGAGCGCGAAGGCAAAGACTGGCTTCACTTTCTCCATGGGTCCGGAGCTCAGGTGTTCTCTTTCCCCTAGCCTTCAGTGCTGGTTCTCCGGCCTTCTCCATCTCTCTGCTAAAGGTAAGGTCGCTCCTCCATCGAACATCGTTGCCGGTACTAGTACGAAGGCAAACGCAGGGTTCAATCGGCGGGCGAAGCCGTAATACTCCTTTGGGGATGTCGCTTGTCTTCCCCATACCGCCCCCGTGAGCTGCTTGGCATCTCCAACTGCTGCTTCTCCCCCTTAATGTTCCTCGACATCTTCATTTTCAGGTAAGGGTTTCATTTAGGGTTAGGGTTTAATTTGGGGAAATTGGGAATTCGAAGGGCATCTTCCAAATTGAGGTTTCAGATGGTTAATTGAAAAGTGATTTCTAGTTTTTGGTTACAAATGGAAGATTATTTGGATTTGAGTGCTTTTATACAGTAAACAATACTCATTATTTGTCTAATTGCTTGGAAGGTTGGGCAATACTAGTAGAATTAGATGCACTCAATTTAATTTCACAATTGTAAGTTTTTATCTATATGTTCTTATATTTTCGAGGTGGTTGTTGGTTGAATTTACCTTTTCATTTGGTATTGTTTGTTGGGTCTGTCGAAAATATCTTAATAGCTTTGTAATCCTTGTATTGCCCTAGATGGGAAATTAAAATATAGTAGGAGAAATAGGCCTTCATTTTGACTTTACACTTGTGAATTTCAAAGCACAACGGTGGTTCTTCTACTTGAGAAATTTCAGCAAAGATTTTTTTTTAAATATATCAGCCCTTGCTCACAAAAAGAAAAGAAGTTTCTAATTAAAAATACAAAAACAATGGGACATATAGATTTATCACGAACTGAGATTATAGAGGGAAAATGTTGATTAATACAGTATAGAAAAGAGCTGTTTAAGTAATTCTCTAGTAAATGTTAAATCAAATGCTATGGTTGCTTAATTACTCATTGCACAAACCTGTTTACTGAATCTTTAATTGTTGCAACTTTCTTCAAACTTGCCATTTATGTCAAATAAATAGTCCACAAGTATGCAAATGAACTATTCGTGAGTGGCTGCCAACAAATATAAGCATCAATTAAACATGATTATTGCAACAAATACTTAACTATGCTGAATCTACTAGATTATGGCCTAATCTAGAAATTTATTCAAGGGTTTAAATTTTTTTTTTATATCTAAAATTCTGTTTTTGTATGTATGACTTCAAGGTTTAAATTTTTACCCTTTTTCATTAAGCTAAGCAGACTTTGTATTTTATTACTCTTTTTTAATCTTTTAGTTATAAATTCTTACCCTTTTTTGTTAGCTGAACCTCTGGTTTTCCTCTCTTTGATATATGCAGGTTGTACTCCTCTTCATTAGGCTGCCATTAAAGGGAACTTGGAAGCCTGTACTGTGTTGGTAATTGATAGTTCTAATTAATTTATCATTGAAAAACTTTGCTTGAAGTTAAAGAAGAAATATTATTGACTATACTCCGTATAGGCTTATGTCGGCACTTCTCATTCTAAATGTTTAGGTTTAATTGGTGATCATGTAACAACATCATAATGAAGTTCAGTTATGTCTTTATTTAAGATATCTAACCTGAGTATTGTTTAGAATGGACATTGTGGTTTCATTTTCCCATTTGATATTACTTTTTTTTAAGGAAAGAAAAAACATTTTACCCATTTATCACAACTTTCGGTCCATAGGTGAAATCTAAACCAATTTGGCTTATATATTAGTCAAGGTATAATTTCAGAAATAATTAATATAGAGTTTTAAAAAAACATTTAGACTAGCTATACTTTATATTAATATTTAAATCCTATAAAAGGTATTTAGACTTTTTGTATACTATAATTTTATTGATATCCTGAGATCTCATAATTTTGGAGTTGCAATTCAATTTACTAGTCTTAAATTAAATGTAAGAAATTTTCCATACAATCATTATCCTAATATTTTTTCAATTTTGTATACTTATCCCCATTACCATGCTTTTCAGTAAACCCAGAGCTATGGTGTAGATAACTTGTTATCTCGTTTGGTACAGGGAGATGGATCTTTTACTAGTTCAAGATTCTTCTGAGCTTAGCTTGATTGTAATTCAATGGCCACCTTTCTTGCTTGCAGGCAAGGTGAGAATAAAACTAGATATGCTTATAATATGGATTCAAGTGCTTAATTGTGCTATCACTTGATGCTCCAGTTGACATCTTATTGTTATGACCCTGTGGGATCTATGGAGACTTGCGTAACTGAACTGAACTGAAGAATTAGAGATAGAGGGAATTGAGAAGAAGAAGAAGATAGAAGAGGAAGAAGAAGGTAGGAGGTAAAGGTTTGTTTATTTCATTGTAGCCACGACAACTGATGCTCTATATGCCTTATAAAGGCTACAATCAATGTATGGGCCTAACCTGACTTCTATACACACAACACACATCCGGCCCATTCCTTTGGCCCATATCTCGACACATATTCTTCCATGTAGATCCCAATAGCATGGGACATGATTGTTCAGTAGTTATGCATAAAGCTTTCCTTATCGAGCACTCTTTAGGTATTTTTAGTTAGACCGGGTGGATCAAACGCTATCCTATAGTTGTAGCCTGCACATCTGCTTCAATTTTTCATTTTTCTCCTTTTCCTATGAAATTTAAAATGTACGATTGATCTGCAAGTACATATTGATCACTAATTGTATAAATAAACTACTTATCTTTCCTGGTCTAACCTAGGTCATTGTGTTTTAGCTGCTGCTTTTATTCTCTTAAATAAAAAAATATAATCTGGACATGTCCTTAACTGATAGTGGAATAGGGAAATTAAAAAGGGTCAGTAACAACTTTATTGAGTCAAGAGTAAGCTTCTTCTTGTATTCCAAAACACAAATAAATTGAAGCCACGGATCCATTGATTGGTTTGTTAACATCTGGTTTCTTCTCCCTGGAAAAGCTCTTTCATGCTTTGCTGGTATACACTTTACACTAACATCTGGTTTCTTCTCCCTGGAAAAGCTCTTTCATGCTTTGTTGTGGCTAATTTGGTTGGTGATTTTCAGTAGAATGTTGAGCATAAAGATTATTTAGTACCAAGAGTTATGGATAAGTTTTACTCTTTTTGTTTTTTTGTATGCTTGTCAATTTGAGGGGATGACTATTTCATCGAGTAGTTTCTTTATGGAATCGATAATCATGTCTCTTCGTTGGGCATGTAGACTGTAATTTCAATCTTTTCAAGTTGGTCCCTCCCATCTTTTTTGCAACTTCATTAATATGAACATTTTGCATTGGGCATATCTTCTCCTTTTTTTTGGGGTGGGGGTGGGGGGATCAGTCATGATTTCCAATTTGTTCAGGATGTTCTCAAGGCCGATACCTTCTATTTCCAATCATTGTGCAGTTTAATTTCCGTGGTATTATTTCTTCACACTTCAAGCCCCACATGGCTGTATATGTAGAACTGGAAGAAAAAACACTAATGGAGAATCTTGAGAAACTTCTTCAGGTAGATGAAATGTTTATTCCCATCAAGGCTGATATTTATTCCATGTGCATCTCGTATTTTTTTAACCACCAAACCCCTGGACATCTCTTCTTCATTTCCTCTTCTTTAGGAAGAAACATTGGAGACAGATGAGGGAAGTCAGACAAATATTTTATCAAGTCGTATGCAGGTAGTTGTTCCTTTATTTCTGTTACAAAATTTGTTTATTGTTCAAATTTCTTAATCTCTTTATTGTTTATTTGGTAGCTTAAATCTTTCTTATGGTTCTAAAATACTTGTGGAAATTTCTATTGTAAAAACTGAAATCTATTTGAGAAGGTGATGAAAAACTGGAAAGTTTTGTGGTCAAATAAATTGCTGATTGAGCAACTGTGAGTAATATCATTAGTTCACAATGCAAATGTTGTGCAAATACAATTTTCAGCTGTTGCAGGTAATGTGATGACAAGACTAGAGATTTTCTTTATCATTATGTTGTAGAAATTCAAGCTGAGGGTTGGTGATTGTGGGTTGGATGAACCTGCAGTACTATCTATTGGGTTCACTTCAAGGAATGAACTATTATTTACCATTTTCAAAAAATTGTAGGTGGATGGCAATGTTTCTTGCACCCAATTTTCCCACCAACTGGGAGAGCCTAAGGCGTTGTTTGTACTTTTAATTTATTTGTGAAATCAGGTTCATGACTAGTTGGGTCATATTTACAGTTATTTTCATGTCTGGCAGCATAGATTTTAATATTGGAATATATTCCACAAAGTTCTTTCGCTTCAATCCTTCAACTAAATCATCCATTGTGATACTTCACAGGTCTTCTTGATTATCAGACGAAGCCTAAAGTGATGCGGTGCTTTGACAAAGAACCAAACCTTGTTCAATTTATTGAAGGTAAACCATGAATATTTCATAAAGCATAATCATTTTGTAGGGTTGAAGTTCCTTGATCCTTTCTCTCTAGTGGTAGTACAGTACAATCTTGTTTATTGAGATCATCAGAAATTCAGAACTTATGCATTATTGGAGTCATTTAATATAAGCCTTGGTCCATAGCACAAAGTCTAATAAAACTTATCCTGCAGTTTTAATATGTCAGAACTTCTCTATTTTCAAGATTTAGTCGTCGTAGTTTTCCTATGCATTGACACATCTTCCAAAAATACTTAAGGCATATGCTACAAAACTCGTTGCCTAGCTGCCAAAGGGTGGCACAGGGATTGTTGCCGCTGCTACAGGAATGGATGTACAAATAAAGGTTCATGCTCTATATGTTTCCAGGGTTACTTACTTGACTTACTTCTTGCTTTTCTAATTTTATGGACATGTTTTAACTCATATACTTGCTTCTGTTGAGCAGACATCTGAAAGAGATGAAAGGGTAATATGTTGCGATTGATCTGCAAGCCCACCCCTAGGAGATACACTCTCTTCTCCTTGAACCAACGACTGAGGCTTGTCGTTGATGTTGCTCATTGTCTGCTGTTTCTCCATAACCATCGCATGCCACATGGAGAAGTTGAAAGAGATGCTCCAGAAGCTGCCCGTTGAGATGGAGAGAACTCATTTTAGCACCAACATAAGGACTATACTTTTGTTTGGCTCCATGTATGTATGTACACTCACATCTTTTGTCGGAATGCTAAAATTCTGGACTTGGTAACATATTTTTGTTATATACTTTCAATGTTTAATCTAACATTATATGGAAGATTGTATTATGGTTGTAACCTATTTGTGAAGTGATTATCATTGATTACATTAGATAATTAGAATGAAAATAGGGAAGAAATTGGTGAAATAGGAAAAACAGGGAAAACACCTTACCATTGGCCACGGCATATTGTCGTTGCAAACAGGAAAAAAAAAGCTAGAATACGAGCCACGGCATATTCCCGTCGCATGCATAGAAATAAAGCGCCAAAATTTTAGCGGGAAGAATATAGTAGCCATGGCAATCACCCGTCGCAACTGATTTGGCTTGGCTTCGCCAACCTTTGCTAAATGTCGTCGCTACAGCCGTGGCTATCATCCTAGCGACGGCAGATCCCGTTACTAGACTCTTTTGCCACCGAAGGTTTCGTCACGGCTGGTTTCCCTTGGCTACAGCCGTTGCTACTACCCTTTTGCCACAGCAAATGACCTTTTAGCCACGGGAAACAGCCGTTGCTAATTTTTTTTTTGTAGTGCTTGATTTCTATATTATTCATGAGTTTATTTATCATCTTGTTCTTTATTGTTTATATTTGTGATTCTTTCTATGACCGCGCATCTAGTTAGAATTCACATTTATGCTATGAATCCGTTGTTGGTTTCTCGATAGCAAACGAAGTCATTGATTTATTGATATTTCTATGCCTTTGTAGTGGATGATAACAATTGATCTATGTTGTGCAGATTCGATTAGGGCTGAGTTCGGTTTGCGCCTATCTGTCTTAATTGCATTGAATCAATGTGCCAATTGGTCTAAGTACTTGAGTTCTTAATGTTATTCTTTAGTGATATTGAATAAGGTGATTGTATATCTGATTCTCTGCGGATCCTTCAACTTTAGTCAAGTTGACATAGACTTATGAATAATATTGCAATCATCTCAAGGATCAATAAATCAATCAATGTTGTGAATTGTAAGCAAACCATACTCTTATATTTTGTCCTCTCTTTATTCTTATCCATATCGTTGTCTTAGTTTATTTGTGTTGTCTTTCTTCATTCGTGTTCCTAGTCCTTTGTTAAGAATTGTAGTCCAACCATAATTGATAAACACATATTGCATTGAAGTACTTGTTTCTCTTTGGGTTCGACCCCTTACTTATCCGCTATACTAGGTTTCTAGTTTAGTTTATTTGTTTGGGTTATTTCTTTGGCGAGGTGAAACACACGACATTTCATCCCACCAGCAGCACTGTTCTCAGCATAGCCAACAAATATGGCATCAACAGTCTTAAATCCAAGGTTATCTTTCTTAAATGCAGGAATCCCAACTTTAGCTAAACACCCCCATACTCTCATCAACCCTAGGTTAGGAGGATGTCCTTTCCATAGTTCATAAGGGGTTTTACCTAACTTCTTATGGGGTACCTTGTTAAGAATGTAGTTTGCAGAAAGAACAGCTTCACCCCACAAAGAGTCGGGTGACCCAGAACTCACAAGCATAGGAAGCAACATGTTTTTTAAAGTTTTGTTCTTTCTTTCTGCTACTCCATTCGATTGAGGGCTATAGGTGCAATACGTTCATGAATTATGCCATTATTCTCACAAAATTCTTTCAAAAACGTTGTCCCATATTCCCCACCTATTGGATCTAAGTCTTTTAATTTTTCTGTCAAGTTGGTTTTCTATCTTAGCTTTGTAGATTAAGAACATTTTCTCTGCCTCATCTTTAGATCTCAGTAAATACAATTTGGTGTATCTAGAATAATCATCTACAAATGTGATATAATACCTTTTACCACCTCTGCTCTAAAAGTTCCTAAAATCAGCTAGATCGGATAGAGGTGGGGAATATGGGACACCGTTTTTGAAAGAATTATGTGAGAATAATGGCATACTTCATGAACGTACTGCACCCTATAGCCCTCAATCGAATGGAATAGCAGAAAAAAGAAAAGAACTTTAAAAAACATGATGCTTTCAATACTTGTGAGTTATGGGTCACCCGACTCTTTGTGAGGTGAAGCTTTTCTTTCTGCAAACTACATTCTTAACAAGGTACCCCATAAGAAGTTAGAGAAAACCCCTTATGAACTATGGAAAGGACATCCTCCTACCCTTTAAAACCACCTTCTATATTTCATTAACTCCAACAAAATGGAGAAGGATGGAATCAGTTAGCTTCGAAGATCCATCTAGCAGCGACTAGATTAGATGGAGATCGCCGACCGATGAAATCAATGATCTACTCATCGAAACTCCTCGAAGTGCTTCGCCACGTCCGCCGCACTCCCTCTCCGGCATCCAGGATCTCATCCCTCAGCCATGTCGTTCGCGACACCGCGGACAAGACACTTGACACCGCAACACTAAGTCGGCGTAGAGCATCCTCGGTGACACTAGATCTCGGAGAAGCTTCGTTCCTCCACAATGGTGATGATCACACTCCTTGACAACACTAAATCTGGGCGGAGATGCTTCCTCCTCCGAAATGGCGGGGCTCAACGAATTCAGATTGCGAGTGCTAGTTCAGACGAGGGGGATCGAGGGGTGAGATTTTCTCATTATTATGTATTATTATATATCCCTACAAAGTACGAGTTCTCAACTACTCCCTCCGCTTCAAAATAATTATTGTTTGACTATTGTGCACGTTTTTTAACGAAGTAAAAACTTTATAAAATATTATTTTTTTAATCTAATTTTTTTAATAAATTAATACTTGCTGCTAATAAGTATGAAATTATTGAAAAAAATCGATTAAAAAAAATATTTTATAGAGTTTTGAAATTTGAAAGTGATTGAATTTTGAAAATTATTTTTAAAAATAATTAAAATTTGAAAATTTTTCTTGACCCCACTCTATTAACGTTGGGAAAACCGAAAACCTATATAAAGGGGTAACATTTGTTTTTAGGGGTCCGTCAAACCAAAAGAAATCAAAGGTGTTCTAAAAAAAAGAGAAAAAAAAAAAAACCAAAGCCGGGACCTGCGCAAGTGCTTTGCCGCAACAAATTCGAATCACCACAATCCCCCATTCCCAAACTGAAATCTATTTTACAATCCGATCTCAATTCCCAATTTGTCTTCGTCAAATTCATTCGGCCATGGCATCCAATTACATTTCCACCAATCCCCGGCGCTACTCCTCTGCCGCCGCACCCCCCGCTAAGCCCGTCCGCAAGTGCCTGTGTTCTCCGACCAGCCACCCCGGCTCCTTCCGCTGCCACCTCCACCGCCCCCCCTTCTCCGCCGCATCTAGGCGGCCTGCCAAAGCCTCCGCCTCCCAGATACAAAGCCAGTGGGAGAGCATGTCGCCCGCCGCCAAAGCCAATTCCGTCAAGGCTTTCCTCCTTCAGATCATCAAGCCGTCCAGCCACGACCTCCACCGCCGCCGCGATTTCAAGCCTCGGCCATCCCGCTTCTCCCTCCGCCATGGGTCCAACGGCGTTGCCGTTTCTTGATCGCCTCTCGGATCTCCGATGTGCCGGAATTCGTAATTGGGTCGTTACGGTTATTTTTCCCCAAATAATTATTAGGAAAATAATATATTACGCCGAAATTGGATTAGCCCGAAGGCAATTTTGTGTGGCCGAAATGGTTTGGCCAACGAAAATCAAAAACAAAATTAAAGGCCGACATAGTTTTGGCTGAAATTGGAATGGCAAAAGCCAAAATTTTTGGTTAGAGCGGAAGCGGTTTTGTAATGGCCGGAGCCAATATTGGATTGCCGGTAGGCGGTTAGGGAATAAGGAAGAAAGGCCGACATGGTTTTGGCCATTAAAGAGGTTTTGGTTTGGCGAAAGGCATTAGTTTTCGAGGCTTGAGGATCGGAGCCGTTAGGCTAAGAAGGCTCGGATACCATGTTGAATTGGTGTTGAAGAACACACTTTCTATTGATTCAGAGAAGGAAATATATAGAGCGTACATCTGATGATGGAGAAGGTGGAGAGAGATGTGGAGAGATTTACTCTAACCACATCTGACTGATTCCTAAATAATAGAAAATAATAAATCTAATTAAATCCTAATAATAATAATATATTATTTTCCTAATATTCTCCCGCAGTTGAAGCAAGAGATATCGAAACTGAAAACTGGATAAATATGGAATAAACTATGAATAAGTTTTTTTTTTTTTTTAAAAAAAATTTGTTGAAGTTGTTCCCCAAATTACGCACGTCTAGCGCAATCTCCTCTTCAACTTCTCCTTTCTCGCTCCCTCTCTCGTCCAAGGACTTCATATCTTCGGTGCTTCCATTAGAGTGGGTTGAAGAGCTGTTGCTGCGCTAGTTTTGGGGTTCCTTCTTCTTGATCTTCTTCTTGCCCGCTTTTCGCTTCCTACCGCCCATGATTGATCAAAGTTGGTGTTGTGGGGCTTCTTGCTTTCTTTATGTGAATCAATCGGGTAAGTGGTAACTCCGTAGAGACCAACCCTCGTGGTGTGCCTGGATTGGCAATGGTGGACTGGGTGGTCCGACGACAGCGGTGTGGTGGTGAAGACGATGACAGATGGGCTTGTTGGTGTGAAGTGGTGGCGCGATAGCGAGGCATCAAGGAGTTGTCTAGGGGTAGTTTGATGTGGCAAACGCCGAAATTGGATTAGCCCGAAGGCAATTTTGTGTGGCCGAAATGTGGTTTAGCCACCGAAAAACAAGAACAATATTGAAGGCCGACATGGTTTTGGCCGAAATTAGAATGGCAAAAGCCAAAATTTTTGGTTAGAGCGGAAGCGGTTTTGTAATGGCCGGAGCCAATATTGGATTGCCGGTAGGCGGTTAGGGAATAAGGAAGAAAGGCCGACATGGTTTTGGCCATTAAAGAGTTTTTGGTTTGGCAGAAGCCATTAGTTTTGAGGATCGGAGCCGTTAGGCTAAGAAGGCTCGGATACCATGTTGAATATTGGTGTAAAAGAACACACTTTCATTCCTAATAATAATCTGCCCTTTTTTTTTCCTTTTTCTTTTTTAGAAATTAAATTTCACCTGAGATTTAATTTTGGGGAGTTTTGATAATAGAGAATTTAGCGGGACGCATATGGGATTGCAAATGGAAACGACGTCGTTGTACATAATAACATTATTATTATTATTATTATTATTATTATTATTATTATTATTATTATTATTATTATTATTATTATTATTATTATTATTATTATGATCCTCCATTTATATGTATTATCAAATTATATTAGCTGATAAAGAGTTTATTGTTGTTTCAATTCACCGGTAATTGAGCATTTTAGTTTGGCAAAATTACAGAAAACCACCATTTAAATGGTATTTGTTTACAACTCACCACCCATTCAACTTTTTTAGTTACTTAATCATTAAATATATTATATTTTAATATTTTTAACCTCAAATTTGATTGTAAATATATCCAAATTTTGAATTTAAGGGTCCAATTATATTTTAGGGATCATTGTATTTATTTTTAAAAATAATAATCAATAAATACGAGAATTATTATCTTAATTTATGTTTGAAAATGTTTAAAACATTATGTAAATTACTCTTATTTAAAATATCAATAAATAAGAGTAATTTCCATAATATTTTAAAATTTTATAAACATTTTCAACCATAAATCAAGATAATAAATCTAGGCTATATTTATTATTATTTTTTAAAAATAAATAAAATAATCCCTAAAATATGATCGAACCCTTAAATTCAAAATTTGAATATATTTACAATCAAATTTGAGTTTAAAAATATTAAAATATAATATATTTAATGATAAATTAAAGAAAATAGTTGAATGGGTGGTGAGTTGTAAACAAGTACCATTTAAAGGGTGATTTTCTGTAATTTTGAATTTAAGGGGTGATTAAGTGAAAACACCCATATTTAAAGGGTGGTTTTCTGTAATTTTCCCTTTTAGTTTTGTTTATTGACTTGTCTTACTAAATTTCTAAAGAAAAATGTTACATTGTTCGGATATATAATTGGGTTGTTTGATACAGAATGGTAATAAGGGACTCTTTATATGTGTTGAGAATGGGGTTGATATTTTCGTTCCTAATTTATATTAGATTCATAGCTAACTAACTATCATATGACTGATGTGGGTAAAGCATTCACCAAGTAATCCCACTGTCTTATAAGGTTTTAATTAAGAGTATAAATCTGCATCCACTCTTCTCCACCGATCGATCTGCATAGATTAGAAGGAGAAGAAGAGGCGGGGCTCGCTCCCCCGGAGGAGTCTCCGACGCTCAAGTCAGAATGTGTTGGCTGAAAGAAGCCTCCCTAACCCTAGTAGTTCGATCATATATATAATGAGAGTTAGGGTTTGTGATTAGGGTTTACCGTGTAAATGACAATTATGCCCCTGGATCTTTTATCGAATTACTTTTGCTATATCAATTGCCTCTCGGGTTTCCTTATCATGATCCAGTGATGAGGGAAGACGAATAGTTCGATTCTCTTCACTTGTTATGATCAAAGATCACTAGTGATGCTTGCCCCTTGTCTTCATTGTATCCTGCAAGCTTTAGCATTCTCAACCGAATAACATGATATAATGTAGTTGATGTTTTATTAACTGATCAACTGAAGTTTACTGCTAAAAATAATTAGATGAATTTTCTGCCACAAATGAGAGATAACGT
This sequence comes from Persicaria tinctoria, assembly GCA_037127255.1. NCBI lineage: Eukaryota > Viridiplantae > Streptophyta > Magnoliopsida > Caryophyllales > Polygonaceae > Persicaria > Persicaria tinctoria. The sequence continues at coordinate 58,084,690 of JBANSL010000008.1, read as the reverse complement.
TAGTTGATGACATTCTCGCTTTTATTTATGATTGACAATTCGATGACTTTAATTAGGGTTGAGCATTTCGTCTTTCAATGGCATGCTTATATATTGCTTGATTTTGACTTTTGCCGGCCCTTAACGATGTTATTATGGCTTAGAATTGGCTTTAGGTGGTCGTAAGTGACGACTTTTGGCCATAAGTGGCGATCTATTGGCCTTGATTGGCGATCCTTTGGCCTTGAGTGACGATCTATTGGCCTTGAGTGGCAATCATTTGGCCTTGAGTGGCGATCCATTGCCCTTGAGTGGCGATCATTTGGCCTTGAGTGACGATCCTTTGGCCTTGACTGGCGATATATTGGCCTTGAGTGGCGATCTATTGGCCTTGAGTGGCGGTCATTTGGCCTTGAGTGGCGATCCGTTGGCCTTAAGTGGCGGTCCATTTGCCTTGAGTGGCGATCTATTGGCCTTGAGTGGCGATCCTTTGGCCTTGAGTGGTGATATATTGGCCTTGAATGGCGATATATTGGCCTTGAGTGGCGATCACTTGGCCTTGAGTGGCGATTCTTTAATTGTTTTCTTTTCTTTTTCTTTTGCTTTGATATAACATTGTTTGATATATAGATGCGCATATAAGCATTTCAAGAATTTATATATGTCACCGATGCAATTATCCATGCAATATAATTAACTAAAGAACAAACTTGTCATCACAATTGCAAATAAATAGAGAACTTAGCTTTTAGGTCTCATATGGACCGGCCGGGCCTGATTTGTTGCACTTCCAAGTGAGATATCGTGCCTTATGGAAGTTGGGCCATTTTCCATAACTATCTTGAATGCAGAGGCTAAGTTGCAATTTCTAAAAACTCCGGGCTGATTTTGTAATTAAAACAAACCATAATGAAAACAGATCGTCTTCTACCTTAGGTTTTGCAGAGGGCGGCGGCTGAATCTCGTAATTGGTCCCAATTTGCAAAGTAACGTCTTCAGATTAATTACTTTGTAGTTAATCCAAATCTGCAATGTAACGCTTTCCTCATAGGGTTTGTAGCAGGCGGTGCGACACAAGGACTCGAAGCGGCGTCCTTGGCCATGGTCCCGCCTTTGGCCTCGACTTCGACGGCGATGAAGGATTCCGTGGGCGTTCCTGGTGCAACAACGTCGTTCCTGGACCGATAGGTCGAGCGATTATGGCATGGATGTGGCAAATCGTAGGAGAATGGCGCTACGCAGCGGCGCTTGCAATTCCGACTAGCGGTTGAGAGGGTGGTGTGTAGTTTTAGCAAGTCCACCCGTCTCAACCTCGATGGTGAAGAAACAGTGGTGGCCTGGAGAGGAGTCCAGATTGCCCCTAAACCCTCGTCGTTCGGCGAAGCTCTGTAGCGAGCCAGAAGGCGGCGTGATTGACCAAATCTAATCGACGTAGGCTAGTGTTGAAGTCCAAGAAAATCGCCAAGATCAATCCGGCCTCCGATCGTGAAAGAGAAGGCCTGCGAGAGTTGCGAAGAGAGACGCGTCGAGATGGTTAGGAAGGTTCTATACCGCTTCAACCTTAATCTCGACTATCGATTCCTGCACGAAAGGATCTCCGATTTGTTCACTGATCATCTCACATCGGACCTCAGAAGCAACAACTCCCATCGGTTGAATCAAGATCGGCCTTGCGGCTGTGGTGCCCGGAGGTCAATCATCGCTGCTAGGGCTTGTGGTCGAAGGCGAGAGGAGGGAGCATCCACCGCTCCATGACTCCGTCATGCCCCAGCAACCATTGGGAGATCTTTGGGAGATGATCCGATCTTGTAGCTTTTTGATCGAATTCCCATAGACGGCGCCAAATGTAAGAGCATAAATCTGCATCCACTTTTCTCCACCGATCGATCTGCATAGATTAGAAGGAGAAGAAGAGGCGGGGCTCGCTCCCCGGGAGGAGCCTCCGACGCTCAAGTCAGAATGTGTCGGCTGAAAGAAGCCTCCCTAACCCTAGTAGTTCGATCATATATATAATGAGAGTTAGGGTTTGTGATTAGGGTTTTTCGAGTAAATGACAATTATGCCCCTGAATCTTTTATCGAATTACTTTTGCTATATCAAAAGTCTTATAAAGCAGCAAATGGGTCTTATGTTGCTAATCCATTGTCGTATGATGCGATGTATTAGGGGTGGAAAATGTACAACATCCCGCATGATGATGCAGTGGTATGCAACCAATGGGGAAACGTATGTTTCGGTCCGGTTCATATCCGTAAAATTGATGTATACCGGATAGAATTAAAAACCCCGCATATTGTGAAACACTTTGAAGTTAGATACCCAAAAAATTTCATACATCTGAAAAAAAGTAGAAAATCCAAGATCGAATATAACCGTAGAAAATATACAGAAAAGCAAACAAGTTAATACTGCAATCCTAGTACGTGAGCGGAGGTCCACCATCCCTACTTTGATATACTCTGTATTGTGCATTCCTGGATGCGCATTGTTCGTCCCAACCATTGACACTTAGGTGGTGCTACATCGTCCATGTCGTATGTATAGGTGACAATGGCGATCCAAGCAATACCCAAATCCGTGAAGGGAATTTTAGTTGGAAATTAAAGTGAAAATTGTATTGTTATCAAGAAAAATATAAATATGAGTGAATATACCAGTACAAAATGGTTGTTATGCCCGTCTAAAGCGACCCCATCTACCTTTTGGCAATGATGGGTCACTGGTGGAAAATAGGGAGAGACACAACATCGGCATTCTTTGGAATAGTATAACTAATAGACGTTGGTGAACCATCGCAAATACTTCACATGTGATCGGAATCTCCATCTAATAAATCGCATCATGACACGCGCCGTTGTAGTTCACCCTCATTATAAGTTTCTCTAATGCTAGATAATAATGATAGAGATCCTACCAAAAATAGTAATAATAATGATAGAGATCTGCATGCAACAATAGCTTCTGCAATTATTGTCAAACTTGTGACCATTGTTCCAAAAAGCGGCATGTGCGGCCGCCTAGATGCTGGGAGGCACGTGACCTATGAGTCAAGGATTGTGGAGGGCTTGGCTTGCCGAAGAGCTACTTTGGCGGGTTTCTAGGGGGCTGGGCGAGTCTAGGCGGTTTTGGACGAGTCTAGGCAGTCTAGGCGGTTTAGTTTAAAAAAATTGAAAGGTTTTAACCCAAATGAAGATATAGAAGCTAGTTTAGAAGATTAATGTTCCACCATGATTATTTTTTAAAATTTAAGTTTTAATGTACAACTTTTAGGCCGTTTTAGAGTTTGATTATGTTTTATGTTATTGATTTTGTGTTCGTTGAATAGGAAGCATTATGATTTATGCTTATTGGCTTTGGAAAAGGTTGAACAATATGGAACTATGAAGAATATGAAAGTTTATTAATTTATATAGCATTTATTAGGTCTTTGACATGACTTACAAGTAAAAATACATGTTAAAATAAAAGGCCACCTAGACCACGCCGACTTGGCCTAGACCCTTGATACCAACTCTCCGCCGAGTATCCTCCAAGCATTTTTGGAACATTTCTTGTGGTCATGCTTCTTACCCCAAGTTCAACAGACAAGCGAATGATCTGTAGCCACAATGATCATCTTTACTGATGTTTGTAACAACTCGGATGAATCCTATCATGAATTCGTTTATGTTGTTTATTGCCCAATTGAAACCGAGGTGCATGATGTCTGTCCCAAAACTATACTCGGTGTGGCAGGCATGCGATCATTCTCTCCCATATCTCCCACAGTACCGCGATGTTCTACCCTTGCCTTAGTTTTTGACCTAGATCGGCCTCGTCCCCTACCACATCTCCTACCACGCCCCCTTCCAACATCCTAAATTTCCTCACCGACTTCCGCTTGCTTGAGTTGCTTCGCATTTGAACCAGTGCCCTCTCCACACCCTATAGCTAGCACGCCATCATTTTATGATGAACGACCCTGTCCTTTTTTTGCGGCCTCACCTTGTGTCATTGTTCCTCTCCCCATCTGCTTGTGTTTTGCCTAAGCCTGCTCCTTTCCCCATAACAATGGGTTCGTTTGACAAGGATGTCTAGTCCTTAGTCTCCTAATCTGGGCAGATCCGTCTGGGTCTAGTGGAACCAATGTGACTGCTTCCAAAATACGTGAATCTCTTATGGCCTTATCATTGTCTGCACATCACGACATGCTTGCATTTCATTTTTTCATCTAGACATGCTTGCATTTCGAACAACTGGTTGAAATATTCTTTCAATACGATACCCCTAACCCGGTCGAATATCCATAAACCATGGGGGTCGACTATAGGCCAGGTGTTGTACGCTCGACCCATTGTAATCTTCACTTCATTCATTTGATCTTCCATCATGAGATTGATCGCTTTCAATACGTGTGTGAAGTCACCGATCGAAGAGTGCAACGTGTTCTTCAACACTGAATGTGCAGACTCCTCCCTATGAAAAATTATGGGAAGAATATGTGATAATTATATTTTAAACTGAAAAGTGTATTGGGAAATACGTCACCCTTATACATACTAGTAGTCCGTGTACCAAGATGCAATATGTTGAGTCAGTCCATGCACGAACAATGTTCTCAATATAATCTCGCAACCAAGTTTTCTCCAAATATGACATCAATACTTTGATGTGGCCTCACTCAGTGTGCATACCCCTCCATCGAGCGTTGAATGTATTAGCTATTCAAGATTCGAAAAGGCCATAACATGCACTTTGAAACCTTCTCACCACATCTAGATTCTTCGACTTCTTGAACGTAACTTCATCACATTTCTCAGCACATGAACTTTGCATAACATATGTCTGACATTCGGGAGAACCGCCCTTAGAGCTGTGATGAGCCCAAACTCTCGATTCGATGGCATTTGGCAGCTTTTCGCGGAATATGTATAATAGTTGTTGTAATGCCTGTAAGTATCAGTGTTCTCGGGTGACATGAAGTAAAATGCTATATTGAAATTCTTCCTAGTACAAGTGAATCCAATAAACTCACACAAGGTTATCCCGTACCTACACAATGATGAATGTAGTCATTTAAAAAAGCTCCAATTAAACAAATAATGCAACTTTCAAATGCCGTTTCAAATGTTAAGAAATTTCTACTCATTTGTCTTATAGGTGATATCCATTATGACTGCATATAGGAATACGTTCAACAAGTGTCGAGCTTTCGGATGCACAAGGAAGATCTTGGAGCCTATTTACATCCCCCCCCTCCACAGATCTTCTTGTAGCGTCAAAGTATCCTTTCCATCTCAACAATTGTAGTGCTTCCCGTATGACCGTTCTGTCCCCTCGAGCTTCATTCTTCATCATCGCCCTTACATTATAAAGTTGTCGTCTTGACGTCACAAGCAAATTTTTTTTTTGAGTTGTTTGTTGTTAGCAAGCAAAAATAGGCTTTGGCAGAGTTCCTACAACGGTGAGAGCTAATGGACGTCCATCTCCCATTCTCCTCTTTTGAATTCCACACCAGACAAGGCGAATGGACCCTCTTCAAGCTGTGATATCGATTTGTGATTTCAGTGACGTTGACCATCCCTAGCAATTCTCGCCCTCTTCCTTGGCATGTACGTCCCATGCTTATCATAAGCAAGTAACACACTACCATTTCTAGTGGAAGTGCTTCCCCATGAACGCTTAATTGTTAGCATTATATTAAGGTTCAAAGCGATGCCATGGAGGTGCTTAATCATTGCATCGCGATCTGCCCATGTCTGTAATAAGGTGAAATCTGTTGTGTAATCACGAAATCCGCTCTCTGTATCGACCAGAAGTTACTCAACGTTGATTGAGGTCCAGTCAATGTCTACTGTGGCTGTCGATTTCTCCTACAAAACACAAAAAGGCAATCGACGTCGACTAAAGGGCAGTCGATGTCGAGTCATTTCACTCAATGTCGACTAGAAGTAAGCGTCAACAAAGAAGGCCGAAGAATGTAAGAATGGATGCGAATGATGAAACATATATATCAAAAGGGTTGTTTTTTTATATCAATATAATAAAAGACTTCCAAGGCAAGGGATAACCACGACAATAACCATTTATGCATCATACTAAAACCACGAAAGATATATGCTTTTCATCGAATAGACAACTCTCGCTATCATCAAATAGGAACATAGAGGCTCTCGCATAAAAACCTATTTATTTATATCCTTTTCAGAATTAGGGGTAACCGACTTTCGCAAGCAAAAACTAATTACTATCCATATTCATAATAAATCCACTTTCGATTCGAAATGATAGATAAGGAATTATCCACTACTTCTGCAACGGATTAAGCATGGGATAAAGGATGAAAATCACATAAGAATAATAAACTTAAGCATACTTACATGGCTATTGTCGGGCTCACCTCGACCCTAGAAGTGGGACGACTACTCACGCCTCATCATCATGGACATCATCATAAACATAAACATAAACTTGAATTGAACTAACGAAAAAGTACAACCGAACGTCTCAATCTCTCTCTCTCCCACTCTCGACCGCTCCTCTTTCTATCTCTACTCTATAAACTTGATTGCTCAAGTGCTAATGGATGCCTAAAACAATAGAACAAAGGCTTTATTTAAAGTAAACCTAACTTACTCTCTAAGGAAATAAATTAATCTATCTAATTGCTAAAGATAAAACTTCCTTAATAAAATAGAATAAACAAATAAAATCCCCAAAGGTAAAATAGAAAATACCCATAAGGATAGAAGTTTATATGGAGAATAAAAGATCTTCTCTTCATGGTTAAGCAAGTCTCCTTCAACTCGAACTCCCCAAGATACGTCTCGGCCCAACTAGGGTTTCACTTGACATTGACTAAGGTCTAATTGACGTCGAGTCACTCCACTCGATCTCGAGTTCTCAGGTGCATCTCAAGTGAACTTCTCTCTTCAGCTTCTAAGTGTGGATTTTTTTCACTAGACGTCGAGTCATCTTCAGTAGACGTCGAGTGAAATCTCAGTAGCTTTCTTTGTCCAACACTTAGCTAAATTTCCGCTTCACTCCAGTAGATATCGAGTGGATCTCATTAGACATCGAGTGCATCCTCAGTTCGGTTCCTTCTTTTCCAAATTGCCCCGAAATGTTTTCAATTCCCGCAAAATCAAGCAAAAACTTGTGTAGACCTCTATATCTCGCAAACAAGCACGGATTACACATATTATCTACTTTCCAAACCCAAAAGTATAAAATATAAACAAAAATGGGAATAAAAGTAAGCGTAAAACATGATAAAATAGGCGCACATCAACACCCCATACTTAAGCTTGCTTGTCCCCAAATAATACTTTCAATTGGTCACTCAAGGGAAAGAACTAAACTTTCAACATCATAGATTCATTCTCATATAAACTCTAACATTTAACTGCCATCGTTACAAAGTTACTAATGGAATTAAATCCATACCTGTGAATAAAAGAAACATCTCACACAAAAGGAGGGTTGTGCAAAATAATTTTCCCGCGCAACATAGCAACAATAATCAAGAGGTCCTTTATGGATAAGGTGAAGTAAAGTTAAAAGGTATTGTGGTGGGCTATATTTGGCAATGTGGTGCTAAATCCGGGGAGAAACTTCTCAAACTTTCTTTCTTGCTTTAATGTACTTTCTCATTTCATATGATATTTCCACATCCTACATCCTCTCATAATAACGCTCTTTGCTTTTTTCACCAATTTGCTTTTACTTCTCTAACCTTAGCACCGCCTTCTCGCGAGTCGCAAACATGAGTGTTATGAATGGCCCCCGGATACTTAGTGCTTTGGACTCCTCACCGAAATGTCCCATCCCGCGGAACTAACATCTCACGTAGGCAGGGTCGATCATCCTATACTCCTAGGTGACTGGATTTTCTTTCACTTATTAAATTTTCCATAATTTTTATCATCCTGCCATCAAACACCAATAATAATAACAACACAAAAAAAACCATATAACATCTCCAAATATGACTTCCATTCTCTTCCAAACTCCCCGGATAGGTCATAGGTCATAAGGTAGAAAATAGGTAATATGTATAACATGTGGAGCAAAAATGATGCATTGATATAATATGGCTTTTGTGATGCAAATAAGCATATGTAAGGCTAAGATATCAAATCATAAGCTCATATGGAAAACAAAGTCCTCCATCCTCTTATTGTGCAAATGTCAAAAGCAACATCAAATTACCTCATTTCATGGCTTTCTAAAAAATATGCACTTCATTGGGACTTCCCTATATGAAGCAATTTAATGCGATATCTCTAATGAATCTACGTTTGCATCGTCAAGTCTTGTTAAAACTTCCATGACACTTTTCAATTTTTTTGATGGGGGTTATTTTATAACAATGTATATGAAAGTGACCATGTAAAGAGCAATGCAGGAAGAAAAACAAAATCAAATAATAGCAAGCCTTTCCCCTACCCCATACTTAAACATTACAGTGTCCTCACTGTATAAAAACAAGGGTAAAAGAAGAAACTTACTAGAACGTACTAAGCGCAGAAACTCCAAATAGGTGTTGTAATGTGTTGTCAATAGTACGTTGACGTCGAGTGGGGCTCAGTCAGCGTCGACTGCAGCTTCTTCTCAAAGTCACTCGAGTGGAATAGGCCATATATGTGTAGTTGACGTCGATTAGGTTAAGTCGATGTCGAGTGGGTCTTTAGCACTCCGCCCTTGGTTCATCATTTTTTTCTTTTGTACCTACACTTTGTTAGAAATTAAATAAAATAAACAAAGCAAAAATTAGTCCAAAACCAAGTTTAAAACAAACCAAATATCCAAAAACCAAAACCCTAGCTAATAATATATGTACATGCTCTAGACTTTAAAGTCGCTAGGCCAACTTCCTCCGTGGTATGACCCATGGTGGGGGATATGTAAGGTCCATAGAGCTTGTACCTCATCTTCTGGGATCTCGAGCTCAACTTTGAATATAACTCCTTTCTTTTCCTTGAGATCTATCTTTCCTGGGTAGACGCGATGTACTCTCACGACTCCACCTTTTCTTTTTCCAGTGTAATTTTTCCGAAATCCTCTCGTGCTTGCCTTGTCTAGGAATACGAGATCACCATCCTTGAAAACCCCTTGATTCCTCATCCCTAACTTTAATAAGATGAAAAAACCAAGGAACCCACCTCATAGAAATATTGTTAATCAACTTAGGAGGGTAGGGGTCGTTACCTGAACTTACCTTGCCAAAGAAGAAAGGAATGCATTTTGCTGCTGGAAAGGGTAGTCGACATCAACTGATCCTCTTCTTCCTTCTTCTGTTCACTCGATGGAGGTGTTGGGCCGATGATGGTCACTCGACGTGGTAGTCGTTTGAGTTCAGTTGATGTCTAGTAGGATGGGTCGACGTCGGGTGCTTCGTACTTAGCTTCTGGAGTATGCTCAGGATCGTCAGGTCCAATCGTTGTCAAGTAGAGTCGATATCGACTGGATTCTCGATGAGTTGCTCGTCTTGATACCATATAGCTAAGATCTCCTCCAATTGGGCCTCCATGACCCTCTTCTCTAGCTCCTCTGAGGTCATAGCTCTTATCGGGGGTTCCACAAAAGGGATATAGCTTCCCTTGACTTGTAATGACTTGATCTCCATCCAATGGAGCGCCTCCATGGTCTTATTGAAGGAAAACTCAATAATTCCATCACCAATAGTAAATGTCAGCAGCCCCTTGCTTACGTTGATGTTGGCGTCCGCGTTGGCCAAGAATGTCCTACCAAGAATGATAGGACATGTAGGATCTTCTGCCATATCAAGCACAATGAAATCCGTATGCACAAAGAACTTTCCTATCTTGATAGGGACATCATCTATGATTCCTGTGGGCATGACGAAGTTGTTGTCGGCAATGTAAAGCTTCATATCCTCATGCTCCAAAGCTCCAACATTCACTTTTGGTCAAATAGACAAAGGCATGAGGCTCACACTAGCCCCTAGGCTGCAGAGAGCTTTGTAGCGATGTTGTCTTAGCCGAATGGTGATTGCGAACCTCCTTGGATCCGCTCTCTTCTCAGAGAACTCTATTTCGCTGCACTCTTCTACGATCTCAGCCGTCGACCGCTTCTTGCTCAAGATATCTTTAAGGAACCTCACATATGATGACATTTCATGAAGAGCTTTGGTGAAGGATATGGTGCCATTAAGCCCATGAAACATCTTCACAAAATGCCGAAACTTCTTGTTACAAGGTAGCAAAGCCATCATATGTGAGGTTTGGAGGGATATGGCAACATTTTCTTTTTCTTTTCAGTCATCGGAGGTGTAACAAAGCAGTCGACGTCGGGTACTAGACAGTCGACATCGACTGGAGCAGTCGGCATCGGCTGAGGCTATGTAAGTGACTCTACATCGACTACGGGTGACTCAACGTTGGGTGTGATCTGGTCGATGTCGACTGGAGCATGGTCGATGTCGACTGGTCCTCCAATGTCGTTGCTCTCATCTCTGATCTTTGGTTCTTGCAATTTTCTTCCGTCGTAGATGTACAACAGCAATGTATCCGGATTGTTGTGCCCTAGGGTTGGACTCAGGTTGCCCAGGGAGCGATTCGAATGGTCGTGGAGTTTGTGCAGCCAATTGACCCATTTGGGTCTCCATGTTTTTCCTTCAAATATCGATCTCTCCAAGCCTAGAGTTGATGCCATGCAGCTGAGTGTGGATGGAATTATTGGATTATTTGTACTCAGCGTGATTCACGTCATAAGTTGTATTTCTTTAAGGGGTGATTTTCTATGGCATCGTCACATCTCCTCGGGACTTAATCGCGAACATGAAAATAGCCGCGATGGAGTCTCAATTAAAATGATGATCCTTGGTTTATTTTTGTTTTATTGGGCCGGTGGTTTGGGGGTCCAACTTGGGCCCATGAAAAACTGGCCCAAGATAAGCGATCCGGTGTTGGTCCTACACAAACTATAAAAAGAGGCTGGAGTCCTGGAATTGTCACACTTATCTTCATAACGTTTTTTCCAAGGTAGTTTCTGAAAGGTTGGAAGGCGGAGTTTGAAGGGTTTTCGCGGGGGCAAAGCTTCTACCTCTGAGAAGAAAAGAAAAAAGGTTCATCAGCGAAGGGGTCATGGGTCTGCAGATGGGAAGAAGAAAGCTCACGTAGTGGGGTGATTTCTCAGTGCCACCATACATGTTAGAAGAGATCGCATAATATAGTTTAAGCGATCGATATGAGCAACCAACACCCCCATCGAAGCCCTTGGTTTTTTCCGGGAGAATTATCTTAGCTCAGAGAACTAAAAAGGATCATGGAGAGCAGTCGGTGATGACTTTGGATGACATGAGGATTGTGTCAAGGCTCTTTCCATGGCTTACCGGAATCGAGTTAGGTTTATCCATTAGCGAGGGTGGATACTTAGATTCTTATCCGAGTTATATGGTTCTTCACTTGGAGAGTTTGGTGGAAGGGTTCCATCTCCCACTCCATCCTTTTTATCGCCAATTCCTAGAGAGGATAAACCTATGACCGACTTAGCTATCTTTTAACATCTAGATATTTCTCGCGGTGTATATGATGAGATGCGCGACTATCCGTTAGGAGCCAACCTTAGAACACTTCTCAACTTTTGTGTCTATTCAGAAATGGGTTCGCGGTTTGTATATTGTCACCCTTGGTGGGAAACTGTCAGATATGTTGTCTAGTAGTACTAATTGGAGGAAAAAGAGGTTTCTGGTGAGGGATAGTAATGGGTTGTTTTTGAACTTTCATCGGGACCCAGGGATTTATAACAAGTTTTTTAAAATAGATACCCTTTCTTTCAAACAATGGGAACAAAGCTTCTTGCAACCTCAGGGGCTTAGGGAATATAGGAAAATCATCACCCCTCTCCGGTTGGAGATGGCAGGAAAATTATCACCCCTTCTTTCAAACAATGGGTGATTTGTTGTTCAGTCATGATTCTATGTGCACCATGTTTCTCTATGTTTATTTTTCTTTTGAAGATTTACTCTGTATTTTCTTTTCGTTTGCAGAAATATTGAACTTGGTTTTGATTTCCCAAAAAGCATTGGAATCTGAGGTGGACGAGCCTGACACAGTCCCACGACAAACCTCACATATTCCCGAAATCCCTCAAAGCTCGACCAAGGGGAAAAATGTGGTCTCCCCCTTGAGTGGCTCTCCCCGTGAGGTAGGGAAACTTAGTGACAGGACAAAATCGTTGTGTTTCCTATCAAAATAAAAATCAAACCTACAAACTAGTATAGTGAGCAAGTAAGAGGTCGATCCCACAAAGAATCAAGTATTCCTATGTATTGTGTATTTATCAATTTGTAGAAAAGAGGGGTTTTCAGTGGTTGAGAATGAGAAATATTAACAAGTTAGGAAAATCAATAATTAAGAGATAGTTTCACCTACAATTCTCAACCCTATTTGGTGAATTCGATCCTTGTTTCCTACTCAAGTTCTCTTCCTTTTCAATCAAATGTTCTTATCTTGATTTAAATAGATTATTAGCTCTATGAGTTCTAATAATCCCTTACTCCTAGGCAATCTTAAAACGGATTAAGGTTTAATCCTAGGAATAGCAATAAGTCTCAAGATGTATAAAGCTTATAAGCAAAATTAATCCCCTATAGAACTAATATTTAACCCATAGTCAACTTCCTAAACATTCAAGCTTTCTAACGAAGTCAACTAGAACATGTTTGCTACGAATGATTAAGAATCATAACGAACAATTCAAAACCCTAGCGATGATTAGATTCTAGCAAGGTGATCAATCAAGATAGCATCAAACACCATAAAGCATTCAAGCACAAAGAAGATGAAACATGTGATGGAAATTAGAACAAGAATAGAAAACTCACAATTCAACCAAACGGAGTCTCAAATCATAGGCAAACCAAAATAGTTTAGCACTCCATTGTCAAACGATTGTCAAAAGATTAGATGAGATCCATCAAACAACCTAAAACAAACCTTTAAATAGGCCTAAGTACCGTCATAAAAAACCCTAGAAAGTGTTTCCTAAAGATAGGCCCAACTTAAAAGCATAGATAATCGGCGCTGAATCCGGCCCAGAAAAACCGTGGGTGCTGCCCAAATTTGGCGATTTGCAGGAATAACCGCGGGTGCGGTTTTTGTGGCCGCGGGTGCGGTTTTTTGGCTTCCCTTGTTCCTCTGGCCGCGGGTGCCGTTTTGGCCCTTGTATGCCCTTTGCCTCTTCCTTGTGCATTCCAACTTGGCTTTTCTAGCTCGTTCTTGCCTCCATATGATCCATCCGACTCTAATGAATGACCTCCTCCATTCTTCGAATCCAAAATCTGCAATTACTCGCTAAATTTGTGTAGATTTCGCACTTAAGTACCAAATGAGCAAACAAGTAAACTAACCCTTTAAAATGCAATATATACATCTAAATGACTCTAAAACTACACTATAATGCTTATCTAAGTATGCATTATCAAACTCCCCCACACTTAGCCTTTTGCTTGTCCTCGAGCAAAACAAAACATTTATGAGTCATTCATCCCACAAACACAATCCTTCATGCAATAACCTCATCAAAAGCAACATTTCTTCAATGTGCAGACATAGACAAGGCAAACAAATTTCCTAGCAAGTATTTATGTGATCAAGTAACCTGCATGCTTACACATCCAACCTCACCAGGAATAAAGTGTTTTCGCTCGCACTCAAGTGTTTAGGTTTATCAATTAACACTCAAACTCTACCCAAAATGCAACTAAGCTACATAAGAATTGAAATTGAACCACAATCTCCATCATGGATGTCATTATCGGCAAAAATCATCATGAGGTCTTTTATGGGTTGTAATGGGGCCAAGGTAGAAAACATAAGGTATGGAACAATTTAGGCCATGTGGTGCTCATAATCCGGGAACTAAGGAAGCAACCAAATCACAGTACCACTCATAAACTCATACCATAACTCTAAAATGTAATACAACTCCAATTTCAAGCATATAACTTTACAAACCATACCCAACTCATTCCTTTATTCTTTTTTTCTTTCTTTATTTTCTTTTCTTTTCCCCCTTTTTTTTCATGCTATATCAAATGATTTTCCTTGACTTTTACCCCTAAGTGAATTTTATTCTCCTTAGGTCCCAAGTAATGAATGTACTAGCAATAATCAAACATCTCATAAGGGTACATCAAACATACAATCCACCACTAAAAACCATCATCGACATTATAAATATTCACCAACCATCCCTAATTCCCGGATGGGGTCAAGCTATAATTGGCTATGGAAAATCTTGTGGAGCTACAAAAGAATAGGAAATTAGGCTCAAATTGGGTTAAAGCAGAGGATCATATGTAAGGTGGAATAGAGTGAAATAGGGCTAATAAAGGTGCCTCAATCATGTGAAATTTACCAATAACAAATATATAAGTACATCCTTGACATAGATAACAAAATCAATTCCAAGAGGTAGAAACATTGGAGAGTATTCACACACATGAAACAAGAGCAAAAGGACTCAATGAAGTGTAGTCCCAATAAGGCCAAAAATCAATCTCACAAGGTTAAATTTTTGTTGGATTCCAGTCATGCTAGGAACATAGATCATACAAGCCCAATTATGTTCACCTAGCTATGTTTCACATAAAAACAATAAGTGGGATAAGGGTAAAGCAATTCAAACATGTCATGGGACTTATATGATTATAATTTCAATAAAATTTTGAGGACTCACTAGACTAGGTGGTTGTTTAGATAATGACATATTTTATGCAAATGCATGATTTTTTTTTCTTTTCCATTTTTTTTCTTTTTTTTTTCCCTAAATAAACCTAAGATGCAAAGCTTTAAAACATGAATGTTATGCAGAATACTTGAAACATGCTCGATATGCAATGCAGCCTACTATGTACACTGATCCTCTCCCCCACACTTGAAACTTTCATTGTCCCAATGAAATTAAAATAACAAAAATTAGAAAGAACAAGGGAGGAGAAACGTAAAACTCACAAGCTCATTGGTGTGGCGGTGGTGGACACTGGTACGAAAGGAAAAGCGTCGAAAACAAACGAAGAGGAGGCTGCAGGCTGAGGCCGCGGGTGCTGCCCCCTGGGCCGCGGGTGCTGCCATTCCAGAACCCTCCCCAATATTGGCCGCGGGTGCGGTTTTTGGACCACGGGTGCGGTTTCAGTGTTGTTGCCCAGATTTGCCGCGACGGCTGCCTTTCCAAAGCGTTGTCTTTCCTACCTTCTTCGTTCTTCCCCCTGAAAGGTTAGTCTAACATGGCGGAAAACAACTTCCTAAAATCTACGATGGCTCTAATTATGCTAAGAAAAATGAAAAATTAATAGAGAAAAGAAAACTTACAGTCTACTTACCTCGGGTTGCCTCCCGAGAAGCGCCTTGGTTAACGCCATAGACTCGACGGTTTATTCGTCCGCGCATTCAAGACGTACTCGGACATTGTTAGCGCCCTCAAAAGTAAATCAAACTCTCGCGCCCATCCAAAAGATAAATGGATACAAAATATGAAAAAGTTGATAGAAAATTGTATGGTGTTCAAGAATATTACCACTTCATCATACTCTTGAGCCTGACTTTCAGTGGAGGGTATGTAAGACCACCAACTCAGTTCCGTTGGTAGCTTGTCAAAGTAATGCTCCCAAGGATCTATATAATCACCCAAATCCACAAAAGTATAAGAAATATCAATACCTTGCTTAGGAGCCACAAAAATCGGCTCTAGACCTAGTTCCTTAATAGGCAAGCCAGGTTTGATTTCTTTAGATGAATTAGGAGCCAAAACGCATAGATCCTCATGCGTGCACTCATGAGACTCAATGTAAGGGTGCATCGGACTCTCTCCTCCATCTTTAATCAAACCATCGCCGTTTGTGTCTTAACTTTCATCAACTTGAGGTATGCCACTTTTCTCCGCTTCCAACTCACTCATCAGTTGAGCACGTTGGTTCAATTTTTCCTCGAGTCGCTCCATCCTTTCAAGCATTTGCTCCATCATAACCTGGTGTGTGAAAGCTTCTTCCGGCTCCACCTGGTGACCCATGTAACAGAAAAAATCCCACATCTCTGATAAATCAAAACTCGCCAAGCCTCCGTTACTCATAGACTCGGCAAGTTCTTTGGTCTCAGGAGTCATGCCTTCAAATACACAAATAACCATATCTCGCCAACTACATGGGTAACCCCGTGCATACCAAGCGTCCAATAAATTATCCACTCTCGTGAGATAAAGGTGAAAATTTTCCCCTTGAAACTCACATAACTTCAACATCTCAAAATATTAGTAGATGGTGTCAGGAACCGAAAGATAGGTCTACGACGGGGTTAGATATATATACAAAAATCAATAGATACACAAAATAAAGAAATAAACTTGATTCCCCGGCAACGACGCCGATATTTGACAGGACAAAATCATTGTGTTTCCTATCAAAATAAAACTCAAACCTACAAACTAGTATAGTAAGCAAGTAAGAGGTCGATCCCACAGAGAATCAAGTATTCCTATGTATTGTGTATTTACCAATTTGTAGAAAAGAGGGGTTTTCAGTTGTTGAGAATGAGAAATATTAACAAGTTAGGAGAATCAATAATTAAGAGATAGTTTCACCTACAATTCTCAACCCTATTTGGTGAATTCGATCCTTGTTTCCTACTCAAGTTCTCTTCCTTTTCCAATCAAATGTTCTTATCTTGATTTGAATAAATTATTAGCCCTATGAGTTATAATAATCCCTTACTCCTAGGCAATCTTAAAACAGATTAAGGTTTAATCCTAGGAATAACAATAAGTCTCAAGATGTATAAAGCTTATAAGCAATATTAATCCCCTAAAGAACTAATATTTAACCCATACTCAACTTCCTACACATTCAAGCTTTCTAACGAAGTCAACTAGAACATGTTTGCTACGAAAGATTAAGAATCATAACGAACAATTCAAAACCCTAGCGATGATGAGATCCTAGCAAGGTGATCAATCAAGATAGCATCAAACACCATAAAGCATTCAATCACAAAGAAGATGAAACATGTGATGGAAATTAGAACAAGAATAGAAAACTCACAATTCAACAAAACGGAGTCTCAAATCGTAGGCAAACCAAAATAGTTTAGCACTCCATTGTCAAACGATTCTTAAAAGATTAGATGAGATCCCTCATACAACCTAAAACAAACCTTTAAATAGGCCTAAGTACCGTCATAAAAAACCCTAGAAAGTGTTTTCCATAGATAGGCCCAACTTAAAAGCATAGAAAAACCGCGGGTGCTGCCTCCTATGCCGCGGGTGCTGCCCAGATTTGGCGATTTGCTGGAATAACCGCGGGTGCGGTTTTTGTGGCCGCGGGTGCGGTTTTCTGGCTTCCCTTGTTCCTCTGGCCGCGGGTGCCGTTTTGGCCCTTGTATGCCCTTTGCCTCTTTCTTGTGCATTCCAACTTGGCTTCTCTAGCTCGTTCTTGCCTCCATAAGATCCATATGACTCTAATGAATGACCTCCTCCATTCTTCGAATCCAAAATCTGCAATTACTCGCTAAACTTGTGTAGATTCCGCACTTAAGTACCGAATGAGCAAACAAGTAAACTAACCCTTTAAAATGCAATATATACATCTAAATGACCCTAAAACTACTCTATAATGCCTATCTAAATATGCATTATCACTTAGAAATGAGGTTGTCCTCTCCGATTCGGAAGACCGACACGCTACCACCGCGAAGCTTCCCCTGTCCAAAACCGAGTCCAAGAAAAAGAGGAAGCTGGATGAAACATTAATCATAACCGCCGCGATTAGTTCGAGCGAACGCGTGGTTAATGTTACCCCTGAGGGACCGCGACTGCTTCCTATCTACAACCGAGGTTTGTGTTTCCATAATGCAATAAACTGAATTTGCCAAAGAACTGTTTCTATGCTAAAAGATCATTTTTAGAAGGGTTAACTGTTGATGTTTTGATTGCGAATGGCCAAAAGAGTGCAGATTGGGTGAGGCAATGATCTTCGAAATTCTTTCTCTTTGTGTTTTCTTTTTAAATGATTTATACAATTATACACGTTCTTTATGTTTTTGTGTTTTCTGGGGAGGTTCTATTGGGGCGAGGTCGAGAAGCGTTGTGACTCATTCGCGAAGGACTTGAAAGAGGAAAAAGGGAAAAGGAGGCAGATTGGAAAGGAGAGAGTTCTTACTAACAAAAGGGCAGCTGCCTTGGAAGAAGATTTGGCTATTTTGAAGAGCACCGAATACAACATTTCCATTATTAAGAGTATGTTGAATTGAGTCAAAGAGCTAGAAAGAAGCCTAGGAGAGGCGCGCCGTGCTAGGGAGGAGACCATTTTGGAGATGACAAAGTTGAGAGATGAGATTTCGGTTCTCGCGAAGACCAAAACAGAAATTGAGGAGACGCACACCACTGATGTCGATGTTATGAAGGATACTTTGAATGAGAAAGCAAAGGCAGCAGCTCAGCTCGCGGATCAGGTTCGTGATCTCACTGTCAAACTTGATTTGTTGAGAGACCAATAGTTTACTGCTAATGAAGAGCTAGCGAACCTCAAAGACCCTGATGCCGACGTGCCGTTGACCAAGGCAATATTGGGCACGTATTTTACCACTGACACAGGATGGAAATGGGTGAATGAGTGGCTCGAGTCCAAGGCTGGCGAGGATGTTTTAGCTGGGTGTTTGATGCCTACTTTCATTGAAGGGATGAAAGCTGGTATTCATCAAAGTGTGGTTCGCTTTTCTCAATCTGGAGTCCTTGTGAAAATCTTTAAGCCCAGTATGAAACATCAAGATTGGGGGCTTGGGAATCAAGTTTGAAGACTTGTTTTTGTTGGTTTGACGCGGTATTTTGCTATTTTGGATTGGTATGCTGGTAGAAAACAATGTTGCCACGATTTTTGGTGTTTGTTTGCTTGGTACATTACTCTGGTTTGCAGGTGTATTTCCCTTTTTACTTGCATGCTTATAAGTTCATATATATGTTGCTCTTTTTCTTATTTCTTGTTTCCTTGCATGGTGATTGCTTGCTTTTATCTTTGTTTCTATTTGCGAGACCCTTACCAATCTCTTGTCATTGAGCGTTTTATGATAATACATCGTGATATGACACAAATAAGGGTTCGCGGATTTACAAGGTCTTAAAACGCTAGTGGTAGCATAATATTAAAATTATTTATTTGTCGCGATATGGAGCAAAGTAGTTTATTAAAGAAAGCGTTTATTCTGAGTAGGCTTAGGTGATTTCTATATTTCTTCATAGCAAAGGAGGTCGTGGAAAACATCTCCGTTTTCTTCTGGTCCTGGTTACTCTATTGCTACATCGAAGTATGACTCTCCTTCGTACTCAAAAGTGAGGTAACATCCTATTCTTAGGTTATTTACTATCGTAAATTCCCTCCACCCTTCTGATAGATAAAATCAATCTGCTTCGTCTCTTTCGACTAACACTAGGAATTATTTGTTTAGAGGAGAGCACAAGAAAATTTGTTCCAGAACTTCGTCTCCAAATTCTACAAAGATGTAAGGTAAGGAAAGCCTGAATAGATGACTTTCCCTAAAGATCATTCTGATGAATCTAGGGTTTGGGAAGGTCATGGTATTTGTGATAAAGGTGGGTAGGGAGATTTCCCCTAAAGCCATGTCGAAATTAGGCATTTTGTTTTAGGTGAGTTGTTAGTTTTGGGTATCAATGTGTACCTATTTATACTAGGGTTTTGCTTGTAGTGATAACCGTTACTTTTTGGATTGGCTTGAATTCTTTCCGAGCTAGTAGATGCGTGTCGAATGCCGGTTTTGCGGGTTGGCAGCTGGCTTGGTATTGTTTGTAAAGTTGATACCGCTTGGAAGGCGGCTGGGTTTATCTAGTGGTTTTTTTCCTGAGAGTGTCGATTTTGATGACCTCATGGCCTAAATTAGTGGCCCGCAGTGTCGTTTGTTGCATGCGTTTTATTGCCTCTTAAAAAAGGTGAAGTTTTTCAATGCATCTTGGTGTAGTTTATTTTAGCAATGACGTCCACAATACCGGTTGATATTCCAAGTGTATTTATTCCTCTCGTCAGAGGGTTTACCCGGGATATAGTAGTGGAAGGACACTTATACAGGCTTGTAAGTCTTTTGTATTTGTTTGCGATTTTAATTTATGCATTGTTTTAATTTGAGCTTTGTTTGTTGCTTTCGCAGCCTCTGCCCTATGTATATAACGACTATGGTTACGAAGCCCTTGGCTATGTTCATTTGTGCACGCGAGCTGATGAGGAATTTATAGCGAGGGTGGAGCCATTAGGCCCTAACTGTTGCTGGTTCACAATGGGGTGGCCTGCGTTTATGTTTGCTAATGAACTTCGAATTAGTACTCGCTTGATTTTTGAGTAGGAAGGGCACTCTTGTTTCGATGTTGTTGCTAATGATCCTGTTTTTGATCAAAAAGGTTCACATCAAGCGACTTTTAGGAATAATATTCAGTGCCTTGTATATAGCAGGGATTTTTTTGTGATTTGAATACTATGTCCAGCGTATTGTATGCGATGGGTTTTTTAGAAAAATTGAAAACAATCGCCAATATCATAAATGTGAAGGAAATTAATAAAATTTATAACAGTAATCTCCAACGTCTGATACACGACGAGGATTTTTTCAAAATTAAATGCAATCTCCCGCGTTAGAAACACCAAAGAGATTGATTGATAATTAAAAAAGGTAATCTTCAGCGTCTCACACGTGACGGAGGTTTTTTCCAAAATCAAATGCAATCTCCAGTGTTAGAAACGCCAAAGAGATTGATTGATAATTATAAAAGGTAATCTCCAGCGTCTCATATGCGACTGAGATTTTTTCAAAATCAAATGCAATCTTCAGTGTTAGAAACGCCAAAGAGATTGATTGATAATTATAAAAGGTAATCTCCAGCGTCTCATACGCGACAGAGATTTTTTCCAAAATCAAATGCAATCTCCAGCATTAGAAACGACAAAGAGATTGATTGATAATTATAAATGGAAATCTCCAGCGTCTCATACGCGACGGAGATTTTTTCAAAATCAAATGCAATCTCCAGCATTAGAAACGCCAAAGAGACTGATTGATAATTATAAATGGAAATCTCCAGCGTCTCATACGCGACAGAGATTTTTTCAAAATCAAATGCAATCTCCAGCGTTAGAAACGCCAAAGAGATTGATTGATAATTATAAAAGGTAATCTCCAGCATCTCATACGCGACGAAGATTTTTTAAAAATCAAATGCAATCTCTAGCGTTACAAATGCCAAAGAGATTGATTAATAATTATAAATGGAAATCTCTAGCGTCTCATACGCAACGGAGATTTTTTCAAAATCAAATGCAATCTCCAGCGCTACAAACGCCAAAGAGATTGATTGATAATTATAAAAGGTAATCTCCAGCGTCTCATATGCGACGGAGATTTTATCAAAATCAAATGTAATCTTTAGCGTTAGAAACGCCAAAGAGATTGATTGATAATTATAAATGGAAATCTTCATCGTCTCATATGCGATGGAGATTTTTTTCAAAATCAAATGCAATCTCCAGTGGTAGAAACACCAAAGAGATTGATTGATAATTATAAAAGGTAATCTTCAGCGTCTCATATGCAACGGAGATTTTTTCAAAATCAAATGCAATCTTCA
The DNA here is from genome assembly GCA_037127255.1 of Persicaria tinctoria. NCBI lineage: Eukaryota > Viridiplantae > Streptophyta > Magnoliopsida > Caryophyllales > Polygonaceae > Persicaria > Persicaria tinctoria. Next base: position 58,063,093 of record JBANSL010000008.1, on the reverse strand, counting down.
GTGTTAGAAATGCCAAAGAGATTGATTGATAATTATAAAAGGTAATCTACAGCGTCTCATACGCGACGAAGATTTTTTCGAAATCAAATGCAACGAGGGTACTTAGCGTAAGAGAGTTTTTATTCAGGGGTTGATTACACGGTAGTGTTTTTAACAACGATGGTATTTAGCATAATAAAAGAGTTTAGAAACCATTGTGTAATGGACCCTCATACTGAGCGGCTTCTATTTCTTGTTCGATGTCATATCCCTCTTTATCTAGGAAGTGGGCCTCGAACTTTATTTCTCCTTGATAAGTGAATAATATGGTTGTACCCAGGTCGAGCCCGTTGGGATTCATTGAAATCTCTCCAACCTTGTGTTACCCATAGTGAATGGTAGTGACCGTCTGCAATGTGGACATAATCTTGTAATGTGCAAGTTGATAACAAAATTTGTTCTGGTACCCGAGTTTCAAATTTCTAGCTAGAACTGTAGGGCGGCATCATGCGCAGATATTGCTCCTCGTTGTCTAAATATATTTCGAAAGAGAAAGGAGTGTTTGAGTCCTGGTTTGTCATTTGTTTAGTGTGGGTGATGGTTGGACGAGAGTTCTTTAGTACTTTTATGGCAGCAACGAAGGGGTTACTTATTGCTATTTATAATGTTTTGCTAGGATAGGTTAAACTTTCCCGTGACTCAAGGGATTGTTCATTGATTTGAAATGTGCAGATGGATTGGCAGGATTCTGAACATATTCTTTCCATGTGTAGATCATGCAGAGTGCCTTGCGAACTCCCAATTAAGGCTCCCTTCCTCGTTCAGTGCACTTAATAGATGTTGGTCCGATTCAGGCTCTATTCCTCGTTCATTGTACTTAATAAATGTTGGTGCAGAAGATATGGTATGTACTGTTATGTTTGTAACATATAGAGGTGTGGAATTGATGTTATAATTCATTCCACCACTGGTTTTGTTTTATTTCTTATCTTGGTAGAGGAAGAGATTGCCTCGTCAGATTCTGGGATGCGAGAGTTTTATCGTTCTGTTGACGTGCAAGAGAGGCTTCGTCACTTGGTGAGATGCCGACCCTTTTTAGTATTCTTTGCTGTCGTGCAGTGATAATCCTTATCTAGTGATGCTTTGTTGCAACCTCTTCCTTTTTTTTTTCGAAAGAATGTATGGTCATGTGGTGTCAGATCGCGTTTTCTTGGTATCTTCGAGTGGGCAGGAATTACACGTTCGAGTTTCCAAAGATAGTTTAAATCGCTGGTGGGTGAGTGAAGGCTGGAATAATTTCACGATCAACAACGGCATTCGCGCTGGAGCTACAATGGTGTTTTTAAAAAACGTAGGGGGGCATCGCTTCAAGGTTCCCGCTCTTGAAGATGAGGAGTAATGTGATTGGATCGCAAGGCGGTAGTTATGATTTTGTAATAAAACAGATGACGTGTTTATTCTGTACTTGCTTATATGTCTCTCTAAATTGATGTTGTTTTCTTGCATCAACCGTGGGGTGTTTTGCTCTGATCCTTTTGCAATATGATCGCTTTGAAATAAACTTTTAGGATTCGCGCACGACATGGTTGTACCTTTTACTGATTGCTTGTGTTGAAAATGATTGTTCCTTGACTTGACGTGGGTGGTCAGGGTGGCAGGGTGTTGTCCTGATCTTTTGCCACTTGTACTACATGCAGAACATCTTGGGAAAATTTGGATTGGGGCAATCTTTTTGTACAGTGTACTCAATAAATGCTAAGTACCAATGGTTTTTTTAGATATATATGAGAGCGTGGGGTGTGTGTTGTTATATTATCTCTGCTTGATGTTATCTTTTTCTGATCTGGTGTGAGGAAAAAGGGATTTTCCTGACCAAAGGTACAAAGATTTTATCAAGTCCATTTATTATGAGGGAAAACTTCAATATTTGGTAGTCTCTTCAACCCTTAAAGCATGTTTCTTTTAAAATTTCGAGTTTTTTCAATAAAGGTTTGCTTTGATTTTTGGCAGCTACTTCCGGATCCCTTTGGCAGTATGTATGGTCGTGTGTTATTGGACCATGTTTGTCTAATTTCTCCCACCGAGTGGGAGTTTCATGTGAGGGTATCACGGGACAGTCATGATCGCTACATATTGACTGAAGGTTTGCGTGCTTTTGTGGAAGACAGCGAGCGATACGCTGGAGGCTCCCTGATAATCTTCAAGTATGAATGGGGGCACCGTTTTAGTATTATTGTCTTAGAAGCGAGCGAATAGGTTTTTGCTTTGTAATTTTAGCAGTAATCTTGATGGACCTTTGATTGCTCTGTTGCTTGTTTGGTTCTAACAATCGGTTTTCCTTTCGTTTGTTCATTTCGTATTTGGCTGTCGTTGTCTGAGTATCCATATTGAATGTTTTGTATCTTGGTTGAATTTAGACTTCGCATAATGTATCGTGCAGTTGACAAATATATTGTACGTAGAGGTTGTATGCAATAAAAAACTTGTATGCAAACAAAAAACACACGATTGCTGAATTTATTTTCCGTAGAGGCTTGTATGCAATTCCGTGTTCGAAAGGCACACGAATGCTAAAGTTATTCTCCATAGAGGCTTGTTTGCACATCCGTGTTCGAAAGACACGCGATTGCTAAATTTATTCCCCGTAGATGCTTGTTTGCACATCCGTGTTCGAATGCCACTCGATTGCTAAATATATTCTCCGTAGAGGCTTGTTTGCACATCCGTGTTCGAAAGACATGCGATTGCTAAATTTATTCTCCGTAGAGGCTTGTATGCAACTCCGTGCTCAAAAGGCACGCGAATGCTAAATTTATTCTCCGTAGAGGCTTGATTGCACATCCGTGTTCGAAAAACACGCGATTGCTAAATTTATTATGTAGCAGCAATCATTTTTGGGTTTGGAACTTTCATTTATATATATGAAGAGGTAGACCCAATCGTGATTCCTGATGACTCCTATACATGGGAAATCTAAGTCATCAGGTCTCCATGACACATAGCTAACCCTATGTAAAATAACTAAATAAGCCTTGAGGTTTTTGGCATTCCATGACTTCGCGAGGATGCCGCCTTCGAAATTTTGAAGTTCGAAGGAACCTCTCCCTACTTCCTTGTGTATGATGTAGGGGCCTTCCCATTTTGGTTGTTTAGATAATGACATATTTTATGCAAATGCATGATTTTTTTTTCTTTTCCATTTTTTTTCTTTTTTTTTCCCTAAATAAACCTAAGATGCAAAGCTTTAAAACATGAATGTTATGCAGAATACTTGAAACATGCTCGATATGCAATGCAGCCTACTATGTACACTGATCCTCTCCCCCACACTTGAAACTTTCATTGTCCCAATGAAATTAAAATAACAAAAATTAGAAAGAACAAGGGAGGAGAAACGTAAAACTCACAAGCTCATTGGTGTGGCGGTGGTGGACACTGGTACGAAAGGAAAAGCGTCGAAAACAAACGAAGAGGAGGCTGCAGGCTGAGGCCGCGGGTGCTGCCCCCTGGGCCGCGGGTGCTGCCATTCCAGAACCCTCCCCAATATTGGCCGCGGGTGCGGTTTTTGGACCACGGGTGCGGTTTCAGTGTTGTTGCCCAGATTTGCCGCGACGGCTGCCTTTCCAAAGCGTTGTCTTTCCTACCTTCTTCGTTCTTCCCCCTGAAAGGTTAGTCTAACATGGCGGAAAACAACTTCCTAAAATCTACGATGGCTCTAATTATGCTAAGAAAAATGAAAAATTAATAGAGAAAAGAAAACTTACAGTCTACTTACCTCGGGTTGCCTCCCGAGAAGCGCCTTGGTTAACGCCATAGACTCGACGGTTTATTCGTCCGCGCATTCAAGACGTACTCGGACATTGTTAGCGCCCTCAAAAGTAAATCAAACTCTCGCGCCCATCCAAAAGATAAATGGATACAAAATATGAAAAAGTTGATAGAAAATTGTATGGTGTTCAAGAATATTACCACTTCATCATACTCTTGAGCCTGACTTTCAGTGGAGGGTATGTAAGACCACCAACTCAGTTCCGTTGGTAGCTTGTCAAAGTAATGCTCCCAAGGATCTATATAATCACCCAAATCCACAAAAGTATAAGAAATATCAATACCTTGCTTAGGAGCCACAAAAATCGGCTCTAGACCTAGTTCCTTAATAGGCAAGCCAGGTTTGATTTCTTTAGATGAATTAGGAGCCAAAACGCATAGATCCTCATGCGTGCACTCATGAGACTCAATGTAAGGGTGCATCGGACTCTCTCCTCCATCTTTAATCAAACCATCGCCGTTTGTGTCTTAACTTTCATCAACTTGAGGTATGCCACTTTTCTCCGCTTCCAACTCACTCATCAGTTGAGCACGTTGGTTCAATTTTTCCTCGAGTCGCTCCATCCTTTCAAGCATTTGCTCCATCATAACCTGGTGTGTGAAAGCTTCTTCCGGCTCCACCTGGTGACCCATGTAACAGAAAAAATCCCACATCTCTGATAAATCAAAACTCGCCAAGCCTCCGTTACTCATAGACTCGGCAAGTTCTTTGGTCTCAGGAGTCATGCCTTCAAATACACAAATAACCATATCTCGCAAACTACATGGGTAACCCCGTGCATACCAAGCGTCCAATAAATTATCCACTCTCGTGAGATAAAGGTGAAAATTTTCCCCTTGAAACTCACATAACTTCAACATCTCAAAATATTAGTAGATGGTGTCAGGAACCGAAAGATAGGTCTACGACGGGGTTAGATATATATACAAAAATCAATAGATACACAAAATAAAGAAATAAACTTGATTCCCCGGCAACGACGCCGATATTTGACAGGACAAAATCATTGTGTTTCCTATCAAAATAAAACTCAAACCTACAAACTAGTATAGTAAGCAAGTAAGAGGTCGATCCCACAGAGAATCAAGTATTCCTATGTATTGTGTATTTACCAATTTGTAGAAAAGAGGGGTTTTCAGTTGTTGAGAATGAGAAATATTAACAAGTTAGGAGAATCAATAATTAAGAGATAGTTTCACCTACAATTCTCAACCCTATTTGGTGAATTCGATCCTTGTTTCCTACTCAAGTTCTCTTCCTTTTCCAATCAAATGTTCTTATCTTGATTTGAATAAATTATTAGCCCTATGAGTTATAATAATCCCTTACTCCTAGGCAATCTTAAAACAGATTAAGGTTTAATCCTAGGAATAACAATAAGTCTCAAGATGTATAAAGCTTATAAGCAATATTAATCCCCTAAAGAACTAATATTTAACCCATACTCAACTTCCTACACATTCAAGCTTTCTAACGAAGTCAACTAGAACATGTTTGCTACGAAAGATTAAGAATCATAACGAACAATTCAAAACCCTAGCGATGATGAGATCCTAGCAAGGTGATCAATCAAGATAGCATCAAACACCATAAAGCATTCAATCACAAAGAAGATGAAACATGTGATGGAAATTAGAACAAGAATAGAAAACTCACAATTCAACAAAACGGAGTCTCAAATCGTAGGCAAACCAAAATAGTTTAGCACTCCATTGTCAAACGATTCTTAAAAGATTAGATGAGATCCCTCATACAACCTAAAACAAACCTTTAAATAGGCCTAAGTACCGTCATAAAAAACCCTAGAAAGTGTTTTCCATAGATAGGCCCAACTTAAAAGCATAGAAAAACCGCGGGTGCTGCCTCCTATGCCGCGGGTGCTGCCCAGATTTGGCGATTTGCTGGAATAACCGCGGGTGCGGTTTTTGTGGCCGCGGGTGCGGTTTTCTGGCTTCCCTTGTTCCTCTGGCCGCGGGTGCCGTTTTGGCCCTTGTATGCCCTTTGCCTCTTTCTTGTGCATTCCAACTTGGCTTCTCTAGCTCGTTCTTGCCTCCATAAGATCCATATGACTCTAATGAATGACCTCCTCCATTCTTCGAATCCAAAATCTGCAATTACTCGCTAAACTTGTGTAGATTCCGCACTTAAGTACCGAATGAGCAAACAAGTAAACTAACCCTTTAAAATGCAATATATACATCTAAATGACCCTAAAACTACTCTATAATGCCTATCTAAATATGCATTATCACTTAGAAATGAGGTTGTCCTCTCCGATTCGGAAGACCGACACGCTACCACCGCGAAGCTTCCCCTGTCCAAAACCGAGTCCAAGAAAAAGAGGAAGCTGGATGAAACATTAATCATAACCGCCGCGATTAGTTCGAGCGAACGCGTGGTTAATGTTACCCCTGAGGGACCGCGACTGCTTCCTATCTACAACCGAGGTTTGTGTTTCCATAATGCAATAAACTGAATTTGCCAAAGAACTGTTTCTATGCTAAAAGATCATTTTTAGAAGGGTTAACTGTTGATGTTTTGATTGCGAATGGCCAAAAGAGTGCAGATTGGGTGAGGCAATGATCTTCGAAATTCTTTCTCTTTGTGTTTTCTTTTTAAATGATTTATACAATTATACACGTTCTTTATGTTTTTGTGTTTTCTGGGGAGGTTCTATTGGGGCGAGGTCGAGAAGCGTTGTGACTCATTCGCGAAGGACTTGAAAGAGGAAAAAGGGAAAAGGAGGCAGATTGGAAAGGAGAGAGTTCTTACTAACAAAAGGGCAGCTGCCTTGGAAGAAGATTTGGCTATTTTGAAGAGCACCGAATACAACATTTCCATTATTAAGAGTATGTTGAATTGAGTCAAAGAGCTAGAAAGAAGCCTAGGAGAGGCGCGCCGTGCTAGGGAGGAGACCATTTTGGAGATGACAAAGTTGAGAGATGAGATTTCGGTTCTCGCGAAGACCAAAACAGAAATTGAGGAGACGCACACCACTGATGTCGATGTTATGAAGGATACTTTGAATGAGAAAGCAAAGGCAGCAGCTCAGCTCGCGGATCAGGTTCGTGATCTCACTGTCAAACTTGATTTGTTGAGAGACCAATAGTTTACTGCTAATGAAGAGCTAGCGAACCTCAAAGACCCTGATGCCGACGTGCCGTTGACCAAGGCAATATTGGGCACGTATTTTACCACTGACACAGGATGGAAATGGGTGAATGAGTGGCTCGAGTCCAAGGCTGGCGAGGATGTTTTAGCTGGGTGTTTGATGCCTACTTTCATTGAAGGGATGAAAGCTGGTATTCATCAAAGTGTGGTTCGCTTTTCTCAATCTGGAGTCCTTGTGAAAATCTTTAAGCCCAGTATGAAACATCAAGATTGGGGGCTTGGGAATCAAGTTTGAAGACTTGTTTTTGTTGGTTTGACGCGGTATTTTGCTATTTTGGATTGGTATGCTGGTAGAAAACAATGTTGCCACGATATTTGGTGTTTGTTTGCTTGGTACATTACTCTGGTTTGCAGGTGTATTTCCCTTTTTACTTGCATGCTTATAAGTTCATATATATGTTGCTCTTTTTCTTATTTCTTGTTTCCTTGCATGGTGATTGCTTGCTTTTATCTTTGTTTCTATTTGCGAGACCCTTACCAATCTCTTGTCATTGAGCGTTTTATGATAATACATCGTGATATGACACAAATAAGGGTTCGCGGATTTACAAGGTCTTAAAACGCTAGTGGTAGCATAATATTAAAATTATTTATTTGTCGCGATATGGAGCAAAGTAGTTTATTAAAGAAAGCGTTTATTCTGAGTAGGCTTAGGTGATTTCTATATTTCTTCATAGCAAAGGAGGTCGTGGAAAACATCTCCGTTTTCTTCTGGTCCTGGTTACTCTATTGCTACATCGAAGTATGACTCTCCTTCGTACTCAAAAGTGAGGTAACATCCTATTCTTAGGTTATTTACTATCGTAAATTCCCTCCACCCTTCTGATAGATAAAATCAATCTGCTTCGTCTCTTTCGACTAACACTAGGAATTATTTGTTTAGAGGAGAGCACAAGAAAATTTGTTCCAGAACTTCGTCTCCAAATTCTACAAAGATGTAAGGTAAGGAAAGCCTGAATAGATGACTTTCCCTAAAGATCATTCTGATGAATCTAGGGTTTGGGAAGGTCATGGTATTTGTGATAAAGGTGGGTAGGGAGATTTCCCCTAAAGCCATGTCGAAATTAGGCATTTTGTTTTAGGTGAGTTGTTAGTTTTGGGTATCAATGTGTACCTATTTATACTAGGGTTTTGCTTGTAGTGATAACCGTTACTTTTTGGATTGGCTTGAATTCTTTCCGAGCTAGTAGATGCGTGTCGAATGCCGGTTTTGCGGGTTGGCAGCTGGCTTGGTATTGTTTGTAAAGTTGATACCGCTTGGAAGGCGGCTGGGTTTATCTAGTGGTTTTTTTCCTGAGAGTGTCGATTTTGATGACCTCATGGCCTAAATTAGTGGCCCGCAGTGTCGTTTGTTGCATGCGTTTTATTGCCTCTTAAAAAAGGTGAAGTTTTTCAATGCATCTTGGTGTAGTTTATTTTAGCAATGACGTCCACAATACCGGTTGATATTCCAAGTGTATTTATTCCTCTCGTCAGAGGGTTTACCCGGGATATAGTAGTGGAAGGACACTTATACAGGCTTGTAAGTCTTTTGTATTTGTTTGCGATTTTAATTTATGCATTGTTTTAATTTGAGCTTTGTTTGTTGCTTTCGCAGCCTCTGCCCTATGTATATAACGACTATGGTTACGAAGCCCTTGGCTATGTTCATTTGTGCACGCGAGCTGATGAGGAATTTATAGCGAGGGTGGAGCCATTAGGCCCTAACTGTTGCTGGTTCACAATGGGGTGGCCTGCGTTTATGTTTGCTAATGAACTTCGAATTAGTACTCGCTTGATTTTTGAGTAGGAAGGGCACTCTTGTTTCGATGTTGTTGCTAATGATCCTGTTTTTGATCAAAAAGGTTCACATCAAGCGACTTTTAGGAATAATATTCAGTGCCTTGTATATAGCAGGGATTTTTTTGTGATTTGAATACTATGTCCAGCGTATTGTATGCGATGGGTTTTTTAGAAAAATTGAAAACAATCGCCAATATCATAAATGTGAAGGAAATTAATAAAATTTATAACAGTAATCTCCAACGTCTGATACACGACGAGGATTTTTTCAAAATTAAATGCAATCTCCCGCGTTAGAAACACCAAAGAGATTGATTGATAATTAAAAAAGGTAATCTTCAGCGTCTCACACGTGACGGAGGTTTTTTCCAAAATCAAATGCAATCTCCAGTGTTAGAAACGCCAAAGAGATTGATTGATAATTATAAAAGGTAATCTCCAGCGTCTCATATGCGACTGAGATTTTTTCAAAATCAAATGCAATCTTCAGTGTTAGAAACGCCAAAGAGATTGATTGATAATTATAAAAGGTAATCTCCAGCGTCTCATACGCGACAGAGATTTTTTCCAAAATCAAATGCAATCTCCAGCATTAGAAACGACAAAGAGATTGATTGATAATTATAAATGGAAATCTCCAGCGTCTCATACGCGACGGAGATTTTTTCAAAATCAAATGCAATCTCCAGCATTAGAAACGCCAAAGAGACTGATTGATAATTATAAATGGAAATCTCCAGCGTCTCATACGCGACAGAGATTTTTTCAAAATCAAATGCAATCTCCAGCGTTAGAAACGCCAAAGAGATTGATTGATAATTATAAAAGGTAATCTCCAGCATCTCATACGCGACGAAGATTTTTTAAAAATCAAATGCAATCTCTAGCGTTACAAATGCCAAAGAGATTGATTAATAATTATAAATGGAAATCTCTAGCGTCTCATACGCAACGGAGATTTTTTCAAAATCAAATGCAATCTCCAGCGCTACAAACGCCAAAGAGATTGATTGATAATTATAAAAGGTAATCTCCAGCGTCTCATATGCGACGGAGATTTTATCAAAATCAAATGTAATCTTTAGCGTTAGAAACGCCAAAGAGATTGATTGATAATTATAAATGGAAATCTTCATCGTCTCATATGCGATGGAGATTTTTTTCAAAATCAAATGCAATCTCCAGTGGTAGAAACACCAAAGAGATTGATTGATAATTATAAAAGGTAATCTTCAGCGTCTCATATGCAACGGAGATTTTTTCAAAATCAAATGCAATCTTCAGTGTTAGAAATGCCAAAGAGATTGATTGATAATTATAAAAGGTAATCTACAGCGTCTCATACGCGACGAAGATTTTTTCGAAATCAAATGCAACGAGGGTACTTAGCGTAAGAGAGTTTTTATTCAGGGGTTGATTACACGGTAGTGTTTTTAACAACGATGGTATTTAGCATAATAAAAGAGTTTAGAAACCATTGTGTAATGGACCCTCATACTGAGCGGCTTCTATTTCTTGTTCGATGTCATATCCCTCTTTATCTAGGAAGTGGGCCTCGAACTTTATTTCTCCTTGATAAGTGAATAATATGGTTGTACCCAGGTCGAGCCCGTTGGGATTCATTGAAATCTCTCCAACCTTGTGTTACCCATAGTGAATGGTAGTGACCGTCTGCAATGTGGACATAATCTTGTAATGTGCAAGTTGATAACAAAATTTGTTCTGGTACCCGAGTTTCAAATTTCTAGCTAGAACTGTAGGGCGGCATCATGCGCAGATATTGCTCCTCGTTGTCTAAATATATTTCGAAAGAGAAAGGAGTGTTTGAGTCCTGGTTTGTCATTTGTTTAGTGTGGGTGATGGTTGGACGAGAGTTCTTTAGTACTTTTATGGCAGCAACGAAGGGGTTACTTATTGCTATTTATAATGTTTTGCTAGGATAGGTTAAACTTTCCCGTGACTCAAGGGATTGTTCATTGATTTGAAATGTGCAGATGGATTGGCAGGATTCTGAACATATTCTTTCCATGTGTAGATCATGCAGAGTGCCTTGCGAACTCCCAATTAAGGCTCCCTTCCTCGTTCAGTGCACTTAATAGATGTTGGTCCGATTCAGGCTCTATTCCTCGTTCATTGTACTTAATAAATGTTGGTGCAGAAGATATGGTATGTACTGTTATGTTTGTAACATATAGAGGTGTGGAATTGATGTTATAATTCATTCCACCACTAGTTTTGTTTTATTTCTTATCTTGGTAGAGGAAGAGATTGCCTCGTCAGATTCTGGGATGCGAGAGTTTTATCGTTCTGTTGACGTGCAAGAGAGGCTTCGTCACTTGGTGAGATGCCGACCCTTTTTAGTATTCTTTGCTGTCGTGCAGTGATAATCCTTATCTAGTGATGCTTTGTTGCAACCTCTTCCTTTTTTTTTTCGAAAGAATGTATGGTCATGTGGTGTCAGATCGCGTTTTCTTGGTATCTTCGAGTGGGCAGGAATTACACGTTCGAGTTTCCAAAGATAGTTTAAATCGCTGGTGGGTGAGTGAAGGCTGGAATAATTTCACGATCAACAACGGCATTCGCGCTGGAGCTACAATGGTGTTTTTAAAAAACGTAGGGGGGCATCGCTTCAAGGTTCCCGCTCTTGAAGATGAGGAGTAATGTGATTGGATCGCAAGGCGGTAGTTATGATTTTGTAATAAAACAGATGACGTGTTTATTCTGTACTTGCTTATATGTCTCTCTAAATTGATGTTGTTTTCTTGCATCAACCGTGGGGTGTTTTGCTCTGATCCTTTTGCAATATGATCGCTTTGAAATAAACTTTTAGGATTCGCGCACGACATGGTTGTACCTTTTACTGATTGCTTGTGTTGAAAATGATTGTTCCTTGACTTGACGTGGGTGGTCAGGGTGGCAGGGTGTTGTCCTGATCTTTTGCCACTTGTACTACATGCAGAACATCTTGGGAAAATTTGGATTGGGGCAATCTTTTTGTACAGTGTACTCAATAAATGCTAAGTACCAATGGTTTTTTTAGATATATATGAGAGCGTGGGGTGTGTGTTGTTATATTATCTCTGCTTGATGTTATCTTTTTCTGATCTGGTGTGAGGAAAAAGGGATTTTCCTGACCAAAGGTACAAAGATTTTATCAAGTCCATTTATTATGAGGGAAAACTTCAATAGTTGGTAGTCTCTTCAACCCTTAAAGCATGTTTCTTTTAAAATTTCGAGTTTTTTCAGTAAAGGTTTGCTTTGATTTTTGGCAGCTACTTCCGGATCCCTTTGGCAGTATGTATGGTCGTGTGTTATTGGACCATGTTTGTCTAATTTCTCCCACCGAGCGGGAGTTTCATGTGAGGGTATCACGGGACAGTCATGATCGCTACATATTGACTGAAGGTTTGCGTGCTTTTGTGGAAGACAGCGAGCGATACGCTGGAGGCTCCCTGATAATCTTCAAGTATGAATGGGGGCACCGTTTTAGTATTATTGTCTTAGAAGCGAGCGAATAGGTTTTTGCTTTGTAATTTTAGCAGTAATCTTGATGGACCTTTGATTGCTCTGTTGCTTGTTTGGTTCTAACAATCGGTTTTCCTTTCGTTTGTTCATTCCGTATTTGGCTGTCGTTGTCTGAGTATCCATATTGAATGTTTTGTATCTTGGTTGAATTTAGACTTCGCATAATGTATCGTGCAGTTGACAAATATATTGTACGTAGAGGTTGTATGCAATAAAAAACTTGTATGCAAACAAAAAACACACGATTGCTGAATTTATTTTCCGTAGAGGCTTGTATGCAATTCCGTGTTCGAAAGGCACACGAATGCTAAAGTTATTCTCCATAGAGGCTTGTTTGCACATCCGTGTTCGAAAGACACGCGATTGCTAAATTTATTCCCCGTAGATGCTTGTTTGCACATCCGTGTTCGAATGCCACTCGATTGCTAAATATATTCTCCGTAGAGGCTTGTTTGCACATCCGTGTTCGAAAGACATGCGATTGCTAAATTTATTCTCCGTAGAGGCTTGTATGCAACTCCGTGCTCAAAAGGCACGCGAATGCTAAATTTATTCTCCGTAGAGGCTTGATTGCACATCCGTGTTCGAAAAACACGCGATTGCTAAATTTATTATGTAGCAGCAATCATTTTTGGGTTTGGAACTTTCATTTATATATATGAAGAGGTAGACCCAATCGTGATTCCTGATGACTCCTATACATGGGAAATCTAAGTCATCAGGTCTCCATGACACATAGCTAACCCTATGTAAAATAACTAAATAAGCCTTGAGGTTTTTGGCATTCCATGACTTCGCGAGGATGCCGCCTTCGAAATTTTGAAGTTCGAAGGAACCTCTCCCTACTTCCTTGTGTATGATGTAGGGGCCTTCCCATTTTGGTTCAAGTTTTCCTCTTGTTGTTGCTTGTCAGAGGACCATGTCCCTTTTCTGTAGTGATCGTAAGAAAACGCGCTTGTTATATCCTTCTACCACTTGGCATTGATACTCGTTTTCTTTGAGGCAGGTCGTGTCTCTCCTTTCTTCTCGCAAGTGGAGTTCTAATTCGAGAGGTTCGTCGTTGGTGTCTTTGTTAAAATCAATTACTCGGGCCGATGGTACCAATAATTCGAATGGAATGATTGCGTCGACCCCGAAAGTCATCGTGACCGGAGTTTCTCCTGTTGGACTTTTGGCAGAGGTTCTGTAAGACCACAATACTAGAGGCAGGATTTCATCCCATTCTCCTTTTGTTGTGCCTAGTCTTTTCTTCATGGCGTTTAAGATCTGGCAGTTTGTGGTCTCGGGTTGTCCATTGGATTGTGGATAGGCCACAGATGAGGATAAAAAATGCATGTGGAGGCCCGCACAAAAGTCGTGGATACCTTCGCAGTCGAATTGTGGCCCATGGTCGATGATGATGGCTTGTGGGACTCCAAATCGGCAGATCATATTCTTCCAGATGAAAGAAAAAATGAGCGAAAAAAATGTCTAAGAGTTGTGCGAAGTTGGTGATGGATGATCGGGTCAGGTTGGTAAACCATGTTAAGGCTAATCCACTTAATGTAGACGGGAACGATCGACAGAACATAGCATCATTGTCCTCATTCATCCCCATTGCCGTCGTGAATTGGTTCAAATGATTAGTGGTTCAAATGATTAGAGGTGCTTCGTGTATCGCCCTGCAAAAGGCAGATGGGAAAGTTGGTTCATCTTTCCAAACCGGGTCGCACTACTAGAATTATACAATTAGACATCACATCTTTTAAGTCTGTCAAGAAAATGCCCAATGTCAAATTAGTTTTTTTACGTCAATTATTAAATTTGTGATGTTGAAAAACATTTAGACATCAGGCTAATTTTTTTATAGATAAAAAATTGTTCATTCTTAAAAAATTCAAATGCGCGCGGGTTTAAATTTTCTAAGTTAAATGAGTGGGATTCAATTAAGTAAAAATGGAAAAAATTGGAGGGTTTTCAAATGTTGGGAATTTCCAACACTTGGAAAAATTGGAGGGCTTACAAAAATTTCAGCTCTCTTGACATTTTCAATCTCTCTTCTCTTTGGATTATTCGTCTTCTCCCTCTCCATTCTCAACCCTCCCTCTTCTTGAGCTCTCTTCTTGAGATCTCTCCTCAGATCTGACCAAACCCTCCCAAGGCTCCCCCTCTCAGCCTTAGTCCGATGTCTCCCTCCGTCTTACCCTCTCCAAACATCTTCGTTCTCCCAACTCGCTTTCTCACCCTTGATGGATTTGAATTTGGATCGAGATCTAGTTTTGTGAATTGAGCAAAGCTCAAGGTAGAAGACGAGAGGTGAGTTGGAGGGAAAATGAATCCATCAATTGAACTTCTGAATTCGATTACAATGTGAGAAAAGGATTTTATAGTGTGGCCCAACACTTAAGCCCAAACTAATGTAATTTACCCATGACAAGATGGCATCCAAGGACATTTTTCGTTAGAAAATCGGGAAGCTGATCACGAGAGGCAACGTGATATAAGGAAATCAAACTTTCCATGAGCTTCTCCCGGGCGTAATGGAAATCAAGCTCAATGTGATTAGTTCGTTCATGGTAAACTGGTTTCTTCGCAATATAAATTACAGCCTGATTGTCGCATCTGATAGACACAGGAGTGATTTTAGGGACGTCAAGTTCACTCAGAAGCCTCGTAAGCCACGCAATTTTAGTGCAAATGCGCCGGAGAGACCTTTTCTCGGCCTCATCCGAGGACAAAGAGACGCTCTGTTGCATTTTCGACATCCATGACAACAAGCAGGAGCTGAGGAAAATCACAAATCCACTAATTGATCGTCTAGCCCAGTTTGCGTCACTATAAGCTCGGAGTGTGAGATTGGAGCTCTTTGTGAGAAGAAGTCCCTTAGTAGCAGACCCCTTCAAACATCGATGAACATGAACAACAACTGGCATATGAGTAGACCTTGGAGCCTGAAGAAATTGGCTATGAAATTGTACTTTAAAAGCCAAATCCGGGCGTGTACGGACAAGAAAATTAAGTTTTCCCACCAGTCGGCGATAAACAGTGAGAGCTTCCAACAATTCACCATATGTAGGGGTGAGTTGAAGATGAGGCTCTAGAGGGCTCACAACAGGTGAACCTGGGCAAGAGAATTCGGTTAGGAGTTCATGAATAAACCGTTGCTGACTCATTAAGAGACCTTCAGGCACCTTAATAAACTACCTCAAAGCAAACTTTGCCACGATTCTTTCGAAAGAATAAAGAGTAGTCACTGGGAGATTGAGTGTAGCCTCATCTTCTCAAAGCAGCGGATAACCTAGCATACCATTTTCGAGAGGCTTGCTTCAACCCGTAAAGGGACTTTCTCAGACGACGAACCCTGTTGGAACCATCAACAACCAGTCTAGGAGGCAATCTCATGTATACCTCCTCGTCCAAATGGTCGTGCAAAAAGGCATTGTTCACGTCCATTTGCATCACCACCCAATCCCTTTGCAAGCCAAATGTAACCAAGGCTCTCACAGTTGTCATTTTTATGACTGGGGAAAAAGTCTCATTATACTCAATGCCCTCCTTTTGTGTAAAGCCTTTAACAACTAACCGAGCTTTATATCTTTCAATTGATCTGGATGCCTTCCTTTTGACCTTATGAACCCATTTGCACCCTATTGCTTGTTTGCCTTTAGGGAGCTCAACAATATCCCAAGTCTTGTTTCCATCAAGTGCCTTGAATTCCTCTTACATAGTAGACTGCCATACCTCAAATTCACAAGCCTCCCCAATGGTGAAAGGCTCATGTTCAGGCTGGGTAACATCTGGAGCATATACAGAAGGAAAATAACAAGTAGAAGTAATGGTGTGAAAACAAAACTCAACAGCATTACACTGAGAGCAGACATACTCTAATAGATAGGAGGGAGGATGATGATCACGTGTGGATCTCCTAGGAGCAACAAGTTATGCAACAATCGGAGGAGAAGGTAAATTTGTGACAACAGATTCATCTGTGTAATGAACTAAGGCACTGTCTTGAGGGGGAAAGGAAAAGACTCGGGAGTCAGTATTTATGGAAGGAGGAATGGAAAGATAAGGGAAGATGTGTTCATGAAACACAACATCCCTGGACAAAAGAATGTGTTTAGTTTCCAAATTGAAAAGCTTATATCCTTTCTTCCCTACATGATACCCAAGCAAAACACAAGGAAAGCTCGAGCAACAAATTTATCTCGGCCATGTGACATGGTGGAGGCATAACATAAGCATCTAAAGCACCTGAAGTAGTCAAAGGAAGGAGCTCGGCCATACAGTTTCTCATAGGGAGATTTCATCTGAAGTAATCGACTAGGAAGCCTGTTGATAATGTGCACTGCCATTACCACACTATCTCCCCAAAACCTTTTTGGTAGGCCTGACTCAAACATGAGACTTCCGACCACTTCTAAAATATGACGATACTTGCGCTCTACCACTCCATTTTGCTGAAAAGTGGCAACACATGAGGTCCGATGAGCAATACCATGATCTAGGAGATCCTGAGTATGCTCAACACTTCCTCCCAATTCGATAGAATTGTCAGTTCGAATTCCAACCACCTGCCTCCCAAACTATCTCTCAACCAATGCAAATAATTGTTTCACAATAGAAAAAGCAACAGATTTGGTTGGCAGCAACTGAATCTAGGTAGTACGAGTGTAATCGTCTACCATAGTAAAAAAAGTATCAACAATTATCATATGTGGGGACTCTATACGGACCCCAAACATCTATATGCAACAGTTCAAAAGGAAAGGATTTCTTGATAGAACTTAAAGGAAAAGGCAGTCTGGCTTGCCTTGAGCGAGCACAGATTGAACAAGAATTCAAATTTGTATTACAACTATGAGCCATGCTTATAGAACTCAAAGTTTGAAGTCTTTTGAGAGGTAAGTGACCCAACCTCTTGTGCCAAAGAGAGGAATCCACCTGACTTGACACTTTATTTGAACCACCATGTGAATGAGCAGCAACCTGAACTGTGTCTCTGTATCCCAGCAGAAAGAGATCTTTGACCATCTCTCCAATCTTCATCGGCCAATTCATAGAAGGAGCTTGCAAATAACAACCCTTTGCAGTGAATAAGACATAGCAATTAAGTTCCCGAATCAGTTTTCCCACTGAAATCAAATTGCATTTGAACTCAAGTACTAGTAAAGTATTGTGCAATGTCAATTCTTGCACAATCTCTACATTGCTTGTAGTAGTTATGTGAGTAGTTTCCCCAGTAGACAAAGTGAAAGTAAATGGCTTAGCCAATTTGTATGATGATTTGAACAGATCCACATCACCACACATATGTCTACTGGCTCCATTATCAACAATCCAAACTCTCCCATCAAGAACTTGTTGAGATATTGTTGTACCTGAAAAACCTGCGAAATCATCAGCTACTGGCCTCTTACTTCATGAATAAGATCCAGTAGACTGCAACAGTGATACCAAGTGAGCAATCTGATTGCTGGTGAACTCACTTTTCTGATTCTAATTCACATTGCTAGCAAACTTCCGATCACCAGAATCCTTTCTGTCTTTATTGTCCCTATTTTCTGCATATCCAGGTGGAAGTCCTATAATGAAGAAACACATATCTATGGTGTGATTTATTTTCTTTCTATTAGTGCAAAACAACGGTTTTCGTTCAAATTTCCCTTTCTCTTTGTTTGTGTTTCCCTTTCCAAAAGTAGTCACCACTGAACCACCAGATTTAGATCCAGATCCACTAGATCTAGATGCAATACTCTTAGATCTGGAGTTAGATGCCTTAGCATGCATCGAGACTCCCTCACTTTGATTAGATCCACCTGGAATTTTACTTTCTCTCTGATTTTCCTCCAAAGATAGTAGAAAATATATGCGATCTATATCTGGCAAAGGATTCATCATTAAGATAGAACCTCGCACTACAGTATAAGCCTGATTCAATCCCATCAGAAGTTGAATAATCCTTTGATTCTCCTCATATTTACTAAAATTTGACACATAATTGCAATTACATCCTCCACAAGAACACGATGCCAGATTCTTCATGCTATCCAATTCATCCTACATAATCTTCACCTTAGTGAAATAGTCAGAGAAGAAGCTAGTACCTTGCATCGTGGTGACCAGCTCTTGCAGAATCGAGTACATCTGCGTGCCTCCGACCTAACTGAACCTTGAATCAAGCTGGCGCCACACAACCTGAGGAGTGTCGTTATAAATCACGCTTCGTTTTATCTCCGGACTCAGACTGTTAGTAATCCAATAGAAAACCATAGCTCCTTGGTGGTGGAAGCGAGAAGGGAGCTTGAAAGGGAACTAAGGATGACTTTGTTTGAGACGAGTGCGAAGAAGGTTGCTCCACCAAATCTGAGCGAATCAGACGGTGAAGGGCGCGATTCAGTTAGGCAAATGGGTTCGTGTGAGGGTGCGTCTTCCTCCTCTCATTCCATTCCCATGGAGGTACTGAGCTCTTCCTCTCTTTCTTCTACTGTCGGTGGTGCCTGCATTTCGGATACGACAACGGCCTCCGCCCCCCTTGTGGTTAGTGTAAAGTTGAAGGTGAGAATGGTAATTTAATGGAAGATGGGGTTGTTGGTGGGGCAGTTCATAAATCTCAAAATCCCGGGGGCTCTTCTCTGCTTCGATCTGCTTCTTGTGTTCCCCCACTCCCCCATGATTTTGTGGGTGACCTGTCGAGAAATGGGGGTCCGATTTCAGGGATTAATCCTTCCTCCCATGTGCAATCCAACTCAGTGACCCCTGTTGCACAAGAAATAATTCAAAATTGTGAGATTCATATAAACTTTTTTTGTTTGTCAATGACTTCTTTTTTTCTGAATCATTAGACTTTGGGTGGCTTAAAAATCTTAAATTCATATTCTTACTTTAACATGATGTTGTTTGTTTAGATTGGTAAATTAGCATACAAGGAGCAAAGATCTTGGAGTATTGATGAGAAGATAAGCCATCAGTTGAAGGAGTTGGAGGCACTCTCCGTAGAAAGCAATAAGCTTCTTAAAAGGTATTGTCTTCCTAATATGCATTTACTGATGATATCTAGTGTTTGTTTCAAAATTCAAAATATATGGAATGCCAATTTCTGTCTTTGTTTATCATGATAAGCCTATGGTAATTTAGATTCTATATGCTGAAGTATATGTTAACCATGATTAGAAGATTGAGTTAGATCAATCAATTAATGCTTGCTCTATCTTTACTTGTATCATAAACTATTTGAGGAGATTATTAGATTGGATACACATTTCAATAAGGAAAGACCAATCAATTATTGTGATTTAAGTTTGCTAAGTCTAATTGTTGTTGCTTTTCCATTTGGTGATGCAATCTTTTAAAGTTTAGACTTGTAAGGAATTCAAATTGAGAGAATGATCGAACTCTCAATTTTGACTAGGTTATGTTACTCATGTGCTGTTTGGGTTTTTGGTTGTTGTCGTTGCTAGGTTGAAGCTCGCTAGTGATTGCTGCTACAACTACACCAACCTGCAGAGCATTGAAAGCTCTTCTAGTACCTGGGAAGGTCATGCTTTTCCCTTCACAACTCTTCAAAAGACTTCGATCTCGTTCAAAGGAACGAAAAAGGTATTTGATCAGTTAACCCCTTGCATTTTGTAATCTTCTCAATATTTTTTTGTCCCCTGTAAGTTGCAAGCAAACCCACTGAATGGAAACTCTCACATGAACACTATCTCGACCTCTATCTGCTGCTCATTTACTTCCTTCCACATTTCTTTTGTTTTATTGTATTCTTGGTATATCTTTACACCTCTCTTTTGTTTTCTGATGTAACTTGTTATATTTTTTTTTTTTGTAGTAGCTCGTGGCCTGCTTTTCATGTGTGATACCTGTCGGTGAAATTCAGGTAACCCATGTGAATCCCTCTCTCCTTTCAATTCACGAGCCATATAACTTGATTCACACTAGTGTTAGCTTTTAATGGTAATTTCTAGCCTTTCCCAGAGAGGGAAAATTGGATAATTGCTTTCTTTATTTTTGGGTTTCAGAACACCAAGTTATCACTTTTATGAATGTGTTGATTATTGATAGCAAATTAAACGGACCCTTGTATGAGATTGGGTAAGTAATGAGTTCAAAGTTTACATTTGGTTTTTTTCCCTTATGGGCCAATTGGATTTGGAATCTATCAACAAAATTATTATTGATATATTTAGAGGCAAAGCCTGATGAGTCTGTCTATGCCCTGCTTGAATCTGTGGTCATACTTTATTGCTGGTTAATGAAAGTGCATTTCATTAGATGCTATGAGATTAACAAGTAAATATGACTTGAAAAATAATCATTTTTTTTTGCTGGGCAGCTTTGATGGAAATCGTGATTTGTGGGAAACAAATAAGCAAGGAATACCAAGATGGTGGTGGTGGAAGTGGGGAAAACACAACTTCAAGTACAATTATTTTTGTGTAAAGAAAATTATATGGGCTTGTTGTTTTAAAGCTTTTGATGCATGTATTAAAGATTTAACTTTCCCCCCACCGGCCAAAGAAAGTTATATGTACTTGAAAAGACCAATAATA
Organism: Persicaria tinctoria; assembly: GCA_037127255.1. Lineage (NCBI taxonomy): Eukaryota > Viridiplantae > Streptophyta > Magnoliopsida > Caryophyllales > Polygonaceae > Persicaria > Persicaria tinctoria. Next base: position 58,042,276 of record JBANSL010000008.1, on the reverse strand, counting down.
TGTTTGCTTGGAAATTATCTTGAATGAATGTGGAATTTGTGTATCAAGATATTCATTTGATGTTAGCCATTTTTTTTGTAGCACAAAGCCAAAACAGGAAGAACAAAAAACTCAGGCAAACTTCTGATCAGTGCATCTGCAACAATCGGTGTCTTGCTCCTGGTAGCTCTTATGTGTTTATGGGGTTGCTTTCTGTATAAAAACCTCGGTAAACATGATAGCAGACGCCTTGCAATGGAATGAATGGATGTCCATGGAGGTGATGTCGATTTATCTGAAATTATTTGTCATCTTGATGTAATTCTGGGTATATTTTTAGAGGTTTTTGTGTACATGATTCTAATGAGTAATGACTTTCATTGCTTAGATGCATCATTTTTAAAGTGCATGTTTTTTTATGAGAACAAAAGTGTATCTTTCAAGTACCTATTCTTTATGTTTTTTGTTTAAAGTAGGCAAGAAGTAGGTGGTCCTTACAGAAGTAAGGTGCCACCTTGATCATCCTCACAGATGATGTAGCAATGTTTGAATTCTATACCTATTCTTTATGTTGATTTATCATTTATCTTAATGTATATATTCTTTAAAGTGCCCATCATTTGCAAAATCTTATTTTATGAGAAAATGGCGTTGTGTATCAAACGAAAAAACATCGAGTTATAGAAGAAAAGTGGTGTGCCTTAATAGTTATGAAATCAAATCATTACATAAAAATTGATGCTAGTATCATTATAGAAATCGTCTAAATAGTCTAAATCAATGTGTAACATATATTTTTACATCACAATGTAAATATAAATTGATATATATTGCTACCAACAACATCTTTATAAAAATCTAAAATGATGTCCATATCGTATTAATACATCATTTATGTACATATTTCATACGATAGATAATTTTAAAACAATAAAAAAATTACAAATTATATATATGAAATTAATATACCCAAAATCAATATAAGAAAATAGATGTCTGTTTTGTTTTAATACTTTGACTTTTAAAAATAGTGATGTAAATGTAAAATTTAGGCTTGATGTGAATATCTTCAAAAACTTATAAATGAAAAATAATGATGCTTTAAAAACAAGTGAGCATGTCAAAAATAAATTTGAGGGGCTTATTTATATCTATACTGAGGTGGGAATTTGTTACTAAACACACATAGAGATCGGAATTTTTTACTACACACACATAGAGATCAGATTTTTTTTTTAAAGACATCGGTTAATAACAAATGTCTAATTGCGCTTTTCTAGTAGTGTAGGGTGCTCATGATGAATTGGATCGCGATGAAACATCCATGGCGTTGTAGTCACGGGCCCTTTTGTCGATGTTGTCGATGTCGCGTCTTAATTCCGGGTTGGGCAGGTCGTTGGCAAGATTGGGGAAGTGGTCAAAAGTTGTAGGTACCGGGCGTTGCTGCCAATAGTAACCGTATGGATCGTACTGAGGTGGCATCCCGTTTGCTTGTTGCCCATAATATGGATTTTGCGGATAGGCGCATGCGAAGTACTGACAAGGGGGGTACCCGCCCCACATCCCAATTTGACCAAAAGGAGGAGTTGGAGCTGCGTTCCAGCAAGGTTGCTGAGGAATATTCTCGTCGGCATGGGGTTGTGCTTCTTCGTTTGGGGGATCGTTGAGGTTCAATCCGTTGCATTCGCCGACATCGTGATGCTGATGTCCAAACTCTTCACCGAACAACGTAAAATTCATCGCGATTCTGCAAGTTTGTTAGTACAAAGAGTAAAAATAATGTTTATCGTGAGTCATAAGAAATTATAGAAAAAGATTTAATAAAATTAAAAATAAAAGATAGAAAAAAATGAAATATAAGAAAAACATATTTATACGTGGAACCTCTCGTCGTGAAAGCTTCCCACAGACAATGCCAACCACGCGGGCCTGGAATTTCACCTATGCTTATTACCTCAAGGTGATGACAGATATCCTGAATTACCTGCAAGTCTAATTATGACGGATGATAATTGGTTCGTTCGTTATAAGTCACGATCAAGTAATTACTGTTCAATCGTCATCTTTAGAGGAAGTTTCTTCAGATGATGTTCTAACTCCAGATGCGTTCTTCTCCGATCAAGGATCTCAAGAACTCAACTCTGAGGTTTTTTGGGTCTGGCATAATGGAATAGCTCTTCTACTTCTTTCCTCCAAAATCGGATCCTTTGTTGTGGGATCGGTTATGGCGGGTACTTATAGGGGGGTTAAGCTAGTAGCTGGTCAGCTACCTCGTGGGTTGCTCGAGGACACGTCTAACACATTCCCTCGCGCTTAGGTCGTTAGGCTTTGGAGGTGGTGGCAACTAGGTAGGCTACACCTAGTGAGCTACTTAATGACGTGTAAAGTGTTAATGATCGCGATGCAATATTGTTCTTGTTGTTGCTTGCTTTGTGATCACTTGAGGGTATTAAAACATAGTTTGCCTCGATGTCTTTTGTCTCTTTATAGAAGGGGTGGCCTATTCCTGATGTCATAAGTTGTATTTTCTTAAAGGGTGATTTTCTATGGCATTGTCATTATCAAAGTTATTCATCCTCTCTATAGTTGCCCAAGCCTCCGTCGGTGTAAGCTCGATGTTGCGGTAGGCGGTGTATGAGTTGATCCGCTCCCTGCTTACATCATCAAGAGAGTTGTAGAAGATCTCCTTAATAATGTATGATGGCTGCCCATGAGTAGGGCAAGATCGCAGTAGCGCTTTGTACCGGTCCCATGCTCTTGCCGGTGGCTAAAGATATAAAACTAGATCAACAAAGATAAAAATAGCTGATTCTGGCATGGTGAGTGTCGGATGCATGTAGTCCTTAGTCGTAGCGGGATATCGGGCGAGCTCGGCCTAGGCTTGTCTCCTGGCTTGCTCTTCAAGGTTGGTGCATGCCTTCTCAGCAGCGAGAGCAGTAGTATTAGCTAATAGCTCCCTCTGAAGCCTTTCGATCATCTCAGCCTGTGTTTCTACGATCGTCATGATCTTTTTTACCCTAGAGTGGATACGTAGAAGGCGTTCTGGATTGTCTAATGCGTTGAATTTACGTGGTTGACCAGAACGTCACATACACCTGTAGAAGAAAAACTCAAAGCAGAAAGTTAAATATAGCTACCTAAGGCGCGATTCATCGCTTCCCCGACAACGGCACCAATTGTTTTAGGAGGGAATATCGAGATTGCAAATAAAATAATGCAAACCGATTTTGTTCCATGCAAATAATGTTCAACACTTAGCTCCTTCCCGCTGTAGTAGAAGAAAGTCAGGTTCGATCACCGAGGAAACGGGTCAACGGATCTCAGATAGCCAGCAAATCACGTTCTGAAGTTGACTCATAAGCACTCGACCACAACTGGATTGAAGTCAACCTTGATCAGTGCAGTTGATCTCGAGTAGAATTTTCTGCAACATGTAACAAGTTTAGTCAACGTCGGCCAAATGTCCTCGACGTCGAGTAGAATGACTGTCTCGAGTACCTACAAAAGCTAAAACGGAAATCGATCTTTAGTGGAGCACTCGATCTCGAGTAGTCATTAGTCAATGTTGGCGGGCTCGGAAGACTGCATGTCAATCCAGTGCACTCGATGTCGAACGGTTTAGTCGATGTTGAATGACCTGCAGAAACGTAAATAAATCGGCAAAGGTGGACGAAGAGCCAAAGGATGGTAAAGAAACGCGAACAGAAATAAACCAGCGTTGAATGATTTGAAATAAACAAATATGAAATAAAACTTCCAAGATCGGGGCTTACCACAACGACAACCAAACACGCAAAAGTTAAGATAAGACGAATAATTACGTAATCACATCAAGGAGCAAGCTTTCACCTTTTCTAACAATTAGATAACCCTTTGAAGTAACCCTAATTGTATCTACCAATTTTTTGTTTATAATCCAAGTTGTTACCATGTATCTCTATTCTTTCGAGTAGGAAATAAACATATAAAAGGCAGTGGATGATCAAAACATAATAAATATCAAAACTTTACCTCAGGCGCACATGGCTATTGTCGGGCTGACCTCGACCCTAGAAGTAGGGCGACTACTCGCTCATTGCCATAGAAGACATCATTGATAAAAGGAAATAAAATTGCATTAAACTAAATTCAAAACCTTTACAATCCCGGCACTCCAACTTTTGCAAAAGCGTCAAAACCCTAAAAGCCTTGAAAACCTAAAACTATATGAGAAATTGTTTGCTCTATAATGGAATGAATAAGAACCAACCCCTAGGGCTTTATTTATAGGTCATCATCCTTGCCACTTGCTAGTCAAGGAGAGGAAATTCTATCTAAGGGTAAAGATATAAAACTAGATCAACAAAGATATAAATCTAGAAAGGTAAATAACAATCCTTCTTATGGTAAATGATACCTTTGGGATACCCGATCATTCGCCTGTGGGCTCAAGATCAAGAACCACTCCGTATATTTGCACGATCTTGCAATACTCTTTCGATATCTCCTGATTGAACAAATTAATTCAACTAATTAAAGCGACGAAATAAAACTTAAACAATTTAAACAACCAAAGCGACGGAAAGAGAGAAGCGGGAGTGTTCCCGGGTGAGCTTTGCTAGGAGCAGAGGCGATAGCGCTTGCTAAGAGCGAAATCCAAGTGCACGCGGGGTCTCGCATGCGCAGAAACGAAGCTCCTTAGGGCGCGCGAGACTCCGGGAGTGCGAGAGCGAGGGAGTGCTCGACCGTTGGAGCGCCTGGCGCCGAAAACTGCGGAGCTGATGCCGAGTCCAAGCGCTGGTCTTCCTTCTTGCGACGGTTTAGGGTTTAGGGTTGTGTTTTGATTTCGGTTGTGATGGTTAAAGGTGACGATGGTGTTTGATGAGTGATGGCTGAAAGTAACTAGAATACAAGAGCAATGAAAGCTTTTGGGATTGACAATCGAAGAACCCTTTTAATCCTAAAAGGGTTTCCTCAATTCTATTTCAATCTAATTAATTCAATGGGAACTACAATGTTTAAATAGAAAACTATGAAAGCCTTAACCAATTCTTCCTTGCAAAGGAAAGAGTTTTGCATAGGTTAAAACATCTAAAGTTAAGTAAAAACCTAATAAGATAGAAGTTCAATAACTTAGTGGACAAGAATCTATCTAGAGGATATATAATTCTTCCACCTTATTAAATCTAAGTACATGAAATAATAAAATTAGTTAACGAAATTAATTCGGCCCAACCACAAGAGGAGTACTCGATATGGGCTTGTGGCCCACTCGACATAGGTAGGTCTATAGTGGCTCATGTGTTGTGCCAAGTGAGGCTTGTCATCGCGGGTGCTAACGAGTCTTCATGAGCTCCGTTTGTGGATGCAAGCTCACCTCCTGTGCTGGTGGTGTAGTCCTGAGCAAAGTGATCCAGGGTGGCCTGAACCCTTGCTCCATAGTTCCTTGGTAACGGATAAGACTGGCTTTAGTTGCATCTTGGATTCTCTTGGCCCGTGCACGAGTGATAGGACCATCGAATGGAACCTTCATGTTGTCCTCAATGTCACCAGGAGTCATCGACATTTGCACTGCATCATTCTCCTCCACTTGATTTCAATTTGTCCTCAAATCGTCGCCAGGCACGAACAAAGATAGATCTGCGACATTGAAGGTAGAATGAACATTGTACTTGTCGGCAGGGAGATCCAGCTTGTATGCATTAGGACCCATCTTTTGAACCACTCGAAATGGTCCATCTCCCCTGGGGTCCAGCTTAGAGATCCGTTGTTGCTGAAACCTTTCCTTCCTCAGATGCATCCACACAAGATCTCCTACGTTGAACTACACATCCTTGCGATTCTTGTCCTTCGTTGCCTCGTATTGTGCAGTTTTCCTTTCCAGTTGCGCCTTGGTTCGCTCATGCAAGCGCTTAGAGCTGCCAAGTCGGTCGTTCAGGTCAGGCTTGCTCGGGTCGGGTCACTGACGGGTTGGTTAGTTCGGGTAAAAGTTATGGTCGGGTACTGGTCGGGTCGGGTTCGGGTTGGGTTCGGTCATAATGACTTTTAGATTGGTCGGGTTTCGGGTTAAATCGGGTCTTACCCATTCGGGTTCGGGTCAAAGTGGGTCGGGCTTGTTTGGGTTTCGTGTCAAGAGGTGGGTCGGTCTTATTTGAGTTTCGAATCAAAGTAGGTATAGTTTGTTTGAGTTTTCGGTCGAATCATATTCGACCCGTTTGGATAATTAGATTGATTTTGACTCAGTTGAATACTTAAATATGTAATTTACTTAATATAAATGATTTTGACTCGGTTGAATACTTCAATATGGAATTTTGAATCGGTTGAATACACTCATTGTCATTGACTCATCGGTTGTCGATCGATTTTCAAAAAAGTCATAATCGAAAATTCGGTATTCGACAACATCGTCATTTTTTAAAACATTAAATCAATTGATCGGTGCTATAATTAAATCAAATTAATTGTACATTTAGGATTTAACCTTATTTTAACTAGCAAGTTGCAAATGGGCTTATTTGTGGTTTGACTATATCATTCGCCCATTTCATTTTCAATGTCCATTTCATTTTTAGCTTTTGGCCCATTAGTTTTTTTTTCAATATTATTATTATTAGTTTTTAACAAATCTATATATAAATAATTAATTCTATGATAATATAATAATATAGAGTCGGGTCGGGTTCAAATTCGGGTCGGGTTAGAGTCGGGTCGGGTTTGGGTCGAGTCGGATTTGTTTGTGTTTGGGTCTGTTTTGAGTCGGGTAAGTTTCGGGTTGGGTCGGTCTCAAATTCGGGTTACAGATGACTCCAGATCTTCGGGTTTCGGTCGGGTTCGGATTAGGGTGAGTCGGGTCAGGTTTTCGGGTCGAGTCGGATTTTGCTAGCTCTACAAGCGCTTGATGAAGTCCACTTGCTTAGCTGCATCCATGCTCCGTTTCTCCTTGAGGGGCCGCAGCATCATATCCACAAGGGTAAGTGGATTTCAGCCATAGACCACCTCAAAGGGAGTCTGCTTGGTTGTTGAGTGCCTGGACCTGTTATAAGCAAACTCAAAAAATAGTAGGAATTCTTCCCACCTCCGGAGGTTAGTTCGCAGCATGACTCTTAGGAGAGCCCCAAGAGTTCTATTTGTAACCTCAGTTTGACCATCAGTTTAAGGGTGACAAGAAGTAGAAAATATAACTTTTGTACCCAACTTAGACCATAATGTTTTCCAAAAGCAGCTTCAGAATTTAGAATCACGATCAGACACAATAGACAATGGCAATCATGTAAGCAAACAACATCTTTAAAGAATAAATGAGCAACATGAATAGCATCATCAGTTTTATGACATGGTATAACATGAACCATTTTGGAAAACCTATCCACTACCACAAAAATAGAATGATGACCCTTAGAAGTTCTAGGCAAGCCAACAATGAAATCCATAGATACGTCTTCCCATGGTGCATTCGAAATTGGTAGGGGTTGACAAAGACCATTCGAATTTTCCTTAGACTTTGCTTTAGCACATGTAACACAACTTTTGACAAATCTTAGCACATAATTAGACATCTTAGGCCAAAAGTAATGTTCCTTCAATCCAGCTAAGGTTTTTTCGAAACCACCATGACCCCTAGATTCGTGTATTTCTTGAGTTAACAGTCGTCTAATAGATGAAGATGGGATACAAAGCTTGCCCATCTTAAACTAGTAACCATTATCAAGAAAATAAGAATCAACTTCACCTTTGGACACACATTGAGCATAAATAGTTTTAACGAAACCATCAGAAGCATGCAGTTCCTTTATCAAAGCAAAACCTAAAACATGTGCATCCATATGGTTTAGGAGGACATACCTGCGTGATAGCGCGTCAGCTACCACATTATCCTTTCCCTTTTTTTGGTGAACCACATAGGAAAAGGTCTCCAAGAACTCCACCCATCGAGCAAGTCGCCTACTAAGCACTAACTGACCTTTGAGATACTTCAGAGCTTCATGATCCGAATGAATCACAAACTCCTTAGGCCAAAGGTAGTGCTGCCATGTCTGTAAGCATCAAACCAGCGCGAACAGTTCCTTGTCGTTGGTAGAATAGTTAAGCTTAGAGGGGCCCAACTTCTCGCTAAAATATGCAATAGAGGGCGCCTATTCTGCAGCAGAACCCCACCTATGCTAGTGCCAGAAGCATCACATTCAAGCTCGAACGGTTGTGCGAAGCCAGGTAGTTGCAGCATAGGGGCATGGGTGAGTCGATCTTTGAGAGCATCGAAAGCCCTCTGATGTACGTCTGTCCAGCGAAACGTCACATCGTTCTCGGTCAACTCACGTAGGGGGCGGCAATAGTGCTGAAGTCCTTGACGAAGTGTCGATAGAAGCCAGCAAGGCCTAAGAATGAGCGGACATGAGTGGAAGTGTGCGGTTGAGCCCACTCTATTATTTGGTTGATTGCCCGGCAATCAACACACATGCGCCAAGAGTCATCCTTCTTTGGAACTAAGATAACAGGCACGACACAAGGGCTTAGGCTTTCTCGGACAAAGCCTTTGTCCATCAGCTCCGTGACTTGGCATTGCAGCTCCTTTGTTTCCGCATGGCTAGCTCTATAGGCGGCGCGATTAGGCAAGGCTGCGCCACGGGCGAAGTCAATCTGATGCGCAATCCCTCGAATAGGCGACAATCCTTGTGGTAGATCAGCTGGAAGGACATCTAAATAATCCTGCAAAAGAGCAGCAATAGGGGCAGGAATATGATTCAAATCCACAACGTTAAGTAATACCTCTTTAATTACCAATAAGATGTGAGTTCGATGAGCATTCCAGGTGATGGTCTCTTTCTGAGGTTAAGAGACCAAATATCGTCGTTCAAAAGAGTCTTTAAGAGAAGTAGACGAAAGTTGTGTCGAAGCAGAAGGAGAAGGGGTAGGCTTGGGGACGGCCGCGAGTGTGGGCCTAGAGGTCGCGGGCATGGTATGCCCTGCTGAGCCCTCACGTGCTTTCTCCAACCTTTGGGCCTCCTTTTGAGCATCCTACTGTTGTCGTTTGCGAACATGTTCCTTCAAAACAACTTAAGGAGAAAGGGGTAGGATAGTAACTCTCCTCCCATCAAAAGTGAAGGAATATGTATTTGCACGACCATCATGTATAACAGAATGATCAAATGTAAGAAATCCACTACCTTTTCATGATATGATCCAATAGAAAAAGAAACTAAGCACTATTTACTAACCATAATATCAGATCCATCATCAGTAATGTCATTTAATCCATAGTGAGTAGCTCTAGGAGTAGTAGTCAAATGTAAGAAATCCACTACCTTTTCATTGATGAGGTTGCAATAACTCCCACCATCGATGATGACGCTCAAGGTAGCCTCGCAAACCACACACTTGGCGTGGAAGATGTTCTCCCTTTGATCAGCCATGGGAGCTTCCTGGATGTGTAGGACCCGACGATTGACAAGACATAGAGTGTCCTGAAAGTTGTTGTGTCGATCTCGTCTTCAGGTTCAATCGGCTGGTCCTCCTCCACTGCACTCGAAATTACATGGTCCTCGATGGTCTCCTCCTCATAGTAATGGTCTCCCAAATCATTGAGAAGGACCTTCTTTTTCCGAGGGCATTCGCGAGTGACATGTCCAAAACCACCACAAGTGAAGCAGCGGATGTCTTTAGTGTGTTCTTTATATGGTGCAACAACTCTTCTAGTTTCAATCTGATAACCCTGTTTAGGGGATTTGGGAATTTCCTTTTGCTGCATAGAAGAGTTAGAAGTAGATCTAGATTGATTAGAAGAATTAAAGGGAACAAACATGCGACCTTGTGAAGACTGGTCATTTCTTGCCCTCTGTTGTTGCTGCTGATCATATAGAAGCTGCGCTTTATGAGTTAAAGTGTTAATATCTCTATATGAATGAATAGCTAAAGGGTTTTTAATAGAAATATTAAGACCAGCAAGAAATTGAGTGCATATACCACGCTCAGTAAGATAAATATTAGCCATATGAGCGAGGCGTTCGAGCCCATCTCTGTACTCCATAGGGGAACGAGATCCCTGTCTACATGAAGCCAAACGCATCCTCATAGTCTATGTATACTCCTCTGGAACGTGTCTCTTCTTCAGAAGATAGGGCAGTTGAGGCCAAGTTTCAACAGGTTGCTTACCTTGACGACGTCGGATTTCGCGAGTGCGAAACCACCAAGAGCGAGCCATACCTGTCAAATGCACTGTAACAACCTCTAACCTATCTATTTCATCATATATAAGATGGTCAAGCACATAATTAGTATGATCCTCCCACATAATATAAGCATCAAGATCATTAGCACCGTCAAATGTTTCTAATTTAATCTTGACATCTCGTCGTTGGATAGCCTGTGAATTATCAAGTCTAGGACGACCAAAATGAGGATTAGGAATATCATCAAGATTAGGGTCTGCCTCTTGGTAAGCGTCCTCAAAGTGTGGCATGTCGTTCAGATCAGCATTGTCATGATTATCCTCCCAATTACCTTTGGGAAAGTGTAGGTTCCCGAACTTCTAGTGTTGTTGTCGATTATGTTGCTGCTTATGGTGATGATTGCCATTGAAGGATGATAGTACATCATCGTTGTCATTCTCACCATTAAAAGGATTAGGAGTAGCATATCTAAATTTAAAAAGAAATTGACCGGAGGGGGGGGGGGGGGGGGGAGTTACCTGAAGGGATTGTATTACCTGAGGGAGGTGTATTACCTGACGGAGGCGGCTTACCACCTGGCGGTGTAGATCCAGAAGCCTCATTATGTTTCAATTCCTCGAATTTCCGATCAATGACTTTGTTGACCTGGGTAGTAAAATCAGCACGTTCTTGAGCCCTTTCAATGGCCAAGCGATTGGTTAATTGTGACATTGCAGCTGCAACAATGGACTACACATCGAGTGCATTAAGGGGGGTCGGAGGGGTAGGGGAAGAGTTGGGGTCATCTCCGTTAGTCATGTTCCTACAATATCAGAAGAGCAACAAGTAAACGGAGCAAAGACCAAAAACCAAGTAATGCAAGCCTTTTTGATCCTAAGAGTGATTTAGTTTTAGAAATTAATTAGGCGAGAAAACAAGGCACAATATTCAAGTAATCTTCCCTGGACACAGAATTTTACAATATTGAAGATAGCAAGTAGAGATCAAATTGCAAATGAAATCAGCCACAAGTCGGATAACATGGATAGCAAGTATGAACAAGCGGATAATGTGTAAAGAATAAAAAAATTACAATGTGATGCTCGAAATTTCAGTAATATATAGGGATAGGAACAATGCAATCACAAGGGTAAGCAAGTGCACACACTCCGTCAATTATTATCCAACGGTTGCAACACGGTTCTGAAAAAGAGGGGTGTGACCATGGCTCCTGTGCCGGGACAGCAAAAAATCACACAAGTAGGGTTCGTTATAATGCTTGAAACTAAATATATCATCTAATAAGTAGCGAATAAAAGAAATAACAATATGCAAGAGTTACTAACTCAAACAAAGAAGGAATCATATTGACTATTTTTTTTTTGAATTTACTCTCGGTTTTTTTTTTGTCTAGGCTATGTCGTTGCTGTAAAGGCTGGAATGGCGACAGAAAATTGAGAACAAAAATAAAACATAAAAGAAACTAAGCTACGATGATCTAAAAGTAAGCAAAAATAAATAAAATAAGGGAAATATGCATCAAATATGGAAAATTAGAGTTCTTTAGTTGTGCAAGTTCGTATAATGCTTTAATCTAAGAATCACATTCATAGGCATGATATGTAGCAACAAGGAATAAAAATCAAAATTTGCAACCAAAAACTCAATATCTTCCAAATTATAGATCCAAACAAGAAAATAAACCTAAATAGAGTGCCAAATTTGAAGGGTGAAAAATAAAAATCTAAAATTTATGCAGCGGGAATGGGGAAAAACATGGCACGAAATAAATCACTCAAATAAGAAATAAGAGAGTAAAGAACTCACATAAACTTGAGAATCTGATACCACTTGATACGTTTGGGATACCCGATCCTTCGCCTGTGGGCTCAAGATCAAGAACCACACCGTATATTTACCCGATCTTGCCATGCTCTTTCGATATCTTTTGATTGAACAAATTAATTCAACTAATTAATTAACTAATTAAAGCAATGAAATAAAACTTAAAGAATTTAAACAACTAAAGCGACGGAAAGAGAGAGGCGGGAGTGATCCCGGGTGAGTGGCACTGGGTGCGCGGGACTGGTGGCGCTTCACTGGGAGTGGAGCTGGTAGCGCTCGCTGGGAGCGAGAGCCAGGTGCGCGCGGGGTCTCGGATTCACACGATAGAAGCTCCTTAGGGGGCGCGAAACTCCGAGAGTGCGAGAGCGAAGCCGCGGGAGCGAGAGCGAGGGAGCGCTCAAGCGCCTGGCGCCGAAGACTGCGGAGCCGATGCCGAGTCCAAGCGCTGGTCTTCCTTCTTGCGACGGTTTAGGGTTTAGGGTTGTGTTTTGATTTCGGTTCTGATGGTTGAAGGTGATGATGGTATTTGATGAGTAATGGCCGAAAGTAACTAGAACACAAGAGCAATGGAAGCTTTTGGGATTTACAATCGAAGAACCCTTTTAATCCTAAAAGGGGTTCCTCAATTCTATTTCAATCTAATTAATTCAATGGGAATGACAATGTTTAAATAGAAAACTATGAAAGCCTTAACCAATTCTTCCTTGCAAAGGAAAGAGTTTTGGATAGGTTAAAACATCTAAAGATAAGTAAAAACCTAATAAGATAGAAGTTCAAGAACTTAGTGGACAAGAATCTATCTAGAGGAGATATAATTCTTCCACCTTATTAACACTAAGTACATGAAATAATAAAATTAGTTAACTAAATTAATTCCGCCCAGCCACAAGAGGACAACTCGACATGGGCTTGTGGAACACTCGACATAGGTAGGTCTCGAGTGGCCCATGTGTGTTGCCAAGTGAGGCTTGTCATGGCGGGTGTTGACGAGTCTTCATGAGCTCAGTTTTTGGACGCAAGCTCACCTCTTGTGTTGTTTGTGTAGTCCTGAGCAAAGTGGTCTATGGTGGCCTGAACCCTTGCTCCATAGTTCCTTGGTAACAAACTAGAAGGGCTTTAGTTGCATCTTGGATTCTCTTGGCCCTTGCACGTGTGATAGGACCATCGAATTGAACCTTCATGTTGTCCTCAATGTCATCAGGAACCATCGACATTTGCACTGCACCAATGCATAAATCTTCCTCCATGATGATAGAACTTGATAGATGATGATTACTTTGTGGCCAAGTATCTTCTCCTCGTCATCGAATCGGCCCAATTCATTCTCTGCTCAACAAAGTTTTGGTTGACGCCGAGTAAGATGGTGGACGTCGAGTAGATTGTACTCGATCTCGAGCAATCTCGTGGATCTCGAGTGCTCCTTCTAGTCGGCCTCGAGTATGGCTTTCTTTTGCAATCGACGTCGAGTATTCCTCGTCTGGCTTTACAGTAGCTTGACTCTTCTTCCTTAGTCAATTTTTCCCATGTCTTCAGTCGACGTCGAGTGGATTCCTGCAGTCAACTCCTCTTTTTAGTTTTGTCCCGGAATGGCTCTAAATCCTTCAAAATTAAACCAAAACTTGTGTAGACCTGTATTTCTTGCAAATAAGCTTATACTACACAAATTCAAAATATTCCAAAACCAAAATTTGCAAAATACTTAGAATAAGAAGCGAAAATATGCACAAAAACATGGTTACATTAGTGGATCTCATGCAACGTCGAACGGGAATAAAAGGAAGAAGAAGAAATCCAGGCTCCCTCCGGCACCTCTTTTCCCGACCTCAACTCTCACCTAGAAAACTGAAACCACAATCCGGCATCAAGCGACTCAAAAGGATAGAAGCGAGAATAAAGAGAAAGGAGGAAGAGGAAACTCACCGAGATCGCCGATTATCGCCGGAGGAAACTGCTCGTCAGGGCTGAGTTGGATCGTTGGGGTTGGAATCGAGCAGGATCGGCCTAGGATGGGAGAATGGAGGTTTAAAAGAGGAACTTTACATCATTTTTTACCGAAAGGAGAGAAAATAGAGCTTACGTATGAATTTCAGAAAGCAGGGAAAAGCGGCTCGACCTTGGCTCCATCGGGGCTCCGCCTGCTTCTTCTAATGACGCAAGAGGAAGGAGGAATTGTTGGGCGCTACTTGCAAAAGAAGGAGGAGAAACGGAGCTTTAGTGGGCTTGGTTGCTCGCGGAAGAGACATGGGAGAGGAACATGAAGGAGCTCGCGGTTATGGCTCCCAAAGGTGGGATGACGATGGCGAGCTGGTGGGGTTGCTAGCGCCTGGTTGTAAGGCTGATTAACGTCGACAAGGTTTGGTGGCTCAACAATCAGAACAAAAAGGAATTAGAAGAGGGATTATGGTGGCTGCACAATGGTCGGATTCAAGAAATGGAAACAAGAGAGAAGGTGGATTAGCGTTCTTCTCGCAACTACATGTAACATGGAGAGGGATTTGGTTAAGGGCAATTTTAGTGGTTTAGCAATTGGGAGAGGGAAGGATTGGTGTGAGTGTTGAAATTCGGGGGGGGGGGGGGGGGACCATCAACAAGGAGGAGTGTATATTTGTAGGGAGGAGGGGGTGAGCTAGTGAAAGGAATCTCCCCAATAGCTTAGCATCTGAAGAGAGAGAGAGAAGAAAAGGGAAGTAAATACCATTTGGGAAAGGGTTCCCCACACAAATACCAATTTGAAATCCAGAAGCTCGATTTCAATCTCGCTCACTAAAATGAAATCCAAACACTCGTCAATTTAAATCAAATTTTTTTAATTCATTATCGAAATTAAAATAATTTATCAAAACTCGGAGCCCGAAAGCGGAATCGAATTCCGTCAAAATCCAAATTCTAAAACGATGCCAGAGGATTTTAAAATCGAAACTTGTGCTCGAGGACGATTTTTCTCCCATTTTTACAAATTGAATAAAATAATAATTGTTGAAAAAAATGCGCAAATAATTGTACAACACATTTTATTTGATTTTTTAATATTTGAGTTCGAACCCTTTTGGTTATCCTCTTTATTCGAAGTCGTATCGATACCAAGATTTGAGTGGTTTTGGTGATTTGGACTGCACCCGTATTTTAGCGGGTTGCCTACGTATCTCTTGGAAGAGAATCAAGCCTTACGTAGTTCAGAGTGGTTGATTTTTTGTTTTTATCGTTTTAACGATTTTCATGCATCATTGGATTGTATCAGGACCCATCTTCTCGGAAGGGTAGCCCTAACATGAATCACACTATCATATGCATGAGATTCTCTCGTGTATCACCCGAATGAATTGGACACACCTTCTCGAAAAAGTTTCCCAATTCGACGGCTATCACTTACACGGAAAATCATGTATATTTAATTTAAATTTAATTTTAATTTAATTTTAATCTCATTTTCATTTTTAATGTGAATTTAGAGGTTAACGACTGTACCCGAACCCGGCATATTTTTGAGATTTAATATCGGGTTACCTACGTAGCCGTTTTTACGGCGTCAAGTCTTTATGTAGTTCTGTATGGAAAACCAACTTGATTGGTTTGATCGACGATTGTACCCGACGAGCTTAAGCTGATGCGGGACCATCCAAGACACCTTCGGACACACCTATACTTGGGTATGGACCTATGATTCGAGCTCATGAGAATGTTGTCATCCTCAAGAGAAAGAAGAAGGCTCCACCATGGGAGAAGGTCCAAAGGTGCAAGCTTGATGGGTCGTTCGTTTTAGAGTCGTTCAGCCGTTTGACAGCTTTTCGACGTCTCAGTAAAATGAGTCGTACGGATTCAATATTAATCGTATTGAGGCGGGCTATACCTTGTCGGAACGAGGACAAAGAGATCTACAACTTTGTTGTTGAAGGTGTTTCCAGATTCGACATGGAGCTTGGCCGAAAATCACATTCTTTACAAGCTGTCACTTTTTACGCGGCCGTGCAGGTAGGTGCGCGTGCGTGCGGCGTGGGCGCGCGGGCTGTTGAATGCTGGCCATTGAGCCTTATGTGCTCACGTTGGACTTGGTTAAGTTGTTAAGTTAGAAAACTTAATTAATTGTGTTATTTTTAAGTTACTTTTAGGTTATTTAAATAATTCCTTTTATTTATTATCTTAATTAGTAAATCAGCCCTAGGTTATATATTGACGGCTGATCCTTCCATTGTAACTCAGTACGTTGAAATTTATGAAAGTTCTCTTTTTTTGTGAAACACATAGAGCGTAAGTCGATCGATTCGTAGCGTGGCTCATCGATTGCAAATTGGTTCTTGATCTAACTTGGTTTGCTTTGAGTTCGTCAACCTCGCGAGTGCTTGGTGATCCAGGTAATCACAAGTCTCCTCCTTGTGCCTCCAAGTTGTCCGCTTGGTTGTGTAAGGTTGTAGAGGCGGGCTTTATAGTCGTTGGTGTTTGGTTCCTACCCTCTACGGAGGCCTGGGGTCTTCATCTCGTTCTATTTTAGTTCGAATCAACCAATCTATCGGTCTTTCATTACTTTTGTCGAGTCTTCTATTGCTGCGTTTTGAGTATTTGTTCTAGTTTCTTGAGTCTTTGCTTCCGTTCTTGTCGTTGAGTGTTGATTGTCGAAGTTCGGGCCATCCTACGGCTAACCCCGTATCAAATTGGCATCAGAGCTTTGGTTTCCGACATCAAAGTTGTGTCTTTTGTTTCCCTAAACACAAAACCTACCAAAAAAAAAATAGAGTCTTTCTTGTTCTTGATATTTTTACTTCTTTAATTTTTTTAATTTGATTGCATTAAACTTTGTTTGTGATTGTTGTGATTGTTGTGGTTGCTTTAGCCCTAAACAAATCATACCCCGAGACCTTTGATTGCCGTTCTTGTGCTTGAACAGTCAACGTACACAATTGTGAAAGAAATTAGCATTGGCCTTTTGTTTAGCCGAGTACAATTGTTGAAAGAATTGTTCTTGAAAGAATTGAAGCCGACACCACAGTAGGCATATTTAAGTCCAATTGGTATTGATCGGTCGAAGCAATTCACAAACCCTAGTTTGCTTTCTATCTTTGGCTATCTTGTTCTATCCTAGATTTATCTATTTAATTGCTTTATTTAATTTGTTGAAATTTGTGGTAGATATATTTCATATTTTCTATCATAGATTATAAAAGGCATAGATAGATTTACTTACCATATTAGTCAAACCTCCATTATATATATTTCATTAGGGCTATACAAATTTTATTTTCTCTCACCATAGTTTAATTTTCAAGAGTCCTTTATTTCATTGTTAGTTTCTTGCATTAGGTCAAAAAAAAAAAACAGTCCGAAATATTCAAAAAAAAATAATTACATTCAAAGCTTAGTTCTAGGAGGATAAAATTCACTAGGGGCAAAAGTAAGCTTTCAAAAAAAAAAACAAACAAAAAAAATAAAATTGTTGAGATCTAGTGCAAGAACTTTCAAGGACCAATTTTGGTGAAATCCTATAGCCCTAGTCGAAAGTCTCAGACACATATCTCCCGAACCATAAAAATTTTTTTTAAGCCCTACCTTGCAACTACAACATCCATACTAAGGGTTTAAATCAAAAAGAGGTAAAAATTCAAGTTTTTCTTTCTTTTCTTTCATTTTCTTTTCCTCTTTTTGTGTGCCGTGTACTGCAGTGTCCATACCGACCCCCTCCAGCCTCGGTACAGCATCGGTACAGTGTCTGTCGAGTCAGTTTGGTCGATTCCGAGCTTCTGCCCAGCTTGTGTCGAGCACTTTCTTCGGTGTTTCTTTGTCCTTTCTCTTGATTACTTTTCTTTGATTGTTGAGTCCTTGCTTGAGTGTTGATTTGCCCAAAGCGGATTGCCCCAACAAGCTTGTCATAACCAATTAGAGAGAAGAGTGTGAGCGAAACACTTGTGAGATTGTTTATATGTTTACTAACTGTCACGTAGTTCTTTGTTTGTCTTGTCTAACTAGGGCAACAACATGATTACTCGAGCTGAGATGATCAAACAGTTGGAAGCCGTGACTGAGAAATTGGTACGGATAAATGAAAGATTGACGACAGTAGCGGGACGACATTCTTCTGGGGCATCTACTGGCCCTAAAGGGAGTAATCCTAACTCTTCTACTCTTAAACCTTTGTACGTTCCTTGCTTTATATGTCAAGGTAGAGGACATGTTATGAAGGATTGTCCAAATAAGAAGACTTTCATGATTAATCACCTAGGCAAAAATGGATCTGAAAATTCTAGTGGTGATAATGATAAGCATGTTGAAAATGATCAAGATCTTACTTTGCTTGCTTGTGATGATAATGATTGCATTGAATATGAACATGATGATTCTTTGGTTGTTAGTAAAGCTTTAAGTTTTCAACCGATGCCGTGTGATGATAATCAAAGCGATGATTTGTGTCATACTAAATGCTTAGAAAAAGGCAAAATTTGTAATATGATCATTGATAGTGAACCTTGTTCTAATATTGCTAGCCTTGATATGATTGACAATTCAACCTTGAAAAAGGAAGAAAACTTGCTAGCTTTTGATGAAAATTTAGAGATTAATGAACATCCTAAAGTGCATATTACGTTAGAACATCATGAAGATGATATGAAGTATAAATTATGCACTTATAAAGTTTCTTTTCTTTGTTTTGTAGAAAACTCTAACGGTCTACAAGTTGGTGAAGCCAAGATCAAATCCTTCCAGAAGTGGTCAACCCCTACAACAATCGGCCTCGAGAGGAGTTTCCATTGGCATGAGGTATTCGATCCAGGAGCTCGTGTGGATGCATTTGAGGAATCTTATGCGACCTTGGATTCGAGGTCGAATCCTTTTCAAGAAAGGGGAATGATGCGGGACCATCCAAGACACCTTCGGACACACCTATACTTGGGTATGGACCTATGATTCGAGCTCATGAGAATGTTGTCATCCTCAAGAGAAAGAAGAAGGATCCACCATGGGAGAAGGTCCAAAGGTGCAAGCTTGATGGGTCGTTCGTTTTAGAGTCGTTCAACCGTTTGACAGCTTTTCGACGTCTCAGTAAAATGAGTTGTACGGATTCAATATTAATCGGATTGAGACGTGCTATACCTTGTCGCAACGAAGACGAAAAGATCTACAACTTTGCTGTTGAAGGTTTTTCCAGATTCGACATGGAGCTTGGCCGAAAATCACATTCTTTACAAGCTGTCACTTTTTACGCGGCCGTGCAGGTAGGTGCGCGGGCGTGCGGCGTGGGCGCGCGGGCGTGCAACTCCGGGCTGTTGAATGCTGGCCATTGTGCCTTATGTGCTCACGTTGGACTTGGTTAAGTTGTTAAGTTAGAAAACTTAATTAATTGTGTTATTTTTAAGTTACTTTTAGGTTATTTAAATAATTCCTTTTATTTATTATCTTAATTAGTAAATCAGTCCTAGGTTTTATATTGACGGCTGATCCTTCCATTGTAACTCAGTACGTTGAAATTTATGAAAGTTCTTTTTTTGTGTGAAACACATAGAGCGTAAGTCGATCGATTCGTAGTGTGGCTCATCGATTGCAAATTGGTTCTTGATCTAACTTGGTTTGCTTTGAGTTCGTCAACCTTGCGAGAGCTTAGTGATCCAAGTAATCACAAGTCCCCTCCTTGTGCCTCCAAGTTGTCCGCTTGGTTGTGTAAGATTGTAGAGGCGGGCTTTATAGTCGTTGGTGTTTGGTTCCTACCCTCTACGGAGGCCCGGGGTCTTCATCTCGTTCTATTTTAGTTCGAATCAACCAATCTATCGGTCTTTTCATTACTTTTGCCGAGTCTTCTATTGCTGCGTTTTGAGTCTTTGTTCTTGTTTCTTGAGTCTTTGCTTCCGTTCTTGTCATTGAGTCTTGATTGTCGAAGATCGGGCCATCCTACGGCTAACCCCGTATCATAAGCTTTATGTCGAGCTACCTACGTACCCATTTGAACGGGATCAAATCACCCGTAGTTCTTTTCAAATGACAAATTTGATTTAGTTTGACGTGGACGACTGAATTCCATATATATTGAATTTGATACCGGATTTTCTACGTAACTCATAAAAGAGTATCAAGTCTTTACATAGTTCTTTTTTAAGAAGCAATTTGATTTTGTGGATTGATGATTGAACCTGACGAGCTTTAGCTTTATATCGGGTTTCCTACATATCAGACAAAGCGGAATCAAATCCTATGTAGTTCTTTTTAAACCGATTGAAATTTGGAAAATTCCGGTTTAAGATTTTGACTCCGTTTTTGTTTAGAAGCCAACTTGAAATCAACCCACTGGAATAAATCGGCAATAAAAATTTCACGAGTTTAATTTTATTATTTTATTAAACCCAATTTTCAATTTGTATTAATCGTAATTTCTATATTTTTGTGGGTCAATTTCGTAATTAAAGAAAAATTCTCAAACATGCTTTTGCTGTACGTTTGAAGCCTTAAAGTCGGTATGTCATTCTTTTCTTTCATTCTTTTTTTGTTTACTTGAAGAAATAAAACAATACAATTATACAGCCCATTGTTTTTTTTATGATTTTATTTTCGGATTTTCATGAGTTGAGGTAACCGTGTGGTTTAGCTTAATTCGGGAGGTAAATGAAGGTTTCAAGTTTTTCGCCGGGTAACCCTGAAGTTTTGAAACTTTTTGTCTCGTGCCCAAAACTTGTTGTAATGTCTATTCTAATCGATAGCATATAAACCTAGGAACATTGGATGGTCTTAGATTTAGATTAATTGGTAGACTAGATGTTATACACTTGTAAATATAATATATACTTATAATGTGCTAAACATGTGTTAGAAGTGTAAGGTTTTTAACCTTATGCTCACATATGTACAAGTATGTATAAGTATATGTTATATATATATATATATAGACGATGTATGCTCATATGTAAATGGGCTTTGAAAGCCCATTACCCTAGCCTGCTTCACTTACCTGGACCGAGCCCTCCTTGTTGACCCAACGCGCTTCCAGCTACTGGACGTCTTCAACGCTGCGTTTCACTTACGGCTCGCCTATTTAAAGGGAAGAAGAGCTAGGGTTGCCTCACTTCTTCGATCCAGCTTTCAGGTAACCAAAACCCTAAAGAGAGAGAGAGAAGAGGCGGCGGAGAGAGAAAAGCTAGGGTTCCAAACCTAGCTCCGGCGAAGCTTGTGCAGTCCGATCTAGAGCGAATCTCGTCCTGAGACTCTAGATCCGGGTTCGAGGAAGAAGAAGAAGGCCTTTGCTCTCTGTTCAGGCGAAGCGCTCCTTCCCTTGGCGACTCCGACGAAGATCTGGCTCTGTTCTCCAGATCCAGGGTGTCTTCTTCCTTTTGCTTGCTTTGATCTTGCTTTTCTCTTGCATACATGTTCTGTATTGTGTATTTCCGTCTTTCGTTTGCCTTAGTCTAGATCTAGGGCAACCTGTTCTGTATTCTTGCGTCTTGATTAGTGGATTGAGATCTCAAGCCGATCCGGCTGAGACTCCGTGGATGTAGGCTCCGGCCGAACCAAGTAAAACTGCTTGTTGGTCGCTCGTTTACTTTTCTGTTGTGTTTTCGCTTCCCAACCCCGTCTTTGACCTTCAATCTGAAAGGTTAGAGACGACTAAGGAATTACAAAGTGGTATCAGAGCGAGGAGTCCCTTTCCTTACCTACCTGTGCCATTCTTGGACTTCAGGGAGCGGGATTGGAGGCAGGACATTGGGTAGCCCTTAAAAAAGCTCAGGCTTGGACTATTCCTCTCCTGTCTGACGTACCACTGGTCTAGATCCGTTCGAAGACCTGTGATTCTAGGGTTTTATAAAAGTGTCTTGTATACTATTGCACTTTACCTTGCTTCCGCTATATAAACTTTGATACTTACCTGTTTCTTGGACACTGCAGGTACCTAACATCATGGACAGTGCTCTAAAGATCAAGCCCTTTTTGATGGTGTTATAGACTTCGCCATGTGGCAAGTCAAGATGAGAGCCGTTCTCATCAAGGAGGGTTGTTGAAAGGCGGTCTTGAAGCCTGCAACCACAACCTCTGAGATGTCTTCCCTTCTCAAGGGAATCGACATCAATGATGAGGATCCACCAAAGACTGATGAGAAATTGAAGAAAGTCGAAGGAGGATCCTCTACCACACAGTCCACTGCTGATGAGCTAGAGATGGACATGAAATCCCACTCAGAGATAATGCTTCGACTCACTGATGGCATTGCTCGATAAGTGGTAAAACACTCTTCCGCTTACTCCATCTGGCATGCCCTGGAGGAGCTCTTTCTATCTAAATCCTTGCCCTCTAGGATTTCTCTGCTATGTCGTATGTTCACTTATAAGATGAATACTGCTCTTACTCTTGATGATAATCTTGATAAGTTTTTAAAGATGACTCAAGAACTGGAAAGATGCAAAGATGACATAAAAGATTCTCTCACCAGGCTATCTTACTTCTTAATTCTCTGCCCACTCAGTTTGATAACTTCAAAGATGTCATTCAATTTAGTCGTGATGAACTGACAAAGGATAAGTTGATTGAATCTATCATTGAAAAGAATGAAATCATGAAGGTTTTCAAGATTAAAGGTCTGAAAAATGATAAAGTTGACAAACCTGAGGTCACTAGTACAAAAATGGGATTATAGCTCATGAGATATTACCCCGGATATTTTTTTACGGGGTGTAATGGCTGAACTGGCAATTTTTTTTTACGAAAAAAAATATAGCCCGGATTATTTTTCAATCATCCGGGCTATATTGTTCTGGGTTATTAATCCATCCACCTTATATACCCCGGGCGTTTTTTGGGACATATATCCGGGCCATATATCTATACTGGTATTTTACCCCGAAAATAAGACTACTTATAAACCACAAGTAATATCCGGGGTATATAAAATTCCCTTTGCCTTGGCACGGGCAGAGGCAAAAACATCTCATTTCCCTCTTCTTCTTCGCAGACCTTGCTCCAGAATTTTCTTCTTCTTTGTGCTCCACTTTACCGTCACCCGTTTCCACCGAGCTACCTCTTCCTCGACCTTCTCTTCTCCGGCCACCTCTTCTCTGGCCTCCACTTCACCGGATTTGTGGTCGTTCCAAAAGCTCTAAATTGCAGACTCGAAATCGCAACTGACGAACCCTAAATCTCAGCCAAAGTCTCAACATCGGATTCTTCCACTTCGATAGGCTCTCGTAGCGGAGTTCTTCTCCAGATTCATGCGGTACGTCATCTACCCAAACTCTACCTACAAATTCTTCCTAATTCCAAAAGCCCTAAATTACAGTCTCTGAATCGCATCCTATAAACCCTAAATCCCAACCTAAATCGCAGACTGGATTCTTCTTTATTATCAACCTCTGAACCGCAATTGCAGCCTCCGAAGACGGTGGAATTGGACTTCTGCTTCCACTTCGTCGGCGCCCTCTTCGCCGACTTCCTCTTCTGCTTCCCTCACCTACTTCTACTGGACCACTACTATCATCTTAGCCTATTCTACACTTGGTTTCTTCTCTTTTTTCTGCGGTATGTAATCCACTCCCTGCCTCATTCAAATCTCTATAACTGAAATGTGTTTGGCTGGATTTAGTTGGGATTTTTGAAATTTTCTAGGCTATGAAGTTTCTGTGTGAGTAAATTTCGATCTCGTACCTTTTAAGTTGGTTGTTTTCTGAGATAAGACTTGTTTAGGGTTGAGACTATATATTAATAATCATATTTGTTACCGATTGATTTTATTTTTGTCCAATCTAAAATATTTGTAAGGAGGAAGGGAGCTAATTGATTGTCTTCCTTTGCTTCCTCCTCTTTATGGGGATGACTTATCTTGATTGGGATTCAATAGTTTGGTGGTGAGCGCAGAAAGAAGTTTTTGGCTAGTCCATAGTGTATTCAAGTCACCAGATTTTCGTATAAAAACATAGTTTTTAGCTAATATATAGAGAGAGAACAGAAGCAAGTCAAGTTTTAATGCAAAGTCTCAAGCCTTAGATGAAGATCAATTGTAGGCTAATGCTTAAGCTAGCCTTGCGAATTCTTTGAACTTTTTTTTTTCATGGGAGATGGATAAACATGATCATTTGTGAATATTGAGTTTTTTTTCTCTGAGACGGAGGGTCATAGTAATTGTTCTTATGTTAGGAATACCTAAAGCACGAGATATGAGTTACAAACATTTACATTTTTGGCTCCTCTATATAGCAAGAGACTACAAAGAAAATTGATGTGGCGAAGTGGGTGGATTTGTCCCGGTACAGTGCATGCTCTCACTATTTTGTTATCACTTGTTTTATTTATAGGTTTGTAAATACATGTATTCTTTTTATTTATAGTATGTCTTGAAGTGATGAGATCTATGTGGATGCTTTGACAGGTTAATTAGTTTCTAGATCTTTGTGGATGCTTTGATAGGTTAATGAGTTTCCTTCACATGCCTAATTTTTGGTCATTAGGATCGCATTTTCTTCAAACCTCTCATGCAATTAAGAGTATGGATTCCACATTTAAAAAAAAAAATCAATATCCAGCACTAACCTACAACAGCAAATTGCAAACTAGGCATTCAAATGTAGAGATGGAGAGAAAATGATTTAAGATATCACTTTGTCAAATTCAAAGCTTAGGGACTATATAATCTTGGTTCTTCCTCTTTTCCCTTCAATAGTTAGGAACTCCTATAATCCTTGTCTGAGAAATTGAAAGCAGAGGACGTCATTTAACGGAGCATTATGAAGAGGCAAGATGGATCTTTATGCTACTTTTCTGTACTTCCTTTAGATATGGCTCTTGCAGGTAACTATGGTTTTCTCTAACTAGTCAAATTTTGAACAATGGCAAATTGGACTGGGAATTTGATACCAAAAGGCAAATAGACATATCCTTTCTTTCTTGTCAAATACATAGCCATTTGTTGCTGAAGCATGATTCATTCATTGTAATGTAAGCCAAACGTGCATCATTAAATCTCTAGGCTTTAAAAGCAAAATTTCTGCCAATGCAGAACTGTAATCTTATACTACTGAATATGACCTGAGGTTAGTTTTCTTCCCTTTTTTTTTCCTAAAAGATTATTCTTTCAGTTAGCAATATTTTGGAGGTATTATTCTAAGAGTACATAAACATATATGAGATTACAAGCATCAGGAAAAAAAAAATTCCATGGGCATGTAATATGTACTTATCTTTCAGGAATATAATGTCACTTAAAATGAACCACAAAAATACGATTCTACCTGAAAGCAACTAGGTCTATGATATCTTCTATTTGTTTGAGTATATTTGCTCATTTTGCATTTTGGACAGATGCCTTGGAGTATATAGATTCAATTATACCTCTAGCTGCAGGTCCTACAAGTTATTTCCCAATTTAGGGATAATAACTTCTACTCCATTAATTGTCTTGGCTTTTGTCAACAAGATTTTTATAGGATTATTTAATGGTGTCTTGTTTATCAGGAAAGGTTGCCTTTATTATGATCATAATATCAATTGATGCCCAAATATTTTGGTTCATAAATTTCTCATGTTTCTTAATTTACTTGTAGGCAAGGCTAATCAAAGTCTCGGGTTTGGAAGAAGTTTCGGATCGTTCACCTTCATTATGAACCAAGATCGTGTGGCCAATAGACTCATCCTTTTTTGGCGTAATATAAGCGTATGAGTAATTTACATAACTTGAAACCTTGTAAGAAATTGTTGTGTTGTTGATGAAAATTCACGTGTTGATACCTTGTATGAACTTGAAAGTTTGTTGAATGTCAATTACTTGATTGTTTAATGCATGTTCCGCATTGTTCAGCTGATTATTTGTGGTTGCATATTAATTTGAACGGCATCGGGAATTACAGGGCGGTTTTCAGGTGTATTATGTATAATATAATGAATGGGAACCAAAACTTTTTTTTAAAAAAAAACGTTATATAGCCCGGGTCTAACAGATCCAATCTATATGCATTGGAAATATATGACTAGTTAGTGTTATATACCCCGGATGTTATTTAAATCTCCGGGTTATATCTCATGGTATGAATTAACTATCTATACAAACAACAGGAATATAGCCCGGACTAATCCAATTTTATACCCCGGATGTAAAATAATTTTAACCCTCATTGAATGAGGTATATACCCCGGGCATTTGAAGTATATACCCCGGATATTTGAGTATATACCCCGGGCGTGTGTTTCAACCCAATTTCTTAGGATATTTGGTGGTTCATATACCCCGGATTTTTTTTCCCAATATCCGGGTTATAAAATCATACCCATTTTTCACCCCAACCAACCTGAAGCCCGGAGCTATAAATTGTCAGATCCGGGCTATATGATGAAAAAGGTCCGGGCTAAAATCCCATTTTTCTACTAGTGGGTTCTGTTCACTAAAGGCAATGACAAGAAGGGCAATAAGCAAAACAAGAATAAGAAGAATAAAAAGGATAAGCCTAAATAAGAGAAATCTGAGAAATCTGACCCTAATTCCAAGTGTAACTACTGTGGTAACATTGGTCACTGGGTCAAGGAATGTAGGAAAAAGAAAAGAGCTGAGGAACTGGCTAAAAAGAACAACACTGAATTGTCTGCTTCTGTGCTTGAGAATATGGGTGATTATTCTGCTGAATTGTTTATGTGTTCTGCATTATCATCTCTTGATACATCTGATGCATGGATACTTGATTCTGGTTGTACAATGCATGCCACACCAAATAAGCATTTCTTTAAGAACTTAGATGAATCTGTGTGTGGTGATGTTATGCTAGGTGATCATACTTCTCTGAAAATAAAAGGAGTAGGAGATGTTCCTCTACTTATGCATGATGGCATTGTTAGAATTTTCACCAATGTTAAGTGGGTCCCAAGTTTGAGGAGAAGTCTTATGTCTGAATCTGCTTTAGAGAAAATTGGTTGCAATGTTAATTCTACTGATGGCATTAGAACAATTTCTAGAAATGGTAAAGTTATTGTTAAGGCTGTTAGAAAGAAGAGATTGTATCATGTGCTTTCCTCTATGCCTGAGCTCAATGTTTCTGCTTGCAATGATTCCATAACTCTCTCTGAAACAAAAAATTGGCACAACAGGCTTGGTCACATAGGCAACAAAGGATTAAACAAATTGCATAAATCTGGATTATTGCCTAAGAAACCTGTTGACATTAAATTCTGTGAGCATTGTGTGTTGGGCAAATCTGCCAAACTTAAATTTCATGTCTCTACTTATGTTGCTACTAATCCCCTGGAATATGTACATTCTGACCTTTGGGGACCTGCACAAGTCCCCACTGCAGGAGGTATGAGGTATTTTATTAGCTTCATAGATCACTATTCAAGGAAAGTTTGGGTAAGTCTTCTAAAGTCAAAGGATCAAGCCTTTAATGCCTTTAAGAGGTGGAAGGTAATGGTAGAAAGTCAGTCTAACCACAAACTTAAATGCTTCAAAACTGATAATGGCTTAGAGTTTTGTAACACTGAATTTAATGAATACTGTCAATCACTTGGGATAAAAAGACACTTAACTGTTCCTGGCACTCCACAACAAAATGGTATAGCTGAAAGGATGAATATAACTTTATTAGAAAAAGTTAGATGCATGTTGATTAGTTCTGGGCTTAAGAATTCATTATGGGGTGAAGCTGTTTTAACTGCTGCATATCTTATAAATAGATCACCTTCTAGTGTTATCAACTTTGACACTGGACAGGAAAGCAGCCTAGCCTAGCCTATTTGAAACCATTTGGTTGTGCAGCTTATCCTCATGTAAGTGAGGGTAAGCTCCAACCAAGGGCTTTGAAAGGCCTACTGCTTGGTTATCCTGATGGAGTAAAGGGCTACAGGGTGCTACTCTTGCAACCTGGCCCATACAAAGTGATTTCCACCAGAAGTGTGAAATTTAATGAAGATGTCTTCCCTCTTAAATCTGAACTAACTACATTTCCTGAGCTGACAGGTACCATTGAGCAGACTAAAGAGTTGTTTCCTGATGATGATGATTCCTCTGAGGATGAGGATTCAGAGCACGACACTGGTAGGATAACAAGATCTGCTATGAGAGCAACACATTCCACATTACACGGGGGAAACAAAGGAAAAGAAGTGAACAAAGAAGAAGAAGCTTCTACAGAGGCACCTGCACCTCCAGACTCAGACTCTGAAGAAGAGCAAAACCAGGGTGTTTCTCCCCCTTCTTCATCTTTTACTTCTCCTCCTACCTCTCCTATTTCTGGTGATGTAAATGGCCGTTCTAAAGACTCCCAAAAGGAGTCCTCTGTTTTCTCCTCATCCCCTTCTTATATGCATGCTTTACCTGCTTTGCCTACATTGCATGATTATCAATTGACTAGGGATAGAGAGCCTAGAACTGTCATACCAAATAGGAAATACACCTCTTATATTGTGGAATATGCTTTCTTGACTGCTGATTATGTTAGACATCCTACTACTCCTAGCTCTTATGAATCCGCTATTAAAAACAGTTATGCCAAAGATTGGCTAGCTGCTATGAAAGAAGAGATGGAATCAATGTACACAAACAAAACGTGGACATTGGTTCCAAGACCCTCTAAAACCCGGCTTATTGACTGTAAATGGGTCTTTAAGCTAAAAGAGGGTCTAAGCCCTAGTGAATCCCCTAGGTTTAAAGCCCGACTTGTAGCAAAAGGGTTTTCCCAAAGAGAAGGCGTAGATTATAATGACATTTTTTCTCCTGTAGTTAAATACAAAACTATGAGATTAATGCTTGCTATATGTGCTTTTTTCGATTGGGAACTTGAGCAAATGGATGTAAAAACTGCATTCTTGCACGGGTCTCTGGATGAAACCATCTATATGAGACAACCTAAGGGTTTTGTAAACCCTAAGTTTCCTGATCATGTTTGCCATCTTAAACATTCCATCTATGGACTCAAGCAGTCCCCTAGGCAATGGAACCTGAAATTTGATGCTGTGATTAAGAAATTAGGTTTCACAAGAAGTAGTTACGATTCATGTCTTTACTTTAAGCATATTTCTAAACCGTCTTTGATATATGTGCTTTTATACGTAGATGATATCTTGCTTGTCTGCGATTCTATGTTCCCTATTAGCACTGTCAAAAAGGACTTAAAGAAATACTTTGACATGAAAGATTTAGGGAAAGCCAAGAAGATACTTGGTGTTACTATCATTAGAGACCGACCTAACAAGAAAATTTGGTTATCTCAAGATGACTATGTTCTTAAGGTTCTAGATAGGTTTCATATGACTTCCTCTAAACCTACATCCATACCCCTAGGAGGGCATCTAGAGCTTACCAAAAGGAGTTGTCCCTCTAAACCCGAAGATGTAAAAGAAATGGCTAGGGTCCCCTATGATGCTGCTGTAGGATCGGTGATGTATGCTATGTTATGAACCCGCCCAGGCCTTGCTTTTGCCATTTCTGTGCTTAGTCGTTTCATGTCCAATCCTGGTTCTGACCATTGGACTGCTATGAAATACTTGCTTCGTTATATTGCTGGTACTAAAAATCTGTGTTTACAATATGGCTTGCATGAATCTATTGATCACTTATATGGCTATGTTGACTCTGATTATGCTAGCAGTAAGGATACTCGCAAGTCCACTACTGCCTACTACTTTACGTGGGCAGGCAACTGTGTGTCATGGAAATCTCAGCAACAATCAGTTGTTGCCTTGTCATCAACTAAAGCTGAGTATATGGCAGCTACTGAAGCTGCTAAAGAGGCTATATGGCTCAAAGGAATTCTAAAAGAAATCCTAAAGAAGCCATTCAAACCCGTAATTCATACAGATAGCCAAAGCGCACTCTACTTGTGCAAAGATCATATGTACCACGAGCGGACTAAGCATATAGATGTTCGTTTTCATTTTATTCGAAACATGGTTGCTGCTAAAGAGCTAGATGTAGAGAAAATAAAAGGCGACATCAACCCAGCTGACTTCGGAACAAAGGTAGTCCCTGCTAACAAATTTGAGTTTTGCAGGGATTTTCTCCACCTTGGAGAACCACCTTAGCTCACAGGTAACATGAGTCGATGATGACACTGGATCTCTTGAGTTCTTTAATCCACTATGATAGAGTAAGGATTTAATAGGTCTAATGCTTCGATTAGGAGGGCAAATTGTAATGTCTATTCTAATCGATAGCATATAAACCTAGGAATATTGGATGGTCTTAGATTTAGATTAATTGGTAGACTAGATGTTATACACTTGTAAATATAATATATACTTATAATGTGCTAAACATGTGTTAGAAGTGTAAGGTTTTTAACCTTATGCTCACATATGTACAAGTATGTATAAGTATATGTTATATATATATAGACGATGTATGCTCATATGTAAATGGGCTTTGAAAGCCCATTACCCTAGCCTGCTTCACTTACCTGGACCGAGCCCTCCTTGTTGACCCAACGCGCTTCCAGCTACTGGACGTCTTCAACGCTGCATTTCACTTACGGCTCGCCTATTTAAAAGGAAGAAGAGCTAGGGTTGCCTCACTTCTTCGATCCAGCTTTCAGGTAACCAAAACCCTAAAGAGAGAGAGAGAAGAGGCGGTGGAGAGAGAAAAGCTAGGTGTAAGGGCTCGGATTTTAAAAATCCTAATTTTTCGGAAAAAGGAAATTAAAAATGAACTTAAACTGAATTTAAAACTCATTTAGCGGATTCCGACCGAAATATAAAATTTGGTGAATAATTTCCGTCATTTGACCTCGAAAATTCAAAATAATTATCGGATGGTGATACCCTTTTTTATTATAAAAATCTAATCGATCGAGAAAACGAGATTCGGGAAACTAACTTTCGGAAACTAATTTCGGGATTCGAAATTTACGTATTCGGGTTTTAATTCGGGGTATTTAATTTTGACTGATGCCCATAATTAATACCCATCACTTCCCCGGTCAAATTCTTACCTGTTCCGAGCCACCCTCCCGCCTAGCTCCTACTGCACCCCTACCCCTGTTACATTTGTAAACCCATCCCTCCGGTCCTCTCTTCTTCTGTACGCCATCTCCCACATCCCTTCACACCTCTCCCTAGCTTCTGTAAACTTTTCAGCTCCTCCCCACTCTTCTGCTGCACACCATAACCATTCATCTTCACCATTTCACCATCACCATCGTCGCCACCGTCTTCATCCCCAAACCACTGTCTCCTCCTCCTCCTTCTATCCTTCCACCTCGAGCCACCAGCGGAAGGTCCTACACATCCTCGGAGCCACCAGCAGCAACAACGGACACCACCGGAACTGCCACGGAGCCACCGCAACCCATTCTTTTCTAATCTTCGATCAATCGCGAAGCTAACTTCCGGTAAGCGTCCCTCCTTCGTTTTTGATTGAAATTGCTTGCGGTCTTCACCATCACACTCTTCCACATCCGGTGTAGGTCCGACAAGCCATCGCAAGCCGCCGACGAAGCCCAGAACTCCGATCGAGAGCTCCGAAGTCGCGAAAAATCCATCTCGGTGAGCTCCGAATTTATCCTCGTTTCGATTCGTTTCTGAGTCTTTTTCGATGTCTAGACTAGTCGGGAGTGAGAGAGGGCTGAGTGCGGGATGATTGGGCGAGGTCGAGAGCTCCGACAGCTCGAGAGTGAGGCCGAGAGTGCGAGACGAGAGCGCTGCAAGACGAGGCAGAGCAACGCAGCGGCGAGCGCGGGTCAGTGCAGAGGCGAGGGCAGCTGGGCGTGGGACGCTGGGTGCTCAAGCAGATGGGCGCAAGGTCGAGCAGCAGCAAGCGCGAGCACGAGAGGCGAGCCGGCAGGAGCGGTCGAGCACGGCCGACGTCGAGCGCAGCGGGAGATGCAGATTGGAATTTAATGGAGGAAGAAGAAGGGTGTGGGCCTCTCCTTGCCCAGTCAGCAATTGTGGGCCCCTTTTTACTAACATATATTTTGTTTGATTAAAACGGTTTGGGGATTAATAATTGCGGGTTTGGTTCGGTTCGGGTTTAACCGTTTACTTATCTAAATATTTAATGGTATTTAAAATAAAATATAATATTATTGGGGGTTAAAATATATTATTTGGACTTATAGATTTTAAAAGTAATTTGAAAAACGAATTTAGCGAGTATTTTCAAGGGTCGGAATTCTTAAATGTTTAATTCGAATTTGAAACGGTTTTGAGACTAACCTAAGAGTAAGACTTATTCGATGACTAACCAGCTTGATGATATGATCGGTTGATTTGCCGTATGATATGTTTGACTAATAGCATGCTATTGTGGTGATTTATTGTAAAGGGTTAAATACTGGTTATTAATGATGATGATGATGATATATATATATATATATATTCTTATGATTGAGCATGAAATAGTAATATATGTGAATTTGGCTAAGGTTATCTTAAGCTGATGAGATGGCGGATTATATATATGTTGAACAGTATGAGATGAGAGATGATTGATCATAATGAACTGAAAGTGTGACGGATGCGAACTTGTTTATTTATCTATTTGTATGAGTGTATAATATATGTGTTCAGAGTGGCTAGAGACATATACTCAGTGTATTATCGTTATGTACTTAGGTGATACTCTCTGACCGTGACTACTTTGTGCTGGATTCTTCTTTTGCTGATCTTCTAGCCAGGTAAGTACCTCCGGGGCTTACTCAGTAACCAGTACCTCCTGCCTGATGTGTCATATAGTATGTAGGTGTTTCATATGCATAAGAGCATGCCATGTAGTATCATGCTTAGGAATTGCACTTACGAATGAGCATTCTTATTTTGTATGCGTTTGAATATAGAACGGCCGTTATCTGTGAGTCCTAGAGTCCTTGCTAGGGTCATAGGGCAGCCCAGCTTCATCGGGTGTTGTCCTCCTCGAGTCATTTATATATATCACGAGATACGAGATGGGCATGAGATATGATACGATGATGAGATATGATATGATGATGAGATTTGATATGATTATAGCATCGAACTGGCCAGTCTCCACCTTGTCTGGAAGAGGGGTGGTGGTAGAAGAGGGATATACCACTTGGTATTTTTTGTTAAGGCCTTACTTAATATTCCGCACATATGAGTTAGGAACATGATAGTGTGGTTAATATTCCAGTACTGCATGAAGGCATCTTTATTCTAGGTATAGGCGTATTATATGTCCTCAGCGCGGTCAGAGGACCCGCGGGCGGACTCTTGGCCTGACTTGGTGGTATAGTTTCAGGTACCCAATACACTGCTTGATTTTGTGATGTTATGACGGGGTCTATTCACATGGCGGAGAGTGAGTGTTTGAAACCTGACTTCACCAGATTCATGCTTTTGGGATTTCTCCCTACTTATACTCTGTTTTGACCCGGCTCTGCCGTGGCACTGGTTGTATCATTTTCAGAACTTATGCCCTCTGCATGATAAATGATTTTCCGCGTTGTAGACTTAGGATAGGTACAGGAGTTTACCCCGGGGTCTCCAACGGACCTTTCGGATTTGGGTGCGAAATCCCACTTTAAACTACAAATCTTCGGTTTCAAACCTTCAACCTGTACTCGGGGCGCAAGATCCTAACGAGGGGTTTTATCCCTCGAAACGTAACTCGGGAATCATAATCCCGGGCCGTTACAAAGGTGGTATCAGAGCTGAGGTTTTGCAATCCGAGTACAATAGGTTGAAGAGGTTTTGAAAATCGCCCAATGTTTTCAAATGGTTTTGGAATTTTTTTTTTTATATAAGGGGCAAAATGAATTTATTTGGAATTAAACATAAATGAATAAAGGGAAAGAATCTCGGGGGTAGAAACCAAGGCGATAGACATCCCTTATGGATGTAGAACTCGGAGAACGATAGGCAAAATACTAGCTTTTATTTACAGATGGGCCTAGAAGACTCCAAGGAACACCACGGAGGTTGGAGTATTGAGTTAGGAGGCCGTATGGTTTTTGCCCCTCCGGTCAGCTGCCCCTCGAAGGGTAGCATAGATTGTCTCTGTGGTTTATAAATTAGGCCTGATGGCGATCCTCCTTGAAGTGGATCATATTATCTATGATTGCTTCCGTGTTGAGTGCTATTATGCTTAGGCTAGAGAACTAATCGGTATGCCCTAACTTGAATCATGTGTTGAATAACTGTGCAAACAGGATAGTGGGAGAAAACCTTGTTCTTATATAATCGGAATTCCTATCTTGTCGGAAGAGCCTTGCAATAATTCAAACACCTTGATGGTTCTAACTCCGTCTTCTGCCCCCACCAAAACATCTAGGCATGTTAGCAAGGGTCGAGAAGCATCCGCTCTCCCTTTTTCGAGTCTTGTTTCGTATCCTACCCTCGATGCTTCTATCGAGTCTCGTACTGTGGTTGGGGTCTTTCACGAGAAATTTGGGTCGGTCAACTAAATACCTTCGGAAATCGTGTCGGATGTGAGGGTTACCTGCGTATGTTAGTGGGAATGAGGATTTAAATCGTTTCGAGATAGAAGTGAGTTGTCTTATGGAGTCATCCCTTTCGATCCTCGTAATGGCCAACCATGTCTTCTTGCCACAAGAGTCTAAACACAAGTTCTACCCTCACCTCTCATAAACAGCGTGAATGTCCTAACCCAACGAGTCATACTAGCGCCTCACGGGGAAACGGGGTGATGAGTCGGTGAATGGCCTTGGAGAATTCTGTCGGTTATAGTAGTAGCCATTCTTGTGGTTGCATGACATAGTATATTGATGTATTTCAGCATGACTTGCCTGATATCTTGCATGGTTGCTCTTATGAGGCGATGTATGTGTCATATGTATGGAACTTCCATGATTATTGTCTTCCCATGAATTAGGCCCATGATAGTGTGGTCAACCCTCGTTGTATCATGTATGTTTAATATATGAGATGGATGTCCTAGCATGCTGAATTAATCTAATTAGACCATGTTGATTGAGTATATGTTTAATGAACATTTATAGTATCATGTAGGACCTATGTCTCCCAATTATAGGCCCTCGCATGATCATGTGTCGTCCTTGTCATATTATGTGAATATGGATGTATATGATGTGATAGGTACATCCTAGCGTGCTTGCCTTGGCCCCATGATATTACGACCTCCTTATATGTATCTAACTGAGTGATAAGTCATGTATATAATGTCCTTTGATGTTGTTAAAACTAATGCAACTTATGCCACGCATGTCCCATATCCATTCGTGCATGTATGTTCTTAGTATGTCAAGAATGATTAATGAATGAAATGATAGGTTGCTAGCTTCTTCTCTGAACGTGTAAAGTGGATGAGAGGAACATGTTATGAATGCATAGATCGCTACTCCTTGAGATAGGTGCATGTTAGTGTGTAATGATGTGAGGATATCTCGTGATTTTTATGTGTTTGCGTGCCATAATTGTAAGGGCATCGTTGTAACTCTCGGGTTGGGATCTTCTTCTTGGTCTCGTCGTCCCTAGTCCTGGTCCATGTTTGAACTCTTAAGGAAGTTGTGTTGTCCGCCCTTGTCTCTCCCCTATCTTCGTAACTTCTAACCCTTACGATCCTTCGATGAGCGCCGACTTGCAAGAAAGGACCGACGACCACGTGGAAACGGAGTGGTGCAACGGAAGTGTGATGGGTCCATGACCCCTAGGCCCCAGGAACAACGTCACCGATGGCAAAAAAAAGGACGAATATGCTTCAAAGATGACAGTCGTGAACATGTTTCTCCTAGCTGACACGAGGAAGAGCATTCTTAATTCAAATCGTGGATTCTTCTATACTAGTCGGAATTGATGTTGTGTGATAGGCCTAGATCTGACATAATTAAATGTGTGATGACGCATGTGCTGAACTGGGTGCAATGATTACATGACTAACTTGTTTCTATGATGATGTGTCTTGGTGCTTGGTATACTAACTTGTTGGTGAGTAGGTTATGGGTTATATATTTGGTAGTGCTTTCTTCTTGAGCTTGAGTCGTGAGATTCTTCGGTGAGATGGGTCGAAAAGTGGCAGGTGGATTGAGGTATTCGGATTGGGTCATTGTTTGTGTAAGATGGGGTGCAGGAATGATGCGTTAGCTTGAGTAGAGCCGAGTGAGTTGGGATGTGTCGAAGATAGTGGTTCGTGAGTATAGATCAGCTTCCAGGTAGGTCTTAGGTGGGGAGTGGGGCTAGTATGTTAAGATTTTAAGAGAGATGTCCTAGCTAGGAGTGTCGGTAAGAAGTGGGTGCGCGGTGTGAGCGTTTAGGATAAGAGGGTAGCGGTTGAGGTCTAGACTAGTTGCATGAGGGTGACCTTAAGAGTGGGTGTGAGTATAGGCAGTTGGCGTAATTCTAGAGGTGAATGGGCGAGCTAGGAGTTGATCGGGGGATTCTTGAGGGGAGGTGTTGTGAGACGGATTGGTGTACTAAGGAAGGTGTCTAGATAGTATATGAGCGGATCGTGGGCGATGTCGAGGATGATCGATTAAGGAACGTCTAAGGAAATCGTAGAATTTGGGACTAGGTGATGTGTGCTGTGAGAGTGAGCGATTTCGGTAAAAGATGAGGTTGAGGAATTGCCAAGGAAGAGTAGTATGAGGTCGCTTGGGAAATTATCGATCGGGGATATTAGGTTGTTCATATCAGGATTGTTCGTATGATGAGTATCTGGGGTTGTTTAGATAGGAATGGTAATGCTTGGGGAATTTATGAGTGAAGGATTTCTAGCTGCGTTGTTGGAGGATTTTAGCATAGGGAATGACTCGGGATTTATGAGTGGATGTTATTGTGGCTATTGAAGTATTTGAGGGTGTGAGATGAATCTTCAAGGAAAGGTTGGTAGCTAGGCAATGATGTAGTTGAGATTCCTAGTAAGTCTGTGCGCTTAAGGTTGAGATAGGGAGATTATGAGCATGGATTTGGAAACTAGGCAAAATAGAAGGTATTGAGGACGCTAGAGGATAAGAGATTTTAGAAGGCTCATGAAGTTGCGGTACTTAAAAAATTCGGACGAGGATGTCATAGAAATTCGGTGAAAATGATGATCAGTACATAAGGGTTTAAGCGCTAGAGATTTCGAAGTCTGAGGAAGCGTGAACTGAGGCAATTTGGGGAAACATGCGGAGTTTAGGGAACTAGTCTAGGTAGAGTATACTGCGAAGAGGATCTAGAGTGGGTCGGCTTGAGGGTCATGGTGATTCGTGGTTGGGAGTACCACTAGTTGGGTTATGCGTTAGAATTGTTCGGGAGTGTCAGGTGTGAGATGGTCAGCATGAATTGGGTCCTTAGAGGTGGATGGTTAGTGAGACTGGTTAGTGGCGCGGGAAGTATGATCAGGTTAGCAAGGTGATTCGAAATGTCTCTTTAGACGATGGTGGTCGGGTGGAGTCTTGAGAGCCTAGGAAGAGTAAGAGAGGTTGTTAAGAAGCATCTAGATCGATCGTGAGGGAGGTTAAGTTAAGGACTTGGGATCTCTCTGAGAAGGAGAAGATGGGACCGGTAGAGGACCCTTAGGACGAGGGTGCACTTGATAAGGAGTCTTTGTACGTAGTTGGTCGAGTTGTTAAGCTTGTAGGATCAGGAACCGTGTGATTGGGAACTCCGAGAAATAGTTTAGATGGTCGTGTGGAAGGTAAGACTTGAGATCGGGATGTCGAAATGGATTGGCCCTTAGATGGCTTGATGGCATAGGAGTTGGGATACCTAGTAGTTGGTTTGGGGTATTCGGTCTTGATTGCGAATAGTTATGAGGCTAGAAAGGTTGTATTCATGTGAGCAGGATGCAATGGTGTCTAGAACTAGTAGCGGTTTGGGTTGGTAGACCTCGGTGAATTTGATCTTAATGCAAGAGCTGATGGGTAGTGGTCGTGTCTTGTCATGATTGGTAGTTATAGGCAGGTTCTCTTGAGGTTGTGATCTAGCGTATGCTTCACTTGGGGGGCGAATGTGGTGCGAATTTTATGTTATAGACGATGTTGATTCTATGATGTACGGTCGTTGACAATAGTGAACTGTTAGTATTAACATAGTTATTCACTAAACTCGATGGGATGCTAATTTACCGAAGTACTTGTTGGCCTCTAATGCGATGACGCTTGGCAGTAGCATGAGTATGATGTGCTTAGCTGATTGATATAACGTGCTTATCAAATTGATGTGGTGTGTAACTTCCGTGAAATGATGTGATAAATTCTACCATATATGATACGATGCTAGATATGCTATGGTATGTGGCTATTCTTGAGGTGATTATGTTATGCTATTAGACGTGAAATGCTATTGTTGTTCGATATATATACATTATGATTGATGATGGAAATGATAGGAATTGAACTGGTGGACCTTAATTATGACTTGAAACCTAGGAAGGGAATATATGATTAGCCTTTAGAGGTGGATGATAGGATGAATGGAGAGGTTAGGAATGCTTTTGACTAATGCCGAACTTGAAGTATTGAACGACGTTTTAAAGAGCACGTTGTGATGTTTTGAGTTATGATATGACCGAGGAGTCGGAGTAAGGATGTGGTAGGGGCCCATATTACATTCTTGCTACGGTCTGTTGGGGATATTATGATCACGACAACGGTACTGTGAGGATCTTATAGGGGCGCTTATGAGATGCTTACGGGATCAACGGCATGATCCTTGGACTCACCAATTTCAAACTTCATCCCCCATTTTAAGATGATTTTAGTCTCAGGGACGAGACTTATTTTTAGAGGTGGATGATGTAAAGGGTCGGATTTTCAAAATCCTAATTTTTCGGAAAAAGGAAATGAAAAATGAACTTAAACTGAATTTAAAACTCATTTAGCGGATTCCGACCGAAATATAAAATTTGGTGAATAATTTCCGTCATTTGACCTCGAAAATTCAAAATAATTATCGGATGGTGATACCCTTTTTTATTATAAAAATCTAATCGATCGAGAAAACGAGATTCGGGAAACTAACTTTCGGAAACTAATTTCGGGATTCGAAATTTACGTATTCGGGTTTTAATTCGGGGTATTTAATTTTGACTGATGCCCATAATTAATACCTATCACTTCCCCGGTCAAATTCTTACCTGTTCCGAGCCACCCTCCCGCCTAGCTCCTACTGCACCCCTACCCCTGTTACATTTGTAAACCCATCCCTCCGGTCCTCTCTTCTTCTGTACGCCATCTCCCACATCTCTTCACACCTCTCCCTAGCTTCTGTAAACTTTTCAGCTCCTCCACACTCTTCTGCTGCACACCATAACCATTCATCTTCACCATTTCACCATCACCATCGTCGCCACCGTCTTCATCCCCAAACCACTGTCTCCTCCTCCTCCTTCTATCCTTCCACCTCGAGCCACCAGCGGAAGGTCCTACACATCCTCGGAGCCACCAGCAGCAACAACGGACACCACTGGAACTGCCACGGAGCCACCGCAACCCATTCTTTTCTAATCTTCGATCAATCGCGAAGCTAACTTCCGGTAAGCGTCCCTCCTTCGTTTTTGATTGAAATTGCTTGCGGTCTTCACCATCACACTCATCCACATCCGGTGTAGGTCCGACAAGCCATCGCAAGCCGCCGACGAAGCCCAGAACTCCGATCGAGAGCTCCGAAGTCGCGAAAAATCCATCTCGGTGAGCTCCGAATTTATCCTCGTTTCGATTCGTTTCTGAGTCTTTTTCGATGTCTAGACTAGTCGGGAGTGAGAGAGGGCTGAGTGCGGGATGATTGGGCGAGGTCGAGAGCTCCGACAGCTCGAGAGTGAGGCCGAGAGTGCGAGACGAGAGCGCTGCAAGACGAGGCAGAGCAACGCAGCGGCGAGCGCGGGTCAGCGCAGAGGCGAGGGCAGCTGGGCGTGGGAGGCTGGGTGCTCAAGCAGATGGGCGCAAGGTCGAGCAGCAGCAAGCGCGAGCACGAGAGGCGAGCCGGCAGGAGCGGTCGAGCACGGCCGACGTCGAGCGCAGCGGGAGATGCAGATTGGAATTTGATGGAGGAAGAAGAAGGGTGTGGGCCTCTCCTTGCCCAGTCAGCAATTGTGGGCCCCTTTTTGCTAACATATATTTTGTTTGATTAAACCGGTTTGGGGATTAATAATTACGGGTTTGGTTCGGTTCGGGTTTAACCGTTTACTTATCTAAATATTTAATGGTATTTAAAATAAAATATAATATTATTGGGGGTTAAAATATATTATTTGGACTTATAGATTTTAAAAGTAATTTGAAAAACGAATTTAGCGAGTATTTTCAAGGGTCGGAATTCTTAAATGTTTAATTCGAATTTGAAACGGTTTTGAGACTAACCTAAGAGTAAGACTTATTCGATGACTAACCAGCTTGATGATATGATCGGTTGATTTGCCGTATGATATGTTTGACTAATAGCATGCTATTGTGGTGATTTATTGTAAAGGGTTAAATACTGGTTATTAATGATGATGATGATGATATATATATATATATATTCTTATGATTGAGCATGAAATAGTAATATATGTGAATTTGGCTAAGGTTATCTTAAGCTGATGAGATGGCGGATTATATATATGTTGAACAGTATGAGATGAGAGATGATTGATCATAATGAACTGAAAGTGTGACGGATGCGAACTTGTTTATTTATCTATTTGTATGAGTGTATAATATATGTGTTCAGAGTGGCTAGAGACATATACTCAGTGTATTATCGTTATGTACTTAGGTGATACTCTCTGACCGTGACTACTTTGTGCTGGATTCTTCTTTTGCTGATCTTCTAGCCAGGTAAGTACCTCCGGGGCTTACTCAGTAACCAGTACCTCCTGCCTGATGTGTCATATAGTATGTAGGTGTTTCATATGCATAAGAGCATGCCATGTAGTATCATGCTTAGGAATTGCACTTACGAATGAGCATTCTTATTTTGTATGCGTTTGAATATAGAACGGCCGTTATCTGTGAGTCCTAGAGTCCTTGCTAGGGTCATAGGGCAGCCCAGCTTCATCGGGTGTTGTCCTCCTCGAGTCATTTATATATATCACGAGATACGAGATGGGCATGAGATATGATACGATGATGAGATATGATATGATGATGAGATTTGATATGATTATAGCATCGAACTGGCCAGTCTCCACCTTGTCTGGAAGAGGGGTGGTGGTAGAAGAGGGATATACCACTTGGTATTTTTTGTTAAGGCCTTACTTAATATTCCGCACATATGAGTTAGGAACATGATAGTGTGGTTAATATTACAGTACTGCATGAAGGCATCTTTATTCTAGGTATAGGCATATTATATGTCCTCAGCGCGGTCAGAGGACCCGCGGGCGGACTCTTGGCCTGACTTGGTGGTATAGTTTCAGGTACCCAATACACTGCTTGATTTTGTGATGTTATGACGGGGTCTATTCACATGGCGGAGAGTGAGTGTTTGAAACCTGACTTCACCAGATTCATGCTTTTGGGATTTCTCCCTACTTATACTCTGTTTTGACCCGGCTCTGCCGTGGCACT
This sequence comes from Persicaria tinctoria, assembly GCA_037127255.1. Lineage (NCBI taxonomy): Eukaryota > Viridiplantae > Streptophyta > Magnoliopsida > Caryophyllales > Polygonaceae > Persicaria > Persicaria tinctoria. The sequence goes on along the minus strand of JBANSL010000008.1, from coordinate 58,000,998 downwards.
GGTTGTATCATTTTCAGAACTTATGCCCTCTGCATGATAAATGATTTTCCGCGTTGTAGACTTAGGATAGGTACAGGAGTTTACCCCGGGGTCTCCAACGGACCTTTCGGATTTGGGTGCGAAATCCCACTTTAAACTACAAATCTTCGGTTTCAAACCTTCAACCTGTACTCGGGGCGCAAGATCCTAACGAGGGGTTTTATCCCTCGAAACGTAACTCGGGAATCATAATCCCGGGCCGTTACACTAGGGTTCCAAACCTAGCTCCGGCGAAGCTTGTGCAGTTCGATCTAGAGCGAATCTCGTCCTGAGACTCTAGATCCGAGTTCGAGGAAGAAGAAGAAGGCCTTTGCTCTCTGTTCAGGCGAAGCGCTCCTTCCCTTGGCGACTCCGACGAAGATCTGGCTCTATTCTCCAGATCCAGGGTGTCTTCTTCCTTTTGCTTGCTTTGATCTTGCTTTTCTCTTGCATACATGTTCTGTATTGTGTATTTCCGTCTTTCGTTTGCCTTAGTCTAGATCTAGGGCAACCTGTTCTGTATTCTTGCGTCTTGATTAGTGGATTGAGATCTCAAGCCGATCCGGCTGAGACTCTGTGGATGTAGGCTCCGGCCGAACCACGTAAAACTGCTTGTTGGTCGCTCGTTTACTTTTCTGTTGCGTTTTCGCTTCCCAACCCCGTCTTTGACCTTCAATCTGAAAGGTTAGAGACGACTAAGGAATTACACTTGTGTTTTGGTTGAAAATGTGAGTTTGAAGTCCTGTTGGGCTATATTATGTAATATTGACAAATTTTGTGAACTTTTTTAAGAAATAAGCCACGATTCCTTGTAATTAGCTGACTACGCATTAGAGGAGCGAATTGAAGTGCGAATATGCGAAGAGGCGAAGAAGAAGATGGTGCGACTCCGGTGGCGAGAGGGAACGGCGGTGGCTCTGGACGAAGGCGGCGACTTTGTCCTTGACGGCGGGGAGTGATATCGGTTGTTTTTGCAGTAATGAAGTTGACGGTTTACATCCGAGATAATGGTGGTGGTGCTCACTCGTTCTCCGTTCTTCCCAATGCCTCTTCCTGATCCTCAGCCCTTTCCAAAAACCAATTTCCCTCCCATTTGTCTGTCAAGTAATCTACCCTTTCGGATTCAATCAATTAGATGCTTTGTTGCAATCTCCACTGCCGGATAACGCCACAGGTGGTCTCTCCACGGAATGATCGTTCTTACTTTGAAGGGAATTTGAGTTCACAGGCGCGCGCAATCATGGAGGAATTGGTCGGCCTTGGATTAGGGCTCAACTTCAACTATATATTGAATTTAGGGCTCAATCGCGGAGGAATTGGTCGGTTTAGTGTGCAACAGATATTGCTGAACTGATGCGATTTGATTTTCCTTATGAATCTGGTTGCATTTGATTTCAAGAAAATGGCTTCTCTGGTTGACATGTAGTTGTGATTCTCATCATTGTAAATGAAAATTAATTGAGTGTTTGCAAAGAATATGTTACAACTCAGAGGATCGATTGAATTGGACGATCAAAGACGCGAAAGAACAATTTGGAGAAAGAAAATGAAAACTGGAAATGGAAAGCTTGAATTGGGGACCATCAATGACGATGGCTTTATTCTTCAATATGCAGGAGAAAACTTCATTACACTTTGTTTATGAGATCTTAATCTCATTTATATGTTGCTAACAGAAAACATAACAAACTGAAATTGTTGTTAAGATCCTAACCATAATCTCGATCATTCATTATACAAACCAATGAACGGACCAGATTAACCAATTGATCTCTACTCCCCCCCCCCCCCCCCCCCCCCCGCAAGCTGGAGCAGGGCTAATGAACATGCCCAACTTGGAGAGAAGATTTCGATGCTGATGAGAAGGTAAGATCTTTGTTAAAACGTCTGCCAACTGGTTATGAGTTGGAAGAAACGAAAGCTGCAGAAGACCATCAATCACCTTCTCACGAGTAAAATGGCAGTCGATCTCGATGTGCTTAGTTCGTTCGTGGAAGACTGGGTTACGTGCGATGTGCAGGGCTGATTTATTGTCACAATGTAGTGTGACAAGAGTAAGGTTGTCGAGACCAAACTCACGAAGAAGACCCACCAACCAGGTGACTTCAGAGGCAGCCTGAGACATGGCTCTATACTCAGCCTCGGAAGAACTCTTGGAAACAGTTGCATGTTTCTTAGATTTCCAGCAAATAGGATTAGATCCTAACAATAGCACATAGCCAGTCACTGATCGACGAGAGATCGGACAAGACGCCCAATCAGAATTGGAAAAAGCTTGGAGACTGAGGTCAATTCCAGGAAGAAATTGAATGCCATAGTGCAAAGTACCTTTGACATAGCGGAGCACATGAAGTAATGCATCAAAATGACCTGTGCGAGGCACCTGCATAAGCTGACTCAATGTTTGAACAGCATATGACAAATCTGGGCGGGTATTAGTGAGGTAATTAAGTTTCCCAATGAGACTCCGGAATGAAGACGGATCTGGCATCACAACCCCAGCATTGTCATGTCCCAATTTGAAATTGAGTGGCAGGGGAGTGACCATAGTAGATAAGTCACCCAAATTAGCATCAGACAACAGTTCTTGAGCGAACTTGCGCTGGTGAAGAACCACCTTGTTGTCCGAGTAAACCACTTCCATGCCCAGAAAAAAATTAAGTCTGCCTAGATCCTTGATGCTAAACAAAGTATCGAGGGTGGTCTTCAGATGATCAATGATAGCAGAACTGGTCCCAGTGACCAAGATATCATCAACGTACACAGCTACAATAACCAAATCACCAGCAGTACGTTGAATAAACAATGATGAATCGAACTTGGAAGGGAGGAAATCAAGAGTGTGAAGAGTGGAAGCCAATTTAGTATGCCATTGGCGAGATGCCTGCTTGAGGCCATATAAAGACTTCCTCAACCGACAGACATTACCAGAAGAATTGGGAATCCCCGGAGGCATAACCATGTAGACTTCCTCAGGTAAGTCACCATGTAAAAACGCGTTGTTCACATCCATTTGATGAATCAACCAGCCTTTGGTGACAACAAGAGAGATCAGGGCTCTAATTGTGTTCATACGGACCACTGGGGAAAAAGTTTCATCAAAGTCGATACCTTGCTGCTGGGTGTAGCCCTTTGCCACTAACCGGGCTTTAAACCGTTCAATGGAACCATCAGCTTTAAGCTTGATTTTATAAACCCAACGGCAACCAACTGGTTTTTTGTTGGGAGGGAGAGGAACCTCCTCCCAAGTATGATTAGCTTGTAAGGCATTTATTTCCTTATTCATGGCCTCAATCCATCGGGGATCTTTAAATGCTTGGGAATAGGATTTTGGCTCGGAAAAGTAAATGGGGGGAGAGGTGATAGTGGTGCAGCAAAGTGACTGGATAAAGCTAGGTGAAAAGGGGAACTGAGATGAGGGTAGGGAGGCTGTCATAACATAGTCATTGAACCGAGAGGGTATTTGATGAGAACGGGTAGAACGTCTGAGTTCAGGTAATGGAGGTGTAGGCGGAGAGGATGTAGAAGGGGGACTGGCAGTAACATTAGGAACATGACCTGTGTCAGATGCAAAGGATGAATCACAAACATCAGGTTCTTGAACAACCACAGGTAATGGAGTAGGAGTGGAACCAGATGTAGAAATGTGGGTAAAAGGGAATTCCAACTCATGAAACTTAACATCCCTTGACATAAACACCTTTTTAGTGGCCAAATCCAGGAGTTTGAATCCTTTAGTGCCTGGTGAGTAACCCAGAAAGACACAAGCAATGCTACGGGGATCAAATTTGAGCCGATGAGCTTTGAGAGTGCTGGCAAAGCATAAACACCCAAAGGGTCTCAAATGATCATAGTCAGGAGAATGATTATACAGCTTCTCAAAGGGGGTAACAAACTTGAGGGATGACATAGGAAAACGATTGATTAGGTAAGTAGCATGAAGAATGCACTCTCCCCAGTAAGGAATGGGTACATTGGATTGAAAAAAGAAGAGCCCTGGCAGTTTCAAGGAGATGTTTATGTTTGCGCTCAACCACCCCGTTTTGTTGAGGAGTATCAACACATGAAGTCTGGTGGATAATACCCTTCTCAATGTAAAATTGTTGAGCCACATTGCTACAGAACTCACCCCCATTGTCAGACCTAATGATCTTGACAGTGGCTTGAAACTGAGTGTGGACATAAGAAATGAAGGCTTGTAAAATTGGGAAGGCATTGCTTTTGTGAGATAACAAATGTGTCCAGGTTGTTCTTGTGAAATCATCAACCACAGTGAGAAAAAAACGATAGCCATTATAGGCGTGGGTGCTATAAGGGCCCCAAATATCCACATGTAACAACTCAAAAGGATACACAGATTTGATTGAGCTCACAGAAAATGAGTCTCTACAATGTCTTGCTTTGGAGCAAATTTCAAACAAACAGGATTTATTGCTAACAGTGTGTTTAAGAAAGGGAAACAAATGCATCTGACCATAAGGCACATGTCCTAAACGAAGATGCCAGGTTTGTAGAGAAAGGTTGCAAGAGGCAGCATCTGTAGATTGAGGATTAAGCACAGATGAAGGTGTATTGGCAGAACAACTGGAGGAAGTGGTGAGATATAAGCCATAATGCTCTTCACCAAGAACCAGAGATGTGCTCATGGAAAGGTCCTGAAGCAACAAACAGTGGGATGGGGTAAGTAGCACATTCTTGTGTAAGGATCTAGTCAACTGTCTGACAGATAGAAGATTATAAGCAAAGGTTGGAACATGTAAAACATCAGTCAAGGTAATGCCATTACTCAGTTTAATCGATCCAATATGATCAATTGGAGACTGAGTTTTATCAGGTTTGGTAATGAAGGAATTTGGTGGAGCTTTAGAAATGGAATGAAACAAGGACAGGTTAGGTGTGATATGGTGTGTAGCACCACTATCTATAATCCACCGATGATCTTGACCATTAATAAGAAAACAAAAAACCTCACCTGCCATCATCCCTGAAGCAGTGGTATGATCATTGACTGAATGTTTGCTAAGCATGGCGAGCAGCTGATTATACTGATCCCTTGTGAAGACAGGTGGTGGTTGATCTCCAGTGTCTCGATCACCACCAGTAGTCACATCCGAAGAAGAGCTGTTAGCATAGCTCTATTGTTGTGGTTTATCCTTATCCCCTTTAGGATAACCGTGAATCTTGAAACACCTTTCCATGCTATGGCCCTCCTTTTTGCAGAAATCACAGTAGTACCTTGACTTTCTGCCTGCTGGAGTACCAGATGCCTGATTGTTGGAATTAGGCACGGAATTCCCACCATTCTTGGATGAATTGTTGCTCCACTGCTGTGACGAGGATCCCCCCTGACTGCTACTTTTGCTGTTCTGAGAATTGGAATTGGAATTAGAGGTTGAGCTTTTCTGAAACGAATTCAGTGCAGTGGAATCAATCCCCATACTAGGAGTGGATAGTAACTCCCTTTGCTTCTCCTCGTCCAGACACATGCGATAGACATCAGCGATTCCAGGAATTGGCTTCATCATCAACATATTAGCTCGCATCATGTTGTACGAGTCATTAAGTCCAACTAAAAATTGAACAATCTGCAATTTTAGCAAGAATTTGGGGAACATGCCGGCAGCACCACAGGATCCACAGTTTTCGATCTCAATCAGCATAACAAATTCGTCCCAAAGACGTTTGAATTTAGTAAAATATGCACTAATTGCCAGATTTCCTTGATTGAGAGTGAACAACTCCTTTTGCACTTGAAAAATCCGAGTAAAGTTCGGAAAAGCATACCTCATCTGCAGATCCAACCATATGCTCTCAGCAGAGTCAAAGTAGAGCAATGATTCGGCGATGTCCTTGTCCACGGAGTGTGTAAGCCATGCGATCACCATGCTGTTGCATCGTTCCCATTGATCAAAGAGAGGCGAATCCTCTGGCGGTCGCTTACACTTGCCGGTGACAAAGCCTATCTTGTTCTTCGCTCGGAGCGATGTTTCCACTGATCTTCTCCATGGATAGTAATTCCGATCAGTCAGCAATTGCGTGGACAGGACATAATTCGGATGATCCGAATGATGAAGGAACAACGGATTGTTGCAATCAATTCCGAAGCTCTCAGCTTCTTCGATCGTCAGGGAATCACGCGGAACTTCGGTAGAACTACTCATAGCTCTGATACCATGTTACAACTCAGAGGATCGACTGAATTGGACGATCAAAGACGCGAAAGAACAATTTGGAGAAAGAAAATGAAAACTGGAAATGGAAAGCTTGAATTGGGGACCATCAATGGCGATGGCTTTATTCTTCAATATGCAGGAGAAAACTTCATTACACTTTGTTTATGAGATCTTAATCTCATTTATATGCTGCTAACAGAAAACATAACAAACTGAAATTGTTGTTAAGATCCTAACCATAATCTCGATCATTCATTATACAAACCAATGAACGGACCAGATTAACCAATTGATCTCTACTTTGGATTGCTGAGCTGGCATTCCTTCTTCCTTCTTCCTCAGTCGTTAGCTGTGTATTCTGCATTAGAATAGTTGAAGAAATTGTGGTGACAATGAATACTCACTGTACACATTACAATCCCTGCTGTTTGTGCTGTTAATCGGGTAGAATTTGGTCTGCACTCTGCACTCATGGAATTGTATAACTATGATAAAAGTGCTGGCAGTCCAAGAGAGTGGATATAGCTAGCTAGTTTACTTGTAGCTATTTAAGATGATGTGTGTGAAAAAAAAACAAGACAATGAGTGAGGACAAAACAAGGAAAATGGGAAGGTTTGCACTATCTGGATATTAAGCGAATGTTGTAACCGTGACTTGATGAGTTTGAACAATTACATCAGTTTGCTTATGGATCATATTCATAGTAAAACATTACCGAGTATCTGGATTTCATTTTATTGACAATTAAATTATTCTCTCTTTCCTTTTTATCCATTGCAAATAGACCTGTCAAACGGGTCATTCGGGTCGGGTTCGGGTCGGGTCACTTCGGGTCTCGGGTAAAACGGGTCCCGGGTAAAACGGGTCCCGGGTCTTTCCGGGTTGACTAGAACCCGGGTTTGACCGGGTTTCGGGTCATTTCGGGTCGATTTCGAGTTTGTCAATTTTTTCCATTTTAAATTAAAAAAATCATGATTTGACAATTTTGCAATAAATTTTAATTATATATATAAAAAAATTAATTATATTTAATTAAAAATCAACCGGGTCAACCGGGTCACCGGGTCGAAACCCAGATGACCCGGAAAATTTCGGGTTTTTCGGGTTCGGGTCGAAAAAAATTTCGGGTCAAAATTTCCGGGTTCGGGTCGAAAATTTTCCGGACGGTCGGGTCGGTTCGGCCGGGTCGGGTTGTGTTTTGACAGGTCTAATTGCAAATAACCTAATTTACAACCTCTCAATAAATATAGGCTATCTTAGCGTTATATGCAGCAAGATGGACTTCAAGAATTGTTGTTAATATGTACATAGCCCATATGGGATTCGAACCCACATCTCGTGTCTAGGCATGTTGCTCTACCGATTGAGCTAATAGGCTAAATATTTGTAGGAAAAAGCTTCACTTTACTTTTGATATATAAGCTTTGAGGACAATTCTTTCTACTCTATCTCTCTCCTCTCTAAATCCCCCTTTTCCTCGTCTTTATCCTTCTCAAAACTCTCTGTCTATCTTAATCTCACTCTCCTTCCTAATCAAGAGCTTTCATAGCTCTAAAACCTATCAAATTCATAACAAGATATATCTATACAAACCAAACTAAGACTAGTTAATTTAACCAAATGACTAGTAGATATTCTCCTTTCGCTCTTCTTTATGTTCACCATGTTCTCTGTGGCAACACATATCACACAACACCAAAAAAGAAGTAGTGATTCTCCTTTCACATCTCCTTTACTTTCATCCTATTCTGTGTTTTCTTTTATGCATTATTACTATCATTCCACTTCTTGCATCTTACTTATATGCACACACAAAAATAAATCCATCTACTTTTATTACCTGAGCTTCAACCTTCAAATATCACTTGGTTCCGTGCACCACCTCTTGCCATTGATAGCATGACCAAGCAGTTCCTTCTCAATTTCACATATCAATGTCCATTCTTTTATCAATTGATCTTTTTGACTACTAGTTATAATGTTTAAAGTAGGTTAAGAAGACTGATTTGAATGAATGAATGAATGAATTGGCTTTACCTTATCAATTAAGCCAGGCTTTAGAGATCCGAAACGAGAAGAGGAATTCCGACTCACGTTGTCCCAAGGTATGCCCTAGGGCTTTATTTGTTTGTAAATTTCACCCCCAAAATTGGCGTTCAGTCTAGTTTTTTTTAGGCAGCTCTTAGCCTAAATTTCAGATTCTCAATTGAACATCCTTCCACTTGAATGATCAATTTCTGCATTTGACCATTAGAGGTTGTTTTTTCCTTTCCCTAAAATTCAGGATTTCTTAGGGCTTTTGGGTTTAAGACAGCCAAAAAAGGAGGCAAGGGATCCTGATCAAAGGCCCGGAGTATCCCGACCTTGAGCAAGTCTACACAGCAAGCTAGGGCTCACTTGAATCCTCGGGGCAACCCTGCAACGCCGAATGGATCCTCGGGTGCGACCTAGGCCCGGTATGTTAGATTTACTTTTGCCCTTTGTTTCTTCTGAATTGGGGCTTTAATTTGTGTGCTTGTACTAGGCATTGGCTGATTTGGGGTTTGATTTATGTTCTTCATTTTTTCAGAACAAATTCACTTTGAATTTGATAGGAGAAATTTGGCCTCAATCGATTCCTCTGTCTTTTTTTTTCTGTGTTCCCGTCTTCAATATCAACAACTGAAAGATCTTGCTCAGTGTCACTCGAACTCTTTAATTCGATCAGGTCATAGACGGTAATATGGGCGCTGGACAAATTTTGGCAGAGTTTGCCCTGAATTTGTGGGCGTTTGACGATTCCGAAGCCCAAACCACACGAAGAAGCTCGAAAGGTTCTCGAGGGCCAGGTTTCAAAAATCGAATCGGGATGACCAATATAAGTTCGGCAACATTTCGACCTAGTTTAAGCGATCTAGTGATTCCAGAACCCAGGCCATGAGAAAAGCTCGTAAGGTTTTCAAGGGCGTGGTTCCTAAACCGAACATGGATCGATCAAACCTAATACCTTGTTGCTGCCGCCTCTTCCTCTTGCTGATCGAAAATCGAGGAACAACTGACGAGGTAAACCCTTTGTGAAGATATCAATGTACTGATATGAGGACGGGACATGGAGAACACGAACATGTCCAAGAGCAACCTTGTCCTGAATGAAGTGGAGATCAAGCTCAATGGGCTTCGTGCGCTGGTGTTGGACTGGGTTGCTGGCCAGATAAACGACGAAGACGTTGTCGGTGTAGACCAGGGTGGCCTTATGAAGAGGGTAGCGGAGCTCAAGGAGGATATTGCGTAGCCAGGAGCACTCGGAAACAATGTTGGCGACGCCCCTGAACTCAGCCTCAGCACTAGAGCGAGACAACACAGACTGATGCTTCGCTGACCACGACACAGGAGTGTCGTTGAGGAAGACACAATAGCCAAACGTGGAGCGACGTGTGTCATGAAAACCACCCCAATCCGCATCAGTGTAAGCGATGAGGTCATGCCGAGAGGAAGGGGAGATCTTGGTGCCCAACTCGAGGGTACCACTAATGTACTGAATGATCCGCTTCAAGGCCTGAAAGTGCGGCTCCTTGGGCGCATGCATAAAAAGGCAGATCTGTTGGACGGCATAACTGATGTCTGACCGAGTGAATGTGAGGTACTGCAATAACCCGGCAAGACTCCGATACAACGTCAGATCATCAACCAGAGGACCAGAGTGAGCACTGAGCTTGTTGGAAGTATCAACAGGGGTGGCGACCGGCTTATAGTAGCTCATCTTGGCCCGAGCAATAATTTCGACAGCATACTTACTCTGAGAGAGAAACAACCCAGACGCATGACGTTGCATGAAGACCCCCAAAAAATAAGTCAACGGCCAAAGATCCGACATGGCGAATTCGGCGCTCAACTGGGCAATGATGGACGTCCGAAGAGCATCAAAGGAGGCGGTGAGAATGATGTCGTCAACATAAAGTAACAGAAAGGTCATGTCTGAACACACCAGAGATGCTACGGGTGTGCGGTCTGGTGGTAGGGGGAGGCGGTGGTGGGGCGGTGTAGGGGGAGAAGCAAGAGCACCGGTAGAGCTCTAGGGAAGGAGGAAGGGTGGGAAGGGAGACTCTGACTTAGACTGGGAGACAATGGGTGTGGGAGAGGAGGGAGAAGGGGAAGAGAAGGGAAAGCGAGACTCATCAAAAGAGACATGAAGTGACATAATAAGCTTATGACTCTGAACATCGAGGCAAAGGTAACCACGATGATCGGACGGATAGCCTAGGAAGACACATGGAGTGGAGCGCGGGTGAAGCTCGTGTGGGGCGGTGGAGGACTGGTTTGGGAAGCACAAGCACTCGAAGGTATGAAGGTGATCATATCTAGGCATGGTGCAATATAATGCCTGAGTGGGTGAGCGATGCTTGAGGGTAGTAGAAGGGAGGATGTTGAGGAGATAACAAGTCATTGATAAGGCGTGAGGCCAATAGGCAAGGGGAATAGATGCGTGAAAAAGGAGAGAACGCATCATGTTGGTTATTGTGCGAATGATTCTCTCGGCCTTGCCATTTTTCGGAGATGTATAGGGGCATGACCATCGATATGAGATGCCATTTGTGGTGAAGAAAGAGTGAAAGTCCTTGTTATCAAATGCACGACCATTGTCACATTGGAAACATTTGATTGATATGTGAAACTGTGTTTTAATGTAGGCATGGAACTTGACAAACAAAGGAAACACTTGGGACTTAAATTGTAACGGAAAACCCCACAAAAAATGAGTGTAATCATCAAGAAATAAAAGGTAGTACTTGTGACCATCCTTTCTAGGTACAGGAGAGGTCCAAATGTCACTATGAATGATATCAAAAGGTGCAAGGGTGGTGTTCAAAGACCGTTGGAACGGCAGTCTTGCATGTTTGCCTAACTGACAAGATGAGCATAAACTAGAGCGTAGCTCTTTATTACAGTGCACAAGACTCATGCTGGATGGAGTTCAAAGACAGTTGGAACGGAGGACATCTAGAATGGTAGCATTGGGATGGCTCAGGCGTACATGCCACATGCCGGACGACGATGCCGAGAGGGCGACCGGGCACGACTGACTGGATGTAGAAGGTGGTGTGACAGGGTAGAGCTCCCCAGTGCTGTTACATCTCAAGCGAGAAACCAAAGGGATCAAACGCAAGAGAAACGTTATTGTCCGTAGTGAACCAACGGACAGAGATAAAGTTTTTTACAATCTTTAGGGCAATGAAGAGATTGCTAAGATGAAGTGGGTGGGTTGGGGTCTGTAATTTGGCTTGAGCAATTCCTGAAGTAGCAAGGTGACCACCATTGCCAACGATAATAGAGTGTGCAGGACCTTTAAGGGAAATAGAAGAGAGGTTACCTGAGGAGTTCGTCATGTGGGAGTTGGCACCAGTGTCCATGTACCAAGAAGAGTCGGGAGATGTCGGTTGCATAGAGGAGAATGTGTGATGCCCATTAGGAGGAACATAGCCTAAATCAGACGTTGTCGGATAGGCCTGAGGACCGGCATGTCGAGGGGCAGGAAAGCCGAATTGCATCCAAAAAGGGTTGAAGCCAGGCCCCGGGGACCATTGAGGGCCACCCGGCCATGTATGTTGCGGGCGTTGCCGAGTGCTGCGGCTGCTGCATATGCAGCGGCCGCCACTTATGTTGCGGTCTCTGCTTGTGACGCACACGCAACCTTGCAGCGGAGAGATCTCGTGAACGCGACCGAAGGCAGGGGGCGAGTACGCGGTGTTAGGGGTTATGAAGTGGCAGGAGGCGGGTAGGGGGTGCAATTATTGATGTCGGGGATAGTGAGGGAGGAGGGAAATGTTGGCTTGGGGTTGTCGGCCATGGTGCCGAGAGAGACAGGAGCGCCGGAAGTAGGGTAGGGTGGTGACGGAAAAGAGGGAGGGCAGCGACGACGGTACGAGGCCGGCGGCGATAAGAGGAGAGGTGGGGTGGGAGGATCAAATTAGGGTTCCGTGAGGTGGGGTGGGAGGATCAAATTGGGGTGTGATACCATGTAGGAGGGTGTAATTGATGTAAAGTCATCCTTGAGGGTTTCATTCATTAACATAATCATATATATATAGGTTATAAGAGATTGGGCATTGGGCCTGATAGGCCCACTATACGTATTTAATCTATCACTACTCACTGGCAATTTAATTTAATTTTTTTTTCTCCTATTAACTGTAATAGAAAAGCTATTAATTGTAATAGAAAGCACTCAGCCCATTTTTAACCACATGGTAGATTATTGGGCATCTTTGTATATTTTGGGCTTACAACCCAATTCTCATAACCCACTTTTAAATTGTCAAGCTTTATGCTTAAATTGGAGAATTTATCACATTCTTGACATAAAAAAAATGCGATGATATTATTTATTAAATCATGAATTCAACTAATTAATGAAAATTTATCCTCCAACAATAATATATTTAATTAAAACAATAATAACAATATATATATAATATTCGGTCTTTACACCAAGGGACAAACTTATCATTTTAAAGTTGGTTCAACTAATTGGATACGTAGGAAAATGAATGTGTGTGAAATCCTTCGGCTTTGTAATGGTTGCAGATACCTTGACTAATCTTTGGATTTAAAATTATTAATTGGGTGAAGTTCTCCGTAGGTGTAATGGTTATTCAAGAAATAAGGGTTGCTATGACAGTTTGGACTAGTAACCAAATTAGATCGGGACAAGGACGTTCAAAAAAAATTAAAAGAACAAGTGGAAGTTACAAGGATCAAATTCACCAGATAAAATGGACAATTGTAGGTGGAACTATTTCTCTATATTGTTTTGCCTCAATTTATTTATAGTTTATTCTCTTTTCTTTCTTATTCTCAATTATCACCAAAATCATGATTTTCTACTAATTGGTAAATATACTTGATTTTCTATGGGATCGACCTCTTACTTACTTTATATACTAGTTTGTAGGTACGAGTGTAACTTTTGACAGAATAACGATAATTTTTTCATATAAATGACTCACTCATCACACTTCAAAAAAAAAATGAAACATCCCAAAATCTAAATGATATCAAAAAACAAAATAGAATTACTAATAAAAGCGAGAAAATTATTTCCTTCCATAAAATGTATTTGAGTCAAATAGCGAAAACAAAACATTTGAAACTTACCGACACAAACTCCAGCTATTTTCATTGAATGGCAACTAGACAGAGAAACAGAAAATTCGCTAAAGAAATTCAAACATCGAAAGCAATGATGACTGTAGGAGAACAAAATGTCAAAAGAGAGAAAAAAATTTTTTGAGAAAAGTTTAAGGATGCAACCAATCAACTACAACATTCTAAATGATTACCTCTCACTCATCAACACATAAATTACAGCCGATGACAACACAAGGTTAACTAACATAATATCAAACCAAGGAATAAAAAATGTGCTCTTTTCGATCGGGAAATAAAAATCATTGGGACCCGACAGAATGACAACAGAACTCTACTAAAAATACTAGAGTATTGTAGGATCATCGATCATAAAATAAATCAAAGGATTCTTCCACTCCAAAAGGATCCTAAAACATATCAATCACACCTTCATTTAACTAATCCCAAAGTGTAAAAACCCAATGATAACAAACCACTTTAAACCAATTAACCTGTGTTATGCAATCTACAAATCCATCACCGAGATCATTGCAGAAAGAATGAAACTATCATAAATAAAATCATTCACCCATTCCAAGGGGCTTTCATATAAAAAGGGTTGTCCAGGACTATGTTTTCATAGCCCATGGAATTTTTCGCTCGTTTAAAAGAAAAAAAAAAAGAAGGTTAGATAACTTTTAAATCAGATATGGAAAATGCTTATGACAGAGTGAAATGAGATTTCTTGTTCAGAGTTATAAAAAAAATTGGCTTCTACCAAAATTTTTAGAAATGGATTGAACAATGCATTAAAGACTATTTCCTTTTCTATCCTATTTAACGATGGAACCATTGACCCATTCATACCAGGAAGAGGCATCGGAGAAAGAGACCCTCTCTCCCCCTATCTATTCATCATAGGAGCAAAAGTACTTGCACGAAAACCCCAAGCCACCTATAACAAGACAGAAAAATCATTTGGATTTGAAACATCCAAATAAGGAAGTTGATCAGATTAGCAAATGTTCGCAAAAGCTAAACAAGACTCTTTTCTAGTGGTTAAAAACATAATTGACGATCATTGTGCCACCTCAGGCCAAAAGGTCAACTTTCACAAATTGACTTTTTAAACCACACCGAAAGTATCAAATGTCCAAAAACAAATGATAGAAAGTACAATCCATATAAATAATGAGATGAAACTTGACAGATACCTCAGATGCCACAATATTAACGGGAGACTTAATAGAGCAACGTTTGAAAAAACAATGTGCAACTGATAAGATATGACATGGCAGCAAAACCAAACTACATTATGCAAAACATCATTTTTACCACTTATTGGTTGAGATAAGATATGAAAACGAAAAAAAGATGGAGGAACATGAATCCAAAAAAAAACAAAGAACATGAATCAAGCTCTACAAATAAAACTTCTATTGAAAATACAAGCTGAACCAGGCAACCCATGGGTCTAATTGATTAACGAAAAGTATCTAAAAGGAACTCTCCTATTTGAATAAGGAAGAAAAGGTAGTACATATTGGAAGTAGACCAAACTAATGGATTTGAAAGAAGAATTATGCAGATAACTAATATGATAAGTAGGAAATGGAAAAATTGTCAATTTCTAAAAGGACACCTGGCTAGATGAGAAACCGTTAATAGGAAGACAACATCCCAACATCCAAATCAATGAGAATGAGAAGGTAGAAAAGTGCATTGCCATCACTAAGAAATGGAAAACAAACGAACTCTCCAATATCCTCTCTATAGACATGGTTAACAAGATTGCAAACACATATATAACAGAAAATAATATTGATGAAAAATTATATTGAAAACCAAGCAAAGATGGATGGTTCAAAAAATCAAGCGCTTTAGCGCATATAAAAAGGCAAGACATAGAAGAATATAGTAGTATTACTTAGCTATGGAATCTAGACACATTCTCAAAAGTCAAGAATTTCCTCTGGAAGCTTGCACTTAACGGAGTCCCAACAAGGACTAGATTAGCAAACAAGAGCATTGATGTCCCTCTGACTTGCCCATTTAGCCGCCGTGTAATCAATAGAAGGAAAACTCAATCCTTCTATTCATTAATTCTGACCACACAATACAACTGATTAACAGAATTGATTCGAACATCAAATTGGTGATCCAAGATATCAATACTAGAAATAAAACAATCAATGTACTCATTTTTAGCATCTTCGATCAAAAAACTTAACAACTAACGAAAAGGAAAACTAGCCACAACTGGGTGGTGCCTATGGACAAGTACAAATAGAAACATATTTGCAGGGACGAACCTGAGATTTCAAATGCCCTAGGCTGGATATAAAAATAGGGCCCTCTACTATTTTTTGGATAGTTTTCTTTATCATTTCGTTCATTTAATTTATTTAGCTATTTTTATATATAACAAAAACTCAATATGAGTGGTTTTAAATAGTTTTTTATTCGTGATTTTGGGCAACTATTCTTTTAGAAAAAGTTTGTGAAAATCTAATTTTTTTTTAAATATGAAGTTGAACAAAATCTAATTTGTGAAAATCTAAGTTTGTGAAAATCTAGTTTGTGAAAATCTGATTTTGGGCAACTAATCTTCTTTGACCGTCCGAAACTGTACATGCCCATTCACACACACATGTGTCCAGTTAATATAGTTGTGTGTCCAGTTAAGATAGTTGTCTGTCTAGTTAAGATAGTGATGTGTCCAGTAAAAATAGTTGTGGGTCCAGTTAAGATAGTTGTGTGTCCAGTTAAGATAGTTGTGTGTCCAGTTTATATATCTATATGTCCAGTGGAATTTTGGCAAGAGTCCAGTTAAGTTTTACGTATTGGGTCACATACCTTTCGACAATGCGCCGCCCCAGCTGCGTGTATGACGCACTGCGTTTTTGGCTGACCGCCTCGTTCAGCGAGCACGTGTGCTCGTCCACAAGCTTTCGGATCTTCCATAACCCCGTTCCCTTGTAAGTCGAAGCCCGACATGACCACTTGCACTTGGGAGCAGCGCACCCTACAACATACAAGGTCGTCGTTGACTTCTTCACCTTCGTAGTGAAGTAGCGAGTCAGACCCGCCCACGGTACGAGTTCCTGCACATCCTCTTTCCTCCGAAACGTTTGTCCCTCCCGGAGCTTAATACCACACTGGTTGGGATCCAATGGGTTCCCCGCCACCATTGGTTCACTTTCAGCAGGCTTCGGAGAAGTGGTCGACTTCCATTTTCGTCTTTCGTATGCTTCCTCGACTTCCTTCACAACTCGCTCCGCCTCATAATCCCATGACCAAGACTTCGTCGGACCAGAACTACCGTGTTAAGGTTTAACCACTTTTGGGATTGCATCATCCTCGTCGGAGGAGCTACCAAGGTCAATGGCTCCATCTTCCATGTCACTGCTGACATATATGACCTGCTTCCCTTTATTCACTGCGTCGGCATTCTTTTCCCTCTTCGTAAACTCCAACTCCAACTCCTCACTTATCCCTAACTAGTCAGAAGTCTCTTTGAACTGGACGGCTGTTTGTGTTAACTGGATATCCAATGATTCCAACTGGACATCCTTTTGGTTTACCTCGACAATTTTTTCTCCCAAATCTTCGTCTTCTCCGTCAAGCCCCACGGGGAGATCTGTATTTGGGTGATCTTCTTGGGTCACGGGCGGACCAGTTAATGGCACTACTACATCCTCCAAGCCTACAGGAGACAAACCACCACCGTCTGACTCATCCGTTGTCGATCCTTGGGCTTTGGGCACGGCTCCACCAACCTGTAGGCCAATTTTGTTCTCCAGACAGCCCGTTTACAAACTTGTAGGCCTCCAAGTCTTCGTCATCCCCGATAGAAAATGGCCTGGACCCTTCCTTCTTTGGCTTTATGTTGTTGTAAGGAGAAAATCGAGTATGAAATAAATATAAGATCAAGATCAGACTGACTTCCCTGTCTCAGCAAATAAATACAAGACTTCCTCCAATGCAGTAAGAGAAAGTCAGGATCGAATCCTCGAGGAAGCACGTCAGCAGTTCTCAGGTAGCTGTATATTCTCACAACAGCAGCAGAAAGACAGAAACGCAGAAACAGAAATAAACCCGGCAAGGGCAATAAAAAGCAAAGAACAAACTAAAGACAGAAAATAAAGCAAAACAGAAACAAAGCAGAAACAAAAGTAAAGCAACAAACGAAAAGCAAAGGGCAAAGACTAGTCGATCTCGATGACAGCTACTCGAGATCGACAAAGGCAGTCGACAGCAACAACTCAAAATTGAAAACAAAGCAACACGACAGACAAAAGGTACTCGATCTCGACAAGATCAACTCGAGATCGACAAGAGACAAGTCAACAGAAACTGTAAATCGACAAAAGCAGAAGATCACCAACTCGACTAAGACAAACCCTCCTCGAGATCGACAAGATGGTACTCGATCTCGACCAAGCCTCGTCTAGGTCGACAAGAAACAGTAAACACGAAATCGCAAATTTTCGACAGAATTCAGAAATTTGACAGAAATTAACTCAATATTTTAAAAGACCTCCAAGGCCAGGGTTTCAACACCACAACGATAACCATGCAAAACAATACATAAAGGCATAAAAGATCATGCTTTCCATCAAATAACTTTCATCATTAACAAATAGGGATATAGAGGCTCTCGCATAAACCCTAATTGTTACTAACCCTTTTTCACATAATTAATCCAAGTTGCATTAAGATCACTTTCGCTTCAATAACACAAACAAGGATCACCTTCAACTCTCGCAAAAGAATCATGCTCATAGGGATAGAAGATGAATCACACAAAAGATCTGACCTTTATCGCATCGCCTCACATGGCCACCGTCGGGCTCACCCCAGCCCCAGAAGTGGGTGGACTACTCACGCCTCATTGCAATCGCAGACATTGATGTAAAAGAAGAAACTTGCATAAACTAAATTGAAAGCCTTTACAATCTTGGCAATCAACTTTCGCCGTAAGCCAAAACCTTAAAAACCTTATAACTCCTAAACTGTATCTCATGGAACTAACTACTTCTCTTCGAAATTGGATGTGTGTGTCTTGGAATGAATAAAACTGAGCCCCCTAGGGCCTTATTTATAGCCTTCATTCCCTAGCTATTCTAGGAAAGAAGATATCTATCTATATCTAAAATTATATCTAAAAGCCTTAAAGATAAATAAATTGTTTTTAGGAAATAAATCCATAAGGAAAGGATAAAACTAATTATGGTAGGTCTTCATGATGTTGATAGATCTTGTCTCCTTTGATAGAACTTGATGTAATAGGATAGAATCTTCCGCCTTTGCGCCCAAGGAACTCCAATTCTACTCGGACAGGCCACGTCGAGAAGCTTCTGGACACGGCTTCTACTCGACCTCGAGTTGGACTCCTCGACCTCGAGTTGGGTTCCTCGGCTTGGCTTGACTCTGCTCGATGTGGCTCGGACTCTGGCTCACTGGTGCTTGTCGACCTCGAGTTACCCTAGTCGACCTTGAGTAGAGTTGAGTCATCGACTAGGTCTCCTCGGGTGGCTCTTCTCGGCACGCTCGGACAAAGGCCCAGGCGCTCGTCGATCTCGACAAGCTCTAGTCGACTTCGAGTAGCGTGGTGCTCGGCCTCTCGTCCTCGGCTTCTCGGGCAGCTTCTCCTCGTCGACTCCGGGTGTGACACTTGATCTTCGTCGATCTCGACTAGGCTAAGTCGAGATCGAGTTGGCTCCCAGAGTTGGGTTGGCTGGCTCTCTCGATCAGGTCGTGCTCGACCAAGCGGTGCTCGGACATGGCTTGTCTCTGTCGAGTAAGCCTACTCGAGATCGAGTAGCCTTGACTCTCAGGCTGGTTCCGCGGCTTTGACCTTGGACTTCTGTAGTGGTTTTCCGAGCTTTTCCGACCTTCTGTAGAATTGCTGTAAAATGCCTCGATTTCTGCGAATTAAACAGAAACTGGTGTAGATTCCATAATTTGGCAAATAAACATAAACTACATAGATTCTGTACTAATTTAGCCCAAATGTATAAAATGTATACAGAAATCGATATAAAAGTTGCTGTAAAATATGGCAGATTAGGCTCACAACACTTTACATATGTGAGCTTCACATCATTCCTCCTCCCATCGATATTAAACTTGTCCATCACCTGTTTCTTCAGCTTTACATAGTCAATCCTTTCGTCCACCAGCATGGCTTTCTGGCTCCTTGTTCCCGTGAAGACCCAAGTGCCCCCTTCACACGCCCACCATCCTCCAAACAATACAATGATACAAACTGATGATTTTCCCCTATTGCATTGCATAGGGAGACAGAAATTAATTTGTATCGACGGTATTTACATATGAACAACACTTACCAAACATAGAGAGAACACTTACCCATTTTATGTCAGACCAGAGGAATGTCCAGTAACTTCCAACACGTATCCAGTGGGTACAATTTAACTGTCCAGTGAAAAGTGGCTTCGTACAAGTAAACCGTTTACTGAACCCAGACCCACTTGCTTCTTCTTCAATGGATTCTCTCTCTTTCTTCAGATTTTGTGAATAAAAGTGATGCCCAGAATTTCTCTGATCTCCTTATATAGACCACACATCATTGGACACTTACCCTCTTTCTTCAAATCCAACGTCGGTCATTCCCCTTCTTCAAGTTCCATTTCCCCTGCAATTCATTAATGGGAACTAATGATTTCCCACAGAAATTCTTCAAAGCTTATATACCCTCCCCCTCCTCCCTCCCTTTTCCCTTTTTTTTTTGGCGCCATCCATGGGCGGGAACAATTGGCTCCCTCCTTTTTACTGTAGCCAGCTGCTCCATCTCTTTCCCTCTCTCTACCTGTCTTGTCAATAATGATCAGGATTTTCACCCTCTCTCTCTCTCACACAGACTCTCTCTCTCTCTCTCTCTCTCTCTCTCTCTCTCTCTCTCTCTCTCTCTCTCTCTCTCTCCCCTCTGTCTTTTCCTCGCTTTTCCGTCTCTCACTCTCTCCCTCTCTCAATTGTCCAGCGGTCAAACTCACACTGTCCAGTCTCCCCCACTAACCTGCTACCGGTTGAACCAAAAATCCGGTTATCCGGATTTCTGCAAATTTTTTTCGGATGGGGTTATGTGTGCAAGGGTTTCACCGAAATGGGTTATTTTAGCAAATTACCCTATTTTAAAATTAATCTTTTCAAAATTTAATTTTATGATAAATTTGTTAAATCAATTTAATAATCAATTCGATTTATTTCAATTGATAATTGATTAATTTGAATTAATTATTTAGTTGGTTTCATGTTTATCTTTAAAAATAAGGTGGGGCCACATTGAATAAAAATCTGCCACATAAGCCTCATTTAAGGATAATCCGCCATGTGTCCTCCTTTAACATGTGTTTTAGTATTATACTAGCGTAGTGCCCGTGCGTAATGCACGGGATTTGTAAAATATATTATATTTTATAGAAGATATTACCATAATTTATTTACATTATATATTAGATATATTATACTATTATAATAATATGAAAACGATATAGCAAAATAATATAAATTTGAATAAAAAAATATAATGCTTATATATATGTGGTAAAATGTCAATGTCTCGCTTTCCTAGCAGGGTCGGGTTTGAGATTTGAAATGCCCGGAAAAGGATATATATAAAAATGTCAATGTTAATTTTGGCTCTACTATTATTTTTTGTTGTGTTAATGTATTGGAAAGTAAGACTAAATAATTTGATAGTTCGCATACAAAGTTTAGGTGTATAGAGTTTTAAGAACTTTTGGATGGAGAGCACGTAAAATGTCGAATACATCAACGGATGACTGCATGTACAAATAGACGCTGTAAAATGTAAATGTAAATGGATTAAACTGGATGAGTATGAACTATGGACCACTTTGTAATTGGATCGGTCTTTCAAGGTTTTTAAAATTAAAAAAAAAAAGAGAAAACGATGAAAAGGCAGAACCAGTGCGACAACTCCTTTCTTCCTTCTTTCTCCCAGTTCCAATTCAGTCATCCTCTTCATTTAAATTTCTATATGAAATGTGAAATAGACCCGTCCTCAATTTCGATATGAAATCGATCCTTCCGATATGCCGATCTGAAAAATCAAAGAGAGACGGTTTCTTTCTCCCCGGCCCCAATTCAGTCACCCTCTTCCTTTCGAAACCCTAAAATCAATTCCTATGGTCTGTCTTTCAAAGCTTTCATAAAATCCAGAGATTCGACATTATTCTTGCAATTAACCTTTGTCAATTTCGATCTGAAAAATTAAAAAGAGACAAAAATTGAACACCGGCATTGCACTATGGGATGAAGGTAACGATTCTTATTTATTTGTTTCCTCCATAACTTTACCAAAGATTCATACCATGATCGAACAATTCATGTCTTTGCATTTTATTTTGTCGAAGCATCACCCCTTTTATAACCGATTCGAAGGCAGTTGCATGATTGAGTGGATTTGGAGTAATTTTTCTATCACTAAGGAACTTGATTAGATTCGTATGGTAGGTAGTAGATTATTAGTTACGAGGTTTTGGGGGTTGAGATTGGTAATAGTTTATCAAATTCATCTAAACTTGCTTCATCTATACATGTATGATTGAATTAAAGAAGATTAGATTAATTTTCTAATTGAAGAATAAAATCGATAAAAATTGGACAGGAAGATGAATCAAATAAGTTGGATAGGTATCCTTGCTGTCGGGTTTGTAAACTTGTATGTGAAAAAACCTGAGCTAAATATGCAACTCAATGGTGCTAGAAGCTGCCCACGTCCTGTTTCACTGTTTATATGTTTGGCTATTTACATTATTAAGGGCATTACTTTTATAGTTTTATGTTGTTTGGCATTTAAAATACACAAATGTTGAACGTGAGATTAAGCCTATTAGCTCAAAGTTGGAAGAGTGTTTTTATAAATCATAAAGATGAGGGTTCAAATCCCGCATAGGCTTCGTATACGTGATGTTAAAGTATCATAGGTAAAATTAGTCTAAAATGAGATGGAGATGAAAATGTGATTGCATGATCTGTATGCTTTAGCTCTTAATTAAGGATGTTGCCTTCAGGAGTGAGATAAAAATGTTTCTATTTTGAAGTTGGTATGATTTGTTTGATACTTGGTTCCGTGAATGATAAATTTATATGGTATGTAGTTTTAAAAGATGGTATTGTGAATCTAAAATCAATGAAATTCCTTTAATTAATGAATTGTTTAAAAAGTGAAGTAAATACTATCAAGGCATCAACATGTTGAAATTTGGGATTTTATAAAGGCACTGAAAGGAAAAAGGTCTAAAAAGGGGGATTTTGATTTACTTTTAACAAATATACTGCAATCTGAATTTTGTCATTATAATTTATAATTGCTCAGTGACTTAACAAAAGCATGTGGAAGATTCGCAAAAGTATACCTCAAAAACTGCTTCTCGATGGAGGATAAACTGAACTGAAAAGAAAAGAAGAAATGGTGAATTTGATTATCATATATGAATGAACGAATCTAAAGTAGTATAAAGGTAATCCTTGTTATAAATAACAATGTAAAATGAGATGGCTCCAAGGAAATCTACTTACATGTTCTTTAAAAGATCCTAAGTAGCACTTTCAAACATCTACTATGGTTTCATATTCCTATTCTTGTTATGCATTATTCTACTTCTGAAAACATGAACCTAGTAATACACGAAGAAGGTGATTTGAAAGACATGAAATGATATGGAAGGTGATACTAAGAGGGTGCAAGAAGGGGAAAGCAACGGAGGTGGATGAAAATAGGTTAATTACTTGCTATATTTCATTATCAATATATATAGATGAGTAAATATGATAGTTAAAGTGACTGGATAAATATTTGTTTAATAGCTCAGCAGTAAAAATCCCAAAAAATATTTGAGACAACCGTGAAAATCCCTATATTCGAGATTGATTTTTTTTTTTGTAAATAGATAAACATTAGATTTTAACAAATCATTCAAGCAGGTAAATAGGCGGCAATTTACTATCACATATACTCTTTTTTTTAGTGTTATGGGTAAAATCAAATCTTTGTATTGAGATTGCAATCTTTTTTGTTTTCTAAATAGATAAACATTGGAGTTTAATAAATATCAATTGTTATGTTTGAATCGGCCGCTTTAGTAAAGCCCATGTATATTCAACCATCATCGATAATTATTTTATTTTATTTTCTGAGGAAAAAAAAAACTTGAAGTGCAAGTCGCCAAGTCCCCAATTGAGCTACTGTCGTCATTCATAATATGGCTACCTGATCTAATTTTAGGGCTGGGATCTAATTCAATGTACGTTTACTACTGATTTTTTGTCGTTTCTGTTTGATTGAGTTTATGAGATCTGTATTTCAAGTTAATTTGGTTGTTCTGGATCACCAGAGATGACTTCCTTCCGACATTCAAGAAGCAATTCAGGGAAAAAGACCCTCATGGATGCATACTCGATCCGGTATGAACTTGTGTACCTATAAAATAATCAAATATCTCAGGGAGTTCTGCGGAATAAAATCATCAAATATCTAATAATTTTTTTTTAAATTAACAAAATAAATTTCACGTGACAATCATTCAAAGGAGTTTAGTGAAATTTATTTATTAGTAACATATTGATTTATTATTTTCTGGCTTTAAAAAATCTTGGATAAATAATAATCTGTAAATTTTGGAAAAATTGTTATGATTTTGTCAACAAATTCTAAATATTTTTATTAATAAAAATGATTTTAAGTATTTTATTTTAAATATATATGAGGGTAGGTTAAGCGTATGGCTGCCACGTGGCACTTTCAATGTGAGGCCGCCACGTGTATCCTTCGCAACCGTTTTAGTATTATATTAGATATATTAGAATTAAATATTAGATATATATACACATTCAATAACCTCTATTCAAATCTCACTATACGCGTATTTTCATTTTTTTTCCTCTCAATTTATTTTTTATTATTTTAAAATTCTTATGATTTATTTGGTATTTTATAAATAAGTAATAATAATGCTTCATATAAATTTAAGTTAATCTCTATATATTTTTAAAAAAGATTATTTCTTATAGAAATTATACAAAAATTATCTTTAAAAACTATTATCACACCAAAAAAAATCTAGATTTGCCGTGCAGTATTTGGATTGTTTTTTTTTTTTTTTTTGATAAGGAAAGAGTTCGGATGGGATGACCCTACCCGGCAGCATCCTTGCGGATGAGGTCAAGGAGACTTGGATCGTTTTTAATATCGACTCCTCGGGCAGAGTGGCAAAGGTGTGCAACCTTATCCGCCACTCTATTGCCCATGCGAGGAACATGGAAGAAATCTACTTCTTCCATAGTCGATAGCAGGACTTGAACATCCGATAATATTAGTTCGATCTCCTAGGGGCATTTGGATTTCCTATTTAAGTGATCGATGATAATCTTGTTGTCGCCTTCAATCTGGATCTTTCCTATATGTAGTTGCCGTACTTGTTGGATCCCTAGTTTAAGAGCTAAGGCTTCTGCTTTAAGTGGATTTTGCTTGCCCAAGCGTTGGTGGTGTACTGAAATCGGGTGACCAACCCAGTCCCTAATAATGGCACCTGCTGAGCTTTCGCCGTTAGAAAGCGTTGAACCATCGAAGTTTAATTTGAAAGTGCCCAGGGGAGGTTTCCGCGAGGAAATTGTTTTTTGATTCTTACTTTGTTTTTTGACAAGGTACTGTCGAAGCGGGTGAAAGTCTTTCTCAAAGTCAGCCTCAACAACCGATGTCTTATTCCAGTTATCTATATGGGATTTGATCAGTAGTAGGGCTATTTCTTTTTGCGGGATTGCAGCCTGTTGGAATAGATGTTTGTTCCTGACACACCATGTCGTCCACCACGAGAAAGCGAGGTTGGCCAGAGCGGAAGAAGGAAGGCTCTTCCCAAGGGGAGTTAGGATGGGCTTAATATCCCGGGACTGTATAATCAAGCAGACAATTTTTTGCCGGTCTTGAGGCGGAACCTGATGTATCGCTTGGATGAATGAACACTCTAGAAATAGATGGACCTCGTCTTCAAGTGCCGCATTACACATAGAGCAGGTAGGTGGGACCGAAGCACCCCTGTTGGACAGCCTGGAAGCGGTTGGGAGGCCATCCTGAGCGATCTTCCAAAGAAAGTTTTTAACTTTCGGAGGTGTGTTAATCTTCCAAATCCAGGCATTGCGGTCTGGAAGTGGAGCCGACTGAGCTGTAATCAATTTATATGCACTGGCAGTAGTCAACCAGTCTTCCCTGTCCGGCCACCAGTATAAGCGGTCTTGCATAGTCGAGGTAGGTAGGGGGATATCTTGGATCTCATGCGCTATATCAATTGGGAGAGCCTCTTGAAGCTTTTCTGTCCACCACTTACCCCCCAAAATATAATCACTAACAGTTTCGTCTTGATTGTAACTTTGAGGGCATTGTTCCCTATCTGATAGAGGTGAGGTTGAGATCCAATTGTCTGTCCAAAACTTAATAGCTCGCCCATCTCCAACTGACCAAATAAGCCCGTCTTTAAACTTATCGATTAGAGCAGACAACTTGGACCACTACCAAGAGCTAAATCCTTTGTTTTTGTAATCAAAAATACTGACAGAACGCAGGTATTTATGTCTAATCACTGAAACCCATACATTACCCGGTTCGGCCAGAATTTTCCACAATAGCTTCATTTGGAGAGCAACGTTCATGTCGCTAGATTTTCGAATTCCCAACCCCCCATACTGCTTCCGTTTACAGATCCTGTCCCAGCTAATCAGCGGCCGGTACTGGAGATCCTTATTCCAAAAGAAAGAGCGGCTTATCTGGTCGAGTTCTTTGTGCACAACCGCGGGGAGCATAAAATTTTGCATAGCATATAACGGCTTAACGGACAGGTTGGAGTTGATCAAAGTGGCACAACCTTGTTGGGAGAGGGCATTAGCCCTCCATTTTATCAATTGTTGTTTCGATTTACAGATGATCTCTTCGAACGTTCTTTTAGTAACTTTTCCATTGATAATGGGACAACCTAAATACTTTTCTATTGAATTTTCATTAGGGATATCGAGGCAGGTGCGTATTTCGAGGATCCTGTGGTTTGGGATTCCTTTCGTAGCTTGGAAACTAGATTTATGATAGTTGACCTTTTGGCCCGACACTTTGCAGTATGAATCAATAATCACCTTCACTATGCACCCTGCATCCAAACTACCTTTTAAGAAAATTATTATATCATCGGCAAAAGAAAGGAACGGAATCCGAGGGCCGTTATGTCCAATCGGGAACCCAATTTGTGTTTTGTCTAGGCTAGCTTCAGCAGCCAGTTTCCGGGCCAGAATCTCAGCCCCTAAAATAAAGAGGAAAGGAGATAGCGGGTCCCCTTGGCGAAGACCCCGAGATGGATAAATCAGATCCGTAGGGCCATTGTTGACTAATACCGAGAAAGAAACCGACGTAATACATTCCATTATCCAAGAGATGAATGTGTCATGAAAGCCAAACCTTTGAAGCACCTTTTGAATAAATTTCAAGTCGACTCTATCGTATGCTTTTTCCATATCCAGTTTTATTGCTAGCCATCCTTCCCGGCCCCTCCGATTTTTGTAGGAGTGGAAGATTTCATGAGCTATCAGAACGTTATCTTGAATAGCCCTGTCTGATACAAAGACACCCTGAAGAGGATGAATAAGTTTACCAATGACCTTTTTCATTCTGTCAGTTAAGATTTTGGAGATAATTTTGTAGACATTGGAACATAAACTGATAGGGCGGTAGTGATTGGTGGCCGTGGGATCGTCTCTTTTAGGAAGGAGGGAGATAAAGGTATGATTTATTTGTTTAAGCATTTTTCCGGAGTGGAAAAACCCTTTGACCACACAGGTTATAGATTTACCTATGATATCCCAATATTTTTTTATAGAATTCGACAGTGAAGCCATCCGGACCTGGGGATTTATTCCTCCCTAAGTTAAAAACCGCAGATTTAATTTCCGTGTTGGATGGGAGTTTCGTAAGGAAGTTGTTTTCCTCCGACGAGATGGAAGGTTGAATTAGGTCTAGCAACTCGCCGAGGAGTCTATCGTCTATTGGTTCTTTCTTAAATCTCTTCTCGAAATCCTTTTTGATCTCATTCCTAACATTCTCTTCGCCCACAACAATCGTGCCAGCGGAAGAGACGATGTTGCAAATCTGTTTCCTGTGCCTATGGCCTGTCGCCACTCGGTGAAAATATGCGGTGTTAGAATCCGATAGTTTGAGGTGTTTGGTTTTAGCTCTTTGGCTCCAAAACGATTTTTGAAATATTAGGAGCTTCTCTTTTTTGGTGATCAAGCGCTTTTCTTTGCTTAGATTAGTTTGAGAAACTATCCCGGAACCCGAGGATTGAATATGTAGTAGCTCTGACTCCACCTCTTTTAATTGCCTGAATATGTTCCCAAAACTCGTTTTATTCCATTCTTTTGCCTTTTTTTTTCAGGATTTTTGGTTTGAACATTAATTGGAACATAGCAGAGTCAGGGCAAGTAGCCCTCCAGGATTGTTTAACTACGTTACGAAAATCTTTCCCAAGTAACCAAGCATTTTCGAATTTAAAAGGTGGGGCTTTGAAACTAGGATTAACTTCAAAGGAGATGGAAATTGGAAAATGGTCCGAGGTGGAGAAGGCGCCATTGTATGTGATCAGGTTAGGAAAAGCTTCGATGACCGGTTGATGTACAAGCACCCGGTCAAGCTTTTCACGGATGTTAAAATTCTCCTCCGGGTTTTTTGATAGCATGCATTTAGGTAGGCATAATAGGTTGCATTTATCTTAGTTAAGATGCATTTCATTGATGGATTAAGCACGATTTGCATATTAGTTCTCTATGTTGTCGAAGTCGGAATCTACACGCTTTTATTGATCCGAGGAGGAGACATGAGTTGATAACGCATTGGATGAGAATGTCTAGTTGATCAAAGAAGCTTACATGAAGATCTCAAGAGGTCTTGAGACGGAGAAGCGAGCCTAAATGAAGAACAAGTCTGCAGAAGTTGTCTCCAGACATGCTGAACTTGTTTTGCACTTTCTGGAGGCCTCGGTTGTCCGATTGACTATTATGACCATACGTTGGAAAGCTCTTTTAGAGAGCTACAACTTTCCTGTTGAGAAAAAGAGCAAATTCGAGATGGATTTTCCGGGAAAGACCGATGCAGCGGCCCCCGCCAGTACCGTTGCAGCGGGAGAAGGAAAATTGCATATGCTGCGCCCGCAGCATCTGGGCGTCAGCGCACAACAATGCGTTTTAAATAATAAAAACCCTAGATCTTATTTATTGTTTCATGGCCGGCCTTGGAACATATATAAGACCAATTTTAGTTTATTTTCCAGCACTTCTCTTTGATTGATTCATCAAACACTTTAGAGATTTTGAGCGATGTCTTCCATGAGAAACTAAAGTCATCTATTCTGCCTGCAATTTGAAGCTTTATTCGGATTGATTGTGAGTTTCTAATTCTCGTTCCTTGTTTCCTATATTTGAATGCTTCAACTTCTTTGTGCTTGATTGTATATTGTTTTATTCTATCTAGCCCGCGCAACTAGTTTGAATCAATTCAATTGCTAAGGTTTTGTAGATTCCTGATTGTGAACCTTAACCTAAGTAGAAAACTTGTTCCTTTAGGGCTGATTGAACTAATTGAATGAGTAGGAAGTTGAATGTGTTGTTAAATCCTTCTTTAGGGACTGCAAATACCTTGGCTAATCTCTGAACTTAAAGCTATCAATTGGGTTAAATCCTTCTTTAGGGACTGTTCGATTGATAAGGGTTTCTAGGACTGATTGGACTAGTAACTATATTAGGTCGGGACAAGGGCATTCATAGGAAACTTAATAGGACGAGAAGAAGTTACAAGGATCGCTTCAATCCAATAAAGTGGAAAATTGTAGGTAGAATTGCTTCTCCAAATTGTCTAAAAACCAAATTCGTTTGCTTTGCTGTCTTTACTTTGCTTTGATAAAAGGCAAAACTTTCACACACAAAAACCCCCAAACTGGTTACTTTGATTGACACCTGAATTACACTTGAGTTATAACTTTCCCTGTGGATCGACCTCTTGCTTATTGCTATACTAGTTATAGGTTTGAGTTTACTTTGACGGATCAATGACATGTTTTCCCTTCGTCCTTTTTCCTCCACTTGTAAGGGTTGCCAAAGGTGGGAAGGTCTAGTAGTGAGCATTCGTTTTTGAACGAGATAAGTCGGGAAAACCTAGATGTCCGAAGGGAGGCACCGCCAAGCTTATCAGCACTGCAGAGGATCTCATTAAGATCTCCAAGAACAATGCACTGAATAGTTGCGTCATTGATAATCGTTTTTAATAGTTCCCAAAAAGGAATTTTCTCACTTGGTGTGGGTGGCGCATAGACAAAAAGGGCTAAGATTGGAAACCCAGCAAGCAGGCTATCCAATCTTAGGCCGATAATACGTGGAAAGTGGATAGCAGTGGAGATATTGAAATCTAGTAGCTGGTGAGATTTTCACAAGACTCCTATTCCACCAGATCGCCCGATAGCCAGTGACCAAGCTCCTTCATCAAAACCAATATTTCTCCAAATTTTGTCGTCCGAAATATTTTCCGTCTTAGTTTCCGCTAGTGCCATGATTTGTATATGTTCATTTTTACACATTAAGTCAATTTCCGTCCAGAATGTTCTTTTTCCTATCCCCCTACAATTCCAAAAGAACATCTTCATATATGATTGTCGACGGTAAAAGGACTAGGATACGGAGTCCTTAAACCAAGCTGTTTTTGATGTATTGTTGTGTTGGGATCCTCATCGGGAATTTGATAATGTAGGAATCTGGTGCTTGTCGGATGGATTGGACTAGGCCAAGAGGCCCAACTGAGAGAATGAAACCAAACTGATTTTTTATTGTCCATTTGTTTAACTTGCCACGACAGGCAAATCAAGATCAATATACGAGCATACCAAGACCCTAGTAGACCGATTAACGAAAACAGGCCACCAAGGAAAGAGATACACCAAGTGGACATAACCGTAGTGAATAAAAGGATGATCAGGACGAGGCATAATACACCCCCAAGCAATTGCGGAGCAAAGGCATTACACCTGTCACGTACAACATTTGCTAGAGGTTGATAAATATTAAAACAATTGTGAGGGAAATCATTATAAAACAATGGGCTAATACAAGTCAAAGTGTTATTAACTTGGAACAAGTCCGGATTGAGGATCAAGGCCCAAGTTTGTAAATAAGCAATTATGAACAGCTTAGTGATAGTAGTCGTCCTTTTTGTAGATGGAATATTCGGTTGATTTAAATCCATTTCCTTGAACGGATATTTAAACCAAATTTCTAAAAGCAGTTTAAATCTTAAGTCACACACATGAAGTCTAAGCGGGGCTCTTAAACACGACTTGGCGACGAACTGAGAAATGGCCCAAGGCACAGAAAGAGGATATTCATTCACCAATTCACAAAAGAACAAGTCACTTGTGGACTGATGAGGCTGGGATAGAAAATTTTTGTGATGAAAGCCCGAGTCAAAGGGCATAAAGAAAGAGGCCATAACAACCCCAATCACAACAGTTTTTTCAAGGCCCGAGACTCGGGGGGTAGGGGGTGAAAAGGCCGTAGCCTCTAGCACCGTGTTTTCCGACCACCAAAAGGCAGCAGTTTTTTTGGACATAAATATGTAATTTAGTACACCAGATGAGAGATGATGTATATTGAAGAGGAATGCACCTGTTCAACAGATTTGTTCAAACACCAGTGAGTTTTGTATTGTACCTGTGCAACTGAAACAACAATGTAGCATCCAAGAGCTCTAAGGTGAAATTCATATTCAACAAGCTGCTCAAACTCAAGAGACTTGGCAAAATATACTAGAGGAGCAGCAACAAGTGAAAAAGATGAGACAACAAAGTCAGATTGAAACCAACAAGCATGGCTCAATATTTTAGTCACAGATTTTATGAAGAAAGCTTCATTAACAGAACTGGAGACAAGAGCAATAACCGCCCCAAACTCCAAAGTTTGTTCCAGGCCCGAAATTCGGGGGGTAAGGAGTGCAGTGGAGAGGACCACAAGCAGACCACCCCTCGTTTGTTTAGAATCGGACGAAGCCAAGACGGGTTCACCTGCACCATATTTACCACTGCTCAATGCAGATTTTAATAACCAGCTGATAGTTATAATATACATACCAAATCCGAAAGTTAGAGGTTTTGTATGCCTCAATTTGCAATAAGAGAGGTGTCTGAGAAACTGATTAATTAAATTCCAATACAATATAACATGTATTAATATAAAAATAGATTGAATGCCAAGGTGACGAAGGAAATATAGACTCAAGTAATTGAGATTTTCCAGATTGAGGAAAACCTTTTTCCCTTTGACCTTCTTTTTGTCTGCCAACTGATGGCAGCTTCCTGCACCAGCGAGAGAAACCTTAACTAGTTGTTTTGCCTCATTACGAGGATTTGGGCCCTTGCGGGATTTAGGTGGAGAGAGAGCAAGCAACTCTGACCCCGTTTTGTTTTCCGGAAGAAGAAAAATGTGAGGGAGAGATATGAGAATTGAGAGTATTAGATGGGGGAAGAGAAGAATTACCGGCACCACCCATCCTCTAAAAACGCAACAATGGAGAAGGTGAACAGGGCCACCCGCAATAGATGGCGACCCGACCCACAATGAACTGCCGCCAGCCGCAACCTAGATTTGAGCACCCCCGAAAGTAGAGGAAGAATACTGACTGTCGCCTCCAACACCACTATTCCGACCCTGACCCAACATTCGAAGCCAGGCAATCGGCGACCCGCACCGAAGAACGCACGGAGACCGGAGGCAGATCCAACCCTCCCGCAACCCCAAGCGCCGCCAACAAACGTCCTCCCTTAGAGACCGGGGGAGAAACGGACCATCGCCGTCGAAGAACACCACTATTTCCAGAACATTGGCTCTCAATTTTTCCAACCAAATATTGCCTTTAGAGGGGATTGTAGCTTTGAAGGGGCACGAAGGAAGAACAACCACCAGAATGGCCGGAACCCTTGCGATTTGACGGCGACGTCAGATATCAGACTTAGAATTAATTTCTGGGAGGGGGTTGAGTTGGGGATTTGGGGGCGCGTACACAGGCGCCTCCATTACCATTATAAAATTTGCCGTTGTGAGCTCTAAAGGGCCGGCTATAACCCAAAAAAATAAAAAAAAATAAAAAAAAAAGCGCCGGCTTATGTGCATATTTACAAAAACATTAAATTAAGTTGCCACGTCTGAGTTCCAAAATCGTGACTCACCTCTTACGTGCCTCCTATGCCAACATTAGTCACATCTTTGTTTTTTTCCAATTTTCCCTAGTTTGCTTGATTACCTCAAGCATCGACTTGTAGATGTGGGATCCATGTCAAAAAAATATATTAAAATGTGGCAAAACTAGAAAGTATCGACTATGCTTTGAGCATGTTTACTTTCTGGCAGATTTATAGATCCGTTGATCTAATCTCTTATCTTTTATTGGGCTCGAGATATTGCAATTTGTTCATACATTTCTACCATCCTAAACCAATCAAACAAGTTTTCTTAAAACTAAGGATTAAGCAACAAAAAAAAAAAATAGTAATTCATATTCAGAAAGCTTGAGGAGCCTTTGTCAGTGCTCCGATATCACTTGACGTGCTCCGGGATCAACGAGGAGGCTTCCGATCGCCTTCCGGGTTGGATGAGGGGTGGTGAGAATGATCGAGGGTAGCGGTGGAAGGTGGATGGTCTTAAGTATTCTTTGTGGAATTAGAACACGAACCGGTAGCATGATATATAAACCCGAACCCGTAAGCCTCTCACCCTTGAATCCGTTTTACTCGATCTAAGAACTCTCGGAATCACACTCCGGGTTCATCGATCATTTGATATCGTCGCCTCTCACTATGGTATCTCCTTCAACCTCTAACCGAAGGTTTTGTTTTCAACCTCACACCTAAAAACGCGATTCTTATCTCGAATCAAGGAAAGTTAAAGGCTCACTTTTCTTCTCAAAATCAACTTCACTAAAAAGAAGTTCTTCTATTTGTTAAATTGAATGTAATGAAGCATGGGGATCCTATTGGAATTGGGACCCAAAGGAAACCCATTTTTTTTTTATCAATCTAAAGATTCAAAGTATCCGATATACTAGAGTCGGGTAAACTGAGAGGCCGAAACAAACAGCATGCGGGTTAACCGTCTTGATACAAGCAAGCTAATTAAACATAAATATCCAAGCACTAATCGAAAAAAAAACAACAAAATGTCAAACAAATGAGGAAGCTGAGGGAGACTCCGAGATGAAAATGTGAATAGCGAGAACACAGAAAAACATGAAGACTTCCTCGGCATCTCGCCGCCGGAGAGATTAGAGCAGAAACCCGAGAGAGTGGCGTCTCCTGGGGAAGTGTGGACCAACGACGTTCCCCTCAGCTAGATGAGAGATATTTGAAAATCACGAACACTGTCACGGTCCTCTTGATCAAAAGGGCGTACGAGACTACAACCTCCCCCAAAATTAAATATATGCACACCAAAATCATCGACTTCACCAAGAAGAGCATATCAAGGCATAAGAAAAAAAAAGTATGATAAAAGGAAACCGGATCATACGGATCATTTAAGCATTTCTATTGATGATAAAAAAAATGCTCAAATTATACAACTTTTTTCTATTAACTTTCATTTATTTTTTTCATATATATTCTTGCTGACTCGTCGGCCCCTCAAAATTCATACTTGCCTGATTTTGAACTCTTACTTAATTAAAAAAAAAAAACCTTGGGCGCACTCCTCTTAATTGTCATTTCATATATGAGATTGTCACTTCTATAAGAAGGCTAGCTGAAACCTACACAAAACAAAACGAAAAAACCTTTGAATCGTACCAAATACCCCAAAACTAAAAAATGAACACACCTACAAAAAAAAAAATATCACGCGCCCCCCATGTTTGACCCCTCACACCAATCGTTTCCACAAACCCTTGCCCAAATCTTCATCTTCCTTGTCAAATCTTTGCAACAATTTTAATTCTTTCTCCTAACAAAGAGATTCTACTCATATCAACCTCTAAAATAAAAAAATATATGATCTTCTCATTGACCCTAGCTCTCTCTCTCTCTATCTCTCTCTCTCTCTCTCGTCAATTTTCGAAAATCCCATAATTCATCTACAAGATTGGAGATCCCACCTCTGTATGGGTGATTTCAAGCACCAATATAGGGATCGGTGGCCTTCAGTTCTTAACAAGGTGCTCACCTTTTCTTGGTCCTTGGCGTCCGGTCTCGGGGCTGTCTAAACGAAGGTGTGAGGATATAAAAAATTGAAAAAAAAAGATGAAAATCTGCAAAGGTACTGACTTTCTTCAACTTTGGTGTCCCTATCGTCAACTGTTGCTCGTCCTTGGCATGAAACGGTCGTTCGCTAGCCATAGATGTCTGCTCTCTACATTGTTGGCTCTTCTCCGGCCGTTCAGGGGCTCCCTGACTTCCTCCGGTGTTCTTCAACGATATCTTTGTATTTCAGCGTCTGTGATGTTGGGGTTGTCGTCTCTCTATGGCTCCCAGCAAACCATCAGGTTATATATTTCCCCCTCAATCTTACCCTTTATGTCATCTACACTATTGAGCAGGGCCCATGACCCTTCTTGTAAGAAATGAGAATTTGATTCATTTCACCACAAGCACCACCCACTCTGAGGATCTTGGCCTTGAACTTATTGTTTGTGTTCTTATGCTAAATGTTGTCTACGAAACATTATACCCAAAACTTCTGATCAGTCTTTACCCATGTCGAAATAGAAGGTCACCAGCCTAAAAAAGGTGCTTGTGATTATGAAACATGTATACATTAAGGCGTACCCACTCACCCAAAAGGAATCGGAAAAGGGATGTTTAGGCATATCTTCCGATATACAATGACTTACCAATGTTGGTATTGAATCCCATCATCCCATTGACTTTATTTTTATGATCATTAAACTTGGTAAAGTTGTCAAGCTATTCAAACTAAAATACCATTAACTCAGTTGCAAGATTAAATATGGTTGGAAATATTACAAAAGGAAGCTCCTTCTTACAAAGAAATCAATGCCTTTCCTTTACGATGGTCATTAAACTTGGTGTTGAATCACATCATCCCATTGACATTATCTTTATGGTCATTAAACTTAGTGTTGAATTATCTCACCTATCTGGTCTGCAAGTTTAAACAAAACTTTTGATTACATCAATCGAAATCTATATGACCGCACAAAGAAATCAATGCCTTTCCTTTATGATGAAAAATCCATAACACAAACTCATCTCTACTTACTGACAAATTCTAATCTTTCTTACAGTATTTAATAATGGCACGTGACAGTGTTAGCCAAGTTTCCACCATGACATGTAGTTTACCGAATAGCAAACCACAATACATGAATATAGCCAAGTTTCCACCATGACATGTAGTTTACCGAATAGCACATGGGATAGTAAACATACCTGGATCTTCGCATTTTTCAGGCAATCTTTTCTATAGCAAGGCGGAAACATTCTCATTCAAACTTACCTTTTCCTTCCTTCTCATCCTTTTCTTCCGTTTCATAGGGCATAATTCTTTTAAAAACTTAGCATAGCGAGGTACAATTTTACTCAAATTCAAGAGCGGAATATTTACCTCACAATGAGCAAAGGTGTCATAAAGGATTTGTTCATCTTCCCACTAACGATCGGGTCTTAAGGCATGGGGAAAGGGTGGTTCAGGTCTTGAAATGCCAGAAGACCTCTCATTTCACGATTTCTTTGCGGATGGATCAACGTTAAAATTCAGACCACTCACTGACAAGGGCGGTGGGCACCAGTTTTCTAGGCGGTGGACGCCATCTGATGGTGTTTTGTTTTCCGAGTTGTTGTCATATTCATCGCCCACTTCAATCACCTCCTTAGGCCTTTATTCAACATTTCTATTGGGTAAACTCACTTCTTTTCTTCCTCTTAGAGCAACCCCAAGAGAAGCTCCAAAATAGAGAAAATTGGAAAATTTAGAGAGAAAGATGAATTTTATGGTCCAATAGCTCCTCTATATTGTTTTGTAAAATAGAGAAATGAGGAGAGAGAGTAAAGATTTCTCTATATTTAGAGGAAGAGAAAAAACCTCTAAAATTAAATGTTTTCATCAAACCCCATGCCAACCATTTAAGTCATAAATAAGATTTAAATGGGATTCAAAATATAAAGCTTAGTTGAACTTATAAATGTTATATAATACATGAAACTAAAATGGGATTCAAAATAAAAAGCTTTGTTGCATTCATAATTTCCTTATATGATTTAAAATATATTATAAATATTATATAGTATGAAATTATATAAAAAAATTAAATAAAATTTTGATATTTTATAAATTTTTTATCTTCCTTAAAAACCATACATGATTAGTAATAGTAAATGAAAAATAATAAAATTAAGACATTCATATTTTCAACAAAAAAAATATAATACTAAATAAATCAAATTTATTTATTTTATGGGATAAATCTCGTACAAGGTACGAAAACTATATTAGTGACCTAAATTTTACAAAATTTCATTTATTAAATTATGAAATTATGCATTTATTATAATATATAATAAATGCAAAAATCTGTATAATAGAGAAACTGTTGGAGTTGGAGGATAATTTTTTTTTAGAGATTTTGGTGTTTTGATCTCTATTTTAGAGAACTTTAAAAAGAGCTGTTGGGCTTGCTCTAAGGATCATGGTACTAACATTCTCTTTCGGATTAACTATCACTTGTGAGGACAACTTCCCCGAATCTTTCGCTTTCAATTCTCCGATCTCCTTAGCCATTTGACTCAACAACTTCTCATGGACACTCATCTTATCCAAAAACAATCTTAAATTTCATCTTTGTCCTCCTATTGACTGTTTCTTTGACGATTATCATATTGACTTCTTCCTTGATAAGGAACTTGTTGCTACCGACCCCTACCATTGAATCCACTTTGATAATTCGAATTGTATCCCTGATCGTAGTTACCAAAGTTGCGGCGAGGTCAATAATCCATATCATTCAAATCATCAACGTCCTCCTAAATCAACGAACACTTATCATTCGGATGAGTTGCATATCCGCATACACAACAAGGTCTATGCTGCTGAGGTTGATTCATTTGCATAGCCATGCTGTTGATGAGCTCAGTAAGCCTATCTAAGTCATCCTTTCGAATTTCTCCAGAATTGTTCAACTTATGCACTCCTCTTAATCCTTTGTGTTTCCCATATTGTTGCGATGCATTAGTTAACCTTTCAAAAATTTGCATTGCTTCCTGAGGTGTTTTATCCAAAACATCTTCTCCACTAGTAGCATTGATAAAACTCCTATCCCGATCAAGCAAGCCTTCATAAAGATATAGCACTAAATCATCTTCTAGTCTACCATGTTGTGGACAACTACCCTTAAGCCTCTTGAATCGCCCAACATACTCATAAAGACTCCCCGTAAGTGATCGCTCAATATTAGACAACTCCTTCTTGAGTTTGGTAAGCCAACTAGCGGGAAAATACTTTTGAAGGAAAGCTTTCTTTAACTCAACCCAAGTAGTAATGCTTTCGGAGGGTAGGTAATATAGTTGTTAGGAGCCTAATTTGTCATGTTTTACATTTACTTTTACATCGATTTCTGCATGCATTTCATATCATTTGGGTTAGAATTATAGATAATCTATGTAGTTTATGCTTACTTGCCAAATTATGGAGTCTACACTATTTTCTATTTAATTTCACAGAAATCGAGGCACTTTACAGCAATTCGGAGAAGGAAGGAAATCATAAGAGAGCTCGAGATCAACTACAGGAAGTCCAAGTTCAAACATAAGCTGAGTTAAGACACATCGGATAGAAAACAAAAAAAAGAAGCACTCAACAAGGACTAGTCGATATCGACCACTCTGGTCAACATCGAGTAACATTAGTCGAAATCATCAAGTCGAGCACACGAGCAGTAAAACCACTCGAGGAGCACAAAGTCCTCGACGTTGAGTAGATTACTCGATGTCGAGTACCCGTCGAGCACCAGAATCCTAGTCGAGCTCAATCATAATTTGCGGAGAAGAAGGAACGTACTCGACGTCGACTACATTACTCGATGTCGATTACTCCCAGAGCCATTCCGAGTCGAAATCGAGTGGAGTCCGAGATATGTGGGTTACTTGCAAGCTAAGGCACGTGGAATTCTATCAACAACATATGAAGATATATCAAGAGAAGAGAAGATCTATCCACTTTAGATATTTCGTCTTTAGAGATTTATTTGTTTTATTTCCAAGTTTTATCTTAAGTCTTTAGATAGATAGCAATAGATATAGATAGATTATTCTTTCCTTAGATAGCGAGGATTGAATACTGTAAATAAGACCCTTGGGGCTGAGTTTTAGGGTAATCCAATTCAATTCCAATTTACACAACACAATAGATAGAGAGTAGGAGTTTTCGAGAGAGCTTGGAGTCGAGAGGTGTTTTGTCTTGCAAGAGCGGATTTGGCTTCGATCGGTTGTAAGTTTTTATTTGATTTAATGCAATTTAGTTTCTTTAAATTATTGATGTTTGTCTTCATGATGAAGAGCGAGTAGTCACCCAACTTCTAGGGTCGGTGTGAGCCCGACGGTAGCCATGTAAGGTAATGCGATACAGGTACAACTTTTAATGCGATTTCATCTTCTATCCCTATGAACATGATTCTTTTGTGACAGTTGAAGGTGATTCTTGTTTGTATTATTGAAGCGAAAGTGATCTTAATACAACTTGGATTAATTATGTGAAAAGGGTTAGTAACAATTAGGGTTTATGTGAAAGCCTCTATCTTTCTATTTGTTAATAACGACAGTTATTTGATTAAAAGCATGATCTTTTTTACCTTTTGCATGATTCTTATATGGTTATCGTTGTGGCATTGAAACCCCGATTCTGGAAGTCTTTTATATTATTGAATTCCCACGAATTTCGTGTTGCTTTTGT
Source organism: Persicaria tinctoria (assembly GCA_037127255.1). Taxonomy (NCBI): domain Eukaryota; kingdom Viridiplantae; phylum Streptophyta; class Magnoliopsida; order Caryophyllales; family Polygonaceae; genus Persicaria; species Persicaria tinctoria. Next base: position 57,961,692 of record JBANSL010000008.1, on the reverse strand, counting down.
TTTATTTTTTGTCACAAAGCTACGGTTTTTTTACTCTGCGAAACTACTCGAGATCGACGACACTGGTCGATGTCGAGGAGTCTGGTCAACGTCGAGGATTCTGGTCGACATCGAGTACCTTTCTATTCGACCTTGCTTGTTTTCGTTCTCTTTTGGTCTGTATTGCAGGATTTAGTCGACAGGTCTTGTCAATATCGAGTACTCTACTCGACATCGGGGAGCCTTCTAGTCAATTTCGAGAGGATTTAGGAGCTGAGAAGGCGAGCGCTGATGATACGATTGGGATACTCGATCCTTTGTCTGTGGGTGCAGGATCAAGAACCACACGTATATTTGCCCGATCTTGCAATTCTCTTTCTATGTCTCCTAATTGAACACATTAATCAACTAATTAATTAAATAATTAAAGCGACAAAATAAACTTAGAATAAATTCCATCAAATAACAAGTAGCGACGGAAGAGAGAAGAGGGAAGCGCGGGTGATGCGCGGGGTCTGTGGGCGAGGGCGTCCGGGCAATGTCGCTGGGAGAAAGCACCAGGTGCGGAAGAGAGAGCGAGAGCGAACTCGAGAGCGTCGGAGCTAGTGGCTCCTCAGGGTGCGACATCGAGGGCGAGGGAGCGAGACGCTTGGTGCCGAGCACCCGCGATTGCGTGCGCGGAGCCGGTTCCGCGAAGATGTCGAGCCTATTGATGCGACGATTCTTCCTCTTCCTTGCTGCAACAAATCTGGGTTTGTGTTTGGTTTAGGGTTTGGCCGATTGTGTGAAGGTTGGTGATGGTGATGGCTGATTGTAACTAGATCACAAGAGCACTTGAAGCATTTGGGATTGATAATCGAAGAACCCTTTTAATCCTAAAAGAGGTTCCTCAATTCTATTCTAATCTGATTAATTGAAAGGGAACTACAATATATAAATAGAAAACTATGAACCAATTCTACTTTACAAGGGTAGAGGTTTGGTTTGCTTAAAGATAGAATTTAAATCCTATAGATAATGTAAACCTAATTAAGATATAAATTCAAAAATTAGTGGACAAGACTTTTATCTAGAGTAGATATAATCTCCCGCATTAGCAATTCTATGTTACATGAAATAATAGAGTTAATTAAGTAAATAGATAACTCGGCCCAACACAAGAGAGGTACTCGGTCATCGACTCTAGGCCCACTCGACATCGGCTAAGGGCACTCGACATGTGTGTGTCTCGAGTGGCCCATGTTTGTGCCAAGTGTGGACTTGTCATGGAGGGTGTTGATGAGTCTTCATGAGCTCTGTCTGTGGATGGAAGATAAACTCCTATGCTGGTGGTGTAGTCTTGAGCAAAGTGATCCAGAGTGGCCTAAACCCTTGCTCCATCATTCCTTGGTAACGACAAGCAGTGCTTTAGTTGCATATGGAATCTCCTTTGCCCTTTCACGAGTTATAGGACCATCAAAGGGCACCTTCATGTTTTCCTCAATGTCATTAGGAGTCATCGACATTTTCACTGCATCATTCTCTTCCATTTGATTTCGATTTGTCCTCAAATCGTCGCCAGAGTCATCGCCAGGCACGAACAAAGATAGATCAGTGACGTTGAAGGTAGAATGAACACCGTACTTGTCGGTAGGGAGATCCATCTTGTAAGTATTAGGACCCATCTTCTGAACCACTCGAAATGGTCCATCTCCCCTGGAGTCCAGCATAGATTTCCGTTGTTGCGGAAACCTTTCCTTCCTGAAATGCAGCCATACAAGGTCACCAACGTTGAACTGCATATCCTTGCGATGCGTGTCCTTCGCCGCCTTGTACTGAGCGATTTTCCTTTCCAGCTGAGCCTTGGTTCGCTCATGCAAGCGTTTGATGAAGTCCACTTGCTTAGCTGCATCCATGCTTTCCTTCTCCTTAAGTGGGCGCGGCATCATATCCACTGGGGTGAGTGGATTTCGGCCATAGACCACCTCAAAAGAAGTTATCTTGGTTGCTGAGTGCCTAGACATGTTATAAGCAAACTCAAAAAATGGTAGGCATTCTTCCCACCTCCGGAGGTTAGTTCGCAGCATGACTCTCAGGAGAGCCCCAAGAGTTCTATCTCAGTTTGGCCATCAGTTTAAGGATGACAAGAAGTAGAAAATAATAGCTTTGTACCCAACTTAGACTAGGGTGGCTCATCCGGGTCGACCCGACCCGAACCCGAGATTTGTAATTCCAGGTTTTCCGGTTCGGGTCACGGGTTCACCCGAAAACCCGAGTTTTAAAATTTTGTTAGTTGTTACCAAATTACAAAGGATTTTATTTTACTTTTCATCCGCATATTAGTTATTCATGAATCAAAATTAAATAAAAAGGATTTTTTTTAAGGGTATATGTAACTGTAAATTTGTAATTGTAAATAAAAAAGGATTTTGCATCTGCATGTTAGTTGTTACAAAATTAAATTTGCAATCAAAACTAAATAAAAATGCGACTGTGATTTGTAAATTTGTAATAAAAATTAACTAATGCGATCGTGTTTTTTGAGTGGGGTGTCTAATAGTGCGCACACACAACAATTAAAAAAAATTATTTTAAAAAATCCGGGTCGGGTCAAACCCCAAGACCCGCCGAGTCTGACCCCGACCCGCCCGTTGACCCGAGATTTCTTAAAATTCGACCCGAGACCCAACCCCGACCCCGAGTTTTCCGGGTCGGGTCGATTTTGAGCCACCCTAACTTAGAATATAAAGGTTTCCAAAAACAACTCAAAAATTTAGAATCACGATCCAACACAATAGATAATGGCAACCCGTGTAAGCGCACAACATCTTTAAAGAAAAAAATAACAACATGAATAACATTATATATGGTATAAAATGAGCCATTTTGGAAAATCTATCCACTACCACAAAGAATCATAACCCTTAGAAGTTCTAAGCAAGCCAACAATGAAATCCATAGATACATCTTCCCAGGGTGCATTCGAAATTGGTAATGGTTAGTATAGGCCATTCGAATTTGCCTTAGACTTTGCTTTAACACATGTAACACAACTTTTGACAAATCTTAGCACATAATTAGACATTTTAGGCCAAAAGTAATGTTCCTTTAATCCAGCTAAGGTTTTTTCCAAACCTCCATGCCCTCTAGATTCATGTATTTCTTGAGTTAACAGTCGTCTAATAGAAGAAGATGGGATACAAAGCTTGCCCATCTTAAACAAGTAACCATTATCAAGAAAATAAGAATCAACTTCACCTTTAGACACTCATTGAGCATAAATAATCTTAAAGAAACCATCAAAAGCATACAATTCATTTATCAAAGCAAAACCCAATACATGTGGTCTGATACCACTTGATACGTTTGGGATACCCGATCACTTACCTATGGGTGCAGGATCAAGAACGACGCCGTATATTTTTCCGATCTTGCAATGATCTTTCGATATCTCCTGATTGAACAAATTAATCAACTGATTAATTAACTAATTAAAGTGACGAAATAAACTTAGAATAAATTCCATCAAATAACAAGTAGCGAAGGAAGAGAGAAGAGGGAAGCGCGAGTGATGCGCGGGGTCTGTGGGCGAGGGCGTCCAAGCAATGTCGCTGTGAGCGAGCACCAGGTGTGGAAGCGAGAGCGAGAGCGAACTCGGGAGCGTAGGAGTGAGGGGCTCATCAGGGCGCAGCACCGAGGGCGAGGGAGCGAAGCCACGGGAGTGAAACGCTAGGTGACGAGCACCCACGCTTGCGCGCGCGGAGCCTGTTCCGCGAAGACGCCGAGCCTATTGATGCGACGATTCTTCCTCTTCTTTGATGCAAAGAATCTGGGTTTGTGTTTGGTTTAGGGTTTGGCCGATTGTGTGAAGGTTGGTGATGGTGATGGCTGATTGTAACTAAATCACAAGATCACTTGAAGCTTTTTGGATTGATAATCGAAGAACCCTTTTAATCCTAAAAGGGGTTCCTCAATTCTATTTCAATCTGATTAATTCAAAGGGAACTACAATGTATGAATAGAAAACTATGAACCAATTCTACCTTACAAGGGTAGATGTTTGGTTTTCTTAAAGAAAGAATTTAAATCCTAAAGATAAAGTAAACCTAATTAAGATATAAATTCAAAACATAGTGGACAAGACTTTTATCTAGAGTAGATATAATCTCCCACATTATTAATCATAAGTTACATGAAATAATAGAGTTAATTAAGTAAATAGATAACTCGGCCCAACACAAGAGAGGTACTCGGTCATGGACTCTAGGCCCACTCGACATCGGCTAAGGGCACTCGACATGTGTGTGTCTCGAGTGGCCCATGTCGGTGTCGAGTGTGGACTTTTCAGGGAGGGTGTTGACGAGTCTTCATGAGCTCTGTCTGTGGATGGAAGCTCAAATCCTGTGCTGGTGGCGTAGTGTTGAGCAAAGTGATCCAGGGTGGCATGAACCCTTGCTCCATCGTTCCTTGGTAACAGACAAGCAGTGCTTTAGTTGCATCTTGAATCCTCTTGGCTCTTGCACGAGTGATAGGACCATCGAAGGTGAAGGTTCGATAAAGTAAGACAAAGTAATATAAAGATAATCTAGAAGGGGGGTTGAATAGAGTATGCCGGTTTTTCGCAGATAGTCTCAAAACTTTTGAAGCTCGTGCAAAACCCTTTGAGATTAGACTTAGTCTTTTCTCTGAAAACCTGAATCACAAAGTTAAACAATTCGAACCAAGGGTGGAAATAAGGTAAAGAAGTAAGTAAAGGACGCAACGAATTGTTAACGAGGTTCGGCACGAACATGGCCTACGTCCCCGCCTAGGGTTCTTCCACAACCCTAGGATTCAACCGGCTTTTATTGATTCACAAGACTTAGGATCCTAATAGCTCACCAAGAAGCCTCTCTCCTATACAATTGCAATCTAGTCAACTCACGTTCCCTTGGAGTCCTAGACCAATCTAGAAGAGCCCCACCTCTCTCAGCTATCTAGTACAATCCTCTTACACTTAGTGAATCAATCGCCTAGTGTCCACTTCCTGAGTTATAAACTCTCGAGTATAACACTCTCTCTGAATATATCATATAAGCTCACTGTGTAACTCTCAAATGCTTTGAAACAAAATATAAGACTCTTAAGAAAAAGCAGAGAGAACACACTGAAGAGAGATCGTAAACTTGAGGGCTGATTGTGTAATGATATTCGTGAATGTGCGTTAGTCCTCTCTTTCTTCTTCATGTCCTTTATATAGTGAAGATCATCGACGCCACTTGAGGAAGGAATCTTCTCCAACGGCTAACTTGGATTATGGCTTGCGGGTGGATCTTTGAGATCTTCTATCTTTGGAAACTCTGAAGCCATGATCTTTCCGATTTTATTCTCCACGTTATTCAGCCCAAAGAAGGAGATATTATTTGAAAAGTTTCCTGAAATATTAGTGCATATATAACAATATTTGGAAGCATATAATCATATTCGGACATAATATAATAAAGTACAGGTTTTGTGTTTCATCAACACTGCTAAACCTTCAAGACCTTTGACACAAACAGACTGTCAAGGCCTTTGAAACTTATTCCGATTTTCATCAAGGGAGGGGAGTTATCAATCTCCCCCTTGATGAAAGACAAAACTTGTGCATCCCTGCAACTTAGTCAAACAGATATATCATAAGCAAAATCGGACTAAATACCTGCATGGGTTAGAGAAATATTGGATCATAATTATAACATGAAAAACATCCAACAAAGTAAAACAAAACAAGGTCTTCCAAGATCTTTGCAGTTTCAAAGTCTAAACCATCAGACCATCTCCCCCGTTTTGTCTTTCAACAAAGGGAGGAGTATAAAAACAGTCACCAAAATAATTTCAAAATTTAAACCAAGAACCGTTCGAATCTTAATGAATAAGGCAAGAAGATATTTATCCGATTTAAAATAATTTCCACAAATAAAATATAATCGGATAACATGCAATTAAAAAGATTTTCCTGAATAGGTAACAATAAAGTAAAGATATTTAAAATCCCTTTTAAAAAAAAATTTGATCAAACATCTAAAAAGATACTAACCAAATACATGATCCGTTATACGTGCTCTACTGTTCAGTTCACAACCTTTGAAATGAGGTTCAAGGATCTTGACACTGAGTAGAAATTTTCTTTCGTAAAGGGAAAGCTCCCCCTACGAAAGTGCATCCCTGTTAACCATTCCAATCTCACGTCTAATGAAGGTGAACCTGTCCTCTGCCAAAAGCTTAGTAAAAATGTTAGCCCATTGATAATCAGTTGAAATAAAAGATATGGACACATCACCTTTTTCGACATGGTCTCTAATGAAATGATGCCTTACATCAATATGCTTGGTCCTTGAATGCTGAACATGATTCTTTGTGATTGATATGGCACTTGTATTGTCACACTTATTGGGAATACCTTTGAGGTTGATGCCAAGATCTCGCATTTGTTAAGCTATCCAAAGGATTTGGGAGCAGCATGCTCCAGCTGCTATGTATTCGGCTTCTGCAGTGGATAGGGCAACTGAGTTTTGTTTCTTAGAATGCCAACTTATCAAAGATGCTCCTAAGAATTGGCAGCATCCTGATGTGCTCTTCCTATCCACCTTATAGCCTGCAAAATCTGCATCAGAATACCCGATTAATGTGAAATCCTTTTGCTTTGGGTATCATAGTCCAAGCTCCTTAGTGCCATTGAGATATCGAAAGATCCTCTTCACAGCCACGAGGTGAGATTCTTTAGGATCAGCTTGAAACCTAGCACACATGCAAACACTAAACATGATGTCAGGTCTACTAGCTGTAAGATATAGTAAAGATCCAATCATTCCCCGATACTCCTTTTGATTGACACTCTTCCCAGTCTTGTCTTGATCTAGAGATAATGTTGAGCTCATGGGAGTCTTGGCTGCTTTGGATTGATCCATCTTGAACTTCTTCAAAAGATCCTTAGTGTACTTGCTTTGGTTGAAAAAGATCCCTTTCTTGGATTGATGAACTTGTAATCCCAAAAAGAAGTGGAGTTCACCCATCAAGCTCATCTCAAATTCACTGCACATAATGTCAGAAAATTCCTTGCACAAAGATGTGTTAGTATCACCAAATAATATATCATCAACATAAATTTGAATAACCAAAATGTCTATTCCTTTGGTCTTTACAAACATAGTCTTGTCGATCAACCCTCTTTTAAAATCCTTTTCTAAAAGATATTTTGACAAGCGCTCATACCAAGCTGTTGAGGCTTGTTTCAAACCATAAAGCGCTTTGTCAAGTTTATAAACATGATTAGGAAATTCCAAACTTTCAAAACCTAGGGGTTGAGCCACATAAACTTTTTCTTCTAAGAAACCATTGAGAAAAGCACACTTGACATCCATTTGATATAACTTTATGCTCATAAAAGATGCAAATGCTAATAATATACGAATGGCTTCAAGCCTAGCTACGGGAGAAAAGGTCTCCTCGTAGTCAATACCTTCCTCTTGATTGTAGCCTTGAGCAACAAGCCTTGCTTTATTCCTCACGATCTTACCATTCTCATCTAGCTTGTTTCGAAATACCCATCGTGTGCCAATGACTGATTGATGCTTTGGCCTAGGATTCAAGGTTCAGACTTTGTTCTTTTCAAATTCGTTAAGCTCACTTTGCATAGCAATGATCCAGTCTGGCTCTTGAAGGGCTTCATCTACCTTCTTTGGTTCAATAAGAGAAACAAACGCGTGAAAAGCACAATGATCTTTAAGTTTAAAACGAGTTTGAACACTAGATGTAGGGTCATAAATGATATCCTTTAATGAGTGTGATGAGGAGTATTTGAATTTCCTTTTGGTCTCAGCTCCTTGATTCGTCACACCAGTAGGATTGATTTGTGGTACATCTGACTTCGTGGTCCTGTTATGTTCAGTTTCAGCAGTTTCTGACGTTTCAACACTGTTGGATTGGACACCAAGGGCTTTAGACGAATCTTCAACACCTTGGGCCAATTCTTCAATGTTGAGAATCTGATCCTGCATGTTCCTCTTCTCTTTGTTCTTGATAGCAGCATCATCACCATCCTCGTTCTCTTTGAAATCCATCTCAGGTAGCCCACTTACAAGCCCTTTGGACACAAGCTTATGTAGTGTATGTGGACTCACATGACCGAGTCTCCTGTGCCAGAGCTTTGGATTGTCCGTCAAAGCCTTTAGACAGGTTAAGCTTCCTTATGCCACTTGCTCAGCATTCACAACATAGATGTTGTTATAACGATAGGCAGTTAGAACTATTTCACATGTATCTTCTCTGCACACTAGACATCTTTTCTTGTTAAATCTGACATCATTGCCACTATCACATAATTGAGAAACGCTAAGCAAATTATACTTCAAACCATTAACAAGATAAACATTTTAAATGCTATGGTTAGGATCACTCCCAACACTACCAATACCAACGATGTCACACTTTCCTTTGTCACCAACAGTGATTGTTCCAGTGGATTGATTCTTTGTCACCAAGAGTGATGTCACACTTTCCTTTGTCACCAAGAAGCCTCTCTCCTATACAATTGCAATCTAGTCAACTCACATTCCCTTGGAGTCCTATACCCATCTAGAAGAGCCCCACCTCTCTCAGCTATCTAGTACAATCCTCTTACACTTAGTGAATCAATCGCCTAGTGTCCACATCCTGAGTTATAAACTCTCGAGTATAACACTCTCTCTAAATATATCCTATAAGCTCAATGTGTAAATCTCAAATGCTTTGAAACAAAATATAAGACTCTTAAGAAAAAGCAGAGAGAACACGCTGAAGAGAGATCGTAAACTTGAGGGCTGATTGTGCAATGATATTCGTGAATGTGCGTTAGTCCTCTCTCTCTTCTTCATCTCCTTTATATAGTGAAGATCATCGGCGCCACTTGATGAAGGAATCTTCTCCAACGGCTAACTTGGATTATGACTTGCGGGTGGATCTTTGAGGTCTTCTATCTTTGGAAACTCTAAAGCCATGATCTTTCCGATTTTATTCTCCACGTTATTCAGCCCAAGGAAGGAGATATTATTTGAAAAGCTTCCTGAAATGTTAGTGCATATATAACAATATTTGGAAGCATATAATAACATATAATCATATTCGGACATAATATAAAAAAGTACAGGTTTTGTGTTTCATCAACAGTGCTAAAGCTTCAAGACCTTTGACACAAACAGACTGTCAAGACCTTTGAAACTTATTCCGATTTTCATCAAGGGAGTGGAGTTATCAGAAGGGAACCTTCATGTTGTCTTGAATGTCACCAGGAGTCATTGAGATTTGCACTGCATCAGCTGACATGCTTCCTCGTGGACACGATCCTGATTCCCTTCCACTACAACGGGAGAAAGTCTTGTAATTTTTATTTGAGTGGTTCAGGGAGTCAATTTGAGATTCATTTATTTCATACTTGATTTTCCTCCTAACAATAGTCAATCGGTAGCTGAATCCTTTAAATTAAAGGGGAACACTCTAAGCATTAATTGGTAATCGTTAAGGCCTTGGGGTCTAAGTTTATTGCATACGTTAGCAAAGTTTGAATGGTGTTTGTTTGGTTCCTCTCCAGGCAATCCATGAAAATTAGGTAAAATAGTAGACCAATTTGATTTGTATTCGAACCTTGAACCCTCAGGGAGAGAGGGAAGTCTAATGGAAAGCGGTTGCGCATTCAAATTAGGCTCATTTAAGCTTCTCAGGGTCCTTCTTGACGGATTAACAATTTTGTCTCCCATCTCCTTGTGTGAATCAAAATCGAGCCTCCTTTTCAACCTAGAAAGAGATCTTTCAATATCAGGATCAAAAGACAACAGTGATGAATTAGAAGAGCGAGTTTGAACCATACAAGAACAAGAAAGACTTAAATAAAAACAAAGAACTAAAACAAAATAGAAATAAAAAGGAATCAATTATAGAAATAAAGAAAAGCAAACTCTTTTCTCCCCGGAAACGGCGCCAAGAATTTGGTGCAGGACGAACGTCGTTGGCTTTTTCGTCCTTTGCCAAATAGTAATAATATCCTAAATCAAAGCTCAAACCAATAGATTAGCAAACCAATAGATTGATAAACCAATAAACTAATATAGTGATGACGTCCGGAGTCGAACCCACGAAGAGAACAGTTGCTATGCAATGTTTCTAACAATGATTCTTATGACAAGAGCAATGGTTTTTAGCAAATTGATGACAAAATAAAGTAAAGAGATCAATGATTGCGAAGTATTGATACCAATATAGAGAAGATATTTCACCTATAATTCTCGACAATGGTTGAGGTTCAAGATCCTAGGATTGATTCAATAGATATTTCTAAGCATATGTCGACTTGAATAAAGTTGATAGATCCGCAAAGATACAATCTTCTTATTCAATATCACTAAAGAATAGCATTAAACACTCAAGTTCTAAAACCAATTGGCATATCGATTCAATACAAATAGAACCCAATAGGAACAACCCTAATCGGCCTCATAGCATCTACTCGACATAGATCAATCGAAATCATCCACTACAAATAAATAGAAATATCACTAAATCAATGGCTTCGCTTGCTATCTAGAAAACAAAAACGAATTCATAGCATAGATGCAATTCCTAACATGGCGATCAATCATAGAAAGGAACACAAATATAATCAATAAGAACAAGATGATAAATATACTTATAAATAACTAAATTGAATCAAATCTTCGCAATTCATTCAACCATGTCTTTGAATCATAGGCGAAACTATGAGTTTAGCAACTCATAGAGGAGATTACTCTCATCTCTCTAATTGTGTTCATTGTCTAACCCTCAAACCATAGACGGCTAATATGAAAGAAATAAAACTTAAAGAGAGACATGAAACCCTAAAGAATATAATAATAATATAATATAGTAATAATATCTTCAGACTTAAAGTTGGCGATGCTGAACACGGGGTAGCGGCGGGTGCTGAGGGAAAAGCGGCAGGCGCTAGTCCCAACATTGACTATCTTCCTTCTTAGCTTCGACGTTGTGCTTCCTTGCTCATTTCTAGCTCCTTCCTTAGCCTTCATATGCTCCAAAACATGTCATTTAAGCTCCTCTAAGATCCCATCCAAGGTTGGAATGTAAAACTGCAGAATAAACACTAAAAACGCGTAGATTCCAAAATCGAATACTTCACAAGAAATATATGAAACTATACCAAAACATATGCAAAATTCCTATCTAAATGCAATAAGAACCACATATAATGCCTATATGAAATATGCATTATCATATACCTACAGACATTAATGCCACTTCATTGTTGTTATGTCAAAAGTGACACCTGCCATGTAGATATCAACATACTGGCATGTTAAGGGTAGACAACAAGAAAACATTTGCCATTAATGACTCTTCTGCTATTGGTTTTTTGTCTTTATGGTCACATGCTGAGCAATGTTGATATTTCCCATACACCCCACGACCCCACTTATATATGCTAGCCATTCAGCATCCATACTCCCCACAATTCAGTAAAGTTAAATCCCCATTGCCATTTAACCACCTCTCCAAAAACCCTTCAAAGAAATGACATCCTCATCATAGCATCGCGCCTCCTCATCTGGCCTCCCTCCCCGCCCTGTCCAATCGTTATTTCATCTGTGCTACGTTTATGATTATATTACCTTATTTTTGTCTTATTATGCAGGACCAATGTTCCCCTACCAACCAAATAAAAAAGTCGATGTCGTCGGCGGTGAGGCTGGGATGCTCGGGTCGTTCTACGAGACGACACTAGTACGCAAAGTGGATACAAACCACTGGGAAGTGGAATATGTCACCCTCCTACACAACAACAGAAGAGAGCTTCTAAATGAAACCATCTCGGTCCTACCGCCTCGTATTTTTTATGATGCCTACGTAGTCGACAATCGCGTGGATTGTCGTGTCAACGAAGGGCATTGGTCATATAAAGTAGTTGATGTGTGCGTTATGGGAATGACTGAACTTTCAAGGTCAACTTCCCGCTGACCGGGGACACGACTGATTATCGTTCACGTAGTATGCGCCCACACTTTGACAGGAATGGATCCAGATTCACAACACAGCCGCATTTTCGCTACTTGTTACCGTAAAATTCGATTTGAATGTGTTGTATTGGTTTAATCCTATTGTCTTTTGCTATTGTTGTTCGGTATTTTGCTACTATTTGCTACTGCTTTTTAACTGTTTGCTATGGTGTAGTATTTTTTTAATCCTATGGAATCCGTTTCTCCGAGATATCTTGTCCAGTCGATTTCAATATGTGGCATGTCGTTTTGATCAAGGTGTCCAGTTAAAACTAACCGCTTACACGTCAACCCGCAAATAAACTCCCACCCACTTTCTTCTTCTTCTTCTTCTTCTTCTTCGATGGGTTTAATCTGAAACTTAAGATTTAATTAAAAGTATATTTATGCCCCCTCACTGTCACTCTCACTATGACTCTTAAACTTGGACCAGTCACATTGAAGCATAGTAGTTTCGATAGGAGAGAAGAAAATCATGGCATCCAAATATGGGCAAATATTATAATTGAGCACAAATAATAAAAGATGTCATTATAGTGAATCTGTTTCTCGCATAAATCTTGTCCAGTCGATTCTAATAGGTGGCATGTCATTTTGCTCTATTTCTCCGAGAAATCTTGTCCAGTTAAATCCAATATGTGGCATGTGGTTTTGCTTTGGGTATCCAGATAAAACTTACTGTTTACAGGTGAACTTGCAAATAAACTCCCGCCCCTTTGCTTCTTCAATTATTTTTCTCTGAAACTTAAAATTTAATTAAAAGTATATATTTATACCCCACACTCTCACTGATCTCTCTCTCCTCTCAGACTATACTTTTCTTTTTCACCTCTCTCTCTATCCTCTGCGACTGCAAGACTGTACTTTTTCCCACCTCCTCCTCTCTCTCTCTCTCTCTCTCTCTCTCTCTTCTTCGCTTTTCTATTTCACAGCTCTCTCTCCAACTGTCCCCCACAACATTTCCTGCTACCAAAACAGTGTGTCCAGCTGTCCCCCACCATATGACCTACTACCGGCTTAACCTTGGAAGCAAATATTCGGTTTTTAGCAAAAAAAATTGGATTGGATTACTCATGCAAACAAACCGGATAAAGGGGTTGGTTTAACAATTTGGCCTATTTACTAACTATTGGGTTTAATTCAAAACATTGAATTCAATCTAATATAACTATTGAGCTTAACTCAAATTAATTACTAAATATTGGATTTAATTCAAAACATTGAATATAACTATTGGTTATGACACATCACGTTTAGAAAAAAAATTATAATGATATTGATATTGTTATTATCAAGTGATTTAAAATATCTATTTTTATGTATTATATACTTTTCATGAGATTTTTTTTAAAAAAAATTATGAGAGAATTATAAGATACATTTTTGATTAGTTTTTAAAGATTTTTATTTTAACTTTTATTAATATCATTATATATATTATTATTAATATTTTAGTTTAAAAAACCACGCCGTCACATGAGAATGGTACTAGTTAACATTGAATTACGAGGTGGATTTATACGAAATGAGGTTCCTTCTGTTTTTAATTTTCATTTTATTTGACAGAGTATGTTATTTATAGATAGTGGTTCTAACGTTACTCTTTGTATTCCCATAAAAGTAACCTTTTCATTTCACCAATTCTATCAACTCATGCAAGTATACGCAAATGAAATGAGCATGACAACTTACCCACTTTAACAACCATTGATACTCCGTTTGAAACCCAGTTTTGGTCTTCCTCATGCTTCATAGCTTTGCTACCTATTACAGTACACAATCCATCACCACAATTTTTAAGTTTATACTCAATCTCTTAATTAAAATATTTTATTTTAAAAATTTATATATTTTTTAATAAATTAAAAAAAATAATTTCTTATACTTCTAATTATTATCTACTTTTTTATTTTATTAAAAACTATAATTAATATTTTTCTAATTATTATAAAAAATTTTGAAAAATAAATACAAAAATACATGGTACGGAGTATTTTTTTAACACAATTTTGGGAGTATCTATATTTGAAAATTTGATTTACATCTCAAACTTTAATTTTAAGACAAAGTTTATACTCTCCCTTACCTTAATTGATACTTTTTTTTTATCAAACTGTATGAGATTGTAGTAGCTAGACAACCGGAAAAGGGCTAAGAACTATCGTCATAGAAGGAGATAATCAAGAACTCATAAGGATGCTCATCAAGTTGAAGAAGATAAACTTGATGGAAACTACCTTTGATCAGGTAAAATTCAAACATTGCTTTGATCAGGTACTCCCTCCGTCTCGAAATAGATGTAGTTTTAGCTCTTTAGTTTTGTATCAAAATAGATATCATTTTAGGTTTTCTAGTTAGTGGATATTAATGATTTGTACTGTATTGATTTGCGTGTTGTTGATTTTTTTAAAAGATTTTGATTGGTTTAAAAATGTAATGGGTAATAAAATTAATGAAAAAGTTAGTGGAATGATGATGTTGATGGATGAATGAGTATTTTTATTAAAATTTGTGCATAAGGCTAAAATGACTTAAATTTTGAGACGGAGGGAATAGTACACTATATAACTAAACATGGTATTATTTTTATTTGTAACACCGCTAGTCTTCTCTTTTAATAGAAAACTAGTCCTATACCCGCGCCAATGGCGCGTAATTTAATAGTAAAGTTATGAATATTCAATCATAGAAAAAATTTGCCGACAAAAATACACGTACCAGCGGTTAGAAAATAATAGAGTAAAATGTATAATATGTAGTATGTAAACGGTTGGGATGATTTTGTAAACGCCTACAAACTGCTCAACCAAGGCAACCACTATTGTCATTTCAACATAGCAAATGAGGATAATAGAAAACGGTTGGAATGACTGACAATATTCGGTATCGAGTGTATTATTTATAAGATAGTTGGGCTAAAGTAAAAGGTAAAAAGATAATTAAGAAAAATCTTGATTTTAGATAATTAAATGTTTTGAATTAAACCCATTGGTTGAAAACGCAATTAAAGTAGTATATATAGATACATATTACTAATATTAATTTTATGTTTCCTTATTATTAATTTTATGCTTTGAATTAATATTATTGTTTTTTTAAACTATTAAAATTGTAATTTAGGCTAAAGTGATTGGATAAAAGGCCTAGAATTAAGGAGAGTGCGACATGTCATCGCTAAGGCTTTTGTTTTTATACTTAGTAATGGTTGAAAATGCAATTAAAGTAGTATATATAGATACATATTACTAATATTAATTTTATGTTTCCTTATTATTAATTTTATGTTTTGAATTAATCCCATTGTTTTTTTTTAAACTACTAAAATTGTAATTTAAGCTAAAGTGATTGGATAAAAGGCCTAGAATTAAGGAGATCGAGGGCGACATATCATCGCTAAGGCTTTTGTTTTAACAGTTAGTAATAGATGTTTTTTTTAAACTACTAAAATTATAATTTAGGCTAAAGTAATTGAATAAAAGGTCTAGAATTAAGAAGAGGGCGACATATTATCGCTAAGACTTTTGTTTTAATAGTTAGTAGTAATAGACTTTATAACATCATTACCTTAATGTGTAAAAAAAAAAAAAGTTTGTACTCTTCCTTCCAAAAGGTTAACTGGATAACCTGACACAGCTCGTGAACTCCCAGAGATCTCCAAACAATTCCACAAAACTCCTGCACAAATCCGAACCCTCACACTCGTACGACTCACACGTGTCCAGTAGTGGGCCCCGCCCACTTTGAAGCGCTGGCCGGCTCCCGAAGCATCAAAACGGTCCCGACTCTCGTCGTTTCGCTATCCCAAACCACAGGCTCGCAGTTGCTCCCACCCAGGTTTCGTGGGGCCCGGGCCCCCAATCACAACCCAAATACTCGGTAGTCGGTACTATCCCCAAGAGATTCCCCATATCAATTTTTTGGAGAGTGGGATGGTTTTTGCTCCAAGAATTTCCCCATTATATTCTCCAAAATAGAGAATGGGAGAAAAATATAGAGGTCATTCCCTAAATTTGGAGCAAACTCTATATTTTTTGGGGTGAATTCTAGAATGGAGAATCTGTTGGAATGAGGCAAAAAAATATTCAGAATATTTGATTTCTCATTCTCTATTTTGGAGATTGTTTTAGGGAAGCTCTTGGGAATACTCTAAATAACTAAAATCACGGTTTAACCCCTGACCTAACGTCTTAACTAACCATGGTCAGTTTGTTAGGTTAGCTCCACCCAATTTCAAGATTCTTTCCCATCTTCCACTCTTTCATCAAATTCAATATCTCGCGATATTTTCACCACCTCTTCTTCTTCCTCCTATAAATACATAGCTCGAGTTAAGCTAGGTTTGCCCAATTCGACAGCCAAATCCGGCTTATAAGAAAAACTCTCTCCTCCCTCTCATTTCCCTCCTCCAAAAAAACTAATGGCGGTTTCCAATAGAAGAGCTAGCGGACCGGTATTCCGGTCACTGTCTCCCTCTGGAAGGATCTCTAGCCCTCGCCACCGCGCGGCGGGAGCGGCGGCCACCGCCGCTTCGGCGTTCGCCTCCTCTTCCTCCGCCTTCTCCTCTCGTCCCTCGTCTTTCTTTCATAGATCTACGTCCCCGACGCGTTACGGTCCTACTCCTGGAGCGTCTGCGGTTAGGTTCGCGTTTGATCGGCCGGCCTCTCCCGGCCGTTCGATTACCGCCGCTTCGCCACGCAGCCAGGTGGTGCAAAGGCAAGGCGGAAGGAGTCCGGCTAACGGAGGCGCGAAGAAGACGTGTATGTGCTCTCCGACGACGCATCCAGGATCCTTCCGGTGTAGTCTCCACAAGAACAACTACGGATCTCACTCCGGTTCTGCGGCGCCGTACCAGTCCAACCGGCTCAACGCGCGGAGGTCGGCGATGACGAATTCTCTGGTCCGGATCGGTACCGTGGAGGGAGATCTGGTGAAGAGAGCGTTAGCCGCGCTGATCAGGCCGTCTTCGCACCAGCAGCGGCGGCGAACGTCATTCCAGCCCCGGCCTAGCCGGCTTTCGCTCATGTCTAAGGCGGAGGACTCGTGATTCTCCTTGCACAGGGTACGTTCATTATAAAGATCAATCTTAAAGATGATGGAATAGTCTGTTTTCCGTCTAGACTCTAGACCTATGAGATTTTCTGGCCGGCTGTTACCGGCATAGTCGGCGGCGTCCGAATCCAGTTGGATCGACGGCGAGGATCGATCCAGCAAGAGAAAGCCAGCTCTGACTAATTTGGGAGGAAATCTTCTGAAGCGGAACCTGTTTTTAGTGTACTCCGGTGACGATGCTCTTAATTACACTGTATATGAGTATATGAGAAATGAAGCTAGCCAATTGATAGTAATGAAATTGGCGAACTTTCACCGCTCTTAAGGACCTTAATCAGAAATTAAACCAACAATCGAGACCTTATGACAAATACCAAACTAATAATTGATGCTGGAAAAGGAAAGATGGACGTGGTTGATCAATCATTGATTATTTGGAGAACCAGTTCATCTCATTCATCCGTATCATCCGTTAGAGTTTGTGTGGATGAAGTTTGGGTCAGTACGTCGTGGTATGTTATTTCCGTGGGACGAGTTGTTTCTTCCGTGATTTCCGTGTGGATGTGGATTGTATTCCGTGGCCAGTTTCGTTCCGTCCGTGATTTGTGTTCAGTGATGTATCAAGCATTATCCGGCCTTCCATTCATCACATATCAGGTATTTTTCTTTCTTTCCTTTTCCTTCATCCGTCAATTTCAGTTTTGTGAATTAATTTTCCAGTATTTTTTTTCTAATTGTGTGTTCTGTTTGATGAGTTTTGGGAGTCGGGGAAACTTTGATGAAATTAAGATCATGATATCCAATTGCAATCACAGAGCATCGGGAAGTGAGATATATTGACGAATTAATGATGGAGAAGTAGGAATTGAGTTTGGGAGAGTATGATATGATTCGGTGGTGGTTTTGATGTGAAACAGGATAAAGGAAAACCAGTGCCATGTGGAAAGAAGATGAAACAGGAGGAACCATTGGATTGAGCTTTACTGACAAAATGAACGTGGATGGTGGGGGACTGGGGAGGGACATGGAATCAGTCCAGGACTTGTTGACATTTTGGGAATAATGAAATTAAAAGATTTAAAGGATTAATGTAGTCATAATGGTAAAGCTGATCACTATACGAATTCGGGGTGCAGGCCATGTTGAAAGGTTCATAGATAAGACTGGGTTATCTTTATCTGCTGGTGCTGGTTCATTAATGAGGAGGAAGCCGAAGGTCAAAACGACCATTCTTCATTGACTCGGGCAACGTCTTAAGTTGGCAATTCAGCCGGGGTGGGTCCCACGGGATGGTGGGGATGGGACCCAGGATGGTTTATGAATGCCAGCTGAGGATGAGTGTGATGAGAAGAAGAGTGGGGAAAATGGTTGAATGCCAGCACAAGTAACTGACTGACTAGGGGAGCGTCTGGTGCAGCAAGTGGCTCGCAGCCAGCAGCCAGCAGCCGGCACGGATTTATTACAAACTGGGGTACCACTACTAGTGGTAAAGTGGTCCACTACTGCCTTAACAAACTCACAAGTCACAACACAACCATCTTTAATTTCTTATATTCATAAAGTATAACGAATCAAATCTGATTTTTTTTTTTATTTGATAAAAAAAATCAGATACTCCATAAAGAATCAAAAGGCATGAGCATGCATTTGCGTCCATGGTAGGCAACAATCACAGACGCAAGAACCTGTATACATGGTATGGACTAAAACGATAGCGTTTCAGACCGTAGTTATAAATTTATAATTCTTAGCCACCGCAAGGATGGTGATGCAGACGGGGCAATGGTGGGGTTATGGCATTAAAAAATGAGTTGCCCATCAGAAAACATTATCCTTATCCTGCATGACTCGGGAGTATGGATGCCTCCATGATAAGGTGGTCCAACGCTGCTGATGTCTAAATTATGGGCATGTTCTATATATGGTTGGTTTGGGGGTTAAATTATGGAAAAAATTTGCGAAATAGGCACTTTTTTTGGACAAATTTACAAAATGGACACGGTTTTGGACATTTTAGGAAAATAGCCTCTATATATACCTATTTCCGCTTTTGTACGGACATTTTTTTTTCATGTTTCTCAGAAATCCAAATCCCTCCTCCTCCGAACCCTCTATTTCCGCGCTTCGTCCTTCCTCTTCCGAGACCACTCCTCCTGCTCCGTTTCCAGATCTGTAGATCTCCCGTCACCCATGCCGACCAGGGCTCCTCGGTGGATCTCGGATCTCGGTCAGGGCTATGTTTCCCGATCTTGGATTCCGTGCTTCTTCATCCAAGAGGAAGAGCAAGAGCGATTTTTGATGCGACTCCGCGTTGGCGAAGATCTGCGTTGGAATCGAAGAAGAAGAGGAAGAAGATCCGACTCCGATGGCGATATGTCGCCGAATCCGCCGCCTTCTACGAGTACCAGTCCATATGTATGTGCCCCTATGCTCCTCCTCTATTTCTCCCTAATTTTGTTATCAAATGAATTTAGGGTTGGCTAAGAGATCAGTCGATGCACACGTTCTGTAGGTCCGAAAATGGTGGAGGCTCTGATCTGTTATAGCTGATAAGGATTGGTTGCAGCATGTGCAGACTTACTTGCACTACAATGTCTCAATCTCTGCATCATTGTGGATGGTATGTTGCCATGTCTTCCTAAACAGAGCTTAGTTTTGTGTTATATTAACATATTCTCAATCTCAGTGTTTCATTAGAAAATGATTATGTTCATGCGGGAAATTAATTGCAAGTTTGCAACTTTCTACTACCCAGGATTCTATTAAAAAATTCACACAATTGAAGATCATTCTTTGGATTGAGCGTTCAACTGCTTGACCATGGACGGAGAACCTGGTAAGTTGTAGTTTTTTTCACAACAGAATTTTATTGCTTGCTTGGAAATTTATTTTCTGCATTTGCAAACCATATATGACTAGCAGATAATGTACTATACAATGAAAGTGTTCTTTCTTCATGCTATATGGGACTACTAGCTATGATTTGATTACTCTTTTTGATTTAAAACTTCGATCTACATTGATACATATCGTATCGATATCTCATATGCTTTGTTTTTTTAAAGAAAGATTAAAAATAGATTGATCAGTGGAGTTTATGTGACTGCTTAGAGTTGCACAACTCGAGCTTAGAATCTATAAGCCCGTCTGATTTGGTCATTTGTTGATCTTTTGATAACGTGGTTTCATTCTTTTGTGAAAATATTGATTGGGTCTTGGAAACCATGAGTTCTTGATTAGATTTGAGCAGTTCCATTAGTTCATATACATGGTGTGCAATCACATATGGTTTAATGTCACATAGGTCATGCAGATGCAGTAGGTGTGTGTTGCTTCTGCTCCTAGCTATTTATAGTCTGAAAATTGGGTCAACTTAAGTTATTGGATAGTTGTATTACCATGGATGAATGTTGGGTGCAAACAATTGGATGGATCGTTCTATCTTATATTTCTTTAGCGCCGATCTGCCCCTTCCCTAATGTAAATTTTATTGCAGTCTCCCTCCTGTGACCATCTAGGAACATCAATGACTTGTAGATATGAGTGAGGATGCAACCTTATTTTATTTTAATCAAAGATCTTTCTGTCTCGTTTTTTTTTGCCCTGTCATCCATTTCGCAGACACATAGTCACTGCCCACTCTGTACACATCCATGCTCAAATGAGTTAATTACTTGCTCACTTTGAGTCCTTATTTGCAGGAATTCTTACATTTATGAGCCGACCACTCTACAGTTTCTCTTTGAAGTGGCTCAGGGTCTGCATCATAGAGATGATTTATTAAACATGACACATGGTGGTGGTCAGAAGCTTACACCACTACTTTCACATTTTGTGCAGATGGTAATGCTTTTCATATATATGAAAGTTCATATACTTTTCACTTTTCTATAGAATATCTGAATATGAAACCTGGGATTTTTTTTCTGCCTATGATATGTTCTTATGTTGCTTTCAATTTTTACATCAATTGTTAGGTTGATTATGGAATGGATCTAGAACATCATCTGGCTTTTTTAGCTGACTGTCGAGGAGCTTTTGCTGATATGGATGAATTGAAGGTATGTGAGTGTGTTTCTTTTATGATTGGAAACAGAATCATTCCGTACTAGGTAATAGGGATTGCTCTAGTTAATGTTGGTGAAGGAATAACTTAGTATGCTACCTTCAAAATGTTCTCACCTCATCTAGTGGATAAGGCAGTAGTTAGATCTTTCATTTCTAGTTTTATGTGCATTATACATAAATTATGAACAGCTAATAATTTCCACCTTGAAGAAAGGTATTTTATTTATGATCAACTTTGATATTTTTAAATGTTTGTTTTAAATACGAACTAGTTATGATGTAACTTTCAAAACCATTTCAGGTCTCTCTTGTTCATATGAGCAACAGTTTAGCAATCAAAGCTGTCAAACAAGGGAAAAAACGAATTTCATTTTTAAGATCTTGTTTGGCACAACTCGAGCTTAGAGTTGCACAACTCGAGCTTAGAGTTGCACAACTCGAGCTTAGAGTTGCACAACTCGAGCTTTTTATTTTGTGCTTTGACCCTGCAAAGGCTGGCCTGTTCAAGAAAATTATCTCACAAGCTACTCTGAAGTTTCTTTGTTCTGTTCATTCGAAGCAAAATTATGTCCAATATTTGGTTGATTTGTCAGCATAAAGTTTGTTTCCTAGGAGTATAACTATACCATGTATATTTTGAATATCATATGCAAAAACATTATAAATTTAATCCTTTTGTTGGACAGCTTTCAAGGCATAAAGGGCCTGTATGGTTTCTATTTATCCTTTTTAAGCTTCTGAACTGTACATTCCACTTGTTTCTCAAAATTAGTTACCTCCTCACAGGAGCCCCTTGGTGGAGCACACGCTGATCCATCTTGGACGTCACAGCAGATTAAAAAGGCAGTTGTTGAGGCAATGGATGTAAGTGATTTCCCTTAGCATTTGTTATTCTGTTTGTTCATCGAACTGTAGGCAAAAAGGATTTAAGTTTTGCACTCTTTGCACATCTTATGCCCGTGTGTTAGGGGGCCCTTTTGTAGCCTCAAAACTGAATTTATGTCTCTTCAGGAGCTTGAGAAAATGGATACTGAGGAGCTGTTGCGACACAGATCAGCAAAGTTCAGGAAAATCGGAGGTTTCCAAGAAGGGGCACCAGTAGTGTCCGAGATTAAAAGAAATATGAAGAAAAAAGATGGACCAGTTGGCCAGGCTTTGAACGAAGAGCTGGAACGTGAGGTTCTGAAACTGACGGAGCAAGTCCTAAAGGCCAAGGAGTCTTCCACGGACCCCACACTGGACCTATATGAGACAATAAGCAAGCTTAAAGAGGAGGTTGACCATGAATTATCAGAAGCATTGAAAGCACTTGGATTGGATGAGAGGCGTTTTACATTACTCAGAGAGATTGCAGAAGCAAGGAACTCACAGGACCAGCAAATAGGTATTCAAGGGCATCATAGTGAGGAAGTTTCCATGGACAGTCCGTTGTTAATGGAACAAGTAAGAATTCATATCACCTTCTTGTGCTATATAGCTGTATTTTGTCTTCCCTTGTCACAAAGTAGAAGTATGATTGGCAGGAAATGACAGATACATCAAAAATCAGGCTCGGGTTTATGTGATGTCTTGTATCAAGAGATAAGTCGTTGGCATTTGAGAGAATAATTTTCCGTTCAACCAGAGGAAATATGTTTGGTGGATGTGCTTCTTCTTAAGAAATCATTTGTAAGCAATAATTTCCCCATCACAAAACACTTTATATGGCTTCAGTATTTGGTGGATGGTTTTGCAGATTTTGGTTGTGGAGTTATTTAGTTTCTTAGTGGATTGCTTTTAGCCTATTAGCTCAAATGGGAGAGCGTTGTGCTCGTGCACAAAGATATGGGTTCGAATCCCATATAGGCAAATTGAATTGTGATTAAAAGGTGCAATTTTAGTTTGAATTTTACCTTTTAGTGTTTGAATTGTGATTTTTTCTTGAATGGGTTTTGTACACTAGATGAATGGGTTTTGTGCTGACAGAGGGGGTTGGACAAGATGAATGGGTTTTGTGCTGACAGAAGGGGTTGGACTCTTGAATCTAACTCGACTGCGACGTTATCTTGGAACACCTCTTTGCAACTTTTGTGTGAACTTCTGTGAAAGAATAATAATTTAGATTCGATCTTTGATTAAATATCCCCATCAATAATGTACGCAGAAACTGGTGCCTCTTTGCAACTTCTATGTGAACTTCTGTGAAAGAAACATTTGAAAATGATCCTTTATTTGGGCATCATAATAATAAAATGACGGTGCAAGAATAATAATTTAGATTTATAGAGTTGCACGACTCTGTTGTAAGAGTTGCACGACTCTGTTTTAAGAGTTGCACGGCTCTCTTGTAAGAGTTGCACAACTCTGTTTTAAGAGTTGCACGCCTGTCTTGTAAGAGTTGCACGACTCTGTTTTAAGAGTTGCACGACTCTCTTGTAAGAGTTGCACGACTCTGTTTTAAGAGTTGCACGGCTCTGTTGTAAGAGTTGCTCATCAATAGACAATAATTGCACCCTTCAATATACCAAAGTATTCATTTTGGCTTACAATCCAAAATCTAGATGATTAACAAATTGATCAGATTACAATAGCTTTAGGTAAACTAATTCCAACTATAGTCTGAGCAAATCATGACTTACACTCTGATGCTTGCATCACGAAATCATCTTGCTTTAAAATACCAACTGCAATGTCTTCTAATGCATATCCTAGGTTCCACAAGTTCAAGCCACAAACTGCTGAACTGAAATTTTCCTTATCAATCGATCGAAGATCGATTGATAAGGAAAATTCCATATGTTGTACCTCCAATGAATTTTTCACAAAAGCCTCAAACACTACATATAGAAGCAATTACCTCAAAAGACTCCTTATCAATCGATCTTCGATCGATTGATCGATGGTGATCCTGCAAGCAAAGAAGCAAAGTCAGCAGAAGCATAATCGAAGGCCAGGAGGGAAGCAATCTATCAATCGATCTTCGATCGATTGAAGAAAATTTGCGCCGAAGGCGCAAATTTTAGAATTCGAGTAGCGAGTACTGGCGGAAGCTTGCAGGACATGAAGCCGCCACCGGAGATCTGATGCCGAGGCCGTTGTCTTGTTGGCGCTCGATTAGGGCTTCAGATTGCCTAGTGTTGTCTTGTTGGCGCTCGTTGTGGCGAGAGAGGGAGAAGAGGGAGGCGGCAGTGTCGGAGGAGAGAGCCGGAGGAGAGAGAAAGCGCGTGGAAAAAGGTTTTATTGCGTCCATTTTACAAAAATGTCCCAAAACGCGACTATTTCGCAAATTACGCCCATTTTAATGACTATTTTGCAAAATGCCCCTAAACTATGACTTTGGCAATTTTTCCAATCCGGCAGTAGTAGGCAAATTCAAACCATATTTAAACTTGTGTTTCTTTATTTGAAATGTGTAAACATGTAAAACATTCATAGGTACACCACTACACCGTACACCTCATTGCAGTAATTTAATCGAGGAGTTATTTGGGTATAAATTGATTTTTTGTGATGTGAGGGTTAATCCGGTTTTTTTCAACATCTTAGGCCATTTTTATCAAGGGATACTAAAGATACTAGGAATACTAATATTTTGTTTTTCTCTTTCCGCCACATCATCTTAGGAACTCATTCTCATTTTTCCCACTTTATCAATAACAACTCTAGTATCCCAAAATCCATCATTTCTTATCAATTCAATTTACAATTATACTCATCTCTCATAATTATTTTCATCCTTTACTAGCAAATCAATTTACGATTATACCCCTCTTGACTCATTTACGATAATATTTAATTTACAATATTCATTGTCCGTTAAAATATATTATTCATAAATTAATATTATCTATAAACTAAATCGGTGACTATATATAACTTAAATATTATCATATTCATTTTTCGTTAAAAAATATTATTACATATTTTCTCCAATCGAACAAAAATATTTTTCTCGAAATTTAATCAAACATATTCAAAATGGATGTCTATGTGTAGAGAAAAATGAATATAGTATTTTGGGATTATTTGTTATTTTACATTTTCATTGTCGAAAATTACATTTTGTAATTGTTAAAAAAACACCCAACAACTTAAATCGTGACCGTCCATCAAAAGAAATCCCAGCCGTCCCCTTCTTCCACCTATCAGCAACCGACACCTGTCATGTGTCTGCTGCAAATTGTTGTTGCGCCATCTGATCTCCACGCCACTAAACTCTGCATCATGGGCCGCTGCCGATGATGCAGAGTTTAGTGGAAGCGACGGTGAATTCGACGACGCTGAGCGGAGGCAGGCAGCGATGTAGCCGCTCCTGTTGCTGGGCGGACCTCCTAGGCGATTTGGGCGGAGCGACGGTGACGATTGGGAGAGGCGACACTGATCCACTGGTTAGCTGCTTCTGATTGTACGGTGGTGATCGGATCTGCCATGGGTAGGGTGAATGGTCTTTGATGTTTCTAATTCCTATTCTAATTTGACTCAGTTTTGAAATCTCCGATTTCTAATTGGGTTTGGTATGAATCGTTAATGAATCATTAACCTGCGATTTCTAATTCCTATTCTAATTGAGTTTGATCAACGGTGAAATCTCTGATTCATTAGTATAGGTCGTTTTCGGTTGACAAACAACATAAAAACCTTCATCGCACGACTATATCTGTCCAACTAAACATTATTCGGTGAAATATCAAACATTATTCGGTGAAATATGAATCATTATTCGTATAAATTGTAAGAACTGTTTTTGGATTTGAGGTTTCGGTGAAATGTGAAACATTATTCGATGAACTACGAAACATTATTCATGTAAATCGTAAATATTTTTTAGGGATTTAAGGTTTCTTTTATTTTAAATTGATGAACGGAAAACAAAATATTATCCAGCAGCATGTGACAAATTATTCAGTGAAATTGTTAAATTTTGATTTGAACTAGATGGAAAAAAATAACATAATATTATTCGGTAGAATACAAAATATAGCATGTGACAAATTATTCAGTGGAATTGTTAAATTTTGATTTGAACTAGATGGAAAAAAATAATATAATATTATTCGGTAGAAGACAAAAACATTATTAAGTGGAATTGTCAAAATTTTAAAACGAAATCAGGTAGGTCCCACCGATTTTTTCACAAACCCATAAAGTTATTTATTTAATAAAAAAAAGCAAACCAGGAAAAAAAGCTGGAAGTTGGTACTGTAGAAGTGTAGAACGTGGGTTTGAGTTGTTAGAGTGGCCCCACTTCAAATGCACTACACGCGCATGGATGGAGAAGGTAAGTTGAAATTTCAACCGGGTCCCATTAATTTTAAAACAAAAAAATTAAAAAACCACATTTAATCACATCCATCAATTCCTTTAGATCAATGGTCAAAATTTGTGCACAAGATACACTCTAAGGGGTGTGTACAAGGGAACCACTCCCTATATATATATATATATATATATATATATATATATATATATATATATATATATATATATATATATATATAATTATAAAATCAATTGATAATGGGAGAAATTATCTATCGACTTTATACCTTTAATTTTATTTCTTTTTATTTAATATAGTTATTTTCAACTATTCCCAATGTAGTGTATACAAATAAAAAAATATGGGGAAATTGGGTCAAAAGACCTAATTTTCTTCCTTAATTAAGCTCATGTCCACCGAACAATCTAAATTAGGTTAACGTCCATCGACCATCCATTCCCTAGTATAACCTTTCTATCCCAAATCTATTTGATGAGCCGCCGTTTGTCTCCTCCTCTTCTTCCTCCATCTCCATTTTCTTCGTCCATAGTCGGTCTCCTCCTCTTCTTCCTCCTCGTCGATCGTTGTTTATGCTCCTCCTTCCTTCCTTCCCATGGTTGCGGATCGATCTTCTACATCGCTGATCGGGGACTGGGTGTGAAGAAGATGCTGACATCCCTCAGATATCGAAGATGTGAACTCCTTCCCTCATTCCCATGACTGCAGGCTCGCTTCCTTCGATTCCTCTGTGAGCAGAAGAAGCTGACAAAGAAGCTCGCGTTCTCCCTTTGTCCAGACCCATGGAAGATGAGAAGACAATGGATCGCTCCCTCTGATTCCTCCATGAGAAGAGGAGGTAAGTGATTTCCTGCTGATTTTCGGGATTGTCGGAGATAGAATGGGTTAGAGGATGCCGAAGACGATGGCCGGCAAGAAGAGAAGTTAGGTGACTTCCTACTAATTTCCCGTTGATAATGGAGATACAAAAGTGACATGTTCACTTACCTTAACCTTTTGCTTACCTTTTAAGTGCAAAGTTCCTTAAAAAATTTAGCATATCTAGAAATGCTTTTAATCAAATTGAGTAAAGGAATGTTTACCTCGCACTTTCTAAACGTTTCGAAGATTTCCTTATCATTCTCATACCTTCGTGTGTCTTTCAGGGCTTTCAGAAAAGGTGGCAACGGCTTCGGAGTATCCAAAGGTACGGTAAAGAAGAAGAAGGAGGTAAAGAAGAAGAAGGCGTACCTGATGGGGCGACTGTAGCAGTGCCGCGGCCGCTGCATGCATGCGGCGGTCATCTTTCCCTTCTTCATCCATAATTTCGATCTTCAAATCCATAATTTCTTCGTCATCCTGAGGTGTGGCAATCAGTTCTTTTCCATTCCTAAGCGTTACAACGCTGACATTCTCCTTAGGATTCGCAATCGTTTGCGATGGAAGCTTCCCTGAATCATTTCCCTCCTTTGCACTTAGGACTTGAATGAGTTGGCTCATTTGATTTTCCAAATTTGTAATCCAATCTGATTTCTGTTTCTCCACCTTCAAGACTAACCGTGACAATGTCTGTAGATGATCCACAAGAGCCACATTCGCCTGCGATTGGCCTCCTGGTCGAGATTCAAATTGTTGTTGGGGCCTTGCCTATCACCCCAATTGCTGATTGAAAGGGGCTTGATAGTTTTCATAACTATAGCCCTGCTGATAGCCTATGTTGTAATTATTGTTGTTGAAATACCCAGGCTTACCGAAATTGCCTTGTCTAGGCCTTTGTGGAGCGAAGTTCCCAACGGCATTCAACTCTACGTTAGGCTCTTGCAGAAGTGGGCACATATCCATAGGATGAGTAAATTCATTGCAGATTCCGCATGCCTTCAACTACTGAGGTTCTCTATCAATTATCAACTTCTTGATCATCTCTTTTACCTCTGCCATATCAGTTTGTAATGCAGCCACGGGAGCATCAACAACAAGTACACCCCTAGCACGAGTGCTCTTATTGAACTGCCTTGAGCCCTCAAAGAGCTCCTTAAACACACCCCAAGCTGTAGCCGACGTCTTGTTCAACATGTTTCCTCCACAACAAGAATTCACCGTTTTGAGCTCTTCATTAGTAAGCCCATTGAATAAGAATAGAACTCGATCCTTCTGAGAGAAGCCATGGCATGAGCAGCTAGCGCAGAGTTTCTTAAATAGTTCAAAGTACTCATGAACAGACTCCGTAGCGCGCTGCTCGATGCTGCACGCTACGGAGTCTATTTAAGGCGTTAAGCTTAGTTGCAGGAAAGTACTTCTCCAGAAAGACTCTCTTCATTTCAGCCCAAGTAGATATAGTCCTTGGTGGTAGATAGAAGAACCACTCATTTGCCTCATCCTTTAGAGAGAAAGGAAAGGCTCTCAGCTTGATTTGCTCTTCAGTAACATTCTCCGGTTTCATCCCAACCAACACAATATGGAATTCAGATAGATGCTTGTGGGGATCTTCCCCATTTAACCCATGGAACTTGGGTAACAGATGAACTACCCTAGATTTTAGCTAAAACTTTACTCATTCCCCGAGTGTAGGAAATTGGATTGACAAGGGTTGTTGTGCCAAGTCAGGAGCAGAAAGCTCCCTCAGAGTGCGATTTGCTTCGTTAGCCATCTCTACAGTGCTTTCTTCTTGATCAAATGGTAACTCGCAAAAGCGATCACGAGTTACTTGCCTTAAGGCAAAAAGGGTTCTTTCGATCTCTAAATCAAACGACAACCAAGATGGATTAGTAGCACGGGTACGGACCATATAAGACGGTCCACATCAAAAACATTAGCACCAAAAACATACAAGAATCAATAAATATCCTCAGGAACGGCGCCAAATTTTGACGGGAGGAAATCGTTGTGTCTCCTATCAAAAGTAAAACTCAAACCTACAAACTAGTATAGCAATAAGCAAGAGGTCAATTCCATAGGGAAATTCACTATTCAAGTGTGATTAAGATGCCAATTAAGTAACCAAAGGTTTTTTTTTATTAGTGCAAAAGATCCACCTTTTATCAAAGCGGATTGATCAAAGCAAAAGTAAGTGAATTTGATTCAGACAACGTTGAGAAAGAGTTCTACCTACAATTATCCACTTTACTTGGTTGAAACGATACTTGTAACTTCATCTCGTCCTTTTAGGTTTCCTATGAATGCCCTTGTCCTGACCTAATATAGTTACTAGTCCAATCAGTCCTAGAAACCCTTATCAATTGAATAGTCCCTCGGAAAAGGATTTAACCCAATCGATAGCTTTAAGTTCAGAGATTAACCAAGGTATTTGCAATCCCCCCAAAAGGGGATTTAACAAAACATCTAAATTCCTATCTATCCAATTAGTTCAATCAGCCCTAAAAGGACAAGTTTTCTACTTGGGTTAAGGTTCGCAATCAGGAATCTATAAAACCCTAGCAATTGAATTGATCTAACTAGTTGGCCAGACAAGATAGAACAAAACAATCAATCAATAAGCGCAAAGAAGTTGAAACATTCAATAAAGGAAATAAGGAACGAGATTAAGAAACTCACAATTAATCCAAATAAAGCTTCAAATTGGAGACAAACCAAAGGAGTCTAGTTCCTCATGGAAGACATTGCTCAAATCTCTAATTGTCTGATGAACGTAGAATAGAATAGAAAGTGATAGAAAAACTAGGTAAAATCGGTCTTAATACTCAAAGTCGGCCAAAAACACATCCAACAACTAGGGTTTCATTTAACAAAACGAAGCGTCTCACTGTCGTCCCATGTGGCGGCCGCGGCAAAGCATGTTGCGCCCGCTGCATCCACTTGTCGCGACTTCCTGCCTCGCAGCATCCGTACAGCTTCACATCTACTTGTCTTTCTCCAATTCTCGCTTCTTGTATTCCAATCCAAGATCATTGCATCTCTCAACGGTGTTCGAATCTAACTCTGCAAAATAACCAGGCACGGAACCAGAATTATAATCTTGGGTATGCTGGATTTACATATAATTTTAATTTTTTCCCTATCTATCACTATATCTATTAAATTTTAATTTTCACAAAAAATTTAGAGATATTTGTTTATCGATAATTAAATTAGCAATAATAGAGTTAACTACTTATCAAATATTCTTTAAGCTTTTAATATATCAAATACCCATCAAATGAAATTCATCCATGTTTTTTTTTTATCTCTTATCACTAATTTATTTAAATTAGTGTTTTCAAGTTTATTTAAACAAATTTAAATAAATTAGTGATACAAAAAATCACTAATTTATAGGTATATCAAATACCTATAAATGTACTTTAACAAGTGTCCCATGGGTGTGGGAGCTACTGGAGGGAAAAATAAAACGAAAGAGTGGAGGATTCGAACCTGGGACTATACGCTCCTAGCCTTCACTCCCAACCAAATGGGTCATTGGAACAATGTGTTACATATATACCCTATATTATATATATTACTAGTAAAATGGGGTGGGATGTAGCATACACCAACCCATCCCTAGTTCCGTCCCTGAAAATAACCAAAAATTCGTGCACAATCCAAACTCTTCCAAAATAATCATAAGATTCGATTTAACTCAAAATCATGTACTAAATGCAACTTAACTAGCCTAAAAATGCCTATAATTCCTCTCTAAGATATGCATTATCGCTTACCATCTTTGAACTCGCCCTTGCCGTCTTTGAACTCGACTGACAATTGAGTCTATTGAAGAGGGGATTCGACTAACTTCGACTGACAATGGAGATGGACTTCGACTGAGAATGGTGATGGTGAATCGGGATCGACTGACAATCGTTGTCTCTGAACTCTCAGCGAAGTCGCATTCGCTCGCTCGCATCCTCTAGTCCTCGTCGCGCTCGTAGTCTGCTTCCAGCCCACTTTCGGGTATTCTTCTCTTGACGATCCTTCTTACTAGTTGCTGATTTCAGATTAGCAATGTAATCATAGAAAGTTGGACTAATTTTAGATTGCTAGTTTCATGTTATTTGATTCAAGTTACTACCGAATTCTGCCAGTTACTGAAATTATTTGATTCAAGTTGGAGTGATTCAATTTACTGAAATTTAGCAAGTTGGGTTAGTTCTTAGTTGTGATTGAATGGCAGCTAGGCTGATCATTTCAGCAATCTCTTTGGGGCAGCGCTTGGATAAATCTGACCCCGAGGGCTAGCGTAATGAGATCCACGGTTGTCAGCACACTGACTTTCAGATCCATGGGGGCTGATCTGGTGTTGTTGCGACGGTGGTGACCTCCATATCCCCGTCCTTGCTTCAATGGAGTCGAGATTGAAGATGTAAAGGTAAGCCCTCATTCCTTCGATGTGTTGACAAGCAAAGGTAAGATTCATGGGGGCTGACAATGGAGATCTGCGAGAGTAAACAATAAGACTGACTGAATTCCGTGTTGACAAGGTTCTACAACCGTTTGATGGAACCAAATTCAACTTCATGGAAGTAGGGCAGGAACCTCACCACCCCTGGGTGGTTGAAAAACTCGGTGCTAGAGGCTTATGCTTCTTCACCCCCTACCCCCCGATTTCCGGGCCTTGAAAAAAATGTGGTTATTGGGACTATTATGGTTCCTCTACCTAGTTGGAATGAAAATCTGTTCTTGGCTATTAGTGAGGATATTAGGTTATGGTGTTATGCTTCTTGCATTTGCTTTCCATTTAGAATCCTCCCATTTCGGGAATATATCCCTTATGATGCGAATCAGGGGCCTATGGGATTTAGATTCATATTGGCTTGTTAGAAGTTTTTGTTTTCTTCGACTAGTCTGTGTTACTCCTGTTATATGAACTCTGAAACTGTGGTTACATTACCTGGTGACTGCCTTTGTTTGTGAAGCCACTCTATACGGCCTATGGCATACCATCTTATGAGCACCCAAACTTTTTGTAAACAACAAAAAAGCTCTTAAATGCATTTATTATGTAGTTATATATCCCTCCCTATTGTTGTTCTTTGCTATCCTAACGGATTGTTTGAAATATGCATTTGTTCATCATTTGCCCGCTTACAGTGTGTTTGTTATGTTTTGTGATTTGGAATACAACTTCATGGTCAAGGTGGAAACCCGAATGGGCCTTTAAAGTTCTATTTCCGCTTGGTGTGCTGTGAGGGCTCCTTCCCTCGATGGGTCTCGAAAGGCATTGGAGGTTATGGCCTCATTGAAAGTTGAATGGTACTTTGGGTATTGCCCAAGTAAATGTCTCCTTATTTTCATCGTTCAAAAGTTTTTTTCAGTACATAAGCTTAGGCAATGCGATTTGATGTAGCTAGTTTTGGGTGCTTTCATCTCGTTGATCACATCATTTATGTATATGTGTACATTGATAGGGTATCCGGGATAAATGTATCTTTAAGGCACCTCGAGCGTTCGCAAGATTGTTATGATTTACATTCTCTATTTTCTCATGGAGTTTTTTTATATAAAAATTCAGTGATGCGAGCAATTGTGAAGGTTGCATTGATTGTTAGTAATCATCTCCGGCTTCCTTTGAATTCTGATTTGTTTGTTTTGATTTTCTGGAATCTCTGGTTGGAGGTGCTCTGCAATTTTGTTTCTTATCTGCTAGCTAATTAATGTTATATTACATCATAACTTTCCTACTTGGCCTGTGTTCTTTTGCTTCTTGTTCACAATGCTTGGCAAGATGGTTTATCTTGAGGTTTGAGCTCTGCAATTTTTAATGTTCTTTGATTCCATCTGTGTGTAATCATCCCTGCAACTCTCTATCTAAACTTCCTTGCTTAGCAGATGGTTTGGCTTGGTTGATGTCTCGTCACCACTCTTCCGGGGTGCTTCTTTGTAACCCTCCTATTAGCATCACTCTTTCATGTTGCACTCATCCTGTAAATCCCCATATCAAAATCTGTAAGTCAGACTCACTGATGCTGCAACTTCTCTCTAACTGTTATTTGTCCAGCCCAATTAGGCATATGTGGTGTGTTGTGAGCCTAATTTGCCACGTTTTACATTTACTTTTATATCGATTTCTGCATACATTGCATGCATTTGGATTAGAATAATACAGAATCTATGTAATATATGTTTATTTGCAATATATGGAGGTCTACACAAGTTTTGGTTATATTTCGCAGAAATCGGACGCACTTTGGAGCTTAAAGGAAAGTCATGGAGAAGCTAAGAATGGTGCAGCTGGGGAAAACACCATTTTTCACCATTCTTCGTTCTGAATCAAGCTTTGATGTCTTCATGAAAGTTGTATCCATCGAAAAGAGCTTTCCAACGCATGGTCATATGCATCAATCCCACAAACGAGGACTCGGGAAAGTGCGTTTTAAGAACGGAGCAGAATGCTGAAAGCAACAGCGTTACTCGAAATCGACCAAATTGGTCGATATCGACAAAGGCTTACTCGACATTTGCTCCAGAGGACGAGATCGAGCACGAGATGAAGACAAATGTTACTCTACGTCGAGGAAGCTGGTCGACATCGAGGAGTCCTAGTCGATGTCAAGGAGACCCCAGAGGCCGACGTCGAGTAATCCGAATCTTGTTAAGGTTCTATCCCGAATCCGATGGTGATATTTTCGAGATCAAATTCCATCCGGATCTATCAAGAGCTATCAAGATCCATCAAGGAAGAGGAAGATTTATCCATTGAAGACTTTTAGATATAATTCCCTATTTTAGATTTAATTCCTTTATTGTTTTTATTTATCATTAAGCTTTTAGATATAGTTTTAGATATAAATAGATATTTCTATTCTTGAATAGCAAGGAATAGAAGGCTATAAATAAAGCCCATGGGGCTGATTTCTATTCATTCAATTTCAGAAGTAGAGAAGTAGTTCCAAAGAGAAGTTTTAGGAGTTCGAAGGTTTTAGGGTTTCGGCGTTCAACGAGAGTTGGATCGCCGGGATTGTAAATTCTTGGAATATAGTTTAATGCAAGTTGTTTCCTTTCAATCGATGATGTCTGCGTTTGCGATGAGGCGTGAGTAGTCCACCCACTTCTAGGGTTGGGGCGAGCCCAACGATAGCCATGCGTGCTTGAGGTAAAGATCCGACCTTTATCATGTTTTGAGCATTTTCCTACTTGTTTATGTGTTTATTGGCCATCTAATGGAGATCCATGCTAACAACTTGGATTGTAAACATAAAATCGGTAGAGACAATTAGGGTTTCTTGAAAGAGTTATCTAATTGTCACTACTAGAAAAACGCAATTAGACATCTGTTATGAACCGATGCCTTTTAAAAAAAATTCCGATCTCTTTGTGCGTGTAGTAAAAGATCAACTTTTTCACATCAGTTTAAAGCCGATGTCTTTTCTTAATTAAAACATCTGTTATATTTTGAATATAGATGTAACTCAACTCTTCAAATTTATTTTTGACATGTTCACTTGTTGATAAATATCCATTATTTTTCATTCATAAGATTTTGAAGATGTTAACACTAAGCCTAAATTTTATATTTACATCACTATTTTTAAAATAACCAATGTATTAAAACCAAATAGACATCTTTTTTATCATATTGATTGAGTGTATAACTATTCCATATATATAATTTGTGATTTTTTTATTGTTTTAAAATAATCTATCGCATGAAATATGCACATAACTGATGTATTAGTATGATATATACATCAGTTTTGATTTTTATAACGGTATTATTGTTATTAATATACATCAGTTTATGGTAGCATTTTAATGTAAAAATATGTGTGACACATTGATTTAGTTTAATAGGACGATGTCCGTAATGATATCAACATCAGTTTTTATATAATAATATGATTTCAAAGGTATGAAATCACTCCATTTTTCATTTGTAGTCCGATGTTTTTTAGTTTGATACGTAACACCATTTGCTCGATATAAAACATAAATTTTCTTATGGAAATGAAAGGATCGGTACTTTAATTAACTTATAAACATACAATATACGTACATTTAACAACCTAGCTATAAAGGCCAATTAGAAAGTTAAAGTCATCATGAGCCTTGACACACACTTGAGGACATTATCAGGAATGCCACTCTCTCATAAGAGGCTTCTTTCCTCGTTCTAGACTCTCACATACCGTTCGTACCCAAGTTACGCCTTGTCCACATTACTGAACTCAAATTCTACATTCCTTTGTTATCTACAAAAATGAATATCTCAGTCCAAGATTTTGGATTCACCTACAGAAAAGAGTAGGGTATTCACCAATTTCAGCATACTGTAGGACTCTATTAATACATGCCCAGTGGTAACACTTGAAAAGGTTCACCTTCCACCAGCTTTAATACATCATATCAATATCAAAAAAGGGCAGGTTTTGTTTACCTGGACAATGCTTCTAGAGTCCGCATCTTCAAAATTATAGGTATTCCTCAAATCAGATGTCCACCAACCTGAGCCGAATCTGAAATTTCCCCAATTATAGAAAAGATTAGTGTTACATTTGGTATAAAGTTCCATAGTGAAAATTTTAGGAAAAATGGGTCATCAAGATTTTCATTATAGCTAGCTTTTAAATCACTAGCTATAATGAGTTTTACCCTACAGTCTAGAACATATGTCCATCAAGTTGCCAAGACTGGATCTTCATTATTTTGGAAGATCCTTTAAATGAAGTCATGAAGGGTGATCCAGAAATAAGCTTCAAGGTGGCCTGGTCTGAAATTTTCCTTCATGCAACACCAAGCAAGCGAGCCAGATTGTTAAAAAAGAAGTACAAGAAAAAGGTTCAAAGCTTGAAATGGAATTTACCAGGACATACTCATTAAAAGTAGATGCAATTGAAGAGTCCAAATAAATTTCAATCACAAACCTAACTGAAATATATATCTAGTGATAGGAGGGATCACACAGCTGGAACTAACCAATCATAGATGATGCGCATGATTAGTATCAAGGCAGAGTGAGGCTTGAAGGAGAAAATAGTGATTACCTGAATACCAACATAGAGAACCAGAGAGTTGATCAAAGGTACATTGTACCTAGTCCTTGTTCGGATAGCCTCATTTTGTGAAAGAAGAAGTTTCTGCTTCAGTTCAATCAGGAAATGTATCTTCACAGAACCAGCAGCACTCCTCTATGTAGAAAATGTATCGTCACATAATAAACATGGTAAAGTCAGTAGAATGATGTACAAACAGAAATGTATAAGTTAATCTAGAGTTGGAGAGTCAAAGACAAACCGCTTGTCCCAATTTAGCATTTCTCAAGAATGGATCCATGAACTGAAACAAGTCAACCAATAACCGGTGCAAGATAAGGCCAACCCTTTTGAGAGTTTCTTGTAAGTAATTTAAGCATGAAGATTCTATGACTAACTAGTTCAAGCCATGCAAAGCTGAAATTAAACCATCCAATAAAAACGTCAAAACTTAACAATACTCCAAAAGATTAAGCATATATAAGAGAAGAGTGCACTAGAAGAAAGTGGGCAAATAGAATTATTTCGATCTTTCATTAAGAACAGAAACAACAACAGTGACAACCCATCATACAAAGGACAATCAATGCAAACTAAACAAACTAGGAGAGGAAAGGGAAAAACAAACAAACAAGAAATAACATACAAATTGTTCTTCCATCATTGACACAACTGAAACAAAAAAGTGGCCACTTTTACATATCAACAGGTCGTAATCTTACAGCAATTCGAACTATTCTAGGAACTAAACAACCTACAGAAGGCTCATGAAGGGACAAAAACAAATAAGAAAGAGATGGCAAAGTAAATGATCTATTCAAATAACAAACTATCAATCAGGTGATTCAGGTCCTATTTTTTTAGCAGTAAAATAAAAATCTCTACTTCATCCCCTGTTCTCTCATGTGACAATAAGAAGGCATAGTAAAGGTGATTGATATTGACCAAGCAGAAGCACTAAAATGATATACTCGATATCCTATCAAATAGAAGTGATACCAGCTAGCTATCTAGCTAAAAAGGGATAAAGCAGCCCAGAAATGAAAGATAGATGGCAAGAACCAAAGCAATCTGGGTACAGGTTAGATTCAAAACATACTCGCAAGAATCCCATCAGAAAGTAATTGCATATTTGCATATAACATATGAAATCAAAACAACGTGGATCACCTAAAACATTGCATATTTATGAACCATATCTACACATGCATTATACAGAGATGATTAAACTTTGTTTTAATGTTTCAATATCTTATTTTATACACTGAACCATTTTGGAATTTTATTGTAAACAAATCAAATATATGAGATGACAATCATCAAAAACGTGCATTAACAGTTCGTAAGAGTGCTCTTTATAGCTTGATAACACCAAAAAAAAAAGCCTTAATTAGTCAAAACTAATTAACCACGATGGTTCTTTGGTTGCATTCATAAAACTCGATCACATTTTAATCACTATCATATTTATGTGAGCATTTTTTAACTTCAAATGTCATGGAAGGTGGCATGAGAAATTTAGAGAAAAGGTCCTCATTTAGGCTGCCGTGAGATTTACGAACAGAAAGATTTCAGCAGCAAATTTGAGGTAAGGTGAAGGTTTTAACCCCTTGAACAGAAATATTTCAGCAACAAAGTCATGTAACTTGAACTTCCATTCAAATTTATAAGAAGAAAACTTATAAGAGAAACAATACCTCATCGTTCTTTGAAATATCAACAACAACAAATGGCCCAGGGTAAGTTCCTGCATCTGTAACCAATACCCTAAGTTAAAACCCTAAATCACTAAAAGAATCGAAAGAGGCAAATCATGGTCGGCATATATTTCAGCATATTGAATCTACATTACCAGAGGCTTATCATGATAAACAAAGACTGGAATTGGCATTCCATGTGTTTTTAATTTCCAAACAAACACCAGATATCATCGGTAAAAGCAGATTAGGAAGACAGTACCTTATAGGAAGCTGGTTGCTTTCTATCGAGACTCGAGGGTGCCTCCAACTCCTTCAATTGTTGGCTTATCTTCTCCCAAGACTCCAGGATTTCTCTTCTCACTCGGTTCTCACTGATTTCGCCAGTGATTTGCAGCATGTGTTGAATGCTAGGTAAGAGCTTGCTCCCAATGCCCTGTATTAATGAACACAAACTTGGTGGAATCTCAAAGAAAAAGTCCAGCTACAAAGAAACCCTAAATTGAAACCCTAATCTCAATTGAAACCCTAATCTCAATCATCCAAGAACAAGTCCAGATCTAAAAATGACAACCCCAAACAAGTTGAAATCAACGAACTACCTAGGACAACTAAGAAGCATAGAACTCATAAATTCGAACAAATTGAACCAGTAAAAAAATCAATGAAGTTGAACAAAGTAATAGGAGAAGGAGAGTAGCGTCCAACCATAAAGGCGATCGGTGATGCGCCCGTTGTTTGGGAGGTTGCGCCGCAGAGAGAGATCGAGTGAGAGAGAGTAAGAGAGGAAATTGAGGAAGATCGAGAGAGGGAAAGAAAGAAAGAGGGGCGAGAGAGAGAGATCTCAGATCTGTGGAGAGAGGAGGAGAAGCCGAGGATGAAAGCCGGAAGAAAGAGGAGAGATGGCGGTGGCGGCGGTGTTAGTGGTGACGGCGGCGGCAACGGCGAGGATGGTAGCGACGAGTAAGAGAGGAAATAGAGGAAGATAGAGAGAGGGAGAGAAAGAAAGAGGGGCGAGAGAGATAGATCTCAGATCTGTAGAGAGAGGAGGAGAAGCCGAGGATGAAAGATGGAAGAAAGAGGAGAGATGGCGGTGGCGGCGGTGTTGGTGGCGACGGCAGAGGAAACGGCGAGGATGGTAGCGGCGGTAGTGGTGGTCGTGGTGACATCCAGGCTATGGTGAGACAGAGAGTTGGGAGCCTGGGAGAAAGGAGAGTAGGAGACGTTTGGTGACTTTGGTGGACTTCAATCTGTTCACACAAGTTTGAGGGAGAGCTCTTGTTTTGACCAAGTATGGGCGGGTGTCTAAAAAAAATTCCAAGTATGGGCGGGCGTTTAAACATTTACAAAATTTTATCGGACGCGCGTTTCAATCGTGTTTAAAATTAAATATTTACCATCTGTCAAAAAATTCAACTGTTCTCTTAAGTTTTTTTAACATCACAAATTTATTATTTGATGTAATAGATTAATTTAACATCGGTTTCTTTATTGACAGACTTAAATTACATGATGTCTAATTGCAGTATTCTAGTAGTGTGTTGGAAAAGGCGAAAGCTTGTCCTTGATGCAATTCACATGATTATCTGTTTATCTCTGCTTTATGCATGCTTGGTTATCGTTGTTGCAAACCCCAATCTTGGAAGTTCTTTTACATACAGTTTAGTTCGAAATCCCAAAGCCTTTTGCATTTATTTTACTTCATTTTAGTTTCTGCCCTCGTCGATCTCGACCAAGCCTGGTCGATCTCGACTACTGATCCTCGACCCAGAGGCGCCGTAGCTTATTTGTGCAGGAAATCGACAAGCCAACCTGAAGTCGACAAGGACTGTACTCGATATCGAGTAGCCTGTGACGAGTTGCTGCTGCTGTGTTCGATTGTGCCTGACCCCTGTCGACTAACCCTTAGTCGAGGTCGAGTACCACTGTTGTCGACTTATGTCCGTGAGATTTCTCCACTGCCTAGGATCCGCTGACACGCTTCCTCGTGGATCGATCCTGACTTCCCGCTGCTACATTAGGAGGAGGTCTTGTAATTATTTGCAAGGGACGGAATCTGGTTTGCTGTGATTTATTTATATTTTATTATTGCAAGTCTCGATTTTCCTGCTAAAACCAATTGGCGTCGTTGCCGGGGAAGCTATCATTCGTGCCTTACGTAGTTAAAATCTCACGTTTTCTTTGAGTTACTTTACAGGTGTATGCGTCGTTCTGGTCTACCATCTGAGTTTGACAGCTTAGACAAACCAGAGCGCTTCTTGCACATCCACTCTAAACTCAAAAGGATCATGGCGGACGCTGAGACACAAGAACAACTGATTGCGAGGCTTACCAGGGAGCTAGCCGCAAAGGATGCCACTATCGCCAATGAAAGGACATCGAGGGAACAAGCAGCTAAGCGCGCAAGGCAAGCAGAAGCTGAGCTTGCCCAATATCCAACCACTGCTGAGGATTATATGCATCCAACTCTCGTCGTGCCTGAATCGGCGATTCTAATCCCTGATAACTCTTTTGAAATTCGCACTCAGTTTCTTATAGAGCTTAAAAATAATGATTTTTATGGAAAATTTAATGAGTGTCATCTTGAACATATTACCAATTTTCATGACATGTGCCGTACTCTTGCTGAAGGTACAACTCTGGAATATGTCAAGATGAAAGCTTTCCGCTGGTCTCTCGCTGGACCTGCACTGAAGTGGCTTGAAGGGCTGAAGCCGAGATCTCTCACCACATAGGCCCAAGTAGAGCAAGAGTTTCTGAACAAATACTTCCCACCTGCCAAAACAGCACTTCTCCGCCAGAAAATCACCGCCTTCAAACAGAAGCAAGGGGAACCGCTGGCAATGGCATGGGAACGCTACAAAGAGCTGCTGCAATCTTGCCCTACTCATGGTTAGCCACCCTACGTCATTCAGGAGATCTTCTTCAACTCTCTTGATCAAGTCACTAAGGACAGAATCAATCATTATACTCGCTATGAGTATCTGATGATGCCACCAAGCGACGCATGGGGTGTGCTAGAAAAGCTCACTAACTACGACAATAAATATGGGGCTCCTACAAACTATGAGGAGAACTCCTACGCCAGGCCAGCACCATCTATGCCACTCTGTGAGCCAGCAATGGAGATCAACCCAGATGTCAGAGAGCAATTCTACAGAGACCAGAATCGCGAGCTCCTCAAGCAAGTCAAATACCTATCTGTCAATCAGCCTTGCATCGAATGCGGATCACAGTGGCACACCACTACTGAGTGCCCACACACAGAGCAAGTCAGAATGGCAGAAACACATGAGGAGGCAGCTTACGCAGGGGGTCCAAATCGATACATGGGAGATCAAAGGTTCTACCAACCACAGTGGAACCAAGGTCCTCCTAGGAATCCCCCACCCTACAGAGCTCCAGGATATCCAGAAAGGGATCAAAAGAAGGATGATCTGCAACTAATCCTTGAGGAGATGCGTCGGAATCAGGGCACCATCAACAACCAGTTCCAGAACATCACTACAAAATTTGGAGAACTGGACATCTGGAAAAGGGGAATAGAGACGCAGATGGGTTAAATCGCTGCACAGATCCCACGACCATCCGGACAACTCCCTGGGCAAACAGAACCAAATCCTAAGGGGAAGACCGGACATGTCGCATCCATCAAACTCAGGAGTGGGCATCAACTACACGAGCCAGAGGTCGGAAAACACCAAAGCCAAGCAGAACAACAACTCGAGATAGAGAAGAGCCAACTCGATCTCGAGGAGGCTGTACTCGACATCGACAAGACCTTACTCGACACAAACCAGAAGCTGAGCTCGGACTCCATTGCGAAGCCCAGCAACTCGAGGTCGACAACCCAAGTCGAGATCGACGAGCCCCTGTTCGAGACCGAGGAGAACCTGGCTGACGTCGATGACTCTGCAACACCTCCGACAGCTGATCTGGCTCCGAAGCAGAAAAAGCCACTGCCTTTCCCTTCCA
This sequence comes from Persicaria tinctoria, assembly GCA_037127255.1. NCBI lineage: Eukaryota > Viridiplantae > Streptophyta > Magnoliopsida > Caryophyllales > Polygonaceae > Persicaria > Persicaria tinctoria. The sequence continues at coordinate 57,919,766 of JBANSL010000008.1, read as the reverse complement.
AAGCTCAGAAAGATCCCACTGCAAGTAGGTTTAACAGATTTGTTAATATGCTGCAAGAAATAAACTTTTCTATTCCTTTTACAGAAGCCCTCCAAGAGATGCCTGGATATGTCAAATTCTTGAAGGAAATCCTGAGCAAGAAGCGATCTATCTCAGAGATCGCAGGCGAATGCAAAGTCCTCCACTTCCCTTAAAAAAGACCAGACCCTGGTAAGTTTTCTATTACTGTGGGTTATGGACAATATAAATATGATTCTCTGTGCGATTTAGGAGCAAGTGTAAGCATCATGCCTCTATCAATCTGGCGGAAGGTTAAAATAGGATGCATAGAACCTGTGGATGCCAAACTATACATGGCAAACAATACAGTAGTCATCCCTACATGTATAGTTGAGAACGTCCCTGTCCAGGTTGGTAAATTCTTTGTTCCAGCAGATTTTCTTATTATTGATTGTGCTGAAGATCCTACTAGCCCTATTATTCTTGGTAGACCATTCTTAGCAACTGCAGATGCCAGAATAAGTGTCAAGATTCGCTCGCTCACCTTCACCATAGGCAACGAGATTTTGGATTTCTCTTTTGGCCCTGCAAAGGAGGAAATTTCCTGGCTGGAGGTGAAAAGCATCAGCAACCACGGGACCAAGCGAACAGCGAAGGAAGGGGCCAAAACTGTACTCGGGATCGACAGGAGCAACTCGATCTCGACAACGGTCCTACTCGATATCGACAAGAGCTTGTCGATCTCGACAACCACTGCTGAGCCAGAAACTTGCCAAGAGCCTAAGTATGGGGTCCCTGTACTCGAGGTCGACCAGCAGTACTCGATCTCGACTAGCCCTAAGCCCAAAGATTTCTGTTTTGGGTCCGAAGAGGTAAGTTCAGGTATGAATTCTACTCCCCCTCAGTCCATAAAGAAAATTATTAATGATTTAAGGGGAAATGAGACACCATGGCGAGAGAATCTGCGGAAACTAATGGCTGAAAGGATGAAGAAGAAAGAGAAAGGAGATGATGCAAGCAACCACCGTCAGCTGAGCTTGCATACTACCATCAGGACCTAGATGATCCAGAAGAAGGGCCAAGCATGAGCGGGCCCCACAGTAATGGTCCTTTAGCGCAAACGGTGAAGTCGGCCTAGAGACTCTAAAATCTAGAGCGTGTATATAAACTTTATGAATTTTTGGGACTTTTTTTGTTTTTGGTTTTTGTTTTTGTTTTTGGTTTTATGTCTTTTTTAGAATACTTTAAGTGGATGGTCTTGTTTTGGTGGAATCTAATACTTTTTGATCGGCAAGCATATAAGGATCGCGAAATGTGGAAGGAAGAAGTCCCTGAAAAACAGTCAGAATCGACGAAGGCCAAGTCGACGACGACAAGGAGGAGCAGCCCAGACATTACTCGATATCGATTAGGCCAAATCGACATCGACAAGCCCAGACGCTCCTCGACTTCAGAAAACCACTGGACGCAAAGCGAAGCTCCTCGAGATCGAGTACACTCTACTCGAGATCGACAAGGAACTTACTCGACCTAGACTGATTTGCTTCCTCGATGCATTATCTTGTGAGTTCCTTCCTTTACTCTTGTTTTTATTTAATTTTATACAGTGAGGACACTGTAATGTTTAAGTATGGGGTGGGGGAACGGTTTACTTTGTGCATATTTGCCATATTTGACATTATTTGTGCATATTTAGAATTTATTTCTTTGAATTGCTACATGGCTATTTTGGAATTCATTATTGATTTATTTGCTTATATGCATGTTTTCCAAAGTTTGAAAAATGACCCCCATTGAAATTTTTTGATTAATGTCATGGAAGCTTTAATTGAACTCGACGATGCAAAATTGGATTCATTAGAGATATAGCATGAAATTGCCTAGTAAAGGGAAGTCACAATGAAGTGCATTATTTTATTGGAAACCATAAAAGGAGGTAAAATTTGATGTTGCTTTTGACATGTTGCATGATAAAATGATGGAGGACTTTATATTTTCCATATAATGCTCATATGTTATATCCTAGCCTTACCCATGCTTATGCATCACAAAAGCCATAATATGCCTTATTTCATTTATTGCTCCACATGAACTAAATATTTGTCATTCTTTACCTTATCCGGGGATTATGTTGAGAATGATGTTACATTATGGAAATGTTATATGGTGTTTGTGTTATTGGAGTTTGGAAGGAAATTGTTTGAAATATATGGAAAATTTAATGAGTGAAAGAAAATCCAATCACCTCAGGAGATAAAGGTAGATTGACCCTGCTCTCTAAGATAATAGTTTGGAGAGATGGGACACATTGTGAGGAGTCCAAAGCACTAAGTATCCGGGGCCATTCATGACACCCATGTTTGCGACTCGCGAGAAGGTAGTGTTGAGGTTAGAGAGGTAAAAGCATTATTATTGAGAAAAAGCATTATGAAAGGTGATGAATCTTATGGAGAAGGAATGTGGAAATTTAGTTTGGAAATACTCCATTTCCCCGGATCATTAGCACCACATTGCCAAAAATTGCCCACCTTTAGCCTTTTACCAATCTACTCCTTATTGAGCTTAAATTAAAATCCTCTTGATTATTGTTGCTTTGTCACATAAATGTTTTTACATAACCCTCCTTTTGTGAGTAGATATTGCTCTTTAAATTGCACATGCATGGATCTGTGACACTAGTACCTTTTCGAGGATGGTAATTGATTGCAGGGACATATGAGAATGAATCTAATATGTTGAGAGTTTTTATTTCTTCCCCTGGATGACAATTAAAAGTATTGCTTGAGGACAAGCAAGCTTAAGTATGGGGTGTTTGTTGTGAGCCTAATTTGCCATGTTTTACATTTACTTTTATATCGATTTCTGCATACATTGCATGCATTTGGGTTAGAATAATACATAATCTATGTAATATATGTTTATTTGCAATATATGGAGGTCTACACAAGTTTTGGTTATATTTCGCAGAAATCGGACGCACTTTGGAGCTTAAAGGAAAGTCATGGAGAAGCTAAGAATGGTGCAGCTGGAGAAAAAGCCATTTTTCACCATTCTTCTTTCTGAATCAAGCTTTGATGTCTTCATGAAAGTTGTATCCCTCGGAAAGAGCTTTGCAACGCATGGTCATATGCATCAATCCGACAAACGAGGACTCGGGAAAGTGCGTTTTAAGAACGGGGCAGAATGCTGAAAGCAACAGCGTTACTCGAAATCGACCAAATTGGTCGATATCGACAAAGGCTTACTCGACATTTGCTCCAGAGGACGAGATCGAGCACGAGATGAAGACAAATGTTACTCTACGTCGAGGAAGCTGGTCGACATCGTGGAGTCCTAGTCGATGTCGAGGAGACCCAGAGGCCGACGTCGAGTAATCCGAATCTTGTTAAGGTTCTATCCCGAATCCGATGGTGATATTTTCGAGATCAAATTCCATCCGGATCTATCAAGAGCTATCAAGATCCATCAAGGAAGTGGAAGATTTATCCATTGAAGACTTTTAGATATAATTCCCTATTTTAGATTTAATTCCTTTATTGTTTTTATTTATCATTAAGCTTTTAGATATAGTTTTAGATATAGATAGATATTTCTATCCTTGAATAGCAAGGAATAGAAGGATATAAATAAAGCCCATGGGGCTGATTTCTATTTATTCAATTTCAGAAGTAGAGAAGTAGTTCCAAAGAGAAGTTTTAGGAGTTCGAAGGTTTTAGGGTTTTGGCGTTCAACGAGAGTTGGATCGCCGGGATTGTAAAGTCTTGGAATATAGTTTAATGCAAGTTGTTTCCTTTCAATCGATGATGTCTGAGTTTGCGATGAGGCGTGAGTAGTCCACCCACATCTAGGGTTGGGGCGAGCCCAACGATAGCCATGCGTGCTTGAGGTAAAGATCCGACCTTTATCATGTTTTGAGCATTTTCCTACTTGTTTATGTGTTTATTGCCCATCTAATGGAGATCCATGCTAACAACTTGGATTGTAAACATAAAATCGGTAGAGACAATTAGGGTTTCTTGAAAGAGTTATCTAATTGTTGGAAAAGGCGAAAGCTTGTCCTTGATGCAATTCACATGATTATCTGTTTATCTCGGCCTTATGCATGCTTGGTTATCGTTGTTGCAAACCCCAATCTTGGAAGTTCTTTTACATACAGTTTAGTTCGAAATCCCAAAGCCTTTTGCATTTATTTTACTTCGTTTTAGTTTCTGCCCTCGTCGATCTCGACCAAGCCTGGTCGATGTCGACTACTGATCCTCGACCCAGAGTCTCCGTAGCTTATTTGTGCAGGAAATCGACAAGTCAACCCGAAGTCGACAAGGACTGTACTCGATATCGAGTAGCCCCTCGTAGATATCGAGTAGCCTGTGACGAGTTGCTGCTGCTGTGTTCGACTGTGCCTGACCCCTGTCGACTAACCCTTAGTCGAGGTCGAGTACCACTGTTGTCGACTTCTGTCCGTGAGATTTCTCCGCTGCCTAGGATCCGCTGACACGCTTCCTCGTGGATCGATCCTGACTTCCCGCTGCTACATCAGGAGGAGGTCTTGTAATTAATTGCAAGGGACGGAATCTGGTTTGCTGTGATTATTTACATTCTATTTTGCATACTCGATTTCCTCCTACAACATGGTGTTGGTATTCCTATTGGAAGCCTTGTCTCCCTGGATTTACATTTTTGTTTGGGAGTAATAAAATATCTATCGCTCTTAATATTTTTTTTTTGAAAAACAATTCACAAGCAAATTATATTTCCAAACCAAATTGAAAGTACAATTGCTTTTCGATATAAGAACCCTTAAATCTTGTCCTTATATCTTCAATGGTTATAAATGAAGATCTTTTTTGGAACTGTAGAGGCATAAGGAAAAAAACTTTTTGGACTGAAGTTAATACTTTGTGCAAAAATGAACATATTCAAATGATGGAACTAGCGGAAACTAAATCGGAATCCATTCCTGAAGACAATCTTTAGAAAAGTGCAGGCTTTGATGAGGGTATTTGGTCGCCTGCTACTGGGCGATCCAGCGGAATTGGTTTATTATGGAAGTCTCACCAACTTTCAAATGATACTATTTCTGTTGTAATTCACTTACCTCGGATTATTGGACTATGCTTCGAAAGTGGTAGCGATAGGTTCATGACTCTCCTTCTATTTGTATATGCCCCTCCGGTCCCCCATGAGAAAGACTCGTTCTGGGAAACACTAACTTATTGTGAATAACTTGCTTATTCTATGCATTGTGTTAGGAGATCTAAATGAAATTCTATGTAGTGCGGATAAATTGGGTGGCGCTATCACCCACCCCTCTCGATTTTCTAGACTCCTAAAATTTAAAAACGAATGTTCACTCGTAGATCTACCCACTTTCGAGAATCAATTTACCTGGAGAAAAAATCCCGAGGAAGATTTCAACATTCGTGAAAAACTTGATCGGGTGATTGTTCATCAGCAAATTATTGAGAAATTTCCTAACCTTATTACTAATAAGGGGCATTTTCATCATCTGATCATTGCCCCATATCAATATCACTCGAGAGCAGTTCTACTTTCAAAGAACCTTCTTTCAAGTTTGAAAACGTCTGGCTTCAACAGAAGGATTTTGGTAACATAGTTAAACAGTCCTGGTGAGCTAGTTGCCTTGGCTCTGCTATGTATCAACTTATTTTTAAACAAAAAATTCTTAAGAAAAAAGCAAATGATTGGAATAAGTTCACCTTTGGAAATATATTTCGTCAATTGAAAGATGTCGAGATTGAATTGCTTAACATTCAATCTTCACAATCAATAAATAATATACACACAAATAACAATAAAGAAAAATGTCTTATTAGAAAGAAGGAAAAAATTCTCCTTTTCCAAAAAACTTTTTGGAATCAGAGAGCCAAAACCAAACATCTCAAGCTTTCGGATTCCAACACATCGTATTTTCACCGTGTTGCGACTGGGAGAAGACATAGGAAACAAATTTATAACATAACTACTTCTGAAGGTACATTAATTGTGGGAGAGGAAAATGTTAGAAATAAGATTAAGAGAGATTTCGGAAAAAAGATTAAAAAAAGAGTCTATTGATGATAGACTTCTAAATGAAATGTTGTATCTAATCTATCCCTCAATAACTACTGAGGAAAATGATTTGCTGATGAACAATCACCCGATCAAGTTTTTAGTCCAGGTAAAAATAAATCCCCATGTCCTGATGGAATTAAAGCTGAATTCTATAAGAAATATTAAGATATTGTTGCTACGTCAGTTATTAGAGTCGTTAAGGATTTTTTCCATTCGGGGAAAATTATTAAACAAATGAACCACTCATTTATTTCTCTTCTTTCTAAACGAGACAATCCGACTACTACTAGTCACTACCCTCCAATTAGTTTATGTTCAACTCTATATAAAATTATATCAAAAATCTTGACAGAACGAATCAAAATAATTATTGGCAAATTAATTCACCCCTTACAGGGTGCATTTGTGTCATAGAGGGCTATTCAACAAAATGTGCTTGTAGCTCATGAAATCTTTCACTCTTTCTGATCACGTAAGGGTTGTGAGGGTTGGCTGACGATAAAATTAGACATGGAGAAAGCATACGACATAGTCGATTGGAATTTTACAAAAAAAGGTGCTAGAAAAATTTGGGTTCAACGATACTTTTATAACAAGGGTAATGGTATGTGTAACGACTGTGTCTTTCTCAGTGCTAGTAAACAATGTCCCTTCTGATATGTTCCTTCTCTCTAGAGGACTCTGACAAGGGGACCCTTTATCCCCTTTCTTGTTTATTTTTGGGGCAAAAATCCTAGCACGGAAACTCTCAGCTGAAGCAAATTTGGATAGAAGCCCTATTGGCTTTTCATTTGGTAGGAATGGCCCTCGGGTTCCGTTTCTTTCCTTTGCCGATGACATCATTATTTTCTCAAAAGGTAGTGTAGATGTCGGACTAAAAGTGAGAACAATAATTGATACATACTGTAAAATCTCTGGACAAAATGTTAATTATCATAAATCAAGCTTCCAAACCATAAAAGGCATTTCGAACAATAGGATTCTAGAGCTTTGTAACTACTTAAATATTACAACTGAAAATCTTTGGAATAATATCTGGGTTGTCCGATTATCAATGGAAAAGTAAACAAACACACTTTCGAAGATATCATTTGTAAATCTAAAGAACAATTAAGCAAATGGCGTGCAAATGCTCTATCACAACAGGGGCATGCAATTTTAATCAATTCTAATTTATCAGCTAAACCGCTATACACAATGCAAAATTTTATGTTACTCGCCTCAATACACAATGAGCTTGATCACATTAATCGAACTTTCTTCTGGAACAAAGATCTTCAACATTGGCCGCTTATTAGTTAGGATAGGGTTTGTAGACCGAAACAGTGTGAGGGATTAGGGATTAGGAAATCAAAAGAGATGAATGAAGCCCTCCAAATGAAACTTAAATGGAAAATATTGGCTGAAACAAATAATGTATGGGTTACCTTGATAAAACATAAGTACCTATGCTCTGCTAACATTTTTTAATACAAGAAAAGTGGGGACGTCTCTTGGAAATGGGCTAAGCTGATAACTCTCATCGACAAATTTAAGTCGGGGCTCATTTGGTCAGTTGGAAATGGGAAATCAATCGATTTCTGGAAAGATAATTGGATTACAACCTCAAATTTATTGTCTAGAGATGATTGCCCCCAATGCCATAACATGGAGGAAACTGGCAGTGACTACATTAATTATGGGCGGTAGATGGTGGATGGAGAAGCTACAAAATGCGTTGCCTAGTGGCATAGTCAAAGACATATTGGACATTCCGCTTCCCGTTTCTCATTTTGAGGATCGACTTTATTGGTGGTTAGATAGAGCTGGCTGGTTTACCAGTTCAAGCGCATACAGACTAATCACAGCACAAGCATCCCTAAATTTAGACAACAACGCGTGGATATGGAAAGTGAACATTCCGTCTAAGGTTAGAAATTTTCTCTAGAAGGATTGTCAGGATGGTCACTCTACTGCCTCAAGGATTGCCTGTCAGGGAGCCCTTTTTCCTTCCACATGTTCTCTGTGCAACGGTGCGGTAGAAGATGATGTTTACCTTTTGTTAGAATGTCCTTAAGTGCATTCTATCTATCAATTTCCTTCTCGTATAAACATAAATATTACCAGCATGATAATTCATTCTCGTGATATTAAACCTATCATTTCTTTCATTGGGAACAATCTTAATTCTTCGGCCAAGGAGGTGCTTGTCTTTGCTTGTTGGTCTGTCTGGTATATTCGAAACCAACATCTGTTTCGGCAGGTCCCCATCCCGTAGAAAGACATAGCTTTACGTATGATTAATTCTCAGATAGATAATTGGAGCAAAACAGTACTGATTAAGCATAGTTTAGATGAGGAATCTCCCTTACTCACACATAACTCCAACTCCCCGCGAAGGAAAATAAGCGTAGTAAGGTTGTGTGGCGCAAACCCCCAAAGAGAATCCTTAAGCTTAATTTTGATGGATCTACACTAACAAATCATGAAAGCACGACGTGAGCCATAATCCGGGACTGGAATGGACGACCAATACGGACGTGTTATCAAAAACTTGGTAAAAAAAACCCTCTCAAAGCGGAAACACTTGCTCTAAAAATGGGAATCCAACACATTATTCAACTCAATATTAACAAAATCCACATCGAAGACAATTCTATTATAATCATACAACATTTAAACAAAAAATCTAAATGTCAATTTGGAAAATTGAGCTAATTCTGTCAGATGTTGAACTTTTACTATTGACTTTGAAAGAAGTTTCTTTCTTTCACGTGCCCCGATTGGGCAATATAGTGGTTGATAAGGTTGCACACATTTTCCACTCTGCCTAGGGAGTCGATATTCACAACGATTTTGGTCTTTTAGACCTCATCCGCAAGGATGCTGCCAGGTAGAGATTGCTCGCTCACATTCTTTCCAAATAAAAAAAAAAAATAAATAAATTGATCTCTAGGTTCTCTAACAAAGTTTTAGATAGTTCACACCAAAAAAAAAAAAGTTTTGGATAAGAAGGACATGAATGAAGTTTAAAACAGTAGTTGCCCATACTTGTACTGTTGTACATATGTGAATATGAACTGACACCGGCCGGTATATATGTTGGTAGGTGTTATTGAAGGCTTGAAGCTCGAAATTTTCTACCCAAAAAGTTATGGAAAAAATTTGCGAAATGGGCACATTAATTGGACGAATTTGCAAAATAGACGCGGGTTTGGACAAATTTGCGAAATAGCCCCTATATATACCTAATTCCGCGTTGTACGGACATTTTTCCTTGTTTCTCAGAAAATCGATTTCCTCTTCTTTTCCAACTCTCTCTTTGCTCGGAGTTTTTCATCTTGCTACCCCTGGCTTTGTTTGTGGTTCGTTTTCCGACTTGGTGCTTTTCTGGCTTGATTCGCTCGATTATTCGTCCTTGCTTTGGTAAAGTTCAGAGTTTGCATCGTGTATCTCAATGTCGTCATCCAGTAGCTCAGGTATAAATTTGGTGGATTTTTGCGAAATTTGTCGTGCTAGGGTTTTGGAATATGTTCGTTTATGTTGATTTTATTGTTTGTTCAACAATCTATGGTAAATCGATGCTTTATGTGCATTCTTATGTGCGGTTATTAGTACTTTTCGTCGTTTTTGGAAGTTGCATATGTAAATTCGGGTTTTTGAACTGTTTATTTTCGTCAAATTTGCGGTGTTGCACTTTGTAAGTGCTTTTTTAGTGTTCTTCGTGTATGCGGACCTGTTTTCCATGCTTTTGATTGTTTTTTGTCGATGATACGGTACTTATCTGCTGCTATGTTCAAGTGTATGGCGCTAACACTGTCTGTTTTTGTGTTAGTTTGTTGTAGTTCCAACAATGTATGTGTTTGGATTTGGTATTTTGTTTGTGTGTTTTGTGATGTTCATTTTATTTTAGTATGTCTGTGTAACATTATATTGTCATTGTTTGTTGTTGTTTATGTCATCACTTATTCTGTTATTGTCTATTTTACATTTTCTTTATTTTGTTGCTTGCAGGAACTCAATCTTCTGATTCATCCACCTCTTATCCTGGTTCTGATGTAAGTTATTTTTTATTTTGATGAGCAAGTTTTAGTTTTTTCTTAATATGATGGTTGTTTTTTTTTGCTTAATCGGCTGTTATTGATCAGGGGTTGGAATATTGCATTCCTGTTTCTGAGCGATTTTGCTGTAGATCCAACATATATTCACACCCTTCTGTCTGTGATCTTATCAAGGAGCATTTGTGTCCTTCTCACTACAATACTTTGCAAAAAAGTTGTGTTGGATGGGTGCTGACGCAAGGCACCAAAATGGTTATAAATTTTCAGCTTATGCATCAAATGGTGCTCCGTCAAGTACAAAAAAAAAAGAGCATGAATTGTGGTTTAGAGTTGGTGGACATCTTGCACGTTTTTCAATCGCTGAGTTTCATGTTATTACAGGCCTTCCTTGCGAAGACCGTGTTTTTAATATCCCAAAGAAAGTGTAAATATTGGAATTTTTTTAGCAGAAGAAAATGACTCATGATGAGCTACTTGATCGTTTCATATATGAGAAAAAGATGTCTAAGAAGAAGTTGATTATGGCAAAGTTGTTGCTGATTGAGAGGCTAATTGTGTATAGGAGGTCAGAAGTTGTAAGTGCACAATTCTTATCTCTTGCGTGCAATGAGAAGGAGTTTGAACTATATCCTTGGGGTAGAGAGTCATACACCCGTTTGCTGAAGTCATTGAAGAGTTCTTCTGTTGCAGATCGGAATGGGGTTAGGGGTTCTTATCAAATGTATAGATATTGCCTTGCATTCCAGGTATTGTGCTTTAGTTATTGCATGTCTTATGTCATCATTTTTTTGTCTGCGTCAGCACAACTTTAATGGTTATGTGAGTATTATGTAAATATTATTTTGTAGTGGCATAACAAGTTTTCTTTTGTAACAGGCTTGGATATTAGAAGCGTTCCCAGCTATCTCAGTTAATTTTGACTGTAATTTTAAGATGCCTGAACTAGATCCATACTTGTTGCACTGGCAATGTGATTATAGCCAAGTATATGCTGAAGCTGAGAAGTTCTTTCATGGCGATTTGGTAATTTTTTTATATTTTCTCTCTGGAATAACATTTTTATTTGATGCATCTTTGTGTTTTTATTCTGATACATGTGCATTGTCCAGAGCCCGTTGTTCCCTATTTATGGGGAGTTTGCACGCACTGAATTAATGGCGTTTGCTGGTGAAAAAGCTGATGCTGTAGTTGATGTTGTAGTTGTTGCGTCAGTTGAAGAAATAGTTTCTGGACCTGTTGATGCGACTTTGTATGAGAGTTGTCGTGTTCGTAGAAGGGCATATGAAGCTAAGTTTTCAAATAGGGCCACCCAGTCTGAGGAGGAAGAAGCTAATGTGTTGCAGAAACATGATGAAGGCGAGACGTCAAAGAAGAAGACCCCTGTGAAGAGAGGCAAGGGTACTAGAAAGAAACAGGACGGTAAGTCCTTTGAAACTGCGTTTGAAGTTTTCCCAGAGGGTGATAAAGAAGATGCAAGGACCTCAAAGAAGAGGAAATCTTCTGCTGGAGTGATGGGTGGTAAAAAGAAACAAAAGGTTAGCGATAGCTCTGAGCAACGGGTCCCCCTGAGGAGGGGTCATTCTGCAAGTCGTGTTCTAATCAATCCATACATTGCTCTAGACCGTAAAAAATCTGTTAAGAGTGATGTAAAGATGCCTCGACAGAAGGCTTCAGCAGTGAGGACAGGTGCTAGAGTTATTCCATCTGTTGAGGGTAAGAGACTTACTGCTGACACAGATTTGCACAAGGAGGTTGATGTGGTTGCTTCACCTTCTAAGCGATGTCGTTTGAGTACTGATTCATGTGACCTTTTAGAAGATGATGCCCTGTTGAATGTTGTCTTTCAGCGGAGGTCTAAGATGAAGAAGACCGGTGGTGTAAGTAGTTGTAGGCCATTATATGATAGTAATGTTGACAAGTCTTTTATTATTCCTTCAGTTCCTGTTGTTGGTACCGCGGATGCACATGTAGTGAAGCCTGTAGATATTCATGTTGCAGTCTCTACATTTGGGTGCGAAGTCAGTGTTGGTGATGACAAAGGTGAAGATTTTACTCATGATACCCATATTTCCAAATCCTGTGGTGAAGTTCCTATTTGTGATGACAAGGTTGATGTTTTGCACTCTGACACCCATTCCCCTAAATCCGATAAATTGTGTGCTTCTCAAACTGCGAGGCTATATGTTTTGGCCGACCTTGTAGATGGCATTGATTGCGGTGACACCGTTGAAAAAGTGGAGACACCTTCTGCTGACAGTGATGGAGAGGGTGATGTGCCGACCCCCTCTGTTCAGAAGTCACCCCTGGGGAGTGTTGAAGCACATGATTTTGGTGGTGGGCAGTCTGTGCTGGGGCAAACATCTGCTGCTTGTGAAAATGAATATGTTAGCATTTCAAGTGATGAAGCTGTGAAAATAGCAGTGTCATCAGAGAAAGTGGAAGATATTGAAGATGTTTCTCCTCAAATGGATGCTAACGATAATCCAACTTGTGAGTTGCCTTCCAAATCGCATGATGATGCTTTTGCTTCTTCTCTCCCATCTCATCCTGATTGGGTGAAGGAGATTTATACGAAGATTGCGAAGCTTGAAGAGATCCCAAAAATTATGCATCTGTTGTCTGCAAGGGTAGATGCAATTGAAACAAAGATCGTTGAGCTGAATGGGAGCCTTCAAGTGTTTGGTGAGATGGCGAAGAGGTACGATGAGCTTGAGGTTAGGGTTGCTAATTATGAAGCTTTGTTTGAGAGGTTCTAGTCAAACCCTGTCAAGCCTGATGTCAAGGACACTTTTGCAAAAGTGGATGACGAAAGTGTTAGTGGTGCTAAGTATCAGTACACACCTGTGAAGGCTTATGATAAGCACATTGCTGGTAAGACTGTGAGCTCTCTTGTGGTATTTCATGATGAAAGCACCAGTGGTGGTAAGGGCCAGGGCACACCTGCGAAGTCTGATGCTAAGCATATTGCTGGTAAGTCTGTGAGCTCTCCTGCGATCGTTGATGTTGAACATGTGAGGTCTGGTAAGGCCCAGGACACACCCGTGAAGTCTGATGATAAGCATGTTCCTGGCAAGCCCGACGACCCTCTTGCGGGAGGCGATGATGAACGTGTCAGTGGTGGTGAACCCCAGGCCACACCTGTGAAGGCTGTTGTTGAAGATGTGAACAAAATTTTGAATGATGTTGTGTCTGATCTTCAGCAGTCTTTCCCTGATGAGGAGTTAATGTTGAAATCATCCGCCATTTCTGGCGAAGGCGTGCCCGTGTCTTTGCCTTCATTAAGTAGCGAGGTTCTAGTAGTGGGTAATGAGTCTCCACCTGTTGTTGCTGACACTGATTTTAAGGTTTTTGGAGATGAGGTTGGGATTCCAGCAACTTCAGCTGTTGGGCCTCAATCTACAAACTGTGAAGGCGAAGGCGCTGGTGGTAAAGTTGCTGGAGTTACGGTTGATCCAGCCCTTGAAAAGTACATTTGTCTTTCTGACAATGATGATGACAAGGGCGCATGCGTTGATTGGGATTCGTTTGCCAAGGATTCTGCAATTCAAATTGAAGTTGACCAACTAAAGGCTTCCAATCTTATCCCATTAAACAGTACATTCTTGTATGGTCAAGTTGTGGAAGTGAAGAAAGTGAGGATGCCAAAGCATGCCCCTAAGAAATCACTGATCAGCTCGAAAGATCATGAATTTATTTATGGACTCGTAAAAAAACAAAGGTATGGTTTAATTTTATGTTTAGTATTTGGTATGAAATGTTGTTGTTATTGTATTAGTTACAGCATCTTATGCTATATATATATATATATTTTATTTTTTATTTTTTGCTTTGTGTACTCCTTGGCAGGAATTTTTCTGTTGTTGGTCCAACCTCAAGGGTTGATAGAAAGTTTTTTCAGCGTATTTTATTGAAGAATATGTGGTTTGATTGTCAAGTAATAACTGGTTATATTTCTACATTATATATATATATATATATATATATTTGTGGATTACTTTTTATTGTATTATTTGATTGTTGAATCCACTTTATTATTACTTTGTTTAGCATCTAGAAGCAGGTTTGATTCATATTAGGAAGCACATTCATGAGGACCCTGTGAAGTATCGAGATGTTCTTGTTCTTGATTGGCTATTTTATCTGAAGTACCTCCCCGACTATGTTTCTTGTTATGGGATAGACATAGATCTTGAATCCAGCACTGAGGATTATTTTGTCGGTACGTGCCCTGCTGAGTATGGGAAGCCATGGGCATCGGTAAAGAAAATTTACACAATTTTCAATGTTATAAACAAGCACTGGGTGGCGTTGGAGATAAAAATTGAGGATAGGGTAATCAATGTGTTCGATTGCAATGTTCCTGCTGTTAGGGGAGGTGTTCTTGAAGAACAACTGCAACCATTTGCTATTTGGCTTCCAATTCATTTAGCAAAGGCTGGGCTATTTGAAACCTTTGATTCCTCTCCTTCCCAGTTATATATGGTCCCTGGGTTAATGCATGATTCAACTGGGTATGTATTTGTTATCTTGTTATGTTCTTTGCTTACGTTTAGGTACTTGTTATTTATGTCCTTACATTACATTGTTTCTTTCCTTGTTGATGACCGGTTTTTAGTCGCGTTAACCGTATCAAAATAAATTCGAACCTACCAACTAATGTAGTGTGATAAGTACGAGTCGATCCCACAGAGAATCAAGTTATTCCTAAGTTAAATCTATTTACCAATTAAGAGAAAATAGGGGGTTTTTTAGTGGTGAAATTATAAAGAAAATAAACTAAACTATAAACAAATTAACGGAGATAACAATTAAAACTAGAGTTTCATCTATAAACATCCACTTTAATTTGACTAGTTGATCCTCGATTCTTCTTCAAGTTCTCTTTTCATCCTATTATTGTTCTTGTCCTGATCTTGTGTAAATTACTAGTCCTACGAGTCCTAGTAATCCTTACTAATTAGATAACCCTAACACGGTTAAGATTCAACCTAATAGTAGCATTAAGATTAAGGATTAACCAGGATACATGCAACACCAAGCTACGAGTCAGCATTCAACATATAATTGATTCTCTACACACCAGTTTAGTCCTATGAGTCCTAAAAAGGCATGATTGCTACTATGGATTAAGGTTCGCTACGAGGAATCTACAAAATCCTAGCAATAATCTCAACTAGTTGTACGGACTAGAAGAAATCAACAATATTCGCAAAAGAATCAATACGAATCAATAGGAATAGAACAGGAATAGAAATCTCACAACTTTATCAAACCAAAGCTTCAATCCATAGACGAAACGGGAGAGTTTAGATTTCCATAAAAATAAGACAAAAAACAATTAGGGTTTAGAGGTGAAAGTCGGCGTCGGTTACGGTTAGTCCCGGCCGGTCACACCACCGTATGAATGTATATATATGAATTCGTAGCCGCGTAGGAATGTATGAATATATATAATAGTAATCTAACTCATTCTAATCTAACCTAATATGACTATATAATAATAATAATATATCTAACATTCTATCTTCACTAATTCTACTTATCTAATTAATATAATAAATCAAAAGCATGGCAGCACTTGCATTCCTTCCGTGGACACTTTTCCTCGCTTTCATTGAATATGCAACCCAATCACGTACGAGCGTGTAGACATCTCGGCCCAATCCTCCAATTCATCGATCATGTGTATTGCTTAGCCTGACCCTCTCCATTGTTCAATTAGCAAAACAGCCCTCTAAATTGCAAGCAATCTCCAAATTCATACAATTCAGCATCCAACATACCTGAAATATATAAAAACACTAGTGTAGACTCCGAAAACCAAATAATACAAATTAACTATAAAATATATAAAATATGCATGAAAATAAGCTAATATAATATGCAATTAGACTACTTAAATAGACCCTATCACTTGTCTACAAGGCTTCATGCGGTGTGTTTACATTAAAAGCGATTGAAGCTTCTGTATTTGGCGGAGATGTTACAACCTTCAACAATGAAAAGATCTTTCGTTTCATAGAACTCATGTGTGCAGATCTGATCAAAGAAACTTGGAGTTTTAGATTTTAGAACCAGTAGTTAGATAGGATGTTCTTTTGTAAAGGGGGAAGTTTGGATGTAATCTGACAACTTAATTGCTCAAGATAGATAAGAGAACATTATGTGGTGACAACAGTTGCCTAAGTACGAAAATAGTGGTGACACTAATGTTTGTTTTCAAGCAGCGTTGAGACTGTTGATCTTTGTGATTTTTTGCTCATTATGTTCCTATTTTTCGTTAATATAATTTTCTACTTTTTAAATATATATTTTCTTACGCTGCTGTCTTGTTTTTTGTCATCGTTTGAATTAAATTTCATACCATGGTTGATTGGTGAAAATTTGCTCAACATGATCATATTTCTGCTGAACAACAGGTTAAATTTTGCAAAACAAGTAATCTTTGTGAATTTGTGCCCAATAACATATTATTTTTGCTTACTAGAATTTTTGACTCTTTAAATTTATATTTATTTACGGTGCTGCCTTTTTTTTGGTCATCGTTAGAATGAAATTGCATACAATGGTCGATTAGTGCAAATTTGCTCAACATGATCATACTTTTCGTGATCACTAGGTTAAGTGTTGCACAACAATTGATCTATGTGAGTGTGTTCCCAATATGATGTTTTTTGTACTTAATATAATTTGTTAATTTTGAAATATATTTATCTCATCGTGTTGTCCTTTATTTGGCCATAATAAAAATTAAATTGCACACCATTGTCGATTTGTCAAAATTTGCTCAACATTATAATATTTTTGCTGAACAATAGGTTAAATTTTGCACAACAACAGGATTTGGACAAAATTGGTGGTTTGGTTATTTTAAACTTCAAGACATGAGGCAGTGGCCCATTAACTGATGAAAGAAGTTGGCCCAAGTCGGTAATTTATTTAAAGCGGTGTTCTTCCTCGTTTCTTCAATAGTTCAACGTCACTCAAACCCTTTCCACTCCCTTCATCCTTACCCTCTCTTCAACTCTTTTGCTCGTCCTCCACAAGCTCTTCCTTTTTCCGGAGTCTTCTTTCCAAGGTGCGCCGTTTCTCATCTATTTCTCTACCATTCGATATCGTGTTTACTTCAAGAAAATCGGTTAGGGCTTTTTTTTTGTTTTCCTCATTTTTAGATGTGTTTTATTTTGTGTTTTCGTGATTTTTAGATGAGTTTTTCATCATCTTTCAGTCTGTTAGGGTTTTGATTTTAGAATTTTATATGAATGTATATTTATTTTTTGTTGTTTAGGGCATGAACATTGGTGGGCTTCAAGACCCTTAGTTCTGCCACATAGGATTAAAAAAAAAGAAAAAAAAAGTTAAAAGGCTAAGGGCCCTGAGATCAGGTTCATAGATAAGTACCCCAAATTGCCGAGCCCATAGCTCAAATCGAGGGAGAATGCATTGCACGTGATGAAATGGGGCCCAAAATTGCCGAGTTGACGATCACAGTAATTAGCATTGGATGTAATAATAATAATAATAATAATAATAATAATAATAATAATAATAATAACATTGGATGTAGTAGTAGTAGTAGTAGTAGTAGTAGTAGTAGTAGTAGTAGTAGTAGTAGTAGTAGTAGTAGTAGTAGTAGTAGTAGTAGTAGTAGTAGTAGTAGTAGTAGTAGTAGTAGTAGTAGTAGTAGTAGTAGTAGTAGTAGTAGTAGTAGTAGTAGTAGTAGTAGTAGTAGTAGTAGTAGTAGTAGTAGTAGTAGTAGTAGTAGTAGTAGTAGTAGTAGTAGTAGTAGTAGTAGTAGTAATAATAATAATAATAATAATAATAATAATAATAATAATAATAATAATAATAATAATAATAATAATAATAATAATAATAATAATAATAATAATAATAATAATAATAATAATAATAATAATAATAATAATAATAATAATAATAATAATAATAATAATAATAATAATAATAATAATAATAATAATAATAATAATAATAATAATAATAATAATAATAATAATAATAATAATAATAATAATAATAATAATAATAATAATAATAATAATAATAATAATAATAATAATAATAATAATAATAATAATAATAATAATAATAATAATAATAATAATAATAATAATAATAATAATAATAATAATAATAATAATAATAATAATAATAATAATAATAATAATAATAATAATAATAATAATAATAATAATAATAATAATAATAATAATAATAATAATAATAATAATAATAATAATAATAATAATAATAATAATAATAATAATAATAATAATAATAATAATAATAATAATAATAATAATAATAATAATAATAATAATAATAATAATAATAATAATAATAATAATAATAATAATAATAATAATAATAATAATAATAATAATAATAATAATAATAATAATAATAATAATAATAATAATAATAATAATAATAATAATAATAATAATAATAATAATAATAATAATAATAATAATAATAATAATAATAATAATAATAATAATACCTCGGATCCAAAATATATGTCGTTTGATTTTTTAACAAGTGTAAATAATAATAATAATAATAAGTTGTAAATAATAATAATAATAATAAATAAATAAATAATTACAATAATAATAATAATAATAATAATAATAATTGAGTAATTGAAAAAGGTAAATAGTAAAAAGTAATTTAAGAGCCCGGGTCCGGGCTCACGAATGAGGGTGCAAATAATTAAAAGTCGGAACGGGGCCCTTAAGCTGATGTGGCAGGAAAAAAGTAAGTTAAGGGCTCGGATATTAAGGGCCTCAAGGCTAACGAATGTTCATGCTCTTATGTTTTGTATCCTTAGATGGCACTTCCAATTGAAGTTCAAATTGGGTACCATACCACTGTTGGGTATTTTGAGGTGTCAATCACACCAAGGCCGACGCCTGTTTATGGACCTAGTATCTTGCACGTGGTTATCAATTCCGAGAGGATCCCTGAGGTGTTCGTGGAACATATCACTGAGTGGAATGGGTTGCCAATGTCTTTTGAACAGTGTGATCAATTGTTTCATGAAGCAGGGGTCACTGCTGTGGTTCGAACTCAAGTAGCCAACCTGATGCTAACGGATTATACTCACATGTGGTTTTCAGACGATGCTGAGTTCGTTGAATACGGGCTCTGCCCTGATCTCATTATCGATGTACGTTTCCTTGTAGAATCTGAAGATGACATGAGCTCTGATCCAAGCTCTGAATCTGAGATGAGCATAGATTCTGAAGAGCATATGGATCCCCCAGCTTCTCCAGATGAGGTGGACCTGTGCTCTATATGCCTTGAGCCGATGCTGCCATCTACGCCGAGCCTTCGGACACTGTGTGATCATACCTTCCACAGAGCGTGTCTTATGGAGTGGGTGTCGTATCAACCCATTTGTCCACTATGTCGATCACCCTTTTAGGCATATTTGTAATGTATATTTGCTTGGAAACACTACTAGAAAAAGGCAATTAGACATCTGTTGTCAACATATGTCTTTCAAAAAAAATTCCGATCTCTATGTGCGTGTAGTAAAAGATCAAAACTTTTCACATCTGTTTTAAGCAGATGTCTTTTCTTGGATAAAACATCTATTTTATTTTAAATATAGATATAAATCAACCCCTCAATTTTGTTTATTACATGTTCAATTGTAATTAAACCCTCGTTATTTTTCATTTTCAAGCTCTTGAAGATGTTTGCACCAAGCCTAAATTTTACATTTACATCACTTTTTTTTAAATAACTAATGTATTAAAACAAAATAGACATCGTTTTTATTATATTGATTACATGTATATTAATTTATATTTATAATTTGTGATTTTATATTATTTTAAGATAATATACCAAATGAAATATGTTCATAGCCGATGTATTAACATGATATAGACATCGTTTTAGATTTTTATAAAGATGATGTTGTTAGAAATATATATCAATTTATTTTAACATTGTGATGTAAAAATATATGTTACACATTGATTTAGATTATTCAGACGATGTCTATAATGATACTAGCATCCGTTTTTATGTAATGGTTCGATTTCATAGCTATTAAGACACTACACGTTTCATCTATAATTAGATGTTTTTCCGTTTGATATACACCACCTTTTGCTCATAAAATAAGATTTTGCAAATCAAGAGTAGTTTAATGAACATGTAAATAAACAAGAAATCAACCTTTACAAATGTTTTACAAATGATAGGTACTTGAAAGATACACTTTTGCAAATGAAGGGGACTGTTAAATCATAGTAGATTAAGTAACACTAAGTTTCAGCCATATGAAAAATTCAACGATATCAGAAGTAGGTTCAGAGATATCTGGAACTCTAGCTGGCACAGCACTCCCCTGGGATGTAGGTTCTCTAGCACTAGCTAATTCATGAGAAGCTTCAGAGATATCAGGAACTTTAGCTGTCTTCAATTTGTCAGAGGTCTGCTCAGTTAGTGGTTTTAGAGGAGGATCAGCCGATCTTTCTGCTTCTACAGTCTCCTTAAGGTTAGGAGTAGTCTCTTTGACAGACGCATGTGGCATGTTCTCCAATTTGATGGCAGCTGAATCGGTGAAGCAACCTTAGGCTGATTCCATATCTCACAAATATTTGCAATGTATAACCAATAACACATACAGATTAAACACGTATTCAAATTTAAAATCACTATGACAACGGACAAGTTAAAGTGGGTGCCCACAAGTTCATCACCTAAATAAAAAATACCATTAGCAACATGAAACCAGTTCCTAACAATTTAAACATGGATAAGAGTTCATATAGTGTATGTCTTGGTGACATTAGTGATCAGAGTTTTGCCCGAATGTCTTCTACTCGAAATTTGCCAAGTTTGTAAGACCGTCATGAAAATAAAGTGCATGTAGTTTTTATAGATTAGGTCCAGAAAAATGTGAATACTTCATCACATCAATCAAAGAAAAAAAATATGAAACTCTTGTTATGAAATTCAAGCCAAAAGCATCATTCGCAGCTACAACATGTCAAAGTTTAATCACAAGATGCAAGTGCACATTCAACAAATAAGAAAGCCGACCAATCAAAGGTAGCTACAAAACAACAAACAATGAAATACATGGATTTACTCTTTCTAGAAATCGTAATATCTTGGCTGAGTGATACGCTACTTAGCAACATTTTCTCTTACAAATTAGGAGATAAGCTAGTGAAATAATCAATAAAGGTCACAGCTAATAGACCGGTATATAACCAACTGTAATAAATCTTCGAGAGAGTAAAGGACAAGTTGAATCATTTAGATAAATGCCAAAACCCATCGTCCTCTTACTCAACCCCCCTAGCTTCTTAAATAGATAAAGAACCAAATTTTCTAAATACGAAATGTAAGTAGTATTCATAAAGTAAAATGAATAAATGGTTTGAAATATATTCCCCGCAACCATGAGTGTAAAAATCAAATCAGCAAACGTGCATAATTTACAAGGTTTGAAAGAAAAAAAATGAAGAACATACAAGTCTTGCTCACCCTTTTAGTGAGTTTAGTAACTAGTTTACTCCAATGGAAATGGGTTTCTCAGTTAGTCAAAATAGCTTTGTTAGCATAGGATAGTAATCTCTGCCGGCTATAAACCAATCCCACCTCATTCTTATAGTTGAGGTTACAAATTTCAGATTCTTATAGTTGAGGTTACAAATTTAAGATTTTTAACTCCCTTTTCATTGTGCAATTGAAGTTCAACAATCAATAGTCACTTCTCTTCAACTACAAAAAAAAAAAACATCGAAGAGAGAAGAAATGAAGCAAATGTTGTGAGGGGATGATGCAGCAAAGAGATGTTGAAATTGACAGCAGTTGTGTTATAAACAGATGAATACACCAGTTCACCTCTTATACTAATCATACACTTCTACTATCCTACTAAATTCATCTTTATTTCCATATTTCTAGAAGAAAAAAAAGAAGGCAAATGACCATCCTAAAAGTGATTAAAAACTAGGTTGGTGGGTGAACTAACAAATAAAATAGAAGTAATCAGGTAATTCTACACTTTTGCTATACTGCTAAATTCATCGTTATTTCAATGTTTCTGAAATAAACTAAAGAGGTGAATGACCATCCTAAAAATGATTACAAACAAGGTTGGTGGATGAACTTACAAATAAAACAGTAGTAATCAAGAAGTTCTAACCCATCAAAAGTCAGAACAACCTCATCCCCATGCATTTATAAGATGGAACAATGTGCAAAATCTAAATCATTTAAATTCCTAAATTCCAATCCGGCAATGATGATATGCAACTCAATGGTTCTAGCACTCAATATTCCTCAAATACACATAGCAATATGTGATGAAATTACCAATAATTAAATTCAGCATGAAAATGTGGTTGGTGGATAAAGTGAGTTCACTTGCCTCAAAATCCTCACTTGCACGACATGTAGAGGAGTGCAGGAAAAAATGTGGCTGGTGTATAACACTTCGATTGCTGGGAAATGATCCCTTGCCTCCCAAAGAAAAAAGATGTGTAACCTACCTCATATCCAACTTCAAATGTAGAAAGAAGAGATCCAGAAGCAATTTCCCACAAGCAAACCTGCACAAAAAAAAAGTCTACGTTCACTTGGGAGGCATCAAATGCAAAGAAAAGTACATATTTGGTAGAAGACCTATACCTATTGTAGAGTGAAGCAAAGAAATAGAAAAAAAAGAGAAGAGAATGAGAGCATACCTATTGCAAAGTCAGCGAAGAGTACTGTCTGCCAAAGAGAGCGATCAACCACCACAAGAATGCTATAATTCCCTGGGGTTATAAGATCATGCATTAAACACCATAAATAACCAAAACAACCATGCTAACAAGCAAAAAATATGGGCAACCATAATAGAGTAGGGCCATAACCAGCTGATTTGCTTAGACGAGACAATTATGTTTCCATTTTTTTCCTAGGAAAACCCCTAAATATCAGGAGATACCCAAGAGAAAATGAATTCTAGTAGGATTAGAAAGACAGAACCCAAAAAATATTTGTAATTATCTACGATAAACTTATGTTGCACACTGGAATAAATAAATTACAAAATACACTTCAGGTTACTTCCCGCATAGACCCTATTATGTTTCAAATGCTACTAACTGCATACAATGTTTTAGCAAACCAAAAACTTACTTCCTCTGCTCATGAACGATCTGTGTGGCTGATTTGGCAACCACGTCTTTCTTGGGCTTCAATACAGTCCTTGGAACAATCAGAACAACAGTTTCTTCCTTTGGCTTCAACACTATGTAACAATACATTTTCGCATTTAATCTCCAAATCAAGGGCAGGCGAAACCACCTCACATTCTTTGACAAGTAGACACCTAGAGCAGAAGAAGATAAGCATGAGTATATTGGGGACAATTAAAAGGGGCTTGTGCATTCAATTAGATCAGAATATCACTAGGGCTTAAAGGTAAGGATGCTCACTTTTCAGGCTTGTTTGGGATATCATTGAGGTTGTAATTGATTATCCAAACGAGACCCAGATTTTGAATAGAACCCGAACCCACGATGCAGCAAAGTTGGTTTCAAGGATCCCTTTGAGTTTCCCTTTTCCATCATTAGCAGTAAACCTGAGGAATATGGGCAAAGCAAGAAATAAATCAATGGAAGCCTTTATATGTCTCAACCAAATATTTAACCCTAAAGCTCGATAAACAATTGAAATAAAATCAGGTTTCTTTGCATCAAATTGGAGTTGGTTGAACAACAAGTGAGCCCATTAAGCCTAAACCTACGAATTTCACTCATGACAACCAAAATATGATTTCTCACCATCTGACAAATGAATCATACTAATCTCATTAAGCCTAATGTCCACTCATGACAACCAAAATCCAAATCAAATGCTCAAAGGAAACCCTAAACCTACGAATTTCTCACCACCTGACAAACGAATCATACTAATCTCACCTATGACCTATCAATTGAAACAACATGACCCGCAATGGCTAGATCTAGCAATAAAAAACCCTAAAAGAGAAAAAAAAATAGAGGGAGGCAGAGAGACTCACATGAATCTGCTACCAAATAGACTTCAGATTTAGAACTTGGACAACCAAATCCGGAAAATCCGAGGACGATTCCAGCGATGGCTTTGACAAAGTAGTCGAAATGGCGTTTTGAGTCGTAGTGATTGTCATCTCTTGTTATCAGTATGGAAAAAGAACGAATTGAAGAAAGGTGAACACGGGTGCAGGCGAGATGAACGACGAGGGAGTGAAATGGGGAAAAGCTAGGGTTTATTTTTGTAGAAGGAGAGTGTCTAGAGGGAGGAGGAAAGAAGGGAAGGTGGTGGTTACTGGTTGCGACTTGCAAGGCGAGAGAGAACTGAGACTCCGAGAGGGTTTTTTTCGAGTGCAGAACGGAGAGGTTTGGATGAAATAATTCAATTTGTTCACCCTAGCTCCTGTTTTGACTAAGTATGGGCGGGTGTTTAAAAAAAAATTCAAAGTATGGGCGGGTGTTCAAAACACTTAGAAAATTTCATCGGGCGCGCGTTTCAATTTTTTTTAAATTAACTATTTAACGTCTGTCAAAAAATTCAAATGTTGTCTTAAACGTTTTTAAGATCACAAATTTTTTATTTGATGTAATTGATTAATTTAACATCGGTTGTTTTTTTGACAGACTTAAATCATATGATGTCTAATTACAGTATTTTAGTAGTGAAAAGACATTGTAGGTGCACCTATTTTGTGGTAGTTAAGCTAATGGAATGTATGGTATGAATGGAAGTCGGTATCTGGCACCTTTTTGTATATGATTTCCATTGTAATCATACCAACTGACTTTTGTAAGTATTTGTTCTAACTGGTCTTTGGAAATGTATAATATTAATGAAACTAATGCATTGTTAAATTTGGTTTTGTATGATACTGTGTTTTATTTGAGGAAGAGAAGCCCACCTGATCTTTGATGAATATGCTTATATATTATTGTTGGTGACAGTGGCCTAGTTTTTGTCCTTGTTGAAGTGTATCTTCTGTAAAGAGGTTTTTGATGCCCAAAGTATTGTTAACATTTATTGTCTGATTAGGTTAAAGTAATGCCGACACCATACTTGCATTTTTTGATATTGCAGTGTGTGTGGTGACACTAGGTGTTTGGTGTCCCAATTAGTGCTGACAGTGATATCAGTTACAATTAGTGATGACACTGATATTCAAATATTGTATTCTATGATTTTTGAAGTGTATGTATTTATATTTTTTTCATTTTATAATGTATGCGATGGGCACTATGTGTTTGAGACGCAAAGTATTGGTGTCACTCATATTATATTACAAGTATTCATGACACTAGGTGTTTTAGACCCAAAGTAGTGCTGACACTAATACTAGTTTCAAATAGTGGTAACACTATACTTGTATATATTTACTTCAAAGTGTATGTGGTTGCCAGAGGTGTTTAATGCACATAGTATTGCCACCAGGCGTGTATTAGTTACACCTAGTGGTGATAGCAGGTTGTGTAAGATAAACTTGCTCAACAATATATTATTTTTGCACCACGGTTGAGACTTGTGAAATTTTGTCCATGATAATTCAATTTTACTTGTCAATTTAATTATATAGTTCCTTACTAGATTGTTACACAATGTGGGCTTAAATAGCCGCAATTTTAGAATAAAGCTGCACAATGTGTGGGTGTGATTGTTGTAATTTTGCTCAACATCAATTTATTTTTGCTCAACAGTAGTTTATAGTTGCACAACAGTAGTTTATAGTTGAAATGTTATCATAATGATTATATTTTTTGTCAATATAATATTCAAATTTTCCAAAAATTTTGTTTTTTGCATCATGTTATTATTTTTGCTCATCATCAGATGTAAATTTCCCAATACCGGCTATTGGGGGAAATTTGCTAACCATTATCTTATTTTTGCTTATCAACACATTAATTTTGCACAAATGTTTAAATCGTTGATATTGCCCTCAACATAACTGTTGGGCTTCGTTTAGAGATTGCCGACCCATTTCCCGCTTATTTATACTGCTCTAAAACGTTTTTCAGATTGTTTGCAAGTCTTTTCATCTTCTTCTTCTTGTTCATCTTCATCCTCTCTCGTTTTTATCCAGATTTCTTGCTTTCAAGGTGCGATTCCTGTTGTCGTATGTACTCCTTTCTGTTTTCTTCCTTTAAAAAAAAACGTTATCTGTCATTTTAATGTACTGCTTCAGCAAAAATCTAATTGTTGTGTTCTCTGGTTTTCGTTGAACTCCCCCTTGCTTTTTAGTCTAGTAATGTTCATATATTGGTGTTTGTCTTGCTTATTTCCTATTGCATTGTATTCCGTTTGGGTGTATGTGATTCTTATTGTCATTAAAAGTCATCAGTTAGGGTTTTTTCAGTTTTTCAGGCATTTTTTCTCTGTTGTCTTTCTCGAATGTTTATTTCTTTATAATATCGATGTAATGTTTTATTTTTAATTCAATGTCTAATGTATGAGTATATTTTGATTTTGGCTGTGTAGGTTTTCTCTTCTTCAATGGCATTCCCAACCTATACTGAAATAGACTACGACTACATCGTTGGAACTTATGAAGTTGAAATATCAGGATCTGAGTTAGACTGGTATGGACCAAGTCTACTTCATGTGGCCATCCACTCTGACAGCATTCCCTTGACATTCTATCACACGTCTACTTGGAATGGTTTGCCTATGAGTCTTGCTCGCTGCAACGAAGTGCTACAGGATGCAGGAGTAACGGTTGAGGTTAGAACCCAGGTAGCCAATCGGCTTCTAATGGATTACACTAGAAGTTCGTTTGACGCCGATGCTGATCTTGTTGAATATGGTCTTTGTCCTAACATCAACATCAATGTACATTTTTATGATGACTCTTCGTTTGAAGCAAGCCATGAGTCCCACATAAACGATGACATTCATATGGAGGTTAACCAAGCAGATCCCCCAGCACCTCCAGAGCCTATGGAGGTTGACGGATTAAGGGAGATATATCATCTTGAGCTTGGTGATGATGAATGTCCAATTTGCTTGCTTCCAATGTTGGAGTCAGATCCTGTTCTTCAAACGCCATGCCAACATCACTTTCATCCAAATTGTTTATGAGCTTGGCTTTTAGTTCAAAACAACTGTCCTCTTTGCCGGGCAGAATTATAGCTTTAGTTGATATTAGTGTAGTATGTAATTTTGTATAGTACTGATGTAACCTAAAATACATTCTATGAATTAAGTTTGTCCTTGATCACATTTGTTTCGGGTTTATATTCAAATTATGGTAATATTTGACATTTTAGTATGTCATTTTGTGTGACCCAAGTTGATCATATTGGTGGTTTCTGCTATTGAAGTTTTTTCTTGACATTTGCTGATATTAAAACTTAAGTGTGCGACACTATTAGGGTAAGTCCCAAAGTAGCGCTGACACTGATTTTAGGTACTATTCTTTTTGTGATTTTCAAGTTTATGATGTTGCACGAATTGGCAATTGTTCAAAGTCTTTTTGTTACATTGTTGGTTAGAGTAGTTGTATCTATTGGTGACAATATTCTTATATATTTGGCTGTTTTCTGTTTTTGATATTTTTGTGATGACACTAGGTGGATAAGGCTTAAAGTATTGCTTACACGAGTTAGGTAATGTCTTCGAATGATAACTATAACTCAAATAACTGCAATCCGTTTTCAGTTATTAGTTTTACAGTTTTGACAGTTTTTTTTATAGTTACTCTGAAATCAACTGTCACAAATAACTGTTACAACATGAAAACTATCTACTTGTTGCCTATATATATCCATTCATCATTCTTTGGTATCCATTGGAGCCTGAAAACTGGTTTTAACAGAAACACATCCCTCTCTAAAAAGATGAACTATGGTAACACTGTCGGGTTTTGCACGAGTTTCCATCAATTGATGGATGTGCTGGATAGTGTTGTTTACCTTGGTTATCACATGAATCTAGTTGATGAAGCATGCGAGACGAACAAAGAGGCCCACAGGGCCGAGTTGTTGGAGGCTGTTGTCGTTCATTACACATTATACGAGGAATACCAAAGATCCATAATAGCAATTGAACATCACGTTCGGATTGCAGCCAAAGATGAAGATGGTGAAGCATTATCAAAGGTAATATTTGAAGTTTTATCCATAAATTTTTTTTCCATACTGTGATTGAGTCTTGTCTTTTATCTTTTATATAGATGGAAAGAGAACTGGGCAATCAAAGACAGTTGTTTGAAGATGCAAAGGACAATCTAATGGGGTGTGTTAAAGAGGTTTTAGATGCAGAAATGGAAAGGAGGAAGAAGATTGATGCCTTCTTAGGGTTGTAGTTCTTCTATATTAATACGTATTAACATTGGTACTTATTTATATGTTGAATGTATTTTTTATTTTTTTTGTTATTTTAGTTTATATGTGTTTCATCATAATGATATGATGCAATATATTAATATCATAATAATCATATAATTATTTTGTAATTTCCTTCCTCATATTTCAAATTATAAATTGGGACTGAAGTTTTACGTGTATCCCTTGGTATACGGCGGACACATTTGATTAGTTTGTGGATTGTTTTGGTAAAAGTAGTGCTGACACTGTCTAACTAAGTTTTTATGTTACTCGTAATTTGCTCAACATCATCTTAGTTTTGCTAAACACTAGTTTACAATTGCACAACAAACGAATGGATATTATTAAAATCAACTGTTTGAATAACATAGACCACTTGATTATAAGCGCAGAGAATTGTGCTGACACATTGAAGAACAAACACAACTGTTTAGTAGCAGTTATAGTTGTATGCATCTTGACAAATACTATCCATCATAAACCCACATGGACAACAAACGTCTTAACGGGTACGAGAAACCTGACCACAGTGACAACAATTGTCTTAATTGGTACGAGAAGAATTTTCAGAAGTAGCATATAAAACTGTCTACACCAAAATTCATTCCAAAGTTTGAAAATAAAACACGAAATTGTGTTATGGTTGTTCACCTAAGATTCAGTCTCTGCCCCTGAATTCCTTTTGAAGTCATTCTTGCATGGGATTTTGCTGCCTTCACAACATCTGCGTTCACTTCATTTAACTCTGAACATACTATATCTGTCAGATACTTCACACCCAGCTTTGAAATATTTTTGAAATTGCTCTTTTCCAATCCACACTTGTACCCTCTCTCTGTCCCAAAGAAGGTCTCCATGTGTCGCATGAGGCATACTCCAGAATATTGAACTTTTTCCTCTCCAGCCCATGTGATGTGAAGTTTTGATGGTGTTGCATCTGACACTATTTCTGCCTTTGCTGGGAGCCCCTTCTCTGTTAGATAAGCAATCAGCATATCGCCCTGCATGGATTGAATTAGAATTCACGTAATTGTAATTATAAAATGAGTTGATATTTAAATGAAATTAAGAGAAGGAAAGAAATATTAGATATCAGTAGTAAAACTTACCAAACATTCAAAGGGTGGTGTGAAGGGTCTAATTGGATCACCAGAAGGTGGTGTGACATCAACAATTTGGACCATTTTGTTTTTAAAGTTGAAGACAACCATGACATAGTCTGCTGTTCGTTCAACCCCAAATACAATCTAATCAACATAATAAAAAACAAATAAACATTAGTGATTGGTCTTCTGAACTTTATTTATTTAATTGCAAGGTAGTACCATGTCTATATCCTTCAAAGAAAGGTGTGGTGACGATGACAACACAGTATCCATGTGGAGGTTAAACCTCTTGAACTGTTCATCAGAAGCTCGTACTGATACACTCGCTACATTAAACTGGTTGAAGAATAGAAATTAATAAAAAATCAGACGAATTGTAATAACGGCTAACAATGGAGTGTAATTGAAAGTTAAAATTGTAAGAATATTACAGTTTTATTGATATTGACAAAAAGTCTTGCAGGTGATTGAGCACTTTTATACTGTTCCTTGTGGTTGAGGATAGCTGTCCATGCACCAATAACGACACTAGACAAGTGGGTTTCATCCTCAAGCGTAGCCATGTCTGTTCTAACAATTTCAACAGACTTGTACTTAAACAAAATTTCCCTGCAATGTCAATTATTTTTAAGATGGATTATATGAAAATAACCTTTTACTTCTAACTGAACATACTTTAAGAAGGTTAAGTTTAAAATGAACTTACGTGCTGTGTGGTGTTTTCATTGCTAAATAGGCTGAAACAGTGCGCTCAATTTCAGAGATAGGATCTGTAATGTCAACAACACGGGAGTAATATGGGCTTCTCAAAGATGCAGAAGGTTTATGTGCTCTCCTTGTAGCTTCTTCTCTCTTCGGGTTATTAAGTTGATCTGCAGCATTTCCATCAACTATGTTGATCCGCGGCGACCTTCTTGGTGGCAAGGCAGCAGGGGGGATGCATTCTATTGTATCTCCCAAAGGGTTCACTGGTGGAGTATTAGCTTTAATTTGAGTGGGTAGGGGTTTAGGAGTAGCTTCACCACGTTGTTGTATTGGAGCCCCCCCATTGCTGTCTGGGGGAGTCTGGGCTGCTTCATTAGCATTCTTCACTTCAACCGATGTGTTCAATGACGTCCCTTCATCTTTCTTAAAAGCAGGGTCATCTAGAAATATATCAAAGGAAAATTCTCCGTCCACTTTGATATTTGATTTCATTTTTTGCTTGTTTTCTTCGACATGTTGTATTGCTGTGGTATCTGTTTGCTCATCAGATGTTATGATATTCACAGTTGGGTTTACATGTTCAACAACCGTCTCATTAGGCGAATGTGTTTCCAGCCTTGCAATTTCAATGGTCTCCACAGCAACAGTGCTAACACGAAGATCAATTGAAGGGTGCACTTCTCTCTTTCTGTTTTTTCTTACAAGGGGTTGCGAATCTTTGGATTCAAGTGATATACAACCCTCCCCTGCTTCCAAGGATTTTGCAGTCTCAGTATCAACAGACAGTTCATCTTTGAAGGGAGGTGAATCTCTAGATAAATCAACTACTGGAGGTTTAACCCCAGATCGTTTTGATCTCTTCGAATTTCTATTTTGACTGTCTAGAACAGGTGAATCACTTACACTCTGCGGATGTTTACCTATAGAATGAACACTTGCAATCAATTTATACAAATATAATTGGAAATATGACACTGTGAAAGACTGTATGTTATGCCGAACAAATTCCCAAATTCGCAAATTCAACCTCTAGATTAATCACATTAACTTTAATTTATTATGCCAAAGAGATTGAAATAGCAATGGTAGATCTTGTAAGGCTGAATAATTGCTTGATTATAAACATTAAATTCGCTTGAACAAGTGCGATTTTTCCTAATTTTTGTGGGAAACTAAGCCTTAAACCGTACTCGTTCGAATTTGAACTTTAATACACAGAAAACACGAAATCAAACCTTTCGGATCTAAAGACATCTTTATGTATATGATAGATCTCCTTCTTACAAGCCTACAATCAAGCCTCAGGCAATCTCGCAGAGAAATGGACAGAGTAGATTTAACTTGAGGAAGAAACTAAAACAAGGTGATGGAAAGCTTCTCGAACCTGAAAAGGGTTTTGTGCATTCACACTTAGTTGGGTTTTATATTTTTTTTTAGGAAAACCGTTTCCATTTTCTTTTCTTTTTTTGCTAATAATTCTGCAATTTTGTGAGATTTTATTTATTTGTTATTATTTTTTATATAATTCCATACCCTAGTTCTGCTCAACATCATATTATTCTTGCTCAACAATAGTTTAGAATTGCACATCGCTTAATCCTTGTGAACTCGCTCAATATCACCTTATTTTTGCCCAACGATAGTATATGTATTGCACAAGAACACCACTTTGGTACCAACAACTTCTTATTTTTATATATTAATGCTTTCATATTTGCTTAATAGTTTATTGCTCAACATTGTATTATTCTTGTTCATCAATGGAATAAAAGTGCACAACATATTATGCCTGGGGAAAACTTGCTCAACATCAATTTATTTTTGCTCAACGATTGTACATATATTGCACAACAACACTTTGTTTGCAACGACATCTTATTTTTGTTTATTTACGATTTCATAGTTGTTTAATACATTATTGCTCAACATCTTCTTATTTTTGCTCATCAATGGAATAAAACTGCACAACATATTATGCATGGGGAAATCTTGCTTGCCATAACTTTATTTTTGCTCAACCATAGTATATATATTGCACAACAACACTTTGTTTGCAACGGCATTTAATTTCTATCTATTTACGCTTTGATAGTTGTTTAATAGATTATTGCTTGACATTGTCTTATTTTTGCTCATCAATGGAATAAAAGTGCACAACAACACTTTGTTTGCAATGGCATCTAATTTTTATCTAATTTTGTTTTCAAAGTTTCTTTTTAAATTATTGCTCAACGTGCTCTTATTTCTGCTCATGAATAGATTAAAACTGCATAACAAAGTACAAAGGGGGAAATCTTGCTCAACATCATTGTATTTTCGCACAACGTTAGTACATATATTGCACAACAACACTTTGTTTGGAACGAAATGTTAGTTTTATCTAATTATGGCTTCATAGTTGCTTAAGAGTTTGTTGCTCAGCATGATCTTATTTTTGCTCATCAATAGAATTTATTTGCACAACATATTATAAATTGGGAAAACTTGCTTAGCATGGTAAAATACTGATGACAGAATTTGTGCTGACAGACTTATCTTGAATTAGTGAATAAATGTTAATAAGCAAAAACAAATGTCATTTACAAATTTATAAACTGTATTATCCACTAACATTACTCTTATATAATACTGATGACAGAATTTGTGCTGACAGCCTTATTTTGAATGCTTCATCCTCCTCTTGTACTCTCCCAAAGAAAGCTTTATATTCGTAGTTGGTCTTCCTGCTCTTTTTCTGACTACTAGTGGATAACATTTGATGGATTTGATCACATCAGGGATGTTTCCTTCATCTTCATCCAACACTGGATATATTGTTTCTGCATATGTCATACGCCAAGCGTCATTGCTGTAAAATTTTGCAACAAAATCAGACACATTTGCTTTTATGTGTGTTATTGCTGCTAGAGCATGTACACAAGGCATTTTCTCGACATCAAATACTCTACACGTACATGTTCTTGCTGATAAATCAACTATAGCTACAGCTCCTTGACCATTGATCTCAAATTGTGATTCATTCATCTTCTCTACTCTACATACCCCAACCTGCGCTTGTGATTCTCTTATCAACTTAAGGATCTCTGGAGTTAGTCTGTCTTGATTTGCCAGTGCTTTTTCTCTCCTGTCCAGGAACCATGATGTGAGCTTTTCCCTAGCAAACTCCACAAGTGCCACAATGGGATAATTCTTTTTGCCCCTGAAAACAGAGTTCAAACTCTCAGCATTGTTGGATGTCATCATGTTGTATCTATCACACCTTGAATGTGCTCTTGCCCATTTATCAAACCCTGCTGACACTAGATATTCTAATAGCTTTGGACAGGTTGCTTCGATTTGTGCAAGGTGGTTGTTGAACTCTTGGATAGTGTAACTCTCTGCTGCTTTTTTGAACATTTTCCCCAACTCTTTTTTCTTGAACATTCCTTTGATGTTTTGTTTCAGGTGCCACATACATATGCAATGTGTAGCTGTTGGATAAGCTAATGATACAGCCCTTGAAATGCTAGCATGTCTATCAGAGACAAACACTAAGTCATTTGAAGGAGGTACAACCTGCAGCAGCTGATACATAAACCATTCCCAAGAGCTGTTGTTTTCAGAGTCAACAATACCAAAAGCAAGTGGAAAGAGTTGTCTATTTGCATCTTGTGCAACTGCTCCAAGCAACGTCCCTCTATATTTGCCAGTTAGGAATGTTCCATCAACAACAAACACCTGATATATAAACAAATAAAATTACTTATGTTATCAAAATGAAGGAAATCGATGACAACAGAATTTGTGCTGACACTGTTTAAGACATACCTTCTTTAAGAGTGGGAATGCTCTGATGCACTATCCAAATGACAGAAAGAAGTACAGAAATCTATCTTATTTGTCTTTTGAAATTAAAGCTATAGTCCCATTGTTTCTCTCCCTGAGCATATGGCAAAATGATGGCAAATCTGCATAATTTGATTCTGGTGTCCCATTAACCATTTCATGAGCTATTTTTGATGACTTCCATGCTCTCCAGTAGCTAATTTGCATCTTTTGTTCTGTTCTCATTTTATCCTTTATCTGTGCTGGTTTGTATCCAACATCAACACTGTGTAATTATAGTCAAATTAGAATAAATCATATATTAGAAAGCAAGTTAAAATATAAATACTATCTCTTGAAAAAAGTGCTCACCTTGATTCGATGATACTTGCAATCACAGAAGATGAAGGCTGTTTGCAGTGTTTTGTCCTGAAATCCCATGTGCATGTGTGCATTTCCACATACACTATGACCTCATGCCAAGTTGGGCCAAAAGTTTTGACATGCACTTTCCATTTGCAGTCAGGATCTCCACAATGCACTCTATAATACTTTTTATCTGCTTTTACAACGCGAAAACCAAATATCTCAGTTATTGACAACATCTCTAAAGCATGCTTAACTGCTTTCCTTGATGCAAAGCTTTTGCCTACGCAAATCAACTTTTGTGAATTGAGATTCACACTAGACACAGTAGAGCTATCAGCATCCCAATCTTCTAGTGTAGTCTCTCTTCTGTGTGTTGTAGGATAGAATGCTCTCCATATTTCATCTGCATAATCTTCATCACTTGCAGTGTCACTGTTTATAGAATTCATGTCATCTCCAACATCTTCCAACAATACACCTTTCATCCTGGTGTCACCAATCAATGTCATGTTATTTTCCTCTGTAACATTATCTGTAATAGCTGGATTGCATGCAACCAACTGTAAACTCTCAGCTGAGGATGACTGTTGATCCTCAATGTCTGCACTATTTGATTTAATGCTGACACACAACTCCACAACATATTTAACATTCTCTAGGTCAGACAACTTTAAAAACTCTTTCAAATCAGCATCACATTCCACAAGAAGCGGAGCTCTCAACAGCTTGAAAGGGTGTAAATGATTGAATTTCAATTCCAATGCACTATCTATATTGAATCTGGTGTGAACTTTTTCAGTTAAATC
Source organism: Persicaria tinctoria (assembly GCA_037127255.1). NCBI lineage: Eukaryota > Viridiplantae > Streptophyta > Magnoliopsida > Caryophyllales > Polygonaceae > Persicaria > Persicaria tinctoria. The sequence continues at coordinate 57,884,487 of JBANSL010000008.1, read as the reverse complement.
CTGCAATGTTATTGTCTCGTCAATCATAAACACCTTTGAAGTAGTGTCTCCAACAAAGGCTGGACATGAATCATTAACCAACCATTTCCCACCACACACAACTGTAATAATGTGGGTTGCCATTGCAATCTGCAGATTATGAATTGAAGAGGATAAGTAAATTTAAGTAATAGATTTACACATCTTGTGCAGTTTTTTGATGACTAAATTGTAGTGCTGACATTGCTCAATCAATGTTCAATAACGATGACACGACCAACCAAAGTGATTAGAATTAACCTGTTATGAAAAATTTGCGCCAAAGGCGCAAATTTTGATGCTACTGAATGTATAAACATAGATTTCCATACTGTTATAACATATATAAGCATAAAATATTCTATACTGAATGTATAAACATAGATTTGCGCCAAAGGCGCAAATCTGCAAGTGATATACCCTGTGCAATTTTCTTATGACTCCATTGCAGTGATGACATGAATTAATCAACATTGAAAAAGGAAGTCTAGTGATGACATTAGCAATGAAAGTGTAATAAGGAAACAATACTTCAATATAGAGTGCAGATTCAAGTGTAAAGATGACATGAACAACAAAATGAATACAACAGACCTGTTGTGAAGTGAATTATATAAATGTTGCACTTTTTGGGGGAAACTTCTGTGGTTAAGGTATACTGATTACTTGAAACAATCATATTTAAATCACATCCTAAGCAATCATAGAGATGACTTCAGCAATGTAAAATATGAATAAGCATAAATAACCATAAACATACACATATTCGATTTGAAACTTTAATATTACATTTATAAAGAAAAAAATGCTCATAAACATTAATTCATGTTTAAAAAATTTATTAAAATTTGCGCCAAAGGCGCAAATTTTGATGCTACTGAATGTACACGCATAGATTTCCATACTGTTATAACATATATAAGCATAAAATATTCGACACTGATATTCCCTGTGCAATTTTATTATGACTCCATTACAGTGATGACATGGCTTAATCTACATTGAATAAGGAAGTCTAGTGATGACATTAGCAATCAATGTCTAATAAGAAATCAATACTTCAATATAGAGTGCAGATTCAACTGTAATGATGACATGAACAACAAAATGGATTCAATACACTTCTTGTGGTGAACTTCTATGATTAAGGTCTACTGATTATGTTCAAACAATCTGTGTAAACATACACAGATTAAACTTGAAACTTGAATATTACACTTATACAGGAACAAATGTTCATAAATTTGCGCCAAAGGCGCAAATTTTGGCGTAATCAACACTTGTAATCACACGATTCCAATTCGTAATCATAAAACCGAACCAGTAATTTGCACCTTCGGCGCAAATTGAAGCAATAATCACACAACTGAAGCTGTAATTGCAAAACTGAAGCATACCTAAACACATAATGAATCTGTAATCACGAAACTCAATTAGTAATCTCAAACCAAAAAATTCTAGGAAATTTGCGCCTTCGGCGCAAATTTAAGCAGAAAACGAAAAACCGAAGCACAAATAAACATAGACTGAAGGAGCAATCTCAACACTAAAGAAGTAGTCCAAAAATTATCGTAAAATTTGCGCCTTTTGCTCAAATTTGCGTCCTTGACGCAAATTCTAATCGACTTTAAAATCTAGTAAATTGACTTACCTGATTCTCTAGATTACACGCCAAAATCGAAAGCTTCGTTGATGTCGGAATGGTAATCTCTCGCAAATCCTACCAATTTCCAGCGATCAGGTCGGGAGAGAGTAACAGAGCGTCCGCAAACGGAGAGACGGAGGAGAGAGAAAATCGTTTGTGTGAGAGAGGGTGAAGCCTTTTATTGCGGCTATTTTGCAAAAATGTCCTAATATGCGTCTATTTTGCAAAATTCGCCCAATTTCGTGGCTATTTTGCAAACCCCAAAGTTATGGGCTTGTCCTTTTACTTTACAAGTAAGTGACGCTACCAACGCCATATTAGTAACGATCATGGTAGAACAGCTCACCAAATCCAACTTATTCTCATCCAAAATAACTCAACTCTATATTGATCCGAGAAGAAAATGTCCCAATTTGATATTGACTCGACATACACTCGATTCATCCTGAACTTGGAAGAGTTTTTCTTAGAATTTTTTTTATATATAATATATATGAAAAATATTTTTCTATTTAAATATGTACTAAGAAACCATAAATTAGTTATTTAAATATTCATTTTTAATAGAAAACTTTAAAAAAATAAAATTATAAAAAAACTGGATTTTTTTTAACATTTCAAATCTGGTTCCTGACACACGATTCAAACTAATAAATACTCCTTATCAACTAAGCTAAGATATATTTGTGAGTCTTTACTCTTTTTAAAAATGTTTTAACCTTAAAATTAGTAAAGTTAAGAAAAAAATTACATAACTTTTTTCTCTCCGTTTTTTATCCAAGCCACGGGGCTTCAGCCCAGGCACGGAACCAGGAATTAAAATTAGGGTGGGCTATATTCGTCTTACGCAACTAGTAAATTTATTGTTAAAAAAAATTAAAAAAATTAATATTGATATAGCATGTATAGAAGGTTAATTTTATTAAAATTTTCAATTAAATGGACAATAAAAAAAGTAAAATATACTTTGATAATTACTATGAAATAGATTAAAATTACTGCGAAAAGTGGCAACTAACAAAATTATTGTGAAAAAAAAATGAAAAAATTAATATTGATATAACATGTGCAGAAGATTATTTTTATTAAGAAGTTCAATCAAAATGGACAATAAAGAAGTAAAATATACTTTGATAATTACTATAAAATGAATTGAATATAGCAAGGCAAAAAGAAAAATTACTATGAAAAGTGACAATCGTGAGGATCGAACCTAGGGCAAGGGGCTAACTGTACGTAAAATGAACCATCTGGGCTAATGTCATTTAGTATTTCACATACCTACTTTAATTATTATACCAAAATTGGGTGGGCTGCGGTATAACTGAGCCCACCCCTCCATCCGTGCCTGCTTCAGCCACCCTAAGCTCTCTTGATCCGCCACTAAACCTAATCCAATTATAATCTATCGGTGCTAATAAATGAGCCCTAATTGTAATTAGCTTCTAGATGCCAAGATCATCCCTGACACCGATATTATGAATTTTGGAGTATTTTAAGCATTTGTTTTCCAACGGATTCTTCATAATAATTATTCTTCAAAATAGAAAAACATTTAAAAAATAGATTATCTTATCTAAATTTACATCATTCTCCAAATCTTTAGAATGAAAAAGCTTTTATACTTTAAAGAAAATTAACATGTAGAATATGTATTATGTTTTTATTTTTGAGAAAAAAATAGGGAATAGTCTATGTTTTTTTATATATAAGGTAATATTTTAGACCACTAATGCATGATAGAATGTCGTGTGTTCTAACACTCAAATGTTGGTTCTATACCTTCAACTAATAACGAGTATTAGCAGTAAGTAAAGGTCGATCCCCACATAGAGTGCGTGAGACTTTGGCTAAACGTAGTAAGTAAGCGAGCAGTTCGTAAAAAGAGCAGGAGAAATGAAGAAAATAGTAAATAAAGTAATGGTTGAAATGAAGATAATAATAATAATAGAAATATAGCTTTACTTATATTCGCAACATTGGTATATTCATGATAATCGAGTTGTTTGGTTATGCTTGGCTATCTTAGTGTCAGTGTGTGCACAGAGTTGAATAGCTTCCTGATTTGATCACTATCAACTCCCTAAACTCTTGCATAGGGTTCGAAAAGCAATAAATCCATAATCACATAAGCATATAATTCATGTAATTCACGCATATTCGACGTGTCACCTGGTTATCAACCCATCTATTGCATCCGCTAAGAATAGCACTAACCTATCTGTCATTACCCTTTCATATTTATGAATCACAACCTGTTCATAAAGATATGTTTCATACTATGTCAGATTAAGCCCCGCGATAGCGGATGTAGCTATAATCACTTAGCATGTTGTTTACCTATCATAGTGGCCAGTTAAGACGAATAAACAATGTAACATATAAAGAACAAGCGTAATGAATAACAAATATGCATAAACCAAATATAAACTATATAATAGTATTCAAACAGCCCTTACATGTCTCTAACCAATGCATAAAATATAAGCAAAACTATATAAAAGGTTTAGCCGAGCATGGCTTACCAAAAATAGCGGAAAAGGGAAAAGAGAGAAGTGGAGAGTGAATTGTGATGTGAGGTATGAGTGTGTGTGTCGAATGAGGCAGAGGAGAGTTGTATTTATAGGCATAGGAGAGCCTAGGGTTTGGAGATCTTAAGGTAGATGCAAATGCCAATGGGCCAGATTCGCCCTTGGGAAAATCTTCTAGAATTTGCATCGGCGGGCGCCGATAGGGTATCGACGGACACCGATCCTACATCTCCCGCTGAATCCTTTGTCGGGCGCTGGGGTGTCGGCGGGCGCCGATTCCTAGCCGCGGGTGCCGCCTCTGTAGTCTTCATATTTCTTCTTCTTTCCGTCTTGTCTTGCTTGCTTCTTCTTTTATCTTCTTCTTCGACTCTTCCTTAAGCTTCCAAGATTGGGTACGACCGTTCCTCGGATTTTCGTTTAATTCTGACGAAGAAACCTTCGATTCTTGCCTTTTTCTCTTAAAATCAGACTTTCTGCTTTGCTTTGAATCTCTTGAATGCTTAGAAAACTCAAAGGATTTTAGGTTAGGGCGGATTGAAATGGGGCGGCAAATTATATTTATAGGAGATATAAGATAGAAATTGAAAGAAAAAGATAGAACTTAGGTATAGATACGATGAATTTGCAAAGAAATCAGAAAAAATAGAAGGTAAAATGATAGAATTTAAACTCCCTGATCCAAATCTTTGTATTAAATCCGAGTTTGGATTAGATTTTTAAAGAAAATCCTATTGTTTTTTCATTTTTGGGTCAATCGGAAGCCTCCGGTATTCAACGGAGGGCGCTGACTTCTTGGGCATGTGTTGGCGGGCGTGACATTAGTAGCGGCAGGTGCAGATCCTCCAAAATTTCATTTTCCTTTGTTTTCTTCATTTTTCTTTCAGCCATTTCTTGTGTAGCCTTGATCTGAATACTCTCAAACACAAACACTTCTCTTCCAACTAGGGTTGGTCTTCCGGTCAGGACTGGATTGGACCGGACCGGAATTTTTAGAAACATGGATTGCGGATTGGACTCGCACTGTGAAATATGGTCTCGGGTTTTCTAGTCCGTGGACCGAAAAGACCGACTGGACCAGAATTAGTAGCCCACCGAGAGGGCCAGTGGGCTACTAAGAGAGTTGAGACTCCCAAAAATGGCGGGCGACGTGTGGCTTCTGGCGAGGGATAGGGTTTAGAGAGGGTCGAGCTTTGGTGTGCAGACTGTAGAGAGAGAGAGAGAGAGAGAGAGACTGAGGAGAGGGTTGGCGGCGTGAATGCGACAATGCGTGATAAAGATGAAATGAAAGTGAAACGTGTAGACTAGTCCCTCTACACTGGCCTCTTCTTTAGTTTTTTTAAATGATATGGGTTTCGGTCTAATTCCGAGTCGGCTCGGAAATTTCGGTCTGGTCCCGGGTTTGGACCGGAATTCAGAAATTAAAATATCTTGGACCGTGGACCAGACCATAATATCCCAGTCTGATCCAAAGACCGTAAATTCCGGTCGGGTCCCGTTCCGATTCCGGTCGAGTCCACATTTTGCCCAACCCTACTTCCAACGAATTGGAGTTTTATTAGTGCACAATAGAAATTGAAATAATAATTTGAAATAAAAAGTGAGGATTGAATGACGAATAAAACTTAACTAGATCGAGTTGCCTCCCAATAAGAGCGCGCCTTTGGTTAAACGTCGTTGGCTCGACATTTCAACCCTTTACTGAGTCTCTCCAGCCTTCTCTTTTGGATTTATTACCACTTGTTATGGTCGCTTCCCTGTAGCACGTGTCTTTCATGTAGTTGTAAACTTAACTAGAATGAGTCGCAGGGTTTCATCTTGTTGGGGTTGAGTTGTTGGCATTGGATTTCGAGGTCTAGTGTCGAACTGATACCTTCCTTGGTACTGAGCTTGAGCATTTGGCCCGTTCCTGAACCCTTGATAAAAATTAGAATTAAAATTTGCGTTAATATAATTGTTACGATATGGTCAAGGACCGTAGTCTCCAACTGCATTGACTTCCAATGCTCCTTGAACTTGAGGATAGAGATCGTTCGGGTGCGACGGATTTCCGCCTACTCCGCAGGATCTGACTAGTGGTTGAGTAACATGATTCGCTAATCTTTTCACCAGTTCTATTAGCTTACTGATCTCATCCTGCTAGATAAAGCTGGAGCTTTCATTCTTGACATGGTGTATTCCTCGGCCTCCTTGTGTCCTTCAATATTGTCGTGAGGTATTAGTAAGATCTTCAAAAAATTTCATCACCTCAGTTGGAGTTTTATCCAAAACATCTCCTCCGTTGGTTGCGTTGATTCCTCCTCACTCATTATCCACCAATCCCTCATACAGGTATAAAATAAGGTCGCCCTTCGTGATCCCGTGATGTAGACAACTACCTTTGTTCTTGTTGAAGCGTTCCACGTACTCATATAATGATTCTGCTGGAGACCGCTTGACACTAGATATCTCCTTCTTGACTTTGCTGGATCGGGTAGCTATAAAGTATTTGTTCAGAACTGCTTTCTTCAATTCTATCCAGGACTTGATACTTTCTGTTGGCAGATAGTAGAGCCATTCATTTGCAGTGTCCTTGAGAGTGAACGGGAATACTCTGAGCATCAACTGGTCATCAGTGATTCCATTACGTCTAACACAATCACAGACCACAGTAAATTCCGCCAGATGATTGTTTGGATCCTCTCAATTCCTTCCATGAAAACTGGGCAACAACGATGCCCATCCTGACTTGAATTCGAATTTCCAGCCTGTTGGGAGATCTAAGAGCTTGATGGCTAGCAGTGGTGATGTAAGAGTAGGCTCCTTAAGGTCTCTCCACATTCTTTTCAGTTGATCTTCATCGTCGGCCATTTTGCTTGATTGTTTCCCTCATAACCTCAAAAAACTCAGCACTCCCCGACAATGGCTCCAAGAGTTTGTTGTGTCTTATAATGTCGTGTGTTCTAACACCCAAAACGCTCTCTATATACCTTCCACTAATATCGAGTATCAGCATCAAGTACAAGTCGATCCCACAGAGAGTGGGTGCAACTTTGGATAAACGTAGTAAGTAAGCGAGCAGTTTATAACAAGAGTAGTAGCAATGATGAGCGAATACAGTAAATAAAGTAATGGTCGGAATTGAGATAACAGATATAGCTTTACTTATATTCAAAATATTGGTAAATTCATGATCATCGGGTTGCTCGGTTATGCTTGGATATCTTAGTGTCGGTGTGTGCACAAAGTTTCATAGCTTTCTGATTCGATCACTATAAACTCCCTAAACTCTTCCATGGGGTTTGCGGAGCAATAAGTCCCTAATCACATAAGCATAAAATTCATGTAATTCTCACATATTTGACGTGTCACCTGGTTGTCAATCCAGCTATCACATCCTCTAAGAATAACAGGTACTAAACTATCTGGCATTATCCTCTCATATTCATGAATTCCAACATGTTCATCAACATATGTTTGCTACTATGTCGGATTAAGGCCCGCGATAGAAAATTTAGCTATAATCACTTAGCATGTTGTTTACGTATCTTAGTGGCCAATTAAGACGAATAAACAATTTAACATATAAACAAAAAGAGTAATAAATAACCACATATGCATAAACCAAATACAAAATATATACTAGTATTCAAATAACCCTCACATGTTTCTAACTAATGCATAAAATATAAGCAAAACTATATAAAAGGTTTAGCCAAGCATGACTTACCGAAAATAGCAGAAAAAAGGAAAAGAGAGAAGTGGAGAGTGAATTGTGATGTGAGGTGTGAGTGTGTATCGAATGAGGAAGAGGAGAGCTGTATTTATACGCATAGGAGAGCCTAGGGTTCGGAGATCTTAAGGTAGAAGCAAAGCCCAATGGGCCATGTTCGTCCTCTGGAAAATCTTTTAGAATCTGCATAGGTGAGCGCCGACAGGGTATCGGTGGGTGCCGATCCAGCCTCTCTTGCAAAAGCCTTCAGCGAGCACTAGGGTGTCGGCATGCACCGATTCCTAGCCGCGGGTGCCGCCTCTGCATTCTTCATATTTCTTCTTCTTTCCATCTTGTCTTGCTTGCTTCTTCTTTTATCTTCTTCTTTGACTCTTCCTTATGCTTCTAAGGCTTCATATTGTACCCTTCCTCTTCTCCTTTAGCTTGATTTTTAGGAATTTGCATAGACAAGCATTAAACGCGTGTAGATTCCGAACTTTGCAACTTCTAAGACAGTGAATGTATTTCATGCGAAAAACCTAACTAAATGCAACCTAAATGACTTAAGAATGACTTAGAATGCCTCTACAAATCATGCATTATCAAACACCTCCAAAAGCATCTTTGCGGATGATGAGATGAATCTACCAATCGCTGAGGAAGGACGTACTCAGATGTGATATGGTTGACCTCTCGGAAGACATGTGAGTTATAGAATGGGACTCAAAATGTTGAAGAAGGAGGAGAATATCTGTCATATGGAAGACAACTCCGGGTTCCTTTTATTGCATTTACAATTATGAGGTTGTCACTCTTAACTAGAATTTTGGATAAGCCAAGCTCCTTATCCTTCGAAATTCCTAGCTTTAGACCCCAACCTATTCCATCAAAGCCGAGCCTCAACCACATTGCGCTCCTACACTAGCAATCACTACACCTTGGTGATCCCGAATAAGAAAACTAGCTGATTTTGTTTGTAATTTTCTAATCAATACTTCTGCACCAATGATAAATAATAGGGGGATAGAAAATCACATTGTTTGATTTCTCTCTTAGGTTTAAATTTTGTTTTTGGTCCTTCGTTAACGAGCATAGGGGGATAGCAAATCACCTATGATTTTGTTAAATCCCTGTTCTGAATTTTGCATAGAAACCATATTTCTCAAGGACTTTAAATAAGAAAACCCAGTCTACTGTACTGTATGCCTTTTACATGTCAAGTTTGATTGCCATCAAACCATTCTTTCTTTTTTTACTTTTAAATGTGTGGAAGATTTCGTGCGCTATTAACACATTGTCTTGTATTGCCCTTTTCGAGATAAATGCTCCTTAAAGTCAGTGGATGAGTTTTTTCAATATTGATTTCATTTTGTCCGCAATGATTCATACAATTGTATTATTGTTGTGTATTAGGGTTGGGCATCCAGTCAGGACCGGATCGGACCGGACTGGACTTCCAGTTCGGTCCGATCCGATGGACCGAAATTTTCAGAAACTTGGACCGCGAATCGGACCGGAAAGACCATTTGGACCGTAATTTCTTGCTATCCCTATTTGCATTTGAATTAAAAAAAATGATTTGCAATCTGTACAAATTCATCCATTGATTCATTATGCGAATTAACCAAATCCACAAAAACTAAAATGGTTCAACTTAGATCTAAAACCCCATAAAGTACAAATTGAAATTTCAAACCTAGATATGAAAATTGAATCTAGGCTCAAATCGACCTTACAAATTAAAAATTGAAAATCCCTAAAATCGAAACCTAGATCTGAAAATTTTAAACTATAAATTGAAAAAAATTCACTAACCATAGATCTGAAATCGGGACGAGAAAGACTAAAATCGACATTACAAGGTAAAAATTGGTACGAGATAGAGTAAAAGAGAGGGGAGAAAGATCGAATGCCTACTGGCGATGGACGACGAAGGGCAAGCGCGATGGTGAAGGGCGAGGGCGAACTGGCAATGGACATCGGCGAAGAGCGACGCGACTAGGTGTGAGTGAGCAGCTATTGTGAGGGCTTCTGTGAGCACCGAGCAGCGACCGTGAATGAAGACCGAAGAGAAGAGAGACTGCAAGAGTACTCGGATAGGAGGAGACAAGGAGAGAGGCTGCGTATAAGTTACTGTGTAGTTAGGCTGAGAGTTCCCCTCATTTTTTTTATTAATATAAAACACAAAACCCGGTCTATTCCGGTCCGACCCGGAAATTTTGGTCTGGTCCCGGGTTTGGACCTGAAACCGGAAATGGAAAATTCTTGGACTGTGGACCAGACCGTAATGTTTCCAGTCCGATCCAAGACCCTAATTTCCGGTCTGGTCCCGGTCCGATCCAATTTCTGCCCAGCCCTATTGTGTATAGACTGATGGGTCTAAACTGATTTGTTGTTCTTGGGTTCTCATTTTTCGGAATGTGATAAATGTATGGTTAATTTATTGGCAAAATTATAGAAAACCACCCGTTAAATATATGAGTTTGCAATTAACCACCCGTTAAAATCAAATTTACAGTATACCACCTATTAAAAGTACCCCGTCAACAAGTCACCACCCATATCCAACCTATCGTTAAGTTCCCTTTTACCAAAGGTAAAAAGACACAAATGCCCTGGTAATTAAGAAAAATAAAAGGAGAAATAGACCAAAAGAAGGAGCAGATGAAAACGATCGATCACTCGCACAATCTCTCCTCTAAATCCTTCTAAATCGTTCGATCGAGCGAAGAATTCGCAGACAAGGGGGGACGACAAGCAATTTGAGTCACGGAATTGAAGTTTTGATTGTGTATTGCACATGAGAAGTGATAGCTCCCTTACTTTCCCTTGATGAAATACATGAGCTATGATACTAATCTTTGCAGGTTTGATAAAAGACAAAATTATAAGGTATTATAGCTTATACAAATTGGATATATGATTTGCATATTTTCGGACTTATAATTAAAAGGATAAGTTAAATTGTTTTAATCCTATCTTATATCTTTTTAAAACACAATATCCTTGGCTGTATATTTTTCGGTATTATTGGATAAATATTTGTGGTCCTAGAATTAGTTGTTATAGGATTTTGAAAGAAGATCTCGGCACCGGATTTGAATTGGAGATCTCAACAACTATAGGATTTCGGCTAGAAGATCTCAGCAGCAGTAATTCAAAAGAAAAAGGGCCGAACAGATCACCACACATCTCGGCAGAATCCCCAGTGATTTCGAAATTGAATTATTGTTAAAACTGATCGAGATTTGTGGAAATAAAAAATCAGCAAAACTCTCAGAGCTCTCGGTTATAAGAAGAGAAGGAGGATTCAATCGATAGACACCTTTCACCAAGCCTTCTCTGCGCATCAAGAGCTTTCAAGTCTTCCAACGCCATTGTTGATTTACTCTGCTTTCTTTCTCTCTATTCTGTATTTTATTTATTGTTTTTGAGAGTTAGGAAGTTTTGAGCTTCATAGTATAAGTTAATCCATGTTATACTAAAAGTATCATATACTCAAACGTATCACACTTCGGTGTGGCAAATGGGACTTTTATTTCTCTGTATCTTGGGTTGACTAGATAGAAGCGAGGTAGACTTCGGGTTATAGAAGAGAGGAAGTTCTTCTATGTTGTATCTAGGAATCATAAGGAAAGAGTTGAATAGAGTATGAGCGCTTTTCACAAAGTCCTTTAGAACAAGCAACTTCAAGAGCTGAATACCGAATCTCAAGACCTTGAACTCGATCTCAAGGTCTTGAACAGAACTTTTCCTGCCTTGTGAAATCTGCAGTTTAATCAGACGTTAGAAATTTAACAGAGATAAATAACACAAGACTTGTTAATGAGGTTCGGCTGTTAACCAACCTACGTCCCTTCCTAGGGTTATCCAACCCGTAGAATTCAACAACTTTTATTCCTCTTTCCTTATGAGTCCTAGATACAACCTAGAAGAGCTTCCTCTCTTCTATAACCTGAAGCCTACCTCGCTTCTATCTAGTCAACCCAAGATACAGAGAAATAAAAGTCCCCTTTGCCACACCGAAGTGTGATACGTTTGAGTATATGATACTCTTATTATAACAATATTAACTTATACTATGAAGCTCAAAACTTCCTAACTCTCAAAAACAATAAATCGAATACATAATAGAGAGAAAGAAAGCAAAGTAAATTAACAATGGCGTTGGAAGATTTGAGAGCTCTTGATGTGCAGAGAAGGCTTGGTGAAAGGTGTCTATCGATTGAATCCTCCTTCTCTTCTTATAACCGAGAGCTTTGAGAGTTCTGCTGATTTTTTATTCCCACAAATCTCGATCAGTTTTAACAATAATTCAATTTTGAAATCACTGGGGATTCTGCCGAGATGTGTAGTGATCAGTTCGGCCCTTTTTCTTTTGAATTACTGCTGCTGAGATCTTCTAGCCGAAATCCTATAGTTGCTGAGATCTCCAATTCAAATATGGTGCCGAGATCTTCTTTCAAAATCCTGTAACAACTAATTCTAGAACCACAAATATGTATCCAATAATACCGAAAAATATACAGCCAAAGATATTGTTTTTTATTTAAAAAGATATAAGATAGGATTAAAACAATTTAACTTACCCTTTTAATTATAAGTCTGAAAATCTGCAAATCATATATCCAATTTGTATAAGCTACAATACGTTATAATTTTGTCTTTTATCAAACATGCAAAGATTAGTATCATAGCCCATGTATTTCATCAAGGGAAAGTAAGGGAGCTATCAATCTCCCCCTTGATGAAAGACAAAACAAATTGGATTTTAAGTTCCTACAGATTAGCCATAACATAACAAGTAAAGCATAGTCGGACACAATATAATCTACTGAGCAAATGGCAATTAGCAAGTTCTAACTATGTTGGATCCCATAGTTTTTGAAAACCTAAAACACAGCAAAAATCCAGAAATAACAGAAGAGACAGATGATCTCCCCCTTTTTGTCTTTCAACAAGGGAGGCTCACAAACAGATCAAAGACCAAGTTTTCAAGTTCAAAAGCTAACAAAACGAACAGAAATTCAGAAATTCAAGTTCAGAAAACCAACAGAAATCAGAGCCCAGGTTAATGAGTCTATTCAGCTCGCCACTTGCCATAACCAGTGTCACCTCCATTTTTCTCACGCTTCCTGGCCTCCATAGCTTCCTCAGATTTCCTTTTGTACCGGCCTTGAGCTTGATTGAGGTTCTGGTCCTTCTTCATCTCATCAACTTGACGCTTCTGGGCTTCCTCTCAGCGATAGCGCTTGATGACGTCGTATGCTTCGATAGTGATAATAGCACGTTCAGGGACCACTGGGCAAAGGATTTCTCGGCCTCGAACAGATTGCTCGCAATTGAAGAGTACATTTACATCCTTGGATTTGCATAGATTAGCAGCATCATCAACAAGAGGGAGAATGTTACCAGCGCAAGTGAAGGTCAAGGTGTTGAGGTGAAACATATTATTGATCTTGTCATTGATCATGGTGACCAGCTCGTGTGTGGCGTCCAGCTTGTCCGAGACTTCGTTCTAGAAGTCGATGACATCCCTCTTGAGAGCAACAAGGTCGAGTTCAAATTCCTCAATGCGGGCTTCGATTATTGACGAAGACTGTGCAGATTTCAGTTGCAAAGGAAGACGAGTAGCTGCAAGCTCTTTGGGGCTCAAGTCGGACTTTAGTTTCCAAGTATCAGCGACCTTAATAATTCCAATTCTCTGGAAGCATTTAGCGTCCACCTTGCCTGCGTGAAAGGCCTTTTCCTCAAGGGAGGTATCAAGGCGGAAATGTTTGAAGATGTGAGGAAGAAGATTCCCATACGAGAGTGGAATATCATGAGTAGCAGACATCGAATTGATCATGTGTTTAAGGATTAGGTTAGGGACGTCAAGTTGATACCCGACAAGCACCAACTAAACCAAGTAAAGGAGATGGTCGGTGACCAATTCCCTGGAGTGAGAGTGGGGAAAGATGCATCGGGCAATGACAGTGAAAACTATTTTGGCTTCGAGGGTAAGGACATTATGGGTTAATTGACGGGCTTTGGGAATAGATGACTCTGGAAGGAAATATCGACCTTTGGCCAAGGAAATGCAATCGGCCTTTGGGGGGTGGCCATCAGTGGATACCTCTTTTGGAAGCCGGAAAATTGTAGAGGTAACACTCGGGGTTAACTCGATGTGGGTATTGCAGACATTGGTTTTGGATTTTTGGTTACCCCGGTCCCTTGAATATGTGAGATTGACAAAGAATAGACGTGTAAGACGGGGGTAATGAACATCACCTAGGTTTACAAGCGGCCAAAGACCAGAGGATTTGAGGTTTGTGATGCAGGGGAGGTCAAGAGACTCGAGAAAAGAGGGATTAACGGAATCACAAAGGCAAAGCTTGCGAGAAATTAAAGTATCGAGCCACTTACCCCCGGTTTCGAAGTTCCTGAACCAAGATGCGGGGAGAGTCGGCATTGGCGCATGCGTTTCAGTCCGGGAAGGGGCATCGTCGGAGGAGCGAGAGTGGATGCTAAACGAGTCGTCTTCGTCGATCTCCTTCGCCTTCCGTGCAACCGGCAGCATGCCCTTGCCGGAGGAGCCTGGATTTCTGATGGAAGTCTTGGGAGCCATGGAGAGAGAGAGAGATGATGAAGATTCTTGGGAAGGAGAACATTGAAGAGGAGAGAGAGATGAGGTGGTGGGTGAGTTAAAAGAGAGGGAGGTGAAGAGTCTTGAGATCTTTCCAAGGTAGGGGGGAGATCACAACCGGGTAAAAATATATAGGAAAGAGAAAGATTTTTACCTTAACGATTATCCATAAGTAGATTAACTTTAAATGCATTTATTTGAAAACAAATCTTAACAAAAATATCAAATCTTTAATTTGAAAATTTTCGGAAATAAAAAAAATCTTTGACAAAAGAATTTAAAATCGGAAAACAAAATTCTCTGGCCAATATTAATAAAATAAAAGCTAGAAAATATGATCCAATATTTTCTATATACGATATGAACAATGAAGGTCTTGAAATTGATGTCCGAGACCTTGAGAGTCAATTCGTTTATGCTCCCCCTAAACGAATGCATCCTTATATAACATACCAAGCTCTAATCTAAATCTATCCTCAGGTAATGGTTTAGTAAAAATATCAGCAAGTTGTAAATCAGTGGAGATAATGGATATAGATACGTCACCTTTTTCAACATGATCCCGAATAAAATGATGTCTCACATCAATGTGTTTTATTCGAGAATGCTGCATAGGATTTTTAGTGATAGATATAGCACTCGTATTATCACATTTAATTGGGATACCTTTCAAGTCGAAGCCAAGATCTCGTAATTGTTGAGCTATCCATAAAACTTGTGAACAACATGCTCCAGCAGCTATGTATTCGGCCTCAGTAGTTGAGAGAGCAACATAATTTTATTTCTTTGAGTGCCAGCTTATTAGGGAAGATCACAATAGTTGACAACAACCTGAAGTACTTTTTCTATCAACCTTATAACCTGCGAAATCTGCATCTGCAAAACCAATTAGATTAAAATTTCCTCGCTTTGAATACCACAGACCAAGGTCTTGAGTTCCATTTAAATAGCGAAAGATCCTTTTAACCGTGATGAGATGCGATTCCTTTGGGTCAGCCTGAAATCTTGCACACATACATACACTAAATATGATATCGGGCCTACTTGCCGTGAGATAAAGAAGTGAACCAATCATACCTTGATACTCCTTTTGGTTCACACTCTTACCGTTTTTGTCTTGATCCAAGGATAATGTCGAGCTCATGGGAGTCTTAGCAACCTTTGATTGATCCACTTGAATTTCTTGAGTAGATCCCTTGTATACTTACCTTGATTCAAGAAGATTCCTTACTTTGATTGATGAACTTGTAGTCCAAGAAAGAATGTTAATTCTAAGGCTCACCTCAAATTCTCTACACATAATATTAGAAAATTCCTTGCAAAGAGAGTCATTAGTAGCACCGAATACAATATCATCAACATATATTTGCACAACTAATAAATCTTTTCCTCATGTTTTGATAAAAAAGAGTTTTATCGATCAAACCGTATTTAAAACCATTTTCAAGAAGGTATTTCAATAATCTCTCATACCATGCCCTAGGGGCTTGTTTAAGACCATTAAGTGCTTTATCTAATTTAAAAACATGATTTGGAAATTCTTCATTTTCAAAACTAGGAGGTTGTGCAACATATACTTCCTCTTCTAAAATACCATTTAAAAAGGCACATTTAACATCCATTTGAAAAAGGTTTATTACCCATGTAAGATGCAAATGCAAGTAAGATACGAATAGCTTCTAACCTTGCTACGGGAGTAAATGTCTCCTCGTAGTCAATACCTTCTTCTTGATTATACCCTTGAGCCACGAGTCTAGCCTTGTTACGAGTGATCTTTCCATCTTCATCTAACTTATTTCGAAAGACCCATCTAGTACCGATGACCGATTGATGCTTGGGTCTTGAAGTGAGCGTCCAAACTTTATTTCTTTCAAACTCATTGAGCTCGCTTTGCATTGCTATAATCCAATCCGGATCTTGAAGTGCTTCGGCGGATGATTTTGGTTCTACAAGAGACACAAATGCATAAAAAGCACACAAATTTCTTAACTTGGAACGAGTTTGGATACCGGATTTTGGATTAGATATGATGTTTTCGATTGGATGAGATGCAACATGTTTGAAATTTCTTCTCTTATACTCTTGTGATGTTGAGGCTTCTCCAAGGCTTTGACTCTCAGGTTCAACATGTGTTTCCGGTTCTGCATTTCCTAAGTCAAGGTCTTGAAACCTTTGTTCAAGATCCTGAACCTGTATGTCAAGGTCTTGGGCTGGCTCGGAAGTGTCTAGTATTGGTTCCTGCATGTTCCGACGTTGTGATTTCTCCTTTTCTTCTTCAATGTCGGATCGTTGTTCCTAATGCTGGTTCAAATTTAGATCTGCAAAGCTATCACTTAACGCACCATTATTGCTTTCATAAAAAATTACATGAATGCTTTCTTCTACTATACTTGTGCGTTTGTTAAAAACTCTATATGCTTTGCTATTTAAGGAATAATCAAGAAAGATACCTTCATCACTACGAGCATCTTAAATTTTCCCAAATTGTCTTTGCCATTGTTGTGAACAAAACATTTACACCCAAAAGGTTTGAAATAAGAAACAGTAGGCTTTCTTCCATGAAAAAGTTCATAAGGAGTTTTCTTTAAGATAGGATGAATTAAGCATCGGTTTAAAATATAATTTGCCGTATTCACCGCTTCGGCCCAACGTGATTTTGCTAAACCATTTTCTAAAAGCATAGTTCTAGACATGTCCTCCAAGGTGCGGTTCTTTCGTTCCATAACCCCGTTTTGTTGAGGAGTTCTAGGTGCCGAAAAATTATGTGAAATGCCATATTTCGAACAAAATAAATCAAATTTAAGTTCATCAAACTCACGCCCGTGATCACTACGGATAGCAAAAATATGCATGTTTTTTAATGTTTGTAAGTCCTTACAAAGTTTTGAAAATTCAAATAAAGCCTCTGATTTTTCTCGAAGAAAAGATACCGAAGTAAATCCTGAGAAATCATCAACAAAGGCAAGAATATATTGTTTACCTTTGGGAGATTTGACACGCATAGGTCCACATAGATCCATATGTAATAATTCAATAGGACGAGATGTACTTACTACCTTTTTGGGCTTAAAAGACACTCGAGTTTGCTTACCTCGTGAGCATGCGTTGCATAACTCATCTACCTTATAGTTGAGATCAGGAAGGCCACGTACCAAGTCCCTTGATTGTAGTTTCTTCAACGTGTGCATACTTACATGTCCAAGTCTCCTATGCCAAAGCCTTGGATCTACTGTCAAGGCCTTGAGACACTTTAAACTTGTTCCTGCAACTTGGTTAGTGCTCATAGAATATACGTTGTTATTGCGAGGTGTTGTTATGACTAAATCTCCAGATTTTTTATTTTTTACTAATCATTTTTCGGAGTAAAAAACAACGATATTTCCTTTATCACATAGTTGAGAAATACTTAGTAAATTGTACTTTAATCCTTCTACAAGGTATACATCATCAATATAGTTAGAAGAATCCTTACCAATCTTACCTATTCCAATTATGTTGCATTTTCCCTTATCACCAAGAGTAATTGTGCTGGTGGATTGCTTCTTTAGATCCGAAAACAATGAACTTTTTTCACTCATGTGCCGTGAGAAACCACTGTCAAGTATCCATTTATACTCCTTAGTCTTGGTGATATCCTGCAAGACAACAAAATTCAACCTTTGCGGCTAGACCAAATTACAAATTTAGATTCGTACTCAGGATGGACCATGTTTGGTGGTCTTGTCCCTTTATGAACCCAGATTTGCTTTACCTATTCTCTTAGATGCAATGGAAAAGTATTACGTATGATATAAGGATCATTTCTACGATATGGACAAGTAGTTTTAACATGACCCTTCTTACAACAAAAATGACAAGTGGGTGTGCACCAATTCCCTTTAGCTTTTACAAAAGTGGTAGGGGCTTTCTTTGGAAAATTCTTGTTGTATCCAATACCACTTTTGTTGAGGGATGATTGATGCTCACCTAACATTCTGTCGAGATTGGCCTTGGAGTGGGTAAAGCGCAAGAGAGAGGTCTGCTGGTCTCTACACTTATCAGCCAGCGAGATCTTCTCTTTCTCCAGCTCTTTTGTGGAAAGAGTTAGAGAGGAGAGATCTTCAGTAGTACAAATACAGGGGTGGAGCACGGTAAGTTAGGTACAGTTTTTTACAAGCGTGCTTATTTTTTTTATTTTAAGCACGATTTTATATTAAAAGTGTGTTCCCAACCCCAAATTCAACTAAAAGCAACACGCTTTTCCATAAAACCGTTCTCGTTTATTTCTAAAAAATATTTAGACCGATTTTCGTGTAAAGCGTGCTTAAAAAAACTTAAAACGAACACGGTTTAATTTTCAAAGTGTGTTCCCAAAACCAGATTTGACTAAAACAAACACATTTTGCTATAAAACCGTTCTCGTTTATTTGTAAAAAAAATATTTAACTCGATTTTCGTGTAAAGCGTGCATAAAAAAATTACAACGAACACGGTTTAATTCTCAAAGTGTGTTCCCAAAATCAAATTTAACTAAAATGAACACGCTTTTCTATAAAATCATTCTCATTTATTTCTGAAAACTGTTTAGCTCGGTTTTCATGTGAAGCGTGCTTAAAAATAAATTCAAACGAACACGGTTTCATTTTACAAGTGTGTTCCCAAAACCAACTTTAACTTAAATCAACACGCTTTTCTATAGAACCGTTCTCGTTTGTTTCTAAATGAATAATTAGCTCGGTTTTCATGTAAAGCGTGCTTAAAAAAAATAGAATGAACACGGTTTTATAAGAAAAGTGTCTTCCCAAAACCAAATTTAACTAGAGGGAACACATTGTTCTTTTAAAGCGTTCTCATTTATTTTTATAAACTGTTCTCGAATTTTTTTTTTTATATTTAGAATTTTTTTAGTAATTAGATTAAGTAAATGCACAAAGTTACAACAAAATTCCGGAGCTCGGGTGGTAGGAGTGTAAAGTGGACAAATTCAGTTTGAGGGTGCAGGAGGTCTTGGGTTCGACTCTTGGTTCGAGGGTGCAAGAGGTCTTGAGAGAAATATGAAAGAGCACACTTTTCATTTAAAACGTTCTTATTATTAAGCACGGTTTGAAAAAAAGTGTGCTAAAACAATTTTTTTAGCACACTTCAATTGAAGCGTTCTTATAATTGGTCGTATGGCAATTTTAAGAACGCTTCAACACAAAACCGTGCTTAAAATATGGGATCACGGTTAAATAGTAAGTGTGCTTGTTTGGGAGCGCACTCACTATAAGCACAGTACGAGAAGTGTGCTTCCATGCATAAAAAAAAAGCGTGCTCTGGTCCCCCCCTTTTGTACTAGTGCTTGCTTCAAGACAGAGTTTTCTGTCTCCAAGGCCTTGACTTTACTGTCAAGGGCTGACTGATGAGCTTTGAGATTTTTCATTTCCAGCGACATCTCACCAATGTTCTTTTCCTGCTCCAAAAGCTTTTCTTTCAAGAAGTTAGTTTCATTTATAAAATGTTGTTCATTTAAAATCATGTTTTGAAAGAATTCAGATATAACAGCAATAGGACTTGAAATCAAATTCCTTACTATATTTCCAAGATGCTTCTTTGGAGTTTCCTCATGATCAGCCATTAGGCATAGATTTGCCTGTTCGGTCTCGGATTCAGATTCGCTTGAAGAGTCAGAATCGCTCCATGCCGCCACCATAGCCTTCTTCTTTCGGTTGTCTTTTCGATATTTGTTCCTTTTCTTTTGTGGACAATCCTTGACTAGATGTTCTGTATCCCCACACTCAAAGCAAGCCATTGATTTAGTTTTCTTATTGGAATTATATGGCTTACATTTCTATTTTGATCAGCCGATGTACTCTCGGTTTGCAAATTGCTTCTTCATCTTGAGTATCTTGGCTAATCCTCTTGTGATGGGTGCAAACGGATCTTCTTCATCGTCACTTTCTTCATCATCCGAGGGAACTTCTTCCTTCTTTGCTTTTAGGGCCAAGTTCTTTACAATAGAGGCTACTTCTCCAACTTCTTCACCAAGAACCATCTCGTGGGTAATCAGCTTACCGAGGAGATCGTCCAATGGCAAGGTTGACAGATTTTGAGCTTCCTCTATTGTAGTTACTTTTGGTCCCCATTTAGCCTTCGGTAAGCTCCTCAAAGTCTTCCTCACCTTTTCTTCATTGGTGAAGGTTTTGCCGAGTGAGTCCAAGTTGTTGACGATTTGGGTGAATCTGGTAAACATCTCCTTTACTGTTTCCGTGGACAACATTTTGAATAGCTCGTATTGCCGTAGGTAGATGTTGATTTTGGTTTCCCTAACCGGGCTAGTGCCTTCGTAGGTTACCACGAGTCTGTCCCAGATTTCTTTAGCACTCCTGCAAGACGAGACACGATTAAATTCATCATCAAATTAGGCAAGCCATTCAAGATGAATCGAAATATTATTAAATCCATTCAGACAACCGATCAGAGGAATCGAAATATTATTAAATCCATTCAGACAACTGCGAATATAACTCTATCTACTAATCATCAAATTAGGCAAGCCATTCAAGATGATTTTGTTAGGCACTTTAGGAACCCAAGTAGATCATACATCATAAGTACCCTAATAGATAACATCAATTCTGAACTCTTACCATCAGATAAAGATTGACTTTCGAGGCTTGTTACCAAAAAACAAAATAAAAAATGCTATCTTTAACCTCGTAAATGATAAGTTACCAGACCCTGATGCCTTCCCTACTGGTTTCTTAAAGAAATATTAACATAGTATTGGCCCCTCGGTTACCAAAGCGGTCAAGAGTTTTTTATCTCTGTAGAAGGATCCCTAAGTAAATACCCTCTCGACCTAGTCGGGGCAAGGGTGCGCACAATTCGACCCCCAGAATCTGCTCTGAGTGGGATATACTAGGCATGTTGTTGTTTTTGTTGTCGTCAAAGTGCGTTCACTTCTAAACACGTTATTCAAGATAACATCTTAATTCCAAACGAAAATTTTCACTCATTTACAAAAAAGAAAGGAAAAGACGGTTCGAAGGCTGTCAAGCTAGATATGTAAAAAGCTTTTGATTTGGTGGAATTGGACTTCCTTTTTACTATTATGGACAAATTTGGTTTACCCTTAAAATTTGTCAACTGGATTCGTGAATGTGTAAGTATAGTATCTTACTTAGTATTGGTAAACAACGAACCAACTAAACTTTTTTCCCATAAACGAGGCATTCGACAGGGTGTCCCAGTCTCACCATACTTATTTTTGTTACTCTCCGAGGTCCTGGCCCGTGGGCTTCAATGGGAATCTGAGGCTTCAAGAAGCCACCTTGGGATCTCTATCACTCTCCCGGGAATTAAAATACTCTTCCTTGCCTTTGCCGACGACATTTTCATCTTCCTATCTTCAAGAAAAACAGCCTGCAACAAAATCAACAAACTACTAGATGAATATTGTACCCTTTCCGGGAAGAAAATCAACAGACATAAATCACTATTCCAAACAACCGCGAACATAAACAATAACATTAAAACCATCATCTACAATGAACTTGGTATGACCATCACAACCAACCTCGGACAGTACATGGGATGCCTTATTATCCGTGGGCGTGTCTCTTAGAACACATTCAAAGATATCCTTGATTCCACTAAAACAAAACTTGGCAACTGGAAGGCTAACACCCTCTCTCAACCAGGACGATGTACATTATTTAAATCAACTCTGACATCCAAACATTTGCATTTAATGCAATGTTTCTTGCTACCCACATCGATTCACGTTGAACTCGACAGAATTAACAGAAATTTTGTTTGGAATAAAGGACATAGGCATAAACCTCTAATCGGTTGGTTTGAGGTATGCAAGTCAAAACTTAATGGCGGTCTAGGTCTCCTCAGCTACGAAGATATGAACACCACTCTTCAACTCAAACTAATCTGGAAGATCTTAGCAGAACCCTCTAACCATTGGGTCACGATTATCAAACAAAAATACCTAAAAAAATCAACACATTTTACAATATAAAAGAAAAGGTAGCTCCTCATGGGAATGGACTAAGCTATCTTGTCCTAACCTTGAAAAATGGAACCATATGGTATTGGTAAAAGTGAAACCATTAACTTTTGGACTGACTTATGGTGTGGACAGGTCCGTCTAGTTGATCTCCCTAAGAATATCTCTAATTTAAACCTTTCTACCACATCCAATCACTTCATCCAAAACAACAAAACCTGGTACACTTTTACACTCAATGGGGAACTGAAAGACCAATTAGATGAAAATATTATCAACATCATCTCCCTCATACCGATCCCACAAAACATCAATCAGGTTAGGCTTTACTCAAAATGGAGTAAGAATGATTGATTTTCTAGCAAGTCAGTCATTGACATGCTTCACTCTACTAAATAGCATTCCCGATAAAGCCTAATCTGGATATGACAGCTAGAGATGCTCCCAAAAATTAAGGGTTTCCTCTGGTGTCTATCAAAAATGGACTCCCGACGTCAGTAATGCTTACTAATTGAGGTTTGGGCATTCTAATAAACTACCATCTATGTTATTCTTGTTTCGAAGATTTGCCTCACCTACTTCTAGACTGTCCAATCACCACAGGAACTACGCATATTATCGATTGAAATCTATCAGATAAATTCCAATGAATTTAATTCCAATCACAAAACATCTCTAATATGTTAAACATTATGAGGAAGTATTTAGGTAAACACCAGTTCACCAAACTCGCCACTATTTAATTGTATGTTTGATTCTTTAGAAAGAAAGCTCTATTTGACAATATGAAGCATGACCCTAGAAGCATAGTTGCTTATACTAATGTGAAAATATATATCTGGAACAAAGCTCAAAATCATTTGTTTGCTTTATTTAGATTTTTAGTTTAAAACTTGAATTCTCTTTTAACATAGCTAATTAGTTCTCAATTAGTAATTGATATAGATTTAATCTCCGAGATCGATACCAATATATTGCAATTGATCTTGTATTCTTTTGAGCTTGGTTCAGGCTTTACACTTATTCTTGTGTTGGTTTAGACTAGATCAGCAACCCATCAGGTCGGGTTCGGGTCCCTCTCCGTTTAACTATGTTATTGGTGCAGAGGGGTTTGCTCTTTGGTCTGGTATCCATGCTGCCTTGGATTGGGACATTATCTACCTCCTCATTGAAGGTGACAACCTCTCCATCATAAATACTCTAAAAGAATTCTGGTCTCTTCTTGGAGAAGTTGAAATGATCATTTTTTTATCTTATCCTCTCCCAGCATCATTTTGTATCAGCCTCAATGATAGGGCATAATTAGTATTGTATAATAGATTACATTTAGCATATTTTAGTTATGAATAGTGCATATTTTAGTTACAATTACATGTTTACATGTGGTGTTGGTAGAGGCGGAATCTATGCAATTTTATGGTTAATTTCAGGTAAATGTGGATCCGATGAGGAATGAGGAGACTCTTGGATGAAGAAATATTAAATTTGAGGAAGAAAAGTGAAGAGCACGGGAGCGGAGTCGAATTTCGAGAGCCTAAGTGAAGAATAAGTCAGCATAAATTGTCGCCAGACGAGCTGAACTTGTTTCGCACTTTCTGGAGGCCTCGGTGGTCCGATTGACTATTATAATCATGAGTTGGAAAGATCTCTTCGAGATCTACAACTTTTGTGTTGACATCGAGACGAAATTCGAAACAGAAAAATTGATGTGAACAGAATTGCTTGGCTGAACCTCTGACGAGCGACTTCGCAATCGCTTGGCTGCCCCGCGGCCTGGGTTGGCTGCCCCACGGCCCTCGCAGAAACGCCGAATCAGATTTGGACTTTAATTAGGGTTTTTATGTTATTTCTTGGCCGACTCTCTATAGGCTTTTAAAAGACATTTTTAACATTTTCTTTCATTCACCTTATGCACTTTAGAGAATTGTTGAGAGCGTCGTTGAGCATGAGCAACTAAACTCTCGAGTTTTCGCCTACAGTTTGGATCTTTGATTGTTGAATTGTGAGTTTCTTAATCTAGTTCTTATTCCTATTCCAATGTTTTGACTTCTTTGCGCTTAATTGCTTGAATGTGTTTTATTCTCTCTGGCCTAATCAACTAGTTAGAGTAGATTCATTCAATTGCTAGGGTTCTGTAGATTCTCGTAGCGAACCTTAACCCAAGTGGGGAACATATACCTTTAGGGCTCGTAGGACTAATTGGATGTGTAGGAAGTTGAATACATGTTGAATATCGACTCGTAGCTTGATATTATATGTACCTTGGTTAATTCATACTGTTAATGTTATCTCTAGGTTGAATCTTAACCGTGTTAAGGTTATTTAGAGATAAGGGTTGCTAGGACTCGTAGGACTAGTAATCTACCTAAGATCTTGACAAGGACATTGATAGGAAAAAACAAGAACTAGACGCTGAAACAAGGATCGAATTCATCAATCGAAGTGATAAATTGTAGGTGAACCTAATTCTCTCCACTGCATTCTACAAACAATTTACTTTGCTTGAATTGTTTCCGCTTTGATAAAAGGCGGATCTTTTTCTTACTAAAAACTCCCATATTCTCTCTTAGCGATTAGACTTGCACTTGAATTGATAGATTTCCCTGTGGATCGACCTCTTTCTTACCAACTATACTAGTTGTGAGTTTGAGTATTCTTTGGCAGGAACAACGACAAGTTTTCCTCTTGTAAAATTTGGCGTCGTAGCCGGGGATTTCTTATTAAATTCTTTTGTTGTTTAATCGCTAACCTTAGTGTGGACCATATGCATGGTCTGCACTCTTGCTACTAACATATGTTGAAGGTGAGGTTATTGCAGTTACATGGAGAGAGTTTTCATCAATACTTCATTAAATTGCAGGAGTACATTAACGATGTTTATTCATGGGGATATCGATCAAGCTAGTATAAGGGAAGTGCTTCTATGCATCTTTGATGGGATGACTCCTGAGACACAGAGTCTTGCTTAGCGCCTGAGTGATGGAGGTTTATTAGATATGGGACTCTTGGAGATGTGGGATTTTTTATGCTACATGGACTATCAATGTGCGCAGAATGAGTCGCTTCCTCCTGTATCTCAAATCGTTCAGACCGCTGTTTCTCCTCTTGAGGTCATTGTAGAAAATCACTCTGAGAAGATAGAGGAAGAAAACACTCCCTCTGACGAGATCATCCCCAGCTCGCCCATTGATGAATCAAGTCCAGAGCCTATTGCCGAGGCTACAGAGTAAGGAAAGGTTACCTTCTGCACTGAAAAGAATATTGGTGGATACATTGATCCATTTGACTGCTACTTTAACAAACACCAGCGGAACTGTGTTGGTGGTCCTACATACCCTCGAGGGCGAATCAAGCTTGAATGAAAGGTAAGTTGGTAATGGTTTTCATTGCTATAGTTTTAATTACCAATTGTTTCATCCTTAGTGTTCATTCGAATATTGGTTGGGAACGAGAGTTTGATTTGCTCTTGAGGGCACTGACAATCTCCGCTTGATTCTTGAATGAGTGGATGAATAAACTGTCGAGTCAATAACAGTAAACAAAGGCGCTTCTTGGGGGGAAACCCAAGGTATGTTTTATGTTTTCCTCTATGATTTTTGTTTTATTAGATTAGTTTTGGTTTTGTTCGGTTGTGGGGAGCTAACAGCGCAGGGAGAAAAGGCGTAGAACTTAGGCCCCCCCGCTGCCAAGAAAATCGCCCCGTGGCTAGTTCATGTCCTCAGCCGCCCCGCGGCCTAGCATGGCCGCCCCGAGGCCTCTGACAGGACTGAGATATTTTCCTTCATTTCCCACTTTACCCACCGCCACCACCCTATCAGTGAGCATGTTTGTTTTTTTTTCTTTTCTTTTCCCTTTTCCTTTTATTTTGATGTTTTTGTTCTCTTTCATGTCATTGAGGACAATGTCATCATTAAGTGTGGGAGAGAAGACTTGCATGTCATGTTTGTATTTTGCTTTTAAGTTTGCACTGCATGATTACTATAGATTGCATGTTTGTTCTTAGTCTTTATATGAATGTTAGTTTCTATATTACTATTCTAAAAAAAAGTTGTTTATTTATTGCATTGTTAGGATTAGGTGTTATTTCCCCATATGGATGTCGTTTGTCCTTTGTTCTATCTAATGAGATTTATGCCCCATGATGTACTTGGATTGTTGAAACCTTCGATATATGTTTTCTATACTATTTGGTGAGCATGATTGGTTAATGATTGAGCACATAAGATATTGGAATTTTGGGTGATCTTGAAGTTCTAGACATGACCCGGTGAGCTTATTTTGGCCTATTCAGGGCTGCACTTGATTTAGTCCTCTTGCTTGTTGAGTGTACTCTCTTCAATTGCTTCCTCTTTTGCTTGCATTTAGATATCTTTTTCAAGGCTGCATATTATGATTTCTGCACATGACTTAAACATGATTGAGGCACCTTTATTAGCCCTATTTGACTATATTCCCACCTTACATATTATCATCCGCTTGAAGCAAATTTGAGCCTAATAGCCTATTCTTTTGTAGCTCCACAAGATTTATCCATAGCCAATGATTGTCTGACCCCATCCGGGAATTTTGGAATAGTTGGTGAATATTTATATTGTGGATGATGGTTTTTAGGGGTGGATTGTATGTTTGAGGGATTCTTATGAGATGTTCGATTCTTGCTAGTACATTCATTACTTGGGGCCTAAGGAGGATAAAATTCACTTAGGGGTAAAAGTTAAGGAAAATCATTTGATATAGCATGAAAATGAACAAAAAAAAAAGAAAAAAAAAAAGAATAAAGGAATGAGTTGAGTATGATTTGTAAAGTTTTATGCTTGAGATTGGTGTTGTATTACATTGTAGAGGTATGGTATGATTTTATGAGTGGTATTATGATTTGGTTGCTTCCTTAGTTCCCGGATTATGAGCACCACATGGCCTAAATTGTTCCATACCTTATAGTTTCTACCTGAGCCCCATTACAACCCAGTTGAAAGACCTTATGATTTCTGTTGTGTGTAAAGTCACCAGCGGTGGAGAACTAGAACACTGGTGCAAGATTGTTGTAGCTAAGCTTTTGAAGATTGAGTTTTGAGCGTAAACACATATTCCCTGTGAGGTCTAGAATGGATATGGTTGCCTAATTTCTTTGATTATTGCAATTATGTGCTATGATGTTGTTAACCTATTATGTTTGCAAGTTTTTCATGCACTTAAAGATTGTTGAGGTGGATACATGAATTGCTAATCTGTGGGGCTGCAGAGTTGAGTTTTCTATTGCTTGAGGACAAGTAAATATTCAAGTGTGGGGGAATTTGATAGGGCGTTATTAATATTGTATAATAGATTACATTTAGCATAGTTTAGTTGTGAATTGTGCGTATTTTAGTTACAATTACATGTTTACCTGTGGTGTTGGTAGAGTCGGAATCTATGCAATTTTATGGTTAATTTCAGGTAGATGTGGATCCGACGAGGAATGAGGAGACTCTTGGATGAAGGAAGATTCAAGTTGAGGAAGAAAAGTGAAGAGCACGGGAGCAGAGTCGAATTTCGAGAGCCTAAGTAAAGAACAAGTCAGCAAAAATTGTCGCCAGACAAGCTGAACTTGTTTCACATTTTCTGGAGGCATCGGTGGTCCGATTGACTGTTATAACGATTTTCTTTCATTCACCTTATGCACTTTAGAGAATTATTGAGAGCGTCATTGAGCATGAGCAACTAAACTCTGGAGGTTTCGCCTACAGTTTGGATATTTGATTGTTGAATTGTGAGTTTCTTAATCTAGTTCTTATTCCTATTCCAATGTTTTGACTTCTTTGCGCTTAATTACTTGAATGTGTTTTATTCTCTATGGCCTGATCAACTAGTTAGAGTAGATTCATTCAATTGCTAGGGTTTTGTAGATTCATCGTAGCGAATCTTAACCCAAGTGGCGAACATATCCATTTAGGACTCGTAGGACTAATTGGATGTGTAGGAAGTTGAATACATGTTGAATATTGACTCGTAGCTTGATATTATATGTACATTGGTTAATTCATACTATTAATGCTATCTCTAGGTTGAATCTTAACCGTGTTAGGGTTATTTATAGATAAGGGTTGCTAGGACTCGTAGGACTAGTAATCTACCTAAGATCTGGACAAGGATATTGATAGGAAAAGACAAGAACTAGAGGCTGAAACAAGGATCAAATTCATCAGTCGAAGTGATAAATTGTAGGTGAACCTAATTCTCTCCAATGCATTCTAAAAACAATTTACTTTGCTTGAATTGTTTCCGCTTTGATAAAAGGCGGATTTCTTTCTCACTAAAAACTCCCATATTCTCTCTTAGCGATTAGACTTGCACTTGAATTGATAGATTTCCCTGTGGATCGACCTCTTTCTTACCAACTATACTAGTTGTGAGTTTGATTATTCTTTGGCAGGAACAACGACAGGTTTTCCTCTTGTCACTTAATCTATCACATTTATGGGGATCTGATATGGCTGCCGACCATCTGATGCATTTTGATCATGCTTTTTTAGGGTCATCGTTCCCACGCGATCTCGAGCCGCTGGTCTCAACCTTCAGGATGCTCTTGGCTGAATGAAGTCTCCCATTCTGCCAAATTTTCTCCCTTTAAAAAAAAGGATAAATCTACTTTCAATTTCATTTAAGTTGCCCACCATCTGTTAGGGTTTGGGTTTCTTTATCAACTATAATTTGGACCTTTTTTGGATCGATTGAGGGTGTTTGAGACTCGAAACTGTTTGATTGAGGTAGTGATCTTTGATTCCGATGGGGGAGGGGTTGTTGGTCGGAGGAAGCACCTTGCAAGGTGCTTCCTCTGGTTAGAGTTTCATGGGAAAGAACGAGCGTCAACAATCCTACGTTACTCGTGTGCTAGTCTTGCGTTATTCTTTACTACAGTCCTACGTTACTCGTGTGCTAGTCTTACGTAAACCTAACCACTCAACCAAGTAGCTACTTTACTACAGTATTAGTTTAGTTTTAATTTTTTGGATAGGTTTAAAGCATTCCCAACCCACAACAACGTCAGGGTGGGCCAAACACTATCCAATAGACTTTATGATAATTTGTCTTGAAGAGGTTTATGATAATTTTTTGTCACTGCAACAGCGAAAGGTACGTTTGGACAAAGCAACTATAATTAGATATACTCGATCTCTTTTATATAAATATATAAAAAGTCGATTACCTTATCCCTTAGCAACTCTTCAAGTCTTAAAGGCACCATCGGTTTTATTTGACTAAAATTACACACTAGGAGATAAGCAATTGACATATATATCATTATCCAGCTCTTATAATATTTCTATCAACTTATTTTTATATTGTTCTTGTTGCCATTAATTTTCATAAAATATCCTCCCTTCATTTATATATTATTTTATATAATTTTAATTGATTTCTAGAATACTAACTCTCAAAATGTGATATTCTCAAGGAATTTATTTCTATAATTATAATTTCGATTTTAAATCCTTACAATAGATTACCTTGAAAATATACTACCCATTATCAATGTCAAATAAGTCGAGAAGTCAAAAAAATCAGCAAATGGATCAACCATCATGCAACAAAAACAAAAAGCACTCAAACAAAAAAAATGAACAGAAAAGAGATTCGAACACATCTTAGCATAAGCACAATCAAACCGACCCAATAACAAGTAAAGAAAGATCATGTAATGAAATTGTGAATAGCGAAAATATGGAGAGACAACAAGCCACCACAGCGTCATGACACCGGAGAGACGAGAACATTAACCCAACATCGCGCTTTTTTAAAAAATCAACAAAGATGCTACTTTTTTTTTTAAAACGAAAAGAATTTGGCTGAAAGGATAAACCTAGGAGCCAAGAGCATCCGAAAGGATGAAATCACGTAGCTTAGAGTCGTCAGGTGCCAGATGGCTATGGAAGTCAACGTTTAGGTGCGATAAACGGTCTGCAACACGGTTAGCTTCCCTGTAGACATGACGAATCTCTATGAAATTGAAGAAGCCAAGCGTGACTAGACTGTCAGAGACAATCATATCAGAGTCACCTATTGGCTATCCAACACCTTTAAGGCTGTTAATGATCGTAAGATTATCTCCTTCGATCTCTAGTCTTGTTATGTTTAGTATACGGGCAACCTGCAAGCCCTTCCAAAGCCCTAAACCTTCAGTGCCAGAGACGGAGGTGAAGGGAGAAGGCCCAGCTCCATAGTATATTGGTTCTCCTTTATAGTTTCTGATGACAAAACCATAGGAACCAAGTCCAGTTGATCCCATAGCCCCATCAAAATTTAGCTTGTGATTCCCGGGTTTAGGTGGGACCCATTTAGCCTTTTTCCGTTTTGGATCTGTCCTTGTTGCTGGTTGTTGTTTCGGTGTGCATTGGGCTTCCGCACCTTCCTCTAGATTTTTTGTCGATTTCCACATGAAGATTTTTTCTTTTGCGGTGGATAAAATACTTCTTGGGTCTGGATCGGCATTATCGAAAAGTGCTTTGTTTCGAAAGTACCATATGCTCCACCAAGTAAAGGCGAGCTTAGTGAAACGATCCATTCCTATTTTGTTTCTGATTTGCTGTAGAGTGTCGTTGAGTTGAGTTCCTTGGGCAAAAGTTGTGTTTATAGCAAAAAATTGAGTTGGGTCCATCCAAGTGACGACTTTTTGCGAAACCGGGCAGGACCATAGAAGGTGAGTAAGGTCTTCATATTGAGAGTCACATTGTGGACAAGTAGTCGGAATGCCAAACCCACGAGAGGCAAGTCTAGCCGAGGTGGGCACTCCATTTTTGGTGATTTTCCAAATAAACGTTTTAACTTTAGATCGTGCGTCCATGTGCCAGATCCAGCTCATATCAGATCTATGATGTTGTTTTCCAGCATCGATCATATCAATAGCTGAGCTAGTAGAGAACCATCCATTGTGGCTCCATTTTCAGTACAGTCTGTCGATATGAATGTGCTTGGGTATCGGAATTGTGAGGATAGAATCAATTATTTCATTGGGTATAATGTCTTTAGTTTCGTCCCGTAGCTTCCCCGCATCCCAAGTCTTAGTGTCTGTGAAAAAGTGTTGGATCTTAGTGTTTATGTCTATTTGTTGGGTGTCAGATATTGTGTTAATTAGGGGGGTGTTTCCGAACCAGTGATCCGTCCAGAAATTGATGGAATCACCACTGCCAATTGACCATTTGATTCCGTCCTTTAATAATGGTAGTAGTTTGGTTAATTGTGTCCATTGCCAAGATGTTCCGCTTTTTCTGTGGTAATTAAGTATGCTTTGTCCTTTTAGGTATTTTTCGTTTATTATGGAGACCCATGGGTTACAAGGATTTTCCAAAGTAGCTTCAGCTGTAATGCTTGATTCATGTCTTCTGATTTTCGGAGGCCCAACCCCCCATTTTCCTTTGTTTTACAGATTTCAACCAGCTTATAAGCGGTTTGTGTGACGGTCCTTTGTTCCATAGAAAATTCCTGTTAATCCTATCTAATTCCACATGTACTGAATTGGGAAGCAAGAAGCATTGCATTAGGTGCAGTGGTTTGGCTGAAAGTGTTGTTTTGATTAGTGTACACCTGCCTGCCTGCAAAAGACAGTTAGCCTTCCATTTGTTCAATTGGGCCTTGGTTGTGTTTAATAGCTCTTTAAAGTCCTCTTTTGTGGTGCGGCCATTAATAATAGGACAGCCTAAGTAGGTTCCTAAGTTTGTTGTGTACTGAATTTCAAGTTCATTATGGATAGTATTTTTTTGGGCTGCAGTGGTATTAGGGGAGGTTTGAAAAGTCGATTTGTTCCTGTTAACTTTCTGTCCTGATAGTGAAGAGAAGTCCGTGAGAATCTTATTAATTTGGTCACATGCTGTTTTAGTAGCAGAGGCGAATATGACAATATCATCCGCAAATGCTAAGTACGGAATCTTAGTTCCGCTTTTTGTCATCTTGATTCCCAGGTGACTTTTTGGTTTAGTGGATTCAGATTGGAGCCCCCTGGCAAGAACTTCTGAAAGTATCAAAAATAGGTATGGTGATAGTGGATCACCCTGCCGGAGACCCCTCTGGGGTGTGAATAGGTCAGTAGGTTCGTTGTTGACCAGCACCGAGTACGTAACCGTGGTTATACACTCTTTAATCCACCCGGAAAAACGATCAGAAAACCCAAATTTATTCATTACTGTTAGCAGGAATTCCCAGTCCACAAGGTCAAAGGCTTTTTCCATATCTAATTTTACTGCCATCCATCCCAAATTCCCTTTTTTCTTTGAGAAGGAATGGAAAATTTCATTTGCTACGAGGATGTTGTCCTGTATGGCTCGGCCCGAGGAGAAGGCGCTTTGTAGGGGGTTGATGATTTTCGGTATGATTTTCTTCAGTCGTGAGGCCAGAATTTTTGCTATGATTTTATAAGTTGTTGAACATAGACTAATGAGTCTATATTGTTACGTTTTTTGTGGGGTTATCACATTTAGGTATTAATGCTATGAAGGTATGGTTTGTTTGTTTCAATATTCTCCCACTAAGAAAGAAGCTTTTAACCGCCTTGATCACAGATGGTTCGATTATGTGCCAATATTTTTTGTAGAAGCCCGCCGGGAAACCATCCGGGCCAGGAGATTTGTCGTTTGCTAAACTAAACACAGCGTTCTTGATTTCAGAGTTTGAGATTGGCCTTGTCAGCCGTTCATTATCCTCACTTGTTACTTCATTTGTTATGAGATTAAGTAGCTTACTGGGTGTTCGTTGTCTTTGTTGTTGAGTGAATCTGCCAATGAAATAATATTTAATGACTTCACGGATATCTTTTTCATTTGTCAGGCTGAGGCCTGCCGTGGTTTGGATATTTTTAATAATGTTTCTGTTCCTTCTTCCCGCAGCTATTCTGTGAAAATATTTTGTGTTTGCATCTACTGACTTGATATGAGTTCGTTTCGCTCGTTGTCCCCAATATTTTTGTTGATAGTTCAATAGTGCAGCATGTTTAAAAGATAACCTTCTTATCTTGGTATCCAGTGTGTGATTGTAAGAGTTACAATGTCGGATCTGAAGATCTTGTAACTCTTGCTCTACTAAGTTTATTTGTCGGAATATGTTTCCAAATGTTACTTTACTCCAGATTTTACTTTTCCTTTTGACTTCGTGAAGTTTCTTGGTCAGTTTGAACATGTGGGAACCCGGAGGATCAACTCGCCAGGCACCACGGACCAGGGTTTCAAAGTCTGGTCGCGTGGTCCAGGCCATTTCAAATTTGAAAGGTTGAAGCTTAGGTTTCTGGTTGTCCATTAGATCAAGTGTTATTTGGGTATGGTCCGATTTGATAAAGGCATGGTTTTTTGTACTTAGGTTCGGGAAGTATTGTAATAGACTATAGCTGACGAGCGCTCGATCCAGTTTTTCGAAAATATTGTCATTTCCTTGTTGCCTCTTCCTCCAAGTAAATTTGTTTCCTGTAGTCGGAGCGTCAATGAGGTTATGACTTGTGATCAAGTCCTTGA
This sequence comes from Persicaria tinctoria, assembly GCA_037127255.1. Lineage (NCBI taxonomy): Eukaryota > Viridiplantae > Streptophyta > Magnoliopsida > Caryophyllales > Polygonaceae > Persicaria > Persicaria tinctoria. Next base: position 57,850,528 of record JBANSL010000008.1, on the reverse strand, counting down.
TTCGCATGAATCTCCCAATGGACGGTTGGTTCCCCCCTAATTTATCACTTGGTTCAAGGATTTCGTTTAAATCTCCAATTATAATTACATGGCCTATTGTATTTCTGACTTGAGCTGACAAGGAGTTCCAAAATTCATGTTTTTCGCCTTCAGAAGCCGGGGCATAAACAAAAAAGATTGTGATTTCTATGTTTAGTGTATGATTTTGGTATGTGGATTTTATTGTTCTGCTATCCGAATTTATCACTCTAAAAGTTTTGTTTTGGAGCTGGTATTCTTTCCAAAGTAGGCAAAGCCCACCAGAAAGTCCGTTTGAAGGACAAAAGTGCATTTTATCAAAACCTGGTTTTCTCCAATAATTGTCCATGGGAGGTTGTTGAAGTTTTGTTTCAGTTAACATTAGAATCTTGATGTGTTCAGTTCTACAGGTTGCTTCTATTTGGGTCCATATGTTTCTTTTGCTGAGACCTCTAATATTCCAATAACTTATCTTCATTAGATGTGTTTGTATACGACTGGGTAAGTCCTATTTTGATTGATATGGGAAGGAACTTGAGTTTAGTTCCAATCTGTAAAGTGGTAGCATAATGATTGCAAGAATGAGATAGGTAATTAGAGATAAAGCAAATACTCAATTTAATTGGATTTTCATAGTAAGTGTTAAGATCTTTGATAGAGATAATCACCATGTGCTTCTTAACCATGACAGAAAAGCACTTGCTGTCCTGATAGAAGTGTGAGTTGGTGTGTCTTACTCGTTTGCTGGAGCTGTTATTGTTATTGGAGTATTGGGTATACCCTTGTTGGTTCTTGGTGGTGTTCTGCAAAAGGAAAGATGATTTTACAAGCTTAAGAGAAAGAGCCCCTCGAGCCAAATAAGTATCGGCGTATGAAGAGTTTAATTTCTGAACTGTAGTAACAAAATGGGGTTGTTGTGTGAGGTTATAACATTTGTTTTGGTTATCTAAGGTAGAAATAGGGTAGGTATAATGTAATATTCTGTATGGTGTGGTGGACCAAAACAGAATGAGCTCCTTGTGACAGTAGTCTTTAGGTGCACCTGATGCATAAGAGGAAGGATTAAGATTGCAAGCATCATGTGTCAAGCTTACATATTTCTGTGCAAATCTCACCCTTTGTGTTTTTTCCATAGAAATCTGCAAACAGATGTATGGGTTTTGTCGGTTGGTTGAACGCGAACTTGATTTGTGATGTAGTTTGGGGGAACATGATTTTTTTGTTTTAATTGATCGAATAGAGACTGTGGCAAACCAGCAAGAGAAACTTGTAGCCCGCAGACAAGGAACGAGGGTCCTAGATGAGATGTATTGTGTATCATTTAGACAGTTTAGGGTAAATAGGGTCCTATGGTGAACAAGTATGATTTGCCCTGTTGTGCATAGCAAATGCTTGGTTTTGACAGTTGAATTAAACGAATTTAATGGCTTTTGTAAAAAATTATATGTAAAACTTAAGATGACATAGAAAAAGTATGTAATTACAAAGGTAAGATAGAGAGATGGATTATGTAATTGATCAAAACCAATCACGTAATTTGTTTTTAGTAAGAGAGTGTCAATGCCATGATGTTGATCGATATTACATGTATAGAGCAATAAAGTAAGATTAATCTCATAACCAATCGAAGTAACAGATGATAGAGTGCAAGCATAGTGTTTTGTTATTTTGTTAGGTATCTTTCCATGGAATGAATCAAAAATCCAAAGGAATGAATCAAGTATGATGCAAAGTGGGTATTTAGTGAGGAGCACATGGTAAACACAATTGCAGTCATGAGCAGCTCTTGAAAAAAAATGACAGTTGTGTTTATTGTATATAGTTCTCCTGTTGACTCGATGATAGTTGGAATCTAATCTGTGCGAAAGTATGAGGGTCAATGTGCTAATGTAAAGCAAAGAAAGTTTCTTGTAGTTACTTGATTCTGTGGAAGGTTTGCTTACCAATTGGAAATATAAATCTGCCCAAGAAGATGCACAGGTGGAGTTGGTTGCATCTTTTCCTTTGATAGATTCACACATGAAAACCTGCAGATCAGAGTAGATGTCCAGTTGCTTGAGAGGGAAATTCCCACGAGCCTTGTCACTTTTATGTGGCTTGGAGGGGGTAATAGGTTTTTGGTTTCTAGTGGGGTTCAGAAGAGTCTCAGAAAGACCCTCCTTCCCAGTTGGTTGGGTAGTTTTGGGGTTCGGAGGAGCCTCAGAGGAGGCCCCCTTCCCGGTAGGTTGGGTAATTACGGGGTTCGGTGGAGCCTCGGAGAAGCCCTCCTTCCCGGTAGGTGGTGGTGGTTGGCATGCCATTAAGGAAAATTTCTTCCAAAACCAGTAGAAACAGAGAGAGCTCATAGACGAAATAAGGTGTAGATCAGAAGGAGAAGAGAACGTACAGAAAAAAAAAAGTGCATTTAATTTGACATTAGAAAAGCTTTTATAGTCCAGTACTTGGGTTTTGGTTAGATGATTAGCCCAGTGTTTAGAACGCATCTGGATATTGAGGTTTGAGATTGAGGAGAGCATATTATACCTAACAAATCGAGAACGGTCGCCCAGCAACAGCATAAGAATGGGAACGTAATGAAGAAGCAGAAGCTTCTCTAGATCGGAGATCCATGTCGGTCTCCCACGGATGAAGGACCCAACCCAGCGCCAGGATCGGCCATATCCGAGGACAGAGGGGAGAACCCCTTTGATTACAGCAATGATTAGGAGGTTGAACCACCATTGAGTCAATTTGATCGCATAGAGAAACCAGAACCCTAGGAATAGAGAAAGCCACCCTACCCCGCCCGAGATCGGCTTTGAGTGCCAGATCCAGTACCAATACCCCTTTAAATTGATGGGACGAGTCCGATTTTGAGTTTTGAGAGAGTTTTGGGTAGGATTAACATAGAGATTGAGAGCTTTTTCATATTGGACTCTCACATTGGGGGTAGAAGAGTTAGGGTTTGATCGGTTTTGGGGAAGGGTGGCAGGCGCGTGTAGAGGCGCGTACTCTTTCGAGGAAAAGGGTTTCTAGTCCATTTTTTCTGCCATTAAGTCATTGTCGTGGTTTAAGCAAGCTCGTCTTTGGGTTCCACAACTGTTGTGAGTTGTGACTAACATCCCTTAGACAACAAAGATGCTACTGTATTAGTTTACTCATTTAATACACTGCTTTTTTACTTTATAAAAAAGTACAACTAACAACCCAATAATCATTACAATGATATTTTTACAAAGTAAAGTCTAAAATACTTAAAATGATATGTACGTGGGTAGGGAAGAAGGTTATCAATTAACGACACTTTTTGTTTAACAGGACAAGTGAAAGTATTCAGTCATCATGTTCACCTTTAATACGAAACCTTGATTAAATTAGGTATGGGAAAATAGAAGTGGGTCCAATTGGCAATTGGTGTGTTAATTTCTTTTATATATATATATAGGGAAAGGTTCAATTATATTAGGGTGTAAAATTGACTTAAGATGTAAAATTTCTAAATTATTATATATATATATATATATATACACCCATATAGGGTATATATCGGGTACGAAGTGAAATGTTAAATGCGAGCTGAGAAGGCTGAATATAAGCGATTTGATTATGATCCAAGTCATCCTACGGTTAATATTACATAGCGTACATGTGGCTTCTAGTTTCATGAGATCAGACGGATGATGGGTCCCAACCCAAGCATCTTTTTGGTCAGAGAAATTTGACCTTTCATCTTCTACCAAACCCTATCCATAACTGCAAGGAAACAATCCTTTTCAATTCTTTTTAAATGGTGTACATATTGATCTATTAACAGCCTCCTACACTGATTGGATTTGTACCAAATAAATTAGCATCGAACTTTCATCTAAAATGGCGAGGGGGCACTATATAATCGCCCAACAATCCATGGCATTGGCAGATTGTCCAACAGATTGCCCAACAATCCATGCCATTGGTGCATTAAACAAACAAATCCTTTTGTGATTTCGTCCAATTCCCCGTTGAATTCATCACCCCGATGCATCCATTGAATTCCGTCCAACTTCCTAATTGCTTAATTAAGGTACCAATGGAGAGTTTGAATACCTAGTGATTTATCACCTAATTGAGTCTGATGGAGAGATGGCCGAGTGGCTATTCCAGTAGGCGAAGTCTACGATTATTGCGGCCACCGGGACACGGACGATTCTGGCCAACTTCTCGACTCTTAATTTCTCACTATGGGGCAGTGGAGGGACGCTTTGAGCCCCCAATTCGAAGTCGGCGGGGCATCACTCATTCCACGGGCTGCTGCATAGGCTCTGGCGACCAGCTAATACCATCCTGCCGTGTTTGGATTCCACCATATTTTACTTTGATTTAGAATGTTGGGACGTGATTGAGGAAAAAGAAAATAAATGGAAGATTGAAGTTATATACTCCATATATTACACACTCTCTCTCCAAATTCATACCCTTTGAATCTTGTACGGAGTATTTGAGGAAGATGAAAGGTCAAATTTTTCTGACCAAAAAGATGCTTGGGACCCATCATCCATCCGATCTTATGAAGTTAGGAGCCACGTGTAGGCTATGTAATATTAATCGTAGGATGACTTGGATCATAATCGAATAACTTATATTCAGCCTTCTCAACTCGCATTTAACATTGTGAAAATTTGAGAAAATATACCCCCTTTCACTTTTTTTCTAAGTAATTATACCTCTTATGTTTTCTTTTTAGTAATTATACCATTTAGGGTGGATTTTACCTAAATACCCTTAAAGTAATACTTTTTTCTCTTTAAAAAAAAAATAGAGATAGATAATATTGTTTAAATATAGATAAGATTGTTTACTTTAAAAAAGATTTGTTTATGATTTTAAAAAAAAATTGTTTAAATACAGATAAGGTTGTAGGTTACAATTAAAGATAAATTGAATTTGCAAACATATATTTTACTTCCTAATAGCCTTTGATCGATGGAATTTGGACCCTAAGTGCAATAGTGGTAATTTGTCAATAACCATCAACCGGTAGATGACCGAGTCATGAATTGGTAATTTATAAACAACTTAACTTCATTAACCTAATTGCGTTTCTAATGCATTTGATTACTTTTATAACCTATTCTATGAAGGTATGCAAATCGTTCACTACTGTAACCTACTTTTGTTGTACCATGCAGGTGTGCAAATCGGTAACTACTGTAACCTATTGTAACTGATATTATTATCTCATGATTACTGTCCCATAATTACTTATTGTAACTACAATAAGTAACTACAATAATTGTAACTAATTTACTTATTATAACTAAAATAATTGTAACCGATATTATTGTCCCATGATTACTTATTGTAACTAATTTACTGTAAACGTACTTGTACTCAATATTAATGTTACAGTATTGTAACTAAGTCATTGTATTTGTTTTAGTTCTTGTAATTAATTACTTGTAACTAGTTTGCAATGTAATTAACCTAATTGTTAAGGTTTTAAAGGGTTACAATAAATACACCCGATAGATTGTAACTAATTTATTGTAACTAACTAAATTGCATGTTAAGATTTTAATATGTTACAATAAAATAATCGAATCTCACCTCCCTCAATTCCTAGTAACAAGATATTATTATGCAATATCACATTAATTTAACCAAATTCATGTCGTGTAATCAAACATCTAATACAACCCTAAAATTTGTTATTGTATATTAGTAAGTTCATGTAAGTGATTACTATAATAATCAGGTTAATTTGTATTGTAAGTAATTTCATATAACCGTCACACAATAAAGAATTATTGAAAACACCAATTATGTAACCGCCTCATAATTGCCGATATCTAAAACAATTGACGATCAAATCCAATTGTCGATCGAAAAAAATTGACGCTTAAAAAAAAGAAATTAATGTGGAATTAAAGGTACAGTAAAGATTCAAGTTGATAATATTAAGGCTTAAAATCATCGGAGAACTCCCTATAGAAATCTAGAATAAAACACAAAACTCAACAATTGAAGGAATGAGTGCCAATGGAAGGAGCGTCAATGGAAAGGATGAGATTTGTCGGTTACAATATACGTCATTAAAGGAATTTAGGAGCGTCAATTAAAACATGGGCAAATCCGTCATTAAAATAAAAAAAAGGTACAATTAACAAAACGAAAACTTGGTGAGTATATTTACCCAAAAAAAAAACACGAAAAAGGTACCTTTAGCTAATTTACCCTTTAACATTTCACTTCGTACCTGAAATATACCCATATATATATATAGTATAGATCATATGAGAACCAGCCTTATTGAGTAAAATGAGAACACATCTAGGCCATTGATTTAGATAAATTGGATGGCTTAGATTATTCCGTAATATTAATTAATTAAAAATGAAAATGGAAAAAACCCTACACAACTCCTATGTATAGGCGCGTGTTACCGCACATCCAAACCCTACCACCTTTCATCCTTTTTCTGCAAAGAGGAAAGAGAGAGAGGAGGAGGTGCAGTCAGGCGCAGGCGAAACCGCAACCGACCAGGGTTGGGACTCCGCCACTCGAAGGCGGATTCCGACCACCACCCACCACTAGTCACCTACACCACCGAAGCAAGCATCGCCGGGATTTGTCGTCGTTGAAGGAGCGAGAAGCCATTCCGCAAAACCAAGTTCAACCGTACGCTTGGGACTCCGGCGGCGGCTTCGTCTTTCCGGCAGGCGAAGGCCAAGGGAGACGATCCTTTTTCTGCCATAGAAGATATATAGAGAAAGACAAGGGGAGACGATCAGGCGAAATCGAAGGATTAGGGATGAGGCTAGCCGTACGAGCGCTAATGACTCCGACGACGGTGGCTACAAGTGTCTTCCTGGCAATCGAAGGCGGAGTGCGGCCCCTTCAGATCTCCGGGCCGTCCCTTCAGATCTGAACCGGGCGATGACGCTGATGCGGCGACCTTCAGATCCGTTGAACCGCCGACCTCCAAGGGCGACACCGTCTGCTCGGAGCGCTCAATTGTGCAAATATACGGCCTGTCCGGCTCGGCGGCGCCTCCTGGTCGTCGACCTCCATTCTTCGACTTGAGCGGCGGCAATTTGAAGGACGTATCGAAGGCCGACGGATTGGATTGTAATTTCATAAGTAAGTTTCGACATTTATTGGTGTTCTAGTGTGAATAGATTCATTTGGTATTAGGTGGTTAGAGTTTGTGGATGCTCTCGAATTGCGAAGCCTGGATTTGAAGGAGGCGAGGGCAACGATAATAGGTTGAAGGTTGCCTGTAATCTGTTCTTGATTTTACAGATTAGGTTTTGCTCTGTTTGATTATTCCTCAGTCATGTCCTAAACAAACTGGGTTTTTTGTGCTTAATTAAATTGGAGGGATGTATCAATTTTGTTGATATCTTGTTTTTGCATTCCAGTTTGTTTAGGACATATCGAATGTATCGATACCGTCGAATAATCATGTGATATAATCGAATAATCCAGTGATATCATTGCATAATTTTTAGTTATTTGTTACAATGACATAAAGTGATGCGGATCAAGATGATCTTCTGTGGGTCAAACAATGATCTTGATCCAGGCGAGCTCTCAAGACCCATTCGAGGGCCATTGATGGGGAAGAGTGTCATCCTCAAAAGGAGGAAGAAGGCTCCACCATGGAATAAGACCCAAAGGAGCAAGTTGAGCTACTGGTCAAGTTGGGTTCGTTCTTAATGGGTTGACAGCATTTCGACGTCTCAGTAAAACGGATCGTTCGGAGTCCATATTTATCGGATGAGGTCGTACCATACCTTGTTGGAACGAGGACGAAAAGATCTACAACTTTGCTGTTGAAGGTTTCTCCAGAATCGACATCGAGAATGGCCGAAATTCATCATCTTTACAGCTGTCACTGTTTGGACGAATTTCCACATATTTATTTAGTTAATTTCGAATTTTAATTAATTAGATATATTTATTTTATGCAATTTAGATAAATAAGGTGGAATTAATTATATCTCTTCTAGATATAATCCTTGGCCACCAAGTTATTTAATTTCTATCTTTATTAGGAAATATTTATCTTATGTTTATTTTATTTATCTTTAGGTAGAATTAATCTATCCAAACCCCTTTCCTTTGCAAGGAAGGATTGGTTAGATCTCTTAGAACTTTACTATAAATTCATGTTACACCCTTTGAATTTAAGCAGATTGAATATAGAATTGAAGAAACCCTTAACGAAATTAGGGTTCTTCGATTATCAATCCAAAACCACATCCCGGTTCGTATACTTTCATGTTCTTCCGATCAAAGTAAATTCCATTGCAAATTACCGAGGCCATTCTCGATGTCGATTCTGGAGAAACCTTCAACAGCAAAGTTGTAGATCTTTTCGTCCTCGTTCCAACAAGGTATGGTACGACCTCATCCGATAAATATGGACTCCGAACGATCCGTTTTACTGATACGTCGAAATGCTGTCAACCCATTAAGAACGAACCCAACTTGACCATTAGCTCAACTTGCTCCTTTGGGTCTTATTCCATGGTGGAGCCTTCTTCCTCCTTTTGAGGATGACACTCTTCCCCATCAATGGCCCTCGAATCGGTCTTGAGAGCTCGCCTGGATCAAGATCATTGTTTGACCCACAGAAGATCATCTCGATCCGCATCATTCTCCCCTTCTTAGCTTCGATTCGTCCTCGAATCGAGTCGTTGAAGAGCAGTAGGGAAGGAGCAACCACCAGACAGTAACTTCCTTGACAATCAACCTGAGATGGTGCCAGCAGAATTAGAGGCAAAGGAACCTCAAAAACAACACCTGTCATAGGGATCATCGAGCAATCAAAAGGAACAAAATCAAAAGGCTCAATAACCCTATGAACTCCAGAATTCTCAACATTAGAAACATTCTCAAGAGGTACAATAGCTAACTCAAGAGAAATGTCCCCAACGTCCTCATCGTTGTCGTCAGAAGCAACCTCCAAAGAAGATGATGGAGGAATTGGTGGAATAGGTGTCAGGAGAATTCGAGGTATAGGAACCCCAAAAACAACACCTTCATGCGTGATCGTTGAACATACATGATCTTCAATAAGAATAGGATCAATGACCACACAAATCTCAGCAACTGGAACTTCATGAACATGCCCAAGAGGTACAATCGCTAACTCTTGAGACACGTCATCAAGTACCTCTTCCTCGGCAACGGAATCATCAAGCTCCACCTCCTGCACAACACTGCAGTCGACTGTAATTACAGATTCGGAGGTCTTCCCAGGGGAGTCTTGCAGTACGTGACCCACCGTTGGAACGCTCGTCGAGTCAGCTTCGCAACAAGACTGAGTTGACTCAATTCCGAGTTCGGAGTCAACGGGAATCTGCGAAACAAAATCATCGCGCAGTGCTGAATCCGTGGCAACGATTTTGTCCACCATCTCCGCAATCATCAACCATCGGCTTCGTTCCTCTTCTCGGAAACGTTCCTCCTCCTCGAGTCGTCGTGCCTCCTCAGCCTCTCTTTGTTGGAGAAGCCGAATCTGATAGCGTTGTCGACACCTCTTATCTTCTATCTCCAATTGACGTTGTTCTTCCTCTTGACGTACGTTGAAGCCAAAGTTGACGTCTTTTGGCTTCGCGTTGACGCTCTAGGGTTTGTTGTTGTAGCCAAGCTCTCCGACGTAACTCTTGTTGGCGTCGTTGTTGTTTAGCACGTTCCAAAGCAAAAAATCCATCCAATGTGATAACTCCCTCCCTTGATGAAAATCGGAAAAGATGTTCCAAAGGCTTTGACAGGTTTTTTTGTGTCAAAGGCCTTGGAGTGTTAACCGTTGATGAAATACAAAACCTAACTTATTATTCGTATATTATTTTATCTTATTATATACTTCCTTTATATTATATATATTCGTTGGACTAACCTTTTCAGGAAGTATAAAACAAGATTACATCCTTCCTTTACTTGTTGAGAAGATCGGCTCAAAATAGATCATGGCTTAGAAGTATCCTTAAATAGAAGATCCAAGATCAAAGTCTGATTGGAAAGAGCCGTTGGAGATCTGGTGATGAAGATCCTCACGCTCCATGCTATCTTCATGCTATTATATAAAGGAAAGGAAGGAGAAGACAGAAGTACAAGTGCTACACACGAGCTTCAATTCTTTCAAGCGATCTGTCTTCCAAGTGTCTCTCTGCAAAGCACTCAAATAGTTTGTTGTTTATTTCAAAGCCTTTGAGAGTCACTGTGAGCTTATAGGATATATTCATTACAAGTGTTACTCGAGAGTTTATAACTCGGGAAGTTGCACTAGGCTATTGATTTGCGAGAGTTAGAGGATTGTACTAGATAGCTGAGAGAGGTGGGGCTCTTCTAGATTGGTCTAGGACTCCAAGGGAACGTGAGTTGACTAGATTGCAATTGTATAGGAGAGAGTCTTCTCGGTGAGCTATTAGGATCCTAAGCTAAGCATTCAATAAAGCCTTTGAATCCTAGGGTTGTGGAAGAACCCTAGGCGGGGACGTAGGCCAGTTGTGCTGAACCTCGTAAACAATTACTCGTGTCCTTTACTTATTGTTTTACCTTATTTCCGCACTTGGTTCGTATTGTTTAACTTTGTGATTCAGGTTTTCTCAAAGGGTTTGGCACGAGCTTCAAAAGCCTTGAGAATATTTGCGAAAAATGGGCATACTCTATTCAACCCCCTTCTAGAGTATTTCTATATTACATTGTTTTATATTATCGAACCTTCAATTGGTATCAGAGCTTTACTCACTGTTTTTGATCTAACAATCTTGTGAGTTTGCGATCATGTCTGGTGAAGCAAGCGGAGGATTTGCACAGGGAAGGTCCACAAGCAGACCGCCACTCTTTGTAGGAAACAACTTTGTCCACTGGAGATCTTTGATGAAGATGTTCATCATAGACCAAGATCTAGAGCTTTGGAACATTATAGAGAATGGTCCGAAGATTCCAGAGAAGGAAGGACCAAACGATACCAAAGTGGCAAAGAAGGAGTCTGATTACAACCAAGCAGATCTTGAAACCATCTCCAAAAACTACAGGGCTATCAACTTACTTTATTGTGGTCTTAGCACTGATGAGTTTAACCGTATCTCCTCTTGTAGGTCAGCTAAAGAGATTTGGGACAAGTTGGTCGTCACCTATGAAGGAACGAGCCAAGTGAAAGACACCAAGATCAGCATCTTCCTTCGAAAGTATGAGCTCTTCAAGATGAAGTCTGATGAGTCAATCAAAGCCATGTTCACACGATTCACAGAAATCACCAACAACCTTGACTCTCTCGGCAAGAGCTTTACCAACGTTGAGAAAGTGAGGAAGATACTGAGGTGCCTTCCAAAGGAGAAATGGGGTCCAAAAGTAACAGCTATAGAGGAAGCCCAGGACCTCACCACTCTACCCCTTGACGACCTCCTTGGAAAGTTGATCATGCATGAGATGATCCTTAATGAAGACGATGGAGAACTTCCAGCTAGCACCAAGAATTTGGCACTCAAGTCTAAGAAGGATGAACCCAAGGATGGATCTGAATCCGAAGATGAAGATGACGATGAGGATGATCCTTTTGCTCTTATCACAAGAGGCATTGCTCGAATTCTCAAAATGAAGAAGCAATTCAACAACAAGGATGGATCAGAGTCTTCAAAATTTCGAGGTAAGCCTCAATACAACAAATATGAAAAGAAGACTAAACTGTTGTCTTGTTTTGAATGTGGTGAAACAGATCATCTTGTGAAGGACTGCCCTCAAAAGACTAAGAGCCAGCCCAAGAAAGGTGACAAATGGAAGAAGAAAGCTATGGTGGCTACTTGGAGTGATTCCGACTCTGACTCCGACGATGAGAAGGCCAACATTTGTCTTATGGCCTCAGAAAATGAATCCCATGATGACAAGCTTGAAGCTACTGTAAGAGAACTCATAGAAAGTCCAAAAGAGGTATTATCGGAATTCCTTTCAAATATGATTGCCAATGAAGAGAAGCTTATTGCCCAAACTAACATTCTTATTAAGAGAACTGTGGATCAGGAGAAAACTATTGAGGATCTGTCTATGAGGGTCAAAGGTCTTGAAGCTTTTTATTCAGGTCTTGACATTAAAGTCAAGACGCTTGACTCGGAGAAATCTGAACTCAAGCAAGATCTCTCCTCTCTAAGAAATGTGCATCATGACTTAGAGAACGAGAAGATCTCCCTGAATAATAAGATTCTAGACCAACAGACAGCCCTCATAAGTTTTACCAAGTCCAAAGGCACTCTCGATAAGATGTTGGGTGAGCAACAAAGCTCTCTAAACAAAAGTGGTATTGGTTACAATCCAAAGTTTTTAAAGAAGCAACACATTACCACTTTTGTAAAGGCTAAAGGAAGCAGAACCTCTCATATATGTCACCACTGTGCTAGAAAGGGACATGTAAAAGAGACCTGCCCTTATAGAAGAAAGGATCCTTATATCATTCGCAATACATTTCCTGTTCATTTGAGAAAAGAACGGATAACACAAGTTTGGGTCCCAAAAGGCACTATTTTACCAAATATGGTTTATCCCAACAATGGATCCAAATTTGCTTATTGGTCTAGCCACAAAGGTTGATGTTTGTTTTGCAGGAGATCACCAAGGTGAAAGAACACAAATGGATTATTGATAGTGGTTGCTCGAGGCATATGAGTGGGAAGAGTTCTCTCTTTCATGATCTAAAGGAGCAATCCACGGGAACAATCACTCTTGGTGACAAAGGGAAATGCGACATTGTTGGTATTGGTAGTGTTGGAAGTGATTCCAGCCATAGTATTAAAAATGTCTATCTTGTCAATGGTTTAAAGTATAATTTGCTTAGCGTTTCTCAATTATGTGATAGTGGTAACAATGTCAAATTTAACAAGAAAAGATGTATAGTGTGCAGAGATGATACAGGTGAAGTTATTCTAACTGCATATCGCTACAACAACATATACGCTGTAAATACTGATCAAGTGGCACAAGGAAGCTTAACCTGTTTAAAGGCCTTGACGGACGATCCAAAGCTTTGACACAGGAGACTCGGTCATGTGAGTCCACATACACTACAGAAGCTTGTGTCCAAAGGGCTTGTAAGAGGGCTACCTGAGATGGACTTCAAAGGTATTGACATGTGCAATGCTTGCACAAGAGGTAAACAAACACGTAGCTCCTTCAAACCCAAAAAGGTTGTAAGTTCTTCTAGACCTCTTGAACTTTAAAATATGAATTTGTGTGGTCCTATGCGAGTCAAATCTCCCAATGGTAAAAAGTACATGCTAGTTGTTGTCGATGATTTTTCAAGATATACTTGGGTTGCATTTTTGAAAGAAAAATCAGAGGCCTTATTTGAGTTTTCAAAACTTTGTAAGGAGTTGCAAACTTTAAGAAATGAGCCCATAGTGTCTATTCGGAGTGATCATGGTAGGGAGTTTGATCAACTTCAATTTGATTTGTTTTGTGCTAAATATGGCATCTCCCATAACTTTTCTGCTCCTAGGACACCTCAACAAAACGGGGTTGTGGAACGCAAGAACCGCACCTTAGAGGACATGGCCAGGACTATGCTTTTAGAAAATGCATTACCTAAAACCTATTGGGCTGAAGCTGTTAACACAGCTAACTACATTTTAAATCGTTGTCTTATACGTTCTATCTTAAAGAAAACTCCTTATGAACTTTTCAAAGGCCGCAAACCACTTATATCTTATTTTAAACCCTTTGGCTGTACTTGTTTTGTTCATAACAATGGAAAAGATAACCTTGGGAAATTTGATGCGCGTAGTGATGAAGGTATATTTCTTGGCTATTCTACGAGTAGCAAAGCTTATAGAATCTTCAATAAAAGGACCCAGGTAGTTGAAGAAAGTATACATGTTATTTTTGATGAATGCAATGATGGTGCTTTGAGTGAAAGTGTTGCAGATATAGATCTTAATATTCATGAAGAGAACGAGGAAGGTGATGTTACCAAGAACACAGAGAAGAAGAACATGCAGGAACCGATTCTTAACACTGAAGAATTGGCCCAAGGTGTTGAAGATGCGTCCAAAGCCCTTGGTGTCCAATCCAACAGTGTTGAGACATCTGAAACTGCTGTATCAGAACCTAACAGAACCACGGAGTCAGACGTACCACAAATCAATCCTGATGGTGTGACGAATCAAGGAGCTGAGACTAGCAAAAGGAAATTCAAATACTCCTCATCACACTCATTAAAGGATATCATTTCTGACCCTACTTCTAGTGTTCAAACTCGTTCTAAACTTAAAGATCTTTGTGCTTTTAACGCGTTTGTTTCTCTTATTGAGCCAAAGAAGGTAAATGAGGCACTTCAGGAACCAGACTGGATTATAGCTATGCAAAGTGAACTCAATGAATTTGAGAGGAACAAAGTCTGGACTTTGAAGCCTAGACCAAAGCATCAATCAGTTATTGGCACTCGATGGGTGTTTCGAAACAAGCTAGATGAGAATGGCAAGATTGTGAGGAACAAGGCACGGCTTGTTGCTCAAGGCTACAATCAAGAGGAAGGTATTGACTACGAGGAGACCTTTGCTCCCGTGGCCAGGCTTGAAGCCATTCGCATTTTATTAGCATTTGCATCTTTTATGAGCATAAAGTTATATCAAATGGATGTCAAGTGTGCTTTTCTTAATGGTTTCTTAGAAGAAGAAGTTTATGTGGCTCAACCCCCAGGTTTTGAAAGTTCAGAATTTCCCAATCATGTTTATAAACTTGACAAGGCGCTTTATGGTTTGAAACAAGCCCCAAGAGCTTGGTACGAGCGCTTGTCAAAATATCTTTTAGAAAATGATTTTAAAAGGGGGTTGATCGACAAGACTCTTTTTATCAAGACCAAAGGAAAGGACATTTTGGTTATTCAAATTTATGTTGATGATATATTATTTGGTGCTACTAACACATCTTTGTGCAAGGAATTTTCTGACATCATGTGCAGTGAATTTGAGATGAGCTTAATGGGTGAACTAAACTTCTTCTTGGGGTTACAAGTTCATCAATCCAAGAAAGGGATCTTCGTCAACCAAAGCAAGTACACTAAGGATCTCTTGAAAAAATTCAAGATGGATCAATCCAAAGCAGCCAAGACTCCCATGAGCTCAACATTGTCTCTAGATCAAGACAAGACTGGAACTAGTGTCAATCAAAAGGAGTATCGAGGAATGATTGGATCTTTATTATATCTCACGGCTAGTAGACCTGACATTATGTTTAGTGTTTGCATGTGTTCTAGGTTTCAAGCGGATCCCAAAGAATCTCACCTCGTGGCTGTGAAGAGGATCTTTCGATATCTCAATGGCACTAAGGAACTTGGACTATGGTACCCAAAGCAAAAGGATTTCACTTTAATTGGATATTCTGATGCAGATTTTGCAGGCTACAAGGTGGATAGAAAGAGCACATCAGGATGTTGCCAATTCTTAGGAGCATCCTTGATCAGTTGGCACTCAAAGAAGCAAAATTCCGTCGCTCTATCCACTGCAGAAGCCGAATACATTGCAGCTGGAGCTTGTTGCTCCCAAATCCTTTGGATAGCCCAACAAATGCGAGATCTTGGCATCAACCTCAAGGGTATCCCAATTAAGTGTGACAATACAAGTGCCATATCCATCACTAAGAATCCTGTTCAACATTCAAGGACCAAGCATATTGATGTGAGACATCATTTCATTAGAGATCATGTTGAAAAAGGTGATGTGTCCATATCTTTTATTTCTACTGATTATCAATGGGCTGACATTTTTACTAAGCCTTTGGCAGAGGACAGGTTCACCTTCATTAGACGAGAGATTGGGATGCTTGACAAGGATGCACTTTCATAGGGGGAGCTTTCCCTTTACGAAAGATAAACTCCACTCAGTGTCAAGACCTTTGAGAGTTATGTCAAGGTCTGCTAACTGAACAGTGGAGTACATATACCGGATCATATATTTTTGGTTAATATCTTTTTAGATATTTAATCAATTATATTTGTTTTAATCGGATTTCAAAAATTGCCTTTTTTCATGATTTCCTTAACCGTTAAGATTTTTTAATTATGGAACTAAATTGGTTTGTGTTTAGTCCGATTTTTGTGGTAATTTGAATTCAAATTTGAATTTGAAAATCCTTCAACTTGGCAAGGTAATGATTTCTTTCCTTGAAACCCTAAACCCATCCCATCAATCCGTCACCCTCTCTCTCTACTTAAACCCATTCTGTACCCGATTAACCCTTTCCACTTCTTCATCTTCAACCTCTCAAAGAAACCCTAACCAGCTACCTCCATGGCACCCAAAACCAAGAAAGCCGTCACTCCCAAAAGACTTGGCGCCACCCCCAAGGGACGCCAGGCCACTGCTACCTCTCCCACACCTGAACCTGCTACTCAGGCCATAATCTCAATCGTTGTCCAGAGCACCATTGCTAAGAGCTCAGCCATTGTTCCCAAAGGCTCTCAAAAGCGCTCTGCGAAGAAGCCGATCAGTGCTAAACAGAAGGGGAAGAGAAAGATCTTGGCTGAGGAACCTGACGAGGAAGAGGAGGAAGACGACCTTGATGCTGCCCTGGAAAGAGACGCTGCCAGGGAAGCCGAGGAGGAGGCTCTAAGGAAGAAAAAGGCCGATGAAGAGGCCGAGATTGCTAAGAAACTGGCCGAGGAAGAAGCTGAGCGGATTCGGAAGGAAGCCGAAACCGTGGAGGCTCAGTCCGAGGAGGATCCTGAGGAAGAAGAAGAAGAGGAAGAGCAAGAGGATTCTGAAGGGGATGAGGAACCAGAAGGTGACGAAGCGGGGTCCGGTGAGGACTCGGGGTCTGAGGAAGAGGAGGAAGAAACTCCCTCTCCTTCTCCTCCTCCTCCCCCGTCTCCGAAGAAGCGGAAAGCCCCTACTCCAGTCAAACCTCCCTCCCCTAAGCGTACCAGGAAGGGCCCTGTCAAGAGTCTTGTAGCGCCTGCCAAGAAAGCTGCTCCAACTGTTGCACGCAGGAAGAACGCTGAACCCCCGGCCTATATCCAGGTAAATCAATCCTTGCCCTCCTCATGGTTTTTAGATGCTGAGACTGCTGGTAAGTGGGTAGACGAGTTTCGTACTCGTAAGCTTAGCTGTTCAGATTTTTTAGATTTCAATTTCTTTGAAGCTTTGAAGATGCCCTGCATTGAGCTCCTCAAAAATTCCCCTGCCTGGACTCTTCTTAACCGAGAAACTGTTTACTACTCTGAGCTTACCCGACTCTTCTACATTAACCTCAAAGCCAAAAACGACACTGATGGTTGGTCTTTGGAGACTGTTGTCAAAGGGGTTAGAATCTCTCTCAACCCCAATGATTTTGCAGATCTCCTAGGCTTACCTACCCCTGTTCCACCATCTGAAATCCACCCCTCAAAAGAAAACTGCATCATCCTAGCCCGAGCCAAATATCTCCTACCCGAAGCGGCCAACAGCACCTCAAAGCAACTCACCCACTCATCCCTCACCCTTGAGGCAAAAATTATCTTTAACATCATTGTTAGATGCCTCTTACCCCGTCTCAACTCTGGCTCACTCCTAACCGACAATGCCATGGTCCTGCTTTACCGCATTCTAAATGGCCTTGATCCTGATCTGGCCAACACCATCCTTGGAACCATGGCCCATGCCAGAAAAGCTCGAAAAGGCTCTCCCCTCCCCTTTGCTACCCTTTTGACCCCTATCTTCAAAGCTTTTGGAATTGATCTCAAAAATGAAGAACAGCTGCGTCACACGGGTATGTTCGACTCTAAAGGCCTTGAAAAGATTGGCATAACTCGGTCTCCCCAAGGGACCTTGAGTCTTGCCACTCCTTCAAAAGCCTTTCCCACTGCTCCAGCTTTCGATGAACGCATGGACAACCTAGAGTTGGGCCTGGAGGAAGTTCGCCTGGATATTAAGGAGCTGCAGACGGAGGTGATGACGAAGATGAGCGGGATTTCAACGTTGCTGGAAGGACTATGGACGAGGCTTACTGCTGATGCTCTGGATTGACCAACCCTAAACCTTAACCCCCCCTATCCCACCCTGGAAACTATTACTTTGCTGGTTTTTGGAAACATTTTCAAAACTTTTGGTGACTGTTTTACCTCCGCCCTTTGTTGAAAGACAAAAAGGGGGAGATGATCGTTAGACCTTGAAAACCTCTGATTAAAGGTCTTGGAAGACCTTGCTTTTTAATTTCTGGTTTTCGGTTGGATGTTTTCTTACGTTAAAAATTATTTGATCCAACATTTGTCTAACCCTTGCAGGTACTTAGTCTGATCTTGCTTATGATATATCTGTTTGACTAAGCTGCAGGGATGCACAGGTTTTGTCTTTCATCAAGGGGGAGATTGATAACTCCCTCCCTTGATGAAAATCGGAAAAGATGTTCCAAAGGCTTTGACAGGTTTTTTTGTGTCAAAGGCCTTGGAGTGTTAACAGTTGATGAAATACAAAACCTAACTTATTATTCGTATATTATTTTATCTTATTATATACTTCCTTTATATTATATATATTCGTTGGACTAACCTTTTCAGGAAGTATAAAACAAGATTACATCCTTCCTTTACTTGTCGAGAAGATCGGCTCAAAATAGATCATAGCTTAGAAGTATCCTTAAATAGAAGATCCAAGATCAAAGTTTGATTGGAAAGAGCCATTGGAGATCTGGTGATGAAGATCCTCACGCTCCATGCTATCTTCATGCTATTATATAAAGGAAAGGAAGGAGAAGACAGAAGTACAAGTGCTACACACGAGCTTCAATTCTTTCAAGCGATCTGTCTTCCAAGTGTCTCTCTGCAAAGCGCTCAAATAGTTTGTTGTTTATTTCAAAGCCTTTGAGAGTCACTGTGAGCTTATAGGATATATTCATTACAAGTGTTACTCGAGAGTTTATAACTCGGGAAGTTGCACTAGGCTATTGATTTGCGAGAGTTAGAGGATTGTACTAGATAGCTGAGAGAGGTGGGGCTCTTCTAGATTGGTCTAGGACTCCAAGGGAACGTGAGTTGACTAGATTGCAATTGTATAGGAGAGAGGCTTCTCGGTGAGCTATTAGGATCCTAAGCTAAGCATTCAATAAAGCCTTTGAATCCTAGGGTTGTGGAAGAACCCTAGGCGGGGACGTAGGCCAGTTGTGCTGAACCTCGTAAACAATTACTCGTGTCCTTTACTTATTGCTTTACCTTATTTCCGCACTTGGTTCGTATTGTTTAACTTTGTGATTCAGGTTTTCTCAAAGGGTTTGGCATGAGCTTCAAAAGCCTTGAGAATATTTGCGAAAAACGGGCATACTCTATTCAACCCCCCTTCTAGAGTATTTCTATATTACATTGTTTTATATTATCGAACCTTCACAATGGATCGGGATCATCCTCCAAGTCGCCCCAAACTTCCCAAGCCATATCAAATCAAAACATCAGTAACATCAAAGAAACAAAGAGCGTAGCATAACCTGTCTCTGAATACCAATTGATGTATAGCAATCGGCTTGGCCGGCCGATTGCTAAAGTAAAGACGTCGATCTTGCTTAGCTCCTTGTATTTCTCTTGACGCTTCGACCCGATCACCAATTCGCGCCCTCGTAATAGAATATGGCGATGGACTAATTAATTAACAAGGTTGTTAATTATTCTTCCAATTGCCAATAGTGTGGAAGTGGCTAATAAGTGACATCGACGGCAATGGCTACCACGTACCGAAGTCAACTCCTTTGCAAGAATTGAACACGGCTTCGGCCTCGGTAATTTGCAATGGAATTTACTTTGATCGGAAGAACATGAAAGTATACGAACGGGGATGTGGTTTTGGATTGATAATCGAAGAACCCTAATTCCGTTAAGGGTTTCTTCAATTATATATTCAATCTGCTTAAATTCAAAGGGTGTAACATGAATTTATAGTAAAGTTCTAAGAGATCTAACCAATCCTTCCTTGCAAAGGGAAGGGGTTTGGATAGATTAATTCTACCTAAAGATAAATAAAATAAACATAAGATAAATATTTCCTAATAAAGATAGAAATTAAATAACTTGGTGGCCAAGGATTATATCTAGAAGAGATATAATTAATTCCACCTTATTTATCTAAATTGCATAAAATAAATATATCTAATTAATTAAAATTCGAAATTAACTAAATAAATATGTGGAAATTCGTCCAAACAGTGACAGCTGTAAAGATGATGAATTTCGGCCATTCTCGATGTCGATTCTGGAGAAACCTTCAACAGCAAAGTTGTAGATCTTTTCGTCCTCGTTCCAACAAGGTATGTTACGACCTCATCCGATAAATATGGACTCCGAACGATCCGTTTTACTGAGACGTCGAAATGCTGTCAACCCATTAAGAACGAACCCAACTTGACCATTAGCTCAACTTGCTCCTTTGGGTCTTATTCCATGGTGGATCCTTCTTCCTCCTTTTGAGGATGACACTCTTCCCCATCAATGGCCCTCGAATCGGTCTTGAGAGGTCGCCTGGATCAAGATCATTGTTTGACCCACAGAAGATCATCTTGATCCGCATCATTAAGTAACGGAACCATTGAATAATCAAGGGATATAATCGAATAATCAAGGGATACCATCGAATAATCAAGGGATACCATCGAATAATCAAGGGATACCATCGAATAGTTTATGGCGTTTTCAGGTTGCTAGCCGATCAGAATAATCCATCGATACTATTGTATAATCTATTAATACGATCGAATAATCCAGTGATATTATCGAATAATTCGAAGAAAAAAAATAACCACCCATCATGTGGCAAGTGGATACGATCGCATAATCCGTCGATACGATCACATAATCCGTCGATACGATCGAATAATCCAGATATAACATCGAATAATTTCAAGAGAGTGTATCACACACGCCCCCATTCAGCAAGTGGACAAAAAAACGACGTGGGTCCCACTGTTTTTTAATTTAAAAAAAGTCAAAATTGCCTATTAATCTCAGCCTTCCATTTCATTCAATCAACGGTCCAAATTTGTTCTCATTATACACAATAAGGGTTGTTCTCCCATGAACCACCCTCTATATATATATATATATATATATATGTGTGTGTGTGTGTGTGTGTGTGTGTGTGTGTATATGTACACATATATGTATATATATATATGTGTGTATGTATATGTACACATATATGTATGTACATGTACATACATGTATGTACATGTACATACATACATACATGTATGTACATGTACATGTATGTATGTATGTACATGTACATACATGTATGTACATGTACATACATACATACATGTATGTACATGTACATGTATGTATGTATGTACATGTACATACATGTATGTATGTACATATACATACATATATGTATGTACATGTACATACATGTATATACATGTATGTACATACATGCATACATGTATATACATATGTATGTACATGTACATACATATATGTATGTATATGTACATACATATATGTATGTACATATACATACATATATGTGTACATATACATACACACATATATATATATATACATATATGTGTACATATACATACACACACACACACATATATATATCTATATATATATATAGAGGGTGGTTCATGGGAGAACAACCCTTATTGTGTATAATGAGAACAAATCTGGACCGTTGATTGAATGAAATGGAAGGCTGAGATTAATAGGCAATTTTGACTTTTTTTAAATTAAAAAACATATATGTACATACATATATGTATGTATATACATATATGTATGTATATACATATATGTATGTACATATATGTATGTATATACATGTATGTACATATACATACATATATGTATGTACATGTACATACATATATGTATGTACATATACATGTACATGTACATACATATATGTATGTACATGTACATACATATATGTATGTACATGTACATACATATATGTATGTACATGTACATACATATATGTATGTACATGTACATACATATATGTATGTACATATACATACATATATGTGTACATATACATACACACATATATATATATACATATATGTGTACATATACATACACACACACACACATATATATATCTATATATATATATAGAGGGTGGTTCATGGGAGAACAACCCTTATTGTGTATAATGAGAACAAATCTGGACCGTTGATTGAATGAAATGGAAGGCTGAGATTAATAGGCAATTTTGACTTTTTTTAAATTAAAAAACATATATGTACATACATATATGTATGTATATACATATATGTATGTATATACATATATGTATGTACATATATGTATGTATATACATGTATGTACATATACATACATATATGTATGTACATGTACATACATATATGTATGTACATATACATATATGTATGTATATGTACATACATATATGTATGTATATGTATATACATATGTATATATATATGTAATATATATATGTATATATGTGTGTGTATATATATATATATATATATATATATATATATATATATATATATATATATATATATATATATATATATATATATATATATATATATATATATAATATAAATATAGAGGTTGGGTCATGTGTAATCATATCTTATTGTGTTTTGTGTTAACAAATATAGGCCATTGATTGAATGAAATGGGTGGCTGAGATTATTTGGCAATTTTGATTTTTTTCTTTAATTAAAAATCAATGGGACTCACTTCTTTCCTTGCCCATTTGCTAAATAACGTGCGTGTTGTACGTGCGTGTGTTGTACGCTTTTTTTTTTTTTTGCGTTACATTTTTTTAACGTTGTTTTTTTTGTGTGGTGAACTATTTGAACTATTCGATAAGTTGATACAAACATTCGTTAACTTATACTTATTATTCGTTAGATAATAGAAAAAGAGTTAGTCAATTTTACAACTATTCGCTAGGTTAATAGTAATTATTCGCTAAATTAATCGTTATTATTCATCCGTAAAGAGGAGTTATCATTTAGATAATAGCAAAAGAGTTGGTCAATTTTGCAACTATTCGCTAGATTGATAGTAATTATTCGCTAAGTTGATTGTAATTATTCGCTGGTTTGAGAGAGTATGTAAATGTAATCTTGATTTCTCATAACTAATTAACCAAATACATATGAATAATTATAAATTATCAACGAAAAGATACTATCAACTTACTTAATATTGACTCTGAACATGAAATAATAACTAAATAGTAACGAATAACCTATTTCATTCCATCGAATATTTATTGCATACCAATGAATAATTCCTTATTCTTGATCAAATAACAAGGAGAATCATGAGCAACCACTAATCTATATACAATAATTCCTTATTCTTGATCAAATACATATGAATAATTCTGTATTATCAATGAATAGAAACTATGAACTTGCCGAATAGTGACTCTACATGAAATAATAACTAAATAGTAGTGAATACCCGATCACATTCCATCGAATATTTATTGCATACCAATGAATAATTCCTTATTCGAAAAACTTGAAGCAATTGAAAAGGAAGAAGAAGACAGAGTAAAACACGAGATTGAGAAGACGAAGAAAGGGCGAGGTACGGGATCGCCGACCCCCACCGCACCTCCGATCACTACACCTCCGTCGCTCCTCCGGTCGTTGGATCACCGCTTGTGAACTCCCTATTGACCCCCTATTGGCATATTTGTTCATCTTTCTCCTCTCCCGGCCTCCATAGATTCAGTCTTATGAACTCTATCCCTATTCATTTAATCAATTTCATTCACTGAATTCACACACACACACACACACACACACACACACACACACACACACACACATATATATAGAGGATGGTTCATGAGTACTCATGCCTTATTGTGTAACATGAGAACACATCTAGGCCATTGATTTGGTGAAATGAATGTCTGAGATTAATATGCAATTTTATTTTTTTTTAATTGAGAAAATGGTGGGACCCACGTTTTTTCCTAGCCCACTTGCTGAATTGGGAGCGTGTGTGATGCACTCTCTTGGAATTATTCGATGGTATATCTGGATTATTCGATGGTATATATAAATTATTCGATTGTATGGACAAATTATGCAATGGTATCGACGGATTATGTGATGGTATCTGGATTTTTCTTTTGTTAACCTTTACAAATGGTTGATTATTCACTCGTTTTTTAATGATTAATGATTATTCGGTGGTATATGAATAATTATTCGCTCGTATCGACAGATTATGCGATGTCATCTGGATTGTTTTGGTAGCCTTTAAAAACTATTCGATGATATTGCAAGATTATTCGATAGTATCACATAGTTATTCGATGGTATCGATGCATTTTTCATTCATAATAAAAAAACTCATCTCATTAAGCACAAAATCGATCCATACAAATGAATAATTCGGCTTTTCCCCCGAATAACTCTGATCGAACACTCATGCCACTCAATTTCGCAAAAATCATCCGCTAAAAATCATCCAATAATCCGATTATCAAACGAATACCCAAAGTTCAACCCTAAAAATTCTACAAATTAAACAACAAAAATCCCCAAAATCGCTCGCCAAAATCAACAAACTTACCCAAATCGACCAAGCAAACAACAATCTTTAGAACTCAGCACCGCATCTTCGATCTCTGATCTTGCAATGGGAATTCAATTGGAGGGCGAGGTCGGCGTTGGAGGCGAGAGAGTGGGCGTGGAGATGGGGGAGGCGTGGGAGGCGAGAGAGTGAGCGTGGAGATGCCGGAGATCCTGGATCAACACCCACACCCAGCCGCCGCCGCCACCACCTGCAGCGCCATCGCCGGCGACGTCCTGCCCAGATCCACCCACCGGTGCACCCACGAACCCCCACCGCAGCCCTCATCCTCTCCTTCTTCTCCTCACAGCCCCTGCCGCCACTTCTTTGCTCTCCAGATCCGGCCGCTTCCGACCACCGCCGATCGCCACCTCGCCCGGATCCGGCCTCCCTGAGCAGGGCTCTCCAGATCCGGCCGCTTTCGACCACCGTCGATCGCCACCTCGCCTAGATCTGGCCTCCCTGAGCAGGATCTCCATCGCCATCGCTTCCGCCTTCGCCATCCACACCACCATTGCCGTCACCATCGCCCGCTCCTTCATCTCGGCGATGGGCTCTCGGATTTGGGGAGATCGGCGTGAGATCGACGAGGGGGAAACACTGTTGGTGGCGGCTGGGTGTGGTGGGGCTCGGATCTGGGCTAAGGGTGGCCGGATCTGGTCTTGTGGTTGCCGGAGGAAGGCCGGATCTGGGCTAAGGGTGACCGCATCTCCTTCGCTTTTCGACCAGTTGGCGCCACCCTTGGAGGTCGGACGGCCCGGAGATCTGAAGGTCCACCGCGTGTGAGCGTCGCCCTCTTTCTCGTCTACAATCGCATCTCCGTCGCACTTCTCTCCTCGCTCTCTGATTTTGTACGGTTAATAATGGGGATTTGATAAGATTTTGGGTTATAGGTTACACGCGCTCAATTAAGGGTGGGATTTGGAGTTTTTTTATTTTTTCTTAAATTAATCTAATTTCTTGATTAATCTCAGCCATTCAATACCTTTGAATCAAAGGCCCTGATTTGTTCTCATGATACACAATAAGAGCTGTTCTCATATGATCTATCCTATATATATATATAGAGAGAGAGTCTAGATCATATGAGAACAAGACTTATTGAGTAAAATGAGAACAAATCCTATCCGTTGATTTAGTGAAAATGAAAGGCCCAGATTATTCGAGTATTTAAATTAATTGTGAATTAAAAGGGGAAAAACACAATCCCACCCATGTTTGGAGCGCGTGTATAAACTCAACCCTAACCCTTTCTTTATACAGTTTCGCTATGGCAGAGAGAGAAACACTCGGGAGGCGCCGATCGAAAAATCAAGCGATGGCGATGGCGATGGCCGGTGAAGAGGAGGCATCGATTGAATATTCCACCGCTCGCCGCCTCCAATCGAAGACAACCCGAGCCTGTCAACCGCCAGCAATGGAGTTTATCGTGATCGATTGAATATTCGATCGACGCTTGTCAAAGGCGATGGCGATGGCAACCTGTCGCCTCCAATCGAAGAGCTCGCGAAGGCAGAGGAAATGGATTGCAATGGCGGCGAGGTGCTTGGTACAGAGGAGCGCCGGCGAAGGCAGTCGCCGGCGGAGGCACCCTCGCTCCGCCGTCCTCGCCCTCGTCATCCCACACACACCGAGATCTCGCCTTCGCGCACCCTCCTCCCCGTGGATGCGGTTCATCTCTCTCTCCCTTCATCTCTCTTTCCCCCTTCTTCTTCAGATTTGAGGATGAGGGCTGTGTGGTGGTTCGTGGGTGCACCGGTGGGTGGATCTGGGCAGGAGGTCGCCGGCGATGGTGTTGCAGGTGGTGGTGGCGGCTTGGGGCGGCTTTGATCAAGAGAGATGGTGAGGTTTAGGTCGAAATCCAGTGAGGCGAGATGGTGAGGCGACTCCCTAGTGGTGGATCTGCAGTCGGGGAGGTTTTCCGATGGTGGTGGATTTGGAGTCTAGGGTTTGTGTTTAGTTGAAATCCTTTTTGTTTGCAATTGATTTAATTGCTTGATTGAAAGAGATATTCGGGGGGAAAGCCGAATTATTCATATGTATGGACCGATTTTGTGTTTCATGAAATGTGTTTTTTTATGTTGCCAGTCATATGATTTAAAAATACATCGATACTATCGAATAATCATGGGATACTATCGAATAATGATGTGATACCATTGAATAATTTTTAGTTATAACACTACAACATCATCGAATAATCAAGTTGTATCATCGAATAATCAAGTGATACGATCGAATAATCAAGCGATACCATTGAATATTTTTTAGGTAAAAATTTAGAGGCGTTTTCAGGATGATAGCCGATTTCAAAAATACAACGATACAATAGCATAATCCTTCAATATGATCGAATAATCCAGCGATACCGTCGAATAATTTAAAAACAGCTTGTACACGCGCCCCAACACAGCAAGTGAGGATGGAAATTTGTGGGTCCCACTGATTTTTAATTAAAGAAAAAAGCTTAAATTGGCTATTAATCTCAGCCACCCATTTCAATTAATCAACGCCCAGGATGTGTTCTCATTTTACTCAATAAGGCTTGTTCTCCCATGAACCATCCCCTATATATATATATATATATATATATATATATATATATATATATATATATATATATATATATATATATATATATATATATATATATATATATATATATATATATATATATATATATGTATACATACATACATACAATTCAAAGTACAAAAATATAAACATTCACTCCGTGTATATATTATTCGATCGGTGCTACATTTG
Source organism: Persicaria tinctoria (assembly GCA_037127255.1). NCBI lineage: Eukaryota > Viridiplantae > Streptophyta > Magnoliopsida > Caryophyllales > Polygonaceae > Persicaria > Persicaria tinctoria. Next base: position 57,823,245 of record JBANSL010000008.1, on the reverse strand, counting down.
AAAACCCAAAATTTCCCCATTAATGCCCTAAATCACAACAAGGTAAGGAATTGAAGATACCGGCAATTAATTGACGGTTTGGCTCAGCCTTCATCTGACCCCTCTTCCTCCGACATGAGTGGGTTGAGCGGTGCCGGTAGTGGTGGCTTAGGGCGATCGATAGGATTGGTGGTGTGGATCAGCCTTCGTCCGACCCCTCTTCCTCCAGCGGGTGTGGGTTGAGCGGTGCCGACAGTGGTCCTCGCAGAGAAGCGGTTGAGATCGAGAGGAAGGAGGGAGGCGTAGGAAAGAGAGATTAATTATGAGAGGAAATTTTACCTTGGGAGCAAGAAGACGATCCACCATGGGAACAAGAAGCCAATCCGCTCAAAACGGGAGCAAGAAGGAGGATTTGATTGGGGAGGTTTGTGACGATGAATTAGGTTAAAGGTAGGATTTATAAGGGATTGAAACACACGCTCTAAAACATTGACAGTAATGTAATTTTTTGATGGGGCCCATCTTAATAAATTAATAATATATTGATTTAAATTTTGAGATAATCCAGGCCATCCGTTTTCATAAATTAAGGGTCCAGATTTGTTAACATTTAACACCGTAAGGCTTGTTAACATTTGATCCATAATATATATATATATACACACACACATCTATTCAAATCTTCTAATTCAACAGCGTAAACCCTAGCTTGGAGGCGGCAACGGAGCGGCAAAGCCTTTGAGGCGGCAACGGAGCAGCGAATGGATTTCACAATCCTCTTCACCGGCGTATTCGGGGTTGTCGGGGACCAGTGGTGGGAGGGCAGAGGCGGAGGGCATAGAGATGTCTAGGAGGAGAAAAGTCGGAGGAAGAGAGAGATGAAGAAGAAGGGGCGGAGGAGGAAAATCTGGATTTTGGGGGAGGGGAAGGCGGTGGAGAAAGGAGTGACGTTAATGCCGTTAACTAACGCTGTCAAATTACTGTTCATTCGAGAGTTCGCCTTTTTATAATAGTATAGATATAGTCTTACCTATATAAATAATCCCGTTCATCCCGAATAATCACTATTCTTATTAAATATTTAACAAATTATTATTATTTAACCACCAATGCTCATATATATAGTTTTACTTATACGAATAATCACGACTCATCCCCGAATAATCACTACGTACCCTTATTAAATTTGAGTAATTACTTGTTAAGGACGAATAATCACTATTCTTATTATCTATTTAACAAATTATTATTATTTAACTACCAATGCTCATTTATATAGTCTTACTTATACGAATAATCATGACTCTTCCTCGAATAATCACTACCCTTATTAAATTTGAGGTAACTCCGAATACCCATGTAAATTATCTTATTTATACGAATAATCACCATTTAACCACGAATAATGTCTCGTATACGTACGAATAACACGATTAAACGATTCTCAACAATTCAACATAGAGAAAGAAATCAAATATGTCACAAAAAAAACTCTAACCCTAACGAATAAAGCCTAATTTTTATACGAATAATATGGACATTCTTTTCAATTGCAAACACTAATAAATTAAGAAATCAAGTCACAGATTTAGAAATCCTAAGCCCTAACGTTGCCCTCGATTCGCTACCCCCGCTCGATCTTCTCGATCTAAATCTGCAAAATTGAAGACAACAATGGTGACGCTTGTCTTTTCCATTCTTCCCATCCAATACGTTGTCGCGACATCATTCAAGTCGCCTATCATTACCATCCAGTGGCGGATCCAAGGGTGGGCGACGCCCTGATCGGGGAAAAAATACAACAATATATAGGGTATGTAAAAAAAATTAAAGGATAAAGTACAAATATCTTTAGAGCATCAGCATTCCTAGAACCCTCTTTAGATTCCTTACTTCACTTTTTACCTTTTTATCTTTTAAAAACTCCAACTAAAATTTATACCCACATTCCTACAACCCTCTTAAATTTTCAACAACTAATATAATAATAATAAAACTCATCTCTCTTTTGGGCCCACTGCCCATACTCTCTCTGTATTTCTTGCCCCTACCCCACTTTTCAACCCATTTAGGAAGAGAAACGGGTGTTTAAGAGTTTTTAAGTAAAACACCCATCAAATCGTTCTTACTTTAATTTTTTAGCAGATGCAATATTTAAATAATAAATTCCTTATTTTCATCTTAAAACACCCCCGATGCAAATGCTCTTAGTGGCTTAGTGGTTAAGCCCACCCCATTTTAAATAGAATCCAATCAACCCTTATTTAAATCCTACTAGACACATATTTTCAATTATTTTTTCCTCAATCCATTTTTCATTACTTTAAAATTCTTATAATTTATTTGATATTTTATAATTAAATAATAATAATTTTTGTTACAAATCTAAGATATTTTCTTCATATATTTTTTTAAAAAAAAATATTTCTAATAAACATAATATAAAAATGATCCATAAAAATTTGTGCCCACCCTGAAAAAATTTCTAGATTCGCCCCTGCTACCATCTCAAGAGAGGGTTGCCGGAATCTAGTGCATATAGAGAGAATCACACGCCGGAGAGGAGATCGTCCTCATGATGAGATGATGTTTGCGCTGGAATATCGGATCTAGGTACAGGCTCCACGCGGATGGGGGGAGGAGGAGGGGATATGGGATCTAGATGGGCTTAACGATCAAAGTTGGACTCATGCTCGGCGCAAGGAAGGAATCTCGACAGCCATGGCGTCGACTTCGTCTTCGAGATAGTTGAGATATGCAAATTGGCAAGAGGGGATGAATATGCAGGGAATAATAATCAACTGGAAGATAATGGGGAAGGAGAGTGGTGTCACGCGTTGAATTGGCAGAGTGTGTTAAAATTACAAAGGGATCCTGTCTTTTTTTAATTAAATGTCCATTAATATCGGATCAATCTCAACCTTTGATTTCCAATCACCCAACCGTTCGTAATTGCTCATAAATTACACCAGAAGAGGATACACTAGTAGAAAATCGGGATTTTACCCCATAGCCTATTACCCCGGATCTCGTAATTGTGTAGTATAATGGCAAAATTGACAAGCTGTCTCTATTTTTTTATATTAAAACAAATATACCCCGGATCATATAAAAAATGTCCGGGGTATATTATATTGGTATATTACCTGTATCATATTTTATAGGGTGATTTAGGTAAGTAGGCTATTTAGAAAGTTCAATTAGCTAACTAGATAAAAAACTTGTTAAATTAGATTAGGTAGTCCATTCCTCAAATGGGGTATTAATTGGTCAATAGTCAACTGTTTGACCATTGACCGGTCAACGTTGACCAACTCATGTGGATTTTTTTTTATTAATTTTTTTTATTTTTTTAATGATGACATTTTTTTGATGCCATTTTTTTACCGTTTTGATTCCATTTTTTATTACATTTTATTTTCGCTTTGATGCCACTTTTTTAATGATATTTTTTTCAAACCTTAATGACATTTTTGGTGTAATGTGATGCCACGTCGACCATTGATGCCAATTTTTTTTACTGTTGACTACTGATGACACTTTTTTAAAGTCAATTTTTTGATAATATTTTTTTTTCTGTGATGCCATATTTTTTCAAAGTAGTGTTTTGATGACATTATTTTTCTTTAATGTGATGCAACTTTTTCAAAGTAGTGTTTTGATTACATCTTTTATTGATAAAAATGTCATCAATAAAAGATGTCATTTGTGATAACATCTTTTATTGATGACATTTTTATCACATTTTTTAATGCAATTGACGACATAGGTTCATAAAATGTGATTATACATTTCATTGATTACAACTTTTATTAACGACTTTTATTCATTGATGACAATTGTTATTACATTTCATTAATCGCAATTGTTTCTGGTGACATTTTTATATAATTGATGACATAGAAGCTTAAAACGTGGAATCAAAATATTGTCACCTTATTGCACATATAAAACCATAGGTTTTTTAAAGTATGACATTAATATTGGTTGCATACGTAAAGGCACCTATTATAACATGTCATCAACTAAAAAAATGCATCAATGTAATTAATATAATATGGAATCAATGAAATCAATAGAAGGTGACATCTTATATAAAAAATAATATCAAACGATCTCTTTTCATATATGGATGCAAATGGTGTAAATGAGAAACCTTCTTTGAGGTTCCAAGTTTGCAACATTAAACACAAAATATAACAGCAAATCGTTGAAGTTCCAATATGACATCTGATTGCTCAATAACTTTTACAAGATCCTTGTAAAAAGCCCTGTCAGAATTATCTGCATCAATGTCAAAGATTATTATTAGACCCAGACAACCAGTAGGAAGTGCTTTAAGACTCATATGATGCTTGGGGTCAGTGGAACCAGATGAATACGCCCACAATTGCACTGGCAAGGTAATTTCAATCGTACCAAGAAGAAAAAAACAAAACAAAAAAAACAAAACAAAAATATAGAAGTCAACAAGCTGGAGATTTTGCAAGTAGCACAAGGATTTTTCAACAACTTATCTCTACTTGTTCCAGCCCCACGAACACTAGTGTCCATGTTTTCTTCACCACCTTGTGCACCTTCATCACCGACTTCATTGGTTCCAAGCAACCCTAACTTTCTCTCCTTGGCCTATAAGATAGAGTTTTAATCAATCAGCAGAAGATAAAATATTTAAGATACCATCTTAACAAAAAAACTGATAATAAACAACACAAGAATTGGATACACATTTGATATAGAAGCAATGTCTCCGAGACATAACAACCAACTGCTTAAAGCCCTGATAGGCTGATACTGCACTAGGTGGTAATTCTATGATACCAATGCAATAGAGTATGTTCCAAGCAAAGAACAGGGCCCTACTTCTCTTCGGCTTGTAGCGGTTGAAAAATTTGGGATCACAGATCAGATTCTTCAACTCCTTTGACAACCGCTTACATTTGAGAATGGATTTGAATGAGGACCGTAACAGGATCTCAATTACGATTTCTTCAGGGAGATAACGATCAACCGCACTCCTCCTTGTAACTTTAGCCGCCATCGATAGATAGATTGATCCATGGAATGGAAATTCCAACGAATCCAACCCTAATTCACTCAATTCCACCTCTTGCAGGAAGGGATCCCAATCTAGATATTAATTGGAACCCTAATGTGTATCCAATTGTACAGTGTGACACCACAATAAACACACCACCAAAAACCAAATGTCATTGGTATCATAGAAGTACCTACCTAAAGAAAAATAATCAAGCAGATCAGTCCACTGAATAGTAGCAAATTACCCACCAATTGCTCATAAACGTCTGTCCTTTCCCAAACAAACCATTCTCAAACCTCCAATGCAAACCAACAGGTCCTCAAAAGCTTATATCAAACGAATTAACCAACTGTTAAACAAACTCAGCAAGTATTCACAAACCTCGAGCATCAATGGCAGCTAATGAACACACTAACGGCAATCGGCCACGATGATGCAGAAATCAACGAAAAACAGGAAGCAAAATTAGAATCCGATAAAGAGATTTGGTTGGAGAAGAAAACTTACACCGACAATAAGGGAGAGAGATTAGCACCGATGAATTAGAATCCGATAAATTGAGAGCTTGCAGGGACGACGAGGCACGACGGGAAGGAGAGGCATCAACTGGCATCGGCTATACGGTTGCGCTCCCCCAATTTTCTTCCCTATTGTTGCATCTTCAGATCTGAAAGACAGGGAGAGACTTTGGGTCTCAGGCCGAAACGGAGAGAGCGAGAAAGGCACCAGGGAGATTCGGGTTGACGAAGGCGGTGACGGCCACGAGGACGCCGAGAGTTTCTCGGTCGGAGAAAGAGCAGCCAAGGAGGACGAAGGGCTATCGTAGGGGGAGAAGGTACAGGAAGGTTAGGCGGAGAGGAGGCGGTTCTAATTTACCTAAAAAACGATGATGGTTATAACTCCTAAAAAAACATTTAAATTAGTTAATAACCTAATTAAAACCTTCTAGATGGTCAAAAACGCAAATTTTCTCTATTTTATACCCCGGACGTTTTTTTTTTTGACAAATATCCGGGGTAAAAGGTTACTCTATTTATTTAATATTTTTTTAACTAAAACTGATGCTCGGTTCTTAATTTTCATTAAAAAAAAAAGGGAAATTTCGCGGGGTACCCCTGGGGTATTGCAATTTTCGCGAGGTATACAACTCTTTTGCATATTTCGCGTGGTACCCCTGAGGTTTTTAATCTGTTCGCCTCGTGCCCTTCTTTATTAAATCTAACAGATCTAGTGGATGGTCCGTTAGTTTTCAATTAAAAAAAAAAAGAAAAAAAAAGAAAGAAGTTAAGCGAGGATAGAGCGAAGAACACGAAAGAGAAGAAGAACTCGAAGAAGGTCGCCAAGCTAGTCGGATCTGCTGCTCGAAGAAGAACGCTGCTGCTGCCCGAGCATTGTGTTCTCCCAACTCTCCACCTCACACTTCAATTTCACCTCCACACGCTCCAACCCTAATTACCCACAAATTTTTATACTTCGAAATTCACTCAGGTACGGTTCATCCTTGAATTGCCTCCCTTGTTTTTCATCTTCTTATCATCTATTGATGGGCTAGAGTTGAATTTGGTATGCCTAGTTAAGCTTTAGTTTGATTGTTGGTGTACAGTTTAAGCTAAGCTTGGTGCACACCAAGTGTTTGACGATTTGCTTGTGTTGAGTTGGGTAAATTTCTTTGCCGTTTTGCAACAGAAAGGAAGGAGCTTAGTACTTGTTGTTTGTTTGTTTGTTTTCCCTGGGCATATGGTATTTGGGGTTTTTACATAAGGGGTGTTTTTCGATTTAAAGTTTCTGCTTTGAACCTGTGTGCAATTGGAATTGGAAGTGGGAGTGATGAATGTACAGGGTCTCCTTACCAAGTGCATCTTTTATCACTATCCAATTTCATGGCTTAGTACAGATCATGCCTGATATTACCTAAGCAAGTTGATTGATCAATTAGATATCTCTTATCCTTCATAGAGTCTGTTTGTTTCACTATATATCTTCATCAGCTAATTTTGATCCATGCAGTATTTATCTTCACATACCGGGTTGATTTAATTGGCGAATTATAATGCATTACCATTTCAAGCATCATATATAACATATAATCCAACTTTCTAATAGATGAAATGTTTAAAGGGCCATAACAGCTAGCTTTGTGGATTATTTCTAGGATTGGGGGTTTTGGAAAATAAACAAACTCGTTGAATTCACAAGTGTTTACCTAAGCTATTTTTATAAGTTCTTTACACATTGCTGAATTATTTTCATATGTTCTGGACTTCCCGATTCCAAGACTCTTATGATATACAAATCATTAACTATTTCTAAGTAGCTTCAACTACTCGCTTAACAATCACAAACTAGCATAATTGGCTATGTACACTAGAACTATCAAGATTTGCAAAGCCAAACCTATTTTGCACATTTGAGGGCTTGGTCAGGTGTAAGATACAGATTATTGTTTGTGATGAGTGTTCATTTATTGAATTTTTTGGCCTATTAGGTCAATAGGTAGAGCAATGTGCTTAGGCACAAAGATGTGGGTTCAAATCCCACATAGGCTATCTTCGTTGAAAATTTTGAATTATATGCATAATGATCGACAACTTACAATAAGAGAAATTAACTAAAAATCAGCCTATGTGGGTCTCGAACCCACATCATGTGCATAGCACATTGCTCTACCATTTTGAGCTAATAGGCTAAATGGGTAAATGTTCACTCTTAAAATATTTAGAACATTATAAGCGAATCTGATTTAATTAACAACCATACACAACAAGAGAATCCATGGCTTGGGATTTTACATCTAGAATAAGCCACCTGATGCAGGAACTGAGTTCCCCTTCCCATGTCATCCTCATCTATTTTATAGCAATAAAAGCTAAGGTCCCCACTTTCTATGTAGGAAGAAATACTAAGAAAATTTGCAAAAAGGATTATTAGATTACCTGCCCATTGAGACCCCTAGTGTGACAATTCCTTGAGCTTCTCTATGTACTCAGCCGGATTCTACACGGAAGAAAAAACAAGCAATAACGAGCCCCATCTAAGAAAATCCCATTATCCAGTATGAAGATAAGTAAACAAAAAAAAAGCATAAATTCTATCGAAGCAATTATCACCATACAACTCTTTGTTCTCATAAATTATATCGAAGTAATCTTCGCCAACATCACCGGAATCACAAACCAAAATTTCGAATTCCAAATCCATCATAGACCAAATAATTTGGTTCACTCTCAAGATATGGAATTGGCAGTATTGATCCTTCTTACTTTACTGATGTTATAGACTTATAGTACTGTATCATTCTATTACATGGTCAATGTTGATTGTTGTAAATCAAACTGAACAAACATTTAATTAGCTGTGAACTGATTTGCATGTTGCTCTTACTGCTGATACCTTTGGACAAATGCAGGTCAACATAAGGAGATATTCTACCCACAAACTTTAACATTGCATAGAGATAGGCCATACCACTAATATATTTTGTGCCAATTTTATCCCTGAGACATCTGATGAACTTGTGGCATCTGGAGCAGGGGACTGTGAGGTAAATATTATCATCAAGAATTTTGTATTTGAGACTTTTGACTAGGAGAGAACATTATAAATAATGATGAGTCCTTTTATTTTCAGGTTCGTGCATTTAACGTTTCTCATTTGAGTGGGAGGCAAGCTGATGCTACTGCTGTTACTCCATATCCTCGCTTTCAGTGTCATACTAAGAGAGTTAAAAAATTATCAGTAAGATTTAACTCGTTTGTTTTTCCATAACAGGTGAAAGCTGGTGTGGGTTAAGAAACTGCAGCTTTGCTGTCCAGTGGTTCACTCTCAAGATAACTCCATGACTAAACCCATAAGAAACTCAAAATTCCAATTTATTAAACCAATTTGATGGGTCTGTTGAGCTTCAAAAACCTACCTTCTTATTCGCCTTTAGCAAATGATTCAAGCACACAAATTCACAATCGGGTTTATCAGACTAACAATATCCTCAAATAATGATGGAAACTCACAATTGGGAAATGATCAAGCACACAAATTCACAACAGAGAGCTAAACGAAATTTCGAATCCCAATTCCATCAATTTCAACCTAAACCCTAAATTTCACATCACAAAAAACCCCAAATGCTTCAATCAACCTAAATCCAAAATTTCTGTTCAAGTAAGTTACCTCTTTGCAGCAACTTCTTCTCCTCCACCTTCGGCCGCCGGCCGAGGCAATGGGCTGCCACCGCCTTCTCTCTCAGGCACAGCGCCTCCCGCTTCTCCTCTTCACAGCCTTGCCGTCGCCGACCTTCTTCCTAGACACAACAGCGTTCTTCTTCGACTAGACACAACAGCGTTCTTCTTCGAGCAACAGATCCGAGCAGCAGCAGCTTCTCATGTTCGAGCAACAACTTCTTCTCCTTCGCATTCTTCGCTCTCTCGCCTGTACTCTGTTCTCCGTCCTTTCTTTCTTTTTATTTTTTTAATTGAAAACTAACGGAAAATCACAAGGTCCGTTAGATTTAACTAGAAAGGGTGCGAGGCGAAAAAATTGAAAACCATAGGGGTACCACGTGAAATATGTAAAAGAGTTGTATACCTTACGAAAATTGCAATATCTCAGAGTACCTCGCGAAATTTCCGAAAAAAAAATTATGTAGCGCTTCCTCTCTCCTGTACATGCGCGAGAACAGATCTCGCTTCTCCAGGGCAGCCGACCTCCATCCTCCATCCTCCATTACATATAGTCTCCGACCACCGAGCGTGCTCGGCCGACCTCCACCGTGCTCCGACCTCCATCACCGGCTCCCTCCGTCGCAGATTCCTCACCCGCCGAGCCCCAGCGCAGAGTGCTCCCGCCGAGACCTCCATTGCTGTCGCATCTGAACCGAAGCTTCTCTTCGCTTCCATCCTCGTCGCCGACCTCATCTGTGTGAAGGAAAACCCCCATTAACAGCCTCCTCTTCCTAGGTAAACAAGAACCCCTAATTTTCAGATTTTGCAAAACCCTAATTTGTCCCTCTTCTTATTCGAATCCTATTTTGCATCTTTCAAACCTTCAATGTAGGTCAGTTTGCTCAGATTGGGCACAAGGATTTTGAACGGGCTGAATTTGCAAGGAATTTGTGTCCTCGCCCTTTCTTTGTTCATGTCTGGCCGGCCAAGGGATGTTCTGTCGGCTTCTTTTGTGTGATTCCTCTTTGGGCGGGTTGGATTAGCAATATATTGAGGTTATTGCTGAGTTTCATTTGTAGGTTATTGCTGAGCATTTCTCAGTGGAAGATGTAGCTGGTATAAATGAAGCTTTTGAAAGCATGAACACTTCAAAGATAAGCAGAATCAACTTGGAACAACTTAGGGTTGGGTTGGCTAAGCTTGGGCAACACGTCCCTCATGCAGATCTTCAAGTTCTGTTGGATGCTGTAAGCGTTTTTTTTTTATCATACTCGCTTTTTACGATGGCTTCTTATTCCATTACTACATGCTATATTGCTAGAAATAAGAAGTTTTGCATCAACAATAATAAGGATTTCTGATTAGGCAGTTTGGAAGAGAGGAAACAGGAAATTTTGGGAAAAAACGTGGCATACGTGATACGTACCATCTATGTGGTCTTGATTCTCATTTTTCTAATGTTTGCTTCTGTGCAAGTATTTTAAGACAAGAATCAGCGCTGGTAAATTTGAGGTGTCTCGATTCTAGGTATTTTACAATCCTGCAGAGGCATGAAGATTTTACTGGTATCATTTATATGCTTAATCTCTTCTATTATTTTTTTTCTTTGCTAGGTTGGTAGAGGCATAAGTGGTTCATGTTAAAATGAGTTTCAGTTTTGTTTATGGTTTGCTGCTGGAGATTGATGAGTTTTAGGTAATTTTGATAGAAATATTTTGGAATGTTATCTACTTCATTGAGTGTGTTAACATATATGATTGACGATTCATTGATTCTTATATATAATTCTTATCTCCTTTACACGACCCTAAATTTTTTAATCATTGTGTGCTTATGTTACCATGTTCTTCTACCTTGACAATTAAGAACTATGGCTTTTAGTTTGTTGTGTGCAAGGCTAATCGCTTGACCTTGCAATGTATTGCCCTTTACTATTCATTCATTTAACACACCTCAATCATATACTTATGTTTATATTTACTGAGAAAGGTAGTGGCATCAGCTTAAGAGTACATAAGCATAATTGAAGGTTGCCTAATGATAAATTTGAAAGTAAATGGATGGGGCTTTTACTAATAAAGACAATGAAGTTATAACTTTTGGTGTCGGTATCTTGGTCTTAGCAGCTGCAATAGTCGTTTTCTAATGTTTTACAGCTGCAATAGTTGGTATCTTAATATATTTATGTTTAGCTTTGAAGTGACTATGAGATATTTTCATGTTTTTGCTTACCGCTGAAAGTTAAATTGTGTAGAACCTATCTGCAATACTTATGGATCACCCAACTATTATTTATATCTCTTTTTCGTATAATCTCTCTTCAATCTAATTGTATGAAACTCCTCTGGTTACTCTTGCTGTTGTGAATTCATACTTTGTTATTTTGGCTTGATTAGGTTAGTCAAGATTATGCCTCTTGGAAAGACTTCTGAAATTCATAGGCATGTATCATATGTTTTCTTCATATAACAGTTCTCCAAGTGTCTTTTATCCTCTCTCCTTGTTTAATTTCACCAGATTTTTAATCTCTCAATTGTGACTTCTTATTCCTCACCTTTTTTACATGACAAGCATCTTTGTATCTTTTATTTCCTTATTCGCTGATAATGTGCCACTAAAGTTTATCAACATGTTTCCTAACTATTATGATCTGCCTGTTTCCTAACCATGATCAATGATTATATGTTTGCACTAAAACTAAAGTCATCATTGTGATGTGTAAGTGTTATATTCTGCCTGAAATATGCAAATCCAGGTACTGTGGTGAACGGTGCTGGTACTGCGAATGATGTTTGTGAGATCACTGCTTCTGCTGCTGCACAAGATGCTTTGTTTGGGGTCAAGAACCCACAAACTTCGAAGAGTGTAGGGCTGATTTACAATGTAGGGGTTGTGTGTGATACTTTTGCTTCGAGGCATCAGGGAGGTAATTCTATGACAGCAGAAGCTACTGAGTATCATGTTGCTGCTGCTAAGAGGGGTGTGGCATCTGCAGCTGTTGGCAAGCATCCGAAAAGAGGTGAAATTCTTCACTCTTCAGTAGATATGCAAGCTGATTCAAGGGAGATAGCAAATGTAACTAAAAAATCAGAAAAAAGGGCTCTCAAGTGCGAGTATGACAGCAAATGTGAATGATTTTTCATTGTTGATTAGTAATTCTTTGATGCAAATATGACTTTCGTTTTTGTGCATTATTCTAGATATGATATTCCATTTCTACTTTGTCCATCTTATTTGAACCAGCAAATTACAGTGTATTAGAACTTTGTACTTTGTATTCACTTACAATTATTCTTTATGATTTGTCATACATCCTTTTAATTTCCACTTTATTGCATACATTTTTTTTAAACCAATAAATCATCGTGCGAAGCACAATTCTCTACCTAGTATACCAAGAAACATATGACAAAATGATACTACTATACACCTCGGATTATTTCAATTTTATACCCCGGCTAAATGAAAATTACAATCCGGATTGGATATAATATATACCCCGGATATTAAATAAATATACCCCGGGCCTTTTTTTATAGAGGAAATCGGCTAAAGGTATATACCCCGGATTATTTTAGTTTTATACCCCGGATAAAAAAAATTATAACCCGGATTGGACATACCTTATACCCCGGATATTAGCATAATATACCCCGGATATTACCAGAATATACCTCGGGCGTGTCTTTCAGAGCACTTTTTTTTCAATTTTGGTTAGGTTTTATACCCCGGACTTTTAAAAAATATATCCGGGGTATAAAGTCGGACCATGTATTAACCCCACCCTAGTTCTACCCCGGAGCACTATATTGTCAGATCCGGGGTATATTTAAAAAACGCCCGGGGTATATTAATGATTTTCTACTAGTGATATATATATATATATATATATATATATATATATATATATATATATATATATATATATATATATATATATATATATATATATGGTTCTGGTGTTCACAGGCCTTAAGGTGTACCTTGTACACAAATCTGGGTCATTAATCAAAATAAATGGAAGGTCAAGATTAAAAGGGATTTTTTTATTTTTTTTTTCTATTAAATTTGTGGGACCCACAAAGGAAAACACACTCACCATCCCTCCACACTCTCCTTTGTGCGTGAAACCCAAATCTCGTTTTTTTTTTCTTTTTTTTTTCCTTCTTTCACGTAAAACTCCAAGCTTTTTTTTTTGAAATATTTGGTTGGTGGGAACCCCCCACCACCATTCTTTCATGTGGTACTTTTTTTTTAGCTAATTTCTTACGCAGTAGTATTAATCAAAGGGATTTTGTTGGGTTTTTTTTTGTTAGCGAATTTCTTTATCCACTGACAATTACGTATATACTGGATGGGTGACTCATCTGATTTTATTTGATTTAAAATTTTGGTTATTTCACTAAATAATATCTCGCATAATATCGAATAATCTTATGTTATTATTTTTCATCCAGTACATATCAAAATTTACCAATTCCATTGAATAATTTGTCACATACCACCGAATATTTTTTCATCCAATTCATACCAAAATTTAACAATTCCACTGAATATTTTGTCATATACTACCGAATACTGTTATCTTTTTTTTATCCAGTTCATATCAAAATTTACCAATTCCACCGAATAATTTGTCACATGCTACCGAATATTGTTTTTGTTTTTTTTTTCCCATCCATTTAAGATAAAAGAAACTCCAAATCTATAAACAATGTTTCAATTTTGACCGAATAATGTTTAATTGTGAATTTATACTCGATGTTCGTCAAACCAAAGACTTCATATACTGACAAATAATGAATGATATTTCACTGAATAATTGATCAACTCTTTATCACCGGTAATAAAAAAACGATGCATACGCCTGAATAATTGACGAATTTGAGTCGTTGATTGAAAAGAATGGAAGGTCAAGATTAAAAGATATTTTTTCTATTTTAATATAATTTAATATGGGACCCGCATAGAAAAAGCATCCAACCCACCGTGACATGCGCGTGTAAACCCCCAAAATTTTGCTTCAACCCGTTTAACCCCTGTTGCTTCTTCTTTTTTTTTTTTGCTTTTTTTTTCGAAGCAGGAAGGCCCTGTTTTTTTTTTTTCCTTTTCTTTTCATCTTCTTAGATGTAAACTACTTTTTTATTTATTTATTTATGGTTTTGTAAAAAATAATTTAATTATTCTGGGTGATTTATTAGTGGGATCCATTTAATTTTGTTTGTTTTAAAATTTTGAAATTCCACCGAATAATATTTCACATACTACCGAATAATGTTATGTTATCTTTTTCCATCCAGATCAAAATTTATCAACTCCGCTGAATAATTTGTCACATGCTACCGAATAATATATTTTTCCCCATCAATTTCAGAGGAAAAAAAAAACCAACTCAATCACATATTGATTTCGAATTACAAACACATATTCCATTGAATAGTTATTCAGAATTAAACGAATAGTAGCATATTGTCTCCCAATCACACATTTATTTTGAATTATAAAATACACATATTTCATTGAATAATTATTTAGAATTCAACGAATAATATCGATCGACAATCTCAATCACACATTTATTTCGAATTACAAAATATACCCATTTCACCAAATAATATTTATTTTTCTTTATCAATTTCAGATAAAAGAAACCCCAAATCCCTAAACAATTCTTACGATTTATACGAATAATAATTTATATTTCACTAAATAATGTTTCACATTTCACCGAATAATGTTTAGTTGGGTAGTTCTATTTGTACGATAAGGCCTTTTAGCTTGTTTGTCAAAGTGAAGACTATATATCCTAACAAATAATTAATTAGATTTCACCGAATAATAAACCAATTCATTGCAACTGTTGCTCAAAAATCGACATATACGTCTGAATAATTGACGGAAAAAGAAAACAATCAATTGCACAAAAATGATTCATATCAAACTCAATTAACCAAACGAAGAATCAATTAAAATGGAATCGCAAATTTCAAAACCTAAATCTAAATGAAAGACAAAATAGGATAGGAAATAGAAATTACAAACCAAACGATAGTGGAAATGGTCATGGATGGAGTTGAATAGAAAGCTAGCTAGGTAGAAAGGAAACAGCGTTGCTGATGGCCGCCGAGCTTATGAGCATCACAGAAGACGGAGTGAGTGCTGTAGCCGGAGCCGCTGGACATCGACGAGCACAGTTCTCACCCCCGTTTCTTCTCCCGCCCTCTGCTTCCATTCAATTCCAAATATGTATATAAATTAACCAGCCCATGGCGGATCCGACCCTTCACCCCAGTCCGCCCTTGGTGAACCATTGGACCATCGCCGCCGCTGTCGATTGCCTCTCCCAATCGCCACCGCATATCGCCTGGATTGGATATCGCCGCCGCCGATCGATTCGACATGATGCCCTCCCAATCGTTGCAACCAACCTTCACAAGCGAAGCCGCCTTCCTCTTTGCCCTCGACGTCCCTGCCAATCGCCGCCATCGGCCTCCTAATCACCGCCACCAGCCTTCCCGATCGTTTCGAGACTCTCTGTGCTTCTTTTCCGCCGTTGCGTCCTTTGTTGCCCTTCAGCCCCTTCTAGCCACCGTTTCACAGCAGATGCAGCCCCAATTTATTCGAAATCGCCTTCGGTCCTCCTTTGGTCCGCCCAAATCGCCTTCGGCCTGCCCAGCAAAAGATGGTCTTCTTCTCCGACCGTCGATCGCCCAAATCGTCTTCGGTTCTCCGCAAAAACGATTCAGTTCTTTCACTTTTCTCTATCGCTTGACAATGAAAGTTCACATAGGGTATTACACGCGCTTCCAACGAGGTGGTGGTTTTTTTTTTTTTTTTAAACCAAATTACCCTTTACGTGGCTTAATCTCAGCCTTCTATTTTCTTTAGATCAACGGTCACAATTTGTGTACAAGGTACACTCTAAGAGTTGTGAACAATAGATCCATACTCTATATATATATATATATATATATATATATATATATATATATATGGGTGTATCTTGTGCACATATATGAACCATCGATGGAGAGGGAATGGAGGGCCAGGATTAAAAGTGATTTTTTTTTTTAATTTGTGGGCCCCCCTGCCAAAAAACAATCACCCTCTCCCACTCTCTCCTTCCCTCCTACGTGATGTTCACCCATCCCATTCTTTTTTTTAAAGGCTGTTTTTTTAAACAAATCATTCCCCACCATTTGTATATTTTTTTATTTATATATAAAAATAGCATGATTTTGTTTGCCTTAAAATTCCGTTAATTCAACTGAATAATATTTTACATTATACCGAATAATATTTTTTTTAATAATAATGTTTTTTTTTTAATCTTTTTCAATCCATCTTATGTAAAAATTCACCAATACCACTGAATAATTAGACACATACTACCGAATAATGTTACATATTTCACCGAATAATGCTTCAAAATTCACCAAACAATGTTTCATATTTCATAAACCCTTTCATTAAAATTGCTTTCTGTTGTTTGAAAAGAAAACGAGCTGATCAACTTCAAACCTGAAAAACAAACTCCGTGAGAAGGACACTGAGAAGTGATAAATTTTATCTTATTGAATTCAGTTTTGTCACAACTGTCTTGCTAACTTTTTTAGTCTATTAGCTCAAATGGTAAAGCAATGTGTTATTATACACACGATATGGGTTTGAATCCCGTATAGACTTTCTCTACACATCACATCTAAGAAACAATTAACAAACAGATAGCAAACATCTTAAATGTGAAATAATATCCGAGAAACAATACGACAATAGCTGAAAAATAGGAACTAAATTGTTTGCTGGCTATGTGTATGCAAATTGGAGATATTCATGTTACATCCCTTTGCTATCAGAATTGTCGCCCTTTGCTGTCGTAAATTGTTAGACCTTTGCTGTCAGAATTGTTGCCAAGTTCAATGAAATAGAACAATTAGGGAATCTCAACATTACACTCAATGAAACAAACCAAATTGCACTTGTCAATTTCACTTCTCAGTTTCAGTACCCTCAACTCCATTTAACATCTCAATAGCTTTAACATCTTTCTATGTTGTCCTGTTTTCTAAGCTTGATAAATATTTGTTCGCTAGGCAATTCTTGTATTTGCAAGTTTTTATCTAGAAATTAAGAAAATCTCAATTTAGATCTACCTGTCTACAAATGTACAACTCCATAAAATTGTTTTTCTAACAAATAAACTTGAATTAATTGCTCACTACAACACTGATTTGCTGAATAATAGATGATCACATCCTAATCAATACCAATGTGGAAATGTAGCTTATGTGAAATTCGAACTCACATCATGTGTATAATAGCACATTGCTCTACCATACCATTTTGAGCTAATAAGCTTTCATTTAAATAAGCTTTGATTGCTCAATCAGAAATCAAAAACATTCAGAGTGTTTTAGGTACACAAAGAATTGATGGCTAAATTAAAAAACTGAAAGAAAATTCACCAAATGTAAAGACAATCAGACCTTGCCAATAAGGTGAATTTGTAAGCCACGTAGATGCTCTTCCCGTCGCCGGAAGCATCCCCAACAATCGTTATCTGATGGTTGTTGCACCTGTTCGTCTTTACTGGAGGGTTCATAATCGACATTAACCCTATAATGGTTCTTTTTGCCCATGGCTTCAAATCGCCGCCGACCTCGGAAATTTCTTCGATCTACTATCCAAACCAAAAAACTTACCCATTAATGAACTCAATTGCTTCGTTGAAACCTGGGTATGCCCGATCGGATTGCTTCTCGCTCATCGATCCAACGGATTTCAATCGCCTGCGAGGTTAGCTTTGGGGGGTGTAGATGGTTGGATGTGGTCGCCTTCGATTGCTGGATGAACCCTCATCGCCGCAGTTGCCGGACTCCCAATCGCTCGAACAACCTCAGCCCTAGTCGGAACCCCTTTCGCTTGACCGGCGCCGCTCCTTCTTTTTCTCTTTCCTCTATGGTGAAAGGCACGATTGTGGGTGTTGGGGGTGGGTGTGATTACACGCGCAGAATTATAGTAGTGTTGTTGGGTTTTTTTTATTTTCCCTTTTCAATTAATTAAAAGGAGGGAATAATCTCAGCCATCCGATTCTACTAAATCAATGACCTAAATGTGTTCACATGATACACAATAAGCCCTGAGTACACCCGAACCATTCCCTCTCTCTCTCTTTCTCTCTCTCTCTCTCTCTCTCTCTCTCTATATATATATATATATATATATATATATATATATATATATATATATATATATATATATATATATATATGATTCTCTCGTTCTCGACCTCCACTTCCTCCTAATCTGATCTCGCTCTCCCCATTTCTTTGCCGCCTAAGACTCGCCCAAAATCGCCGCCGGTCGGATTCCCTTCTCCCATGACTAGGATCTCGTGTTCATCAGCAACGGTGGTATCGGCAGGAACATTTGATTTGCGGCTTCGATCCCGCCCGACCAGGCTCTTCGACGGCCGCCGCCACCAGGCTCTCCGACCACCGCCGGACGCAGGTTTGTCTTCCTTCTCCCTTTCTCTTCCCAATCTCGTTCAATCTCCGTCCATCAGGCCCAATCTTCGTCAATCTCTCTGTTCGATCTGTTTTGCTCGCCTTCCACCTAATTACAGACGATGAAGGTGGAGGAAAACATCGAAGATTGATGACGATGATGGACCAATAAAGGTTGTCGTGAACCCTAAGGATGGGTACTTCTGTAATGACGCCCATCACATTCCTTCTTTTGCTTCTCAGAGACATGTCACTTCACAGGTAACTCTCTCTGTCCCCCTCCCCTATCCTATTCGATTCTTCACTTGATTCGGAACTCATTTTGATTAGGTTTTCTTCATGTCCACTATTTGATCACCGTCGGTCCAATTTCATCATTCAATTTGGGGATTTCGGAGCAAATTTGATCCTTTATGTGATTAATTTCTCTTATGCGATTCTGTTTTGATGCGAATTTGTGCAAACCTTAAACACTAGCAGAGATGTAAGTGCCTCATTGTGTCACATGGAATCAACTGAGTTCTTGTCAAAATACTGCCTTTCAATCAACTCTTAGAGCTTACCAAAATCTGAAATAGATGGCTTATATTGATTCCAAGCGACTGTTTTTGTTTTAGGTTTTAATCTGCAAGCATAAATTGAAGATTAAATCTAATGAAATCTGTAATAGTAGACTTCTTCGAAGCTGATATGGATTTATCATGTAACTAATGAACTTGATCAGAAGACAGAAAATTTCTGTACTTCAAGGACTTTAGAAGAGAACATGTTATCCCTTTTATACTTTGCCGCTCTCAATTAACTAAATTTATTGTTCTTCATGTTCTTGAGGGCAATTCAGTGAGCTAATCTGAACTGAAAATTTCTGTACTTCAAGGACTTTAGAAGAGAACATGTTATCCCTTTTATGCTTTGTCGCTTTCAGTTAACTAAATTTATTGTTCTTCATGTTCTTGAGGGCAATTCAGTGAGCTAATCTAAACTGTAAATAGCTTGTAAACCATGTTTACTTTTCTCCTGTAAACCATGTTTACTTTTCTCCTGTAAACCATGCTTACTTTTCTCCTGATGGTCAGTGGATAAAAAGTGCTTCATTTGACAAGTCTCTCAAGGTGTGGAATGGCATTACAAGAAAGTTTGTTGTTGCTTTTCAAGGCCATGTTGGGCATGTATATGAGATAAGATCCTAGTGTGCCTATAATTTTAACCTATTTCATATCTTCTGCATAATCCAAATAGACTCAACCTCCTTTTAAAAAAAAATTGTATTTATTTTATTGCAGTTCGTATGATACTAGTAGGGTACTCTTAAGTGGAAGTAAGGACTCAACACTTCAGGTACATAATTGCTTTGTGATTTTCTATTCTTTTTCTGGGGAATGATATGATAATTCTCATCTAAATGCACTGGAAAACATTAACCAACTATTATAAAGTGCATAAATAATACATCTAGCACTCAATGTGTAAACTGCATTAATAAGATAATAAAGTGCATGAATAAGATACTAAAGTGCATGAATAATACATCTAACACTCGTGTACACAAGAATGAACAACTGTTGGTAGTTGCTTCTAGTAGAGATACAATTTCAATAGCAAGCTCGATAAGGCAGTTGGCATTTGATTTTGTGTTTGCCGTGCAGGTTTGTTGCTTGTGCTTGTCTTTTCTGTTGGTTATAATGTGAACGTTAGATAGATTATTTTATTCTATATTAATTTGTAATAAGGAAAAACTAGTTATAACTTCATTGCTTTCTTGCATGTTTCTTTCGAACCCGAGTGCAATTTACGACTAATATGTGTTCTTTTGAACATCAATCCTCATTTCCTGACATTTATAAAGAATATCATTATTTTGCCAGGTTATCTATGCTTTGTAGCATGTCATCAAACACTTCTCACCTTAAGATTTTGTCCTTGCACTCACATCAAGTAAAGATACAACATCCTAGAAAACGGTTAGACAGATTTGATATCTATTGTTAAGAATTCCTAGAACCACTTTATAATTTGAAATGCTCTAGCCTTTCATGGGTAAGCAGTGTTTTATGCACTGTATTATCTTAAAAATGCACTATATTATCTTATAAATGCACTTTGCAAATATTGTCTCCCTCTCTCTTAATTCCTCAATTTCTTATTAAATCATCAATAATTTAAGGGTTTAAGGTGATTTATTCTTTGTAATTTTGCTTGCTCGTGCTAAGCCTAAAATTAGGCAAAAATGTCAGACAATTCCATGACTTGAATCTGTTTTCATGGCAATGTTTTCAGCTGTGAGTGGTGATTGCTTTACTTGGAAGTGTTTGAAAATGGCCGATTACTTTCCAGTACAAGTAATTCAAGAGAAACAGCAACACTAGGAGAGCCGGGTGTGGATGCACTAGCGCTAGGAGTGGGAGGTAATGCTGTTTGCGGGTCTTTTGCAGCTGGTAAAAGAGTTTCAACGGTTGGTAGGGATGTAAGCTGCTTTGCTGCACAAGAAAGAGAGATAAATAGCAAGGGTGAGTGCAGTAAGAATGCACAGGGCCGGGGAACTGTGTTGATGATATGGTTCTTGTAAAAGGATGTTGTTTCGTATTTATTTTTGCACTCTTGTTCTCTAAAATTGCACTAATATAGTATTATTTTTGCACTTTTGAAGGTTATGTGATATGGTAGAAGTATTTCATTTTTATCTCTATTCTCCTACTTAATAAGTTTTAAAAGACTATTAGCTTAATGGTATAGCAATGTGCTTATGCGCAGAGGTGTGGATTCGTCTCCTACATAGGCTAAATTGCGTAATATTAATAGTTTGTATTATTTTATAATAAAAGTGCAATTCATAATCTTTATTCTGCACTTTGTAATCTTATTCTTGCACTTTATAATTTTATTTATGCACTTTATAATCTTATTAATGCACTTCATGAGATGCATATTAATGCACTTCATGAGATTCATAATCTTATTAGCCTCTTAAATATGCAAAATTAAAAGTATGGACATCATACATCATAAGATGCATATTGTTAATTAACTTATTGCTACATAATTGGGAAAATAGACTTGTTAACTTCAAACAATCCACTAGCAAACAGGAAAGAAGGTGTCAACTAATGGTTCTCCAACGGATACAAAGGAAGCTGAAACTTCAAACTGGAATGGCATTCTTGTCCAAAGTGGTGTATTCTATTCTGTCTGATCAAAAACCATCATAAGTCATCACATCGCAGGTCCCAGGTTGCTCAAAACCAGCCATCAACTTCACTGGAATGTAGCATAAGTTCAGCTCCAAAAGTAACCATGAATGCCCAACAGTAATAGCGAAGAAGATGAGTCTTCGAAGGGCTGCAAGACAACATCAAAACCACACAATCCAAGTTAGAACAGTTCAGTCTAGGTGGGGGAGAGACTGATTATGCAAATAAGTAGCTATCAATTAGTGATAAGGGGTTAGCCGTAGGAAGACCCGATCTTCAACAATCAAACAAGACTTAACAAGAACGGAAGCAAAAGACTCAAGAACACCAGATTATACCCGATGTCGACCAAACATAAGAACAAAACGCAGCAACTCGATGGACTTAGACCAGACTCGATATCGATAAAGAAAAGAGAGCAAGACTAAAAAATTCAACAATGTATAGCTAGACTCGACAAGAGTAATGAAAAGACCGATAGATCGGGGATTCGAACTAAGATAGAACGAGATAGAGACCTCATGCCTCCTTAGAGGGTAGGAACCAAATATCAACAACTATAAAGGCCGCCTCTACACCCTTACACAACCAAGCGGACAACTTGGAGGCACAAGGAGGGGACTCGTGATTACCATGATCACCAAGCTCTCGCGAGGTTGATGAACACAAAGCAAACCAAGCAAGATCAATTACCAATTGTCAATCGATGAGCAACGCTTCGAATCGATTGACTTTCTCATAGATGTGTTTCACACAAGAACTGTATTTCTCAATAATGGAAGACGTGAGTTTACAACTGATGAAGGCCGACTACTTAAACCATAACAAGGCTGAATTTCGGCCCTAATTAATAAAAAATAATAAACTTAGAGAAATATTAAAATAACCCTAAAAGTTTCCTAAAATAACTTTAAGTAGAAAAGTTACTAAAGTAGGAAATAAAACAAGGAGGTCTAGACTTAGCCAATTCGGTTGTACATGACCCAAAGGTGGTTCGGCCACTTCAATCCCTATACACATATAGGTTTTCATTGTAGGCTCCGGGAGTTGAACCGTGCTCGAGAACAAGGCATGACTCACAAACATGAATGAGTCGTGTTGAAGCTTCTTAGCTCAGGCTCGAGTCATTGGTCCGTCTCCTAAGATGATTGGCGTGTCCGGAGGTGTAGACGATGGTGTAGAAGATGGTCCCGCATCAACCTCCTCTTCTTGGAAAGGATTCGACCACGAATTCAAGTCCTCGTCCACGGCTAAGTATGGAATAAGATCCGCGACGTTGAAGGTTGCACTCACGCCATATGTTCCAGGAAGCTCTAGCTTGTAGGCATTGTCACCCACCTTCTCCAACACCTTGAAAGGGCCATTTCCTCGTGGTGCAAGCTCTCCTTCCTCAGGTGCACCCACACTAGATCCCCAGTGTGGGTGCACCTGGGGATCTAGTGTGGGTGCACCTAAGGAAGGAGAGGTTTCCCAATGAGAGGAAGGAGAGCTTAGACTTGACCTTTAAACAATCAATACATCTCTTAAGGCAATGTTCTACATCCCTAAGCATATGTGGCCAATACAAGTGCGACTTAAGTGTATGATAGGTCTTATCTCTCCCAAAACGACCCATTAAACCTCCACTATGAGCTTCATTCACCAATAATAACAGAAGAGAACACCTAGGTATGCACACTTGGGCTTTCCTAAACAAGAATCCATCAAAGATATAGAACTGGTCGGTAGGACCCTTATCTAGGCACTTTCGAAATATAGCCCCAAAATCAGCATCATTCTCATACAATTCCTTAATGTATACAAAGCCTAAGACTCTAGAATCTAAAGTGGTCAAAAGGGCATGTCTCCTAGATAAAGCATCAGCAACCACATTGTCTTTTCCTTTCTTATACTTTATAACCTAAGGAAATGTTTCAATAAATTCCATCCATCTACCATGCCTCCTATCAAGTTTATCTTGGCTCTTAAAATGTTTTAAAGATTCATGATCAGTCCTAAGTATAAACTCTCTAGGCCAAAGGTAATGGGACCATGTCTTAAGGACTCTAAACAATGCATACAATTCTTTGTCATACGTGGAGTAATTAAGACATGCTCCTTTTAATTTTTCGAAAAAGAAGGCTATAGGCTTACCTTCTTGCATGAGGACTCCTCCAATCCCAACTCTGCTAGCGTCACATTCAACCTCGAAAGGATGGGTAAAGTCAGGCAGAGCCAGCAGTGGGGCTTGCGTGAGCTTCTCCTTGAGCCGTCGAAATGCCTCCTCCTGAGTTGGACCCCACTTGAACTCACACCGCTTCTTTGTGAGCTCTGTGAGAGGGGATGCGATGGAGCTGAAGTCGCACACGAATCGCCGATAGAAGCTCACTATCCCTTGGAAACTCCTCACATGGCCGATGTTGGTAGGAGTTGGCCAGTCCTGGATTGCTTTGATCTTAGCTTCGTCGACTCGCAATCCACTTGAGCTTACTACAAAACAAAGAAAAGACACTTTATTATTACATAATTCACATTTCTTTAAATTAGCATACAAGTGTTCTAATCTTAGAGTAGAAAGTACTTCCCTTAAATGTGATTCATGTTCCGTAGGTGATTTACTATAGATAAGAATGTCATCAAAATATACAACAACAAATTTACCTATGAAATTTCTAAGCACGTGGTTCATTAATCTCATGAAAGTACTAGGAGCGTTAGTTAGACCAAAAGGAATAACCAACCATTCATAGAGTCCAAATTTAGTTTTAAAGGCTGTTTTCCATTCATCACCTTCTTTCATCGTAATCCGATGATAAACTCTTTTTAAATCAATTTTAGAAAACATAGAAGAACCATGCAACTCATCTAACATGTCATCTAAGCGGGGTATAGGATGGCGATATTTTACAGTTATGTTGTTAATGGCCCTACAATCTACACCCATTCTCCATGAACCATCTTTCTTTGGGACTAAAAACACATGCACAATGCAAGGACTCAAACTTTCCTTAATGTATCCCTTGTCCAACAGTTCCTGGACTTGGGATTGAACCTCTTGGGTTTCAGTGAGATTCATTCTATAAGCAAGCCTATTAGGCAAAGCAGCCCCTAGAATGAGATCAATTTGATGCTCAATTCCTCTAACAGGGGGTAGACCTGCTTGTATATCCTCGAGGAATAGATCCTTATACTCTTCAATAAGAGATAGGATGTGAGGAGGAAGGGTAGCTCGAAGCTCCCCACTCAACATATTCAACCCTTTGCAAAGGAGCATGAGGGTTGTTTCCCCATCTGCAAACTCGTCTAAAAATGCACTCTTGGAAGCCAAGAATACCTCTCTAGGCCGAGTATGAGTGGACACATGGCTCGACTGAGCCTCCTTAACTAACTTACCTTTACTTACCTTCGGCTTCTCAATCTCATCAGCCACATGGGTTGGCATCATAGGCTTGAGAACTACGTTCTTTCCCTGAAAAGTAAAGGAATATCTGTTAGTAAAGCTATCATGCAAGACCTTACGATCAAATTTCCAAGGACGACCTAATAATATACGACAGGCTTGCATAGGTAATATATCACATAACACATCATCTTCATAAGGTCCTAATTCGATATGTACTTTAACTTGCCTATTTACCTTTAAATTACCACAGTCATTCATCCAATGCAATCTATAAGGCCTATGATGCTGAATAGTAGAAAGTTGTAATTTATCAATCATCTATTGACTAGCTAAGTTACAACAACTTCCCCCATCAATGATCACATTAACCACCTTACCCTTAACTAAGCATCTAGTATGAAACAGATTCTCACGTTGATTGTCATCACAAGGTGCAGGAACAACACTTGGAATGAAGAAAGTTATCAACTAAAAGGAAACAACTATACAGAATTGGTATTAAAACAATGGATACGAGGCAAATCTAGGGTAAGGATCACCACAACAATGCTTTAGTAGATTAATATTAATATTCGTGCCAACCTTGTCTGAGTTTGTTGAAGGTAGATTGTCTAAGGTAATCGCAAATCTCCTTTCGGAATCAAAGCGAATGTGTCTAAATTGGTTAACAATCACCTTTCGGACTCAAGAAATCAATTTAGACCCTTTAAGTTCGTAGAATTCAAGATGATAATCATATCAACATCGCCTTTAGGTCTCGATCGATATCAAAATCATCTAAAATATCTATGACAATCTATAAATCCTCAAGAAGTTCAATTTCACTTTCGATAAACCAAACTTCAAGTTCAATCCTATAGTTCCGATGGATCCAATAACTTTTCGGCCTAAATTCACCATCTAAATTCTAATTTAGGGTTTTAGTCTTTCGATTTCAAACCATAAATAAGTTCTAATCAATTTTCATCAATTAGGGCAGCCGCAATAGGATTAAATCTGACAATAATCAGACAAACGAATATCAATTTTAACACTACCAAATCATCGTCGAGATTACCCTAACCATAGAACGAAGGTTCAAACAAGCAAAATATGATAATCAACGAAATAAATCATAGACAAAAATAAATCGCTGAAATAAAATAGATTGTAAACCAGAATTTCGTCTTCGATCCAAAGTGTATACCAAAAACAAGGAAAAGCCAAACCTAAACTAAAACCACCATAGAAGTCGGCCGAAGCCTTGTACGGCTCAAATCTCCGAACTCCCTGAATTCTAAAACACACAGATTATATAAATTTATTTTTAGGAAATTACAATTTTGACCCACAAACTTAAATAATTAAAAACTGACCCAACACCCAATTATAGATTTAACTCCACAAAACAGTCCCAAGATTTAGCAACTTCCGCACTTGACCATTTAGCTCCTCGAGTCCGATCCAAAATGCTCGCTGCTCCGTATTAAATCTTCAATTTCCTCAACAGTAGCCTCAAAATGCCTGAAACACATAAAAACTAGGTGTAGACTCCAAAAATGCAAAATAAAATAAATAGAGCATAAAATATGATAAATATGCATGAAAATTATCTAAACTATTATGCAAATGCAACCCTAGAATATGACTAAAATAGATGTTATCACTTTTGAGCAACTCAGGATCGCTGAAAGCGCTCTACGTCGCTACTCAGGAAAGCTAGTCTCCTTTTCCGGAGACGAGGTTGAGGTAGCTGAAACGATCGAGTTGGCCCTGATGCTCGGGACCACACCAAATATAAGAACCCACATGATTGAGTTCACAGTGGTCCGACTGCCATCCATCTACAACGCTATCATGGGCCGTGTAAGTCTATTCAAGTTCCAAATAGCATGCTCTATATATCATTTTAGCGTGAAGTTTCCATGCGCTGGCGGAAAGGTGGGCGAAGCGCGAGGAGAACTGGCAGAAAGTAGAGTTTGTTACTTATCCTCACTAAGGAAGGGTCACAGTCGATTATTCGTAATTAAAGGAGACGTTCAAGGATCCTTAAAAGAAGAAACAATCGATTGGCGTGAGCAAGAGGCCACGTCCGAAAAACAACAGGCGGAGTTGGAGGTTCGACCCGAAAAGATGGCTGACAAGATTGTGGAGGAAAAAGTCGCTTTCTTTCCCTTCCCAAACAAGATTTAAAGGGTCTCCATTGAGAAACCGCCTTAGAGCGCCTCAAGAATTTATTGAAAGGGTCACGGGACGTCTTCGCATGCTCGCGACAAGATTTAAAGGGTCTCCCTTGAGAAACCGCAGAGCATTCCCTGAGACTTAATCGCGAGGCAAAACCCGTGTGCCAAAGAAAGAGAAAAATGGCCGCCGAAAAATCAGAAGCAGCAAAACAGGAGGTGCACAAGCTTCTGCAAGCCGGTTTTATTCGTGAAATTAATGAATCAACCTGGTTATCAAATGTGGTGTTAGTTAGAAAAAGCAGTGGCAAGTGGAAGATGTGCGTAGATTTCAAAGATCTGAACAAAGCCTGCTCAAAAGATAGTTATCCTCTGCCATTCATCGATGAGCTGGTGGACACCACGGCAGGACATGTCACCCTATGCTTTCTAGATGCTTATTCCGGCTAAAATCAGATCAAGATGAGTCCTCGCGATGAAAAAAACACCGCTTTCATCACCAACCAGGGAACCTTTTGTTATAAGGTAATGCCATTTGGGCTCAAGAACGCGGGTGCCACTTTTCAGCAAATGATAGAAAAAGTGTTTGTGTACCAGATCGGAAGAAATGTGGCAGTTTACGTCGATGATATAGTGATCAAGAGCCCTACAAAAGAAGGCCCATTGCAAACACTTGCAGGAAACCATCAATACGCTAAGGAAAAATCGTGTTTGCCTGAATCTAGAAAAGTGCGTTTTTGGAGTAGATTCCGGGAAATTCCTAGGTTTCATGATAAGCCACCGGGGGATAGACGTGAACCCCTCAAAAGTAAAAACCATCATCGACATGGCCCCTCCAAAGACGTTGAATGACATCCAAAAGTTGAATGGGTCAGTCAACTACTTGAGCAGATTTTGTTCGCGATTAGCCGACCACTTGCTGCCTTTCTTCGAGCAGCTAAAAAAGAAAGGTCCGGTCGAATGGACTACCATTTTGGATAAGGCTTTCAAAAGCATGAAGGATTATCGGGCCACTTTTCCCACTCTACATTTTCCATGCGAGAATGAAACTTTACAACTGTAACTCGCTGTCGGATCCACCACTATTAGCACGGTGCTCACTACTCACTAGGGAATCCAAGTTTCCTATTTACTTTGCCAGCTGAGTATTACAACTCGCTGAATCCAAATATACCCCGATAGAGAAAATGGCTCTATCTGTGGTTTTCACAGCGCATCGCAGCGCGAAGATTGAGACCCTATTTCCAGGCTCACACCATTGAGGTGCTCTCCGACCTACCCCTCCATCAGATCCTACACTCACCATCCCTCTCAAGAAGAATGGTTAAATGGGCAGTGGAGCTTTCCGAATTCAAAATTCATTTCAAACCCAGAAAATCTCGTTTGGCCTAGGCATTGGCCGACTTCGTTGTCAAGGCCGTCTTTACGGACTCTCAGGATCGCGATGGAGAGGATTGGGTAATTAATGTTGATGGATCGGTATCAATGGGATGATGCGGGGCAGGAGTCACCATCATTAACCCAAGCGGAGAGATAACTGATTTATCCTTTCAATTATTATTTGAAGCCACCAACAATGAAGAAGAGCATGAAGCCTTGATCATGGGTATTGAAAAGGCCCTGGTTAACGAGGCTTGACAAGTCCGAATTTTTACAAACTCAGAGGTGGTTGCCCTACAAGTTAAGGGGGAATACGAAGCAAATACCGGAATGCTTCCTGAGTATTTATCCCATGTAAAAACACTCACTGCCGCATTCGAGAAATGTTCTATCACATCCATACCGCGCGAGCAAAATGAGCGCGCCGATACATTAGCCAGAATGGAGGCCACACTACCCCTAGGTTTAAGCGATCGCGTGGGAATCCATCAGGGGGTATTTAGAATATCTAACCTCGGAGACTGGTGTATACCCCTCCTGGAATACGTAACCGAAGGAGCACTAACAGGCGAATTACAAGACAACCAAAACACCAGAAGAAGAGCAGCCCACTTTCGAGTCAGAGATGGCCGATTGTACAAAAGGGGTTTCAACCTTCCGGATCTCCTATGTATCTCGAACCAGGAAGGCCTTAATCTCGTGCGAGAACTACACGCGGGCCTCTGTGGCAACCACCGTTCGCAATGACTTTTGGAGTTGATGCGGTTATACCAGTGGAACTATTAATTCCATCGACCAGAATTGTTGATTTCAAAGATTCCAATGACGAAGCTCTTGAGTTAGAACTCCATCTACGCGAAGAAAGAATGGATACCGCTTGTCTAAAAGCAAATGAGTATCAACGTCGCCTGGCGGAAGGATACAACAAGCGTATTTTAGTGCGACCCCTGCAAAAAGAAGATATGGTCCTTCGCCAAGCAAAAAGCGGGGGAAAGCTTGAATTCAAATGAGAAGGTCCATACGTCATTCATAAAGAAGTAGGCAGGGGTTTCTTCAAACTTCAAAATTCGGAAGACGCGATCCTCGCAAAATCATGGAACGCCAAGAATCTCAGGGCTTATTTTGCGTAAAGTTTAGGCACATTAGAAGTCTGGTGATTTACATTTTCAATGTATAGGAGTCATCCGGTCTCCCAAATATTGGGTATACCACTTCATATATATAAATGAAAGTTCCAAACCCAACAAAAGTTGTTGTTACGCATAAATTTAGCGATCACGTGCACTTTAAGCACGGATACACATGCAAGTAAGCCTCCAAGGAGAATAAATTTAGCGATCGCGTGCGCTTTAAGCACGGATGCGAATGCAAGTAAGCCTCCAAGGAGAATAAATTTAGCGATCGCGTGCGCTTTAAGCACGGATGCGCATGCAAGTAAGCCTCCATGGAGAATAAATTTAGCGATCGCGTGCGCTTTAAGCACGGATGCGCATGCTAGTAAGCCTCCAAGGAGAATAAATTTAGCGATCACGTGTCTTTCGAACACGGGGATGCGCATGCAAGTAAGCCTACAAGGAGAATAAATTTAGCGATCGCGTGCACTTTAAGCACGGATAAGAATGCAAGCAAGCCTCCAAGGAGAATAAATTTAGCGATCGCGTGCACTTTAAGCACAGATACACATGCAAGCAAGCCTCCAAGGAGAATAAATTTAGCGATCGCATGCACTTTAAGCACAGATATGCATGCAAGCAAGCCTCTAAGGAGAATAAATTTAGCGATCGCGTGCGCTTTAAGCACGGATGCGCATGCAAGTAAGCCTCCAAGGAGAATAAATTCAGCAATCGCGTGCACTTTAAGCACGGATCGCATACAAGTAAGCCTCCAAAGGAGAATAAAATTAGCAATCACGTGTCTTTCAAACACGGGGATATACAAGCAAGATGTCCAAGAAAAAGTAAAATTTAGCGATCGAAAAACTCCAGCAAGGGTATTCGATAAATAAAGAACAACTAACATCAAAGGTTTTACACAAACAAAGAGATAAACACGAATTTGACTACAAGTCTTTTCGAGTTCACTCATTCACCTCTAAAACAATTATTGTGAAACGACTACCCCTTCGTACTGGAAAGTAATAAGGGACCCACCGACACATAATCCACTGTCTAAAGCAAAAGCAAACCAACCTTCAGTAAGGATATAATGGTCCTGGCTATCTCGAAACACCCTTATTCGAAACTCTCGCCAATTGGAGAAACCAAACAAACGTGAGATAATCCCTCGCAAGCATACTACGCTCCAAACGATTCAGGCAAAAGCTGCAAGCGACAAGATCAAATATCAACCAAAAAGCACAAGTATCGCAAAAAATAGAATAGGGAAAGCTACCATATATTCCATCTTTTCTTCAGAATCAATTGAACGGAAAAAATCACGACGACGAGGATGAGGGGATGTCATGATTCCTCTTTACAAAAGCACCAACAACTAAACCAAACCACAAGGACGACTGCCGCAGATTCTATCCAAACATCTACTATTTATCAGCAAATAAAGCAAACAGGGCAGCGTTGTCTCATCACCGAAAAATAATGCAGGTCTGTCCAAAACAATATTTTCAGAACCAGCTGCATGCCAAGCAAGTGGCAAAATTACAGAGCGCATCTCTGCTACCCAAAACCGCCAGTGTCATGCTAAAGAGAGGTCACATCGGAGTTGAAAAAAGACAGAACAAAAAAGCCCAGACCATATCTTTAAACACATTAAGATATTATTACATGCATATTCGCGATTACACATAACAACATGCATGGTTAAGGTTAACAAAAAGCGACAGAGGAACAAACGTCTAATTACACCACTATTTCAAAACAACCGGCCCCTACTCATCTTCAAGAACAAGGATCTTGAAACGATGCCCTCCTACACATTGAAAGAGCATCATCGATGCTCCAACCTTAACGCCGTTAAGGGTCGCAAATCTATTCCAACATGGTCGGATACAACATGACCATACATCCTTTCAAAAGTGTCGGGAAGAGGCTACAAGCAAAAAAGAGCGTTACTTCACAAACAATTCAAAAAAGATAAAAAGCGCAACCAATGTAAACAACTTACAAAACGATGCATTCTCCCCTCTACATCAACACAACGATAAAAGACTCGCATCTCAGGGTTGGGAGACGCCATCCCCTTACCAAAACAATAATGTTTAACAAAGCAAACCAACAACTGCATATTTCACAAACACCACACCTTCTTATAGCCAGAAGAAGGCTGTACATACTTTGGAAATGATGTAAAGCATTTATTACATGTGTTGAAATTAGACAAAGAATATGAGAGAGGGATCTCCTGAGATACTCTACATGTGCTACATATGGCAAAGAATCCTTTCAGAACCCGACCAAGTACACTGACGCATTTCAAATCCGAAAACAGTCATTCATCACAAAAACATTTTTCAAATCCGTTGATACCATTATAGAAGCATTTATTCCTTACAACAAGAAAGGCGCAACCTTCTCATTAGAGGTATTTCCAAAATTATAAATATGGCAGCAAACATCAGCGATCAAAACCCAAACAATCCCTTTATTTTCGATATTTATCTAGTGGGGGATGAACAGTACATACACATGATGTTGCCTTACGAAATCGGTCGACATTTCCAACCCCATGTTCCTGAACAGATCTTTTTATCCACTCGCGTCGTAAAAGATTTCCCTGTCCACTCGTTAGGGGCAGCTACGGATCTCACTGGGTGGCACGTGGATGGAGGGATTTTGTCGAGTCACACGGACTAGAGTTGGAAACATCAATAATGTTCACCTACCAAGAAGAAGCAAGGTTTGAAGTCCATTTTTTTTTTTGAAAAACAAGGCCTCCACATAGAGGACGAACTCTACGATAGCGACTACGATGGTCCGACGAAAATTGGTTTCCGCTAGACCCCAGGAACAGTTCAGTGAGCAAAGTTGTTCCATTTCAAAAGTTTTAAGAAAAGCATGGCCCATGAATAAAAACTCGCTTATTTAGATTCGAATTGTTATCAATCTCTGTCTAACGATTCGAAGAAAAATCTCAGCATCTAAGGACGCTGGAGATTGAAGTTTCCCCACGGAACATCCAGCGGGAGATTTCTTGATTTTCGCCAGTCGCGAACGTCGTGCTAGAGATTGAAGTTTCTCTAGTCGCGAACGTCGTGCTGGAGATTTCCTGATTTTAGGATCTCTCAATTGCGAATATCACGCTGGAGATTGAGATCTCTCAATCGCGAATATCACGCTGGAGATTACTTGATTTATCGAATCATCCGCTCTATACATTAGTTCATTAACTATACATCAAACACAACCATCCAGCGGCGACTAAATGATATAACCACAGCAAAAATAATAAAAATGGAACGTTCAACACCGAGCTGAGAAATCTACATCACTATTTTGGTCAAGACCATGGTTGACGACAACAACATCAAAGCAAGAGTGTCCTTCATACTCAAAAATCAAGCGTGTCCCAATTCGAAGTTCATTCGACACAACGAACTCGGGCCCTAAGGCTTCCACCCTCACCACAAATTCCTCGTCCGCCCGCATCCATAAATGGACGAATCCAAGGGCACCATAACCATAATCCCGGTATATGGATGGTAAAGGCTACAACAAAAACAAACACATCAGAAACGCTTTACTTATCAAAAAACCAATCGCATAAATTTTGCTTACCATCACATATAAATGCCCCTCAATGAAAATATCCCAAGTGAAACCCCTCACGCGAGGAAAAAACACACCTGGAATGTCAATTAGCGTCGTAGGCATCATTGTCACAAGCAAACTACAATAAAGCCTTGGGTTTCTTGCCTTCTTATACTAACCTCTGCAAAGAAAAACATCAAAAGAAACCGCCTACCACCCAGTTCCACCACGAGGGCAACAAATACCAGATAACACGGCAAAGAGCATCTGATAAGAACAAGTTCAATCCAGGCGGTGAAGAAAGTTACAAGAAAAATTCATACACCGAGCTGCACGAAAAACAAGCGGACAACACGCACCTCCTTGCTTCATAGTAATTCAGATATAGCCCTGCAGAAGAACATCCATATCCACTACGCATAAAACTGGCATAAATGAAAACATCAGAAGTACAAATTGAATTACCTAAAAACACTATGCCAAGTTTCGACATGGTTTCAGGAGAACTCTCTCCACCAGAAACACTATGCTTTTTCCAAATCCTAAATTCTCCAGAATAATCCTTAGGGAAAGCCACTTACACATGCTCCCTTTACCGTATATCTTTGTAGAATTCGGGGAGGAAATAATAAACCACATCTGTCTATGTTCTCTTTCGAACCAAGAATTCTTAATCCTAGTCGAACGAGACGAGGGAGATTGGTTCTCCCTATCGGAAGGGTGGATATCATTGACGAACATTATGAACCTCAGAATAGGGAGCCGCCTCACCTTTGAATACCAAGAAGAATCCCACTTTGATGTGGCAATAGAGCAACCAGGCCCCGACGAGAACGGAGATATTTTGCCTGACTACTTATGCTATGAAGAAATATAACTACAAGAAAGATAGTACAAGTTATTTCCTGTTATATTTCATCGCTATGAAGTTCTTTAGTTCAGCCTATCGTTCTGCATAATATCTAATAAATACGCGAACCATACTTTTGTCATTTCACGGTTTATTCCATAAAACGATCAACGACAGGAGATGGGTAAGGGTATCGCGAATTTACCTTGCAGATAAAAGCAGTGGATAGGGTAAACAGGTCAAGATTTAAACATGAGAAAACATAAATAAAATCGGCGGGATAGGCCATTAAGAAAAACAAACAAAGGGCACCAAAGAAAGCATGACAGATTCAAAAGTTAAGGTATTCACAAAAAACCATGACAAAACATCGCTTGCCATATGACTGGAAATATTCGCCATCCAAAAAACGGGCACACAAACCGCAGCAGAGTACGAGACTCTCACCACGGGTAGAAATGTTTTCAAACTTCCCCACAACGAAAGAACTTTATAAAGAGTGGAATAACGATCAGATCAAACATCAGTAGGAGGGTGATCAACGTGAGCAGGCTCGAGGGTTTTCTCACCATTAGGAGGAGGGTCGAGGATTGCTGCATCGTCAATTGGAGCGTCATGGGGGAGAGCTAGCTCCCACTAAGGATCTGTAAGCTTCAGGTTTTCATCCTCGTAGCTAGGAGGAAAGATCCTCACCTTGTCGCCGAGTTGAGCAAAGCGATTAACACTCTGAGTGATCCCATCCATGACCCCCTCCATTCACACCCCCCCACCCCCGACGGGACGTTGAAAGAACCCCCCCCCCCCCCCCCCCCCCCCGCAGAATGACGGTTAAAAGACACCTTTTCGTCTACCCCACTAATTTTTCTCGAATCCCGAGAAATCACTTCTGGGAAAGGCGAAAAGGAGAGACGAAAGGTTCCTTCCGCCCCTTGTCGTCGAAGATCTGCCACAAAATCCCAAAGGATCGCCGGAGGTTTTTTCCAAAAGAACTAGAAAGCCGTACTACCCCATCCCGGCACCACCCCCACAATTACTAGATACCCGTCTCCTCCCCCATAAAAGACATCTATTGCTAAAAGAACAGAGGAGGCGGGGGATGGGGCACCAGGGCATGCCCGGGTTCCCATCCCATAACCGTCGGGCTCCACACCAGAGGAGGACAATTCCACCACTAGTTTCGATGTTTCTGGCTAAACCTAAAAATCTCAAGAGAAGAACGCAAGCCTAGAGATTAAAAAGGACATGAGGGAGATCGGAGGAAAAAACTCATTTGGAAGATGTGGATAAAGGACGCCGGCAAAATAAGAGAACTGGAAAACGAGCCACCACCTAACTCCGATCTCATCTCTGAAAGTGCAGAAAACCCTTGAACTCTCTCTCTCCTCTCTATCTTTCCAGAAATGAGGAATGAGGAAGTTATGAGGCAAAAAACCTCACTTATAGGTCTCTTTGGGACCATTCCGCCCAATGGGCCCGAAAAAGCAAGTTGGGCCCAGTCAAGGCCCATCCCATGAACTAGTTTTTGGCGGGAAGCATCGTATTTATCGAAACACAATCGCGAACGACATATCACTCGCGATCCGGTTACGAGGAGATATGACGATGCCATAGAAAATAGGCTTATTAAATAATACAAGTAGGGCATCATAAATAGGCCACCCAATGCAAAAAGACACCTGGTCCCACTGCAGGGTTCGTCGCGAAGTAAGTCACTCGATCAAACCCCAGCCAAAGCCTCTTCACGACCTAAACAAGGATGTCAACTCGCGTAAGAAACCAGAATGGTCCTCCAATGGACCTCGTGGTTCTCGGGAGCCCTAACAAGTAGCTCGCTGGCTCAAGCACCTCGTTTCTTATAATGCCACGTGTATGGCCTATACCCCTAAGCACGAGGGCATGCCTTACAGGTGTTCTATGTAAGAACCACGAGGTCGCCAGCCAGCTACTCGCTTAGGTTTCTCTATAAATACCCCCATCCGACCTCAAAGGAGGGGATCCGATTCCAAGATAGAAAAGCATAAGAGCTCTGATTATCCCCCGGACTTAAAGCCCCCGGAGTTGAGTTCTAACAATCTTTGATCGGAGAAGAACATTATTTGGGATAACAACCTCGCTTAGCTTCCTCTACGAACGACGACCGAACAATAACTTAATTCATCGCGAGCCAAACTCATAATCCCCATCGCTTGGGCTAATAAATATATAACTGATTATCACTCTACACCGCCAGGGCCCGCATGTATTTTAAGACATTTTGTCATCATAGTGAGGTAATAATTATAGGCGAAATTCCATAAACGCGTCAAGTACCACTTTCAAAGATCCATTCAGGTTTCATATTCCTATTCACGTTATGCATTATTCTACTTTTGAAAACATGAACCTAGTAATACATGAAGAAGGTGATTTGAAAGACATGAAAAGATAGGGAAGGTGATACCAAGAGGGTGCAAGAAGGGGAAAGCAATGGAGATTGCGATCCTGAAATAGATAAATGTAAAAACATTAGTAAGTAAAAGACTAAAAGTGGGTTGAGAAGAAGTAGAAAATGAATGAAGATGAAGCAAGAAAAAGAAGAATGTAAGTCGTTGTAGGTGGATGAAAATAGGTTAATTACTTGCTATATTTCATTATCAATATATATAGATGAGTAAATATGATAGTTAAAGTAAATGGATAAATATTTGTTTAATAACTCAGCAGTAAAAATCCCAAAAAATATTCGAGACAACCGTGAAAATCCGTGTATTCGAGATTGAATTTTTTTGTTGTAAATAGATAAACATTAGATTTTAACAAATCATTCAAGCAGGTAAATAGGCGGCAATTTACTATCACATATACTCCTTTTTTTTTAGTGTTATAGGTAAAATCAAGTCTTTGTATTGAGATTGCAATCTTGTTTATTTTGTAAATAGATAAACATTGGATTTTAATAAATATCAATTGCTATGTTTGAATCGGTTGCTTTAGTAAAGCCCATGTATATTCAACCGTCACCGATAATGATTTTATTTAATTTTCTCAGGAAAAAAAAACTTGAAGTGCAAGTTCCTAATTGAGCTACTGTCGTCATTCATAATATAGCTACCTGATCTAATTTTAGGGCGGTGATCTAATTCACTGTACGTTTACTACTGATTTTCTACCGTTTTTGTTTGATTGAGTTTATGAGATCTGGATTTCAAGTTAATTTGGTTGTTCTGGATCACCAAAGTGGACTTCCTTTCGACATTCAAGAAGCAATTCAGGGAAAAAGACCCTCATGGATGCATACTCGATCTGGTATGAACTTGTGTACCAATAATAATTCTTAGTTTTGGTTGCTTTTAGTTTTTAGACTACTTGAGATTTGATGAATAATGATCATGTATGCAGTTTCTTGATGCTACTGATGCAAAGTGGGAAACTATGAGCGAGGCTGAAAGAGCAAAGATGCAAGAAGAATTGTTGAAGAAGCTCCGTGAGATTATTTTTTGTAATTCATATGAAATATTTATTTTTTGTAATTCGTTATTTATAAAATCATCAAATATCTCAGGGAGTTGTGTGGAATAAAATCATCTAATATCTAATAAAGGAGTTTAGTGAAATTTATTTATTAGTATCATATTGTTTTATTATTTTCTGACTTTAAAAAATTTTGGATAAATAATAATCTGTAAATTTGGAGAAATTGTTATGATTTGATCAACAAATTCGAAATATTTTTATTAATAAAAACGATTTTAAGTATATTTATCTATATACATATACTAAAACCGATGCATATCGTCCTGCGTGGCGGCGTGTGAGTGAATCTGCCTACGTGGCGGCGCCTAAGTGCGTCTCACAAAACTTTCTCCCGTCAAAAAGAAAATCTAATAAAAATAATTATTTTATTTTACCATTAACTCTTATAATTGGATATATATGAAATATCTTATAAGGAAAAAATTATATCAATATATCACAATCAATATAACTAAACGTACTAATAATAATAATAATAATAATAATAATAATAATCTGTAAATTTGGAGAAATTGTTATGATTTGATCAACAAATTCAAAATATTTTTATTAATAAAAACGATTTTAAGGCATAAACGACGAGCGGCGATACGGCGATGAGGGCTTCTCCGGTGGTTTTTGACGCCCGGAGTCGTCTTTTCTGAGGCGTTATCGGTGGCCTTTCATCCTCTCGGGCTGTGTTCGGGGTTTGGTGTATGGCTGTGCTCGTTCTCTTCAGGTTCGATGTCTCTCTCCCTCTTATTGAATTGCTTACGGTGTCATTCGGACGACCTTGGCTTTCTTCTTCCTCTTCTGTGCCTTCCTTCTTCGGCTGCATGATCTGCCGGGTCTGATAGGGCTGTGATTTTCGTTTCGGGTTGGCATCGGGGCTCGATTCTTTGGGTTGTTGGTTGTTGTTGTCTGCGCCTGTTTCTGTGGCTGTTTATGTCCAATTGCCTGTCTGCTCGTCTCGCTTTGTTTGTGTTTAATTTGCTGCTCAGTCTCGTCTAGTGGTTGCAGCGTTTCTTTCGTTTGTGGTTTGCTGCTTCCGATTTATGGTGTTGTTGTTTGCTGGTGCCTGCAACTGGTGGAGTTTGTGGGTTGTTTAATTAAGGAGTTTGTGGGATGTTTAATTAATTAGCATCTATATGAACTCACTACTCATTCCATTGATGGCTACTTTGGGTCGTGGTTTCTCTTTTTTTTAGTGGGGTTGCTCCTTTATTAATTCCTTTCAGCTGTTTTACGGTTAAGCTATTTGTGTTGTGGTGGAACAACTTGGCTTTGTTTTTTTTATTATAATATGCCCGATCTTGTTCGGTATTATTGTCCTTTTGTGGGTCTTTGTGGGTGCGTTGATGGTGGTGGTAGAGGTCTTGTTAAAACCTCCATGCTCAGGCATCTTCGTGATCGACATTGCAGTGGTGATGCTCAGGTACTTACTCGTCAAACTCTTTCTGATAGTTTGGCTATTTATTCTGATGTTGAGACGACTTTCAAGCGTATGGGGGTTTGGTTATGTGGAGTTTGTCTTAAAACTCATACTTTTCGTGCCCGGTGTCGGCATAGTCAGGATGATTCGGTGGCGCCTCCGGACTGTGGTGATGGCCTTGTTCGCTTTATTATTTATGATATTCCTAGACCTTCAGCTCCGGCTCCTTCGGTTCCTTTGACTGCTGTTGGGGTTGTGCCTGTTGGGTTGTCTATATCTTTGCTTGATCGTTTGTTCTCTTTGGGGTTACGCACTGTGAGATCCATCCCTCCTAAGTGTCGCCTAGGTTTCTCTCGGATTTTAAAAGGGGCATTAGATGGTGTGGCTGACTCTCCTGGTGACCTCTCCGGTTGGATTCGCTTGCTTGTGATGCCTCTTTGTATACTTAAGACCTTTTCCCCTCGGAGTAATCTTGAGTGTAGGACTGCTGTCAAGCGTCAGCGTCAAGAGGAGAGTATTGCTAGTGCTATTCGTGCTTGGGGTGTGCCTGGCGGCAGTTTGCAACTTATACAGGAGACCTTAGCTGAGGTTCCGCCTCCTTTTAGTGTGCAGGAGGACCTTGATTTGAGTGAGCTTAACCTCCGACAATGTCGGAGGAAGATTTGTGATGGTCATTACACTGCCGCTGTTCGGGTGCTTTCTTCATCAGGTATTGCTCCTTATTCTAAAGGCACTCTTGAGGCCCTACGAGATAAGCACCCCACTGCCCCGTCTCCCGGCTTGCCACCTTTGTCGGTTGATCACCATCCTCTAGTTGCCTCTTCGACTATTGTTTTGGATATGATTCGAAATTTCCCGCGGGGCACGTTATGTGGGAGGGATGGGTTCCGTGCTCAACATCTTTTTGATTGTTTGGGTGGAGCTGTTGTTGCTATTTTAGATGATTTGATCTCCACCATTACTCGGGTGGTTAATCTTTTCCTGGAAGGCCGCTGTCCGCAGGATCTGGGTGAGTATATTGCTAGTGCTCCGCTCACACCGCTTGTTAAACCAGGTGGTGGCATACGTCCCATTGCTGTTGGCACTATTTGGAGACGTCTTGTCTCTAAGGTTGGTGCTTGTTTAGTTGGCCCATCTTTGTCTGGTTATTTTGCCGGTCTTCAGTTTGGGGTCGGGGTATCCGGTGGCGGAGAGGCTATTCTGCATGCCTTGAATCGGCTTGTTGAGGCTCGTGGTAGTGAGGAGGGTCTTTCTATGTTGTTGGTTGACTTTCAGAATGCTTTCAACCTAGTTGATCGTGTGGCCATGTTACAGGAAGTTCGCCGTCACTGTCCGGTTCTATCCCGATGGGTAGAGTTTTGTTACTCTAATCCTGCTCGGCTGTATTATGGGGAGCATAGCTTATGGTCTTGCCGGGGGGTTCAACAAGGGGATCCCTTAGGGCCTCTACTTTTTGCTTTGGTATTGCATCCTTTGGTATGCAAGATCAGAGACTCTTTTGCCCTGAGTATGCAGGCTTGGTAC
This sequence comes from Persicaria tinctoria, assembly GCA_037127255.1. NCBI lineage: Eukaryota > Viridiplantae > Streptophyta > Magnoliopsida > Caryophyllales > Polygonaceae > Persicaria > Persicaria tinctoria. The sequence continues at coordinate 57,782,452 of JBANSL010000008.1, read as the reverse complement.
TTAGATGATGGCACTGTTGTTGGGGACACTTTGATTGTGGGTAAAGTGTTGGATCTGATTATGGCGGAAGGTCCCCGCTTTGGCCTTCATCTTAATGTGGATAAGACCGAGGTTTTTTGGCCTATAGAAGACCCCAGGAGTCGGCTTCCTGGTGTTTTCCCCTCCTCTATTGCTCGCCCTTCGCGTGGTGTCAAAGTTTTAGGTGGGCCTGTCAGCACGTGCCCTATTTTCAGTAGCGATCTTGTGGCGAAGAGAGTTACTAGGACCATAGAGCTTATGTTCTCCACGTGTTTTCCCCTCCTCTATTGCTTCGGGCTTGTACAGGTATTTCCAAACTTTACTTTGCTTTGCGTACTTGTTCTCCACGTGTCTTTGGGTCGGCCCAGCTCTCCTTTGATGCGGCACTTCGTTCTAGCTTGGAACGTATTGTCACTGCGTCTGGGCCTGGATTTGGAGATTGGCAATGGCGGCTTGCCACCTTCCCCTTTCATTTTGGTGGGCTCGGAGTATATGCTGCTGGGGATGTCCTACATTATGCTTTTCTGGCGTCTCGTTTGCAGTCAGCGGAGTTGCAGGCTAAACTCCTATGCCCTTTTGGTATTATTGCTACTGGTCCTAGTTTTGATGATGCTTGTCGTGCTTTTAATGAGATTACAGGTTCTGATCTTATGCGCGATCCTAGTGAAATCGCTGCCCCCAAACTTATGAAGAAATTGGCAGATATATATTTCGCAAAGGTTGCTGCTACATCGGACTCTGTTTTCTCTTTGACTCCGCGACAGGTGGCATTGTGGAAGTCTCAGCAAGGTGTACACTCCTCCGATTGGTTGCGTGCAATTCCTGTTTCTGGGCTAGGGCAGACTATGAATGGAAGAACCTATCGTAGTGTGCTTAGTTATCGACTGGGTGTTCCATTGTTCATGGTGTCTAGGCCCTGTCCGGCTTGTTCTCGGGTCTTTGATGGTGATGTCTATGGAGATCATGTTGTGTCCTGTGCTAGTACCGTGGGTATTAAACATCGACATAACCTTGTGCGCGATACCTTATTAGATATCTGTTATAGGGCTGTAATTTCTGCCGGTAAGGAGGTTGATATCGGTTTGGTGGATGGGCACGATAGGCCTCTTCGTCCGGCAGATTTGCTTCTTTATTCATGGGACAGAGGGCGTGATGTTTGTGTTGATCTGACGGGATCTTCCCCCTTGACTCAGGCAGGGGTTTATGACTTTGTCCCTGGTCGTGTTGTTGTTGCTGCTGCTCAACGTAAGCGTGTCAAGTATCATGATTTGTGCACGACAGCGGGTTATGGTTTTCTACCCTTCTCTTTCTCTTCGTTGGGAGAGCTGGATACGGATGCTGTTGCCTTGCTGAAGCGGATTCAGAAATTCTCAGTATCTCAGGATGCCGGGGCTCGTGCTGCAGCTTATATTTTTACTAGACTTAGCTTCGTTATCGCTAAAGGAGTGGGTGCCCAGATAGTATCTCGGCTACCCACTAATTTCTTGTAAATAGTAGTTGGTTAATAATAATAATAATAATAATAATAATAATAATAATAATAATAATAATAATAATAATAATAATAATAATAATAATAATAATAACAATATCTCCCACCAAATATTTTTTCATATAGGTCGTATGTATATACAAGTTATATATTGGATAATTTGCTCATAATGTATATTCGTTCATTATGTATATTCGATATAATTAGATATAATTAAACACATCGTATGTCTTTATTCTATTTCAATATAATTAAACGTATTAGTAGTAATAATAAAACTAATTAAGCTATCATTTTGACCGTTGTTAGATTCAAGGTTTGAGTGTCTAATGGAGTTTTAGAAACACTTGTAATCTATATCTATATTTTTTATTCTATTCTATATACATATACTAAAATCGATGTATAGCATTTTATGTGGTGTGTTGTTGTTGATTGTAGAGAAAAATTAATAAAATAATATGTTATCGTAGTTTATAGGAAGTTGTATAAGTCCCAATCTATCTATATATATTTTAGTTAAATTACAAAAATATAGATAAAAAAATATTTCATTGTCATACTTACCAAAAATATTAATAGATAAATATATTATATTTGTTAGGTGCTATTTTATTTATATCTAGATTATTTTTTGGTGGAAATAATTATTTATATAAAAAACCAATCATTTAATAATTGTTATTTTATTTCTATCTATATTATATTTGAGGCCAAAATAAATAATTAAGATATTATATAGCCATAATATGTAGCTATAATCCATCCGTGTAGAGATATTTCAGTAAACTAACGTACTATATATTTAATAAGAAACAATATTGAAATATTTTTTAAAAAACATGTATCTATTAAATTAAATGAGATTCAATTAATTGTAGAGTAGAAAAAAAATACCTTATAAATGTGAATTTTATTTATATTTTGAGAGAATCTAAATAAAAGATATTTGGATTTTCATAATATGTCGAACTAATTTTATTTATATCTATATTAAATTTTGGTAAAAATTTGATATATATTTATATTTATATTTTTTTTTATTGAAATCTATCTAAATTATTTATAATATTGTATTAATATATTCTCCGTACACGGGACGGAGCCTACACTAGTTTTAAATATATATGGGGGTAGATTAAGTGAATGGCTACCATGTGGCACTTTCAATGTGCGACCGCCACGTGTATCATTCACAGCTGTTTTAGTATTATACTAGTCCATTCCCCGTGCATTGCACAGGGATTTAATGGAAAAAAAATTTGGGGTGTCAAATTATAATAAGTTTTCATATTTAAATGCAAAAATATTAACATTAAAAATAATTAAATAAAGTATATTCATATATAAACAAAAATGATAGTCTATCTTATGATAAATTTTATACAGTTTAATGAAAAAAATTATTAATGCGAAAGGACTATTTTTAAAATAAAATAAAAACTCTCTCATTACATATTACCAATCATAAATTTCTAACATAAACAAAACAAATTTAATAGATAAAGAGGAACTAAAAAAGTATCTAAAAAGTAGAAACAAACATTAAAGTTGGGCAAATTTTGAATCGGACCGTAATCAGATCGGGATCGGACCGAAAATTACGGTATTTGGATCGGACCAGGATATTACAATCCGATCCCTGGTTCAAGAATTTTCTATTTTCGGTTTACGGTCCAAGACCGAGACCAGACCAGAATTTTCGGTCCAGACCGGAATTGGACCGTAAACTCTATTATTTAAATAAAAAAAAACCGAGTGTGCCCTTTCTCTATCCAAAAAAAAAACATACCCTTTTTTGAAATTTTTCCCCGTGTGTACGTGTTTCAATACCCTCAATCCCTTAGCCTCCCTTACTCCAAGCCGCCTCTCGCTCGCATCTCTCTTATTCCTTCACTTCCAGCGACAGTACCCTCATGACCTCACCTACCGTGTTCTTCGCCTCTCCTTCATTGCGTGCTCGCCGGCGGTAATAGCCACCATCTCACCGTTCAGACCGACACCAGTGAGTAGTTACATCATTCTCTCTCTTTTTACTTTCTTAGATTTAGATCTATTTTTTTTTTTTGTATTTTGATAAATTAATGTCGATTTGATCATGCATGAAGCACGAATGAATGGAATCAAATCATGAATGAATGAATTTTCAATTTACAGGTGTTTGATTTAACGCAAAATGCGAACAGGGGCTGCTATAAAAGGGGGAATAGGGGCTGCTGCAAATGGACTGTTATAAATTTTCGGTCCAACCGGTCTTTACGACTCGCGGACTGTAAAGATCGGGACCATAAGTTCCGGTCCTAGTCCGATCTGTGGTCCAAGTTCTTGGAGATCACGGGCCACCGGTCTTGGACCGGACCGGAATATCTGGCCCGGTCCGATCCAGATCGGAAGCCCAATCCTAACAAACATAAGCATGCAAATATAAGATCAATTAAATCGTTTACCCTCCCAATATAAGATCAATCATACAATTTTAAAAATCTCTAGCTTCGAACACTACATTCTTCAAAATAAAATGCAACACTCCTCAAATGGTTTTTTTTCCAAGTAATGAATTTAACAAATTGACAATCAGAATCCACAAATATATGTGGCAAACCATCACCTCATATCTATACTATTATAAAAGGGCCAACTTGTGAATGAATAGTGCTTTAACGGATTTACAAATACTCCCGTTAACTATAACGATGTATTACCACCGTTTTCATTTGGTCGATCGTGTTTCCAGTTGTATGCCACTCACCGCCTCTTTGTTATTCCCCTGTGTATCCTCCTACAGTCCTACTCCAATGATCCAATCTCCCTCTTCGATCGTTGAACTCCCCCATTTTCTTTTTGATGGCTTGAGCTCTCCGCCGCATCTCCTTCACCGGAAGCGCGCCGCCGTGACGGCGCAGGTCAGACGGATGCTGCCGCTGTCGGAGAGCGAGGATAGGAAGGTCAGGGCGTTTCAGAGGTTGCACTCCGGAGCGAAGAGCGGTGGATTCGGGAGGGTGTTTAGGTCTCCCACGCTCTTCGAGGACATGGTTAAGTGTATCCTCCTCTACAATTGCCAGTTAAGCCCTCTCCCCCTTTTTTCGTCCCTAAACCCTACCTTTTCTTGATATCATTGCCTGCAATTTCAACTGACGGTTTGAAACTGAATAGATCGGAATATGCTGTTTGATGAGATCAGTTACAATCTTATCAACCATTTCCTGATGATTCATGTTTGACATTGCATATTAGTTCAGAATCGGGCATTGCATATTACAGTAGTTAGTTGTGCTATTGCTGTAGTATCAGATAACTTGATTTGCCAATTAGGGTTAGGAATTATGTTGGAATTTGGGTTTGATTTGGAATTAGGGTTTCGGTTTGGGGTTACGATTTGTCAATTATTCCAAAAGACCAGTTTATCAAGGGACCATAACCTGATTGTGACTCACAAGGTAGTGAGTTCATGAATCATTTTTTCCCCCGATCTTTAGAACATGTCCTATTAAAATGATTTGTGTGTTTAGCTCGTGGTTAAGCAATTACAATATTATTTTGGAGGTGAATTTGAAGCTGGATAGATTTTGGATTACTCTATAGGTTTACATGGTAGAAACAGAATAGATAGAATAAGGTGAAGAGATCATAGTGGCAGCACCTTACGTGTTTGGGATGTTCCTCTTCTTCGCGTGGTCCATGTTTTTCATATTTATTTATGGGGGCTTGATGTCTTTGATTTTTCGGGTATTTCTGGTCCATGTTAAGAGTTTATTTTTACATCTATTATGAACTAGCTTTAGAAAGCTCAAAAGTATTGAATGAGAGAAGTTTTTTTTTTATTAGTGTGTTAATATCTGGTTTAGGGCAAGCTTTTCTGTTGTTTTTCATTTTTTATGGTTAGAAAACCTGATCATGCGTATTGGATCTGCTAAAATGATTTTGATTAAGAAAATTGATCTGTGTAAATATTTTTCCATTGACTTCTCTATATAATGATTAACATCAAGCTTTCATTCTTCAATTTTGCAGCATAAAAAGGGAAATATCATAATTCAATAGTTATATGTTGTTGCCTTTTAAAGAATTTTGTTGTTGCAGTTGGTAGGTCATTGGTTTTGTAGACCGTATGAATGCTTGTGTCCTTAACTATGATGATGGTGGCAATCACAATTTACTTACAATATTGCAATCAGTTTAACACCAGCGCCTTATCAGAGGCTAATCACCATGTTACCAAGCATAAATTAACCTATTTCCACAAAATCTCATTCCCAATAACATCTTGGATCTATGAGAAAGTTAAATAGTACCAATTTCAAGTCATAATTTCCAACATTACTTCGTTTCTTGCTTTCTTTCTTGCTCCGTGTGTCAAGAAATAGCCTCTTGCTTTATTTCTTGCTAAGTAACTCTAAGCTGATATTTGGGTTTAAATTGGTTGTTTTTCTTTTTTCACCATGCCTACTGATTCCTAATTAGGTTAGCACAAAACGTATGTTTTTTTTTTAATGGATTTGGGTTATAGATTAAACCAGCTTGTAGTTCCATTGCATGTGTTTGATCAGTGGTTTGTATTTTCATGGGGCAGGTTCGACATGGGGAGACAAGTTGTGATGACAGTAGCTGATGCAGAGCTGGGTAGAGAAGTAGGTATAATGAAGTTCAAGTGCTTCCCAAATAGAAGCATTCCCTCTCCCACATCAGCTTCTCCACTTCACCAAAAAGGCCTTTTCTTCAGTAGGTAATCTATTTTTGTCATTTCTCTAAAGCTTACTGATTGATTTAGGGTTAATTTGTTTCCCACTTATTTTGGATTATCTTTGGTCTAATTATTTTTATTTAACATCATGTTATTTCAAAGAGAAATGAAAAAGAAAATAAAAATTGGCAGTAGCATAATATATGTCAATTATCAAGTAGATGAGAGAACATCATGACTGGTAAATACTCTCCATGCTTCAATATCCCTTTCTTCACTACCACCTCTCGTTATTACTTTATCCAGATTGGAGAAATTCCAGACAAATATATTAATAGATCTTCACGCAAACATTGTTGTTGACCTTACAAGGCGTATCTCTATAGCTATTTAATTATGGTTATACATTTTATCATGTGTTACCTTATATACCCATTTTAGATTTTTTAACAAATCTGTTTATCAAGCGAACATATAATACTTGTTTTGCTCGATTTTTTCCATTAATCTCTTACATAACACTTTTAATTTGCCAAAGAGACAAAGTCTAAAGTAGATATTAGAGAGAAATATGTTTTCAAATAATTATGCAGGCATTAACCCGTCTACAATTAAATGCTCTAGGTGTCTTGTACCATTAATGGATCCTGTTGATAGTTCTAACTGATAACACCACTTGGGAGTTTGGAAGAAACAAATAAGAAGTATATGCCAAATGATTTTTCTGTGAAAAGAAAAATCTTTGTTATTAAAATCTCTTCCAATTTTTTCGTCCTGTTCATTATCATTTATCTATGTTAATAGAGAGATATCTCATTTTTTTTTAACATGGTTGCTGGAAAATACTCTGCATGTGGGAGAGTTTTCTGATCTGTTGTCTTCTTATTTACCTGGGTGATCATTGACAGAAAACTTGCGCCAAAATGAACAACGATATGAACAAGAAATAAGGGATATCAAGTGGGAAATAGCGGCTGGTAATAAGACACCCGATCAATCTCAGATCAAATTCGCCGATGAAGCACTTGATGAGCAAAAGCACAACATCAGGAAAGAGTAAAACTTGATCAATATCTGAAAAGCTCAGAAGAAGAGATTCGACATGGTATATTATCTGTGTTTATTCAACATAAAATTTTGTGTGTATATATTACAAATAGATCTTCGTAAAAAACTCTTTCTTGTTCCAGAACGGGAGAAAGCATCAAGCCCTGTAGTGCCAGATCAGAACACACATAGCTCTACATAGACAAGAAAGGGTAATTCTTTTATCAGTGTTTTTTTTAATGTTTAATCTGTGTTTGATGATGGTTTTCATGATTATCTTTTTTTTTAATGTTTATATTCGAAGTTGTTTTTTGCGATTACGTACCAAAAGCTATTTCTCTTTTACGAAGTCGCTCTTGATTTTAGACCCGGCTTCAACGACTTTTCGCCAGGAAAATGTGGAAGGAATTTTTAGGTGTTTTGTGGTTCTTGCTGTTGCTCTGTGTTCAGTGATGATTAAGCTTGGAGATTCGATTTAAGCTTCTTCACAATTATCCGCGTTTTGTTTTAGGCAATCAATTTTCGTTAGGTTTGACTTCCATTGACTGAGTTCATCTCTTGTGTTTTCCACCCAAGGGTTTTCAAAATTTGATTTTCTAGGGCAAGGAGAACTCTTTCAGTTTTTTGTCGTTATTGTCTCAAATAAGGTGTTGCTTGTAAATGATTCTGGTAAAGCATTGTTGTATGAGACCAAGTTTAGAAACCAGGTTTGAGTTGAACTTGGACCTTTTACTTTTAGTTCAATTTCACAAAACATTCAACATCAGAAGTCCCCTGTTTGCGCAAGCTTAGGCACCTAAACCTAGACTTTATGACTACACCTTCATTATGAGGCTTCATTTATTCTCATGGTGATATAGAATGTGTACATAATGTATATACTTGCTGAATGGATTTTTACATGGGTGCCATTGAATATGCAGCATTACAAGTTTGTAAGGGACTATTTGAATGGATTTTATGTGTCTTTTCTACTGCTTTGGAAAAAGTATCTCATGCACAGAAAAAAGTTTAAGGCATCAATCAATTTCTTCTTTAGTTTTTACAGTATCATTTTTGTCCATATGGGCATTTAGCTTAGTCCAACTTACAATACTTAATTGCAGGTGAATATGTTGATATGGTAGAAGCCCTTTATATAGCATAAGCACTTAAAGTGATCAATTGGACACAACATCACAAGCAGGGCTCCTTGATATGATTTTTAACCAAGGTAGGATTTTGTTCCCTTTTATTCTACTATTTATAGAAATGAAGTAGTATGATGCACATTTCACTCTCTTCGTGTCTAAATCTTTTCTCCAAATAAGTGAATTAGAAGTTTTTGACAAGTTCTATGATAAAGTATGAATGCTCTGTTCTTTGATTTTTATTTTGAACTCTAGCTCTTAATTAATCAGGTCAGTTTTATTTACTTTTGAGTTTAACCATGAAGTAAAATATTTCATTTTCTACTTTATTGATCAGAGCCAGTGGCTTATCATAATGTGAAAAAAATTACATTGCAGCTGACACTCGTTCCAATCCTACTCAACTTCTCCCTGATGGGATCAAGTAGCAAATAACGTTGCACATGGGAACATCACTTGCTGGTTTGATAGCAAGATCCGTAACTTAACAATTTAGATATAACTTTTAGCACGTGATAACTCCAGAGATAAGAATAAGATATTGTTAATATAAACACCAACTCCTCCTATTGTGTCTACTATGCATATTCTTCTTAGGAAAGTAGCAAGTCAACCAAATTAAATGAGCCCCTATGTATGAGAATAAATCTTTAATTTTTATTTGAAGTATGAGTTTATACTTTTCTGTCAGGAACTCATGCCATGTAACTAAAAACATTAGCATGTGTTTTCAATCTACATTTCCTAGCTTGGCAAAATTCAGCAATGCAATGTAAAGTTACAAAAATAAATAAATGTTTTGCGAACCCTGAATAGACCGCGCGCATCCGCGCGCGGCTTTTGACCTAGTCAATTGAAAAAATATAAAGGATTGTCATCACTTATGCCACATCCAATGTATGATGATTAAGCTCGTTTGAATCAGTCAATCAGAATCCACAAATATATGTAGCAAATCATTGTCTGATACAAATTAAAAAAATATATAAAGGATATATTGCATTCACATCTTCAACATTCAAGGTATATACGGCTGAGCTCATTTGAATAGCTCACACAACTGTTATCACCAATGCACCCTTGACTCTCCTTCTCTAAAGCAATAATTTCAATACCACACTATTTTGTTTTATCAATTAAGGCATTACAATTGAATTTTATGAGTCTTTTCATGGATTTGTGCTATTTGACAACGGTTCTCCTCAACATTTAATGAGAATGCATGACATGTGACTCCCTTTGGACGATTGAATTTATCACTTAGATCAAAAGCATATACCATGCATGCATGATCGTACCCACATTGTAGCTCATGATTCACCCATTCAAAAACCGTCTTAGCTAGAAAGACCGAGTAGCTAATCTTCTATTTTTTAGTTTCACAATTTAAAGATTTAAATCTATTAGTGGTTCTTATATAAAAACAACTACCACAATACTCATTTCAGAATTAAAATTAATTATATATCTCTTTCTCTATATTTTTTTTGATAAACCTATATATAAAATATTAGAGAAACTAAAATTCTAATATTTATTACACATCTATTCACAGGTGCATCAAACCGGATTAAATAAAGAATGAACATATTTAGCAAATAATATAAAATGAATTAAAGATGATTAAAATGTTATAAATAAAATAAATAAAGTCTTCATTTGAAACTTATTTTTATATTTAAAAGTTGATCAAAAACATAAAATTTAATTCGATTTTACCAAAAAAAAAAAATTAATTTGATTATGCATGCAAAGACATACTTGATTTGCAAGACAAAAAGAGTTAACAAATATTAGTCATAATGATGTAATTTTTTTAATTGTGGGATACAATGAACCTTTCAAAATCAAACAAAAAAGAATAACAACAATAATTAATTATCTATTTTAAATTATATAAATACAAAATTAATTGATTTATACCAAAAATAGATCGTTCTATTTTTAAACTCTTTAGTAATAAAATATTTTAAAAATAATAAATAAGTGGTTACATATGACATCTTAGTATATAATACGAAGTAGTACAAATACATATAGCCCATCATTTAACATATTTCAAATAAATAAGTAATTATATGGATTGATCTGATATTTTCCCACGTAACGACAAAACAAATGCAAAATGATCGATCCAAATTTTTTTAAGGCATATAAATGATTTGCCTACCAAATATGGCTGTGATTGTTTGATAAAAACAAAGGCAAAAAAATACATACATATAGATAAGTGTAAACAGTAAATCTTATAAACAATATCATATTAGATACAAAAAATAAAATAATATATATAGATAAAAAAATCACATCCAAATCTCAATAAAAAAGATACCAAAATTACGTAGCATATTTAGATATACACATGTCTATAATAGGATAGAAATAATTTCATTACCATAGATAACAAAATAATTATTAAAATAAATAAATTAAAAATAGGTGACAAAAAATTTACACATGGCACAATATAATTGGTTACAAAAAAGGCAGAAAAATATTGAACCAGAAGCTGCCACGTGGAAAAACAGCTTCTGTTTTAATATTGTTTAAGATTCGATATTAGATATTAGATATTAGATAATTGATTAACCAATTTGTTTCAAATGTTGAAATTTTATGATTCTTCTTAAATAATTTCCCTAAATATTTGCCTTTTAAAATCAGTTACATTTAGGCAATTTTTCAAATGTTGGCCTAATTTTTTTTTATCACACCTTTAACCCAATTGATTTAATCTTTAATTTTCAATTAAATTATATTTCACCAAAGACTAGCCTAATTGAATTATTATAAAAACACAATTCTAAATTATTAACTTCATAACTAATGCAAAAGAAAATTTAAGTTTAAGCATGCTATTTTATAAAATAATTTCCACATGGTCTAATTAAATGGATATTTTCCTTAAACAAGTTTTAAATAGTTTATAATAATTAAATCGTAAACAGATTATGTTTTCCAATTTTAGGTGAGCGTTTATCCATTTTTATCTTATTAATCAATCATACCCATTACTTTAGTAGCAATTTTTCTGACATAGGCCATTGGGATATCATAGCTTTTTTTAAAACTCTACTGGAACCGAATCCATAGTCGTCTAAGTATTCATATTGAAAATATTTTTAAAATATTAATTATATTTAGAAAATTTTAAATTAATTTTTTACAAGTCAACGTTCTTTCTTGATTTTTAAAGGGAAAATTAATTAAAATACCCCCACCTTTGGGGGTATGGTAAAAATATATCCTCAACTTTTAAATGTAATAAAAATATCCCGACCTTTGAGGGTGGTGGTAATATATTACCCTGTATTTTCTCACGGGTAAAAAATGTTGACAATGTAGCTTACGTGGATTATTTTTTGACAAGACAGCATACGTGGAAGCCTTTTTTACAAATTAACACGAAAATTAGGTTTTCTTGAACGATTTCCTTAGGGGAAACAAAAATAAAACGATAACAAATTAAATTGGAAAAACGAAATTGATTCAACCAAGCAACTAATCTAGTCAAAATTGCCTCAAATTCACACAACCCAACTATTTCTAATACCAAACCGGCAACAAAACTAAACCGACAACAACGAAGAGGGAAAAAAAATAAAACTTACCCAACCAAGTCCGTGAACGAATCAGAGGTGAAGAAGATGTGAGAGAGACAACTCAAGATAGTCGACCACGAGCGAGGAAGACTGACATTGAAGAGGAACCATGAGTTACCTGGAAGCCAATTCAAGAGGCGACCACGGAAGAAGATGCGAGGGAGGAAAAGACGTTGGGTATGAACCCGGTCAAGCTCTTTTTTTTTTCTCTAAGGACACTGTTTAAGAAAATTCTTGTAAAAAAATCCACGTAGGCTATTTTATCAACATTTTTGACTCGTGAAAAAACTTGTGGTAATATATTACCACTACCCTCAAAGGTCGGGATATTTTTATTAAATTTGAAAGTTGAGGATATATTTTTACCATACCCCCAAAGGTGGGGGTATTTTAATTAGTTTTCCCATTTTTAAACGGTTTTATCTTGATTTTTAAGTCAATGTTGTTTCGCTTCAGTCATTTGTGTCTAATGTTCGGCGTAGCGGAATAAGTCAGTCGAGATTGAGCTAGTCATAGTGGTTTCTTAATAACATGTAGAAAAACTGATGGCACAATACTATGCTAAATGGGGATTTTTGCAAAATAAATTATTAGGTTTTGAGTGGTTTTTATTAAGATGATGTAAGATATTTCTAGTTTTTAAACGTATTTTTAATCAATTTTTTCATACAACTATTTAATTAGATACTAACTAATCCATTTTTTTATATAATTTTCTTTCAATAATAAAAGATATCCTGAACCCTAACTAAGTCGATCAAATCTTTATATGTATTTTCATCAAATCTTTTACGTTTCAAATTCAAACTAATAGATATTCAAGTAACTAACTGATCTCCTTCAAATCATGAATATTTTATAACAATCTGAATCAAGAATATTGATAACACCTATCCGAAATTTCTAAAACCATATTTCAACGTGATGTGTGTGTGATTTTTTCTTCCTTTCTTATTTTAAACTCTAATTTCATTCACGTATATTAGTGTTTTCAACTGTATGTTGATCTATTGATTTGTATGCAATGTTTCTGTTCGCTTGTAATATCTTCTTTATGGGGCGGGTGTATATATAGGTAGTTGGTAGTTTATTTGTTAAAAAATTTGTGTTCTCTATAAGATGTTTTCATGTATCTTATGAGAACATATATAGTTATATGTATTGACAAGACACATTCATGTAAAATGGTAATTCAGTCAAATAAACTATATATGTGTGTGTGTATTCTCACCAGATACATGCATGTAAAGTAGTAATTTAGTAAAATTTCCTCCAATCTGAAAACATATTTGGTCGGTGATAACCTACTTTCATTCTTGTGTATAGGTACTTCAATATATGGACATTTGCCCACCCACATATTCTCGCTAGATTGATACATGTAAGTGAGCGGTTATGCATTCGATCTTCTATACTTTTCATATTTATATGTCCAGTCAATGGGGTAAATTAAAAAAAATGTTATAGATTTTAATTTTTTAATTGAGCCTACTAAATTAGGATTACATTGACTATAACTAACTTAATGATTGATCACAAATTTTATTAGATACAATAAATGTGTATTCTCCCTTTTAATCTTCGTTTAAAATCTTTTTAAAAAATGAAATAGGAAAGGGTTTTGGGTTGTGATCTTTGCCAAGATCATCTGCCAATAGCATCATTGTAGATGAGATACTTGAGGATGTGAAACAAGAGACATTATCAGCAGAATGCAGTAGTGAAGTAACCCGATCAGCCAATTGCTAACATGGAGGACATGGCTCCAACCCACCTCCAAGAAGGAACAAGAGATAAACTGATAGTCAGTTATGGGAATCTTGATCTCCCACAGGGGACTCTAGCTAGAGATCAGACATGTTGTTAATTGTAAGACAATATTCTTCTAGCAAAACTCCGAGAAGTCCAAACATGATCGCTCTACAGATGCCCAATTGAAAATCTTAAATAACAATATTTATTTATTTTTCTAGCATTACTCAACTATATGATCGTTATGGTTTATGATCTACTTATTTCAATTATTTAGTGATGTATAGTGGTAGTTATAAAATAAGATTTAATTATAAATAGTTTTATACAATTTTTAATATCAAATATATTAATATTTAAAAAGAACCGCACAAGGTGCGGGTGCTAAACTAGTTATTACTTGTAAACCATCAAATATTGTTGATCAAATTTTACCTCCTAAAACATCAAATATTTCTGATCGGAGGTAGTATAAAATATTATTTTTTAATTTTTTTTTACAATATAATACTTATTGTTAATAAGTATTACGCCATCCGTCTCAAAATTTAAGCCGTTTTAGGTTTTTGTACAAGTTTTAATCAAAACAATCACCCCTAAATCAATATCATCATTCCACAAACTTTTTCATAAATTTAATTATTTTTTAATTGTAACGGCCCGGGATTATGATTCCCGGGTTACGTTTTGAGGGATGAAACCCCTCGTTAGGATCTTGCGCCCTGAGTACAGGTTGAAGGTTTGAAATTCTATCCTGACATTTGAAAGTAGGTTTTCATACCCAAAATTCGGAGGGATCGTTGGAATCCCATGTACCTGTCATAAGTCTAAGCGTGGGAAACCAGCAATCATGCAAACAACAGAATCAAGGTGTAATACAAGAGGGTGCCACGGCAGAGCCGGGTCAAAACAAAATCAATAAGCGTATTTATCAAAATGTAAGGTTAAACCGTTTCTTTACAATCGCCCGAGAGAGTTCCCACGATACAAAAGCAAGGAACAATCATGCTGCAACAAACCTAAAAAAAATATGTATGCGGGGCGGTGTCAGATCGAAGCCCCACGCAATATAATCCCAAACAAGCAGACACATACACACGCTAGTCCTAATAAAGATGCTTCTAGATGCAAGACGGAATATTAACACACTAGCATGGTTCTAAGATATAGTTCATAAATATAATAAGGCCTTAACACCGAATACCAAGTGGTATATCCCTCTCCTACCTCCACCCCTTCTTATAGGACGGAGACTGGCCAGCTCGTGAATGCATTCCATATAATCGGGTGGCACGCATGCCCAACCCGTATCCACAATAAAGCCCGCAGACATCTCATAATATAAGGAAGTTCATGACTCGATTGACTCAGGACGGGACCCGATGAGACTAGGTCGTCCTATAACCCTAGCAATGACTCTAGTTACTTCACAGATAACAACCGTTCTGCTTACAAAAGCAATGAGTAAACAAATGCTCAACCACGAGTGAAATCCTAGCAGGATACTACATGGCATGCTTTATTATGAATGCAAGCACCTAGTATGCACATGGCTACAAGTAGGGAGATCTCTTTTCGAATCTGAGTGAGCTCATATAGGAAATCACCTGGAAGTGTAGAACAGCAAAAAGCAACAGCTAGATATACAGGAAGCCAAGATGTCACAGATGATCACCTAACACACATATATAAGTAATATAAATAAGTCTACTTCTAATGTCACTTAAAGCATATGATATCACACACAAGTCATCAAATTTATTCACCAAGTTAGGCAAGGTAAGTCATTTCCCCAAGATTTTCCAAAACTCTTTTAAAACCTCAAGTTAGATCAAATCACCATAATATTATATCTTTAATCTCAATATTAGTATTTTATATTTTAAATCTCAAATAATATTATATAATATTTTGAATACCATTTATTAAACAATTTCAGAAATATTTCTAAATCTCTAAAAATTCCAACCATTTTAATTTAATAAAGCATCCCCTTTTTAAATTACCAAACTTGCCCTTATTTTGTGAAAATTACCAACCGACCCTTTATTTTGAAAAAACCCCAAAACCGAGCCTCTATTTTAGATTACATAAAACCGAGCCTCGCTTTTTATAAAATCCCAAAATGAGTGTATTTACTAAAAATAGGTCCAAAACCACACATCTCCTCCTCTTTCAGAAATGCCAAGCTGGATGTTTTTTTTTTTAAAAATATGGGGAGTCCCAACCGGTTGAGGTGGCGAGGGCCCCACAAGCCCCTCTCCTTCTTCCCCATTCTTCTAGTTGAATGAAGAAAGACACAGGGCTCTTGTGCCCGGAAAAACGACGGAGGAGAGGAAAAAGGGGAGGTCGGCAGCGGAGCTCCCGGACTCCGGCCACCCCGTCTCGACCTCTTCGACACACATACTGGCACAGGAAAGGAAAGAAGAGAGAGGAAGGAAGAAGCTCACCCAAGGGGTTTTGAGTTCGTCGGAGGTTCGTCGGAAGTCCTTCAAGCTCCGTCAGAGGCGGATCGACGCTGGAATGCCTAGGACGGAAGGAAGGGTTATAACAAGAGGACCTTTTTCGAGGTATTAGGTCGAATCGAAGGTGAAGGCAGCTTACCATTCTTTTGAGTCGAAAAAAGGGGAAACGGGAGCACATCGGCGTCAAGCTGCTGGGCTCGGCTCCGGCAGGTCTTCGCGAAGAAGGGGGCTCGGAATGCGCTAGACTGCTGCTGTTGCCCGGAGCTCGGCGGCAAGAGGCAGGGGAAGAGCGGCGTCGGCTTGTCGGAGGCGTGGCCGGAGAGCGGGCCAAGGTGGGAGGTTGCTGGCGATAAAACAAAGAGGGGTGGAGTTGTGTTTTGAAATAGAAAAGATGGAAAGAAGGGGAAGGAGAATTTGAGGAGGAGATATGAGTGTTTGTCTGAATCATAAATGGGGAAAAAGAGGGTTGTCATGAGTGGTAGGTGTTTGGGAAATTTTGAAAGCAAAAGGAGGTGTATAGGTGTACCGTTGGAACCAGAAGGAGTAGACAAGGACAGGGGCTTGGTGTTGCTTGCTTTATTGTAAGGGATCAAGGCACGGGAGTAGAGGGAGTAAGGACTTTGTTTGCTTACTGATCAGAACCAAGGAGGATGGCATGTGGGAGAGAGAGGAATCACTTTTGTGTTGTTGGGGAAAAAATTAGAATAGGGACAAATTACTAATAGAGGAGGCTGTTTTGCAGGACAAGACTCGGTTGACAAAAAAAAAACCCAAACCCCATTCGAATTATCCGGGAAATAAACCTCGGAATCCATTCTCTCTCTCTCGGCCTTATCCCGACTTGATCAAAGTAATGTTTTAAATTTTCCAATCCGAATTTAATAATGAAATCCGAATATCATTTTCTGAATTTTTGACATATGAAAGCGGAATAAAATCTACTTTGCATAAATTTTAAAATTTGGTCGGAATCCGCTTTAAGAGTTTCGAGTTATATTTATTAAATTAAGAACGAGTTTTTCTTGAAGTATCCGATTTAAATTCATTTTTTCGAAAATTAGGATTTAAAAATCCGAGCCTTTACATCATCCACCTCTAAAAATAAGTCTCGTCCCCGAGACTAAAACCAAAACAAGGTATGGGATGAAGATTGAAATTGATGAGTCCAAGGACCATGTCCAAGGATCTTGTAATCATCTTGGATCTTGTAATCATCTCGGTTGCGTCTTCCGGGATTCTCACAACATCCTAGTCACGGTCGTGACATCTCCAATTTGTCTTGACAAGTATGCAATAAGCGCCCTTATCACATTCTCACTTCGAATTTTCGGAAGTACCACAACTCTAAAAGTTCTACAATATAATCACTAGGTCTTAGCAAGCACCCTACAAGCGCCCCCATAAAATGCTTGTATCTACTTCGTGAAGTATCATAGAGTTGCCCAGGTTTGAAAAGTTTCAAAGGGGATTCCTCAATTGAAAAAGATTGGCCTCAAAATCGCGGAAATTTTCGATCGCATTCGGTCTCTCAAAATCCAAGTTAGTCTTTTTCAAAATCGTTCAAAACCCTTCAAATCAAGTAAACCCTCTCAACTTCAAAACCATTCCAAAGCTTTTCAAAATTCGAGTTGGTCGCTTCCAAACTCTTTCAAAACCCTTTGAATCCCAAGTTGGTCAAGAAAATTCAGAACTCAAGAGGTGGAATCATCCACCTCTAAGGGCTAATCCCATATTCTTTTCCTAGGTTCCAATGTCAAAAGCAATTCCAAGCTACGAATTTCTAGCCATTATATATCAAAATCGATATAACCAAGACATGCCACATCATAACCAACCAAACACCGAAATTGGCCACGCCAAAACCGTAACATAAATAGCCATTACCAACATTGCCGCACACCAGTATATTGGAACGTCAACACTCAACATTACCATTTCATGTTCTAGGTGTCAACCAAATAAGAATGCATCAAGCAGGAATGTCATTTTTAAAAGGGTAGCACCCAAACATATCAAGTCTCAACTTTAGCAAATCACATCAACATGATTTCCTTCATAGCATTACCAACATAGCAGGATTTGTCATAATAGGGGTTTCAGTCTAATGGGAAGGTAACAAGTCAACACAACAAAATTTATTTCACAAGATTTAGTAAGCTAATATACCCACAATTTCCAAAGCTAAGGACCTAGATGAAAATCAAATTTGAAATATCAATGCATAAAGGTATCACCACAATCACATACATTTCAGCAATCTAAGTTCAAGTCGCCAACGTAGAATCGGTTATGCTTTCATGGTTCAACAATCGCAAAGTCTAACAACATAGCATCACAAAATAGCATCGCGACAACATTTAGCTTAACAGGATATTGCATACCATTATATCAAGATAACATAGACCTTACACTATGGACCCTACATGCTACTATCACTTAGCTTTCAAGTATTTCACATCAGTATAATATAACATGATTTTACACTATGTTTATACATAATTACTACATATTGCCTAAAAACAGTCACATGTCATAAATCCGAAGATACCATCATGCTCAACAAGTATTGCAGAATATCAAGATTTGACATAGCTATTCAAGTTATCACATTACATCCTACTAATAATAATTCGAGAAAAGGTAATATCATGCCAACAACGCAATATCATACTGTCACATATTATCGGGGCACGTAATATCATTATTACCAACACTAGTCAGGATTTCATCAGGTATAATTCACATTCCACGAGTAAAAGAATTCAGGCAAGGCCTACCAACACAGAACACCAATCATATCACAAGTTCAGTCACATAGGAACACCAAAGCACTGAAATCCATCCTCATAAGTAGAAGTTAACCATGTAACGTCCGCTACCAGTTTGTCATTCCAAGAATCAATGTGTCAGTTCTGGGACCTGAGGTTTATGGGCCCACCGTGCTTCCACTGCGCCACTCACGTGCTATTCGGCTAAACGTGCTCTTTCCTACGCCATCGTTCGTCAAGGTATTCCAAGTAACTTTTTAGTTAGCAGAGATAGGGGGGAGACAAGGAGGACAAACTGGGCTCCCCATGAAACCGAACACAGACCAACTGATGATGACACGACGAAAAAAAACAAAATCCCAACCCAAAAAGGAGTAAGGTGCCCTTATGGAATTCTACGAGGTTACAAGTGCAACAAGCAAAACACATACCAATCATGGAGTAAACTAGTTGCATCACTGGACACTAGCATGTACCTACCTTAATGAAAGATGTTAACAAATAGGGGCAACCAAAAACATGATTGGGTTCTATATGGGGCATAAGAGACCAGCTAGCAACTTTTCATTTCATATATCAGACAAGCTTGATATGTATAAGAAGCATGTATATATGAATGCAATAATAGGTTGGTGCGACACATAGCTTATGCGGAATCTAGTAAACATTACAGAACATTGCATGTAGGGTAAATTGCTCGTAACAAGTACACACATACATGGGTAGGTCATATAAAAGCGGTACAGTAATCACATCTTATAACAATGACTTCTCATAATGATAGGGTAAGCGTGGGATGTCATCACAAAAGGAGTTATGGGGAAAGTAAGTCCTTCATGATACTAGTAATATATATTTAAGGAAAAGAACAACTTGGATGAGAACACACATAAGCATGCCACTAATCATACTTAGCATGATACAACCATGTGGAGGCATATCATTCTAACTGGCTAACAATATCTAACATGCTTGGACACTCATAAGATCATGTAGAGAGAGTACAACAAGGCTATCACAACCTATGACAAGAGTGCAAGTTGAGCATGCGGTCGTACAAGTCATATCTCTACAGGCATAGATTTTACAAGGCAATACATGACAATCACAGATGTATACGAATAAGATGCATCTGGAAATTCCACATAATAGTAGGACGAGTCATAAAAGTTTAAGTAGGACCACTATTGCACCCAATCATTAGCACATATAAAAGGAATATAAGTAGTTGTGATGAAGGAGTCATGCGCATATCATAGTGTGAAACAGGACAATGCTCCTAAGGTATCATGTTTCAAGGGGACGGTATGCTACATTATATATGTAAGGGTAATCATGCGAGTGCATAATAGCTATCATGATGTGTATGTGATCATACAAGGTGTCAGATTATTCATTTACGGAAGCCTAAAAATGTCAGGGGCATGCAGAAACAACATCGAGTGATGAGAGGATAGGCACACATTGATAATACTCTAATGCTTAACATGCGTGGAAGTAGGCACTAACTCTACAACTGGATCTATCAATTCCTAAACAGTTAAAGGATCACACATCAGAGATGTTAGGAAGAATACAAGACTTCACGGAGTCTATCCTACGTGAGAACATGTCATAAAGCAAATAGAGCATTAATACACACAAGCCATAATTCATGGGTCCTATAAGATATATTTAACATGATAAGATGCATGTCTATGAAACATAGGTTACATGTTCATTTGGCAACTAGCACGAATGCATTTAAGGGGTCAACCAAATCGTAACGTGACCATTTGAGGACAAGGGGGTAATATGGAGGAAACGACAACATGAGCTTAAGGCAAGCACGAATTCACATGAATATAAAGCATGCAAGTACACAGGTATAGATTGACAGTATACAACCAGGGCACATATTGAACACAAGGAAGTAACATTGTGATCCTACATGATGCTAGCGATACATGGTAAGGCATGGGTATCTTTACAGAGTGAACAAGAGAACATTACGGACGATAGATTATAAATCATGCTGGGAATGAACCGTCATAGGAGTACATGAAATGTTACAACAAATATCACATCATGGGACAATCATATTCGCGTGATGAAAGAAGCATGACAAGTTGTCACTCAGCGGGTCATATTGGAGTTCATAAGCTCTATAGGATACTACCAGCACATATCAAATATGAATACAATCAAGGTACTTCGACTAGACTCACCAAGCATTCAGGTGTCCTGTATATGCGGAAACGTGATACTAACTCATTCGTACATACGTTCATTCGATTTGCACAACAGTTTGCAAAGAGCCAAATAAGCTACACGGTAATGACCTAGAAGCATGATAGACATATAGCAGAGTATAACATGGGCCTAAAGCAAGATAGCTAGGCATAGATATGATGGTAGACAATTGCAGGTCCATGCGAATATCTAAACGGTACATGCTCAAAATATCAGGTCATGTATTCAGGGAACCACGAGAGGATACCCCAAAGCAGAAGAAAATTTCATGGGAATAAAAAGGCGAGCATGCTATGGTTTAGTGGTCATAAAGTCATGATGATGGGCGAGAGTAAGACTGACATGCTAAGGGTCACACTATCATAAACCTAATCCAAGTGAGAGAGAGAGTAAACATCATGCGAGTCATGCATATACGAAACCAGGAATGACAGTGGTGTGTGCTCGTGCGGAGTGTCAGGTCATATATTCATGAAAGTATGAGAGAAACATGGAGATCATCATGGCATGATAGTTAGGTAAGCATGCTGGAAATTAAGCATCATACGAGGTAGGTTGGATATCAAGTTGTAACACGCATTCATCAAGTAAAGACTCACTCTAACAAGATATCAGAATGGAACGATCACACTATCATGAGCCTATTTACATAGAATTAGGTAGCTCCCTAACATATGACACATACATTCATGCCCTAATATGACAATGTGATATATTAAGTAGATTATGCGGGGATGATATGGGGGCATGACAGATGTAACACATATCTAAAAAAGGGCTAAACATGGACATCAAGACATGTGGACATAATTTCAACTAAGGATCAATCCGCAAGTCCAGGGGGTAGTACATATATAATCATACAATCATGGATGAAGCAAATAAGATAACCCGACAGAGATCTACAAGGGCGACTCTGACTCACTTCCATGAACCCCATGATTTATTTCCCGTGAAATATCCGTGTAACTCTCGAGTAGGGTAGAAAAGGGTTCATGTAGTAGCGTACTCCCATACAACCTCAAATGTGGTTATTCCTCCCAATTTCCCATACAACATACCGACATCACAAGGAAAGCTCAATAAAGACATTTAGTGGGGTCAGGAAAAGAAGACCAAAGAAGAAAGTAGTCAACTTAAGGGGTCGAAGGCGATCCCACGAGGACTGGAATCCCGACTCTGTAATGACAGAAGGTCTCCCCTGCTATTCCATTCAAGTAGGCATTTAACACATGTTTCGTAGTCAAAATGTCAGCTAGGTCTCCAATTTAAGCAAACAACACTCATCATAGAACAATCAACAATCAAGCTATCCTATGGGCCGCCCTTCGAGGGGCGACTAACCGGAGGGGCAAAACCTCACGGTCTCTACCTAACTCGCCACTCCAGCCACTACGACGCAAAGCCTTGGAGTCTTGTAGGCCCATCTGTAAAGAATAAGCTATATTTTGCCTACCCGTTCCCAACTACATCCAATAGGGATGATCTAGCGCTTTCACTACCCCTTCGTTTCCCTTTGTATGATTACCGGATTTATTGAGTCATGTTCATATTTAGTCCATTTGAGTTAGCCATATTAAATTCATTTTGCCCTTTCTAAAACATTTTGAAAAACCATTTGAAAACCTTGGGCCATTTTCAAAACCACTTCAACCTATCATACTCGGTTTGCACAACCTCAGCTCTGATACCATCTTTGTAAAGACCCGGGATTATGATTCCCGGGTTACGTTTCGAGGGATGAAACCCCTCGTTAGGATCTTGCGCCCCGAGTACAGGTTGAAGGTTTGAAATTCTATCCTGACATTTTAAAGTAGGATTTCATACCCAAAATTCGGAGGGATCGTTGGAATCCCCGGCGAAGTCCCTTGTACCTGTCATAAGTCTAAGCGTGGGAAACCAGCAATCATACAAATAGCAGAATCAAGGTGTAATACAAGAGGGTGCCATGGCAGAGCCGGGTCAAAACAAAATAAATAAGCGTATTTATCAAAATGTAAGGTTAGACCGTTTCTTTACAATCGCCCGAGAGAGTTCCCACGTTACAAAAGCAATGAACAATCATGCTGCAACAAACCTAAAAAAAATATGTATGCGGGGCGGTGTCAGATCGAAGCCCTACGCAATATAATCTCAAACAAGCAGACACATACACACGCTAGTCCTAATTAAGATGCTTCTAGATGCAAGGAGGAATATTAACACACCAGCATGGTCCTAAGATCAAGTGCATAAATATAATAAGGCCTTAGCACCGAATACCAAGTGGTATATCCCTCTCCTACCTCCACCCCCTTCCGATAGGGCGGAGACTGGATGAATGCATTCCATATAATCGAGTGGCACGCATGCCCAACCCGTATCTACAATAAAGCCCGCAGGCATCTCATAATATAAGGAAGTTCATGACTCGATTGACTCAGGACGGGACCCGATGAGACTAGGTCGTCCTATAACCTTAGCAATGACTCTAGTTACTTCACAGATAACGGTCGTTCTGTTTACAAAAGCAATGAGTAAACGAATGCTCAATCACGAGTGCAATCCTAGCAGGATACTACATGGCATGCTTTATTATGAACGCAAGCACCTAGTATGCACATGGCTACAAGTAGGGAGATCTCTTTTCAAATCTGAGTGAGCTCATATAGGAAGTCACCTGGAAGTGCAGACCATCAAAAGGCAACAACTAGATATACAGGAAGCCAAGATGTCACAGATGATCACCTAACATATATATATATATATGTAATATAAATAAGTCTACTTCTAATGTTACTTAAAGCATATGATATCATACACAAGTCATCAAATTTATTCACCGAGTTAGGCAAGGTAAGTCATTTCCCCTTGGGTGAGCTTCTTCCTTCCTCTCTCTTCTTTCCTTTCATGTGCCAGTGTGTGTGTCGAAGAGGCTGAGACGGGGTGGCCGGAGTTCGGGAGCTCCACTGCCGACCTCCCCTTTTTCCTCTCCTCCGTCGTTTTTCCGGGCACAAGAGCCTTGTGTCATTCTTCATTCAACCAGAAGAATGGGGAAGAAGGAGAGGGGCTTGTGGGGCCCTCGCTACCTCATCCGGGTGGGCCTCCCCATATTTTTAAAAAAAAAAACATCCAGCTTGGCATTTCTGAAAGGGGAAGAGATGTGTGGTTTTGGGCCTAATTTTTGTGGGCCGGGTTCTGTATTTTAAAAAGAAACAAAGGATTGGGCCTATTTTTAGTAAATACACTCATTTTGGGATTTAAGAAAAAGAGAGGCTCGGTTTTGGGGGTTTTTTCAAAATAAAGGGTCGGTTGGTGGCGATAAAACAAAGAGAGGTGGAGTTGTGTTTTGAAATAGAAAAGATGGAAAGAAGGGGAAGGAGAATTTGAGGAGGAGATATGAGTGTTTTTCTGAATCATAAATGGGGAAAAAGAGGGTTGTCATGAGTGGTAGGTGTTTGGGAAATTTTGAAAGCAAAAGGAGGTGTATAGGTGTACTTTTGGAACCGGAAGAAGTAGACAAGGACAGGGGCTTGGTGTTGCTTGCTTTATTGTAAGGGATCAAGGCACGGGAGCAGAGGGAGTAAGGACTTTGCTTGCTTACTGATCAGAACCAAGGAGGATGGCACGTGAGAGAGAGTGGAATCACTTTTGTGTTGTTGGGGAAAAAAATTAGAATAGGGACAAATTACTAATAGAGGAGGCTGTTTTGCAGGACAAGACTCGGTTGACCAAAAGAAATACCCAAACCCCATTCGAATTATCCGGGAAATAAACCTCGGAATCCATTCTCTCTCTCTCAGCCTTATCCCGACTTGATCAAAGTAAAGTTTTAAATTTTCCAATCTGAATTTAATAATGAAATCCGAATATCATTTTCTGAATTTTTGACATATGAAAGCGGAATAAAATCTACTTTGCATAAATTTTAAAATTTGGCCGGAATCCACTTTAAGAGTTTTGAGTTATATTTATTAAATTAAGAACGAGTTTTTCTTGAAGTATCCGATTTAAATTCATTTTTTTCGAAAATTAGGATTTAAAAATCCAAGCCTTTACATTAATACCCAGTACATTTTTTAACCAATCAAAATCTTTAAAAAAATCAACAACACACAAATCGATACAACCCATTACTATCCCATGCCTAAAAAACCTAAAATGACATTTATTTTGATACAAGGATAAAGACCTAAAATGACCTAAATTAAATTTCGAGACCAAGGGGGTATATTGTAAAAAAATTTAAGTAAAGCAAATTAATATTTTATATAGTTTTTACTTCCTTAAACTATATACACAAAAGTAGAAAGTCTTACATTTATAATTGGAGGGAGTATAGAGATTTGTAAAACTATTTTTCCGAAATTTGCAAAACGTTTTGCCACAACTCTTTGAAAAACTTCAATAAGCTTATGTCTAACAGGTCCTAAGTTACTATTTTTTATGAAGTTGTTATTACAAAACTATTTGATTTCAAATTTGCCCTTCCCCTTGGTACAAGCTTTTGTCTCTGACATTCCTTTGTCGCTCTCTACCTCTATCCCTGTTAGTCGGTTTCGGTTTAGATTGACATGCGAAGCTTATACATTTTGAGATCTTTATAAACTTTTTTTGTAACAAACACAAGCGCCCTACAAGTGATCAACGGATTTCCAACTCAAAACAATAAGTTTATAGTAATGTAACATTGTTGTATATAACTATCTCATTTCCATGTGATTAAAATCACAGAATCATCCAATATAAAATAATCAGTCAATCATATCTTTTGTATGATCATACTTCACTATACTCTAAACTAGATTAATTGCATACAATGAGAAAGCTTCAGTTATTAAGAAGCAGATGAACAAACAAACTTTTGATTTCTCAACTTTCTTTTTATCTTTTAGCAAAAAGAAACCTTAAGCCATTACTTAAAACTTGTAGATGGCTCCGGGGGAAAGAATTCAAACATATGCACATTATAGCTGATCTGAACG
Organism: Persicaria tinctoria; assembly: GCA_037127255.1. Taxonomy (NCBI): domain Eukaryota; kingdom Viridiplantae; phylum Streptophyta; class Magnoliopsida; order Caryophyllales; family Polygonaceae; genus Persicaria; species Persicaria tinctoria. Next base: position 57,756,301 of record JBANSL010000008.1, on the reverse strand, counting down.
GGTTGTACATCACTAGTAGTTAGGCTTCATACTTGACCACTTTCGTCTTCATGTTGTCCGCAACAAGCAAATCTGGATCAACAAAGTTCTTTCCATCAATCAGATCAAAGGTGAAATTTTGTACTTCCACAAGAAATGACATTAAATCTTCGATGAGTTACATGCTCGTACCTAAAAACATCGTCTCATAGCCCTTGGAGTGCAATATCTATCAATTGGGTATATACAGATACATGGATGCTGCTCTACTATTTGTTGAAACAGTCTAAGCAGCAAGACAGTAGTCCTTTAACCCCATCCGTAGAACAAGACACAGATAGATCCTTTTCCCTCCTCTCAAGGACTCTTAGGAACTCGTCTAAGCCAAGGTGTCCGTCCCTATTTGTGTCGAAGAGATCGAATATTATGTCGACCACATTGTTCGTCAAGGGTATGCCGCATACCTTTCATCAGTCCAAAAATATAAAAATCATGACTCGGTAAGAAACCTTCTTTTTTCCAAGTTAAAGAAAATTCAACGGCAAAACAAATGTGGATATTTCTTGATCTAAATGGACTAAAGTAAAGAGTGTGCATACATTTGAAGCTGCTCTTTGGAAGTCCGCTTTGGTCAACACACCGTTCACCTCTCCTTGGCTAAAAAGTGCCAAGGACAAGGATCGGATGCTTCTACGAAGCTCTGCAAAACTCTTGAACTCTTCATAGGAAATGCGTATCTTGCTGAGCTTTGGATGCTTGCTGAGTTCATCAACCCGGTCCAGTAACTTGCTCGTGTGGTTCATGTCAGCAGATACTACCATGGACATAGCAAAGTCTTTTGCTGGGATGTTGCCTTTAGTGTTGCAGTCATAGTGGGAAAACTCGAGCCTCACAATCTATAATGGCAGTTCAACACAAAATTCAAGCAAACATTATAGATAGACTTGACATTCGATGATCACAAACACAAAACATTCATGAAGTTGAAGTGTCATAAGGCAAAAGAAAAAGAAGAGTGGTGTACTTCATTTCGCAAATCATGTAAGAAATTGATAAACTTTCCATGAGGAAGTGAGTGTTGTCCATCTTTTCCAAAGAAATACTCCACTACACCCCCATTTTCAACCGATCCATGAACAATCAATCCATTTCGCTTCCCATCTCTATGTTGCTTCCCTTGTCTATTGTACGTTCGCATCAAAGCGATCACCTTCTTGAACTCCTCCCTCTCTATTTCCCTGCCAATTAAGCAGAATCAACTAGAGAAGCAAAAGTGTCTATGAAAAATAGACTCGAATGACAAGACTGTGTTGCATTACCCACTATTGTCTGTGTCAAACATCTTGAATGCCACAGTGAAGCTTGCTTCAGGGATACTCAGTAGTGTCACCAGAAAGATGTATCTACAAAACCATGACATATAAGCATTGTTTGTAAGATAAGGCATTCACATGATCATTGGGAAGTTCAGTTCCTAGGAAGTGATATTACTCCGGAAAAGATATAAGACCGTCATTATCAGTGTCAAAAAGCATGAAGAATTCGGAGGGAGGACAATGCAGATCTCCGGGAGAGCGTTCCCCTTTGAGATGTCCTCCACGAACAAAGTTTGATTCAGATGGAGGGAAAACTGGGACTACTGCCCTCATCATGTCCCCTGGCGTCATGAACAATTCACCATCCGGTGCTTGGATTGTTGCAAAATACTCAAACACCTTAATGGATACACAAACAATATTAATTCATGAAGAAGTGTTTGAGTATGAAATTAAATGGAACATTATATATATCAAATTAGATGTTATCACACTTTGGAGGTTGTGGCACATACTTTCTCAGGAGGGCTTCGCATCCTTATCCTCCCCTCATAGTTGAAGAAAACTCTTTTCCTGTAATCATCTGAGTAAAAAATGAAAACCAGGCCACCATTCAGAACAAAGATTTCATATAATTTTGAGTTACATTATTTTATGAACAATCTAATGTAAACAAAGGCATAATGACGAATATGGTGTAGTTTTCCGATTTTATTCTTAGTTTCCTTATCCTAAAAGATGCACTAATAAGAGAAAATACAATGAAAAAAATCACCTCCAAAAAGATACAATGGCCTCTTAGGACTGGAGGAGTGTAAATCCGGAAACTCATCCGGAAAAGCACTTGCACCAGAAGGAGAGTCGGCAAATGCGATCACATCCGATGAAGATGACAACCAATAACATATCCCAATGCCAGATCCCACAATCAAGAAAGAACCCGAAGAAGGAAAATATCTTCCGTTGGAGAAGGATCTTTCGGAATGATCAGGATGTCTGTTGTGTTTAGCATGCTTATGTGACCTTATAGACGATGAGATGGTTGACTCGGAATGATTGGAGAAGGCACGGAGCCGGTTAATCGAAAGCCTTGAAGTTTCCCTTAGGATGATCCTAGAATGCATATTATGTCCCAGCAACAATTTACAATCGAGCTCGTATTCTTCTTATATGTATAAAGATTGTATCCAAAGAAACTCAATAAATGAAAGAAAATTTGTCTAACAAATTTAGAGAATAAATTTTTAAGAAAAATGGTAGGATAACAGGATCAACCCCTTATAACTTACACTTGTTTCCTGAAAAATTGGTAACAAATTTATCTTTTTCCTTTTTGTTTTGAGGAAATTCTATTTTATTCCTATCAACAATGAGAGCCTTGACAATATACTAGAAAATAGGAGGGAATCTGTTGTGGCAAAGACCATGTTTTTCGAAAGAAAATGTCTAATATTGTGCTTGTAATTGTATGACAAGAATGCCGAAGCGGTTTTACTTATTTGAGATTCAAGACAATATCTACAACAATTTTAGGACAAGAAATGCGACCAAGGCACAAGCCTAACTCCTTTGGGATATATGTTGCAATGTAATAAAATTCATTGTATGGTTAGTTGTGGACTTGATTTAGATTGTAAGTTAGGGACTTGGGTCCATTTGGAGTTTACCTTTTTTGTAGGGAAGAAAATGAGCAACACTTGTGGTTTAGATTGTACATCAATGATGTGATACACATTGTGAAATGAATCACAATTTTGGCAACCTCATTGATGGAAAGGGTTTGTGTGGCACATCAAGGATAACTGACCAAGGTGTGTATTTCGTTGAGTGCACAAATCTATTCATTCGATTTATTGGTAGAATGGATAAGAGATGGTGTGACGCATTAAGCTTGGAAATGTATGCACTTAAAGCATCTTTAACGAGGGAAATAATAGTAGGGATGCTAGGAGATTTATTAATATATAAAAAATAAGAAAGTGGGTTGAAGGATACTTGTGGAATACTAGGGGAGTATCGATACTAGAAGTAAATATAGAGTGTGTAACAGGTGAGCTGGAAAACATTAATTTTTTCCGAAAGAAACAGATCCAAAACAACGTTGGTTCATGGGGGTTAAGTTGTGTGAAACATTGTGTTTCATATTACTTTTCAACTGCAAAAATCTGACGCATGCGCCACATGTCGTCTCCAGATTGGCTTGCAGAGAGGAGGGCTGCATGAGCGACACGCGTGATGTTTTGGATGACTATGATTTGTCCTGTGTGGATATGTTTTGCATATTTAAATATATATTTTGGTTTTAAAAATATAAAATAAAAAAATTACCACATGAGTGGATTCGTTTTTTTTTACATATAGACATCAATTTCGAGTATATTTGATCATATTTTGAAAAAAATATTTTTTCTTTGAATACAATTATGTATAATAATATCAAATTTTTTTAATTATTTTTAGATAGTAAGATAAATAATGTAAGAGGATGAAATAATATTTTAATAATAAAAAATGATATAATTGTATAACCGAGAATTGAAAGAAGTATTGGAGAAGGATATATTTGTAAACATATTGAATTGGTAGGAAAAGATGGGTCTATGGAAGCTACTGATCAAGTGGGAAAAGTAATAATGAGATGCTAGGATAATGTGGTAGAAATAGAAGAACAAAATATTAGTATTCTTAGTATCCCTTGATAAACATGACTTATGCATATCTTTGAAAATTTGGCTACATTTTACCTCTTTTTATTAAGGATATGGTCAGATCTATGCACACTCGGATTCAAAACTAAATGATTTTGGATGAGAAAACCATTTGAGGGGCGATTTTTGCAATAGTTTTCACTATATGTTTATGCATTGGTATTTGGAGAAAGCTTTTTTTTAACGAGGTTTATACATTGTTATTTTCAAAAGAGAAAGTTTGGTGTTTGCTGCCCTTTTACACATTTAATTAACTAATTAACACCTTTTAATTTTTTTTAGGCGTGCTAAGAGCAACCCCAACAGATGTGCTAAAATAGATAAAAGAGGGATTTTAGAGAAAAAGACCCCTTTTTTCTCCCCAACAGATTATGTAAAGCCATCTGCAAAATAGAAAAAGGGATGAAAAGTGAGAAAAAATTTGTAAATTTGTGGGAAGAAATTTTATCTGTATAATTGAATGTGTGCACTTCTCCCCATGGTTAATTTATTGTTGCCACTTCTTCTTCTCTATTGTAGGAGGTTTGTTTCCTGGAAGTCTTCTCTATTGATGGTGTGAATCTTCTTCTCTATTGTAGGGTTTGTTTCCAGGTATGTTATTTCGATTTCTTCGTCTGATCTGATTTCGTTTGATTCGATGAATCTTCTCTACTGTACGGTTAATCTTCTGATTTCGATTTCTTTTCTACTGCCACTTCATTTTGCCCCTATTTCTTCTTCGTTTGATCTAATTTCGTTTGATCTCCAAACTAGTACAGTGATTTTAGGGCTGTTCGAGTGTATTTTTAGGGCTTGCGTCTGATCTAATTTCGCTTTTAAGGCTGTTCTAGTGCGTCTGATCTGATTGCGATTTCTGGTGCTTGCATCCCAGAATTGGAGGATCTTGTTGCTGTTTGAATGGGTTTTTAGGGCTTCTGTGTTGAATCTATTTTGTTGAATCCATCTGATTGCTTTTTTAGGGATGTGTTGAATCTATCTGATTATTTTTTTCTTATTGAATTTTTTGTCCAATGAATTTTAATTTCAGTGGCCATGAACTAGAAGTAATCCCTTTTGATAACTCCACTCCCTTGATGAAAATCGGAAATGGTTTCAAAGGCTTTGACATACAGCTTCTGTCAAAGGTCTTGAAGCTACAACTGTTTTGATGAAACACAAAACCTGTATTATGTGCATATTATGTCCGAATGTTATTATATGTTATTAATATATATTTCCAGATATTATTTATATGCTAACCATGCAGCATGAATTTCGAAAAAGATCTCCTCCTTGAGCTGAATCACGTGAAGAATCAAATCGGAGATTATGACTTCAGAGTTTCCCAGAATAGAAGATTGTGAAGATTGTCATGATCTGTTCTAGCCGTTGGGTGAAGATTCTTCCTTCAATTGGAATCGATTTGATCAAGTATAAAAGGAGATGAAGAAGAGAGAGATGACTGACGGACACTTACGAATATCATTGCATAAACAGCCCTCAAGTTTACGATCTCTCTTCAGCGTGTTCTCTCTGCTTGTTCTTAAGAGTCTTATATTTTGTTTCAAAGCATTTGAGAGTTACAAAGTGAGCTTATAGGATATATTCTGAGAGAGTGTTATAATCGAGAGTTTATAACTCAGGAAGTGAGCACTAGGCGATTGATTGACGAAGTGTAAGAGGATTGTACTAGATAGCTTAGAGAGGTGGGGCTCTTCTAGATTAGTCTAGGACTCCAAGGGAACGTGAGTTAACTAGATTGCAATTGTATAGGAGAGAGGCTTTTCGGTGAGCTATTAGGATCCTAAGTCTTGTGAATGAATAAAGTCGGTTGAATCCTAGGGTTGTGGAAGAACCCTAGGCGGGGACGTAGGCCAAGTTCATGCCGAACCTCGTTAACAATTCTTTGCGTCCTTTACTTATTGCTTTACCATATTTTCGCACTTGTTTCGAATTGTATAACTCTGCTGTGATTCGGGTTTTTCTAGAAGAAAGAATTACGTCTAATCTCAAAGGATTTTACAAGTGCTTCAAAAGTCTTGAGATTATCTGCGAAAATCCGGCATACTCTATTTTACCCCCCTCCTAGAGTATCTTTATATTACTTTGTTATACTTTATCGAACCTTCAATTGGTATCAGAGCTTTACTCACTGCTCTTGATCTAACAATCTTGTGAGTTTTTTATCATGTCTGGTGAAGCAAGCGAAGGATTTGCACAAGGGAGGTCTACCATTAGACCACCACTCTTTGTAGGAAACAACTTCGTCCACTTGAGGTCCTTGATGAAAATGTTCATTATAGATCATGATCTGGAACTTTGGAACATTATATAGAATGGTCCGAAGATTCCTGTGAAAGACGGACCAAATGGAAGCAAAGTCGCGAATACCGAGGTTGAGTTCATCAAAGCGGATCTTGAACTCGTCTCCAAGAACTAAAAGGCTATTAACTTACTATACTGTGGTCTTAGTACTGATGCGTTTAACCGTATTTCATCTTGTAGGTCGGCTAAATCAATTTGGGACAAGCTGGTTGTCACCTACGAAGGAACCAGTCAAGTGAAGGACACTAAAATCAGCATTTTCCTTCGAAAGTATAAACTCTTCAAAATGAAGCCAAATGAGTCTATTAAGGCCATGTTCACACGGTTCACGGAGATCACGAACAAACTTGACTCTCTCGGCAAGACCTTTGAGATTGTTGAGAAATTGAGGAAGATATTGAGGTGCCTCCCAAAAGACAAATGGGGCCCGAAAGTGACATCCGTAGAAGAACCCCAGAATCTCACCACTCTACCCCTTGATGACTTGCTTGGGAAGCTGATCACACATGAGATGATCCTCAATAAAGACGATGGAGAACTACCAACAAGAATTAAGAACTTGGCACTCAAGTCTAAGAAGGATGAGCCGAATGATGTGTCTGATTCTGAAGTTGAGGGTGATGATGAGGATGATCCCTTTGATCTCATTACAAGGGGTCTTTCTCGAATCCTCAAGATGAAGAAGCAATTCAACAACAAAGATGGATCAGATTCTTCTAAATTTTGAGGTAAGTCTCAATACAACAAATATGACAAGAAGACTAAACCTTTGTCTTGTTTTGAATATGGTGAAACAGACCATCTAGTGAAAGATTGCCCTCAAAAGACGAAGAGCCAGTACAAGAAAGGTGATAGATGGAAAAAGAAAGACATGGTGGCAACATGGAGCGATTCTGACACAGACTCCGATGATGAGAAGGCCAATGTCTGTCTTATGGCCTTAGGAGATGAATCTCACGATGAGCAACTTGAGGTAACTGTAAGAGAGCTTATGGAAAGTCCAAAAGAGGTATTATCGGAATTCCTTTCTAATATGATTGCCAACGAAGAGAATCTTATTGCCCAAACCAATACTCTTATTAAGAAAATCTTGAAACCTCTTATTCAGATCTTATCGGACCAAGAAAGAACTATTGAGGAACTGTCTATGAGGGTCAAAAGTCTTGAAACCTCTTATTCAAGTCTTGACATTAAAGTCAAGACTCTTAAATCAGAGAAATCTGAACTCAAGCAAGATCTCTTGTCTCTAAGAAGTGAACATCATGACTTAGAGAACGAGAAGATCTCCCTGAATAAGAAGATTCAAGACCAACAGACATCCCTCAAAGTTTTACCAAGTCCAAGGGCACTCTTGATAGGATGTTGGGTGAGCAACAAAGTTCTCTAAACAGAAGTGGTATTGGTTACAACCCGAGGTTTTTACAGAAGGAACACATTACCACTTTTGTAAAGGCAAAAGAAAGCAGAACCTCTCCTATATGTCACCACTTTGCAAGAAAGGGACATGTAAGAGAGACCTGTCCCTATAGAAGAAAGGATCCTCATATTATTCGCAATACATTTCCTATTCACTTGAGAAAACAACGGATAACGCAAGTTTGGGTCCCCAAATACACTATTTTACCAAATATGGTTTATCCCAACAAAGGATCTAAATTTGCTCACTGGTCTAGAAACAAATGTTGATTTTTGATTTTCAGGAGAACACCAATGTGAAAGAGCAAAAATGGATTATTGATAGTGGATGCTCTAGACATATGAGTGGGAAGAGGTCTCTCTTCCATGAACTAAAGAATCAATCCACTGGAACAATCACTCTTGGTGTCAAAGAAAAGTGTGACATCGTTGGTATCGGTAGTGTTGGGAGTGATCCTAACCATAGTATTAAAAATGTTTACCTTGTTAATGGTTTGAAGTATTTTTTGGGGCTACTAACACATCTTTGTGCAAGAAATTGTCTGACATTATGTGCAGTGAATTTGAGATGAGCTTGATGGGAGAACTCAACTTCTTCTTGTGATTACAAGTTCATCAATCTAAGAAATGTATTTTTGTCAACCAAAGCAAGTACACTAAGGATCTCTTGAAGAAGTTCAAGATGGATCAATCCAAAGTAGCCAAGACGCCCATGAGCTCAACCTTGTCTCTAGATCAAGACAAGACCGAAAAGAGTGTCAATCAAAAGGAGTATCGAGGGATAATTGGATCTTTATTATATCTTACGGCTAGTAGACCTGACATCATGTTTAGTGTTTGCATGTGTGCTAGGTTTAAGCTGGCCCTAAAGAATCTCACATCGTGGATGAGAAGAGGATCTTTCGATATCTCAATGGCACTAAGGAGCTTGACTTATGGTACCCAAAGATAAGAGATTTACACTAATTGGGTATTCTTATGCCGATTTTGCAGGCTGTAAGGTGGATAGGAAGAGTACGTCGGGATGTTGCGAATTCTTAGGGGCATCCTTGATTAGTTGGCACTCAAAAAAACAAAACTCAGTTGCTCTATCCACTGCTGAAGTCGAATACATAGCAGCTGGAGCATGTTGCTCCCAAATCCTTTGGATAGCTCAACAAATGAGAGATCTTGGCATCAACCTCAAAGGCATTCCCATTAAGTGTGACAATACTAGTGCCATATCAATCACAAAGAATCATGTTCAGCATTCAAGGACCAAACATATCGATGCAAGGCATCATTTCATTAGAGACCATGTCGAAAAAGGTGATGTGTCCATATCCTTTATTTCAACTGATTATCAATGGGCTGACATCTTTACTAAGCCTTTGGCAGAGGAAAGGTTCACCTTCATTAGACGTGAGATCGGAATGATTAACAGGGATGCACTTTCGTAGGGGGAGCTTTCCCTTTACGAAAGATAAATTCTACTCAGTGTCAAGACCTTTGAGATTCATGTCAAAGTTTGTGAACTGAATGGTAGAGCACATATAACGGATCATATGTTTGGTTGATATCTTATTAGATATTTGATCAAATATAGTTTTAATGAATTTTTAACCTTATTTATTTGTTACCGATTTTATTTTATCTAAGTATAGTTTATTTGTGGAATTTTTTTTAAATCGGATAAATCTTTTCTTGCCTTTGAGATTTGAAAGGATCTTTTTGAATTGTGAATTGTTTTGGTAAGTCTGATTTTGGTGACTATTTTCACGCTCCTCTCTTTGTTGAAAGACAAAAAGGGGGAGATGGTTGATGGTTTAGACTTTGAAACTGTTGTGAACCAAGGGTCTTGGAAGACCTTGCTTTGTTTGATTTTGTTCGATGTCTTTCATTGGCTTTAAAAACTTATGATCCAACATTTGTCTAACCGATGCATGTACTTAGTCCGATTTTGCCTTATAATATATCTGCTTGGCTAAGTTACAGGGATGCACAGGTTTTGTCTTTCATCAAGGGGGAGATTGATAACTCCACTCCTTGATGAAAATCGAAAATGGTTTCAAAGGCTTTGACACACAACTTGCGTAGACCTTCCAAAAAGACACATTACGCCCCTGTACGTTGGATCTGCGTAAGATATCTTGATGGTTGATCCCATGAAGACTCTAAAATCTGCGTTGTCTTTCCAAAATGGTATGATACGCCCCTGTACGTTGGATCTGCGTAGTGCACTTCAATGGTTGCAACCGCGGCGGCTCTGCAGAGGGATGTGGATGAAATTCATGGAATCACAAAAAGCTTTGCGGACTTGATGGATTACCTCTGATACCAAATGACGCGACCCGAAGGATCGATCCAACAAGTTACAAAGCTTCAACCGAGCACGAGAATAAAATTTGACACACACGACTCTTTTATTTGGATTTTTCTAGATTTATGGGAAAATAAAAACAATATATGGATGGCTAAATCTATGAGCATCTCACCCATGGACTTACCAAACTCGCTCTCTCACTCGTCGGCATGTCACTCCCGAGCAATCAAGCCTTTGTTTGAACAACTCTAACAAGCATCTCACCAGAAAGAGTTACACAAACGGGACCATTCCTCGGCCCCTCACTCCGGAATGGGGTGTTAAAATGGCATCTCACCAAATCAACCAAACACACACACATTTTTCCAAAAATTCTCAACTTTAATCTTATTTCTCATGGCAAAGGTTTAGCCATTTTATAGGCATAAAACAATTTAAGAACGAATTAAAGACGGAAAAGATGAAATGTTTCTCGGAAGTTGATGGAGAAATTTGGCCAGCCTCTTGATGGAAAATGAAGGGTTGGTTTTCCTCATAAAGTGTAGAAAATCATCAAGTTCCATTGAATGAAGACCCTTCGATACATCTCATCAATTCCGACTTCATTCAATGCATCCGGAAAACTGTCCAGATTTCGGACTGCTGAACTATTGCCAATTTCGAACCTGCTCTCTGATGATTTCGGCACTTTAGTCTTCATAAACGATGTAGCCCTTCGAATTATCTTTCCAACAAGTACTCACACACCTCCATCGGACAAATATATCTCCTGTTATGACTAAAACACCGAGCATATGTCGAAAGAGCTCGGATAACATCATCTTGACGTGCTCGGACCCGGGCTCGAGCAAAAGGACTGGCAACGAGAGTTCCGAGAGGTCGGGAAGCTTGGACGTCAGTTTCATGAGTAGCAGGTCATTCTTCAAGGATTTCCGATTTCCAGTCGATTGGCTCGGCTTCTAGGGACGTGCAAGTACTACTTTTGTAGATTTTGAAGTCGCGGTCGCTGATTGGGGCAGATCTCGTCAATCGGAGGTCAGACGAAGCGGGAAATTGCATTTTACCGAGATGTCGCTTGTGTAGAGTCGAGTCCAAACGGGGCTTGTGTTGAGAGGGATTGAAGGGCTGCTTTTGGGTGACGTTTTGGGGATGATTGAGTGTGATAATGGGGCTGTGGAAGGCCTTAGAATGGTGGTAAAGAGGGGGATGGGGGTTGAGGGATATGTGATGCAAGAGCGCTCTTGGCTTCGCACTCCGAGCTCTCTCCAACACTCGATCTTCCACACACTCAGCCTCGCACTTCGAGTGTTTCCAAACCTTTGATTCCGTCGTCTCTCACTAAGGAATCTCCTTCAACCTCTCACCGAAGGTTTTGTTCCCGGCCTCTCACCTAAGAACGAGATTCTTGACCCGAATCACTGGAAGCTAAAAGGCTCACTTTTTTCTCAAATTCAACTTGTTTTCAATAAGGTTCTTACATCCCTTTATATAGGAAAAATATTGAATCTATGAAAAATAAAATAAATTAAAAGAAATTGATAAACTAATGACGGATAATACGAAAGAGTTTCCGAGATTTATGACGGAGAGATGGACAACCATAATGGGGGAAAACAAATGGTCTTGGTTGCCATCAAAGAGATGGAAGGTCAGAAATCCCTAAAGCCCCGTCATTTAATCCGACTTTATTGATTGCATTCCGTCTTCATTTATTGCATTTCCGACAAGCTGCCTGGTTTTTGAACGGCTCCAACGATTCCAGATTTCGTCCATCTTCCAAGCTGATTTGATCATTTCATCCTTCAATAAAGTTGTATCCACTTAAAATATCTTTCCAACAAGTGCTCATCGGCTGCAATCGGAATTTTATGCAGCCAGAACAAGCCAAAATACCGAAGTGTCGCCAAACAGTCTTCGCAAATGAAAGTTGATGTTCTGCTCCAAAGACAAAGCCTTGTAGGAAAAAAGAGTCAAGCTCACGGGCGACTACGATCACATCATCCTCCTCCCATTGAAAAGGATTCGTCCTCGAATCCGTGATGGAAATGAATGACTTCTTCGAACATGCTTCTCCTTCCTTGAACGGATCTTGAATCCCTCCTTCTTCTTGAATCGTGAAAGGCAAGCAAGACGGAATGAAAGAAGTCGAATCTAACCACTTACTTGACATGGAATTCAAAAAGCTAAGCATGTCGGTTGGCATTCGTTTCTCCTTCATGGAAACCGCAACCTTGGGAACTTGGATTATTTCCTCATCTTTTTGAAGCTGAGGCATGATCTCTGCAGTCTCAATTGGAACATCCTTGGACTTGCCTTCTTTAATCCCAAGTGTCTCATCCATGGCTGTAGAGGATGTCATCTTGGAAGAGGGAGGTGGGGCTATTGTGGACTTCGATTGCATTGACCCCAATGAGGTGACAAGATTTCGAATTTCCTTTACATGTTTCATTGAATCTTCTGCGAGCTTGCGGATCTCTTCCCAAGGTGGTTCAACCTTCTACTTATGCCGAGCCTCATCCTCTCGAGCCCTTCTCCTTCGATATCTCCTACGGAGCTCTTGATCAACTACATCATATGTAGCCCCATCCATGTCACTCCAACGAAGATACCCATCATCATAGGCTCGAATAGCTCATCGGATGTACTCCTCGGACAAAGGTATGGAACTCGTTTTCTTTAACATTTTGACCCGAAATCTTGAGGAACTCTTGTCGTTGCTCTGATACCACTTGCCTTGCTTGGACCCAGGCTCGAGCAAAAGAACCGGCGACGAGAGTTCCGAGAGGTCAGGAAGCTTGGACGTCAGTTTCTGGAGTAGCAGGTCAGTCTTCAAGGATTTCCGATTTCCAGTCGATTGGCTCGGCTTCTGTGGACGTGCAAGTACTACTTTTGTAGATCTTGAAGTCTCGGTCGTGGATTGGGGCAGATCTCATCAATCGGAGGTCAGACAAAGCGGGAAATCGCGTTTTACCGAGATGTCGCTTGTGCAGAGTCGAGTCCAAACGGGGCTTGTGTTGAGAGGGAATGAAGGGCTGCTTTTGGGTGACGTTTTGGGGATGACTGAGGGTGATAATGGGGATGTGGAAGGCCTTAGAATGGCGGTAAAGAGGGGGATGGGGGTTGAGGGATATGTGATGCAAGAGCGCTCTCGGCCTCGCACTCCGACCTCTCTCCAACCCTCGATCTTCCACACTCTCGGCCTCGCACTTCGAGTGTTTCCGACCCTTTGATTCCGTCGTCTCTCACTAAGGAATCTCCTTCAGCCTCTCACCGAAGATTTTGTTCCCGGCCTCTCACCTAAGAACGAGATTCTTGACCCGAATCACTGGAAGCTAAAAGGCTCACTTTTTTCTCAAATTCAACTTGTTTTCAATAAGATTCTTACATCCCTTTATATAGGAAAAATATTGAATCTATGAAAAATAAAATAAATTAAAAGAAATTGATAAACTAATGACGGATAATACGAAAGAGTTTCCGAGATTTATGACGGAGAGATGGACAACCATAATGGGGGAAAACAAATGGTCTTGGTTGCCATCAAAGAGATGGAAGGTCAGAAATCCCTAAAGCCCCGTCATTTAATCCGACTTTATTGATTGCATTCCGTCTTCATTTATTGCATTTCCGACAAGCTGCCTGGTTTTCGAACGGCTCCAACGATTCCAGATTTCGTCCATCTTCCAAGCTGATTTGATCATTTCATCCTTCAATAAAGTTGTAGCCACTTAAAATATCTTTCCAACAAGTGCTCATCGGCTGCAATCGGAATTTTATGCAGCCAGAACAAGCCAAACAGTGTCGCCAAACAGTCTTCACAAATGAAAGTTGATGTTCTGCTCCAAAGACAAACCCTTGTAGGAAAAAAGAGTCAAGCTCACGGGCGACTACGATCACATCAGTCTAGGACTCCAAGGGAACGTGAGTTGACCAGATTGCAATTGTATAGGAGAGAGGCTTCTCGGTGAGCTATTAGGATCCTAAGTCTTGTGAATCAATAAAGCCGGTTGAATCCTAGGGTTGTGGAAGAACCCTAGGCGGGGACGTAGGCCAAGTTCGTGCCGAACATCGTTAACAATTCGTTGCGTCCTTTACTTATTGCTTTACCATATTTCCGCACTTGTTTCGAATTGTATAACTCTGTTGTGATTCAGGTTTTCCCAAAGAAAGAATTACGTCTAATCTCAAAGGGTTTTGCAAGTGCTTCAAAAGTCTTGAGATTATCTGCGATAATCCGGCTTACTCTATTCAACCCCCCTTCTAGAGTATCTTTATATTACTTTGTTATACATTATCGAACCTTCACCTTTTGATTGCTGAAATAGAAGTAATCTTTTGATTGCTGAATTATCTGCTGTTTAGTTCATGGCCACTAGAATTTTGGAGTTGCTGAATTTTAGTTTTGATTGCCCTTTCTTATGAGTTTTGGAATTCTGATTGCTGAATTTTGGAGTTGTTGATTGCCCTTTCTTACAAGTTTAGTTCAGCTATTTAGTTCTGATTGTTGAATTTTGGAGTTGTTGAATTTTAGTTCGTTGCCACTGGAATTTTGGAGTTGCTGAATTTTAGTTCTGATTGCTTTTTCTTTTACGAGTTTTGGAGTTTTGATTGTTGAATTTTGGAGTTATTGATTGCCCTTTATTACAAGTTTAGCTCGGCAATTTAGTTCTGATTGCTGAATTTTGGAGTTGTTGAATTTTAGTTCATGGCCACTGGAATTATCGGCTATTTAGTGGCTGTTCGAGTGCCCTTTCTTACGAGTTTTTTCATTTGTAGATGAATTTCACGGAGCTCCTAACAAATGGATCACCATCAATGACCTCAATAATTCTCCTTCCCTATTTAATATTTCATTGAGTCAATATCATGCTAGTGGTTCAACCTTTGAAGAAACTGATGTCGAAGTTGATGAAGCAACACATATTGCCTTTGCAAGCCGAAGACCTAAAAAACAATCTACAATATCGTCCAACTTTACGATCGACGAAGACAAGTTACTTGTATCCACTTGGCTAAGTGTTGTTAGAAATGTGAAGCTAAATATTATAATTAAGTTTAAAAGAATTTTTTAGAAATGTAGAATTAAATATCCTTAATAAATGCATTTATTTATTATACTGTACAATATATGTAAAAATCTGTAAAATAGAGAAGCTGTTGGAGTTTGAGTGGATTTTTTTATAGAGATTTTGACATTTTCATCTCTATTTTAGAGATTTTTATAGAGAAGCTGTTGGGCTTGCTCTAAGAGCATCTTCCCTCGTAAGTCATAATGGCTAGGGATAATAGCATATCAAAAAATAAAATTCTATAGAATATTCTCTTTTGTCCTATTATACGGTTTTATTGTTTCCATCGTAGGCCAGTTTTGGCAGGCTAAATTTCCTATAAATACTAATATAATTTAGAACTTTCACATCTCATTTCTGTCACTCAATTCTATCTTTAGTACATTAAGCAACATAATATTTATTTTTTGTTATAATTTTCATGAATCTATAATAAAAAAGATTAATGTCATTTTCTAAAAATATTATTTATACAATGATAATTTAAATATGTCAAATATTATATTCATATCGAAGAACTCTTGAATATCTTTACAATACTATAACTTTTATTGTTAATTAAAAATTGTAACTATATAATATAGATTTATAATTGTATTATTTATAGATTTACATAAATATGAAACACTTAAAAATAAAAAAATAGCATTTGACCTTCCAAAAAAGGAAGCCAAATTTAGCCTTTGTTTGGAAAGTAGGCCAAAAATAAAAAGGCTAAAATGAGTTTTGGTCTAGGGAGGGAGCAAAATTAGGCTAAACCCCATTTTTTGGCTTACCATGGGAGACACCCAATCAAATCTAATTAAGCTTCTGTACCCCATCCTCTCCGCCCACCTCTCGCTCTCCTTCTTCGCTTCCTTCAAGGATTCGCATTCGCTCTCCCGACGGGCTTCCTCCCCCGATTTCTTCATCATCATGAGGATCTTCGATGTTCTCTAATCTGGATTTCCGTCCCACGCTTAGACCTATCCCCGAATTAGCGTCACGCAGCCCTGTTTCAAGCCCTAATTTTGAGTCGGGTGTTCTCTAGAGGTTGCCTGTTTGCACGGGCCGGTTTCGAGCCCTAATTCCGCCCCCACCGCCAACTTTTCTCTGTGAATCCAGCATGTCAGCATCTCCATCGCCTCTTTTATCCCTTTCATCATGTATTGTTTGCAATTTATTTTGAATGTTTTCTTTTTTGTTCATAGTTACTATCCTCAAATGGCAACAACCAAATGGTGAACTTCCCCTGGGAATTTGGTTGAATTAGGTAGGAATTTCTTTTGATGGTTTTTGTTTATGTTTTCATTGCACTCCAAGTGTTTGACAAAATGCCTATGCCCAAAAGTTATCCAATAATTGTAAATGAAATATGAATGGAGTCCTTCTCCACCAAATTTGATCTCTCGGACTCATAGTAATTGTAAATGAAATATGAATGGAGTCCTTGAGCTGTTTTTGGTTGCTTTTGGAGGGATTTATATAAGAGTCGGCCGAGTAACCTACCTAATCGAACTAGTATCTATTTGCTTCTATTTCGTAATTAGTTTTAGATGTAATTGCATTACACATTCAATTATATATCAACACGATTGTGTGTTGTTGGCTGCTCAATACTAGAGGTAGTTCAGGTAAGTGTGGGTTCTTGATATCAGTGGATTTTTTATTTTTTTTTTGCGATGGTGGTGCTTGGCAGTGAATGGCAGTAGTGGACTTGTGGATATATACTCCTTCGGAATGTGTATGCTTGAGATGGTTACCTGTGAATTGCCATATGCAGAGTGCAAAAACCAAGCTCAGATTTTCAAGAAAGTTACTTCAGGCATAAAACCGACTTCCCTTGGCAAAGTGCCTTGCTCCGGCACCTATGAGACCGTCTGCTGCTGAGCTGTTAAAGGATCCTTTCTTTGACCCTTGTGCCAATCTGTCAAGGCTAGAGTCTCACTTGATGAAGGATATGGGCAATGTTTGCAACACGTCTGGTGCATTTTTGGAATGCGGTTACGAATCACCTCAAGATCCTACGACTACAGAAGTGTCCAAGTCCAATGGCCTCAATTCATTCACTTTAATGGGGAAGGTGGAGGATCACAATTCAATCTCTATGACCTTGCAAATTGTGGGCAAGTATGGTGGTACTAAGGATGTCAATTTTGTGTTCTATTCATTAATTGAAACCGCTATATCTATCGCTAATGAGATGGCGGATGCACTCAACTTGCTCAATGAGGGCACGATTCTAATTACTGGGTTGATGGATGACTTGATCAAGATGCTTGCCGGTGATCGCAAATTCTCTTTTTGTGATTCGAGTATGTGTGAGGTTGAGGCAGAATCCCTGGTTGTTTCTCAGTGCCCGAAAGAAGACCTTGGTGCTCGAGAATCATTCACTGGACATGCTTTCTCTGATACCTTTAGCCTGTTGAGAACTTGTCCAACTCCAACTTTACCACCGAACGACAACTGTGATGATGACAATTAAGATGATGAGCTGAAGACACAGCTCGCTGCCATTGATTCCCATTACCAGAAGCTTTTTGGCGAGCTCTTGAAGATGAAGGCATCTGCAGGTGAAGATGCAAAAAGAAAGTGGATTTCAAGGAAGATCCCAAATGGTGCTTGACTGGTACTCGGGTAGCTCATGAAGATGAATCAAGTTCTCTCTGTCTTAATTTTTTTCGCAAAATAGAGCATTTTTTTACTAGTTAGTTCCCTTTTTGGTACTGAAAGGTTAGTGACATTCATTGAAATGTGCATACCAATGGACACAATCTATCAATTTGACATGCATATATAGCTACAAAAATACCTTTTTTTACTAGTTAGTTCCCTTTTTACTAATGTTGAATATCATTATATAAATAATCGAATAGTGAGTAACCGAATTGAGTGGACAACTCTACTGATGTTCGACTCTTCAGGAGATGGAAGTTATTGAAGGTTCGATAATATAAAACAATGTAATATAGAAATACTCTAGAAGGGGGGTTGAATAGAGTATGCCCGTTTTTCGCAGAAAGTCTCAAGACTTTTGGAGCTCGTATAAAACCCTTTGAGATTAAACCTGAATCACAAAGTTAGACAATCGAACCAAGTGCGGAAATAGGGTAAAGCAGTAAAGTAAACGACTCGATGAGTTGTTTACGAGGTTCGGCACGAACTTGGCCTACGTCCCCGCCTAGGGTTCTTCCACAACCCTAGGATTCAACAAGCTTTATTGATTCACAAAGCTTAGGATCCTATTAGCTCACCGAGAAGCCTCTCTCCTGTACAATTGCAATCTAGTCAACTCACGTTCCCTTGGAGTCCTAGACCAATCTAGAAGAGCCCCACCTCTCTCAGCTATCTAGTACAATCCTCTTACTCTCGAGAATCAATAGCCTAGTGCCCACTTCTTGAGTTATAAACTCTTGAGTATAACACTCTCTCGAAATATATCCTATAAGCTCACTATGTATCTCTCAAATGCTTTGAAACAAAATATAAGACTCTTAATTAAGAACAAGCAGAGAGAACACGCTGAAGAGAGAACGTAAACTTGAGGGCTGATTGTGCAATAATCTTCGTGAATGTGCATCTCTCTCTCTCTTCTTCATCTCCTTTATATAGTGAAGATCATCGGCGCCACTTGAGGAAGGAATCTTCTCCAACGGCTATTAGAGATCATGGCAATCTTCACAATCTTCTATTCTGGGAAACTCCGAAGCCATGATCCACCAGATTTGATCTTCACGTCTTTTAGCTTAAGGAAGGAGATATCTTCGAAAACCTTGATGTATGGTTAGTATATAATGTATATAATAATATTCGGAAACCATACATAAATAATATAATATAATAATAACATAAAATGCAGGTTTTGTGTTTCATCAACACAGTTGTCGCTTCAAGACCTTTGACACAAACTGTCCGACAAAGCCTTTGAAACTAATTCCGATTTTCATCAAAGGGACTGCAGTTATCAATCTCCCCCTTGATGAAAGACAAAACCTATGCATCCCTGCAACTTAGTCAAGTAATAATATCATAAGAAAAATCGGACTAAGTACCTGCATGGGTTAGACAAATGTTGGATCATAAGTTTTCAAAGTCAACGAGAAACATCCAACAAAACAAGGTCTTCCAAGACCCTTGGTTCACAGCAGTTTTAAAGTCTAAACCATCAAATCATCTCCCCCTTTTTGTCTTTCAACAAAGGGAGGAGTTTAAAAACAGTTACCAAAATCAGACTTACCAAAATAATTCAAAATTCAAATGTTCCTTTCAAATCTTAAAGGCAAGAGAAGATTTATCCGATATTAAAATAATTTCCACAAATAAAATGTACTCGGATAAAAAGATTTTTCGGAAAATAAAATAGGTAACATATAAAGAAGGTTAAAAAACCATTAAAACTATATTTGACCAAATATCTAAAAAGATATTAACCAATTATATGATCCGTTATATGTGCTCTACTGTGGAGTTCACAACCTTTGAAATGAGGTTCAAGGATCTTGACACTGAGTAGAAGTTATCTTTCGTAAAGGGAAAGCTCCCCCTACGAAAGTGCATCCCTGTTAAGCATTCCGATCTCACGTCTAATGAAGGTGAACCTGTCCTATGCCAAAGGCTTAGTAAAAATGTCATCCCATTGATAATCAGTTGAAATAAAGGATATGGACACATCACCTTTTTCGACATGGTCTCTAATGAAATGATGCCTTACATCAATATGTTTGGTCCTTGAATGCTGAACAGGATTCTTTGTAATGGAGATGGCAGTTGTATTGTCACACTTAATTGGAATGCCTTTGAGGTTGATGCCAAGATCTCGTATTTGTTGAGCTATCCAAAGGATTTGGGAGCAACAGGCTCCAGCTGCAATGTATTCAGCTTCTGCAGTGGATAGGGCGACTGAGTTTTATTTCTTTGAGTGCCAACTGATCAAGGATGCTCCTAGGAATTGGCAACATCCTGATGTGCTCTTCCTATCCACCTTATAGCCTGCAAAATCTGCATCAGAATATCCAATTAATGTGAAATCCTTTTGCTTTGGGTACCATAGTCCAAGCTCCTTAGTGCCATTGAGATATCGAAAGATCCTCTTCACAGCCACGAGGTGAGATTCTTTAGGATCAGCTTGAAACCTAGCACACATGCAAACACTAAACATGATGTCAGGTCTACTAGCCGTGAGATATAATAAAGATCCAATCATTCCTCGATACTTCTTTTGATTGACACTTATTCCAGTCTTGTCTTGATCTAGAGACAATGTTGAGCTCATGGGAGTCTTGGCTGCTTTGGATTGATCCATCTTGAACTTCTTCAAGAGATCCTTAGTGTACTTGCTTTGGTTGACAAAGATCCCTTTCTTGGATTGATGAACTTGTAATCCCAAAAAGAAGTTGAGTTCACCCATCAAGCTCATCTCAAATTCACTGCACATGATGTCAGAAAATTCCTTGCACAAAGATGTGTTAGTAGCACCAAATAATATATCATCAACATAGATTTGAATAACCAAAATGCCCTTTCCTTTGGTTTTGATAAAAAGAGTGTTGTCGATCAACCCCCTCTTAAAATCATTTTCTAAAAGATATTTTGACAAGCGCTCATACCAAGCTCTTGGGGCTTGTTTCAAACCATAAAGCGCTTTGTCAAGTTTATAAACATGATTAGGAAATTCTGAATTTTCAAAACCTAGGGGTTGAGCCACATATACTTCTTCCTCTAAGAAACCATTTAGAAAAGCACACTTGACATCCATTTGATGTAATTTTATGCTCATAAAAGATGCAAATGCTAATAGGATGCGAATAGCTTCAAGCCTGGCTACGGGGGCAAAGGTCTCCTCGTAGTCAATACCTTCCTCTTGATTGTAGCCTTGAGCAACAAGCCTTGCCTTGTTCCTCACAATCTTACCATTCTCATCTAGCTTTTTTCGAAATACCCATCGTGTGCCAATGACTGATTGATGCTTTGGCCTAGGCTTCAAGGTCCAGACTTTTTTCCTTTCAAATTCGTTAAGCTCACTTTGCATAGCAATGATCCAGTCTGGCTCCTGAAGTGCCTCATCTACCTTCTTTGGCTCAATAAGAGAAACAAACGCGTGAAAAGCACAAAGATCTTTAAGTTTATAACGAGTTTGAACACTAGAGGTAGGGTCAGAAATGATATCCTTTAATGAGTGTGATGAGGAGTATATGAATTTCCTTTTGCTAGTCTCAGCTCCTTGATTCGTCACACCAGTAGGATAGACTTGTAGTACATCTGACTCCGTGGTCCTGTTAGGTTCAGTTACAGCAGTTTCTGACGTCTTAACACTGTTGGATTGGACACCAAGGGCTTTGGACGAATCTTCAACACCTTGGGCCAATTCTTCAGTGTTAAGAATCGGTTCCTGCATGTTCCTCTTCTCTGTGTTCTTGGTAGCAGCATCATCACCTTCCTCGTTCTCTTCATGGATGTTAAGATCTATATCTGCAACACTTTCACTCAAAGCACAGTCATTGCATTCATAAAAAATAACATGTATACTTTCTTCAACTACCTGTGTCCTTTTATTGAAGATTCTATAAGCTTTGCTACTTGTGGAGTAGCCAAGAAATATACCTTCATCACTACGCGCATCAAATTTCCCAAGGTTATCTTTTCCATTGTTATGAACAAAACAAGTACAACCAAAGTGTTTAAAATAAGATATAAGTGGTTTGCGGCCTTTGAAAAGTTCATAAGGAGTTTTCTTTAAGATGGAAGGAATAAGACAACGATTCAAAATGTAGTTAGCTGTGTTAACAGCTTCAGCCCAATAGGTTTTAGGTAATGCATTTTCTAAAAGCATAGTCCTGGCCATATCCTCTAAGGTGCGGTTATTGCGTTCCACAACCTCGTTTTGTTGAGGTGTCCTATGAGCAGAAAAGTTATGGGAGATGCCATATTTAGCACAACGCAAATCAAACTGAAGTTGATCAAACTCCCTACCATGATCACTCCGAATTGACACTATGGGCTCGTTTCTTAAAGTTTGCAACTCCTTACAATGTTTTGAAAACTCAAATAAGGCCTCTGATTTTTCTTTTAAAAATGCAACCCAAGTATATCTAGAAAAATCAACAACAACAACTAGCATGTACTTTTTACCATTGGGAGATTTGACTCGCATAGGACCACATAAATCCATATGTAAAAGTTCAAGGGGTCTAGAAGAACTTACAACCTTTTTGGGTTTGAAAGAGCTACGTGTTTGTTACCTCGTGTTCATGCATTGCACATATCAATACCTTTGAAGTCCATCTCAGGTAGCCCTCTTACAAGCCCTTTGGACATAAGCTTCTGTAGTGTATGTGGACTCACATGACCGAGTCTCCTGTGCCAGAGCTTTGGATCGTCCGTCAAACCCTTTAGACAGGTTAAGCTTCCTTGTGCCACTTGATCAGCTTTTACGGCGTATATGTTATTGTAGCGATATGCAGTCAATATAACTTCACCTGTATCTTCTCTGCACACTATACATCTTTTCTTGTTAAATCTGACATTGTTACCACTATCACATAATTGAGAGACACTAAGCAGATTATACTTCAAACCATTAACAAGATAGACATTTTTAATACTATGGATGGAATCACTTCCAACACTACCAATACCAACGATGTCACATTTTCCTTTGTCACCAAGAGTGATTGTTCCAGTGGATTGCTTCTTTAGATCATGAAAGAGAAAACTCTTCCCATTCATATGCTTCGAGCATCCACTATCAATAATCCATTTTTGCTCCTTCACCTTGGTGATCTCCTGCAAAACAAACATCAACCTTTTTGGCTAGACCAGTGAGCAAATTTAGATCCTTTATTGGGATAAACCATATTTGGTAAAATAGTGCCTTTGGGGACCCAAACTTGCGTTATCCATTCTTTTCTCAAGTGAATAGGAAATGTATTGCGAATAATATGAGGATCTTTTCTTCTGTAGGGGCATGTCTCTCTTACATGTCCCTTCCTCGCACAATGGTGACATATAGGAGAGGTTCTGCTTCCTTTTGCCTTCACAAAAGTGGTAATGTGTTCCTTCTTTAAAAACCTCGGGTTGTAACCAATACCACTTCTGTTTAGAGAACTTTGTTGCTCACCCAACATCCTATCAAGAGTGCCCTTGGACTTGGTAAAACTTATGAGGGCTGTCTGTTGGTCTTGAATCTTATTATTCAGGGAGATCTTCTCGTTCTCTAAGTCATGATGTTCACTTCTCAGAGACGAGAGATCTTGCTTGAGTTCAGATTTCTCTGAGTCAAGAGTCTTGACTTTAATGTCAAGACCTGAATAAGAAGCTTCAAGACTTTTGACCCTCATAGACAGATCCTCAATAGTTCTTTCCTGGTCCACAGTTCTCTTAATAAGAGTGTTAGTCTGGGCAATAAGTTTCTCTTCATTGGCAATCATATTAGAAATGAATTCTGATAGTACCTCTTTTGGACTTGCCATGAGCGCTCTTACAGTTACCTCGAGTTTCTCATCATGGGATTCATCTCTTGTGGCCATGAGACAAAGGTTGGCCTTTTCATTATCGGAGTCCGAGTCAGAATCACTCCAAATTGCCACCATGGCTTTCGTTTTCCATCTATCACTCTTCTTGGATTGGCTCTTCGTCTTTTGAGGACAATCTTTCACTAGATGGTCTGTTTCACAACATTCAAAACAAGACAAAGGTTTAGTCTTCTTGTCATATTTGTTGTATTGAGACTTACCTCGAAATTTAGAAGACTTTGATCCATCTTTGTTGTTGAATTGCTTCTTCATCTTGAGGATTCGAGAAAGACCCCTTGTAATGAGATCAAAGGGATCATCCTCATCATCATCCTCATCTTCAGAATCAGACACATCTTTGGGCTCATCCTTCTTAGACTTGAGCGCCAAGTTCTTAGTGCTTGCTGGGAGTTCTCCATCGTCTTCATTGAGAATCATCTCATGTGTGATCAGCTTCCCAAGCAAGTCATCAAGGGGTAGAGTGGTGAGATTATGGGCTTCTTCTATGGCTGTTACTTTCGGACCCCATTTGTCTTTTGGGAGACACCTCAATATCTTCCTCACTTTCTCAACATTCTCAAAGGTCTTGCCGAGAGAGTCAAGGTTGTTTGTGATTTCCGTGAATCGTGTGAACATGGCCTTAATAGACTCATCTGGCTTCATTTTGAAGAGTTCATACTTTCAAAGGAAGATACTGATCTTGGTGTCCTTCACTTGACTGGTTCCTTCGTAGGTGACAACCAGCTTGTCCCAAATCTCTTTAGCTGACCTACAAGATGAAATACGATTAAACTTATCAGTACTAAGACCACAATAAAGTAAGTTAATAGCCCTGTAGTTTTTGGAGACGAGTTCAAGATTCGCTTGGATGTATTCAGCCTCTGTCTTCGCGACTTTGGTTCCATTTGGTCCTTCGGACCATTCTTTATAATGTTCCAAAGTTCCAGATCTTGATCTATAATGAACATTTTCATCAAGGACCTCCAGTGGACGAAGTTGTTTCCTACAAAGAGTGGTGGTCTAATGGTAGACCTCCCTTGTGCAAATCCTTCACTTGCTTCACCAGACATGATCGAAAACTCACAAGATTGTTAGATCAAAAGCAGTGAGTAAAGCTCTGATACCAATTGAAGGTTCGATAATATAAAACAATGTAATATAGAAATACTCTAGAAGGGGGGTTGAATAGAGTATGCCAGTTTTTCGCAGAAAGTCTCAAGACTTTTGGAGCTCGTATAAAACCCTTTGAGATTAAACTTGAATCACAAAGTTAGACAATCGAACCAAGTGCGGAAATAAGGTAAAGCAGTAAAGTAAAGGACTCGATGAGTTGTTTACGAGGTTCGGTACGAACTTGGCCTACGTCCCCGCCTAGGGTTCTTCCACAACCCTAGGATTCAACAGGCTTTATTGATTCACAAAGCTTAGGATCCTATTAGCTCAACGAGAAGTCTCTCTCCTATACAATTGCAATCTAGTCAACTCACGTTCCCTTGGAGTCCTAGACCAATCAAGAAGAGCCCCACCTCTCTCAGCTATCTAGTACCATCCTCTTACTCTCGAGAATCAATAGCCTAGTGCCCACTTCCTGAGTTATAAACTCTTGAGTATAACACTCTCTCGAAATATATCCTATAAGCTCACTATGTATCTCTCAAATGCTTTGAAACAAAATATAAGACTCTTAATTAAGAACAAGCAGAGAGAACACGCTGAAGAGAGAACGTAAACTTGAGGGCATATTGTGCAATGATCTTCGTGAATGTGCATCCCTCTCTCTCTTCTTCATCTCCTTTATATAGTGAAGATCATCGGCGCCACTAGAGGAAGGAATCTTCTCCAACGGCTATTAGAGATCATGACAATCTTCACAATCTTCTATTCTGGGAAACTCCGAAGCCATGATCCACCAGATTTGATCTTCACGTCTTTTAGCTTAAGGAAGGAGATATCTTCGAAAACCTTGCTGTATGGTTAGTATATAATGTATATAATAATATTCAGAAACCATACATAAATAATATAAGATAATAATAACATAAAATGCAGGTTTTGTGTTTCATCAACACAGCTGTCGCTTCAAGACCTTTGACACAAACTTTCTGGCAAAGCCTTTGAAACTAATTCCGATTTTCATCAAAGGGAGTGGAGTTATCAGTTGTCTTCTAATGAATTTGATGTTTACAGCAATGTTTGTGGTGTTGCTTTTTACGTATACAACCAATATGAGTGTCGTAGTTTTAAAAACCTTGTGTTTTTATATGTGCAACGAGGTGACAATATTTTGATTACACGTTTTAAGCTCCCATGTCATCAGTTATATAAAATTGTCACCATAAACAGTTGCAATTAATGAAGGTTAATCACAACTGTCATCAATGAATAAAAATATAATAAACATGTCACCACAAGTGATTGTATCAATGAAGTGTAATCACAAACGTGTCATCGGTGAATAAAAGTAGAATCGATGAAAATATATCGATATACAATTGATTAAATTAAAAAAAGTGGCATCAAACGATTTGATTAAAAAAGTGGCCTTTGGCATCAAAACACTACTTTGAAAAAGTTGAATCACATTAAAGAAAAAAAGGTCATCAAAACACTACTTTGAAAAAATATGGCATCACGGTAAAAAAATATCATCAAAAAATTAACACCAAAAAGTGTCATTAGTAGTCAATAGTAAAAAATGGCATCAATGTGCAATGTGGCATCACAGTAAACAAAAACATGCCATCAAGGTTTGAAAAAAGTGGTATTAAAAAAGTGTCATCAAACCATTTCATTAGAAAAGTTGCATCAAAGCGAAAATAAAATGTAATAAAAAAATGGTATCAAAACGGTAAAAAATGGCATCACAAAAAATGTCACCACTAAAAAAAATCCGAAAAAGCTTGTCAATGGTCAATTGTTGACCGATTGACGGTCAAACAGGTTGACCGTTGACCCTTAATACTCCATTTTAGGAAGGGTGCTAGTTTACCTAATTAAATTGGTTTGGATGCTAATCACCTAATTAAAGATTCAAAATAGGCAAGTTAGCAAAATCACCCAATTATAATTTTTTTTATTAGGAAATAATTCGGGCAAGCAAGCTCTACCTGACACCCAATTATAAAATGGTTTTAAGGAAAACTCTCAATACATTAAAAAAAAGTTAGCATCTATCCTTATATTAAGGTTTGCCCAAACAAATGATGGGCCCCACGTATCCCAAGAATTCACATTCACCTTGTTCCAACCCCTCCCTCACACAAGTGCACGCACCTATTTGCAGCAAGTGGAGCCGATTCAATGATGGGGCCAACCATTTTGTTAATAAAAAAAATGTGAAATCCCCTATTAATTTCAACCACCCATTTCATTCAATCAACGGTCCAGATGTGTTCACATAATACATGTTAAGACCTGAGTACACTGGAACTAACCTCTATATGTGTGTATGTGTATTTTAATTGTCCATCTGGCCAATTAGGCCCGAAGTATTTGAATCATTTCTATAAAATCACTTGGGCCGAAGAAAATGAATCACTTGGGCCCGAAATAATTGAATCATTTTTCATTTTCATTTTTTAATACAACATTTTGGGATATATAAAAATAAATAAATATATTTATATAATTGATGCATAGTATGGCTTGAGACTGAACAGCTAAATCGCAACGGCGATATGAGCGTCGCCCAGGACAGTCGGGGAAGACGACAGCAAGCTCCGTCGGTGACCAAGGAAAGCATAAGCAGAGGGTTGAGACTCCACCGGCCACCCATGGACGCGCGCAACAATGGAGATCCACTGCATCCAGACTAGAGCAGCAGGAAGCGGTGGCACCACCACCGAGCGAGACAATCGAGGAGGACCGGGGAGCAGGGGTCATCACCAACCAACTCCGACGATGTGGTTGCGAACCAGCCAGGTTGGTGGGTTTGGGCTGCAGATCACAAGATCGACACGGTCTATCGCACCCCGGATTGAGATCTGGGAAGATATCTGATAATGCATATTTCATATAGGCATTATAGGTATTTCTTATTGCAATTAGGTAGTGGTTTTGCTTATATTTGAGTCTAGTTTTGTATATTCCTTGTGAAGTATTCGAGTTCGGAATCTACGTCTTTTTAGAGTTTTTCTGCAGATTACACTCCGACCTTGAAAGGACTTTGGAATAGCTTTAGAGACAAGTTTTGGAGCATAGGGAGGCTAAGGAGAAAGCTAGAGAGGAGCAAGGAAGAACGACATTGGAGTTTATTGAAGTCAATCGAGAGAAATCCGTCACTGCATAGGTGGCGCCCGCCGCCATTTGCACGGCGCCTGCCGTGGGCCGGTTTCCAGCGTTTGCGATTTTTTATCCGAAGGCATTATTTCCTAATATTTTATTCCTATTTACACTAGGGTTTGGCCGATCTGAGAGAGGCTATATTAGGTTTATTTCAGATTATTTGTCGTGTGTGGCTATTGTGTGAGACTATGAACATCATTAGAGAGAGATAGAGAGAATTGGTCTATGAGTTGCTAAACTCATAGTTTCCCCTGTGATTCGAAGACATGGTTCTTTGGATTGTGAGGATTTGATTCTATTTAGTTATTCATATTCATAGTTATCATCTTGTCCTTATTGATTATATTTGTGTTCCTTTCTATGATTGATCACCATATTAGGAATTGCATCTTAGTTATGAATTCGTTGTTGTTTTCTTGATAGAAAACAAAGGTATTGAGATAGTGATGTTTCTTTGTCTTTGTAGTGGGTGATTTCAATTGATCTATGTTGTGGATATTCGATTAGGGTTGAGGTTTGTTTGCGTCAATCTGTCTTAATTACATTGAATCAATATGCCAATTGGTCTGATTACTTGAGTCATTAATGTTATTCTTTAGTGATATTGAATAAGGTGAATGTATCTTTGCGGATCTCTCAAACTCAATCAAGTAGACCTATGCTTATGAATAATTGATAGATAGGAGTTTCATCAATGGTATACCCGAAGATGATCTAGTGTTATATCCGAAGATGATATAGTGCTATATCTCTATGAAGGCTTGCTTGACACAGATAGGAGTTTCATCAATGCTACTAGCGGAGGAGATATTTTGGATAAAACACCTCATGAAGCAATGCAGATTTTTTAAGGGTTGGCTAATGCATCGTAACAATATGGGAGACACCACGGAGTTAGATGAGTTCATAAGTTGGATAGTTCTAGAGATGGTCACAAGGACGACATAGATAGGCTTATGGAGATAGTGTCCCTTGATCTAGGAGGACACCGCTGATGTGAATGCTATGGATTATGGACCTCGCTACAACTTTGGTAACAATTACAATCAAGGCTACAATGCGAACTATCAAAGTGGATTCAACGGCAGAGGCCAGCAACAAAAAATTCATTTTCAAAGAGGAAAATTTGAGAATCGTCCGAGAAACACTCAACAAGATGAGTGTTCAAGAAAAATTGTTGAGTCAAATGGCTAAGGAGATTGGAGAATTGAAAGCGAAAGATTCGGGGAAGTTACCATCGAAGGTGGCAGTGAATCTGAAGGAGAATGTTAGTGCCATGATCCTTAGAGGAGGTAAACAAGTGAATGTGCCCACTAGAAATGTTGAAGAGAAGCCTAGGGAAGAAGTTGATTTGGGAAAAGAGGACGAGACGGAATTGGAGACACACTGCGAGCACGACGCCTGCCACCCCTCACCACGGCGCCCGCCGCCCCCTCTAGTGACGGAACCAATTTCTGAAGTTGTTGAATCCCCGAAGAGATCTTCCAAGGAGTGGTCTTCTGAGGTTTCAAGACCTGCACCACTCTTTCCTCATGCCTTAAGATCTGATCGTAAGTGGGAAGATGAACAAATTCTGTATGACACCTTTGCTCATTGTGAGGTAAATATTCCACTTTTCAATTTGATTAAAATTGTGCCTTGCTATGCGAAATTCTTGAAAGTACTATGCACTATGAAACGCAAGCAAAGGATGCGGAGGAAATAAAAGGTATGTTTAAGTGAGAATGTTTCTGCTTTACTTCAGAAAAGATTGCCTGAAAAGCGCGGAGATCCAGGTATGTTTACTATCCCGTGTGCAATAGGTAATGCTAGCTTCACCAAAGCTATGTTAGACCTAGGTGCTTCAATCAATGTTATGTCTTATAACTTGTACATGTTTTTGGGTCTCAATGCATTATCTGAAACTGGTGTTACTATACAACTCGTTGATCGTTCTAGTATTAAGCCTAGAGGAGTTGTTGAGGATGTTCTGGTTAAGGTAAATGATTTGATATTTTCAGCTGATTTCTTCATTCTAGATATGGAAAAAGGTATGCCTGAAACCCCAATTATTTTGGGAAGGCCATTCTTGCGAACGGCTAAGACTAAGATTGATTGTTTTTAAGGTTCACTAACTATGGAATTTGATGGTAGAAAGATTGAGTTTTCTATATTTAAGCCTATTGTTTCTTCTACTAATGATTCTGTAGATGTTCTTGACTCTAATGAAAGTAATTACAGGAATGAATCGAATAGTTTGTTAGATGCTTCTGTTGAAACTAAATCTGTGAAAGACAAAATTGGATTAGGAAAAGATGGCATTTAAAGGTGAATTGAGAATTTGTTTAAGTCACATGATAATGTGTCTAATTCAAATGATTCTATTGCTATTCCCTATGAGAAATCGATTCCTAACCATGTTGAGGTTTTTGCAATTGCAGGGCAACCTTCAGGAGTAACTCATTTCAAGAAGGAATCGATGGAGTTCCCCCTCTTGTTTTGAAAAGGAAAAGTGTGGAGGATCTTGATGGAATAACTTAATCAAGAAATGCATCACGTCGAACCAAAGACGTGAAACAAAGGCGCTTCTTGGGAGGCAACCCAAGGTAGTTTACGTTATTATTTCAATTTTCACAATTAGTTTTTCAATTCAATAAAGTAGGATCAATCGTGTCGCTGAAATTCAAAAGTGATGGTAAGTTGAAACCTCTGTTGGAGATGAGTTTTGCTTGATTTGAGTACGGAGTCAAGTTCTGTGAACACAGCGCTCGTCGCCCCTGTTCGCCTGACGAGTCCGGATTTGTGGTAAAATTGGAAGGGAAGTGCTTCTATATTTTTATTTTTGGTTAGTCTCGGTTAGGTTAGTTTCTTTATCTTATGCTTTACTAGGATTAGATTTATCTTCTTTTTATTTTGTTCTAGGGTTAGATTATTTCTATCTATCGTTAGGTTAGATTTATTTTCTATCTCAGGTTAGTTTATTTATCTCCTTTCTATTTTCATCTATCTTAGGATTAGATTTTTCTTTCTAGGGTTAGTTTCCTTATTTCTTAGTTTTAGGATTTAGATTTTCTATCTTTTTCTATTTTCTTTTTATCTAGTTCTAATATTTTCTATTTTTCTTTTTGATAGATATCCCTTTCCAACTCACTAAATATTTCCATTCCTTATTTTGAATCAACTAAGCTTTCTCCAAGGAATCTACAAAACCCAAAAACCTACTTGAATCCATTCCAAAAACCTAAAGTCTTTTTTTTGAATCGATTATGTCCATCAAAACACATTCCACCATTACCCTACATCCACAAAAATCAATCCTTTCCCTACATCCACAAAAATCAATCCTTTCCCATACCATTCCCCTACTCATCACCTGAGAAGCGGTTGAAACCAAGACGTTCGTCAAACTTTCAAGTTTGGAGGGTGTGGACATCGGTTATCCAACGTTTCACTCGGAATCAAGGTTCGGTGTGCACGGCGCCCGCCGCCCCATCCACGGCACCCGCCGTCCCTGTAGAGAGCTCGGTTTTCGGTGCGTTGTAGAGATCTTGATGCGGGACCATCCAAGACACCTTCGGATGATGTCCTTCTCAAGAGGAAGAAGAAGGCTCCACCATGGGAGAAAATTCAAATGTTGACTTTTTTAGATTCGTTCAGCAATTTGACAGCTTTTCGACGTCTCAGTAAAATGGGTCGTACGGATTCAATATTTATCGGATTGAGGCGTGCCATATCTTGTCGGAACGAGGACGAAGCGATCTACAACTTTGCTGTTGAAGGTTTTTCCAGATTCTACCTCGACATTGGCCGAAAATCACCATCTTAGAGCTGTCACTGTTTTTAGACGAATTACCCTATTTTTAGTATTCTTTTTATTTAAGTTATTTTAGGTAATTTAGGGATTTATTTTAATTTCTCTTTAATTATTATTTCTATCTAAAATCAGCCCTTAGGTTATAAATAGAGGCTGATCTCCTTGTAAAACATAAGACACTTCCATTGAATAGAAATTTCCTTTGTGTGAAATACAATGAGAGAAAGTCGATTGAATAGAGTTGTGCTCTTCAATTGCAAATATTGGTATTGATCTAGCTTGGTTTGCTTTGTGTTCATCAACTTCGCAAGACTTGGTGATCCTAGTATCCACAAGTCCTCTCCTTGTGCCTCCAAGTTGTCTGCTTGGTTGTGTGGGGTTGTAGAGGCGGGTTATATAGTCATTGGTATTGGTTCCTACCTTCTACGGAAGCCTGGGGTCTCTATCTTGTTCTATATAGATCGCATCAGTCCTTATCAGGTCATGTCTTTCAATTCTTGTTCATTATTTTCGAGTCTTGTTTATTTCCATCGAGTCTTTGTTGCGTTCTTTAAACTTCTTGATTGATCTTGCAGATTTCTTGATCAATTCTTAAAGGTGTTCTTGCTGCGTCATTTGGTTCTTGATTGTTCTTTGAGTCTTTCTTTAGTTTTTTGCTTGTTGTCGAAGATCGTACCATCTCACAGTTAACCCCGTATCAAATTGGCATCAGAGCTTTGGTTTCCGACATTAAGATTGAGTCTTTTTCTTTTCCTAAACACAAAAACACAAAAATAGAGTCAGTCCTTTGCTTGGTTATTTACTTCTTGCATTCTTTATTGATTCTTGCACTAATCTTGAGTTTGTGATTGTTTGTGGTTGCATAGCCTAAACACAAAGCTTGGCCGAGACCAGTGGAGTCGACCAAGCCGTGTGCACAGCCCTTGTGTTCACCCTAGAGCCGACGGAAATCTATTGTCCCCATAAGTCTAGCTTGGCCGATTCACATACAACACACAAGACAAACCCTAGTTTGTTCTCTCTTGTCTATCTTTGGTTTATCTATTCTATCTGGAGGATTAAATTCACTAGGGGCAAAAGTAAGTCAAAAAAAAAAGATAGAGTTTGTTTGATCTAGTGCAAGAAAGCTCCAAGGACCACACTTTTTGATGATCTCTCAGCCCTAGTCGACACACCCATATCCCCAAACACATTACCTCCATAAAAAATTGAAACCTTACCTTACAACTACAACATCCTAACTTACAGGTTTTCAATCAAAGAGGTAAATTTCCATATTTTCCTTAGTTTCTTTTATTTTTTCTTTTCTTTTCAACTACTGTCGAGTTGATTATTAGCTGCTTCGAGTGCTCTCTCCTATTGTCGAGTACTCCTTGGTCTGTTTCGAGTTGAATTCTTGCAATACCCATCTGTTTTGCTTGAATCGAGTTGATTCTTACTGATTGTCGAGTAGTGTGCTTCTGTCGAGTACTCAGCCCGTTGTCGAGTACTTATTGATTGTTTGTTTCATTCATTATCTTGAATTCATATACTTTGATTGCTTAGTTCTTTGCATGAGTGTTGATTTGCCCAAAGCGGATTGCCCTAGCAAGCGTGACATATCAATCAGAGAGGGAGTGTGAGCGAAACACAATTGTGAGATTGTTTATATTTTTCTAACCTTTCACATAGTTCTTTGTTTGTCTTTATTTGCAATGTCTAATAACCTGGGCAACGACTGATTTAGTACCGCCATGGAGATCTTAGCTAAGATAGATAAAAGCTTGACGGCAATAGAGCTTCAGCGTTTTGGCTCTAATACGGTGTTTGGACAAGGAGTCCCACCTAGAGATGACGTGTCACCAATTGAAAGGGAAGAAACTCATCCTATTGTTAACCAATATAATGTTTCTTCTAGCATAGATAATTCTCTTATTGCTGAAAATGTAGAGCATGTTGAAAATGATCAAGATCTTAATTTAATTGCCTATGATGATAATGTTTGCATTGAATATGAGCATGATGATTCTTTGATTGATTTAAATGTTCAACCTATGTCTTGTGATGATAATCAAAGAAAAGATTTATGTCATACTAAATCCTTAGAAAAAGGCAATGTTTCTAATATAATCATTGATGATGCAAATTCTTCTACTATTGCTAGCCTTGAATTAATTGAAAATTCAGCCTTGAGAAAGGAAGAAAACTTGCTAGCATTGGATGTAAACTTAGGGATTAATTATCAAGCTCAAGTGCATATTCAATTAGGACATCATGACATTAATCTGAAATCTGAATTTTGCACTAATCGTGTTTCTTTTCTTGATTTTGTAGATGAAGCTGAGACAATAAACATCGAGGAGTGGTCAATCCCTACAACAATCGTTCTTGAGATGAATTTTCATGGGCATAAGGTTTTCAATTCAGGAGCTCGTGTGGATGTCTTTGGGGAATCATATGCGACCTTGGATTCGAGGACGAATCCTTTTCAAGAAAGGGAGATTGATGCGGGACCATCCAAGACACCTTCGGATGATGTCCTTCTCAAGAGGAAGAAGAAGGCTCCACCATGGGAGAAGATCCAAAGGTTGACGTTTTTTAGATTCGATCGTTCAGCAATTTGACAGCTTTTCGACGTCTCAGTTAAATGGGTCGTACGGATTCAATATTTATCGGATTGAGGCGTGTCATACCTTGTCGGAACGAGGACGAAGAGATGTACAAATTTTCTGTTGAAGGTTTTTCCAGATTCGACCTAGACATTGGCCGAAAATCACCATCTTAGAGCTGTCTCTGTTTTTAGACGAATTACCCTATTTTTAGTATTCTTTTTATTTAAGTTATTTTAGGTAATTTAGGGATTTATTTTAATTTCTCTTTAATTATTATTTCTATCTAAAATCAGCCCTTAGGGTTATAAATAGAGGCTGATCTCCTTGTAAAACATAAGACACTTCCATTGAATAGAAATTTCCTTTGTGTGAAATACAATGAGAGAAAGTCGATTGAATAGAGTTGTGCTCTTCAATTGCAACTATTGGTATTGATCTAGCTTGGTTTGCTTTGTGTTCATCAACTTCGCAAGACTTGGTGATCCTAGTATCCACAAGCCACCTCCTTGTGCCTCCAAGTTGTCCGCTTGGTTGTGTAGGGTTGCAGAGGCGGGTTATATAGTCATTGGTATTGGTTCCTACCTTCTACGGAAGCCTGGGGTCTCTATCTTGTTCTATATAGATCGCATCAGTCCTTATCAGGTCGTGTCTTTCAATTCTTGTTCATTATTTTCGAGTCCTGTTTATTTCCATCGAGTCTTTGTTGCGTTCTTTAAACTTCTTGATTGATCTTGCAGATTTCTTGATCAATTCTTGAAGGTGTTCTTGCTGCGTCGTTTGGTTCTTGATTGTTCTTTGAGTCTTTCTTTAGTTTCTTGCTTGTTGTCGAAGATCGGACCATCTCATAGCTAACCTCGTATCAGATCTTCTGTGCTTGCCTTGCTCTCTTCTCAATCATGAGTAATTCTATCAAGAAGGAGGTGTCGGCTTACTTCAATGATGATGATGCAAATTCTTCTAATATAATCATTGATGATGCAAATTCTTCTACTATTGCTAGCCTTGAATTAATTGAAAATTCAGCCTTGAGAAAGGAAGAAAACTTGCTAGCATTGGATGTAAACTTAGGGATTAATTATCAAGCTCAAGTGCATATTCAATTAGGACATCATGACATTAATCTGAAATCTGAATTTTGCACTAATCGTGTTTCTTTTCTTGATTTTGTAGATGAAGCTGAGACAATAAACATCGAGGAGTGGTCAATCCCTACAACAATCGTTCTTGAGATGAATTTCCATGGGCATAAGGTTTTCAATCCAGGAGCTCGTGTGGATGTCTTTGGGGAATCATATGCGACCTTGGATTCGAGGACGAATCCTTTTCAAGAAAGGGAGATTGATGCGGGACCATCCAAGACACCTTCGGATGATGTCCTTCTCAAGAGGAAGAAGAAGGCTCCACCATGGGAGAAGATCCAAAGGTTGACGTTTGTTAGATTCGATCGTTCAGCAATTTGACAGCTTTTCGACGTCTCAGTTAAATGGGTCGTACGGATTCAATATTTATCGGATTGAGGCGTGTCATACCTTGTCGGAACGAGGACGAAGAGATGTACAAATTTTCTGTTGAAGGTTTTTCCAGATTCGACCTAGACATTGGCCGAAAATCACCATCTTAGAGCTGTCTCTGTTTTTAGACGAATTACCCTATTTTTAGTATTCTTTTTATTTAAGTTATTTTAGGTAATTTAGGGATTTATTTTAATTTCTCTTTAATTATTATTTCTATCTAAAATCAGCCCTTAGGGTTATAAATAGAGGCTGATCTCCTTGTAAAACATAAGACACTTCCATTGAATAGAAATTTCCTTTGTGTGAAATACAATGAGAGAAAGTCGATTGAATAGAGTTGTGCTCTTCAATTGTAACTATTGGTATTGATCTAGCTTGGTTTGCTTTGTGTTCATCAACTTCGCAAGACTTGGTGATCCTAGTATCCACAAGCCACCTCCTTGTGCCTCCAAGTTGTCCGCTTGGTTGTGTAGGGTTGCAGAGGCGGGTTATATAGTCATTGGTATTGGTTCCTACCTTCTACGGAAGCCTGGGGTCTCTATCTTGTTCTATATAGATCGCATCAGTCCTTATCAGGTCGTGTCTTTCAATTCTTGTTCATTATTTTCGAGTCCTGTTTATTTCCATCGAGTCTTTGTTGCGTTCTTTAAACTTCTTGATTGATCTTGCAGATTTCTTGATCAATTCTTGAAGGTGTTCTTGCTGCGTCGTTTGGTTCTTGATTGTTCTTTGAGTCTTTCTTTAGTTTCTTGCTTGTTGTCGAAGATCGGACCATCTCATAGCTAACCTCGTATCAGATCTTCTGTGCTTGCCTTGCTCTCTTCTCAATCATGAGTAATTCTATCAAGAAGGAGGTGTCGGCTTACTTCCATGATGATGATGTTCGTTGACGAAACCACATTGTGAAGGTTGGGTTTGTTTGATTCGGTGATCACTCTGACGGCACATGGAGGGTTGTGTGACTTTATTGGAAGGGGGGCTCCAACCTACCCTTGCTTGTTCAAGGAGTTCCTTACTACTTTGGATGTAATCTCGCCCAAGGATGTTCGATTTCGACTAAGAGGAAGAGCTTGTAATTCCTCATATACTGCAATTGGAGTTGCTTTTGGTGTCTCGAAGAGGTGTTCTAGGAAGTGGAAGAATGCCATGTGTGTTCTTGATTCAGCAGAGATTTGGAGGAGTCTGACAGGGATGCCTGAGACTTTCAAGAACTTCAGACCTAATGATATGATTACTCACCCCGCTCTTTGTCTCTGTCTGCGGATTTTGAGCTCTTCTTTCTATGATTATGAGAGAACTACTGTTATTGATCCTGGTGTGATTGATTTTATATATTACATGACTCCTGAGTCTACTATAGTACCAGACTGGGTACTCTTATTTTTGAGGATGTGTGAGAGGGTTCGTGACCAGCGCAGTGAGAATCATCCTCTTGTTACCCCTTTTGGAGGCATGATCATACTACTGGAAATATTTTATAGTGTTGATGTTAGTTCACTGCAGCCTGTGAGTCATTCTTATACACTGGACATTGATGCTCTTGTGTCTGCATGGATGGTAGAGAAGCTATAACTGCCTTATGCTATTGAGAGATTTCGGTGGTTATCTGGACCCCAGCAGTCTCATCATAAGTATTTATCGACTATTTTACCTATGGGGCTAAAATGAGTGGACTTCCGCCTGAGCCATGTTCTTGTTGGCACTGATTTGCGGAAGCCTGATGACCCTACGACCCCTGCGAGCGATGTTGAAGATATACAGATCGAGATGCCGCCGCCTTTGGTTCGGGATGCCTCGCGCTTCGCCTGCTTGGAGAAGAAATTGACTGAATTTGAGAAGCAACAGGCGGCTGAATTGATAAAGTTGACAAAGTCCCATGTGATTCTGGTTGGGAAGATCGATCAATTACAAGAGGCTTGTCTCTTGTTGATGGATTTGATCAATCGGCGGTCTAGACCCCAGACCCCGCCTTCACAGTAATTGGTTAGTCATTTGCTTTCTTCAAACCCTTTATTTTATTTTTCATTTTTTATTTTTGTGTTTCTATGCATTGAGGACAATGCAACATGTAAGTGTGTGTGTGTGTGTGTGGGGGGGGGGGGGGGGGGAGAAGTGAAGTGAATTAGTTAGGTTAGTTCATGTTTGAATTTATGTTTTTGATTTTTAGTTATTCCTTTTATTTTATTTCTTTTATGATATAGAAAATGTCAAAAATGAAAAAAAAAATGAAAAATGTCGAAAAATTAAAGAAAAGAAATAATCTGAGTCTTGTTTTGTTGTTTTGCATATTGTGTTATCAAAGATTTCCATCTAATATGAGTTTGCTCTATTTGACTTTATACTGACATGATCTTATAAATCCCATGGAATTCTGGAATGATTTGACCTTGTCTTAAAATTTGTTTTTATGTGAAGTATGATTAGGCATTTGTAATTGAGCATGTATGATCTAAGTTTGGGAGCATGCTTGATATTCGACAAAAATTTGTTCCAGTGAGATATTTTTGGCCTTATAAGAGATACATCTATATTTCTTTTGCTTTTCTTGTGTGATTTACTCTTTCTATGCATTTATCATTGAGTATTGTCATGATTATCTATTTTCAAGGACGATTATATACATGCTCATTGCTTGATAAGTTCAAATGATAGAGGCAACCTTTAAGCCACGTATTTATCCATGTCTACCTTATGTTATATTTTTCTTTGAAGCCAATTTGAGCCTTTAGTTTATTTTATTGATAACTCCACAAAATTACTATTCCTAGCCTATGATAAGCCTTACCCTTATTCCGGGGGAATTGAGATTTTGAGTAGGTTATGGAATCTATTTTGGAGATTGAGGAGAATGAAGCTAAAATGTGATGTTATGGTTTATGGTTTTGAGAAAATGTAATGTTATGTGCTTATTTATTCCCTCATTTTTATGCATTTGGTTTACATGTATTTCGGCTCAAGAAAAATAATAAAAAGCTTGGACCTAGGGAGGATAAAATTCACCTAGGGGTAAAAGTAAGTTAAAAAAATCTAGAAACAAAAAGAAAAAGAAAAAAAAAAGAAATAAAAGAGCCATGTTATTTTTGCATAATGGGGAAGAATTGGATTTATGTTGGTTAGAAGTCACATTGGTTGGGTGTTGGAGATTTCATGATATCTGATGATGAGATGAGATGAGATGAGATGTTGTTGAGGAGATGAGATATTATTTTTGGAGTTTGATGATGATATTGAGAGATGTTGTGCATTTGTGAGCGTGATGTATTATTGAGTTGGTTTGTATTATGTTGGGGATTGTTGGAATTTTGTAGGGGTGAGCACAAATCCCGCAAATCCCGATCCCGTCCCGGTCCCGTCCCGATCACGTCCCGATCCCGGTTGGATTTAGGACAAAATAGCGAATCCCGTCCTGCAAAAATTATGCGGGACGAAACGCGGGACGATCCCGGTGGGATCCCGCAAATCCCATCCCGTCCCGCATATTATAATAATAACAATAATAATTTTTATAATAATAATATTATAGAATAATAATAATATATTATTAGTATTATTATTTTGAGCAAATATTATAATTATAATTATAATCATAATCTTCCATTTATAATAATAATAATAATATTTTTTTATAATAATAATATTATTATTATTTGAGCAAATATTATTTATAATTATAATAATAATTTTCAATTTATAATAATAATTGATTATAATAATATTATTATTATTATATAATATTATAATATAATTTAATAATAATATTACTTTATAATAAAAATATTATTATTATTATTATATTATTATTATATCATATTATATTTTTTTCTTGTAAAGTATAATTATTTTATAATAATAAAAATAAAAATAAGTATTATTATTATTATTATTATTATAAACTTGCTTCTATTAATAATAATAATAATAATAATAATATTATTATTATTATTAATATTATTATTATTATTATTATTATTATTATACCCATTTAGAGCTACAAGAGACAAATAGCTAAATACGGTATTCTTCTCAACTATCAATCGATAATGGGACAGTATCTAGGGGATCTCGTCTCAATCCCTTTCCGTCCTGATCTAATCCCGCAATTCCACAGTGCTAGGGCACGGGCGATTTGGCGATTTGGCGATCAGCATCCGGCGCTCTCCGACGGTCAGCGGCCTCGGCGGATGGGCATGGCGATCTCCATGGCGCGCGATTCGTGAGGGCCGGAATTGCAGTAGTTGACCCCTCACACATCATCGTTGCTGGGGACGCTGGTGCTTGCTCGTCGTGGTGGTTCGCGCATCATCTTCCTTGCTTATCGGTTCAGTCCGGTGGCGGCTCAGGTGTGTCTCTTCTCTCTCTCTCTCTCTCTCTCTGTTCGGTGGTGGTTGTGGGATGCACTGGTGGCGGCACTGGTGGTGGTTGTAGGGCGATTGCTGCTTGCGCTGTCTGTGCTTGCGAGCTGTTCGTGCTCGCCTTGGGTTTCCGATGTGCTTTTTGTGCTGTTTGTGCTCGCCTTGGCCCACCCTCTGCCGACGCCAGTGGCGGTTTGCCTACCGGCGTGTGCAGGGCTGTTCCGGTGTCCGCAATTGCTGGTGCCCAACGACGCAGGTGAGAGTTGTTGATCAGGTATGTCTCTATCCGAATTAGGAGATCGATTTCATTGCCCCTTCCGAGGTAGTGAAGGATGCAGGGATGGTCGCCCCGCAAACACCGGTCTCACGTCGAAATATTTTTTTGATCACCTCTCTAGGCATTTCAGTACACCAGAGGCTGTCGACAAATACTAGGGGGTCATATCTTCGGATGTGGGTCTTTATGATTTTTCT
Source organism: Persicaria tinctoria (assembly GCA_037127255.1). NCBI lineage: Eukaryota > Viridiplantae > Streptophyta > Magnoliopsida > Caryophyllales > Polygonaceae > Persicaria > Persicaria tinctoria. The sequence goes on along the minus strand of JBANSL010000008.1, from coordinate 57,715,710 downwards.
TGTCGCTAATCTCGAACGGGCTGGTCGATGGATGTGTGGTTTGTGTTTGCGTAATCACACGGTTAGGATGGCATGTAAACATGGAGGGGTAGGGATTCCTATCGCCGGGCCGGGATGTAGTGTTAATGGGGAGTCGTTCGTTATCCATGGTATTTCAAGACCTTCCGGTTCTCCTTGTTTGTTAGCTTCTGCTAATCGGGGCTCTCCTATTATCCATAATGTTGGCAATGCAAGGCCGATGGATTTGATTTTTGATGAGCATTTAATTGAGCGCTTTCTTGAAGAACGGTTTATGACTTCCAAAAGTATCCCTTTCAAGCTTCGTCTTGAGTTTGGAAGAGCATATCTTGAAGCTCTTTGCAAAGTCATTGCTCAACCATCGGATGTTTCTTGTTGGGTTCAGTTGTTTGTTCTACCGGCTTGTGTTCTTAATACGGCATCACAGCGGGGTCGCCCTAAGGGCAGGTCGGATAGTAGGAAGAGGGATCAGTTTGCTTCTATGGCTGCTGCCTTGGCTTTGTGGAGAGAGCCAGGGGGGATGCATTCCCTTGTTCAGGATATACTCACCTCGTCTACCTCTTGCGCCTCTGGCACAGTTAAGAAGAAAATAGACTTGTCTCAATTTTAGTTGAATGTGGTTCAGTGCAAACGCAAAATGAAAGATGGTCATTATGTTGCGGCTATTAGAGTCCTCACTTCTTCTGGGGTGGCCCCTTTCAATGATGACACAGTTGTTGAGCTTCTTTCTAAACACCCTACCTCTCCCCCACCAGTTGTTTCTTCTAATCCTCTTTCAGTGCCTGCGTTGTCAGTTAGTCAGGAGTTGGTTCTCAACAGAATTAGGAGTTTCCCCAAGGGTACTTCTTGTGGGAAGGATGGTCTTAGAGCGCAGCATCTTGTTGAGATTCTTAGTGGTGCATGTGATGGCATTGCTAGTGAGCTTCTTGCGGCTATCACGAGAGTTGTTAATCTTTTTCTGTCAGGCTTGTGTCCTCGTGTACTTGCAAAGTTCGTGGCGAGTGCACCCCTCACACCATTGTTGAAACCGGGAGGGGGTGTTCGTCCCATTGCAGTCGGGTCCATTTGGAGGAGGTTGGTTTCCAAAGTTGCTTCTTCCGTCATCGTCAAGGAGCTTAGCACATATTTAGGGACACACTAGTTTGGTGTGGGTGTGTCTGGGGGCGGTGATGCTATCCTTCACTCAGTTAACAAGCTTTTGGTGGATAAAGGTCTGGACAGTGGCAGGTCCTTACTTCTTCTGGACTTTTCTAATGCCTTTAATCTTGTCGACAGGAGGGCTTTGATTCGAGAAGTGCGGGCCCGTTGCCCCTCTATTGCTCCTTGGGTTGAATTTTGCTATGCATAGCCTGCTCGTCTTTACTGGCAGGATGTCCCTTTGCGTTCTTGTCAAGGTGTGGAGCAAGGTGATCCCTTAGGTCCGTTGTTGTTTGCTCTGGTTCTGCATCCGCTTGTCACAAAAATCAATACCTCATGTGTTCTTGATATCAATGCTTGGTATTTAGATGATGGTACTTTAGCTGGTGAAACCATTGAGGTTGCTAAAGCTCTGGAGATTGTGGTCAAGGAGGGTCCGAAGTTAGGGTTATTCATTAACATTCAGAAAACTGAATTGTTCTGGCCAACCGAAGATGTGAGGAGCTTAGAAGTTGGTTTGTTTCCATCTAACATTTCTAGACCCAAATTGGGAGTGAAATTGTTAGGCGGACCGGCCAGTAACAATGATACATTCTGCAACAAATTGGTTATGAAGAGGGTTGACAAGGCGTTAAAGGTTTTAAAGGCTGTAAGGAAGCTCGATGATCCTCAATGCGAACTGCTCCTTCTCAGGAATTGTATTGGTGTCTCAAAGATGATGTTTGCCCTTCGTACTTGCTCCCCTCATGCCCTTTCCAGTGTTATTAGTTATTTTGATGAGGAGTTGCGGGTCTCCCTTGAGCATGTTGTTACTGCAGGGGGTCCTGGGTTTGGTCCATGGCAGTGGCGTCAGGCCACTCTTCCGTTAAAGTTTGGTGGTTTCGGCGTGCTCACGGCATATGACGTTAGTCATTTTGCCTTTTCTGCATCCCGTCTACAAACGGCTGAACTCCAAACCTTTATTTTGAGTAATCTAGCTCGTCGGGATGGGCATGCTCATACTTTTTCTAGAGTCCTTCCTCAGGCTGGTTTAGCCACATCAGTACCCGGGCGCCATGATATTGGCTCTGACATTGTTCTCACCCAGTCAATTTCGAGGTATGTCACTTGTGTTGGTTCGAATATTGATGACTTAGTTGTATCCCCTGCCCCCAAAAAATTCATGTCAGTGATGGCGGATCGATACTTCAAGTTCATTGACGACAACTTAGTGTCTACTCTTAATCCAACTCCTAGACAGTTACACATCTTACAGGCTGTGAGAGGAGAAAGAGCACAAGATTTTCTGTTGGCCACTCCTATTGAGGGGCTTGCTCAGACCATGTCATCACGACAATATCGTTCTGTCCTCCAGTACCATCTTTCAATTCCTATGTTTAGTGGTTATCCAACTTGTCCCAGTTGTGAGCTTGATAGGATGGATCCTTTTGGAGATCATGCTCTACATTGCAGTAGGGGCATAGGGACTAAACATCGACACAATATGGTTCAAGATGTTTTAGCGGACATTTGTTTTAAAGCAGGCATCGCGGTTCAGAAGGAAGCACATACATGTATGAGCAGTGATGATGGTGTTGAGCTGAGGCCGGGTGATCTGTTAGTGTATGGGTGGGACAAGGGTAGAGACACTTGTGTTGATGTGGTGGGAGCATCGCCGTTCACGACCAGAGCCAATGACTCCTTTGTACCTGACAAGGCAGTCTCTCAAGCAATGGAAAGGAAGGAGAGAAAGTATGCAGATATTTGTGCGGCTAAGGGATACTGCTTCATGGCATTTGCGTTCTCCGCCTTTGGGGAGTTGGGGAGTGATGCTATCGGTTTCCTAAAGCGGGTTCAGTTGGTTACGAATAGTCATGATAGTGGGCCTGTTAAGGACGATTTTATCTTTCATAGAGTTGGTTTTACTATTGAAAAAGGTGTTGAAGCCCAATTTGTTACGAGGCTTCCAACCAACTTTGTGTAATTTGTTTTTAAAATAAAATATTATAATAATAATAAAATAATAATAATAATAATAATAATAATAATATTGAATAATATAGTTGAGAAGAATACCGTATTCAACATATTATACAAATGAATGAATTATGAAAGCATTTTTCACTTTCCAAATTTATATAATATTTTATTATTTTTATTTGCGGGACAAGGCCCGTCCCGTCCCAATCCCGTCCCGTCCAGACATCATCCCGTCCCGAAAAAAAAGTGCCAATCCCGTCCCGTAAAAATTTCGCGGGACGAGTCTCGTCCCGGCTCAATCCCGTCCCGTCCCGTCCCGTGCCCACCCCTAGAATTTTGTTTTCCTGGAATTTATAGCACCACATGACCAAAGATAATTCATTGCCCTTATGTTTCTTTACCAAGCCCCATTATAACCCCGCCAAATGGAATCTTTTATGAAGGTTTCCATTGAGCGAAAGTCCTCTTGATGTCCTTATTTTTGCATTGACGTATCCGGTGGAGATTTTGTGATATAAATGTCAATATTTGAGTTGATGCTTGTATATGGAATTGAGGTGAGCGTATGCTTAAAGCCTAAACACATGAGAGCGAGAGATACACATTTTATCCTTGGTAAGGTTGGATTTTTGAGCATGCAAGCAACTTGATCCCATATATACATGTTATGACGTTTATGTGCCTTGATTATATTTGCACTGTTGATAATGTTGCTTTTGATGAGTAAAGTTATGAAATAATTTCCTGTGGGATGTGTAGATGATGATTTTGTCTTATGGTTGCTTGAGGACAAGCAAGAGTTAAGTGTGGGGGATTTGATAATGCATATTTCATATAGGCATTATAGGTATTTCTTATTGCAAGTAGGTAGTGGTTCTGCTTATGTTTGAGTCTAGTTTGGTCTATTGCTTGTGAAGTATTCGAGTTCGGAATCTACGCCTTTTTAGTGTTTATTCTGCATAATTACATTCCAACCTTGAAGGGACTTTGGAAGAGCTTTAGAGACATGTTTTGGATCATATGGAGGCTAAGAAGAAACCTAGAGAGGAGCAAGGAAGCACGACATTGGAGTTTATTGAAGTCAATCGAGGGAAATCCGTCACTGCATAGGCGACACCCGCCGTGGGCCAGTTTCTAGCGTTTGCTATTTTGGATCCGAAGATATTATTTCATAATATTTTATTCCTATTTCCACTAGAGTTTGGCCGATCTTATAGAGGCTATATTAGGTTTATTTCAGATTATTCGTCGTGTGTGACTATTGTGTGAGACTATAAACACCATTAGAGAGAGAGATAACTGGCCTATGAGTTGTTAAACTCATAGTTTCGCCTATGATTCGAAGACATGGTTGTTTGGATTGCGAGGATTTGATTCCATTTAGTAATTCATATTCATAGTTATCATCTTGTGCTTATTGATTAATTTGTGTTCCTTTCTATGATTGATCACCATGTTAGGAATTGCATTTAGCTATGACTCCGTTGTTGTTTTCTTGATAGCAAACAAAGGTATTGAGATAGTGATGTTTCTTTGTCTTTGTAGTGGGTGATTTCAATTGATCTATGTTGCGAATATTCGATTAGGGTTGAATTCGGTTTGCGCCTATCTGTCTTAATTGCATTGAATCAATATGCCAATTGGTCTGATTACTTGAGTCCTTAATGCTATTCACTAGTGATATTGAATAAGGCGAGTGTATCTCTGTGGATCTCTCAACCTTAGTCAAGTAGACCTATGTTTATGAATAATTGATAGATCAATCCTAGGACCATGAATTCCAACCATTGTTAGAGAATTACATGTGAAATGTTCTTTCTACTTTGATATCAATCTACTTTGCAATCATAAATCTGGTTACTTTTACATCTTGATTATTTGCTACAAATCATTGCTTTGTCATAAGAGTCTTTGCTTAGAGTTATTGAATAGGAAATCGCTTCTCCCTATGGGTTCGACACCGGACTTCATCGCTATACTAGTAGTTGTTTGGTTTATCAAGTGATTGATTGTCTAATCTATTGATTTTGTGTTTAAGATTGGATATTATTACTATTTGATATAGAGCGAAAGTGCCAGTGATGTGGCTAGTGCAAAATCGGGTACAGAGACCCAAAAACAACAAACGCCCCAACATGATTTTGGTTTTCGATTAAATCCGAGAATGGATGCTCGGAGTTAGGGTTTCACTTTCATATATCATAACCGTCGTCGAAATAACGATGCGGTTGCGTCACGGCGGTACGTGTGCGGCCAAAGACGGGATTTAGGTGGCCGAAGCCGAAGTAAAATAGCCAGAGTTGGGGTCGAAGGTTCCCTCGAGACATTGAGGAGGAGCTTGGTTAGGTTGAAGCGAATATGATTGAACCGATGAGACACTGAAGCTTTATTGTGGCGGAGCCACCTTAGCACGAGACGGTCAGAGCCGGATGAGAACGGCTGGAGCCGGGTTTAGGCCGGCAGAGCAGGGGTTGTATCTCTTCCTCTCTCTGGAATTCTAGAGAGAGGAGGGAGCATTTTTCACTTCTCATGATCCGTGGGGTAGATTCATATTTTTAGGACTCTTTTTATAACTTATAATCCAAATTTAAAAATAAAAATTCCTTACAATTTTTTAAAATAAAAGCTACATGTTTTTACAATGTGTTTAGAAAACATGATTTTATCCTTATATACTCAACACTACATGCTTTTTTGGTGAAACTAGAGACAAGGCTCTCGGGCGATTTATTCTGGAACAACGTTACAAGTTACAAGCCTCGAGATAACCCTCCCTCGAAACTTGTCCAATTAACACTACATTATGAATGAATCATTAATTAATAATTTTTTCTCAATAATAATTACAGTAATCATATAAATAAGCATGATATACATATATATAGTGTTACATACACTGATGCATATATAACTATTTGAAACTAAAAAAAACAACATATATAACTATTTTAAACTAAAAAAAACAGCATAAGGTATGGGTATTGAACTAGTTAGAAAGATAAAGAGATTTTTTTTACAGTAGGCAAAAATTAGGTGGATCTTACAGACGCAAGATGCCACCATGATCATCCAAAACGATGATCTTACAAAGATCCCTACAGGTAGGGAGGTTTGAAAACGTACAAATATTCCTAGACATAGCTATAAAATCAGCTGTCTTGTTTGCTTCACTGTAGCAGTGTCTGAATTCGATGATGTCAAAGCTTGAGCTAAGTTTCCTGATTAGTTCCACTTCACGGAGAATTTCCCATCTAACGTACTTGCTATCATTGATTGCCTTGGTGACATCCAAGCAATCTCCTTCTACTATTACTCGTCGTAGACCTTTAACTAGAGCTAAGTTTACACCTGCACAAAAGGCAGCAGCTTCTTGTTTGGATTGCAGAGCTTGCTTCCGTTTCAGATTGAAAGATATCAATCCCAGAACCATTATGGTCCCTAATAATCCCCCCCGCTTGGCAATCGTCAGTGGGTCTCAGAGATCCATCTACGTTGATTTTGTAGATAGCCCTAGGAGGTTTGATCCATTTAGAATTGCGTCTTCTTTTTATAGTTGGCGCTGAGGGTACATTTTTAGTTTTGGCTGCACCATGCCATTCACTAAGATCCGTTATAATTCTTATAGCCATCTGGCAAGGGGTGTCCGGTTTTTTATTCCTAAAGATCATATCATTCCTCGTTTCCCAAATTTTTTGCCAAATAAAGCAGAGTTCTTCGATAGATTTGTTGTTATTATCAAGTGCCAAAACTTCGCTCATTCTGGTGCAAGAATTGGGTATAAGTGGTGTGGTTTTACTTAATCTTTGTTCGCATGCAGCAATAGTCATTCTAGTGAATGGACAAAGGATAAAAATGTGGTTGTTGTTTTCGTTATTATCATTACAAAAAAAGCAACAAGTTGGAACTCTATTGATATACCACCTGTTTAATCTCTCCTTTATAGCAAGACTATCATTGGTTATCTTCCAAAGAAGATTTTTTATTCGGGGGGGGGGGGGGGGGGGGGGCGGTGTTAGTTTCCATATCCACTTGTAATCCTCGGTAGAATTAACCATTTGTCTGGCCGAACTAGTAGTAAATTGGTCATCCGAGGTAAATTTCCAAATTAGTTTATCAAGAGTGTTCCAGTTAGGAATTTGAATTCTGATGATTTGTTGGACAATGTTATTGGGGAAAATCTCATGGAGGAGGGGAACATTCCACTCCTTGTTATACGTGAAGAGCTGGTTAACTTTAAGGTCGGGATCCATATGTTCTTGAAAGCTTGTGAGATTATGATTGGGAACCCAGGGATCTTTCCAAACGTTTATGGAGTCTCCATTAATCCTGCGATGTTCTTTGCATTCATCCTTCCTGTTGGAGGTATTCCTGCGATGTTCTTTGCATTAATTCTGCGATGTTCTTTGCATTAATCCTTCCTGTTGGAGGTATTTCTCTTTTATAATTTTAACTCAAATGTTATTTAGCTCAGAGTAAATTTTCGAAAGTAATTTCATTTGGAGACTGATTTTCATGTCATCCGCAAGTTTCAATCTCCTCCTTGCTCTTTTAGGTTTACATATTTTATCCCAACTAATTAATGGGGTGTATCTATAAGACTGAAGTTTGTTCCAAAAGAAATTCATTTGAATTTGATCAATTTAAGATAAAGAGATTCATATCTTTTTCACAAGATGAATTTAAGATTATCTTAAATATATTGGTTTTAAAAATGATTACTTAAGCAAATTTTTTCTTTCTTTTTTTCTAGATAGTTAAGATTTTCACCGAAAAAAATCATTTAGTTGAAAAGAAAATGGTTAACAAATAAGAAATTTTAAAATCACAAATTAAGTATTTCATGATTGGTTAAAAAATGTATACTAAAGAAAAGGCACCACGTAGCTAAGAGTCCTACGACAACTTCTCCTTTTGATGATTACACTCTTTTTTTACCTTTACACTAATCGAAAGGAGTATAATTTTAGCTCCTTAAACTACATTTACAAAAGTAATTCTTACATTTATAATTTATCATGTCAAACAAGAATTTTCTCTTTAAATCTATCCACAAAGGCTAAAACTTCATCAAAAATTTCATACTGATTTTAATCTTAAGCTAAATTATAATCCTAAACTAGATTAATCCCTAGCACGTCAAACAAGCCCTTAGGGCCTTAGCCATCCATCAGGAAACCAAAAACTGGGCGAAACACATTCATGTGAATCATATTACATAGCTCAAAGGCTCAAATTTTTGAGTTTGTTGTTTGAGGACCAGCTCAAACTTTTTTTCTTTTTTATATATGGAAGATAAACTATCATTTTCTGGCATTCTATCCCTAAAGAACAAATAACTCAGATAACCTAGATGGCGTTTGCATACACCAAAGTTCATGTTGACCTACAATAATGCAGAAAAGATAAATAAATACAGCAAAACATTCGACATTTCCATGAGCAATCACAGGACCACCAATCACCTCCCTTCTCATGGCGCATTTGATTGTCAGGTTTCCTCGGCTCCTACAGATTCAAAATACACATTAGAGAAGGATTCACACGTCCATCTCCATGGCCGCAATCTGATATCTATTTCACAAACAGAAGAACCCCACAGTTGCATCTGATATCTATTTCACAAATGGAAGAAAAAAGTCGCAGTCCACTATTATATGTTCAAAGAAGCAGCAAAATACAAACTAAGAAATGAAACTATATTTGTGGAGATCAACTACATATAACAATCTTCGGAGCTGCGATAACTGATGCTTAATAGCTTCTCTGTCATTGCTTGAACACATACAAACCTAAAAGTTAAATTCACAGAAAAGGACTCAAGAAGACGAAAACCCACTGACTAAAACTTGTTGTGATTTCCAAAATTCAAAATGCAACACCAAGACAAATAACAGGTAATAGAACATATAGAGATGACCAGGTAAGGCTTCGAGCAATTTGATTCCCTAATCATATTGAAGACAAGTAATTTATGCACTCTAAATCTCTAATACAACTGAAGATGATCACCATAGATTATCCTGAAACCCCTGTTAACAGATAGCATTAAAATAAAAAGTAACAACTGAAGCACAGGCACAGAAAAGAAGCACCTTGAAACCCTAGATACCCACAAACGCAAAATTTGATATCCAACACAAACACAAATTCAAAATCTTCAAAGCTAACAATAGATCAACCAAAGCAGACTAACAAAGGAAAAACCTAAAATTTGAACTTAGAAACAAAGGAAATTACCTTCCGCTTATTCCAAAAATCCTTGAAGAATCTCACTTGTACTCAAATGTCGGCATAGGCGTAGGGCTATCAAAGCTCTCCAGAACCTTAGCCTCGCTTCCTCCACCGCTCTCCTTCTTCTCACCGCCGCCGAACCATCCACCAAGCCACCCAGACTGCGTCTCTTTCTCCCCAGAGGAGCTCGGCTGGGGAGACGGCGCCGCCATACCAGGCTGAGGCTGACCAGATCGCATCATTCCGGAAGGCAACCCGGGCATATTCGGAGGCATCAAATTCGGATCTTCGCCAATCATCGGCATCTCTTGCGGCTGGCTAAGCATCTTATTAAGCATGATCCCAGCGCCTTCGATGAGAGCAAGCAGAACGCCTCCGAAAAGAGCAGAGCGGGAGGCGGGGCCGACGCCCTGTCGCATCGAGAGAAATCCGCCAGTAGCCGCGCCGGCGATGATTGAGTTCCACGGATCCTCCTTCTGGCGAAGGTAAACCATAGAGCAGTCAAACGTGGAGAATAAGCCTCCCCAGACAGCGAAGCTGCCGCCGGTACGGCCGGAGTTCATGCGGATCGCTTGGAAGCCGCCGGCGAGGCGCTCGCCCTTGGGGGAGGCGTAGGTCCCCTTCATGAAATGGAACAAAGAGCCGCCGACGGCTCCCATGGAGAAGGCGCCGCCGACGTCATCGAGGATCCGATCAGGGCAGGGCTCCCGGGAGGTCTCTGGAGTTCCCATGGATTCGAGGAGGCCGGAGAGACGCGAGTCGGGGGAGAGAGAGAGAGAGAGGAGAGACTTTGAGAGGCAGGGAATGAAAGAAATGAGGGTTTTCGGTGTAGCGAAAATCGCACATTCGTAGAGACTTCCTCTTTTCCTTTTTTAGAAAAAACAAAAGCAAAATTAATTTACAATTGGATCGCCCATTTACATTCACGGACCATGATATGTTGGGACAAGTAGCCCATGGGCTTATTTCGGCAGAGTTCTAATTTGAATTGTAACCTTCATTCCATTGGAATTCACACAATTTTTTTAGGGTAAACCGCATAAAACCACTCTTAAAATAGGTCACTTTGTTCATAACCATCTCTTATATGTATAATTACTAGGAATCACCCCTTAAAACCACTCCGTTAGCAGATAGTCACCCATCTTATTATTATGTTTGATTTCCGTTAATAAAAGGTATGAAAAGACCAATTTACCCTCCTTAAAATGTAATTAAAACTAAAGTGTGCTAGAAAATGTAAATTTAATAAAATAAAAGTCACTGTTCACCATCTCCTACCTACTGCTGGTTCTTGTTTGTAGTTGAGGAAGAACATGAAACACGAAATGTTAAAACACATAAAAATCATCTAAAAACTCGAATTAGGTTAGGCAATTCAGAGATTTCAGGGTTTAGTTCTCCCTAAGTCTTATTTGCATTAGATCTGAACTATTGATTTCGAATCTAACCGGAGGACCATCGAAGTGTCAAAGGTCGAGCATCGTCATCGTCCCTCCTTCACAAAGCACGCCTCTTTAAAGTATAAAATGTCTTGTTTGAAGATATGCTCCCACAAATCAATGAGAAATTGAACAACAAATTTACTTGTTAATGGGAGAAATCACATAAATTGTGTAAGAGATGTGAATGAGACTAAAAAGTGTCCCACATCGAAAAGTTGAACATAACAAGCCCTAGTATATGAGTCGGTGGACTACTTCTTCTATTGCCAATTGGTTTTAGAATGGAACCTTACTCAGCTTGTGTGCTAGGTTACTAGCACATGTGCGCTCGTGCACACGACCCCTAGTCATCGGTCCGAGTTGGACTTTGATATGGTATCAGAGCGGTTAGCCTAACGGTCCGTCTTTCGATCCTGGTCTAGGTTACCCAGTTGTCCAGGTCTCAACTAGATGAGTCATTCCTAGTTGGACTTGCGGGGACGTTTAAGAGATGTGAATGAGACTAAAAAGTGTCCCACATCGAAAAGTTGAACATAACAAGTCTTAGTATATGAGTCAGTGGGCTACTCCTTCTATTGCCAATTGGTTTTAGAATGAAACCTCACTCGGCTTGTGTGCTAGGCTACTAGTGCATGTGCGCCCGTGCACACGACCCCTAGTCATCGGTCCGAGTCGAACTTTGATGAATTTAAACAATGTTCTCAGACGAACCCCTTAGATCGAAGGTTTCCCCTCCAAATTGAAAACACCCAAAACCTATAAAACTGGGAATGAAATTGAAGTGATTGAGTCTTGCTCTTTAGTGTTGATTTCATTGTCTCCTTCGATTCTACAAATAAATCGCAAACACCACCTTTATCAACTTTATTCTGAAGGTTTATTAGATGCGTTAAGCGGAATTGCAGATCATATCTAAACACCTAATCATAGGATCTTCATGCATAAACGATATATCAATAATTGTTTATAGGATATATTTGAACAATTGTAATTTAGTAGAAATAGGAACAATAAAAAATGGAGGTTTCAGACAAAGAGAGCTTTTATTGAGCTCTAGAAACTCGGTTGTTACAACTGCAAAACCACACTAGAATTTGGCGCCCAAACCCACACTTATGCCCCTAGCTGCATAAGATGTTAAGACCCGAATTTACCAATATGCCTTTTACATAAATGCAGAATTATAATGTTATATATGATCAATTAACATATGGTCATATATTCCACCCCCCCCCCCCCCTCAAGCTTGGCCTGTACTAGGATATACAAGACCAAGCTTGGAAACCAAAAACTGATGCTGGTGGGAGCCTAAAGCGCGCCTTTGTGAGAATGTCTGCAATTTGTTGGGAAGAAGATACATGGGAAGTAGAAATGAACCCTTGCTGGACCATCTCTCTAATGAAGTGAACATCAAGTCTTACATGCTTTGTCCTATCATGAAACAAAGGATTAGCCGCCAGTTCCTGTGCAGATTTGTTGTCACATTACAAAGAAATGGGAAGCGAGACATTGACACTTAGATCAGATAAGAGACCTTGCAACCACACTAGTTCACTAGCTGTAGTGGACATAACCCTGTATTCAATCTCAGTTGACGACTTGGAGACCACATTCTGTTTCTTGGTTTTCCATGAAACCAATGAGGATCCTATGAAAACACAATATCCAATGAGGGATCTGCCAGTGTCTCTGCAATTCCCCCAATCAGCATCACTAAAAGCCTTCAACTGGTAAGATGATGAAGTAGGGAATAAAAGAGCGAAGTTGAAACTCCCTTTCAAGTATCTGAGAAGATACATTGCATCATTCCAATGAGGTTACAATGGATTTTGAAGAAATTGACTTACTTGTTGCACAGTGTAAGAGATATAAGGCCGGGTGATGGTGAGGTATAAGAGTCTCCCTATAATTCTCCTATAAGCTTCAGGATGATCAATGAGATCTTCTTCATGAGATGATAATTTTGTACCATGGTGCATAGGAAAACTAGTGGCTTTACAAGTCTCCATGTGAGCATCTGTAAGGATATCTAGGATATACTTCCTCTGGTTAAGCAAAATGCCACTAGAGGAACGAGCAATTTCCATACCAAGAAAGTACCTAGCAACCCCCAAGTCTTTGATAGTGAATGCAGAATGGAGAGCCTATTTAGTGAGTTTGATATCATCTGAAGAATTCCCAAGAAGGAGCATGTCATCAACATAGACAAGAGCCACTGTCATGCAAGAACCTGATCTCTTAAAAAAGAGGGAATAATCATGCTTGGACTGAGAATAACCCAACTTGATCAAGAATTGAGTCAATTCATGGTTCCACTGTTTGCTTGCTTGTTTAAGACCATATAGGGATCTATGTAACTTGCAAACATGCCCAGCTGGTACCTTATAGCCCAAAGGAGGGATCATGTACACTTCCTCGTCCAAAAATCCATGAAGAAATGCATTGTTTACATCAAGTTGATGTAAAACCCATCTCTTTACAACAGTTAAAGCTAAAATGACTCTTACAGTAGAAAGCTTGGCCACAGAAGAGAAGGTTTGTTTATAATCCCTGTCTTTCACTTGATTTTAACCCTTTGCAACCAATCTAGCTTTGTATCTCTCAATCAAACCATCTGGCCTATACTTGATTTTAAAAATCCATTTTGATCCTATAACCTTCTTACCTTGAGGTAGAGGGTTAATGGACCAAGTGTGATTCTTTTCTAAAGCTGAGATCTCATTTTGCATAGCACTTTCCCATTCAGATATGCCTTTAGCTTGAGCATAGCTCTTTGACTCAAATACTGCATAGACATTCACCAAAGACTGAACATAATCACAAGACAAATGAGATAGATTCTGAAGACTAAATACTGCAAATGATTAAGAGATGGATTCATCTGTCACAGAAGGATGTCTTTTACGCAAACCTAAACAAATGTAATCCTGTAGTTTGGATGGAGGACGAATAGTCCTCTTGGGAAGAGGAGGAGGACCATCAGTAGTGTAAGACACATTAGTGTAAGACACTCCCAGGAGAAGAAAGTGAGACTAGTGATGTGGGGGAGGGTGAGTGAATAGGTGTGTCAAGAGAATTCTCAAAGTCCTGTACAAGAGTTTCAGTAGTGGAAGGACTAACAGGAGAAGGAGAACCTCTGACTTGAGAAATAGGTGCATCGTCAACCTCAGTGTGGGGACACCATCAGTAGTGTAAGACACATTTGCTGTTTAGTCTAATTGGACAAGAGGTGCAAGAATGAGGTCAATTTCCAGAAGAATCTCATCAGGAGTTTAGTCTAGAGGACGAGCAAGAAGACACGGAGGTGTATGTCCATGCTCTCACAGGTGAAGAAGCAGGGAGCACCATCCATGTGAGAGGTTCAGTGAAAGGAAGGGTGATCACGATCTCGATCGACAGTGGGGCTACACATAGCTTCCTGGATTCTCGAGTAACAAGGGAAGCAGGATTTGAAATCAGTAAGGCAAGTACAATTCAATGGCAAGCTTTGCAAAGGTTTTGTTTGGGAAATGCAGGGTTGTGAATATGATCATGATATTAGGTTGTTAAAAATGGAAGGGAGTGATATGATATTAGGGACTGATTGGTTGGTTAGTTTCAACCCAATCCTATTTGATTTTGTGGATGTCCAGATCTCTTTCTATAGATTGGGTAAGCAAGTGGTGATAAAAAGGTTATGGGAGGAACATGGTTCTGAGCAAGCTTGTGTCAAAATGTTGACTTGTAGGCAACTGCAGAAGCTCTGTAAGGAATCTCCCAGTGTGAGCTTATTCCAAATCTCACAAGTTTGCAGTGTGAGAGTGACAGACAAGGAATTACCAAGGGAGATTGAGGCTATCATTCAGAAATTTGGAGATGTATTTCAGGAGCCTAAGGAGCTACCTCCAATGAGAAATCATGAGCATGCTATTAGCTTGAAAATGGGAGCATCTCCAGTAGCTAGTCTCCCATACAGATACCTGTTGTAGGAGGAAATCGAGAATGTAAATTAAAATATAAATAAATCACAGCAAACCAGATTCCGTCCCTTGCAAATGATTACAAGACTTCCTCCCAATGCAGTAGTGGGAAGTCAGGATCGATCCACGAGGAAGCGTGTCAGCGGATCCTAGGCAGCGGTGGAATCTCACGAACAGAAGTCGACCACAGGTTGTCGATCTCGACTAGGGTTAGTCGACAGAGGATCGGACAAGTCGAACAGCGCAGCATCTCCTGGTTTTGGTCGATATCGAGGACAGTCTACTCGATATCGAGTAAGGATGTCGTTGTCGAGGAAGGTCTTGTCGAGTAGCTGCACAGGAGAAGCTACGACGATCTGGATCGGGGATTGATAGCATGCATTTAGGTAGGCATATTAGGTTGCATTTAGCATGATTTAGATGTGCATAATGCATAGTTTAAACTAGATTTGCATTTATACTTGTGTTGTTGGTGGAATCAGAATCTACACGCTTTTATGGATTATTTCAGGTATATGTGGATCCGACTAGGAATGAGGAGGCTCATGGATGAAGGAAGAGTGAAGAGGAGGAGGAAAAGTGAAGAGCCCGGGAGCGGAATCGAAGTTAGAGAGCCTAAGTGAAGAACAACTCAACATAAGTTGTCGAAAGACATGCTGAACTTGTTTCGCACTTTCTGGAGGCCTCGGTGGTCCGATTGACTATTGTGACCATGCGTTGGAAAGCTCTTTCCAAGATCTACAACTTTCATGTTGACATCGAGGCATGTGGTGGCTGATCGCCTGGCCGCCCCGCGGCCAGGCGATCATCCATGCGTTAGAAAGCTCTGTCGAACGATTTCGCTGATCGCCTTGCCGCCCCGCGGCCTGTGGTGGCTGCCCCGCGGCCTTCACAGAAACGCCGATTCAAGACTGGACTTTACTTAGGGTTTTTATTAAGTTATTTGGCCGACTTTCTAAAGACTATTTAAGATTTTTCTTGTTATTATTTTCATGGACCTTATGCACTTTATTCAATTATTGAGAGCGCCGTTGAGCATGAGCAACTAAACTCTCAAGGTTTCGCCTACAGTTTGGATCTTTGACTGTTGGATTGTGAGTTTCTTAATCTAGTTCTTATTCCTATTGCAATGTTTTGACTTCTTGGTGCTTAATTGCTTGAATGTGTTTTATTCTCTCTGGCCTGATCAACTAGTTAGAGTAGATTCATTCAATTTCTAGAGTTTTGTAGATTCCTCGTAGCGAACCTTAACCCAAGTGGCAATCATATCCCTTTAGGACTTGTAGGACTAATTGGATGTGTAGGAAGTTGAATACATGTTGAATATCGACTCGTAGCTTGATATTATGTGTACCTTGGTTAATTCATAATCTTAATGCTATCTGTAGGTTTAATCTTAACCGTGTTAGGGTTATTTAGAGATAAGGGTTGCTAGGACTCGTAGGACTAGTAATTTACCTAAGATCTGGACAAGGACATTGATAGGAGAAGACAAGAACTAGAGGCTGAAACAAGGATCGAATTCATCAATCGAAGTGATAAATTGTAGGTGAACCTATTTCTCTCCACTGCATTCTACAATTGATTTACTTTGTTTGCTTGCTTCCGCTTTGATAAAAGGCGGATCTTTTTCACACCAAAAACCCCCCATATTCTCTATTAGCGATTAGACTAGCACTTGAATTGATAGATTTCCCGGTGGATCGACCTCTTGTTTACACACTATACTAGTTGTGAGTTTGAGTATTATTTGGCAAGAACAACGATAGGTTTTCCTCTTGTCAAATTTGGTAGGAAGTTGAATACATGTTGAATATCGACTCGTAGCTTGATATTATGTGTACCTTGGTTAATTCATAATCTTAATGCTATCTCTAGGTTGAATCTTAATCGTTTTAGGGTTATTTAGAGATAAGGGTTGCTAGGACTCGTAGGACTAGTAATTTACCTAAGATCTGGACAAGGACATTGATAGGAAAAGACAAGAACTAGAGGCTGAAACAAGGATCAAATTCATCAATCGAAGTGATAAATTTTAGGTGAACCTATTTCTCTCCACTGCATTCTACAATTGATTTACTTTGTTTGCTTGCTTCCGCTTTGATAAAAGGCGGATCTTTTTCACACCAAAACCCCCTCATATTCTCTATTAGCGATTAGACTTGCACTTGAATTGATAGATTTCCCTGTGGATCGACCTCTTGCTTACACACTATACTAGTTGTGAGTTTGAGTATTCTTTGGCAAGAACAACGACAGGTTTTCCTCTTGTCAAATTTGGCGCCGTTGCCGGGGAAATTCTTATCAATTTCTTGTGTTTAATTTTAATCGCTAACTTTTGTATATATTTACATCTAACCCCGTCGTGGACCTATCTTACGGTTCACGACACCTTATTACTAATATTTCTAGATGTTGAAGTTATGGCAGTTTCAGGGAGAATATTTTCACAACTACCTCACAAGAGTGCAAAATTTATTTAACATCCGTTATTCACTGGGTTTCCGAGATAGTTTGCGAGATGTGGTGGTTTGCGTTTTTGAGGGCATGGCTCCTCAGACCCGAGAACTTGCCAGGTCCATAAACAATGGAAGCTCTGTTGGTTCAGGAGTGTCGGGATTATGGGATCTTCTCTGCTACATGGGGGACCAATCGGCGGAGGAAGAATCCTACACTTCGACGTTTCAACCAATGGAGTACTCCGACCCATCCATGGAAGAGTCAACCATTGTCTTAATGGAGCAGATAGGGCAATTACGTGAGATAGTGAATCAAACTGGGGAAGCTATGAATCAAACTGGGGAAGCTATGAATAAAAATGCGGAATCAATTATCCGAATCTCTCAAACATTGAAGGAGTGGGTAGTTCAGCAATGTTCTATTCCTCAACTTGATGAAAGCCAAGATGCAAGCAATGATGAATTCTCTGATAATGAAGAAGAGCATCTAGTGGTTATCGACACGAAATCTCAGGAGACGTCCCTAGAGATTGAGGATGTTTCGATGCTCTATTCATTCGTAGAAATCATCCCCAACTCGCCTATCAAGGAGCCAACTCTGGAACTAATTTATGTGGTTCCCGAAAAAGAAACTGGTACTTTTTGCAAATTGGGAGATTTTGGTGATTATGTCGATCCATGGAGCCACTACTTCAACAAACCACTAGCAGAACTGTGTTGGTGGTCCTACATACCCTCGAGGGAGAATCGAGCTCGAATGAAGGGTAAGTTGGTAATGGTTCTCATTGCTATATTTTTAATTACCAATTGTTTCGTCTTTAGTGTGCATTCGAATATCGGTTGGGCACGAGAGTTTGATTTGCTTTTGAGGGCGCTGACGATGTCCGCTTGAATCTTGAATGAGTGGATGAATAAACTGTCGAGCCAACGACCTTAACCAAAGGCGCTGCTTGGGAGGCAACCCAAGGTCATTAGATTTAGATTCTATTAATTGCATTAAGTTATTTTTTTTTGTTTTGGGTTTTTGTTTGTTTTCGTAGGGTGTTAACATCGCAGGCTGAAAAGACAAGGAGAAAAGGACACGGAGGAAAGGCCGCCCCGCGGCTTGTACGGGCCGCCCCGCGGCTAGGTCATGTCTTCAGCCGCCTAGCGGCCTAGCATGGCCGCCCCGCGGCCTCTGACGGATCTGACAGGTTTCCCTTCCTCCATTCCCAGACCTACCAACACTGCAATTAGCATGTCAGTTTTCTCTCTTTCCTTCATATTTTGATCTTTTGTTGTTTTTAATTTATATTCATTGAGGACAATGAACGATTTAAGTGTGGGGGAGGGATTGCATTACATATAGATAGATTTTCCACATCATGTTTATTTATGTTTTCATATTTATTTTTACTCATATATTGCATTTTTACTCATATATTGCATTTGCTAAAAAAAAAATTCCAAAAATATCATGCATTGCATACACTTTAGGTCTTATTTTCCCATCTAGACTACTTGTCCTCTATATTTATCTTATCATGTGCCCCATAACTTGCTTGAAGTGTTTGAAACTTTGAATTGTTTTATAAACTTTTTGGGAACATGATTGATGAGAAAATTGAGCATGTATAGTCTTTGGAATTTAAGTGGTATTGAAGTTCTAACAAATTGACCTTGTGAGTTGTTTTTGCCTTATTGGGACTACACATATATGTCCTCTAGTTTCTTTGTGTGTGAATACTCTCCTTGATTACTTCCTCTTTAAATTGCGTTTAGATATCTCTATTGAGGCTACATTTATATGATTTTTGCATCACTACTACACATAAAGGCCTAAGGTAACACTAAAAAATATTACATTATCACTAAAATTTGTTACATTAGGGAGAAGGTAACACTTTTTGAGCATTGCATTTGTGGTCGTTGCATTTGACCTAATGTAACATTTTTATTAGCTAATGTAACACTTCTTCATTAGCAAAATCAAGTGTTACATTTTATAACAAAACTATTACATTTGAAGTAAATGTTACATTTTAGAATAAATGTTACCTTTCTATGGTGTTACCATTAACTAAATATGTTACATCTAAAGAACAATGTTACCTTTAAAGAACAATGTTACACTTAATGTCAAACTATTATATTTAAATTACTTTTCTTCAACAAATATATACAATGTACCTACTAGTTACACAATCCAAAGTAGGAAATCCAAAAGGTATGAGTACTCAAGTTACATATAATCCTTCTCTAGTACATAATTGACCGCTATACTGATTCTTTCACCTCCCTCGACATCTCCACCTCATGTTTCACTAACTTGCTATGTGGAGATGAAACAATTTCTTCCGTGCTTGCAAAAATAAGCTTCTTCAAATGGTGTGAACTATATTCATGACACAAAAGACCTGAAAATTTTTAAACGCATTTAACATAAGATAACACAGATTTTCAAATGGCTATTTTTTGGATCACTTGTAAAAATGAACAAGAAAAAATTTATAGGCAAGGTGAGAAAACTAGCTAGCCGACACATCTTTTAATGACAAGGTGACTATCTAAGTTGTAGATAATTACCTTATCTTAATCTCTAGCTTGGAAATTTATATCGGACATAGAGTACAACATTGTATAATTCTTCAAATCAAACACCTTGTATACAATGAATGGAAATTCAATAACCAACATTCCCACATAAATATGAAAAATGCTAACTACAAATCACAATGACGGTAAAAGCTAAAAACTTACCTGTCCTGCGCAGAATAAGTGAGCATCTTTCCATTTACATCATCAAACTCTACAAATCCAGGCCATATAAGTGACTCGAATTTAAAAAGTGCAAAGCCAGCATCAGGCTTGCCCCTCGTGATATACCCGGAGACCAATATCATCAACTATCCTTGTAGCTCTGCATTTCAATGAAATGAAATTATCAAAGGCATAAACTAAAATAATGATCAAGGAGTCATTGTTCTTGTTATAGAACAAGCTCTGTATCACTCCATCTGCACTAGTTTACATGTAAATATGATATTTAAGCTCTACATTCATGTCCTAATATGAAGTATAAGTTAACAAATTAAAAATAAAATAGCAAGATCAATAGCTCTATATAT
Source organism: Persicaria tinctoria (assembly GCA_037127255.1). Lineage (NCBI taxonomy): Eukaryota > Viridiplantae > Streptophyta > Magnoliopsida > Caryophyllales > Polygonaceae > Persicaria > Persicaria tinctoria. The sequence continues at coordinate 57,695,395 of JBANSL010000008.1, read as the reverse complement.
ATGCCTTTCATAGTTCCTAGTTAATAAATTAAAAATAAAATAGCAAGATCAATAGCTCTATATATATGCCATTCATCGTTCCTAACAGATTTGCACATATGAAATCCAGTCATACAAATGACAAAAACTGATATGGAAGATGGAACTAGGATTTGAAGTTATGTTTAACTACATGTCGCTGAGGAGACATACATACCACCACCCATGTTGCCAATTTAGGCCTTCCAGCAGTCAAATCATACTTTAACACATCAGCAAGAACCAACTGAAACCTCTTAATGAATGGAGCATAAGCAATTTCAACCTGTAACCTAGTCCATAACTCCACAACATTTTAAGAAGATTCCAGCTCTTCATGTGTGTTTTGAGTCAACTCATAGTTCAATTTAGGAGCATGAAAAATTGAACACAACGGAACTTACTAAGCTAAACTGCCCAAGGAAGAAAGGCCCGTCATTATTGTAAGAGTATTAGTAATATACGATTTCAAAAACTAAAACCATTGACAAGTGTTTTAAGTTTTCATTGAAATAGGATAACTACATACTAGCCTCGCAAGTTACAACTCTTAGCAAATTTTACCAAACAGTTTATACAAAACACTAACTCAAGCCACTAGAAAGAACAATCGATACAATAACTCATCAACTAAATAGCTACTATAAACTTCCATCCGCTATAAGCTTCGAATAAAAAGGAGCGCATAATCAGAAATAGGACTCCAAAAATAAAAAAGAGCACATACTCACCTGATATATTGAGGGGCTTCAATCGTCGGCGCTTATAGGAAGATTAAGTGGCTGACAAAAGAGAGGAAGTGTCGAGCGGATGATAATGGAGATTCTTGTCTAACTGAGGGGCAGACAGGATAATCCATGGGAGAAGGAGAGATACGCTTCGCCATGGGCCTGCAATGGCGGACGCGAGAAGAGATCGAGCGGAATGCCATGGATAGAGTCGAGCAAGAGGAAGAATCAGAAGAAGGCACCATGGGAGCGTGCTCAAGGAGAGACCCGAGTTCCGAATTCGACAAGAGACAGCGGGATTAAAGGAGGAGACCAAGGGGGGTCGCAGATCTGGAGAAATGAGCGCATCTCGTCCAAGACCGATAGATCTAGGGTTAGCTTTGAAGGATTTCCAAAATTAAATTTTGGCTGAAAATTTTAGGCGGAAAAAATTCCGCCAAATAAAGTATAGAAGCAATAATACTCCGTATCTAATTATTTTTTACAAACGTCATATTTTGGGTGAAAAATCAATTCTGCCAATCTATCTACTCCGTATCTAGTACTGTATTACATAATTTACATTACAACATATATAAAGTTGGTTTTTTATACTTTAAAGCACATTTACTAATCAACCATTATTATCATAAAAAAAATTTAATTTTATTTCAAAACAAATCAATTAAAAAAATTTGCGCAATGGTTAGTTAAAAATAAATTTTGATTAGCACAATGTTTAAAATATTACTACTATTTAGATGAAAGGTCTGGTGTTTTTTTTTTTTTGATAATGAAATAATTCGAGGCCGAACAGGCCCGTAAAGGTCTGGTGTTTAATTTGTATAGGAGGCACTGAATTATATATATATATATATATATATATATATATATATATATATATATATATATATATATATATATAATTATCTTCGCATACAAAATTTATAAATTTTGTGTGTGAAAATATTTTCCCTTTTGTATAAATCGATGCACAATTTTTTATTATTATTACCTTCTTTCAGTGAAAAATATTTCCCTTTGTTTGTATTAATCATTGATTGGAGACTTATTTGATTAATATTTATTTTTATTTTCAATGAATAGATTAATGTTCAAGAAAAATAATTATAATACTTTAAAATCTTTTATTGACTAGTAGATATAATCAATTAAATTCGTGGAGATAATAAATACAAGTTACAACCACAATCTTCAAATTGGATTTATTTAAAATAAAGTATATAAAGTAAAAAAATTGGCATAAACATCCCAAAAAATTAAATTCAACATCATTTTAAATAATGTTACAATAAAATATAAAAAGTGTTACATATACAAAAATGTTACATCATTTTAAATAATGTTACATCCAATGTAACATAATTTGTGCTAATGTAACATTTTGTTAATAAAGGTTAAAATATGTTACAATAGATACCTACAGTAACAGTTTTCAAAAATGTTACATAATAAATGTTACATTTGATCCATATATGTAGTAGTGCATGTAACCTTAAAGTGATTGAAGCATGATTTTCTTTTAGCCATAATATACACTATCCACCCGTACAGATTATCCTTTGCTTGAAGCCAATTTGAGCCTTATAAGCCTATTTTGTTAGCTCCACAAAATCTTCCTATCCAATGATTAGCCTGACCCATCCGGGAATTAGGAGAAGAGTTGGTGAATATCATGATGTATTGATGGAGTTGCTTTGAGTTGAGAAATTATGTTGGGTGATTCATTTGTACTTCATAGAGATGGTTTTTATGTGCTTATTACTTGGGACCTAAGGAGAATAAAATTCACTTAGGGGTAAAAGTCAAGAAAATAAAAAGAAAGAAAAGAAAAAAATCATTATCAAAAGAAAAAAAAATGAATGAGTTTGTGTGGTTATTTAAGAAGTATGCTTGCATTGTATTGTGAAGGAGTGCATGTTATTGGAATGGTATATGAAGTGTTTTGGTGTTGGTGTTTTTCTGGTTGTTTACTAACCCTTTTTCCCGGATTTTTAGCACCACATAACCTAAATAATTTCCATACCCTATGTTCCTACCATGACCCCATTACAACCGATAGAAAGACCTCATGATTTTGGTTGCATGTGAAGTCACTAGCGGTGGAGATTTAGACCACTGTCGCAATTTTGTTGTAGCTAAGTTTTCAAGGATTGAGTTTGAGCGTGAATGTTTCACCCTAAACACATGAGCGAGAGTGAAAACACATTTTCCTGGTGAGGTTGAATGAATATGCTTGCTTTATTCCTTGGATTGCACCTATACATGTTGTTAGGCAAAAATTGTTAAAGGAACAATCTCGCATAACACATTTCAATTTGAATTATTTTGTATAAAGTTCGACCCTTATCTGTACTTCCTCACAATTTTAAATTATGCGGATACTTTAAGAGGACAAGGATTTGGGTTTTTGGTGGTTCGGACTGCACCCGTTGATGAGGGTTGCCTACGTACCTTCATGGGAAGGATCAAGTCCAACGTAGTTCGAAGATATAAGGTTTTATGTATTGGGGGTTGGTTTGGGTAGACTTTGTGTCTAGTTTGGCATATGGTAAGGTGTTTTTATTTGATTTGGTTTAGACTTGGTGTCTGATTTGAGTTTGGGTATGTTTTTAGGTTTCAACTCGATAGAGCATCGGGTTTGATTTGTTTTCTTTGAGGTTTGTGATTGAACCCGGATGTGGGTTTCCTACGTATCCATGATGACGGAATCAAATCACTCGTAGTTCCACTTTGAATTTGAAGCAACTTCATTTGATCTTGGACCTGTGACTGGATCCGACGAGAAATGTCGTCCTTTGTATCAAGTCATTGTAGTTCCCACGAACAACTTCATTTGATTTTGGGGCATGTGATTGAATCCGATAGACATGTTTTTTTTTTTTTACCGGATTTCCTACGTAGCTCGTAAAGAGCATCAAATCTTAACGTAGTTCTACACGAACTGATTTTGCTTGATTGACTTAACTTCATTTGGAACCGAAGCATGTCTTTTTTGAAATTTGGGATTGGACTCGATGGGCTTTGGCTTATCATCGAGTTTCCTACGTATCCGATGACTCGGAATCAAATCTTATGTAGTTCTTTTGAACAACTTTATTTGATTTGGTTTTGGCGATTGAACTCGATGAGCTTTGACTTTGTCGAGTGTCCTACGTACCCTTTTGAAGGGATCAAATCACCCGTAGTTCCTCCCTATTAATTTCACAAGATTTTTGGTTTGAGCTTCGAGGCGGTTCTCGACAATTGTTGAGCTTGATGCCGCTCGAGTAGCTTGTTGAGAATGCTAAGCCACCAATGTTCTTGCGAACAATTTAAACTTGGCTTGATGTGACTTTGTGTCGAGATCGTGCGTCGAACTCCATCCGACTTAGTCGTCGAACTAGACTTGTGTATTTTACGAGCTCGACGGACGCTTGGACGGGCATAACCAAGGCTTCCAAGCACCGCAATTATACTCTCTCATCATCATAGGAGGCTCTTGGAAAGTGCTGACGCTACAGTTCATCATGAACGGACCCGAACCGTTGCAAAAGAACTTGCAGAAACTGTGTGAACATGTCAACTTTGGAGCCTCGCCATTGCTGCTACAGAGCTCCGTTTTCGTTGATTTTTGTTACTCCATGTTTCTTGTAAGGTCCTCTATCAATCACTAGTTTCTGTTGGCTCGTATACTTCTATAGCTGAACGCAATACGGCCTTAAAATGGGCTGCTGGGAAGTTCTTTCGCAGAAACTGCGTGAATGTGTCAACTTCCGAGCGCTGCTGCTGCTGCTACAGAACTTTGTTTTGGTTGATTTGTATTTCTGCATGTTCCTCGTGATGTTCTCTATCGATCACAAGTTTTTGTTTGCTTATAGACACCTGGATCTGAACACAATGGAGCCTTAAAATGGGCTGCTGGGCAGTTCTTTCGCAAAAATTGCATGAACGTGTCAATTTCACAGCATCTCCACGGCTTCTACAGAGACTCGTCTTTGTTGATTTGTGATCGGACGCGTTCTTTGTAGTTCCCTCTATCGATCTCCATTCTCTGTATGCTTGGAAACAGAGGGCATTGTCAACAATAGTGTCGCCAACTTGACTGTTATATATATTTTTTCGCTATATAACATATATATGTTATATAGCCCCATTTGCATGGTGTTCGAGGCTGACTCAATCAATCCTCGGGGACATTTGTGGCCCTTAGGACGTAGTTGGCATGACATAATATTGGAAAAGTGAGTCGGCGGCATGCAAAGATCATCGTCGGGTGCTCGAGGAGTGCACGAAATATGCTATGTTGTGCAGGAATCCTCCAAAGGTGGTCGACCAGCCAACTTCTGGCGTTTGTTGCAGCCACCACGGAGCTCTGTTTGAACCGTTTCTTCCGACGTACTCCTTGCATAGCCTTCTTTTGGGCCGAATTCGCCATTCACTGGGATATACCTCGAGCTGTTTGGACCAAGGTCCCAAACATGACTGCCTGAGCAGTTGTCCCCCCTCCGTAAAAGTATGATTTCAGGCCAATTTTTATACTTCCTTTTGTCGGGCGTTCGAGGCCGCTTCGACCACTTTGTAGCAAAAGTTGTTGACCTTCGGTGGTAGGTGGCATAACATAGAAGTAGAATTTGGGTCGCAGGCATGGCGGGACCATCGGTGACCGATCGAGAGTCGCGGAAATTAAGATGCCTTGTTGGCCATGTATCATGTCTCTCCATGAGACGCATTTGCTGATCGTCTTGGTGTCATATTAGTGACCTTTGAGGCTGTGGGAGAGCAGGGATGCCTTGTGCAACTGTTGGGGATTGCCGAAGGAGCTCCGTTGTGAATCACCGGCTTCCGAAAGCAAGCTTTTGGCGATGTTTTGTGAACTCCATGTGGACTTGTTTTCGGCATCCGATTGCTGCAATATATTGATTTCCAAGGCGGTGGTGGACGGAATTCCTTTGCTGTAGCAAGGGTACGCAATAGGTAAGTCCCTCGTAGCCCACTCTTTATTTTTTATGCTCTCTTTTCTCTCATTTTTTTTCTTTTGGCTTACGAGAGAACTACCGTTGTGATGCCTTACGGGTAGTCGAGGATTGAGACAACGAAGAGATGGAAGCCGTAGGAAGGCGGTCGTGGACGACTCCTTGTGCAACCGTTGTGGATCACCGAGGGAGCCCCGTTGTTAGTCGCCGGCTCCCGAGATCAAACTTTTGGCGATGTGGACTTGATCGGTAAATTTGAGCACTCCGATTGCACATATTGGCGGCCGTTGAGGTTGCCGGAGTTGAGGGGAACATCTAGGGTGCGCAGTATCAACTGTTAGACATGTGAGGCATGTCGTTGTGAGGAGGCTGGAATGGTTCATACCACTCCGGGGTGTCAAACCACGGGTCTTCAATGTAGAAGGCGAAACGGAATGTTTCAAACCAACTACGGTCTTCGAGGTCGGATCCTCCCCGCCTTCACTGTAGCGGCTACGGGCCTCGTCATCGGCTATGACTAAGAGCCTCTGTGCGTCTAGCAGTTCATGGTGTCGGTTGCAGGATCCTTTAATTTGCTTTTGCTTTGATAGGAGTACCACCAGGCTAGGCCGGTAGGCCCCATCTACAAGATGATGTGTGGGAGCCTTGGCCTCCGCCGACCGAAATTGTTCTCCGTTTGAACCGTTAGAGGCTCCCCTAATTTGTATATTCCTTCATTTTTTTTCTCTGTTTTGGGAGAAGAACTATGGCCTCCCCCCCTTTCTTTCGGAAGTTCATCATGCATATATATATAACATGAACATGTGTGTATTTCACCAAAAAAATGAACATGTGTGTATTGTGCAGTAACGGCATTGGCATTTGTGGCCATGATGAGCCACGCGTTACATTTTTTTGTAACCGGTGGCATTTGTGGCCGGCCATTATTAGCATATTCGTTACATTTGCATATAATCGGTAGCCTTTGTAACCGGTGCCCATTAAATTTGTAACTGGTCCCCCCCTCTTTCAATTAGCCTCTTTTAATGGATTAAAAGCCTCCGCCATTTTTATTTAGGGCTCATTTCTTTTTTCTTTTTTTTTAGTCATCTCTCTACCTAACAAATGGAATATTTATCCATAGAGTTGTTTAGATAACAAATATTAGGGGTAACAATTATCTTAACAGATGGTCACCCACTAATCGATGACTAAGAGGTAGTGTGGTAAAAAAAAATGTCCAACTTGAGACTAAGGCATAGAACCCGATTATATTAGCATTTTGAGGCTAATTAATCATTTGGGGACTCATATAATTTTACCGGTCAACACATGTTATGACGTTAATTGTCAATCTTCGTTTCTCTATTTTTAGCTTTTAAATGTTTTACCAAATTTATTACATAGATTGCTTGTCTGTGGGGTGTTGATTAGATTTGGTTTTAATTGCTTGAGGACAAGCAAAGGCTTAAGTGTGGGGGAATTTGATAGCATGCATTTAGTTAGGCATATTAGGTTGCATTTAGCATGATTTAGATGTGCATAATGCATAGTTTAAGCTAGATTTGCATTTATACTTGTGTTGTTGGTGGAATCGGAATCTACACGCTTTTATGGATTATTTCAGGTATATGTGGATCCGACTAGGAATGAGGAGGCTCATGGATGAAGGAAGAGTGAAGAGGAGGAGGAAAAGTGAAGAGCCCGGGAGCGGAATCGAAGTTAGAGAGCCTAAGTGAAGAACAAGTCAACAGAAGTTGTCGACATACATGCTGAACTTGTTTCGCACTTTCTGGAGGCCTCGGTGGTCCGATTGACTATTATGACCATGCGTTGGAAAGCTCTTTCCAAGATCTACAACTTTCATGTTGACATCGAGACCAAATTCGAAACGGGAAAATTAATGTGAACAGTAAAAGCCGCACCGCGGCCAAGCTAGCCGCCCCGCGGCTCGAAGCTCTGTCGAACGATTTCGCTGATCGCCTGGCCGCCCCGCGGCCTTCACATAAACGCCGATTCAAGACTGGACTTTACTTAGGGTTTTTATTAAGTTATTTGGCCGACTTTCTAAAGACTATTTAAGATTTTTCTAGTTATTATTTTCACGGACCTTATGCACTTTATTCAATTATTGAGAGCGCCGTTGAGCATGAGCAACTAAACTCTCAAGGTTTTGCATACAGCTTGGATCTTTGATTGTTGAATTGTGAGTTTCTTAATCTAGTTCTTATTCCTATTGCAATGTTTTGACTTCTTGGTGCTTAATTGCTTGAATGTGTTTTATTCTCTCTGGCCTGATCAACTAGTTAGAGTAGATTCATTCAATTGCTAGGGTTTTGTAGATTCCTCGTAACGAACCTTAACCCAAGTGGCAATCATATCCCTTTACGACTCGTAGGACTAATTGGATGTGTAGGAAGTTGAATACATGTTGAATATCGACTCGTAGCTTGATATTATGTGTACCTTGGTTAATTCATAATTTTAATGCTATCTCTAGGTTGAATCTTAACCGTGTTAGGGTTATTTAGAGATAAGGGTTGCTAGGACTCGTAGGACTAGTAATTTACCTTAGATCTGGACAAGGACATTGATAGGAAAAGACAAGAACTAGAGGCTGAAACAAGGATCGAATTCATCAATCGATGTGATAAATTGTAGGTGAATCTATTTCTCTCCACTGCATTCTACAATTGATTTACTTTGTTTGCTTGCTTCCGCTTTGATAAAGGCGGATCTTTTTCACACCAAAAACCCCCATATTCTCTATTAGCGCCCCGCGGCTCAAAGCTCCATCGAACGATTTCGCTGATCGCCTGGCCGCCCCACGGCCTGTGGTGGCTGCCCCGCGGCCTTCACAGAAACGCCGATTCAAGACTGGACTTTACTTAGGGTTTTTATTAAGTTATTTGACCGACTTTTTAAAGACTATTTAAGATTTTTCTAGTTATTATTTTCACGGACCTTATGCACTTTATTCAATTATTGAGAGCGCCGTTGAGCATGAGCAACTAAACTCTCAAGGTTTTGCCTACAGTTTGGATCTTTGATTGTTGAATTGTGAGTTTCTTAATCTAGTTCTTATTCCTATTGCAATGTTTTGACTTCTTGGTGCTTAATTGCTTGAATGTGTTTTATTCTCTCTGGCCTGATCAACTAGTTTGAGTAGATTCATTCAATTGCTAGGGTTTTGTAGATTCCTCGTAGCGAACCTTAACCCAAGTGGCTGTTGTGAACTGAATCTGCCATGTTTTACAGTAACTTTTATATCGATTTCTGTATACATTGCATTCATTTGGGCTAAGATAGTACAAAATTTATTTAGTTTATGTTTATTTGCCAAATTATGGAATCTACACCAGTTTCTGTTTAATTCGCAGAAATCGAGGCGTTTTATAGCAATTCTACAGAAGGTCGGAAAAGCTCGGAAAACCACTACAGAAGTCCAAGGTCAAAGCAGCGGAACAAGTCTACGAGCCAAGGCTACTCGACCTCGAGTAGGCCTACTCGACATAGACAAGCCTGGCCGACCAGCCTTGGTCGATGAAGCCTGATCGAGAGAGCCAGACACCCGAGGTCCGGACCCTACTCGATCTCGACAAGCACTGGTCGAGGTCGACGAAGCCCAGCGCCACCACCCGGAGTCGACGAGGACGAAGCTGAGGACGACCAGGAGCACCCGCTGCCAGCGGAAGACTCGACTCGCTGCAGCGGATCACTCGCTGCCGCGGAAGAAGCAACTCGCTGCCGGCGGAAGAGCCAACTCGCGGAAGCACCCTACTCGATCTCGACAAGAGGTGGTCGGGATCGACGAGCGCCTGAGCCCTTGTCCGAGCCTTGCCGAGAAGACCAACCCGAGGAAGCCTGGTCGACCGAGCCATCCTACTCGAGATCGACGAGCACCAGGAACCCAAGTCCGAGCCATGTCGAGCACACCAACCCGAGGAAGTCCAGTCGACGAACCCTGCTACTCGAGGTCGACGAGCCTTACTCGAGGTCGACTAGAGCCGTGTCCAGCAGCTTCTCGACGAGCCCTGTCCGAGTAGAATTGGCTTTCCTTGGGCGCGAAGGCGGAAGATTCTATCCAAATCCATCAAAGATCTATCCGAATACATCAAATTCTATCATGGAGACAAGATCTATCAACAACATGAAGACCTACCTTAATTAGTTTTATCTTTTCTTAGTTGATTTAATTCCATTATGTCTTTTATTTATCCTTAAGCATTTTAGATATAATTTTAGATAGAGATAGATATCTTCTTTCCTAGAATAGCTAGGGAATGAAGGCTATAAATAAGGCCCTAGGAGGCTCAGTTTTATTCATTCAATTTCAGAGAGAAGTAAGTAGGAGAAGTAGAGAGAGAGAGAGAGAGAGAGAGAGAGAGAGAGAGAGTGAGCAGCCGGTTGGAGTTGTGAAGCTTCGAGCGGAGTTGGCTTCGAGCGGTTGTAAACTTTGGTTTATTTTTATGCAAGTTAGTTATTTTCATCAATCAATGTCTGCAATTGCGATGAGGCGTGAGTAGTCCACCCACTTCTGGGGCTGGGGTGAGCCCGACGGTGGCCATGTGAGGCGATGCGATAAAGGTCAGATCTTTTTGTGTGATTCATCTTCTATCCCTATGAGCATGATTCTTTTGCGAGAGTTGAAGGTGATCCTTGTTTGTGTTATTGAAGCGAAAGTGATCTTAATGCAACTTGGATTAATTATGTGAAAAAGGGTTAGTAACAATTAGGGTTTATGCGAAAGCCTTTATTTGCCTATTTGTTAATGACGAAAGTTATTTGATGGAAAGCATGATCTTTTGTGCCTTTATGTGTTGTTTTGCATGGTTATCGTTGTGGTGTTGAAACCCTGGCCTTGGAAGTCTTTTAATATATTGAAGTTTAATTCAGTCGAAAATCTGATTTTCGGTTTGAATTCTGCAATTTTAAAGTTTCTGTCTTTTACTGTTTTTACTCGACATAGAGGAGATCTGGTCGATCTCGAGGAGGGCTTCGTCTAGGTCGAGTTGATTTGCTTCTGTTTTGCTTTGTTCTTTACTTCCTTTGCTTTATTTCTTGCTTTGTTCTTTGCTTTTGTTTTAGTTGCCCTTGCCGGGTTTATTTGTTTCTTTTCTGTTTCTGTGCTTCTGTGTTTCTGCTGCTTCTGTGAGAATTTACAGCTACCTGAGAACTGCTGACGTGCTTCCTCGTGGATTCGATCCTGACTTTCTCTTACTACAACGGGAGGAAGTCTTGTATTTATTTGCTGAGACAGGGAAGTCAATCTGAACTATATTTCATATTTATTTCATACTTGACACATCCTCCTCCTTACAAAAAATTGGCGCCGTTGCCGGGGAAGCAATCAATCGCGCCTTAGGTAGTCAGTTCTCACTGTTTCTTTAAGTTAGTTTGCAGGTGTATGCGTAGTTCTGGTCAAACACCTGAGTTTGACGCCTTAGACGAACCGGAACTCCTTTTTCACATTAGAGCTAAACTACAAAGAGCCATGGCAGCTGCGGAGACACAGGAATAGCTGATCGCTAGGATTACCAGGGAATTAGCCGCTAAGGATGCTGCTATCGCCGCTGAGAGAGCAGCAAGGGAACAAGCAGCTGAACGCGCGAGGCAAACGGAAACTGAGCTTGCCCAATATCCAACCACTGCTGAGGATTATATGCATCCGACTCTCATCGTGCCTGAATCGGCGATTCTTATCCCTGAAAACTCTTTTGAAATTCGCACTCAGTTTCTTATAGAGCTTAAAAATAATGCCTTTTATGGTAGATTTAATGAGTGTCCTCTTGAACATATTACTAATTTTCATGATATGTGTCGTACTCTTGCAGAAGGTACAACCTTGGAATATGTCAAGATGAAATTTTTTCGCTGGTCTCTCGCTGGACCTGCACTGAAATGGCTGGAAGGGCTGAAAGCAAAATCACTTACAACCTGGGCCCAAGTAGAGCAAGAGTTTCTGAACAAATTCTTCCCACCTGCCAAAACAGCACATCTCCGCCAGAAAATCACCGCCTTCAAACAGCAGAAAGGGGAACCACTGGAAAAGGCATGGGAGCGCTACAAGGAACTTCTGCGATCTTGCCCTACTCATGGACAGCCACCCTACATCATCCAGGAGATCTTCTTCAACTCTCTGGATCAAGTCACTAAGGACATAATCAACAATTATACTCGCTACGAGTATCTTACGATGCCGCCAAGTGACGCATGGGGTGTGCTAGAGAAGCTCACCAACTACGACAACAAGTATGGGTCTACTGTAACCTATGAAGAGAACCCATACGCCAGGCCACCTAAAGAGATTGATCCAGATGTTAGGGAGCAATACTACAGAGACCAGAATAAGAAGCTCCTCAAGCAAGTCAAATATCTCTCTGTCAACCAGCCTTGCATAGAATGCGGATCGCAAAGGCACACCACTCCTGAGTGCCCACACACAGAGCAAGTCAGGATGGCAGAGCACCATGAGGATGCAGCTTACGCAGGGGGTCCCAATCGCTACATGGGGGACCAAAGGTTTCAGCAACCACAGTGGAACCAAGGTGTCCCTAGGAATCCCCCGCCCTACAGAGCTCCAGGACATCCAGAAAGGGATCAAAAGAAGGATGATATACAGACGGTCCTGAGGAAATACGGAGGAACCATTCAGAAACTAGGCAATCCTTCAACTCCGTCTATACTCAGATGCAAGGTGTCAACTCTAGGCTTGGGGAAATTGATATCTGGAGGAAATCAGTTGATACACAGATTGGTCAGCTGGCAGCCGGAATCCCCAGACAGTCAGGGACACTTCCGGGATCTTCAGAACCAAATCCTAAGGGGAAGACTGGACATGTCGCTGCTGTAAAACTCAGAAGCGGTCATCAACTGCAAGAGCCAGAGGACGGAAAGCAGCTGGACAACGAAGAACAGCTAGTCGACCAGGGCCTAGTCGATCTCGACAAGAGCCTACTCGACCTCGAGGAGAACCTGCCAGAATCTTCGTCTACGCCGAACAGCAACTCGACTGCACCCAGTCCAGTCGATCTCGACAAGACCGTGGTCGACATCGAGGAGCCCCCAGTCGAGGTAGAGAAGTCTGCAGCACCTCCGACATATGTTCTGGCTCCGACTCAGAAAAAGAAGCTGCCTTTCCCCACAAAATCTCTAAAGGACCCGGCGGAGAAAAAGTTTCAGCGCTTCATCAAGATGCTTCAGAAGCTCAACGTCACCATCCCCTTCACAGAAGCTCTCAATGAAATGTCGTCCTACGTCAAGTTCCTGAAAGAGATCATGAGCAAAAAGCGATCGATGGCAGAAATCACAGAGGAGTGCAGCCATCTGGACATATTGGAGAAGAGGTCGGATCCAGGTAAGTTTGCTATAACTATTGGATTTGGTCCATACAAAATTAATGCCCTATGTGATCTTGGAGCTAGTGTGAGTATAATGCCTTTAACAATTTGGTCCAAGATTAAGATAGGTGCTTTGGAGCCTGTGGATGCTAGACTATACATGGCCAACAACACGGTGGTCATTCCGACAGGCATGGTGGAAAATGTCCCAGTACAAGTAGGTAAATTCTTCGTTCCTGCTGATTTCTTAATTGTTGATATGCAAGAAGATCCTGCTTGTCCAATTATTCTAGGAAGACCATTCTTGGCGACGGTGGATGCCAACATAAGCGTAAGGAAAGGAGTGCTCACCTTCAACATCAGCGATGAGGTCATTGAGTATCCCTTTAACAAAACTGAAAGGCATACTGGTCCAATGGAAGAGGTCAAATCTATCTCAGCTGGCTACATCACCTACGGGGAACCCAAAGTCAGAAATATGACCCCTGAAGAGATAGAAAAGAGGGATATGGAGGCCCAGGTGGAGGAGATCATGGCAATCCTTAAGGAGAACACAGAGAATCCAATCGACACAGACCAAGGTAAGTCGTTGTGGATTCATTATTTTTCGGATGCCTTGACAGGAGCTAAGTATGGGGTCAAGATCGACCAAGGCTCCTCGACCTCGAGTAGAGCCCTAGTCGATCTCGACCAGACCAAGGAGACTCCACCAGAGCCAGCTTCGTCGAGCAGCAAAACAGAGGAGCCACTCTTGTCGACCTCGAGTAGGCTTGTCGAGGTCGACCACCAGCGCCCTACTTCGACAGCACCTTCCTCGACGATGACAACACCGGAGCCAGGAGCCTCGTCGATCTCGACAAGTCTTGTCGAGGTCGACCACAACTCGACGCCCCCAGTCCCAGCTTCCTCGATGCCACAGCAACCAGGAGAAGAACCCTCGTCGATCTCGACAAGACTTGTCGAGATCGACCACCACTCGGAGATCCCAGCCCCGCCTTCCTCGATGAGCCAACCACCAGGAGCAGAGTTCTTGTCGAGGTCGACCAGACTACTCGAGGTCGACAAGCCCTCTTCCTCAACTTCTGCCTCTTCGACGAGCACACCACCAGAGCCTGCACTCTTGTCGAGATCGACTAGCCCTAGTCGAGATCGACCAAACACAGTGGTCCCCGATTCCGTCTCTACGAAGGTAAGTCAAGGTATGGATCTTTCTTCTCCTATTTCCATTAAAGATTTATCTATACATGGGAGAGGTCTGCCTTGGTATGTGCGATTGTGCAGGATATCCAATGATGAGCCTAAGGAGTATGAAGTTGGAGACAAGCTCTATGTCTCTAAATCAAAGGATCATTGGTTTCCCAACAAATTCAACAAAAAGCGGATGGGACCATTCGTGGTGAACAAGATCCATTTTGGAGGATTACAGCTGATGGACAAGAATGGAGTCCTATTTGAAGCCCAAGCTACATGGGCCCTGCAGATGCCACCTTGAGCATTAATGGAAAGTCGGCCTAGCGACTATAAAATCTAGAGCATGTACATAGACTTTTTAGGACATTTCAGACTTTGTTGTTTGTTTTGTTTTGAACTTTTGGTTTTGCTATTATAGGTATATGTCTTCTAACTTTTCAGGTCAATGGATAGAACCAAGCTACATTAAAACTCGGCTAGGAGAGGCTCCAATCAAAAATTTTGCGGCTCTGCATTCATGTCTTGTGAGTTTCTTTCTTTACCCTTTACATTGTTTTTATACAGGGAGGACATTGTAATGTTTAAATATGGGGTGGGGGAAGGGCTTAATTCGTGCATATTTGATTTTTTTTGACATGACTGGTGCATTATTTCTTTAAATTGCTACATGGCTATTTTGGAAGACATTATTGATTTATGTGCTTATATGCATGATTTCCAAAAATTTGAGAAAAATGACCCCCATTGAAATTTTTGAATAATGTCATGGAAGCTTATATTGAACTCGACGATGCAAAATTGGATTCATTAGAGATATAGCATGAAATTGCCTAGTAAAGGAAAGTCACAATGAAGTGCATTATTTCTTGAAAACCATGAAAGGAGGTAAAATTTGAAGTTGCTTTTGACATGTTGCATGATAAGATGATGGAGGACTTTATATTTCCATATAATGCTCATTGTTTATTCCTAACCTTACCTATGCTTATGCATTACACAAAAGCCATAATATGCCTTATTTCATATTTGCTCCACATAACCTAAATAAATTGCCATTCTTTACCTTATTCGGGGATTATGTTGAGAATGAAGTTACATTATGGAGATATTATATGGTGTTTGTGTTATGATTGTTATATCATTATTGAAGTTTGGCAAGGAAATTATTTAAAATATATGGAAAATTTAATGAGTGAAAGAAACTCCAATCACCTCAGGAGATAAAGGTAGATTGACCCTGCTCTCTAAGATAATAGTTTGATTATTAATGCTTTGTCACTTATGAATGTTTTTGCATAACCCTCCTTTTGTGAGTAGATGTTGCTTTTACATATTTGCACATGCATGAATCTGTGACACTAGTACCTTTTCGAGGATGGTAATTGATTGCAGGGACATATAAGAATGAATCTAATATGTTGAGAGTTTTGAATTCTTCCCCTGAATGACAAATAAAAGTATTGCTTGAGGACAAGCAAGCTTAAGTATGGGGTGTTTGTTGTGAACTGAATCTGCCATGTTTTACAGTAACTTTTATATCGATTTCTGTATACATTGCATTCATTTGGGCTAAGATAGTACAGAATTTATTTAGTTTATGTTTATTTGCCAAATTATGGAATCTACACCAGTTTCTGTTTAATTCGCAGAAATCGAGGCGTTTTACAGCAATTCTACAGAAGGTCGGAAAAGCTCGGAAAACCACTACAGAAGTCCAAGGTCAAAGCAGCGGAACAAGTCTACGAGCCAAGGCTACTCGACCTCGAGTAGGCCTACTCGACATAGACAAGCCTGGCCGACCAGCCTTGGTCGACGAAGCCTGATCGAGAGAGCCAGACACCCGAGGTCCGGACCCTACTCGATCTCGACAAGCACTGGTCGAGGTCGACGAAGCCCAGCGCCACCACCCGGAGTCGACGAGGAGAAGCTGACCGAGAAGCCGAGGACGAAGCTGAGGACGACCAGGAGCACCCGCTGCCAGCGGAAGACTCGACTCGCTGCAGCGGATCACTCGCTGCCGCGGAAGAAGCAACTCGCTGCCAGCGGAAGAGCCAACTCGCGGAAGCACCCTACTCGATCTCGACAAGAGGTGGTCGAGATCGACGAGCGCCTGAGCCCTTGTCCGAGCCTTGCCGAGAAGACCAACCCGAGGAAGCCTGGTCGACCGAGCCATCCTACTCGAGATCGACTAGGGTTACTCGAGATCGACGGGCACCAGGAACCCAAGTCCGAGCCATGTCGAGCACACCAACCCGAGGAAGTCCAGTCGACGAACCCTGCTACTCGAGGTCGACGAGCCTTACTCGAGGTCGACTAGAGCCGTGTCCAGCAGCTTCTCTACGAGCCCTGTCCGAGCAGAATTGGCTTTCCTTGGGCGCGAAGGCGGAAGATTCTATCCAAATCCATCAAAGATCTATCCGAATACATCAAATTCTATCATGGAGACAAGATCTATCAACAACATGAAGACCTACCTTAATTAGTTTTATCTTTTCTTAGTTGATTTAATTCCATTATGTCTTTTATTTATCCTTAAGCATTTTAGATATAATTTTAGATAGAGATAGATATCTTCTTTCCTAGAATAGCTAGGGAATGAAGGCTATAAATAAGGCCCTAGGGGGCTCAGTTTTATTCATTCAATTTCAGAGAGAAGTAAGTAGGAGAAGTAGAGAGAGAGAGAGAGTGAGCAGCCGGTTGGAGTTGTGAAGCTTCGAGCGGAGTTGGCTTCGAGCGGTTGTAAACTTTGGTTTATTTTTATGCAAGTTAGTTATTTTCATCAATCAATGTCTGCAATTGCGATGAGGCGTGAGTAGTCCACCCACTTCTGGGGCTGGGGTGAGCCCGACGGTGGCCATGTGAGGCGATGCGATAAAGGTCAGATCTTTTTGTGTGATTCATCTTCTATCCCTATGAGCATGATTCTTTTGCGAGAGTTGAAGGTGATCCTTGTTTGTGTTATTGAAGCAAAAGTGATCTTAATGCAACTTGGATTAATTATGTGAAAAAGGGTTACTAACAATTAGGGTTTATGCGAAAGCCTCTATTTGCCTATTTGTTAACGACGAAAGTTATTTGATGGAAAGCATGATCTTTTGTGCCTTTATGTGTTGTTTTGCATGGTTATCGTTGTGGTGTTGAAACCCTGGCCTTGGAAGTCTTTTAATATATTGAAGTTTATTTCAGTCGAAAATCTGAGTTTCGGTTTGAATTCTGCAATTTTAAAGTTTCTGTCTTTTACTGTTTTTACTCGACATAGAGGAGATATGGTCGATCTCGAGGAGGGCTTCGTCTAGGTCGAGTTGATTTGCTTCTGTTTTGCTTTGTTCTTTACTTCCTTTGCTTTATTTCTTGCTTTGTTCTTTGCTTTTGTTTTAGTTGCCCTTGCCGGGTTTATTTGTTTCTTTTCCGTTTCTGTGCTTCTGTGTTTATGCTGCTTCTGTGAGAATTTACAGCTACTTGAGAACTGCTGACGTGCTTCCTCGTGGATTCGATCTTGACTTTCTCTTACTACAACGGGAGGAATTCTTGTATTTATTTGCTGAGACAGGGAAGTCAATCTGAACTATATTTCATATTTATTTCATACTTGACACACCCTCCTCCTTACAACAGTGACAATCATATCCCTTTAGGACTCGTAGGACTAATTGGATGTGTAGGAAGTTGAATACATGTTGAATATCGACTCGTAGCTTGATATTATGTGTACCTTGGTTAATTCATAATCTTAATGCTATCTCTAGGTTGAATCTTAACCGTGTTAGGGTTATTTAGAGATAAGGGTTGCTAGGACTCATAGGACTAGTAATTTACCTAAGATCTGGACAAGGACATTGATAGGAAAAGACAAGAACTAGAGGCTGAAACAAGGATCGAATTCATCAATCGAAGTGATAAATTGTAGGTGAACCTATTTCTCTCCACTGCATTCTACAATTGATTTACTTTGTTTGCTTGCTTCCTCTTTGATAAAAGGCGGTTCTTTTTCACACCAAAACCCCCCCATATTCTCTATTAGCGATTAGACTTGCACTTGAATTGATAGATTTCCCTGTGGATCGACCTCTTGCTTACACACTATACTAGTTGTGAGTTTGAGTATTCTTTGGCAAGAACAACGACAGGTTTTCCTCTTGTTAGGGATTAGTAACTCGATATCGACCAGAAGTTGTCGATATCGAGGAAGGCAAAAACTTAAACGCAAGAAAGTAAAAACAAGGCTTTGTAGGACTTCGAAATAAACTTTATATGAAAGACTTCCAAGATTGGGGTTTGCAACAACAATAACCAAGCATGCATAAGGCAGAAATAAAACAGATAATCATGTAATTCGCATCAAAGGACCAAGCTTACGCCTTTTCCAACAATTAGACAACTCTCTCAAGAAACCCTAATTGTGTCTACCGATTTTATGTTTACAGTCCAAGTTGTTAGCATGGACCTCCGATTTTGGGTAATAAACATATAACAAGTAGAAGATGCTTAAAACATGATAAAAGTCGGATCTTTACCTCAAACATGTATGGCTATCGTCGGGCTCACGCCAACCCCAGAAGTGGGTGGACTACTCGCGCTTCATCGCAATCTCAGACATTGATGTAAAAGAAATAACTTGCATTAAATTAAACAGAGCTTACAACCAAAGGAAGCCAATTCCGCTCTCGCTTCACAAACTCCTCTTGGCCACTCACTCTCTCTCTCTACCTCTATCTAACTAATTGTCTCTGTGATGGAATGAATAAAACTCAGCCCCCTAAGGCCTTATTTATAGGCTTCTAATCCTTGCTAATCAAGGATAGAAATCTCTATCTATATCTAAGGATAAAACATAAATAAAAGAAACATTTATCTAAAAAGGGAATTATATCTCTATGGCTAAAATATCTTCATGTGGATAAATCTTATTCTCATTGGATGGATCTTGATAGACTCGGATATAACTCGGATAACTTCGGCCCCAAGCAAGCCCAAACCGCGTCGGACAGCTCACCGCGTAACGCGGTCTTGGATGGCGCTCCTCGATATCGAGTAAATTACTCGATATCGAGTAAAGTTGCCGTCGACTTCAGCTTCAGCGGCATGCTCGACTAGCTGGTCCTCGGCATGGCTCGGACACTGGCTCTCAGGTGTTGTCGATATCGAGTATCTTACTCGATATCGAGGAAATTGACTTCATCGACTTGGCTGGTTTGGCTTGGTCAAGCAACTCTCTTCGATATTGCTCGGACAGGTGACTTTGGGTTCGTCGATATCGAGGAGTTTCCTCGATATCGAGTAAGTGTTGCCCGACAAGTCTTCGTCTTCGGCTTCTCGACCAGGTTGTGTTCCTCGACTCCGGGTTGGTCTTCAGGTTTGTCGATATCGAGTAACTAACTCGATATCGAGGAGTAGGGGTGGGCACGGGACGGGATCGGGACGGGATTGACATTTTTTTTTCGGGACGGGATGGTGTCTGGACGGGACGGGACGGGCCTTGTCCCGCATATAAAAATAATAAAATATTATATAAATTTGCAAAGTGAAAAATGCTTTCATAATTCATTATTTAGTATAATATGTTGAATACGGTATTATTCTCAACTATATTATTCAATAATAATAATAATAATAATAATAATAATAATAATAATATTATAATACTATTATTAATTCATACAATGATTGTATAATTAATTATAATGTTCAACATATTTGGATACATTATCTTACTAGATCAGGACGGAAAGGACTTGAGACGAGATTTACCAATATTGTCTAATTATCGATTGATAGTTAGGAAGAATACCGTATTTAATTAGCTATTTGCCTCTTGTAACTCTAAATGGGCGGGATGTGTGTGTCGATCTGATGGGATCCTCTCCATTGACTCAGTCTGGAATTTCTGACTTTATGCCTCATCGTGCTGTTGTTGATGCTGCTCGACGTTAGTGTGTCAAGTATCGAGATTTGTGTACGGCGGCTGGTTATGGTTTCCTACCCTTCTCATTCTCTTCATTGGGGGAGTTGGATACAGATGCGGTTGCATTGCTGAAGCGGATTCAGAAATTCTCGGTATCTCAGGATGCTGGGGCTCGTGCTGCACGTTATATTTTTACTAGACTTGGCTTTGTTATCGCTAAAGGATTGGGTGCCCAGATAGTATCTCGGTTGCCCACTAATTTCTTGTAATCTGTTTTTATTATGAGCGGTTTTTAGTCGCATAAACCGTATCAAAATAAAACTCAAACCTACAAACTAGTATAGCAAGCAAGTAAGAGGTCGATCCCACAGAGAATCAAGTATTTCTCAACAATGTGTATTTACCAATTAGTAGAAAGGGGGGGTTTTGGTTGATTGAGATTGAAAAGAAAACAAAATAAAATAAAAAAAATAATGCAAAACAAATTAGAGAAGATCGCTCTACCTACAACTATCCACTTTATTTGTTTGAATTGATATTGTAACTTCCTCTTGTCCTTTTAGGTTTCCTATGAATGCCCTTGTCCCGACCTAATATAGTTACTAGTCCAATCAGTCCTAGAAACCCTTATCAATCGAACAGTCCCTAAAGAAGGATTTAACCCAATTGATAGCTTTAAGTTCAGAGATTAACCAAGGTATTTGCAGTCCCTAAAGAAGGATTTAACAACACATTCAACTTCCTACTCATTCAATTAGTTCAATCAGCCCTAAAGGAACAAGTTTGCCACTTGGGTTAAGGTTCACAATCAGGAATCTACAAAACCCTAGCAATTGAATTAATTCTACCAAGTTGATCAGTCAAGATAGAACAAATCAATAATTAATCAAGCACAAAGAAGTTGAAGCATTCACAATATAGGAAATAAGGAACAAGATTCAGAAACTCACAATCAATCCAAATAAAGCTTCAAATTGCAAGTAGAACGAAGAGAGTTTAGTCCCCCATCGCGAACATCGCTCTCTCTCTAATTGTGTGATGAAAAGTAGAATGGAATAGAAGTTAATGAAAAATAACCTAAAAGTGGCCTAATAAAACATCCAAGTCGGCCTCAAACCAACATAATAGAAACTAGGGTTTTTTTCCTCAAAACGGCGCGCCGACTGTCCGTGCGGCGGGCGCCGCAAAGTTGCGGCGGGCGCAGCAAACCATGCGGCGGGCGCAGCATGAATACCGCCCCTGGCGGCGGGCGCAGCAAACTATGCGGCGGGCGCAGCAAACCATGCGGCGGGCGCTGCATTGGGTTTTCCCGAAAATTCCGTCTTGAATCAGCTCTCGACGTCAACATGAAAGTTGTAGCCCTCTGAAAGAGCTTTCCAACGCATGGTCATAATAGTCGATCGGACAACCGAGGCCTCCAGAAAGTGCAAAACAAGTTCAGCATGTCTGGCGACAACTTCTGCAGACTTGTTCTTCGTTTAGGTTCGCTTCTTCTTCTCAGGACCTCTTGAGATCTTCATGTAAGCTTCTTCGATCAACTAGACATTCTCATCCAATGCGTTATCAACCCATGTCTCCTCCTCGGATCCACGATTACCTGAAATAATCAATAAAAGCATGTAGATTTCGACTCCACCAACATAGAGAGCAAATATGCAAATTGCACTTAATCCATGCATGATATGCATCTTAACTAAGCTAAATGCAACCTATTATGCCTACCTATATGCATGCTATCAAACTCCCCCACACTTAAGCTTTTGCTTGTCCTCAAGCAATGAAAACTAAATATAGAATTAATCATCCCACAAATAAGATCTTCATGCTATAGTTTTAGAAAAGCAACCTCAAACAATAGGAGCCATGAATAAGAGAACAAATATCCTAGCAAATATATGAGCGATCCAATAGTAAAAGCAAATTTAGTCCAACCTCACCGGGATGATGTGTTTCACTCAAGCTCTCATGTGTTTAGGCTTTAAAGTTCAACTCTCAACTCAATCCAAAATGCTCCATACACCGTGAAAGTTATCACTTGCAAACAACATCATGAGGACTTTTATAAGGTTGTAATGGGGCTTTGGTAGGAACATAAGGCATGAGAAATATTTAGGCTTGTGGTGCTAAAAATCCGGGAAAAAGGAACAACAACCAACCAGAACAACATCAAAACTTCCATACTCCACAAACCATTCCAATAACATAAACTCCAATACATAACAATAAACTCTTTGATTTCAATAGCCATACAACTCATGCAATTTTTTATTTGGATGATGACTTTTTTTTTTTCTTTTATGCTTACTTTTGCCCCTAAGTGAATTTTATCCTCCTTAGGTCCAAGCTTACTAGACTTTTACTCCTAAGTGAATTTTATCCTCCTTAGGCCCCTAGTAATAAGTCATCTCTATTATGCAAGAAGGGTTACCTTATTTTGGCTATGCCTCTCGCAATGCACAACCATACATACATCATCTCCACTCAAAGCAACTCCAACATAAAGATTTTTCACCAATTCTCCTCCTAATTCCCGGATGGGGTCAGGCTAATCATTGGCTATGATATATTTTTGTGGAGCTATAAAAAAAAATAGGCTTTAAGGCTCAGATGGGCTTCAAGCAAAGGATAATATGTAAGGTAGATAAGGTATAATATGGCTAAAGAAAACATGCCTCAATCATTTGAAATTCACAAGCAACAACATGTGCAATACGGTATTGAAATAAGAAGCATATGGAGAGTATAACCACACAATAGAAGCAAAAGGGAAATAATATGTAAAGTCCCTATAAGGCCAAAACAAACTCACAAAGGTTATGTTTTTTTTTAGATTTCAATTAAACCTCAACTATGAACCATACTTGCTCAATTATATTCACAAATCATGCTCCAAAATCATTTTCAAGCAATTCAATCAAATCATGGGATTTATGCAATTAAGATCATAAAAATAAATTAGAGGACAAACTAAACCAAGATGGGTATCGTTGATAACACTTAAATGCAATGCATGATATTTTTGGATTTTTTTTTTCAAATGCAGTATATGAATAAAAATAAATATGACAACATAAATAAACATGATAACATAAGTAAACATGATATGCAAATTCTATCTATATGCAATGCAATCCCTCCCCCACACTTAAACCTTTCATTGTCCTCAATGAAACATAAAAGACAACAAAAAAAATTAAAACATAGAGAAAGAGATGAATGAAATACTCACAATGTGGTGGAAGGGGCGATATAGGTCGGATCTGAGCATTGCGCGCGGCGGGTTAAAGAAAACTAGCTAACTAGGAATTGAAATAACTAAAACTTACCTCGGGTTGCCTCCCGAGAAGCGCCTTTCTTTAATGTCATTGGCTTGACTTATTCTCATTCTCAAGACCTTATTTCTCAGACATTGTCAAGGCCCTCAGTAGCCTATCATATTCCTGTGCACATATCTTACACAGAACATCATAGTATAATAAATTGAAAGTATAAAATATAGAAGTTAAAGACCCTTTCAATTTATCAAAGAGTCTAGCATGACTCTCTACCGAAGGGATATGATACCACCAACACAGTTCCGTTGGTGGCTTCTCAAAGTAATGCTCCCAAGGGTCTGTATATTCACCAAAATTCACAAAAGTGCAAGAAATATCAATACCTTCTTCGAGAGCCACAGAAATCGGCTCGATAAATGATTCCTTGATAGGCAAGTCAAGGATGATTTCTTCAGATGAAATAGGAGCCAAAACACATGGATCCTCATGCGTGCACTCATGAGACTCCATGTAAGGGAGCATCGGGCTCTCATCGATCAAACCATCATTGTTTGTGTCTTGGTGTTCATCAACTTGAGGAATAAAGTATTGCTCTACTACCAACTCACTCACCGGTTGATTAAGTTGGTTCAATTGTTCCTCAATTCGCTCCATCCTTTTAAGCACCTGCTCCAACATAACCTGGCGTGTGAAAGCTTCTTCCTGCTCCACCTGGTGACCCATGTAACAGAAAAAATCCCACATCTCTGATAAGTTGAAACTCGCAAAGCCTCCGTTACTCATAGACTCGGCAAGTTCTTTGGTCTCAGGAGTCATGCCCTCAAGTACACAAATAACCATATCTTGCAAACTATCTTGGTAACCCCTTGCATAACGGGCATCCAATAAATTATGCACTCTTGTGAAATAATGGTGAAAATTTTCGCCTTGATACTGCATTAATCTCATCTTAAGATGTTAGTAGTAAGGGTGTCGTGAACCGTAAGATAGGTTCACAACAAAGTTAATTTATATACAATAATCGGCAAACACACAAAACAAAGAAATAAACTTTGATTCCCCGGCAACGGCGCCAATTTGATGAGCGGTTTTTAGTCGCATAAACCGTATCAAAATAAAACTCAAACCTACAAACTAGTATAGCAAGCAAGTAAGAGGTCGATCCCACAGAGAATCAAGTATTTCTCAACAATGTGTATTTACCAATTAGTAGAAAGGGGGGGTTTTGGTTGATTGAGATTGAAAAGAAAACAAAATAAAATAAAAACAAATAATGCAAAACAAATTAGAGAAGATCGCTCTACCTACAACTATCCACTTTATTTGTTTGAATTGATATTGTAACTTCCTCTTGTCCTTTTAGGTTTCCTATGAATGCCCTTGTCCCGACCTAATATAGTTACTAGTCCAATCAGTCCTAGAAACCCTTATCAATCGAACAGTCCCTAAAGAAGGATTTAACCCAATTGATAGCTTTAAGTTCAGAGATTAACCAAGGTATTTGCAGTCCCTAAAGAAGGATTTAACAACACATTCAACTTCCTACTCATTCAATTAGTTCAATCAGCCCTAAAGGAACAAGTTTGCCACTTGGGTTAAGGTTCACAATCAGGAATCTACAAAACCCTAGCAATTGAATTAATTCTACCAAGTTGATCAGTCAAGATAGAACAAATCAATAATTAATCAAGCACAAAGAAGTTGAAGCATTCACAATATAGGAAATAAGGAACAAGATTCAGAAACTCACAATCAATCCAAATAAAGCTTCAAATTGCAAGTAGAACGAAGAGAGTTTAGTCCCCCATGGCGAACATCGCTCTCTCTCTAATTGTGTGATGAAAAGTAGAATGGAATAGAAGTTAATGAAAAATAACCTAAAAGTGGCCTAATAAAACATCCAAGTCGGCCTCAAACCAACATAATAGAAACTAGGGTCTTTTTCCTCAAAACGGCGCGCCGACTGTCCGTGCGGCGGGCGCCGCAAAGTTGCGGCGGGCGCAGCAAACCATGCGGCGGGCGCAGCATGAATACCGCCCCTGGCGGTGGGCGCAGCAAACTATGCGGCGGGCGCAGCAAACCATGCGGCGGGCGCTGCATTGGGTTTTCCCGAAAATTCCGTCTTGAATCAGCTCTCGACGTCAACATGAAAGTTGTAGCCCTTTGAAAGAGCTTTCCAACGCATGGTCATAATAGTCGATCGGACAACCGAGGCCTCCAGAAAGTGCAAAACAAGTTCAGCATGTCTGGCGACAACTTCTGCAGACTTGTTCTTCGTTTAGGTTCGCTTCTTCTTCTCAGGACCTCTTGAGATCTTCATGTAAGCTTCTTCGATCAACTAGACATTCTCATCCAATGCGTTATCAACCCATGTCTCCTCCTCGGATCCACGATTACCTGAAATAATCAATAAAAGCATGTAGATTTCGACTCCACCAACATAGAGAGCAAATATGCAAATTGCACTTAATCCATGCATGATATGCATCTTAACTAAGCTAAATGCAACCTATTATGCCTACCTATATGCATGCTATCAGTCCTGATTGTAGTATGCAAGCTCAGCTGATAGATGGTTGCTTGCATAATCTTCCTTGTCTTTCTTCTTTCTCTTCCCAGCTCTCAGTTTCCGTAGATTCTCTCGCCACAGGGCCTTACCTCCCCTTAAATTATTTATTAATTTCTTAATGGACTGAGGAGGAGTAAAACTCATACATGAACCTACCTTTTCGAGCCCAAAACAGAAATCTTCGGGCTTGGGGTTAGTCGATATCGGCCAGGACTGGTCGATATCGAGTACAGGGACCCCATACTTAGGCTTTTGGCAAGTCTGGTGCTCAGCAGAGGATATCGATGTCGATGAAGCTTGGTCGATATCGAGTACAACCTTGGTCGATATCGAGGAAAGCTTGTCAATATCGAGTTGGTCTCTGGTGGTTTCCTCCGTTGTTTGCTTGATCCCGTGGTTGCTGATGCTCTTCACCTCCAGCCATGAAATTTCCTCCTTTGCAGGGACAAAAGGGAAATCTACGACCTCGTCGCCTATGGTGAAGGTGGGCAATCGCTGTTTGACACTAATCTTGGCATCTACAGTAGCTAAGAATGGTCTACCAAGAATAATAGGGCTAGTAGGATCTTCAGCACAATCTATAATAAGGAAATCTGCTGGAATAAAGAATTTACCAACCTGGACGGGGACATTCTCAACCATACCTGTAGGGATGACCACTGTATTGTTGGCCATGTATAGCTTGGCATCCACAGGTTCTATGCATCCTATCTTTACCTTCCACCTGATTGATAAGGGCATGATTCTCACACTTGCTCCTAAATCACACAAGGACTCATATTTATATTGTCCAAATCCCACAGTAACAGAAAACTTACCAGGGTCAAGTCTCTTTTCAGGGAAGTGGAGCACTTTGCATTCGCCGACGATCTCTGAGATGGATCGCTTCTTGCTTAGGATTTCCTTCAGGAATTTCACATAGCCAGGCATCTCTTGCAGGGCTTCTGTAATAGGAATAGAGACATTTAGTTCTTGCAGCATATTAACAAAACGTTTGAGTCTACCTGCAGTGGGATCTTTCAGTGATTTGGAAGGGAAAGACAATGTCTTTTTCTACTTCGGAGCCAGAACAGACGTCGGAGGTGTTGCAGAGTCGTCGACATCGGCCAGCTTTTCCTCGATATCGACCAAAGGTTTCTCGATATCGACAAGGGTTGTCGATCTCGAGTTGTTGGGTTGTGCAGTGGAGTCCGCGCTGGGCTTCTGGTCTGTATCAAGGAGGTTTTTGTCGATATCGACCAAGGGCTCCTCGATATCGAGTTGCTGCTGCTCTTTGTTTAGTTGTTGCTCTGCTTTGTCATGGTGCTTTCCGACCTCTGGCTCGTGCAATTGGTGCCTGCTCTTGAGTTTGATAGCTGCGATGTGTCCGGTCTTCCCCTTAGGATTTGGTTCTGTTTGCCCAAGGAGTTGTCCGGATGGTCGTGGAATCTGTTCTGCGATTTGACCCATCTGGGTCTCTATGCCTCTCTTCCAGATATCCAGCTCTCCAAATTTTGTATTAATGTTCCGGAACTGGTTGTTGACGGTGCTTTGATTCCGGCGCATCTCTTCAAGGACGAGCTGTAAGTCATCCTTCTTTTGATTTCTGGATGTCCTGGAGATCTGTATGGCTGGGGGTTCCTAGGAGGACCTTGGTTCCACTGTGGTTGATAGAACCTTTGATCCCCCATATAGCGATTGGGACCCCCTGCGTAAGCTACCTCTTTGTGTGTCTCTGCCATCCTGACTTGCTCTGTGTCTGGGCACTCAGTAGTTGTGTGCCGCTGTGATCCGCATTTGATGCAAGGCTGGTTGACAGAGAGATACTTGACTTGCTTGAGGAGCTTGCGATTCTGGTCTCTGTAGAACTGCTCCCTCACATCTGGGTCAATCTCCTTGGAAGGCTCATAAAGGGGCATAGATGGCGCTAACCTGGCATAGGAGTTCTCCTCATAGTTTGTGGTAGACCCATACTTGTTGTCATAATTGGTGAGCTTGTCAAGTACACCCCATGCGTCAACTGGTGGCATCGTCAGATACTCATATCTGGTATACTAATTGATCCTGTCCTTAGTGACTTGGTCAAGAGAATTGAAGAAGATCTCTTGAATGACGTTGGGTGGTTGTCCATGAGTAGGGCAAGATCGCAACAGTTATTTGTATCGTTCCCATGCTTTTGCCAGCGGCTCCCCAGACTTCTGTTTGAAAGCTGTAATCTTCTGGCGGAGGAGTGCTATCTTGGCAGGAGGGAAGAATTTGTTGAGAAACTCCTGCTCCACTTGGGCCCATGTTGTGAGGGATCTTGGTTTCAGTCCTTCTAGCCACTTTAATGCAGGTCCGGCGAGGGACCAACGGAAGGCCTTCATCTTGACATATTCCAGAGTGGTAACTTTAGCAAGGGTACGACACATGTCAGCAAAATTTGTAATATGTTCAAGAGGGCATTCATTAAATTTTCTATAAAAAGCATTATTCTTAAGTTCTATAAGGAATTGAGTGCGAATTTCAAAAGAATTTTCAGGGATTAGAATAGCCGATTCAGGCATGACGAGAGTCGGGTGCATATAATCCTCTGCAGTGGTTGGGTATTGGGCAAGCTCAGCTTCTGCTTGTTCCCTCCCTTCTCTCTTAGTGGTGATAACAGCATCTTTAGCGGCCAGTTCCCTTTGAAGCCTCTGTATCAGCTGTTCCTGTGTTTCTGCGGCCGCCATGGCTCTTTTTAGCTTAGCTTGGATGTGTAAGAGGCGTTTCGGATCGTCTAAGCCGTCAAACTCAAGTGGTTGACCAGAACGGCGCATACACCTGTAAAGTAACTCAAAGTAGACGTGAGATTTATCTACCTAAGGCGCGAATGATAGCTTCCCCGGCAACGGTGCCAATTTGTTGTAGGAGGAAATCAAGAATGCAAATTAAAATATAAATAAATCACAGCAAACCAGATTCCGTCCCTTGCAAATGATTACAAGACTTCCTTCCGATGCAGTAGTGGGAGGTCAGGATCGATCCACGAGGAAGCGTGTCAGCGGATCCTGGGCAGCGGTGGAATCTCACGAACAGAAGTCGACCACAGGTTGTCGATCTCGACTAGGGTTAGTCGACAGAATATCGGACAAGTCGAACGGCGCAGCAGCTCCTGGTTTTGGTCGATATCGAGGACAGTCTACTCGATATCGAGTAAGGATGTCGATGTCGAGGAAGGTCTTGTCGAGTACCTGCACATGAGAAGCTACGACGATCTGGATCGGGGATCAGTAACTCGATATCGACCAGAAGTTATTGATATCGAGGAAGGCAAAAACTTAAATGCAAGAAAGTAAAAACAAGGCTTTGTAGGACATCGAAATAAACTTTATATGAAAGACTTCCAAGATTGGGGTTCACACGATTCACGGAAATCACCAACAACCTTGACTCTCTTGGCAAGAGCTTTACGAACGTTGAGAAAGTGAGGAAGATATTGAGGTGCCTCCTAAAAGAAAAGTGGGGTCTTAAAGTAACAGCCATAGAGGAAGCCCAAAACCTCACCACTCTGCCCCTTGATGACCTGCTTGGGAAACTGATCACGCATGAGATGATCCTTAATGAAGACGATGGAGAACTTCGAGCAAGCACTAAGAACTTGGCACTCAAGTCTAAGAAGGATGAGCCCAAAGATGGATTTGATGCCGAAGATGAGGATGACGATGAGGATGATCCTTTTGCTCTTATCACAAGAGGCCTCTCTCAAATCCTCAAAATGAAGAAACAATTCAACAACAAGGATGGATCAGAGTCTTCTAAATATCGAGGTAAGTCTCAATTCAACAAATATGAGAAGAAGACTAAACCTTTTTCTTGTTTTGAATGCGGTGAAACAGATCATCTTATGAAAGACTGCCCTCAAAAGACGAAGAGCCAGTCCAAGAAGGGTGAGAAATGGAAAAAGAAAGCCATGGTGGCAACATGGAGTGATTCTGACTCTGAATTCGATGATGAGAAGGCAATGTTTGGCTTATGGCCTCAGGAGATTAATCCCACGATGAGAAGCTTGAGCTAACTGTAAGAGAACTTATGGCAAGTCCAAAAGAGGTATTATCGGAATTCCTTTCTAATATGATTGCCAACGAAGAGAAACTTATTGCCCAGACTAACACTCTTATTAAGAAAACTATGGACCAAGAAAGAACTATTGAGGATATGTCTACGAGGGTCAAAAGTCATGAAGCTTCTTATTCAGGTCTTGACATTAAAGTCAAGACTCTTGACTCAGAGAAATCTGAACTCAAGCAAGATCTCTCGTCTCTGAGAAGTGAACATCATGACTTAAAGAACGAGAAGATCTCCCTGAATAATAAGATTCAAGACCAACAGACAGCCCTCATAAGTTTTACCAAATCCAAAGGCACTCTTGATAGGATGTTGGGTGAGCAACAAAGTTCTCTAAACAGAAGTGGTATTGGTTACAATCCAAGGTTTTTAAAGAAGCAGCACATTACCACTTTTGTAAAGGCAAAAGGAAACAGAACCTCTCCTATATGTCACCACTGTGCTAGAAAGGGACATGTAAAAGAGACCTGCCCCTATAGAAGAAAGGACCCACATATCATTCGCAATACATTTCCTGTTCATTTGAGAAAAGAACGGATAACACAAGTTTGGGTCCCCAAAGGCACTATTTTACCAAATATGGTTTACCCCAATAATGGATCCAAATTTGCTTATTGGTCTAGCCACAAAGGTTGATGTTTGTTTTGCATGAGATTACCAAGGTGAAGGAGCAAAAATGGATTATTGATAGTGGATGCTCGAGGCATATGAGTGGGAAGAGTTCTCTCTTTCATTATCTAAAGGAGCAATCCACAGGAACAATCACTCTTGGTGACAAAGGAAAATGTGACATCATTGGTATTGGTAGTGTTGGAAGTGATTCCAACCATAGTATTAAAAACGTTTATCTTGTTAACGGTTTGAAGTACAATTTGCTTAGTGTTTCTCAATTATGTGATAGTGGCAATGATGTCAGATTTAACAAGAAAAGATGTCTAGTATGCAGAGAAGATACATGTGAAGTTATACTAATTGCATATCGTTACAACAATATATACGCTGTGAATGCTGATCAAGTGGCACAAGGAAGCTTAACATGTCTAAAGGCTTTGACGGACGATCCAAAGCTCTAGCATAGGAGACTCGGTCATGTGAGTCCACATACGCTACAAAAGCTTGTGTCCAAAGGGCTTGTAAGAGGGCTAACCTGAGATGGACTTCAAAGGTATTGAGATGTGCAAGACATGCACACGAGGTAAACAAACACGTAGCTCTTTCACACCCAAAAAGGTTGTAAGTTCTTCTAGACCTCTTGAACTTTTACATATGGATTTATGCGGTCCTATGCGAGTCAAATCTCCCAATGGTAAAAAGTACATGCTAGTCGTTGTTGATGATTTTTCTAGATATACTTGGGTTGCATTTTTAAAAGAAAAATCAGAGGCCTTATTTGAGTTTTCAAAACTATGTAAGGAGTTGCAAACTTTAAGAAACGAGCCCATAGTGTCAATTCGAAGTGATCATGGTAGGGATTTTGATCAACTTCAGTTTGATTTGTTTTGTGCTAAATATGGCCTCTCCCATAACTTTTCTTCTCCTAGGACACCTCAACAAAACGGGTTTGTGGAACGAAAGAACCGCACCCTAGAGGATATGGCCAGGACTATGCTTTTAGAAAATGATTTACCTAAAACCTATTGGGCTGAACCTGTTAACACAGCTAACTATATTTTGAATCGTTGTCTTATTCGTTCCATCTTAAAGAAAACTCCTTATGATCTTTTCAAAGGCCGCAAACCACTTATATCTTATTTTAAACCCTTTGGTTGTACTTGTTTTGTTCATAACAATGGAAAAGATAACCTTGGGAAATTTGATGCGCGTAGTGATGAAGGTATATTTCTTGGCTACTCCAAAAGTAGCAAAGCTTATAGAATCTTCAATAAAAGGACCCAGTTAGTTGAAGAAAGTATACATGTTATATTTGATGAATGCAATGACGGTTCTGTGAGTGAAAGTGTTGCAGATATAGATCTTAACATCCATGCAGAGAACGAGGAAGGTGATGCTGCTGCTACCAAGAACACAGAGAAGAGGAACATGCAGGAACAGATTCTCAACACTGAAGAATTGGCCCAAGGTGTTGAAGATTCGTCCAAAGCCCTTGGTGTCCAATCCAACAGTGTTGAAACGTCAGAAACTGCTGTAACTGACCTAACAGGACAATAGAGTCAGATGTACCTCAAATCAATCCTGCTGGTGTGACGAATCAAGGAGCTGATACTAGCAAAAGAAAATTCAAATACTCCTCATCACACTTATTAAAGGATATCATTTCTGACCCTACTTCTAGTGTTCAAACTCGTTCTAAACTTAAAGATCTTCGTGCTTTTCACGCGTTTGTCTCTCTTATAGAACCAAAGAAGGTAGATGAGGCCCTTCAAGAGCCAGATTGGATCATTGCTATGCAAAGCGAGCTTAACGAATTTGAAAGGAACAAAGTCTGGACCTTGAAGCCTAGGCCAAAGCATCAATCAGTCATTGGAACACGATGGGTATTTCAAAACAAGCTAGACGAGAATGGTAAGATCGTGAAGAACAAGGCAAGGCTTGTTGGTCAAGGCTACAATCAAGAGGAAGGTATTGACTACGAGGAGACCTTTGCTCCCGTAACCAGGCTTGAAGCCATTCGTATATTATTAGCATTTGAATCTTTCATGGGCATAAAGTTATATCAAATGGATGTCAAGTGTGCTTTTCTTAATGGTTTCTTAGAGGAAGAAGTATATGTGGCTCAACCCCCAGGTTTTGAAACTTCGGAATTTCCCAATCATGTTTATAAACTAGACAAAGCGCTTTATGGTTTGAAACAAGCCCCAAGAGCTTGGTATGAGCGCTTGTCAAAATATCTTTTAGAAAATGATTTTAAAAGGGGGTTGATCGACAAGACTCTTTTTATCAAGACCATAGGAAATGACATTTTGGTTATTCAAATTTATATTGATGATATATTATTTGGTGCTACTTACACATCTTTGTGCAAGGAATTTTCTGACATTATGTGCAGTGAATTTGAGATGAGCTTGATGGGTGAACTCAACTTCTTTTTGGGATTACAAGTTCATCAATCCAAGAAAGGGATATTTGTTAACCAAAGCAAGTACACTAAGGATCTCTTGAAGAAGTTCAAGATGGATCAATCCAAAGCAGCCAAGACTCCCATGAGCTCAACACTATCTCTAGATTAGGACAAGTCTGGAAAAAGTGTCAATCAAAAGGAGTATCGAGGAATGATTGGATCTTTACTATATCTTACAGCTAGTAGACCTGACATCATGTTTAGTGTTTGCATGTGTGCTAGGTTTCAAGCTGATCCTAAAGAATCTCACCTCGTGGCTGTTAAGAGGATCTTTCGATATCTCAATGGCACTAAGGAGCTTGGACTATGGTATCCAAAGCAAAAGGATTTCACATTAATCGGGTATTCTGATGCAGATTTTGCAGGCTATAAGGTGGATAGGAAGAGCACATCAGGATGTTGCCAATTCTTAGGAGCATCTTTGATCAGTTGGCATTCTAAGAAATAAAACTCAGTTGCCCTATCCACTGCAGAAGCCGAATACATAGCAGCTGGAGCATGCTGCTCCCAAATCCTTTGGATAGCTCGACAAATGCGAGATCTTGGCATCAACCTCAAATGCTTTCCCATTAAGTGTGACAATACAAGTGCCATCTCCATTACAAAGAATTTTGTTCAGCATTCAAGGACCAAACATATTGATGTAAGGCATCATTTCATTAGAGACCATGTTGAAAAAGGTGATGTGTCCATTTCTTTTATTTCAACTGATTATCAATGGGTTGACATTTTTACTAAGCCATTGGCAGAGGACAAGTTCACCTTCATTAGACGTGAGATTGGGATGCTTAACAAGGATGCACTTTCGTAGGGGGAGTTTTCCCTTTACGAAAGATAAATTCTACTCAGTGTCAAGACCTTTGTGATCTATATCAAGGTTTGTGAACTAACTGGTGGAATACAGATATCGGATCATATACATTTGGTTAATATCTCTTTAGATATTTGATCAAGTATTATTTTTTTTCGGATTTCAAAATAACATATTTATGTCACATATTTTATCCGTTGAGATATTTTTGGAACAAAATATTTTCGGTTATTTCCCTCCTATTTTAAAATGGTTAAGAGAAGATTTGAATTTTGAATTGAAATATTTTTCAAATTGGCAATGTTATCATTACATACATTGGAACCCTAAAACCCGTCCCATCACTCAAATCTCTCCTATTTAAAAAACCCAAACCCCACTCGATTACCTCATAACCTCAGAACTACCCAAAACTCTTCCAATTCTCTTTCTTCAACCTCCCAAACCGTTCTGAAACCCTAGCCGAAAATCTCCATGGCTCCCAAATCAAAGAAAGCTTCTACACCCAAAAGACTTGGCGCCACCCCCAAGGGACGCCAGGTCACTGCTACTTCCCCTACACCTGAACCCACTCCTCAAGCTATCGTCCCTGCTGTTGTCCAGAGCACCATCGCTGAGAGCACGACTACAGTAACCAAGAGCTCTAAAAAACGCTCAGCGAAGAAGCCTCTCAGTGCAAAACAGAAAGGGAAAAAGAAGGTCATCGCTGAGGAAGTGGATGAGGAGGAAGAAGAGGAGGATCTCGACGCTATTCTGGAACGGGATGCTGCCAAGGAAGCTGAAGAAGAAGCTTTAAGGAAGAAAAAGGCCGAGGAAGAAGCCGAGCTGGCAAGGAAATTGGCCGAGGAGGAGGCCGAGAGAATTCGGAAAGAGGCTGAGAAGGAGGTTCCCAATGAGGAGGAACCAGAGGAAGAAGAAGAGGAGGATGATGAGACCAGTGATGACAAGGATGCTGAAGGAGACAACGATGATAGGTCCGCTGAGGACTCAGGGTCTGAGGACGAGGAGGAAGAGAAGCCAGAACCTGTTGCCTCTCCATCTCCTTCTCCTCCTCCCCCGTCTCCAAAGAAGCGGAAAGCCCCAGCAGCAGCCAAGCCTCCCTCTCCCAAGCGTACCAGGAAGGGTACCCTCAGAGGCCTTAAGGCGCCTACCAAGAGGACTGCTCCAACAAAGGCTCGAAGGAAGAACGCTGATCCTCCTGCCCTCATTCAGGTAAACCAATCCCTTCCCTCTTCATAGTTTGAAAATGCTGAAATGGCTGGTAAGTGGGTAGATGAGTTTCGAACTCGTAGGATCTGCTATTCTGATTTTTTAGATATTGCGTTCTTTGAAGCTTTGAATTTACCATGCATTACTCTTCTTAAAAAATCCCCAGCCTGGACCCTTCTCAATCTTGAAACCCTCTATTATCCCCAACTCACCCGCATGTTCTACATAAACCTCAAACCCAAACACACTGACGATGGTTGGTTCTTGGAATCTGTCGTCAAGGGAGTTAGAATCTCTTTCAACTCCTTTGACTTTGCTGATTTCCTTGGCCTACTTAGCCCTTGTCCACCCTCTGAAGAAAACCCCTCTAAAGAAGACTGCATTACCCTTGCCCGTTCCAAATACCTCTTACCCGAAACATCCACCAACACCTCAAAGCAGCTAACTCACTCATCCCTTACCCTAGAGGCAAAAATTATCTTTAACATCATTGTGCGTTGCCTCTTACCCCGTCTAAACTCCGGCTCTCTCCTGACCGACAATGCCATGGTCCTACTTTACCGAATCCTCAATGGCCTTGATCTTGATTTGCCCAAAACCATTTTAGGATCCATGGCTCACACTAGAAAAGCCAGGAAAGGAACTCCCCTCCCCTTTGCTACCCTTTTGACCCAAATCTTCAAAGCTTCTGGAATCGATTTTAAAAATGAAGAACAGCAGCGTCATATGGGTAAGTTTGACTCCAAGATTCTTGAGAAGATAGGCATCACTCGGTCCCCCCAAGGGACTTTGAGTCTTTCCTCTCCATCAAAGGCTCTTCCCACTGCCTCAGCCATTGATGAACGCATGAATAACCTGGAGTTGGGCTTGGAGGAAGTTCGCCTGGACATCAAGGAGCTGCACAAGGAGTTCATGATGGAGATGAGCGGGGTAACCAAGTTGTTGCAAGATCTGAGGTCGCTGCTCGCGGATGATGCTCCGGACGATGAAGCTTAACCCTATCCTACCCTACCCTAACCTAATCTGAAACATTGATGGTTTTTGGAAACTATTTCAAAACTTTTGGTGATTATTTTACCTCCTCCCTTTGTTGAAAGACAAAAAGGGGGAGATGATTTGTGGTGTGTTAGACTTTTTAAACTGTTGCGTTTCAAAGGTCTTGGAAGACCTTGGTTTTGTTTTGGTTGGATAATTTCTTGTTTTAAAACTATGATCCAACATTTGTCTAACCCATGCAGGTACTTAGTCCGATTTTACTTATATTATATATGCTTGACTAAGTTGCAGGGATACACATGTTTTGTCTTTCATCAAGGGGGAGATTGATAACTCCACTCCCTTGATGAAAATCGGAATAAGTTTCAAAGGCTTTGATAGTCTGTTTTTTGTCAAAGGTCTTGAAGCTTTAGTAGTGTTGATGAAACACAAAACCTGTTCTATATGATATTATGCTCGAATATTATTATATGCTTTCATTATATTATTATATATTCACTAACCTTTCAGGAAGCTTTTTTGAATTATTATCTCCTTCCTTAAGTTGTAAATCGAGAAGATTCAAATCGGAAGATCATGGCTTCAGAAGTTTCCAAAGATAGAAGATTGTGAAGAATCCAGCTCAAGCCATGATCCTCTCTAGCCGTTGGTGAAGATCCTTAGGCGCCGATTTGTTTCAATAAAAAGAAAAGGAAGAAGAAGACAGCCAGACATTCGTTGAACACGAGCTTTCATACACTCAAGCCCTCAAGTGAGATCTGTCTTCTTTGTGTGCTCTCTGCTAGTCCTTAAGAGTCTGTAATTTCATTTTAAAGCATTTGAGAGTTACACAGTGAGCTTATAGGATATATTTCGTGATAGTGTTATACTCGAGAGTTTGTAACTCAGGAAGTGGACACTAGGCGATTGATTCACTAAGTGTAAGATGATTGTACTAGATAGCATAGAGAGGTGGGGCTCTTCTAGATTGGTCTAGGACTCCAAGGGAACGTGAGTTGACTAGATTGCAATTGTATAGGAGAGAGGCTTCTCGGTGAGCTACTAGGATCCTAAGTCTTGTGAATCAATAAAAGCCGGTTGAATCCTGGGGTTGTGGAAGAACCCTAGGCGGGGACGTAGGCCAAGTTCGTGTCGAACCTCGTAAACAATTCATCGAGTCCTTTATTTATTGCTTTACCTTATTTCCGCACTTGGTTCGTATTGTTTAACTTTGTGATTCATGTTTTTAGAGAAAAGACCAAGTCTAATCTCAAAGGGTTTTGCACGAGCTTCAAAAGTCTTGAGACTATCTGCGAAAAATCGGCATACTCTATTCAACCCCCCCCCCCCCCCCTTCTAGGGTATCTGTATATTACTTTGTTCTACTTTATCGAACCTTCAAGAACTTTGGAAAAAAATGTTGAAAAAAGAAAGAAAGAAAGAAAGAAAGAAGCCCTCAAAAGCTTAGACCCAGAGAGGATAAAATTCACCTAGGGGCAAAAGTAAACTAAAATAAAAAAAGAGTTGTGCTAGAGCCAAATTTCTTATTTTATTGTTTCCCGCAAGTGATGACATTTCGGTGGAGACTTGGTGATATTGTTGTCAATTTCTATGAGCTTAGTTGCATTTTGGATTGAGATGAGAGTTGATCTTGAAAGCCTAAACACATGAGAGCATGAGTGATACACATTATCCCTTGTGAGGTTGGATGATTTCTACTTTTATTCTTTGATCGCTAAATACATGTGATGATGTTTATTCACTTGATCATGTGCTCCTTGAAATCTGCAATTTGATTTGTTTTTGTAAGGCTATTGCATGAATGGTAAGTTCGTAGGTATATGTTGCTTTTTTATTCGCTCGAGGACTAGCGAAGCTTAGGTGAGGGGGAGTTTGATAATGCATATTTTAGATATGCATTATAGGTAGTTGTTATTGCATTTAGAGGAGTATATGGCATGTTTATTGAGTAATTCACATCATTAGTATTTTATCTTGCAAGTGTGGAATCTACGCTCTTTTGTGGTTATTCGCAGATTTATGTTCCGACGCTTGGAATGATGCATTTATGGCTTTGCTAAGGATGAGCATGAGGAGCTAGGAACTTGAGGAAGCCATTTACAAAGGCAAGAAGAAACGTAGGAAGAAGCTTAGCATGGATACATAAGCAATTGGACGAAGGAGACGCTACTGTTGGATGCGGCGCCCGCCGCCCTAAAACCGGCACCCGTTGGTCATCACGGACACGGGATTCTTCGAATTATATCTTTGGATAATTTATTATGTTTTAGGTTTTATTGTTTTGGCCGACTTTAGGCACAATTATTGTTCATTGATTGAGACCTAGCTTGAGAAAACCGAATGGAGAGATTGGGAGGAAAAACTCCTATGAGGAACTAAACCTTTTTCGTTTCGCATGTGATTCAGAGACATGGTTAGATGATTGGTGAGACTTGATTTCTATCTATTCTATGTTTGATTTATTCAATATCTCTGTTCTCTAATTAATTGATTGCATATATTCCCTCTTGATTGGCCTCCTTGAGAGAATTTGCCTCTTGGTTGTTAGCGAGGGCTATTACTTTTGGTGTTGTGGAAACCTAACGACATTCCGCACACACCACAAGGCATTGAGAGCTAAAAAACATTGCTTTTAGGAGGCATGAAAATCCAGGCAAGGGGCAAACTAGTACATGTTTAGGAGATGTAAATAATGGGAAAACCAAGGGGTATTTTGGTACTTTTAGGGCTCAATTTGATCATCCATATGCAAATGTATAAGGGGGTGCAGTTTAGGAGGCAGGAAATCCAGGCAAGGACCTAGGGGTGGGCTGGGCTTTGCTGCAACCCACCCCAAAAATTCAGAATTTAGATAATTAAAAGTGGGTATGTATCACAAAGTTGACGTAGTAAAGTGGTTGATTTTCAAACGCCAAATTGGGTGTAATGCAAGCAACCAGTGTTCGATTCCCCGCCTCTCCACCTGTTCTCATACATGTTTTTTATTTTTCTCTTCATTAGGTTTATTTCTCTAAGGGGTATGTGTGTGTGATATTTAATAAGTTTTTAAAATTTGTGCTTTATTTTTTCTCCTCATTAGGTTCTTTGTCTTAATCTAGGTGTGTATATATGTGATATTAGTAACTTTTCAAAATTTGTTCATTGTATATTTTATTTTTCTCTTTATTAGTTTTTTTCTACATGTGTATATGTGTTATACATATGATGTTAATAACTCTAAAAAACTTGTTCATTGTATAAGGAGATTTTAGCCTACCCCGATTTTCATTCCTGATTCCATACCTGGGAAAATCAGTTTTGCAACTGATTTTTCTTGGAGCTCAGAAGTCCTCCTTCAATGGAGTTTGGTGTTGATTTCTCGCCTTGATTTCCTCCTCATTTGCGTTTGTGTTTGTCGATCTTCATCTTCTTCAAAGTCTATAAGGGCGCACGGAGTTGTGTGCGTCTATAGGCAACGAGGGTAATGGGGGCCTTCAATTTCATTCCCCACATTTCATCCTCTCCATCCTACCCATAATGGACAAAATCCTTTCAATTTCATTCCATCCATCCCCATCCACCTCCATATATCGAGGGTGATGGAGTTTGGTGTTTTGTTGTTGTTGTTGTTGAATGTTGGAATTCGGTTGTCCCACATCAGTTATATAGAGAACTAGTATGGTCCCCGCGTCATGACGCGATTTTTTTATAAATAATATTTAGATATAGATAAATCAAGACATTAGATTTAATTCAATATTTTTAATTAAACCCATTGATTAGTAAATGTGTTAAAAAATAATAGAAAAAAATGCACTTGGGTTAAAGAGATAAAGAGAAAAATAAATAATAAATAGTGAAAGATAAAAGTTTTGAATTAATCCCATTGGTTAAAAAATGTAACATCAAATAATATTGGGTAATTAATATTAGATATTTTTAAAAAAACAATAGTATTAGAAAATATAGTTACCATAATAAAATGATATTATGTAAATAATATTTTCACAAATAACTTTGAACACGGAGAGGACATGTGACATAAATTAATATAGTTTATAGATATAGATAGTTGGTAAATGAATTTGATTTAAGCCCAATAGTTATATTAGATTGAATTCAATGTTTTGA
Source organism: Persicaria tinctoria (assembly GCA_037127255.1). Classification (NCBI taxonomy): domain Eukaryota; kingdom Viridiplantae; phylum Streptophyta; class Magnoliopsida; order Caryophyllales; family Polygonaceae; genus Persicaria; species Persicaria tinctoria. Next base: position 57,655,168 of record JBANSL010000008.1, on the reverse strand, counting down.
ATTAAGCCCAATAGTTAGTAAGATTAAAGGGAAAAAAAAGAGAATTAAAAGAAAAAGAAGAAAAAAAAGGAGAATTAAAAAAAATGATTAAAGAGAAAAATAAATTGTAATTGGTCAAAACCCCTAAAATCTCTCTAATGTTGACACCTCGGCATAAATGCTTCTAAATTAAGAGTTTATATAGATGCTTGAACAACATATAAGGTTGAAGGGCTACTCCTCTTATTGCCAATTGGTTTTGAGATGGAACCCCGCTCGACTTATGTGCTAGGCTATTAGCGCAAGGGCGCACGCGTGCACACGCCCCCGATCCCGAGTCCCAACGGACTTCACTATGGTATCAGAGCGGAAAAGATAAACGGCCCGACTCTCGATCCCGGGCTAGCTAAAAAGAGAATGAGATGCTAGACCCGTTGTCCAAGCCTCAACTAGAGGCGAAAAACGACCTAGTTGCACTTGCGAGGGCGTATTGAGAGAATGAAAGATGTGAAGAGACCAAAAGAGTCTCACATCGACAATATGAACAAAGAAGCCTTAGTATATAAGCTAGTGGGTTACTCATCCTATTGACTATTGTCAATTGGTTTTAGGATGGAACCCATCTTGACTTATGTGCTAGACTATTAGCGCAAGGGCCCACGCACTATGCCATTTTGCAAGTTAGGCGACGTACATTTGTGGGTTCGTCACTAGAGAAACATTCAGGCGACGTACCATATACGTGTTCGCCACCTGAGTCGAATCCAAGGAAAGTCAAAGGAGATCGAAGCTCAGGCGACGAAGTTATCATTTGTTCATCGCTTGAGTAAATTTAGGCGACGACTGTATGTAGAGTCGTCACCTAAGTAAGAGTCGGTAGGCCCACATTAAATTGCAGGATGTTGTGGCGATGATGTTTGAATGAGTACGTCGCCTGAATGAGGGGTAGCTCTGACACATTTATTACTATATCACCTAGGCGACGAACATATGCTAAGTACGTCACATGAGTCGTTAGTTGCAGACATTCAAGCGACGAACATAGCATATGTTCGTCACTTGAGTTCCTAAAACAAAGGCGCCAAGTTTTCCCGCGCTAATTTTGAGAAGAAAGTGATGTATCTATATAAAATCAAAAGATCGAGTCTTGTATAACTATATATGATTTTGGTGGATAAAATATTTAAAAATAGCTCAATGTAAAATGATAGATTTTGTACGTAACCACTTAACGTCTTAAAATGTAAAAAAAAATAAAAAAAATATTATAACATAAATCATGGTAAAATATTTGAGACCGATATTACGGTGAAGATCAAGATTTTGAGACCAAGATTTGAGTATGAGATCGAGATTTGAGACTGAGATTGATATCGAGATTTGAAATTTGAGATTTGTCATTGAGATTTGAAAAACAGATTAAGATTAAAATCAAAGTCGACATTTGATGTTGAGAATTTATATTTGAGAACGAGCGGGGGAATTGATATTTGAGATTGAGATTATGTTTGAGATCGAGATTTGAGATGAAGATTAAGATTTGAGATTTTTCATTAAGATTTGAAATCAAGATTAAGATCAAGATCGACATTTGATATTGAGATTTTATATTTGAGAATTAGTGGGACAGTTGATATTTGAGATTGAGATTAAGTTTGAGATCAAGATTTGAGATGGAGATTGCGATTTGAGATTTGTCATTTACATTTGAAATCAAGATTAAGATCAAGATCGACATTTAATATTGAGATTTTATATTTGAGAATTGGAGGGAGAGTTGATATTTGAGATTGAGACCGCGATTTGAGATTTGTGATTTTTCATTTAGATTTGAAATCAGGATTAGGATCAAGATTGACATTTGATATTGAGATTTTATATTTTATAATTAAGAGTGAGAGTTGATATTTGAGATTGAGATTAAGTTTGAGATCGAGATTTGAGATGGAGATTGCGATTTGAGATTTGAAATCAAGATTAAGATCAAGATCGACTTTTGATATTGAGATTTTATATTTTAGAATTGAGAGGGAGAGTTGATATTTGAGATTGAGGTTAAGTTTGATATTGAGATTTTAGATGAAGATTGTTATTTGAGATTTGAAATCAAGATTTAGATCAAGATCGACTCTTGATATTGAGATTTTATATTTGAGAATTGATAGTGAGATTTGATATTTGAGACTGAGTTAATGGGTGAGATCGAGATTTGAGATTTGCCATCGAGACTTGAAATCAAGATTAAGATAAATATCGACTTGATATTGATATTAAGATTTGATATTTGAGATTGAGATCAAAATCAAGTTAAGATCGAGATTTTGGATTGAGATCAAGATTATGATCAAGATCAAGATTTGATATTGAGATTAACAGTAAGATCAAGATCGAGGTTTGAGACCGAGTTAAAGGTTGAGATCTAGATCGATATTTGAAATCGAGATTTGAGATTTAGATTTGATATTTGAGATTGAGATCGATATTTGAGGTTAATGTTGAGATTGAGATCGAGATTTGATATTTGAGATTTGTGATTGAGATCAAAATCAAGTTAAGATTGAGGTTTGAGATTCAGATCAAGATTAAGATCAAGATTGAGATTTGATATTGAGATTAAGATTAAAATCAAGATCGAGATTTGAGACTCAGTTAAAGGTTGATATCAAGATTTGAGATTGAGATCGATATTTGAGATTAAGATTGATATCAAGATTTGAGATTGAGATCGATATTTGAGATTGAGATTGAAATCAAGATTTGAGATCAATATCGATATTTGAGATTATGATTTGATATTTAGATCAAGATCAAGATCGAAATTTGATATTGAGATTAAGATTAAAATCAAGATCGAGGGTTAGGACTGAGTTAAAGGTTGAGATCGAGATTGAGATTCATATCAGATATATTGATTCTAATTGAGATCGAGATTTGAGATTTGTCATTGAGATTTGATATCAAGATTAAGATCAAGATCGACATTTGATATTGAGATTTTATATTTGAGAATTGAGAGGAAAAGTTGATATTTGAGATTGAGATTAAGTTTGAGATCGAAATTTGAGATTGAGATCGCGATTTGAGATTTTAGATCAAGATCGAGGTTTGAGTTTGAGAGAAAGATTGAGATTTGATATCGAGATAAACATTGAGGTTTAGATTTTTGTTGTTATATATAGATTTTGTGCGATATAAGTTATATATGAATTTTCAATTCGTGTTTGAGATTGACATCGAGATTTGATATTTGAGAAATGCGATTTAAATAAAGATTAAGATCAAGATCGATATTTGAGATTGAGATTTGATAGTTGAGATTGAGATTAAGATTGAGATCAATATCGAGATTTGAGTTTCAGATCAATATGGACATTTGATATTTGAGATTTAAGATTTAAGATTGAGATTGAGATTTGAGATTGATATCAAAATCAAGTTAAGATCGAGGTCTCAAATTGAAATCAAGATCATGTTTTGATATTGAGATTAAGATCAAATTGATATTTGAGATTGAGTTAAAGGTTGAGATTAAGAATAAGAATGAGAATGGAGATTTGAGATTGAGATTCAAATCAAGATGTACTGGTTCTAATTTTATAAAATATATTGTTTGTAATTTTTATAGATAATTGATTTATAAAATAATTTTTTTATATTTGAATATATAAGTGGTATAAAAATTTAAAAAGTTCATGTATTATAGTAATTAAATAAATTAATTTTCAAAATATATAAAATTTTATATTTAAATATATTACATAAATTTTGTTTTTAATGTATTAATAAATAATCCCCGCCTGTTTGTGAAATTTGGGCGGTATAGTTCCCGCTTTGTGAAATTTGGGCGGTATAATTCCACAACCCTAGAACCATCGCCTCTCTCTTCATCACTTTCTTCCTCTGAAACCCAAATCTCGCTCTCAAACCAGATCTCCCTCTTCCTCGAGTCCTGCCACCTCTCGACGCTCTCCTCCAAGCAGCACCCACTCCGACCGCCTCCCGAGCACCCTCTTCAGCCACCTTGTGTCGGCGCCTCTCGACGCTCTCCTCCGAGCAGCCCCAGTCCGGCCGATGCACAAAGAGAGCACCTGCCTCCTCCAGAGTCCGGCCGGCTGCCCAGTTCCTCTTCCCACTTATTTCTCCTGGTTTGTCTTTTTCCAAACCCTAATTCCTCAAATGTCAAAACTACCGATTCCTCCCGATTTCAACCCTAATTCCTAACAACTCAAACCAAATCCCGTAATTTCCTCCCGGAATCGCCTTTAATCGTGCCCCCGAAGGCTTCCCGGTGCGAAGCTCCGGCCTGCCTTCTCCAGCGCCATGGTGGGTTCGGCCTTTGCAGGAGGTGATCCGTTGCCGGCTTCAACTCCTCAAGCGCTTCCGCCTCGGCAAGCACTGGAATAGGAATCCTGCACTCGCCCTGCCAGCGTCTCCTCTCTCGTTCATCGGAAGAGCGCTCTTCGTCTGGTTGATAAACTAGATTTTCCCTATCATCAAGCGTCAATCAAAACTCGTCCACACCCTACCTCAACAAAAGGTTTGATCGATTGCTTTTTCTTTCCAACATTTGATATCTTCTATCAATTGTTCGATTTCTAATCATCTAGGGTTTCTTAGTCCTATGCCACCTTAACACCTAGTTAGGATTTCATTTTCTCAAATTGATAGTCTCTTATGACTCTTGTCTCTAATGTAGAGCTGATGCAACTAACAGCTTGTGAAAATAAACATTGGGCATATAATTAATATCAAATTAAATTTGTGCTTGATGTTTCATCTTTGTAGGGGCACTTGGATTTAATTTATCTGGCCATGGAATTGAAGTTTTGGGTAAATTCACAGTAGATTCAGACTCAGTTCAAGCATTTTGCAAGATTTCAAATGTCAGATTCACGGTGAATGTGAGACACTATAACTAGTTTAGAACTTGTTTTCTTGTACCCTTACAACTCAAAGTTGGAACTGGTTACCTTCTTTTATGATTACTTGTTAATCTTTATATATATATATAGAAAATATTTCATGTTTGTAGTTTAGAAGAACATATTAGGGGATCTCAGTGATTTATAAGCTATCTACTTACCTTGATTGTGAAATTAAAACTAGCTTGATCTTAATCCTCTATCCTTGTATTTCTTGTATGTATATATGTCTGTTTGGAGTTCAATGTCGATGATAATTTGCAAATGTTCTATTGTTCCTTCTCCTACCGTGAATGTGAATAAAAATGCTGATGGTTTTATGCAAATCGATGCGAGGGTGGTAGGATTACAATTAGTGGGCAGGTGAACAACTACGAGAACATCATCTCTCAAATGGTACACATACTCGGGGACGAAGATTCAGTCGCCAGCTACCTCAGCAAGTGCATATACTATCCTGGTCTCAAAAGAAATGACTACCTCAACAACTACTTCATTCCTCTGTACTACTCCACAAGCAACTCCTACACTTATCAGTATGCCGATTCTCTTATCTACTACACTTAAATTTGTTTGTTTCTACTTAAACTTGGTTTTGAGTTTGTCTCAAATTAGACTTTAATCAATGTGTCTCTACTTCAACTTTATTCTGATTCGGCTGACTTTTGTGTCATTTAAATTTAGCTCTATATGTATCTATAATTTGTGTCATTTAACTCTCTTCTCTTCTCTATATAGATTTGTATTGCGGCATTGGAGATGCTCATGAACAAGTTTGACAAGTCACAAAGAAGCTATCAGGTTACTTGACCCTTGAACACTATCCGTTAAACTGTTTTGCAAGCTTTTTGTAAATTTTTTTGCTTTAATTTGGATGGGAAATGGTTATTTCTTATTCCATTGCAACAATTAGCAAGTTACACTGTTTTGACAAGTCAATGGCATCTGTTTGTTTATTGTTGTGGAAGGAAATGCTCTATATCTTCTGGTATTAAAACAAAACAGTTCCTTTCTACAAATGGAGATTCCAGGTTTGCCTAGGAGATGTAAAACAGAAGGAAGCTAACACAATCACTAATTGAAATAGGATATTTTTCTGAAATAAGTTTGATGTTTGCACTAGTACAAAATTGACAATTTAGCCCGGGCGTTTTTCCTCATATAACCCGGATTTATTCAAAACCCCATCCGGGCATCAGCTTAATGTGATATTAGGTATTTAGCCCGGACATAAAACAACACGCCCGGGCTCTAAAAGCGTGCTAGATTTTTTGTTTTTATAAAGTGGACTTAATAGCCCGGATATAAAACCACACGCCCGGGCTCTAAAGTGATATAACAGCCCGGACCTGCTTAGATCCGGGCTATTTGGCCCCATTTCTTTTTTACAAAATAAAGAGCTTTTAGCCCGGCATTTTCATGATCCGGGATAAAAGCCCTTTTTGGTGGGAAAAAAAATATTTGGCGGCATATTTTTATTATTTTCAAAATTCTTTATGCATGATTATGATTCATCCATAAACATATTTCTCTATCAACAAAGGAGGCAATGAATCAAAGACTGTTAAAGTCATAAAAAATACCATAAATTATGTACAATATTGTACATCTCTATTCAAAAATAAAAATGTCAATCAACTAACACTATACTTATTCACAAGTGCTCATAATTTCAGACTTTCAGTACACCTTTTCAACCCTTGCAATTTCAGCAAAATATCATAATTCTAATTCCCAACTCACCTGGGTTTCCAATTCCAATCAATTTCTCACTATGCATGGTGGTTGCACTCCCGTGAACCTCACAGCCCCAGTACCAAAAACCTATACAGAATTGCAACTCATCATTTGCACTTATGAAATTTCAGCAGCAGGCACCCTTATCTCGTGGTGATACTAGTTGTTTCAACCAATCAGGAAGTAATCCTCCTACCAACAAAATGATAAAGCTACCTCAAGCATTGCAGCAAAAGCCAATACCTACGAAGATTAATAAAAAATAGCTCATGTTAAATTCAACCTAGAGTACTAGACTGTACAACACTAGAAGGATAATAAGAAACAAAACACATTCAAACAAATTCAGAAATCGTAGATCTACATCCCTGATAACAAAGGGTAAGAAAACTCAAGATTCATCGAATTAAGATATATATAGCTGATCATATCTTGTTAAGATATCCAAAGGTGATTTCTTTTATCTTCAATTAGTTGTTTCCATATACAACAAATCAGCGGAAAACATGCAAGATATCAGCTGCATAGCTTAAAAACAAGTTATGAAATTAATTGCACATTTTATAGCTACTTGCATTTCTCAAATAAACATAGTGACCACATACACCTATCTATCAGCACACATGAGTGGATCTTCAAAGGTTGTATATGGAGTATGGATTTCGAAGTCCTGAGATGTGGCACAGGATGCATATCTAACCTATATGATAGAGAGAAAAAGATATTTCAGGATGTTTAAAATGGTAAGAAGATACGGTTATAACAAAATAAAGACAATCAAATATTTCTACAGTATCAAGTATGACATGAAAGTCATAAGAGTGCTTGGAAAATCAAACCATTTGGGTTAATACCTTCATAAATATTGAGGACACAAGAAAAGATGATTTTATGCAAATGAAAGCATAAAAGAGAAGATAAACAGGAAAGCAAGCAAACTGTAAAAGACTCAAAGTCACAAGTTTATATGATACACAAATACAACATATCACTACAAGTTATAAAAGACCATAAAAGAAGTGCAGTCACATCAAATACAACATAAAATTCTTCTTAGGATTCTAAGTGAAGGGCAAATTTATAGCATAAATAAACAGATACGTTGTCGGTTGCTAAAACTCATATGAGTAACAGAAATAATGCATATCTCCTCCCCCGGAAGTAATAATAGTGATAGGTCTATTTGGAACCAAACTTTGTACCTGTTTTCTAATGTATTCAACCTGTAAAAATACAGTTAGAACAAGAAATATAACATGTCACAAAAATCTCTAGCATATCATTTGATGATTCAGTTATGAAATGTATCCGAGAAACTTGGTGAACAGAACCAGAGACTATATTGACAGTCTTGACATGTAAATATTATGTTGATCAAACAAAGATTACAAAGCAAGTCATGAGTTAACACTAGACCTGCAATCAAGATTGGTCATGAACAAACCTGTTCCAGGAGAGCATCATTATATTGCCTGGTTGAAGATGAAGCAGGATTAGTTTTAAGTGGCTTCAAAATCTGTGACACAAGGAAAGAAATAAAAATTAGTCAGCAAGCATGTTGGCAATAGGTTCAACGGAAATAGGTTCAATGGAAATAACTTTTACACAGTAGCAGCAACGGAAATAAACTTTGTACCTGATTTCTAGCCGAGCTTTCTTCTTAACCTCCTCATCAGCGGCTGATTTTGCTGGAAGATCGAATCTGAAGCAATACCAAACCGAAAAATAAGAAGTCAAAATTGAATAATATTTGAAATTATGAACACAGGAAAAAATCAATAGATATGAATCATTGGAGAGGAAACTTTCAGCTCTAGGCTCCCTCTTCAACACGAGTATCCCAACTCTACGATGTATTTGTATATTTCAAACTGGTATACATGCTACCTTTTTTATATTATAGTTAAGGCATTAGAATGATGAGAAATCACTCCCCTTGCCAAACTAAACTGAGCAACTTTATTAGCTTTGACAAGCCTCGGCTCCTTGGACAAAGTAAACAACTTACTGATCTGGGTAAGAGTAAAGCAGGCATGATGTGTTCACATTAAGGATATCTATGTCTTTAAAGAATGGCTGTTATTGAATAAGATTGATACGAGCAAAATAAAAACCAAGTGGACTGCTGTAGGAGTTGTTATACATTGATTATATAAATATATTTTAACATTGTTTCTTTGGTTCAAATAGAGATGCTTTATGGAGAAATGTTCATAACGATACAACTTGTTAATTGTAGGAACAAGTTCCGTCAATAATTAGTTAAGCAAATAAAAGTCTCTAGGCAACGCCTAAATTTCAAGAACAATCAAACAAATATCAAAATTAAACAAGAGAACATGGATAGATCTTAAAGACAGGAACCTGGAAGTGTTATTGAAGCATCTGTGGAAGAGAAATGTGTTCGACATCTTGACGTCCTCTCCCACATCTCTAAATACATTAATACACGGAAAATGTAATCGACCAATCATTATTATAACCAACCATCTTAAAACCCTAGAAACTAAACTGAACTCAAATCAAGGGAAAGAAGAAAAATATCATATACTCCATAAAAAATAAGGTTCTAAAGGTACTGGAGAGGTTTATAAAGCTAACAAAAAGTACATGAACAGAAAGAGAAGAAGAGACATCAGACCTCAGACTTGGCTAGTAACGACTCCCTGGATCGTTCCTATTTTCGTTCAAAATCGCAACAGGGTGAAAGGAGAGACGAGAGGTGAAAATTGGAAGTGGGGATTGGAACCTGATCGGACGAGGTGAGAGGAAGGCTCGGCAGCCAGGCTGAGGCTCTCCTCCGTGAGCCTCCGGCGTGAACCCCTCGACGCGATGGTGATTTTCATCAAATCCTCCTCCGCAATCGCCTCCCTCATATGTTCGATGAACAGTTCCCCTACTCTCGATCTTCCTTCCCTCACCGATGTCGAGATCCATTTTGGTTGTGGCAACGTCGTCGATTCCGTCACTCTTTGAGAGAATCTCGCTCGTGTTTCCGGATCTAGGAGGAAGGAGGCATAAATCAAAAGGATCCGAGGAATTAGGGTTTAGGAACTCAAATTCGATTAGGAACGGATCTAGTTTCCTATAGAAGGATAACAGATCTTCTGGGAATGATAGATTGGAAATAGCAGAGGATTCAAGGGGAAAGAGTGGGGTTTAGAATCTTCATTTGGGAGATGGTGTTCTACATCTGGAACGATGGAATTGATTGAAAACCTAACATTTCATCTTTGTTTTTGGATCTGGCACTGAGTGAATTCATTTATTTACTTATTTTAATAGATACAAAAATATCCCGGACCTCAGGCATACGGATTGTTTATTTAAAATATTGGGTCATGTGATGGGTTAATAATCCGTAGGTAAGTTGTGGATTTACGCCCGGGCTATTACAGTATTAAAATAACCCGGATTTTTAAAATCCGGGGTATTTGCTATGTACTGGATTGAGCCCCAAACATCTAATAGCCCGGGCGTGTCTTTTCGGTCCGGGTTATATACCTATTTTCATATTTAAAAAAATAGGAAAATACAAAGTTTTAATTTTTTTATCATCATAGAACCCGGTTATTTCACATCCGGGCTATTATGTAGCGGGTTAAAATGTGATTTTTGTACTAGTGTTGATCAGGAAGCAGTGGGTGGAATTGCAGACTAAAGAATATCAGACCAAGGAAAAGAGCAGCAGCATCACAATGAAGATCGGAATGGAGACAAAGATCAAGCCAGGATGTTGAGTGTTGTATTTGTGAGCTAGTTTTTGTATAGTATGAATGGTAGTTTGGTTCAAGTTTTGTGCGTTTGGTATGTAAAAAACAGGGGTATCAGCAATATTGTAAACATATATATTGTTTTATTATAAAATTTACTCACGCGACGAATATTGAGAATAATATTGGTCACCTAAATAACTTGGTGACGAACATACTAGTCCTTTAACAATCTCAAGTGATAAACACTCACGTCACTTGATTGGTCAAGCAACAAACATTTTGGTCACTTGAATGTTCAAGCGACGAACATATTCGGTCCCCTGAGTGCCCTCTCTGACAATGTTTGCTATCTTTTAGGCGACGAAAACTTGGTCACATGAACTGTCCGGACCGGGCTTTTGTCGGGCTTTGACTTCTATGTGCTGAATCACTTTCAGCGACCAACTTTGATAGAGTCGTCACCTATTAACTCAGGGGACGGCGGTCAGGTGACGACCCTTCAGGTGACGACTATTCGTCACCTGAATTCTCAGGTGACCCAATTCGACTTTCATGTGACCATTTATGTCCGTCACCCAAGTTGCAAAATGGCGTAGTGACGTGTGCACATGACCCCCAATCTCAAGTCCCAACGGACTTCAGTATTGAACCTGTTTTGGTGTGCGAGAAATGTGAACTTGAAGGCCACTCAAATCTAACCGGTCTGTAGGCCAAACTACAACTAGATTGCAAGCCGAACTTCCAATTAAAAACATCAATAAATATATTATTTAATTTAATCCAATTTATTATATTTGTAATGTATAAAATATGGAAGTACTCCATTGAGAAATGTACAAATTAATCAAAAATACATATAAAACCCTAACTTGGAATTGGTAACCACGTGATGCCATTAAGACAAAACTCCCGACCAACTGATTAATTAACTCATAACGATGACAAAGGAACATGGAATTGAGGTTGTGATTTGAGAAATCTCAAGTGGTCAAAATTTTTCACAAATCATCACCCAACTAATTAAAAAATTAAACCAAACAAAATGGCTTAATTATTTGATTTTGGTCGTCAATTAGGGCTTCTTTTTTTCCTTGTTATGGCTTTGCTTTCTTCAATTAATAGAAAACAAGACAAGTAAATTAAACTAAGAACATGTAAAAAGAAGATCAATTTGGAAACATATGACTTAAGCCATGGATATACCATCCTAGCTTGTCAACTGATCGAGCTGATCTCGATTGGATTCGCTTTAACACAATGGGGACCGATGTGGAACGCCTTTTCTCCGACTCATGCTAGTGGCCATGTCATCATCCGAGATGGAATGCAACACCTTATAGTGATGATGGTTAGTACTAACCAGCCTTCGACACACATACACCCCACTTCTCTTCTTCCTTACTATCTCGGTGCACATCATGAGATTAGTCTCTGAGCCTGATGACCCTGACGTCGATGAGCTTATGTGCTCATCGGAGTCAACTATGGTGGAGTGGGCGGTCTCATTATAAGTACTGGCCATATCGTCATCTCCCATGTCTTGAGGGTATATGAAGTCTGGTCCTAGTTGTAACGTCTTGCATACCCTTAGGTATGGTGTCAAATCTCCTTGGTGTTTTAGTACGTAATCGACCTGCATTTGATTCAATATATCGCGATCATATATAAGAGACTGCCAATATTAATTCGTACATATGTTGATACGGGGAATTCTATCGTTCCCTTGGTGGATCGATCTAGCTAGCTACTTGAACAATCACTATATAGAGCGAACACATCTCAACGACGCGATTTTGAGTTTATAAGTCAAGTTTTGTTCAATGTACGTGGTCAACAATATAAACATATAGTGATACGTATATGTACCTATACGTACGTGTATATGGATATGATCAATAATCTTCAAATTAATACATGACAAACACTGAACAGCTGACTTATATTGTTAATAAACTGCAATGACGTTAGAGCACCCACATTGGGGTGTTTTAAAGACAAATATAAGAAACTTAATAATAAACTAATAAAGGAGAGATAAATTTTACTAAGGAACGATGTGACGGGTTCGTTACTAATAAACCCTTAAAAACCCAAGAAAGAAAGAAGGTGGGGGATATGTGTGAGAGGAGAGGAAAGAGAAAGAGATGAGTTAAGGAACCGAATCGGGTTCCATGGATGTGGGTTGAAAATTAAATTGGATTTCTTAAAGAGAGAGAAAAATAAAAAGGAGAGTTAAGCAACCGAATCGGGTTCCATGGATGCGGATGCTCTTAATTAAGTATTATAAACATATAGAGATGGTCCTCGGAAAGATAAAGATGGATAAATTATACGCACCTACTACGTGTATGTATATGTGTATATGTATACGTGTTTTATAATCATTGTAAACATAACATTATGGAGAATGATTATAATTAATTAATTATTATTTCATCTTGTGATTTTATGCAAGGATAAAGACACAATAGATAGGTCAATGAGCAATTCAAAAGCCTTTAAACAAATGAAACCCAATGAGCTTTAATTTGCAGAGTGGTAATTAATTGTTTTACAAGGATATTTATTTATTTATTTATGATTACTTAAAAATCAAGCTTAATTTAGATGAATCGGAAAATTTATGAAAACTATTATATGAACAAGGATCAATGTCAAGGGTAATTATATCTATATCCCTAAAAAGTAAAAACCCATTAATTGTATATCATGAAATTATGTGAATCAAAATTTACCTGGCTATAGCCAGTGAATTCCGATATATCCAAACGACAAAATCGGTGGTAATTCAGGTTATAATCAAGCAATTTCCTACAAATCTAGAGTGCAATAGAGAATAAGGTAGGTTAATTACCAGCTTGCAACCAAGAGAGCAATGGATGTAAGGCTGTTGAAGGCTTCTGTCACAAGAAGTGCAGTAGTTTCCAGCCCCTTTGAACTGTCTGTTCTGAGGCCTCTTCTTGATGAATACATCCTTTGCGCTATTGATTGTGTAGGCCTAATCGAGATTGAATTTCACAATATATAGTAAAGTATTTAAGATCGATGATCAAATTTAATTATGAAATTCGGGTTAAATTAAATTAATGATGATGGATGGAATGGAAGAACCTGCACAGTGGAGCAATGTATGAGCTTCTCAAGGTCTTCCAACCTGATGACATCATGGTAGACGTAGCGTCTGATTTGAATGAGGCGGTGGAAGCGGTGAACAGACAAGCAGTGAGGACACATGCTGATGCAACAATCCACGCAAACAACGTTCTTCTCGTTCTTCTTTGCAAACTCGATCGTCAAGTGCGCATGGCACGAAGAACTTGTGCATGTATAGCGCATCCAACCATGCTGGCTTTCCATAACCCTATATATATATATATAAACATTATAAACATATCGGAAATCGGAATTCTAGCTCATAGCTAGCTAGCTTTGTCAACTAACCGCGTTCCAGTTCCAATTCCAGTCTCGATAGTCAGAATTCGAGAATCAATAGATGGAAAAAGAGGAATATGATCGAGACAATTAAGATATGTGATATATATATATATAATCAAGAAACTGATCGAATCAATTAATCAAGGAATTCGGCGCGAATTGAATTCTTACCATGATAGCATACAACACGTACTGCAGCAAGCTTGCTAGCTGAGCAACTAAAGAAGGAAGATTCCGCGAGTGAGAAGAGGGCTTAGGGTTCGAACAAGTAGTGTATTTATGGAAAGAGCACCTACAACAGAGTAGCTTTACAAAGGTCGAGTCGATTAGTGTAACTATAACACACACACACACAATACTAAAAACCTTTTGCCCTTTTACACACACACACACAATACTAAAAACCTTTTGCCCTTTTACACACACACACACACAAAAAATACTAAAAACCTTTTGCCCTTTTACACACACACACAAACACACACACACAATACTAAAAACCTTTTGCCCTTTTGGATACTAAAAACCTTTTGCCCTTTTGGAGGTCCTATATCTTGTAAAACTAAAATTTTCCAACCTTTTGTCTCTCTGTTTAATTATTAACATGCCCAAGTCGGGGTGGCCTATTGGTAAGGACCAAGGGGAGAGGTAGGTCCCGGGTTTGATCCCTGCCTCCGCCTCTTTCCTTGGTTGAAAAAACTTAAAGCTTACCTTGCTCCTTTAATACTTTTCCGCTACATATATTATATGTATCTTATTCGTTCCCCACTCCGTGTGTATTATCACTTTCAAAGCAGATTAGTTTAGTGGTTAGTTGGAAATTGAATGGGAAATTAATCATCTTCATATGACAAAAAGAATAATTGTTTCTTTAGTCAAAGTAAGTTAAAAAAAAACTCAATTTTTTTTTATAAATATTGATGCAATATCGAATATAGAATTTAAATAGGTCTGTTATTCGAGTCAGTCATTAATTAGTTGTTCTTGTTCATTGTAGAAGTTAGAAGACGGAACAAGAAAAAGTTGTTACGGGGGAAACTTGGCAGTTAGCCACTTTGTAATTGTTCCGAGTTCTACAATACAATATAAGCCCTATTTATAAACCAACACCCGTACATAACGTGACAAATACGTGTTACATTCAGACCTACCAAACCCGGTTTTATTTACTCTAACTACTGAACCGGGCTTACACATGTAACTCCATCATCCATCTCGTTAAAAATGAGTAGTGTTAGAATGGCTATGGGAGATTCACACTACAATCCTACACGATTACATAACACAGAACACACACATACACTTGCTTTTGTCAATTGATAGTTACCCAGAATTCGAGAGAGACAAGAACAAAGATGAACAACCAATAACTCCCACCATTGATTCAACACACAACCTCCTACATGACACCTTACATTTTGATTAACCGACTCCATAACTGTAAACCCCACTCCTCCACTACCAGCTTAGTTAGGACGAAACTGACAAAAACTAACTCCTACTTACAACCTTAACTCGACATCGACTACTTCACGTAAGTTCACTCAAAACCGACTTGCTACAACCTTCAACAAAATAAACTAACTTTCAAACTGCTAAGTTCAACATAACTAGTTTGAATCACACAAGTTTACACTACACTTTTAACACCACCCCTTGATTCGATCAAGCTTTCCTTATACCAATTATTTCCATGAAGAATTGATGTTTTGCTGTGCTCAAAGCCTTGGTCATCAGATCTGCATTCTGTTCATTCGTGCCACAAAACCTCAACACTACTTCTTCTTTGGCAACCAACTCTCGAATGAAATGATGTTGAAAATCAATATGCTTAGTCCTTGCATGAAATGTAGGATTCTTTGTCATAGCAATTGCATATCTATTGTCACACTATAGCTCAATTGCTCCACTTTGCTTGCAGCCCAAATCCACCAGCAATTTCTTTAACCACAAGGCCTTCTTTGTTGTTGCTCCTACAGCTACATATTCTGCCTCAGATGATGACAAAGCAATCGTCTCTTGCTTTTTTGAGCTCCAAGTAATAGCCCTTGTGCCAAAGCTGAAAACTGAGCCAAAGGTACTCTTTCTATCGTCCAAGCACCTTGCCCAATCACTGTCTGTGTAACCTTAGAGCTTAAACTCATCTCTTCTTCAATACCAAATGTCATAGTCTAAGGTCCCTGCTATGTACTTAAGGATCCTTCTGGCTGCACCCATTTGCTGCTTTGATGGACTGTGCATAAACCTGGACACAACACTCACACAATAAGTAATGTCAGGTCTTGTACGTGTCAGGTAATTCAGGCCTCCAACTATAGACTTTTGTACATTCTTTCATCAGCAAGCCCAATTCCATCATCTCTGTGCAACTTCTCATTTGTATTCATGGGTGTGTGGACTATGTCACACCCTTCCATATGAAACTTCTTAAGCATATCATTTGCATACTTCTATTGGCACAAATAAATCCCATCATCAGTTTGATCAACCTCCAGCCCAAGAAAATACTTCAAAACATTGAGATCTGTCATCGCAGACTCTTCCATCATAGACTTCTTGAACTCATTTAGCATCCTCTGTGAGGAACTGAAATATATGATGTCATCTACATAGAGACACATCACAATGAATTCTTTCATGCCTCTTCCTTTCACATACAAGGTTGGCTCATTTTCACTCCTTTCAAACCCCCTCTTCACAAAGAAAGAGTCAATTATGCTATACCATGCCCTTGGGGCTTTCTTTAATCCATAGAGAGCCTTCTTAAGTCTGTAAACTTTGCTCTCCTCGCCAGCTTTCACAAAACTTGTAGGTTGTTCCACATACACTTCTTCTTGAAGTTCACCATTCAAGAATGCAAATTTCACATCAAGTTGATAAACCTTCAACTTCCAATGAGCAGCTAGAGCCAAAACTACTCTAACTGTTTCAAGCCTTACCACTGGTGAAAAAGTCTCTTCAAAGTCAATTCCTTCTTGTTGAGCATAACCCTTGGCAACCAACCATGCCTTGTACTTTGCGACACTTCCATCTGTGTTAAAGTTGGTTCTAAACACCCACTTCAAGCCAATTATGTTCATATCTGGTGGAAGATCAACCAAACTCCACATCTCATTCACTACTAAAAAAACAGGATTTGGCAACGGATACTTAGCCACGAATACTGGGTGTGGCTATATTCGTGGCCAATAGCAATGACATTGGCGACGACTATTAATAGCCATTGCTATTTTCGTGGCTGGGTGGCGTCTTGGTATGACACCTCTTCAAATTCGTGGCTAATAGCAACGAATATATGTCCTTGGCTGGTTTCGTGGCTGGAATGGTCGACTGGACTGCTAAATAGCCACGAATATAGCCACGACCGTTAGATTCGTGGCTGTATTCGAAGCTGGTCCGACCACGATATTATATCCATAGCTGAATTCGTGGCTATTCGGTCCATCAATCGTTAAGCATTTGGCCATGTAATATGGGCTTGGTTTTAAATAGGCCGGATGACTTATAAGTATCTCTTAATTTTTTTATAGATTGAACGTGTCCATTCAATAGGGTGTTAGTGAAACCGGATGTGAAAGCCCATTAGCCTATTAGAATTCAAAGCCCAATAAGCCCATAGAATGAAAGGGTATTAATGGGCTTCGTTAGCGACGACTGCATCTGTGGCTAAATCCGTGGCTAATACGGATGTTGTCAAAATTCAATGCGCTTGTACTGTACCCACAGATGGGGCGACACGCGTCCATTCCCTGCATAATTATGGATGAGAGTATTTAATGGGGCCGGCCCACTTTGCATATTGTCTTCTAGCTCCATAATCCACTTGCAATTTTGAAGGCTAGGAAGTGGTGGAAGTTCGGCCTCAGCTCTGTTCATGTACGAGGTATGTAAATTTTTTTTTTTGTTTAACTTTAGTTACATACTATATATATAATATATACTTCGCGTATTACATATATATATAATATATATACAAATGAAAAGGGTTTTATGAAATGGTAAATAAATTATATAATGGGTATATGCAAATGGTGTATAAATTAATTATGGGTATTATTTTGTTATTGAAGAAATCGATTGAAATGGGTATTATATATACAAATGTGAAAAGGTTTTTTTGAAATAGTATATAATTTGAAGAATATATTTGTAAATGTGATATGTAATAAAAAAATTGGTTGTAATTGATACATGTATATATATATGTTCAATTATTACAATATATATTTATTCAATATATGTTTAATTCAATACGTAGTTTATTATTAATTTATTATGATTATAGTATCCATACAGATCGATTGATCGAATATGGGCGATCGTTCCTGGATATATGATATGTACTTGGAGGATCGTAGAGGATTAAAGCCTGAATACTATGCAGGGGTGGATGAGTTTATAAATTTTGCTTGTGCTCAAACTTATTATGTCGATGAAGGTAAGATAAAATGCCCATGTCGGAGATGTGAGAATTGTTATTTTGAGAAAGCAGCTGATGTGAAGGATCATTTATACCATCGTGGGTTTATGTTTGATTATTATCGTTGGACGGCACACGGCGAACCTATTGGACATCCAAACCATGATCAGATGGTAGGGGGCAACCAGTGGGCTATGTATGATCAGTTAACTAGAGAGCAAAGAATGGTGTTTGACATTGCAGGGCCGAACTTTGTTCCTCCTTCATGGTTTAGTGTTAATGTCGATGGTAATCATGATGAATTCCAACCAGCTGAAGTGAATGAGGTCGATGAAATGAGGGAAGATCCAGTAGCGACTGAGGAGGCTAATCTGTTGTCCACGCAGTTTGCAAACGTCCTAAGAGCCGCTGATGAACCTGTGTTTCCAGGGTGTACTACACATACACAGTTGTCCTTTGTGAGCCGACTTATGAGCTTGAAGTGCGATTATAATGTTCTCCAAAGCCTCTTTGATGGTTTCGTGCAATTGTATGATGAAGTGTTACCTTCTGAGCACAAGATTCCGACCAGCTACTATGAAACTGAGAAGGTAGTTCAAAATTTGGGGTTACCGGTGGAAAGAATAGCCATGTGTCCCAATGGTTGTATGTTGTATTGGAAGAATGATGCCAATGAAGAATCATGTAAGTTCTGTGGTGAAGCAAGATATGTTGTGGGTGCAGGCAGACGTAGGGCACAGAAGATTTTTTTCTACTTACCTCTTATTCCGAGGCTACAGAGATTATATGCGTCGGAGGTGACCGCCAGCCATATGACTTGGCATGCGGAGCACGTAACAGAGGAGGGGATGATGTGTCATCCTTCAGATGGAGATGCATGGAGGATGCTAGACATGAAGCATCCTGATTTTGCTTCTGAGCCTCGTAATATTCGGTTGGGTTTATGCACAGATGGATTTGCTACATTTAACAAATATGGTCAGAATTATTCCGGTTGGCCTGTGATTGTCACTCCTTACAATCTTCCACCTCATTTGTGCATGAGGTCTGAGTACATGTTTATGTCGTTGATAGTGCCAGGTCCTCGAAACCCAAAGAAGTTAATTGATATTTGCCTCCAACCTCTTGTTGATGAGTTGTTGCAGTTGTGGGACGTTGGAGTTGCTACCTATGATGCCTCGAGGAGAGAAAACTTTATTATGCGTGCAGCACTACTATGGACTATCAGTGATTTCCCTGCATATGCTATGTTGTCTGGATGGAGCACTGCAGGTCAGTTGGCTTGTCCGATTTGCATGGAATCAGGATGTGATGCATTTCGGCTCGAAAATGGTCGGAAGGCTTGCTGGTTCGATTGCCATCGGAAGTTTTTAGAGATTGATCACCCCTTCCGTAAGAACAAGAAGGACCTTCTAATCCGACACAATCTCGATGTTATGCACATTGAGAAAAATATCTTCGACAATGTGTTCAACACTGTGATGGGTATCCCTGGGAAGACAAAGGATAACTTGAATGCCCGGAAGGACATTCGCCTATATTGCCATCGACCTGAGCTGGAGGTAGCAGATGATTACAAGGGTGTGAAACCTAAAGCAATATATACCTTGACAAGAGAGGCGAAGAAGAAGGTGGGAGAGTGGTTGAGGACTGTCAAATTCCCCGATGGCTATGCTTCCAACCTAGGAAGATGTGTTCAGAGTGACGATTGCGGTCTCAGTGGAATGAAGAGCCACGACTGTCACGTGTTTATGGAGAGACTCTTGCCGATCGCCTTTAAAGAGTTGTTGCATCCAAGCGTATGGGGCCTGTTAACTGAGTTGAGTATCTTCTTCCAAACAATTTATTCGTCATCATTGACAGTTTCTGTCATGGACCAGCTGATCCGGATGATTCCGCTATTGGTTTGCAAGTTGGAGCGTATCTTCCCTCCATCCTTTTTTGACTCCATGGAGCATCTCATAGTCCATCTCCCACATGAGGCCCGAGTGGGTGGTCCGGTCCATTATCGATGGATGTATCCATTCGAGAGAAATCTATTTCAGCTAAAAAAGAAGATCGTCCAAAAGAGCAATGTAGAAGGGTCGATCGTGATGGCGTACTTACGGGAAGAAATAGCTAATTTCTCGGTGCACTACTTCCCTTCGCATGTTCCTTCCAAATTGAGGAGACCCGCCAGAAATGATGTCTTCGAGGGTGAAGGTTATGCCTTATCTATTTTCAATCACACCAGCGAGGGTAGGGGGAAGGAGACAATAAGGTGGTTGACTGAAGAGGAAGAGTGGAACGCCGCCCACATATATGTGTTGCTCAACTGTCCGGAAGTACAATCGTACATTGAGTAAGTAAACAAACCGAACACACTTCTCATCAATTTATTTATATATATATGACTGAATTTACTTACCATTACTTACTTTATTATGTTTAGGATATTTGAGAGTGACATGGGGGATAACGTGGGAGATGACCTCATTGAAAACGAATTCGCGAATTGGTTTAAGAATTATGTAAGTGTTCGTAATTATACAAAATTCGATCCCATACGTCATTGTATATTATATTGCATATGTAGTTACTTCGGAACGTGATTATTTGATAGGCCTTAGATAAAGGACGTGGCTTGGGACCAACTGATCTTTTATGGAGTTTGGCATGGGGACCTAATGTGAAAACAAGAAGTTGGCCAAGATACTATGTCAACGGCTATAAGTTCAACACTCTCGATCATGGTGTAGGGAAATCAACTATGAATAGCGGGGTTTGTGTTCGTGGGTCCAACTATGCGACGAACGAATCAGATTTTTTTTGTCTCCTCGAAGAAATTATCGAGCTTGACTACCCAAGTGCCCTTGCTTACCCACTGAAAGTGACCCTGTTCAAGTGTCGATGGTTTGACCCAACGAAAAGAGGAACTCAAATTCATCCCGTATACCAGTTTGTTGAAATCAATCCGAAAAAACTATATAGAAGGTATGAGCCTTTTGTTCTCGCGCAACAAGCTACGCAGGTTTATTACGTTCAATATCCAGGAGCCACCCGTGACCGGATGGATTGGTGGCATGTGTGCAAGACAAGGGCTCGGAACAGGATAGACCAAAGGTGGGGATCCACGGGCCCAGCTGAAACAGATGCTTATCAGTCCGATGAAATCGTCACCCCTGAATTCTCCATCGACATAGCAGCTGTAGGTGATGCACCGACAACCTTGCGAGATCCTTCAGGTGCGTTTGCTGAAGTCGCCGATGAGGTTGCTGCAGAAGAAGAGGGTGTGTTTGATGAAGTCGATGACGACAATCTTGCTGCAGAAGAAGAGGACGAGTTGGAGGCGACAACAAGCTGCGAAGAAGCCTCTGACTGATCACCTCAGTGACCTACAAGGTGTGTGAGATTCTGTTTTCAGCAAAAGTGTCCAAAATTTCTGTTTGGAGATTTTTTTATGCTTCCAAACTAATGTAATTTTGCTTTGTGCCTATCTATACTTGCAGGGTTTCAGAGCATAGGAACGATCTCAGATCATAGGAACGAAAATTCAGATGGATATTTTGATTCAAAACTAATGTAATTCTGTGAGAAGAAGAGGACTAATGTTTTGGGATATTTTCCTTTATGCAATATCCAAACTAATGTGATTACTTGGGATTTTTTTGTTGGATATGTACAATTGACCTATGAGGGAATCGAACCCCCTTCTTTGTGCAATGCACAACGCTCTTCCATTGAGCTAACATGCGGGCCTTAAACCAGATGGATAGCAGTAACTACAACAACATCCATGCTGATCCATCCTCTTCACCGGATAACTCTCCAACCCCCAATGCACCATCTCCACCTCCAAGACCATCTACCACTCGCCTCTCTCAACCACCGATCCCTAAACCTCCAACCAGACCGTCACCCCGAAGAAAGCTACCCACTCCCACTCCCTCCTCTTCACCGGTTACCCAGCTACCCACTCCCACCCCTCAAACCAGATCGTCACCCCGGAGAGTTCGCCCATCTGTGGCCTCCCAAACTCTGAACTCTTCACCCATTGCGCCCTCTCCGCCGGTTACATCTCCTCCCACTGTGGCCTCTCCATCCTCTCAACCCGGGCTCTCGGACGGGACCATGGCGTCATCCCAATCTCTAGTCCCTGTTAACAACAATGAGGGGGAATCATCTTTACACACTGAGGAGGAGCATGCAGAGTCGCAAAACCAAGACGATGAGGATGCCACATTGAGTGACGAGGCTAGTAGGTGGAAGAGAAAGGTGCACATTCAACTGGTGAATGGAACGTAAGTCGTGGCTAGACTTTCCCTTTCAATTTTATTTCTCTGAATTTTTCTTCTCTGAAATGACTAGTGTAATTCGAGGTTTCTTAATTGTTGTCATTGTATATATGATGCATATAAATATACACACATTGAACTGAAAACAATTGACTGTGAAAGTTTTGGACTTATTAAACTGAGAGGAAATCAATTGAATGTGAAAGCAAAGCTGATGTTGAATAGATAAATTAAATGTGAGAGAAATTGACTTATTAATGTAATTTTAGGTTTACATTTTCTGAATTTTCATTTATTTGAATTGGTGACTGTAATTTGATGAGTTGATTATGAATGTGAAAGCAAAGCTGAATTTTCATTTATTTGAATTGAAAGAAATTGACAGCAACATTTGCATCATTCATCTCTTCATTCTCTGTGTTGAGCAAGTCACCATAACTAATACCTTTTTTTTTGGGTATTGCATGATGAAGATTTGATTCAAGCAATCCTGCATTTGGAGTCCTCACACAGGTGATTCATTCTCATTTCGATGGCCCATATATACGGTGGAGCGATGTTCCTGAACCAACAATGGAGTTATGGTGGGAGATGTTCAAGGTATGACACAATTCAATCAAATGCTTACATGTATTGCACACACATATGACTTGAATATATAAAAACAGTTTGTTTATTCTCGAATCAATCAGAGTCGATGTACATGGGACGAACAACAATTCCCAGAGTCTGTCATTCGCAAAGCTTTCAACACAAAGGGAGGAGACCACCTGAGGAATGTATTTGGGAAGGCTCGCTCGGGAAAAACAAAGAAGAAGCCTACATGGGTGAAGCAAGTTATATGGGCCAAGATGTGGGAGATATGGAAAAAGGAGGACAAGTTCAACCACCAATCTGAAGTGAACAAGCAAAACCGAGCTGTTGCAACAGAGAAAGGCGCCCCAATTTTCAGTGGTGGATCGGTGTCCACAACTGTAATTAAGAAGCGACTGGTAATTTCCATGTTTTTTTCCGATTTACTATATTCTCATTCCTTACATTATTTAAAATTGCTTTCTTTATTTATTTTATATCTGTGATATGTATAGTTAACGAATAACTTCAATTCTTGTAGAGGGAGGAGCTTGGAGTGGATCCAACACCAAAACAAACCTTTGAAAGATGTCATAGAAAAAAGGATGGTTCTTGGGCGGGTGCTCAGTGCCAAGATACTATGGTAATTACTTACAAACTCAAGTGTTTCTTTAATTACATTTTTCTGCTATGGTCTTGCTTACTTGCTTACAATAGTTGAACTTGAAGTATGGTTTGTTATATGGTTTTTGTTTAATTATTGTCAACCATGGCATGGTTTGTTATATGGTTTGTTATCTGGCATTTATCA
The DNA here is from genome assembly GCA_037127255.1 of Persicaria tinctoria. Taxonomy (NCBI): domain Eukaryota; kingdom Viridiplantae; phylum Streptophyta; class Magnoliopsida; order Caryophyllales; family Polygonaceae; genus Persicaria; species Persicaria tinctoria. The sequence continues at coordinate 57,631,301 of JBANSL010000008.1, read as the reverse complement.
AGCTTTGAATTTCTAGGACAAGTTTATTTGACAATGGTTTGTTATGTGGTTTGTTATCTGTATGGTTTGTTATATCTTTATTGTCAACCATGTAAGTTTATCTGAGAATATCTGATTCTGTTATTGAGAAAATATATCCGTCTTACTTGCTTTCAATATGGTTTGTTATCTGGCATTTATCAAGCTTTGTTATTTTTTGTTATCTGGCATTTATCAAGCTTTGAATGTATGGTTTGTTATCTGTTTTTTTTTCTACCTTGGTTTTTCTACTCTGGATTGTTATCTTGCATTTGTCAACCATGATATGGTTTGTTATCTGGCATTTATCAAGCTTTGAATTTCTAGGACAAGTTTATCTGAGAATGGTTTGTTATGTGGGTTGTTATCTGGTATGGTTTGTTATATCTGAGATTATCTGATTCTGTTATTGAGAAAATATATCCGGCTTACTTGCTTTCAATATGGTTTGTTACCTAGCATTTATCAAGCTTTGAGTATTATTTGTTATATGGCATTTATCAAGCTTTGAATGTATGGTTTGTTATCTGGTTTTTTTCTACCTTGGTGTTTCTACTTTGGATTGTTATCTGGCATTTGTCAACCATGATATGGTTTGTTTTTGCTATGGTCTGGCATACTTTATACTTTGTTTTTTTCCATCTGTTCCTCCTTAGCCTTCATGTTTCATTCTTTTTCTTTGAATTTCTAGGACAAGTATGATCAGCTGCTTGAAGAGGAAATCGTTGATGATGATGACATGTCTGAGAATGGATCCCATTCTGTTGACACAGAAGCTGTGTGGCTCAAGGCAACAGGTGGTGCAAAGCGAAGCCGGGTTCTGGGCATGGGATCAGAGTCTCAACAAATTTTGAAATCAGCGCCGTGTCCGCAAACTGGTGCCCAGGTATCCGCATCTGCTCGTTCTGGCAAAATGAAGGATTACGTGCTGACGGAGCTCTCCACATTCAAGGAAGACATGAGGAAGGAAATGGTGGAGTTGGGGGATCATGTGCAGACCCAAGTGGCCACAAACCTTAGGGAAGAAATCTCCTCAATTGGCGATAGAGTCCAGGAACAGGTAAGCACAAGCGTAAGGCATGACATGGCAGCCATTGGGGAGCAACTGATGGGTGAGACTAAGAAGGCAAATGAAGAGTGGCAGGAGAAGCTTCTCAGCACCATGATGCAGCTCTACAAGGGCAAGGGCAAACGCCTAGCAAAGTAAGTTGGTGTTTTTCTGGTTTTCAAATGGTTTGTTGGACGTACTTGTCGTATTTTGGTTAAAACTTGTGGATGTATTTTGGATTGTCAAACTTGCGGATGTATGGTTGATTGTTGAACATTGGTGACAGTGTTGTGTATGTATATAGCACGAACTTTATGTGCATGATGTTTACTAATCTATTTGGGAGCATTAGATATAACATTATATATATATTCTCAATCATATAAATAGCACATCCAAATGTAAGCCACGAATTTAGCCACAACCCTGGCAACGATGGCCACCACAAAACAAGAAACAACATCAGCAACGACTTTAGCCTCAAATTTAGCCACGGAACAAGCAACACACATGACCAGTTAACCGCCACGAATTCAGCAATGGAAATAGCCACAACCAAATTAGCCACGACATTGGCAACGACAATTTCCGACGCCGTGGTCGTCGCCACAGCCACGGCAATCATAAGTCATACCCAGCCACGACATTAGCCACGGCTAAATGAGTTCGTCGCTATTTTCCGGTCGATAAGTCGGCCCGAATTTAGTCACGAGGCATATGGCCACGAGTGGCCCGACCGTTGCGGAGTCTGTGGCTAACCCGGTTAGCCACGGACATTCGTAGCCAAAATCGTTGCTATTTTCCGTGGCTAAATCCTGTTTTTTTAGTAGTGATTTTTTTGAATGGCCTTCGTCTCTTCTTTCATGGTACTCACTACTAGAATTTTGTTATTTAACATCGGGTAATAGCCGATGTCTTTCAAAAAAAAAATCGATGTCTATGTGGGTGATGTAAAAAGTCAAAGCTTTTTAACATCGGGTAATAGCCGGTGTCTTTGTATCTTATAACATCAGTTATATTTTTAAATCTGATGTCTTTGATATGGTATAACATCGATTATAAAATATATCCGATGTTATAACATACAAAGACATCGGCTATTACCCGATGTTAAAAAGTTTTGACTTTTTACCTCACACACATAGACATCGATATTTTTTTTTAAAGACATCGGCTATTACCTGATGTTAAATAACATATTTATTTTGTTTTTTTTTTCCGTTATTGTAGCCTATGTGGGATTTGAACCCGCGTCTTTGTGCTTTAGCACAACGCTCTACCAATTTGAGCTAAGAGGCTTTAGATTACAAATAATAAAATCAAGAGATATGGTCTAGCAAAAGACTTGTTTATGTCCAATAAAAAAAGGTTGATTTTATACTAGTGTAGATGAACAGATAGAAAGTTAAAAAAATAAGTACAACATCAAGCATAAATGACATAGTAGGCCAAAAAAATCTAGCATAGTAGCCCCAAAAAATTAGCTTACCCCTTAGGATAGTAGCATAGCAACAGTAAGCATCATTATTTAACACTTGCAAACAACCCTGGGCAGTTAAGAGGGTCCCAAGACTAGCACCAATCTCTCCTATCAAACTAAGCTAATTTTCTTGCTTAAAAAAACTTAAGCTAATTATCTTGCTAAAGAAAACTTAAGCTAATTATCCAACAAAACTAGCACCAATACTTATAAATGAAATCTGAACAGAAATCTCTTCCCATTGAAGTTAATGGAAGTAGAGGGACATGCTAAACAATTCAATAAACTAACAGAACCTCATTTTATGTGTCCTGCCAACCGTCATCGATGATAAGGAATCTTGGAAGCAAGCCTCCTATAGAGAAACTGTATAATCAGCATGAAAAAGAACATATATGAGTTAAACACTGTAAACGAACAAAAACAACAAGTTTTGGTTGGATGATGAAGTTCCCTTCTTTTATGGGTTGAAAAAATGGAAAGAAATTGATAAGATATACTTATGGTCCAAATGACAATGTTGTTTGCTAGGATAATAAATAACAAATAAAATACAAACCTCTCAAATCAGCAAAGTGAATCTGAACCGAATTGCATGACTTGGAAGAATCAAGAATCTTTAAAATATCATGATATGTAACTTGTCATTATTAAGAAAGGTCAATTAGAAAACTTTCCAGTTTCGTGTTCAATATAGAATCCATTTGAGATGAACTCACTTGCTTGTTACTTTTCAATATAAATCAAAGTCATTTCGGATCTTGAGCTGCAGAAAAGATCCTCCTAGAAAATGAGATTCTCATCCCACTTAAAGCATTAATCCAAGGGAAAGAAAAAACAGTAGTAGCTAAAGAATTTAATTGTGATTATATTAATAAGTCCTTTGTCATCCATAATCACGTCAAAGGATGCATTCTCCTACGAATTGCTCTGTAGATTATATATTTTCTCAATTATATCCACTTTGATCCGTCCCAAAAGTTGAAGACCATCAACTACGACAATACTCAATAATAATGCTAGAGGGCTTGGACTATACCTCTGTACGACCAGGCATTATAGGTTTCCCTACCAAAAGCTCTCCCAAAATGACGCAGCACTCCACAGGTCCACCCCCACACTTTACGCAATCGTCCCAAGAGCATTCATATAGCAATCAGCAGCAGGATCCAGCTTTTCACAGTCTACATAAACACTTCCAAGCAAAATTCAGTATATGAGAGATAACTACATGAATATATGCTTCCAGTATATGGTTTTGAAAGCAGTTATTAATATAGAACAAACTAAATGCAAAAATATACTGAAGGAATTCAAAGCAAAATTCATATGAATTATTTCAACCATGATGAGTATAGTTTCCAGCTTTATATATGGTTTTCTAGTCTTATATATGGTTTTGAATTAAAACTAAGTCAATGGTTTGATCCTATATCAAGATTGATAAGAAAGAGGAAGATTATGCTCTCAACTGAACTGAAGGCAAAATGACAGTTACTCTTCATAATAATTGCTTATGATTTCAGCCATCAGATATCACACCTTCGGATCAGAACCAATGTAATTTGTATTGCCATACAGATCAACAAACAAATTCCTTGATTTACCAAGTGACGCCTTGATTGCATAAGTGTTCTTTGCATCTGCTTGCAGGGCAAGTGAAATCATCAAAATTGAGGTGATCCAACAAGCACTAATCACAAAGAAATAGGAGTATCATTTAACTAAAGATGGACCTCTAAAGATGAAGATTGAGGTGATCGAACAAGCACTAATCACAAAGAAAATAGGAGTATCATTTAACTAAAGATGGACCTCTAAAGATGAAGGTAGGTGTATCATTTTAACTTTTCAGATAGATGAAGGTAGGTGTATCATTTACCTTTGCTTACTATTCATTTATGAAATATGCCACTTAAATTTTTCTTATAAGAAGAAAATAAAGAAATAAGGCATGATGTGAATGAACATGCAGCTTAATTTCCATATGAGAAGATGAGGTGCTCACATGACATATATCTTGAAGTGCAAGACACAAATAAGTAAAAGAAAATTCAGTAAGCCACTAAGAAAATGCATGAGATTGAGAACCTAAGTGAAAGGCAACAAATTACACTACTAGAATTGTGTTCATAGACATCGGATTTTTTATATCGGTAAAAAAAACACATGATGTTAAAAATATTTATAACATCAGTTTAAAAATTATCGATGTTATTGAGATTAGACACATCGAGGTCACTTAATGGACAATGTTAAAATTTCATTTTTAAAAAAATCAAAAGCGCGTAGAATAGATTAAGCTGAAATTTTAAGCGGTAAAATTTAACAACTCCGAAACACTTAACCAAAAAAAGAGACTTTCAAAATTTTGGAGGAAAAAGGACCCAAATTCCAACACTTAACCCCAAAATCACCAAATTCCCCTCCATTCCCATTCCGTTCTCTATCAAATTGGACACAGACCAAAAATTCCCAAATACGCTCTCTTCTTCGACTGGTTGCTCCTTTCACTCCTCCGAATGCTCATCTTCAACAAGCATGTAACTGTGCCCTCACCTCATCTTCTCCGGTTGGCCGTGCTTACCATCTCCAGTTGGTCGTCCCCTTTCTCTCTTCTACCTCCTCCACCGCCTCAGATCCCTCCAAACCCTAAAACCCAAATCCTAGATCCGATAGAGCTGAATCTTCTAGCTACAAATTAAGCAAAAAAGCTAGATCTCCTATTCATCTCGAGATCTCTCTATGACTCTCTCCGTCTCTCTTCTGTCGTCTCTATCTTACGTGTTTCAACCCAAAGTCGTGCGTTGCCTACTGCCACCTGATGCCGACGCCAAGAGCCAAACATCTTCCTTACTTTTGCCGGAACCAGAACGGAGATAGCCCAGAAGCCATCGCCTACACCTTCCTTGCCCGTCGTGGCCTCATCGTCGACTTCCTTTTCCAATCTCTAGGTGTTTCCCTTTCTCGCTCCTCTTAGCACTATGTGCCTCGCCTATTTCACTTATCCCCCTTTGAATTTTCAATATCAAAGATTTAGGGTTTCTTTAGAGGTTAGGGGCTAAGGTTTCGATTCTTTAGATGGTAGTGATTTCGATTTTTTATTGTTTAAAGGTTGTTTAAAATGGGGTTGAATCTAGTAAATAATAAGAATTTATTAGCTAACTCAATGTTTGCAGTCAGTCCTTATATTACCATTGAGTTCACTAAGATTTTGTTATCACGTATTGATTGACAGACTAATTTATTTTTTGTGCTTTCTCTGGTTAAATCTTCAACTGGGACACAAGCTGAATATAACTTTGAGGGTAACATGAGGATAATGAGTGGCAGTGAGCTAGGTAGCCTTTCTGCTACTAATGTGGTAGGTAAAGGGAACGTGTTGCTAAAGCTACTGGTGTTAAAGTTGCAAAGGAACTATTGTGATTGCATCAGTTCTGTTACAGTTTTGGATCTTTTTTTCTGCTCATTGTTGTTTGAATCTTTCTTAACTCTTGTTCTACAACCCCTTACTTGATTGTTTATGAAGTTGTTGAGCCTTGAGAGTTGAGAGCATGAGTCATTTCCTTTTTTCTGTACGTTGTGAGGAATGGAGTTTAGCTGGAGGAGATGAGCAAGGAAAACCAAATGAAAAAATCATGGCAAGCCCCTTGCACCATTTGAACAGGTCAGATCCTGCTTACATTATTGTAGCTAGAAATGATTTACTCTTGCCACATCTTCTACGCTTTGTGTTTTTTATGTGGAATGTTTGAATTATATTTAGGAAGATTAATGGACAAGCATCTTGGATTTCACAGGTGAAACCTGCTTTGCCAATCCTTAGGCAACTTATCTACCTAAACGATGAGGAAGTTCTGACGGACGCCTACTGGCCCCTTTCATATATCTCAGACGGACCTAATGACAAAATTCAGGCCATTATTGAAGCAGGCGTGTGTCAGCGATTCATTAAGCTTCTTATGTATGTTTTGATTATGTGCGCTTTCTAGTTAAACACTAATTACCAAATAGGTGCTGCATAAATTGGATTCCTTTCTCCTTTACTAACAAAATTCATTTTCTACAAGGAATCCATCTCCTACAGTTCTCATACCTGCGCTTAGAACAGTGGGGGAACATTGTGACCGATGATGATAACTGAACTCATGTACTTTTGCTCTAGAAAAATTGCATTTGTTCAGGGGTATTCAGTTTTTCTATCAACTCATATTTTCCCCGTGTTTTAGGCTTTGGAAGTCTAATTTTAATTTTTAAGTAAGTCATAAAATGATTTAGCTATAGTAATTTAGTTGTGAATGTTGTGTTAAGCTGCTAATAACACTGCAATTGCATCTATGCACAAGTTTTCTCTCAAAAGTCAAAAGTTTGCCCAACTATAGTCGTATACTTGGCTCTTCATTTTTTCAATTCATGCGTTTGATGTGTTTGCAGTTTGTGATAGACAATGGAGTCCTTCCTTGCCTACACCAAATTCTCACAAACAATCACAATAAGAGCATCAAGAAGCAAGCATGTTGGACAATTTCGAATTTAACTACAGAGAATAGGGGCCAGATTCAGGTACTTGAGAACATGACCTTGTTGCCCATATTCTGTTGATACTTGACAAAAATTCATCAGCTGGCATAATATTTTTGAGAGTCCTGCCTTTGGAGTGACATTGATACTTGTTTCGACACAATTTTTAAGATGAATTTATGCTCCAAATAGAGTATTAAAATCTCTTAACTCCATCTGCTAAGTTTTTATGTTGTCACACTCTCAGTGACTGCTGCCTGTTGTTTTTAAGTTCTCAAGAAGTGGGCTATTAGTTGGTTAATTAATCATATTTTTTTAAAGATGTTTGTTATTAAATAGTAACTTGCCTCGCTTCATGAAGTGATTGATACTGCTTGCAACTCGTTATGCTATCTTGTGTTAGTCCTCAGCTTGGCGAGATTATAACACGTTTTGCTCTACCTTGTAATTCTGGTTTTGGATTATCAATCTCTTTGATTCTGATTTAGCTGGAGTCATTAAGGGGATGCTTGAATGCTATGCTTAGATTGTCCTTTCCAGTATCAGTTGGCTGATTAAAGATGTTTCATTTATGTTTTTATATGTGATATCAAGAGATGAATCTGTATGAGTATATGTATTGCTGAATCTTTTTTTCAAATCTATAATTTTGAACAGGCTTTTATGATTTTATTGTTGAATCTATATGAGTATATAATGCTGAACCTATTTTTAAAATCTATAATTTTGAACAACTTTTATTGCTGAATCAAAAGCTAAATCACGCATACTTTGCTTTGTTCAAAAACGATGGTTCTGCTCATGTTTTGAGGACTTTTGATGATGAAGCTCAAGCAATGAAGTCTGCCCGTAATTCTGCTCGGATGATGGAAGAAGTTTACTCAACTGGAGTCGCTATCTTTCTTTCAGTTTGTGCAATACTAAGTAGAAAATATATGCATGTAGATGATATGAACATATACTAATAGATAGAACATTATTGAATGTTTTGGCCTATTTTGATTATTTGAGAAGTAGCTTATTAATGGATACAAATAGGAAATGAGACATCATTTAATAGAATAAAAACCGATTTTAAAATGTATTGAAACACAACAAAATGACTAATAAAACTGATGTCTTTTGTGAAATTACACATTGTTATTCATAAAGAAAATGATATTGTAATTCTTTTAGACATCATTTATTTCAAATATACTGATTTAAATATATACATATAACATTGTCTTTATAAATATTGAATGTTGTATACTATTTTTTAAACGAAATAACAAGACAAAATACAAAGGAAAAATTATTAAACATGAAATAAATCACCTATAACTGATGTAAATAAGATATTACAACATTGATTTTGGAAAAAATATCGATGTTAATGTGAATCTTTTTATTGCTCTATATATCTTTAAATAGCAAAAAAGGTAAAATAATAATGTTTTAAAATTAGGTGAATCAATTAAAATGTAATTATATTCATGCATTTAAGTCAATATTACAAAGAGAAACGATGTTATAAATCATTATAGACATCTGTTTATAACCGATGGGTAAAGTTTGGATTTTTAACACCACCCACAAACACATTGAATTTTTTTTTTATTAACATCGGTTATACCCGATGTCTATGAATCATTATAGACATCGGTTATAAACGCATGATTTTAATAACATCGGTTTTTAACACCACCCACTAAAACATTGTGTTAATAGACATCGGGTTTTTGACATCGGTCAGAAAAACGCATGATTTTAAAAATAATTATAATATCGGTTCGAAAATTTTCGATGTTATTAAAACAAGATACATCGATCTTATTTTTTGGACAATGTTAAAATGTCAATTTAAAAAAAAAATTCGAAAACGCGCCTATAGTATTTAGATGAAATCTGAGGCGGTAAAATAGCTCGTTCCCAAACACTTAACCAAATCTCACAAATAATTTCAAAATCTCACAAATAATTTGAACACCCGCCTCATACTTAGAAAAATCTCTCTCTGTAAACTCACACTTCCTCTCTCTCTCTCTCTCTCTCTAGTCTCACCAAATCGTCAAGACCCTTCACCCACTCAGCTCCTCTCCAGTAGTCATCCTCGCCACCGCCACTGCCACTGCCACTTCTGCCAACGTCGCCACCATCACCGCCACCGCCGCCGCTGCTCCTCTTTCTCGATCCCTACTTTCACCTCAACTTCTTCTCCCCCTCGCCCTCCAGATCTTAGATCTCCTCTTTCCCACCGATGCTCTCTAGAAACCCCAAACCTATCACTCTCTCACCAGATCTGTGACCTCTCAAGGCCCACTCTTCCGCTCAACTCTCCTCTCCCTCCAGATCTGAGATCTCTTTCTCCTAATGTTCGCCGAAACCCTAAACCTTAACACTATATCCGTTATCGGAATCTCTGTCTCCAGATCGAAGATGAGGAAGAGCTATTCACTGTGGATCTTCTCTCTCGTCATCCTCTTTTTTCTCTCCATCCCATTCTTTCTACCTCCCCGGCGTGGCTCCTCGCGATTTCTATAGGGTTCGTTTTTCGTACTTTTCTCTTTTAATTCATTCCTCTTTTTTGTCCTTTTTTAATTGTTAATTGAATGTTCTGTTTTTAATTGTTAATTCATTCCTCTGTTGTTGATTTTCGATAGGGTTCTGTTGTTGATTATCTGATTTATCCGGATCCTGTGTTGTTGATTTTTTAATTGTTAATTGAATGTTCTGTTAATTCCTCTGATTTCCGTCAAGTTTTTCGTTTTGTTTTATGGATCTGTTGTTTTATTGTTCTGTCAGTGGATCTTTACCCTTTTAGGTCCGAGCTGCTCATTCTTTATAATGAAGTCATGTCAGGTTCTGCTCTTCCCAGAATAGATAAGTAAGTGCAAAATAGTGGAGATTATATATTTTAGTCGACATACTTCTTTCATTGCAAATTTGTTATGAGTTGGGACCCTCAGACGTATAAACACTCATGGCATTGCTGCTCAATGACCATGTCATCAATTGATTGCCTGGGCTGGAGCCGAAACTTATTGGCATGCATTGCATTATCACTTTTGCACATTAAGTTACCACTTTTGCACATTATGTTACCACATTAATGAACCACACAATTTGATTGGAAGCTTTGAAACTAGTTAGTAAATTCAGGGAAATGAAACAGCAAGTTCAGACAAAGCTATATATAAGCATAAGTGAGCTCGTATTGACTGTTCATGTGTCCACTTATGACATTCGTTTGAATTTTTTATTTTGGCTTTCACTTAATGTTTTTATGGTTAGAATCATGCATAAGAGTTTCATAAATTATCAATTATTTCAGTATGTGCGAAGCTTGACTTTCTTGGTGTATTTCTTTACTTCCTTTCAGATTCTCCAATTACGTCCTAGATACTATATGATCTTCTGCGCATGCAATTACCTAATTTACCCAAAGTACCTTGTCTACGACATCTATGAAATATGAATTGAGGGTTATGAGTGATTGTCGCTTATTTATCATGTTTACAACCATTTTATCTTCCTTTTTTCAGGCTTTTGATATGGGAAGATTGTTATTATGAAGGCCTGCCAGGTTCTGCTCTTGCAAGTAACAATAAGATTGGAAACCAAGGACTAACATTAGAAGAGCTGGACAAATGTTTTCTATCTTCTGAAGCTTATCCTAAGCAACTTGGACCCCATGTGGGTGAGAGAGTTGATTTGCTTGTTAAAAAGATGATGGCAAACCAGGTTCACGTTGTAGGAGAATGGTGTGGCTTTCTTTCTTGTTCTCTCATTTATTTGTTTCTTGAGAATTTGTTAGTTCTTTGATGGCGTGTTGCTACTTTTGCTGAATAGTGTTATTTGTTTCTTGAACATTTAGGTTGGTTGGTCGGACTCTGTTTATAGAAAACCATCAATGGATTGTGTCAGGATATTTAAATTCTATGATTCATCCACCTAAGGTAATAAGAAAGAAGTTCACATTCTGGTAAAGCATGAAAAATCCTCACTATTTTCCTATCACTGGTCGGTCCACATGCTAGAGTGCTACCTTTGTACGAAAATGCGATGACGGCAAAAATGAACGTTTCCCGTCTGTTCTGATTTGATCGACTTTGCAATTGTAATTGGTGAAAAATATATGCCAATTCTTCTATCAAGTGAATGTTGCTTTCAACTTACTGTGTATGTAACAGGTTATCAATGAAGTTCAGCTCCAATTTTCATCTGGTATGCAGGTATTGATTTGATTTTTGTGCATTTTCCTTAAGGCTATAGATCTTTGGGCAGTTCCATTATCAACATAACACTCTTTTGTTATACAGACTGTTGCCATTATCCTTGCTACACCACATGGTGTTATTCAGCTTGGTTCATCATTGGCTGTAAGTTTCTGGATCTGATCAAATTTTGTCACTAGTCCTGAGGTCTTAGAATAAAAAATGGCAATTTATATGATTATTAGTATCACATTTGTTCTTCTGAAACTATTCACTGCCTTGCTTCTTTGCAGTCACTATAAATTGTTTGCTGCTCCAGATTTATATCGAACTATAAACTAACCTGCTGAGCACTGAATTGAGGTCATGTGGGGAGGTTTATTGGGCAGGCCCTGATGTTATTATTGATCAGCATATAAAGAAATGCACTAATTCAGAACACACAGTCACTTTCAACTCCTAGTCCTGTCGAGGCAGGCATGCCTCAGCGGGATATACTGGGTTGTTGTTGTTGTTTTTGCAGTTGTGTACCCTTGCATGATTTCACTCTGTGTACCACTATATATTGAACTCAAATCCCAGCTTTATTGACAGGTCAGTCCATTTTTCACTTATTGGCATGCATCCAAAATTGATAAATAATATCTTATTTGAAGAGTTGGCATATTTATATAAGATTTTCACCCATTGGATTTAATCCTTCAAATGTTAAGAAGTTACGTTTTAATCCTGGAAGAAGCCGATCCTCTAATTTATTAGCATACTACCTGTGGACTGTGGTGGTTTTTTTATATTTTATGTTGGTTTTCAGGGTTTGTTTGAACAGGCTTAGCGAAAGTGCAAGATCAACAGCCATCAGATGCCACTCCACCTAGAAGTCTGGTGTATCTGAAGTCTGGTGAGTGATTATCTGTCGGAGTTGCTTGTACCTCTTGTTGTTTCCAATCAAAATTTCAAGTTTCAAGCACTGTATTTTCTCGTTAATGCAATGACGATAACTTGAAATTTATGTATGAATGATCTTAAAGAATATCTGTTGGAGGTGTTTGTATCTCTTGTTGTGAGTTGTTTTGATGGATTGTGCAAGCCTTTATATTCATATTTTCATTAACTTTGAGTCCTACAGATCTCCTCAATAACTCACACATACTTTGCTTTATTCAGAAACGATGATTATGCTCATGTTTTGAGGATTTTTTACGATGAGGCTCAAGCAATGAAGTCTGGCCGTAATTCTGCCCGGATGATGGAAGAAGCTTAGTCAACTAGAGTCGTTATCCTTTCTTTCCTTTTTTAATACTAGGCAGAAAATATATGCATGTAGATAATATGAAAAGATACTAATAGATAAAAACATTATTGAATGCTTTGACAGATTTTGATTATTTGAGAAGTAGCCTATTATTGATACAAACCGGAAATGAGACATCATTTAATAGAATAAAAAACGATTTTAAAATGTATTGAAACACAACAAAACAAATAATAAAACTGATGTCAATTTGCGAAATTATACATTGTTATTTATGAAGAAAATGATGTTGTATTATTTTCAGACATCATTTCTTTCAAATATACTGATTTAAATATATACATATAACATTGTCTTTACAAATATTGAATGTTATATACTATTTTTTAAACGAAATAACAGGACAAAATACAAAGAAAAAGTTAATAAACATGAAATGAATCACCTATAACTGATGTAAATAAGATATTACAACATTGTTTTTGGAAAAAAAATCGATGTTAATGTGAATTTTTTTTATTGCTCTACATATCTTCAGATTGCTTTGAATGCGAAATAATAATGTTTTAACATTAGGTGAATCAATCAAAATATAATTATATTCATGCATTTAAGTCGATATTACAAAGGGAAACGATGTTATAAATCTTTATAGACATCAGTTATAAACCGATGTGATAAAGTTTGGATTTTTAACACCACCCACTAACACGTTGAATATTTTTATTAACATCGGTTTATACCCGATGTCTATGAAAAGAATTCTAGTAGAATCTTTACAAAAACGAGGGAGTTAAACCTTGAATACTGATGAAAAGTATTTGTTTCTTACAAAGATTGCAGGAAGTCTTGTTTCATTGTTGAGCACTAGCCACCAACAGAAGCCCAGATACAAGCTTTCTCCCAATGCTCTG